>OY365797.1:17810532-19101248 GCA_959347355.1 Napeogenes inachia
TTTTATTATCGGGATTGTACCCACTGTTTCCAAGTTACGATTTGAATATTACGTGATATCTAACAATATATAGAAGTTATTCTGGTATTTCCAGTATAAGTTGGTATGTTTTAACTTTGTTAGGCTCATTTTCAATGTTCAACTCTATTAAACATGATATTTTCCATAAAATAAAAGTAGTATGTTAGTTTATCCGCTAAAGTATTATATTAATATATTAAAGTAAGTCAGTATTCTTCATTGTTTTAAAACAATGCTGACCTTAAAATTATTATATTTTATCTAATTTAATGGTGAGATTTTCATTGTAATAGTCCATGTTAGTAGCTGCCCTGCCCTGAACTGCAAAATTCCGAAAGTACTGAATATGCAATTCCTTCCCGTTTGAGTCTTTTAACTTTGATGAAAGTTAATTCACAACTCTAATTCTACGCTACGGAATAGTATTTCTAAAGGATTTAAATGCGATCCTGAGTAATGTATTCTTGCACCTCAATTCATAAACTATGTATCATAATGCACTTAGATACTATATATCTATTTCTATAGATTAGACGGCTTGAATAAAAAAGTCTTGCAAAGAAGTGGCACACTTGACCGCTAAAGCCAACGTTCACGAAGGTTCCAAGTGGGTTTCGAAGGCTCTAGATCATAGCTAGGAAAACTTTATTCTTATAAGAGCGTGCTGATTTCTAAAGTTCTAATATAATTTTATTTTTTAATTTATGTAACGAACTATCTTATCTTCTATAAATGAAACTTATTTACACGATATTATTTAACCACTATTTTACATATCCGTATAAACAAAGTGATGGTATTATCGGAAATACAAAATAGCTTTAAATGAAATGATTGCTGGCACGTTGTGTACATTTGATAACACATGTTAAATTTTATTCAAATTTCGGGTACGTCAAATTATCAGGAGACATTTGCGTCGAGGCGTTGGCACGTGGCCGGCTGTTTGCGATCACTATTTTACATATAAATGGACTTTGCTACATAATCCATCCAACACAATGGCTCTAATTTGTCCAGCTTCGTACGAAAAAACACGCAGGGCGAGGTAATGAGCATCAACTCATTACTAAATTAAACCGCAAGAATATCGAAACTATTATAAAGATATCCACAAACTGAGTTCGACTCCCGCGAGCTGGAAACTACTGGCGTTGTTTAGTTTGACTTAGCAAACAGAGAAGTTAAATTAGTAGGAGTATTTCCAAATGCAAATCCTGTGAAGTAGGAGCGTGGCACCTGCGCTGACAGTTTGTGTAATAGCTCGAAACCACCGAATTAATTTACAAAACTCTGGGCTATCTCGCTCAAAGCAGTTTTTGACGTTGGTAGTTTGTTCTCGTTTATTACTGAGATTGCTAAAGTTGTCATAATAAAAATTGTTGGCGGACTTTTATGTTATTCTCTCGTTAATTAAATGTTTGAAACATAACTTAGTTATATCTTTTACGAAAGATTAAAGGTTCTTATATGACAATTGGTTGGTATTCAATTATTCCTAAAAAGCAATCCCACTACCTAGTATAGTGACTCAAAGGTACGTGAAATACGTTTTGTGTTCCGTGTATGCCCTTTGAGGTGCAATTTTTGAGGGCCACTGTTCTTGACATGGCAACATTGTGATGTCGTTTGTTTCTAACATATTTCTAAACTGTTTTCGAAAGCCTTTAAAATCAGTTTCAGTACAAAGACTAAGGTTATAGCAATATAAATTACTTTTATCATCGAATTCATTTTATATTTTAATGAAATATGTATATGAAAAATGTACTCTCTTTTAATACTTTTTTTTTCTGTCTCTCTATGTGGTTCATTAAAATTTTCATAGTGACCTAATTTATTCTTGAAACGATGTAGAGGATTAATACTTTATTCAGTAGTAGTGATATCATAAATTTTGATCTCAATATTTAAAATTGAAATATTTCTCAGAAGGAAAATTCAAATATTTCTTTTATAATTAAGTAACGATATTCGAAGACGGAAATTTGGAGCAAAAAAGTTTATGAGTTTAAAAGCATTTCCTTTTTTTATCGTCTATTTATAAATATTTATTTATGTTGGCGATTTCAAAAACAATTTCAAATTCTACTGTAAATACATATATTATTATTTATTATCTTTACAAACAAATTATATAAAGAAATAATGCCTTCCCCAATGTGTAGTTCACGTAATCTTAAAAGCGTATAATTATAATAATGATAAACATCAGCATATTTAATAAGAACGGTCTCCAACGGTGCCGCAAACTCTGAAACTGGCCGAGCCCGCAGTTGGGAGTGACGTCTCTTTGAAGATAAAGAGGCGGGGGTAATTCCACATTTTCCTACCCAAATATTCGATGATATATACCTGTCATGCTTTGAAATTACTTTTAATAGCGTCTTAACTTTTAGATGTATTTTGAGTTGAATCGTTTAATTTTATGAGTATTTTTCTTCTAGTCTTATTAACTTTTTATTTTTATGTATCCTTCTTGAAAAGCTCAAATACAAACTTGACGAAAAAAAATCTAAAATTATGTTATACGATTACAAATTTGTTGAAAGATAATTTTGTCTTTGTTAAGATTTTGATTTTCTTCATATCTTATTTCGTAAAAAGTCACAAGAAAATAAGACTTCTAACAAAGAACCTAACATCAACTATAATCAATAAGTCATTCTAAAAATATAGTATACCATTTGTATAAAGTACTAACAAACTTATTCATTTCAACTATGAAAACATTATGTTAATTGTCACATCTGACAGCTCTTCAGCTGTATAATAGCTGACCCAGGTGCAAGTTGTTGTATGTTCACAGTTCAACAATGACCCATCATGAGATAAGTGTGTACTTTGCGCCGTAATCCGCCATCGTTGGGGCGGTGCGGTCACACGTACATTCACTGTGTACAATACGCTTATGTACCAAAGAATCATCCTATTTTTGATATTTGTGACGCAATATGCGACAATGGATACAACATCTGTTATTTTCACTACAGTTTAAGTCCATAACAATGGAGATATAGATTAAAAAAGTAATTTTGATTATAAGTTATGTTTCAAATTACAAGCCCCGTGTAAGCATTGTTGCTTGTACAATAAGCTGTTCCTTTTTTTAAATTGATTGTTAGATTATTTATTACGTAATGTCAGTTTTGAGTTTTGTATAAAACGTCCAGTTAAATAATTTAATAGTTTACTATAAAATCTTATTTAATGTGAACAAACAAATGTAGGACTGTATTTTGTGCAGTAAAATATAAATAATAAGAGTATTTTGAATCAAACTATACTTTTGTGGTACAATTTTCTCCCTGTGTTTACTATACATGAAAACGTCAAATATGACAGTTCTAAAGAGAAATTTGTCACTATGATTATGTCAAACACAAAAATAATCCCGTCATCTATTTGGGCGTGACGCACCCCTGCATTTTGCGACTTGCAAATTTGGGGAGATGTTGAAAGTTATGAGTTTATTCCGAAGCCATTACTTTAGAATTTTAGAGATTAAAAATTTTTAGATAATAAATATTTTTAATATTGCATTATCTTATAAAAAAGTTTAGTTTACCAATTTAATAAAGACGTATTTAAATTATTTGGTTACATTTTCATTTATCTGTAACAGAAATACAGTTTTTCAAAAGATAGTAAAAAAAAAACAACTAAATAAAATTAGTACAAAAAACCTAGTTTGCACGCTATATATCAAATGATAAAATAAACTATAAAACAATAATTTAAAAATACAAACATTTTGTACCTATGCATATACAGATACAAACTTAATAAGAGTACCAAGTCTTCATAAACATACTAAAATGGCTGATTAGAGGAGTTTTTTTACATAAAAGAATAACCCAAATTTTCCACACATTTCGGGGCCACACATACAGTCGGTAAAAACGAAAGATTATAGACTGCGATGTATAGATGATCAGACGTCGTTAAACGGGTGTTTTGTAAAAGTTGAGGGGACTCAGGTTGGTTGTCATGGCTAATAACTCTCGAGTATAAAACCTCAATTCGTAATAGCTTATACTTGGAATCGGTATCCAAGTTGTATCATAGCAACTGGTCTAAAAAATCATTTGCAGGATGTTTTTGTACCAACATTTTGTCGCGATTAAGGAAATTATTTCTGGTGAAATAATTTCATTCTTTGTATGGCTTAAGTGTCGTTATATGATACAAACCATATTGAATAAGTTTTTGTTCAATATTAGGAATATTATCTAAATTTAAAATACTGTTTCAATATTTACATCTTATTAAACATTTGATTTGATATTAAATAACTAAAATCTGGGTTTCTAATACAAACAAAGCGAACTAAAGTACGTTAATAATTTATATCTTCAACTGTAGGCAGGAGTTGTCTTTACAAACCACTAGTAATATTTCGAAAACTTCAACAAGAGTACTCAAAACTTGCGGTGGCTACTTAAGTGGTAATATTAAGAATAGCCTAAATTATAATCAGATATCTTTTCATGGAGAAATTGACAATCAGTTTTAAACTAAATAATATTAATGATAATTATATACACTTAGAAGTAAATTGTGAAACAAAATTGAGGGCGTCGAAAGCTTATGAAATATCAAAGGCGAATGTTAAATGGAACTGATTACAGAGTCTGTTAGGTTTCTGTTTATGAAGTATAAAGGGCATCCAACTCGTGACTTCACGTGTGTTAATAACGTGTCTAATATACATATGTATATGTGTTGGTCGCAAATTAAGTCCTGATGCGAAGGGGACTATTTGCACGTCCGAACATCAATTGAGTGTGTGTGCATGCTCTCCAGTTTATAGCAATAATAATTTGATCTATGTATGTGTGAGTTGTTTTTCATGTATAGCTTATCTCTTGATACACAAAATTAACGTTAGACTGTAATAGAACAAATCTAAAATGAAATAACAGCCTTATAATATTTTTTACCTATTTTAGTTTTTTTTAATTTACAATATCATCTATAAAATAGGTCAGTTTAAGAAAAACAGATTTAATAGTTTATAATAAATTAATGTGAACCTGCAAAATAATATTTTTATATTATTATTTCTGGCATAACCTCTTGGAATTTAAGTGCCGAAAATCATTTAATATAAAATCTAAATATCATGTATAAAATTATCATTTATAGATCTATTTACTTAAAACTTAATCTGTATGTAATATTCAAACTGACAGACATAGTATAAACACATCTACGTAATAATATTTAAATCACCTTAGATTCTTTACTTTGAACAGTATAATAAAAAACAATGTATGCACTTAGTGAACTAAATTTAAAACTCTGTTTTCTATAACATCTCTCAGCTTTCACTATGGAAGATTTTATTTAAATATAACTTATTTTGTTAAATCGCCAAAAATTTATAAAGTAATAAGATTAATTTTGACAAGCTTTTTATTTATTTTAACTAAATGTTAAAATCTTTATGTATATATGATATAATAATAATATCACAGGACAAATTACACACATTGATCTAACCCCTAAGTGAGCAAATTATTTTGCTTGTGATAAGGGTGTTAGATAACGATAGAAATATAAAGAAATACATATAATTAAAATTGACAATAAATTTAATAAACGACCAAACCCAGAAATACAGACATCTATGCCAATCACATATATGCCTGTCCTTGTCGGGAATCGAACCCGAACCCCATTGCGCTGCTACACGTTAGGCGTCTGCGCCAACCAGTTTACCAACCACTACTCATTGCTCAAAAGTTATCATATTATTAACCATTAATAATATTATTACTGGTAAGTAATGACGTGAAGGTATGTTTTCATAAAGGACGCAGAGTTACACATTTGCAATAACTCATAAATCATACATTTGAGAAACATTTTATTTGTATTGCTATGTTTTTATAAAAAATACATGTTATGCATCAAAAATATTTGAAGTGCATTTTTTTTATTTTGTGACCAAAAAATTGGTTAATCTGTCCGTGGTAGTTCAACCAAATGTACATCTTATATATTTCAAAAACATTTGATTTGTAGAGCTATTTTTATGTGTATCAATAAAATACCTGCCAATTCAAATAAGTATTGTAAATATATTTTTGATATTTTATAAATATTTATTTTAAATTTAAATTTTATACAAATGTTTGCAGAAACATTGTAAAAATGTAGCGAATCTGTTTTATAATTTATACCTAAAGAGGCAATACCGCGGCTCATTGCTTTTTCACTCGGTTACTCAAATGTAGATGGATGGGGTCGGTGGAGACGCCGCAAGAGACAATTGTCAACCATCGCTCAGTGTCCCCGCTAATTGAAAATTCTCGCAAGCTTCATTTAAATCTCTATCGACAAGAGAAGACACGATGACGCCACTCAAAATTAAACCCGGCTATAATTTGATTGTCTTTGCCTTCATCACAAATCGGAGTACTAAAGGTCAACGAATATTGCGTAACTTCCAAAATTTAACGGCCTGGATGCGAGGACCTGAATCGATAATAAGACCACTTTCCGAAATGTGAATTTTAACATTATAACATTTCCTAATAGTACCAATTACGGATCCCTTATACATAAATACCCCTAAAAGTGGATTCAAGGAAGGAAGAGGGTGAGAGCGGAAGAAATTCCCGATAACAGGGAGCAAAGAATAGGAAATTATGAAATATAACACAATCCAGATCTTGTTCTTTTACAACAACCGCTTTTTCTTAAATATAATTACCCAAAAGAAATTCAAGAAGAATTAATTTGAATTATACAAAATGCAATAATATATACGACATATATACGAAATACTGTCATCGAATAACAATTTGAACATATTTTTAAAAGAAATTTGACATTAGTAGAATACCGTGGATGTGAACGCAGAGGCAACCCGTATTAAAATATTATAAGCAGGCTATGAATATGCAGAGGCACGGGTCTCGACGCGCAACGGTTAACGATTTGCACGTTTTTGGACCACTCGCTAATTGCGAATGTTTACGTACACTTATGGCGAATGTAATTGTTCTCACTGATATGAGGTACACTGTGTTTGAGTTTCAATTTTGCTTGCTATTGTCATTTTATAATTAAATGACTTCCATCGAAACGGTCTTCACGATTATTATTCATACGCATGACCGGTGTTATTTAGTTATTGTAAATATAGGAAAATATACGTTTATTTAAATTATTATTACAAATAAACAACTCTCGTATTTAAGATTAATTTCAGGATAGCAGGAGGTTCTAAGAATCTATATAACGCAGACAGTGTACATCCGAAATCAAAACAACAATCTGTAACACAAAGAATTGTCCCGATTTGAAAACGACCCTATGACCTTCGAGGCAACAATGTAAGTAATCACAAGCTGTAATAATTATTATTTTATATTTGCTTAATCTTTGATACATTTACAACGTGTTTTTTATCATGATCCCATCAGCACAGACGTTAGGAAAATTGCTACTAAATATAAATGTAAAAAGAAATAAAGTTCTGCTACTGGAACTAATTTTAACTTGTCAAGTTTTAATAGCCAATTTATTTAAGTTCAAGTTAACTTATTTTATACAAAACTTATAAGTATAATTTATATAAGTACTGTATATACATAAAAAATAAAAACAACACAAGTAAATCAGCAAATTTAGTATAGACAAAACACGAACAACCCATATGGGTTTCATACTTTTACATAGTATAAAATTAAAAGAAAATGTATTTCCTTTATCAAATATCTTTTATATTAGTCAGTAATATACAGTGAAGTTACAAAGTGCGATGCTGTGTACTCTGTATTAGTAGAGCTCTTCAGAAGATATAGGTATCCTTTAGAGTCTTTTCAAGAGTGATTAAGCCCAGATTGAGACGGGCAACCGACGTATCTATTCAATTAATGAAGTCTGGAGTCAGGTTAGCCAGTTTCTCGATTTATATTGCAACTTGAATTGACCTTATTTGTACGTACGTAAACTGTGAGAGTACTTCACCGTCCTCGCTCGTTCGTGACTAAATTGCAACAAAATTAAATATATATAACTTGAATTGGAGTTGAATTAAGATTTTTACATTTC
Source organism: Napeogenes inachia (assembly GCA_959347355.1). Classification (NCBI taxonomy): domain Eukaryota; kingdom Metazoa; phylum Arthropoda; class Insecta; order Lepidoptera; family Nymphalidae; genus Napeogenes; species Napeogenes inachia. The sequence goes on from OY365797.1 coordinate 17,818,621, forward strand.
CAGCCAATTTGTGAATGAATTGTAATTCAATAATAAAATGTAAAGAGTAATAAAATTCCAATATTTTTTATAAGATTATAGACTGCGATGCTGCTTTGGTACTTTAGGAGGTATGAAGCTAAAAATATAATATTATATATTAGCCTTTTGTAACATAACAACCCAAGTAATATGTAAATTTTTCTTTTGCATATTTTTAATGTTTTTTTTTATTTGTTATTTATTAAAGAATGTAAGAAAGTATCTAATTTAAAAACATTTAGTAATTCAAAAGCCATTTCAGTATAAAAAAGTTAAGCTGTGCTTACAAGAAAATGACTATAAATATATACTTACATCATTTATATATTAAATAGAATTTCATTTGATCATTAAAACTGTACAAACAAAACAGTCTCACCCTCTTATATGTTAAGGACAGGATTTTCAATGAAATAATCCTTGAACTCAAGTATCAAAATTAAATAGCTGTCTACACCACAATCTTAATCATACCTAAACTAATATATTAAGTGAGATAATATTAAAATATTTGAGGTATATCTTGGGGTTCATAATATGCATGAAGGTCATTGAACCTTTTAAAAAGGGAAATAAATAAATCGATACTTCCCAAAAAAATATTGTAAAAATACAAAACCAAAATAAGCTCAAAAAAAAAATATATAAACCATCATTTATTTAACCTACACCCTGCTTAAAATCAAAAGGATCAGAATAATGAAGATAAAGAATAAAGATAAAGAATGAATGATAAAATTAAGAGTATCTTTTATAATATTTATTTTTAATAAAATCTGTTCCTACCAATTAAATAATTAATAAATTATTGAATAAGGTATTCTAAAAAACATAATATATTACAAAAATAAATAGTAATAACTTAACATAAATATAATCAATTAAAATACTAATAATATACAAAGAACAAATTTCTTACAACATACAATAATACCTTACAAATAATACTTTAAAATATATACTTTAGCTTTTAAAAGCTTAACATTATTAACAAGCCACATTTCGAAAACACTATTAAATATTGTGGTATAATATTTAAAGCCGGAAGGCAATATCCAGGAATGGGTGCCGCTTAGCAGGCCATTTGGAAATTTCGATGCATTTCCGCTAGGAAATTACTATCATTTGGTGAAAAAGGGACGAATACAGACATAGATACTTAAACACGAGAACACGAGTAAATGGTCTAATTGTATCTGAAATCTGATTGTGACAAGACATTTCCAGTAAAAAGACAATAAATAGGTATCTTAGCTTTTTATTATTCCATATATGTTATCTTGAAATTTTTGTAAAAGTTTACACATTTTTTCATAAACATATACAATCCTTACAATCTTTAAGGCATATTTGTAACAACAAATAATACCACACATAAAATAAAACCAACTAATCCCGAAAATAGCACTTTTATTTTAATATTTTCCGAGCAGGGATGACTCAGCATCAAAATTTTGCTTAACAGCGAATCTTCTTGGAACCGTCTATAAATCTGACCATAAAAATAAATCCCTGCAATCAAATCGCGAACAGCGTAAAAAGTAAGGTTGTTTGTTGCTATCTGAGGGAGTATACACGAAAATTGCTTGGGAACTATTTCGTAGGATAAAAAGGTTTTGGGACCATGAATATAAATATGTACGAGTAGGGCCTTATGTCGCTTAGCAGCGTGGGGGGTTTAGAAGCAATATTGCTTACCAACAAATTATCTTATATTGTTTATTTAATAATCAAAATTTCTACTCTGTTTATCTTACAATTTTTACTTAATGTTTGAAAATATGTAAAGCCATGTCAAGCTTATTTCATTTTTAAATAAATATAGATACGATATATACGGGCAGCGATTCGAACCCACGACCTCAGTGAAACCGTTCCGTCATCTACCTAATTGAGCTACTGTCCATCTCGTGTCCGTGCTTGATTCATCAGATCGGTAAAAATAATTTACTTATTTTACATAAAATTCATATATGTATGAGCGAAACGAATATTATAATGATATTTTTAAAGTTTTTATAATAATTTATTGTTGCCATAAAGGGACTAGTATAAGGGGAAGTAGGAATATATTATGTAAAGGTTATAAAAATACAAGAAGCCGGAAATGAATACGCTCGTCCGCGTCGCAACGGTAGCTACGGGGTGCCTGCCACCTATGTATGAATGCTAATAGAGGAAATGCAGTTACTGAGTTTCCTTCTAGGGGAAAACTATTTAAAGCTTAGAACTCTGTTCTGGTTGTGATATTAGAAATTTATAGGGCTTTTGAGAGTTATTCTTTCTGAAGTATATGTGTTAAAAGAAATAAATACATATTTTTAAAGCTTACATGTTAAGCTTACTTAAGTTTTTTTAAATATATGTGGAATAAAAAAATAATCTATTGCTAGAGCGACGGGACAGTTTCCCAGAGGTTGCGGGTTTGAATCCCTGCGGTTTATTTTTCATTACAAATATTTTAAAAAAATTAAACAACTTGATAAATATAACACATTTCAATCAATTAAAAAAATATATATTAAATACAAATCTGAATTGCATAGTTATAATTTATTAACGAAACGAATTATCTATATTTATTTATCAGCTCTATCAAAATCCCTAATAGTCTTGTTTGATGTCTCGAGGTTTCGTTTATGTAAATGTTTAACTACTCTAGAATATATATCCAATAATTTTGATTCAAATTTCAGAATTTCATTTAACAATCCAGTTAGATCCTTTGTCGAACCTGGACCGAGGGCTGCAACGTTTGATTGGGGTCATTTCATAATAAACTTAGTGATTACTGGAGCGTTATTTTTGATAGAAGTTCCAATGATCATTGACGCTTCGAGAGGTGTTTACTAGATTTATTACCTTCCATTTCGATTTGTTTACTCAGTTGTTCAGATCCAATTACTTGGCACTGTTTCTGTACTTAATTAAAGGGACGCTTGATTACTCGCCCGCTGTGGGGCTTTGTATAATTGCTATTGTTTAGCAAATGAAGACAAATGAAACTTTAATTTAATGACACTGTCTCATTCAGAGGCACGGGAGAAGAAGTGTTCGAGCACGAAAAGCCTCGTTCTTATGTTTTGCATTAAGGTGAGGTCATTAACAGGAATTCCTTGCGAACCTCCTGCGTACTCCTGTTACTACATATCGCTACATTGTTCTTATTTGTAACTTATACTGAACCATTATTTTATATTCTACTATCTACCCGACTCGGTTTTGCATGAGTGCAATGTAGGTTTGGTACCTATGCCTATGGGGCAGTAAAGATTGATTTAATGAATAATGATGAATAATGATCAAATGATCATTTTAATGAATAATAATCAATAATACTTTATTGTATAAAATAACTTGCAAAGTAAATAGCACATTATAAATCTCTGAATTTTGCGGTGTTTCTGCTTCTACTGCTTTAACCTAAAATAAATATGTACTATACATTTCTTCCCCTTGAATCACTCTATCTATAAATATATATATAAAAAATCGCATCAAAATCCGTTGGGTAGTTTTAAAGATCTAAGCATACATAGAGACAGACAGCAGGAAGCGGCTTGGTTTTATACTTTTCATTTACTATTCAGTGATAGTTACTAAATACTAAATACGTCTTGGATTATTGTTAATACTGGTATGACATACGTACGTACACACAAAAAGGTACAATATTATTCAAAGAAATCTTATAATAGTATAAAGAGTAAGACTAAGTTTAAGAAAATTGAATATTTACTGGTGAAATGTAAGCTTATTTTTAAGTTAAGTAAGTTAAGCTTTAAGAAAATCTTGCCACATACTTGTTGAAAATGTTTAGTTTCCGGAGCCGACGCTACCAAGCTGTATTTTTCAGTATATTCTTTGACCACGAGATATATTTAAAAGTGCCTTTATTTGTAAATGTTCCTTCGTTTCTATCCCCAGTATACACATATAATGATGCAGTGTATTGTTAAATATAATCCGCACTGCGGTTGATCAGATCCTGTATCATATTTCAGTACCAATTATTTCTCATAATTATTTCTAACATTTTAAACATAATGTTTGAAAATATCTATAAACATGTATAGCCATGTTAAGCTTAATTAAATTTATATAAATATAATTTAAATAATATATTTTGCTTAATTCACCGATGCGGACAGCGATACGGTAGCTCAGTTGGTAGAGAGATGGGATGGTTTCCCAGGAGTTGCGGGTTGGGATCCCTGCCCGTATCGGTTTATTTATATTTTTTTTGTTAAAAATATCAAATATATTTTAAACCGACTTTGTTTTTATTTTTAAATTAATCGGAATTTTTCGAACGTATTTGGGGTTAGGAACCCCATGAGATTTCATAAGCTCCAAGCATGACGGACTCACGGCGTGAAACTAGTCGGGCAAAATTAAGATTAATCTACGTGAAAATGAGAATTTAATAATCACGAAAGTTTAATTACAAAAATGGAACTTTTAAATCATTAAAATCAATATATCGTCAATTATTTATATGGGCTATCTCAAGCTGACTCTTGTAGAAGCGGTAACTCGATTCAGCATCGCCCGGAGAGAGAGTGGCATACTTTTAATTGACCGTAACTGCGTTTGCCTGCAAGCGTTATTGAATTACCTGTGTACGGTGCTTCCTATAGCAGAATTTAAAAAATTGAATTCTATTCACTTTTGTAAATAAAACCTGTGAAAGTGAAAATCTTTTTGCATTGAATTAGAAAAATATGTCTATATTTTGTTCTATTAATAAAATACCTATATGCTTTAAAATTGTTTTATAAAAATCTTATGACATTATATTTACTTATTGTTATTTTTTAATTTAATGTATATATATTACTATTATTATACTTACTCAAATTGCTTAAATTTACCTCAGCAATACTCGACACATTTCATACAAAAACATAACATGTATTCATAATATGAGATTAGAATATATTAATCAAAGTTTACCCCAAAAGTTTTAAGTAAAAATAAAACAATTTTAGCATCTACTTTGCATTTTATACTTTGTTACTCCATTATGCATCTCCTATTAAGCACTAGCCTTTCAACCCTTGCAAAGTATAAACAAGATTCAGCAAAGTTGCAAACTTTGCAAGATTAGTGTTTAGAGAACGATGTCTTTACAGTGTCCTCTTTGCATGTTTTCGACTCGTTGGGATAAACCTGTTAGGCTAACTAGAGCTCACACTGGCGTTGTTTATGGTTGCTAGGTTAACGTAACAACTGCCTTAGAGTGAAAGAGATGGAAGATCCGACAACCGAAGTGCCTTTACGTGGATAGCAAACACCTTGCCTTGGGGCGAATTCATAATAATTTGCACTGTCATAGAATATGGATATAGGTCGAGCAAAAATTTCGCAATTGTGTTACTTCAAGCACTTTTTAAATATTATTACATTATAAAAATGTTAATGGGTATATACATATAACAAAAATTAATATCCTTTTTTAAAACATTAACTGAATTATTTTATTCATTGAAAGGTACATATTTGAATAGAAAAGTTTTCTAATTAAAAAATTTGCTATTAAAGGTACGACGTTTAAATAAACAATTATTAAAATTACTTACTTATTCTAATTACATTAGCAATTCCTAAATTAGCAGTTCTAAAGTCACCTTAACGTAGGCTAGCATTTATCGGACCCAGGTCATTGTGTTACAGGACCCGCTCAAGTGAGTTTCCAGTAATTACATCAGGGAATACGGCTCATACGGCTCCCGTTTTTACTCTACATGTTCAGGTTAATAGGAACATCAGGTAACTTTAACAAAATATCCATACTTATTGTAAAGTATCTGATATAGGCATAGTTTGAAAAATCTATATACTGCATAATTGTGATGACTTTTTTGTGACTTTACATTGTTATATATAATTAAATTAACACATACAGATAACCATCTTAATTATATAAAAAAAAACAATTATAAAGTACTTACTCTATAAATATAATATTAACGCTTAAAACTGCAAGTCACTGGTACAATAAATAAAGAATATAATAAAAGGAGAATTAGTGGCTCGACGAAGTTTTCCGGTAGCCGACATCAGCACATAATTCAAGGCAAGATTAAATGCCTCTTACTTCCCACCGGAAGGCCAGAGCCCCATTAACCGGACCTACAAGCTGCACCCACTTATATGTATGTTTGTAACCGTAAATATACGACTGTTTGATTAATTTTGACCTTACTACAATGTATTAGATGTTAACGTTATAATAATTATTCATATAATTCAAATCATTATTGTAAAATAAAGAAACTATAATAGTAAGTTAATATACATTTTGAATATAGTAGAGTTTTGTAAAAGACAACAAATTTGTAAGGTAACATTTTAATAATAAAATGACTGACTAAGCTGTAACAGACAATGATAAACCTAGATATTGCATACAAGATGCGTCTATTTACAATACGAAATGCTCTGGTAGATATTCAGTAGACGGGGTTGCCATTGTCTCGTCTCCCAGCTCTACATAATCAATGATATAAGGGTTGCTGACACCGGACTGGACAGCACTTAACATATAATGACTTACTGTTTATTTCATAGATTTAAATTACAATCAATACAAGAGTTATTATAGCTGTGATTGTTTTAGTTTTAAATAGTTTATAAGACACTTTAATCTGGCAAAGTTTCCTCATCGAAGCTTAGAACAACTGACAGGTTATGACGGCCACATGCTCTACCTTCTACAACTTCAACAAGTTACAGACGGTCAACCAGAGTCCTGCGATAATGTAGAAATTTAATCAACATTTATAAACAGATATTTAGATGAATTTTAATCTCTGTACAAATTAACTTATAAGTAATAAATAGTATTTTTTTTATAAATTAAATATAAATATGTATATATTTATATAGGATAATTTATTAATCTCTATACAAATTTACTTTGATATATAATATATATAAAAAATATTCACTTATAATAAATAGTAGAAGATTAAAAAAATAAAAATAAATAAAAAGCTATTTTATTTATTAAGACAAATGACGCTCTACTATTGATTCACTTAGATCATTTGTATTCCAAGCATATCGTTTAATATTTTAGGGTTGGGACATAATTGGATGCGGAGCGGCTGCATCTGAACACATCCTTAGCTGGCAGAACGCCATGGCTTTGCATAATTTAATGCTCTCATAGATATAGTGCAATCGGTTTTTACTCTTATTGCTAATTGAACTTTATATAATTAAAACTTTAATTGCAGATATGCGGAGTGTTACTAATTTGCACATTCATTTTTCTTAATTATTTTCAGAAATTTAACTATTTTAAATTATTATCGATAACTTTTCCTTATAACATATCAACTAAAAATGTTATCAATTATTTTTCTCTATGATAATAACATGATTATGATGACAGAAAATTAAATAAACTTCAAAAATTTACTAAGCTTGTAATAACTAAGAGTTTGAAATCAAATTACTTTAAAATCGATAATATTTACGAAGTATTATATATATACAATCTCTTAGTTAAACAACTCAGCTATGGGGTCAGTGAGTCGCGAGTTGTTAATTTAAATGTAATCCCGCGACAGTAGCTCAGAGGTCGCAGGTTCGAGTTCTGTTGATCTAGTCACTTTCTTATTATAAAAAAATACTAACCTGGCTAATATGGCTAACATGCTCATAAATATTTTTTAATATTATTACCTTTGTGCCACCCTAACAATATTAACAATATTTTATAGTGAAATACTAGAGGCATTGGGAATAGTTAGCAGAAAACTCTTAGGTGCCGTCTATATTTTGATAAATAACATATTTAATATTAATTTTATCAAAGCATGCACAAACATAATAGCTAAACATGCAGAATACCTGGGAGTGTATTCCAAAATGTGGCAGGTTCGTGTCATGTTCAGTATTTTAATTAAACACTGTAATATATTATTATTATTTCACATTTAATTTTGGTTATATATATGTATAAGAAACATCGTGCTATATATTGGAGACAGCGAGTAGGGGGAGTTGACCGACCCTCACAGTCCTTTTAATCAAAAACTTTTTAGACAAAAAATATGCTTAACATTAAGAACACCAAAGAGAATATTAACTTTTTTCAATAGGTTTGACCATACTGGAGTAATATTTCTTTTACTTTTATCCTGAGTTTTTGGATGTTTTATGGCCTCAATGTTTTATATATATATCACCATCATAGCGGCGGCAATTATAGAATAAGAATCCAAAGTTTCATCAAAATTGGTCAAGAAACTTGATACATATATTTATACGCATATACCTACCGATATACAAATTACAAAACTAATTTCGTTTGATAACCATTGCCTTCCCTCGCTCAGTCAATTAAAAATACTATAGTTTTAATATTCTAAAACAGGTCTGTCATTATTGAAACTTACAAATGGTGTAATACCACGCAAGCTATACCTAATAAAAAACTTTGCTCGTCCAGGAATCTAAAAGTGAGCTGGTCATAAATAATAATTAATCAACTTCGATGATAATATTTATGCTAGTAGCATAATCATAATCTTAGGATAGTTGTATTAAGTAAAGTAAAGTATCAATTTTTTGATTGGTCTCAGGTTCGATTCCTGAATAAATTTAGAGATTGAGCCTGAATTTCTTCAATTCTCTTCGTCTCTTGTCCAGTTCGTAATACCTATTGACCATTTATGAGATGTCCTATCTAACAGTGATAAAAAGGAGTTAGATCTATTAATAAACGCAAAATTAATCACCGATACCAGTACTTAATAAATTTATTAAAATTATATTTATATCAATTATAATTTTAATAATTATCTTTTATATTAAGTATAAATATTCATAATTATTAAATATTTAATGCCGAATGTGGCATACATTTTCCGCGTCTATAGTTAAAGGCTTAATTGAATTTTGTCGAGTCACTGAAACGATTACTCAGTAATTGATATTGTAATTGTTTATGCAAATCAAATTTAACCTTACATAAATAAAGAACAGACGCCTTGATGTACAAAATTTACATTTAAAATCTTTGAAGACAGAAGTAGATTTATCGTAATTTTATTTCGCAGATCAATTCTTATAGCGCTAGCGCGTAACAGAAAACTGATTTCATTTCAATATTCTGTGTACACTTCGCCTTCAGATATTTTTCTTTCCTGTTCTACATTTTACATAAACTAATTTCCTCTGCAATATTGGTCTTGCGACAGTCCTGTAGGCAGGGCCGCTTCCCTCAAAAAAGACTTCCCAGCTTCAAGGATAAAATCAAATCATTCGATCTTACCGATCGTCCCAGGTAATTTGCAACATAAATCTGTTTATGATTGGCAAAGGTTTTTTTATTGATACAAATTCTATTTTATATTTAATTTATTATTAACGAACCAAATTTTTGTGAAGATATTTATATCGTCTACGGTCTATTTTAGAAAAGGCGAAATTGTCAAGTTTTCTGATGTTATACAAGATGCTATAATTAAGAATGTTTAGTATATATTTTAAGTAAAGTGTAATAAAATTATTGTTGTTAACTTTTAATTTTTTTTTATTATAATATAAGAAAAATCCAGTGAAAAATAACAATAAATGTATTAATTATGGCATCGGATGCAGTCGTTGCCGGAGTTCACTATTGTATGACAGTATACGATGCAATATGATACGATTTTAATCCAATAGTACTGATTTAACGCAATCGCCGAGGTTGCATCCCCTCTGCCAGGGCCAGTCACCCTTGCAAAAGGGGAAACGTTAATATGAGAATATGAGAATTTACTGTTTAATCCACCTGCAGGCCAATTTGTTAATATTTTCATTCAATCCACTTAAAAGCCTGCTAGAGTGTAAATTTTCAACAGAGACAGAGCTGAACGTTTTGAAATCAATGGTGAAATATATGGAGAAAAAATACACCTTTTCATTTACAATAAAAAGTATATTTCTAGGGAGATTAAAACTGTTTCCAAGTAAATGTAAACAATTTTTGAAAGGCTAATGGATTTTTTCTGTTTGTGCAAGCTTTTGCTAATAGTTCGAACGATGAACATTAATGGGACGAACTGAAAGCGCGAATCTTTTTCGCATTTAAAAAAGTAAAACTTTTAAACATGTTGTATGCATATATTTGTAAGTTCTATAATGAAATTATAATATTCTCTAGGTTTTATTATAAATAAGATAAGTTGGTTATATAATTAAATTATAGTGTAAAGATATTTTTTTGATCGAATAAAAAAAGTGCCTCCATATACAATATAAGTGCCTCCACATACAATGTAACAATGTAAAAACTTTATTAAAGTCCTCCTAGGCATAAAATATGTCGGTTTTCGCTCTGATTATTTAAATCAGAGCGAAAACCTATAAAATATAAATGATATTTTGGAAAACAATAAAAAAACCTATTCTTATAGGCAATGTTTCGGTTATTTCGGTGCACTTTATTCAGAGGATCCCCTTTATCAATTACCGCTAAACAAGAAAAATGGGCAACGGTAAGCCTACACAGTCCTAATTAAAGTAAGTAGGTAAATTTGGACAAGAACCGCCGGTGTCTCTTTATGTCCCGGGTCATTCCTGATTTATTATTATTAAAATTCGAGCTCTTACCATGCATGTTACGAACTGAAATTTAGTATAACGATTATATAACAATGAGTTATGATTCCCTAAAGACCAAAGATTAAAAAAAGCAATCAGAACACCTACAATATTTCAAACATCAATAAATCATGTACGCTAGATTGAATAGTAGTTGACCCCCCAGCGTACACAAACATCATTAGTAGCAAGGGGAACTGGCGAAAAATTTTCACACTTGCCAACTTTGAATTTTATTAATGAACACAACGATATAATTTACTTGAAATTTGATAATCTAACGTTTCCCGGTAATCAAAATACAGAAATTAATTTCATCGAAAAACTTTATAAATAGATCTATAAACACAGTAGTATTTTTTGATTATATTTTTAAGACCTTTACAAGAATTTACTTATATAACGACAAAAATCATCAAGGCTTAACACGATAGCTTAGTTGGTAGAAGAACGGGCATGGACTCCCAGAGGTGGCAGGTACGTTTCTTGCTCGTGTTAATCATTTTATATTTTACTTGCTATCGCTATTACATATTATAAATATAGGTTATCGTAAGTTAGTATTGACTTATCATTGTTTTTGTAAGCTTGTTTTGAGATAATATAACTAGTTCATACGTGTCATAATAAAATAAACCAACCTATATTTTTCATATAAATTTCTGAATGTGAACGTCTTATTTCCATACCTCCAATAAGTCAAGGGGTCGAGAAGCAGAATAATCGAATACCAGTCCACCGCCTACCGCCTTCACGCATGTCAATCACATCAGCACCGTCAGCTACTTTGCATCATAATAGAGTTCCCACAAAGTAAAACAAAATCTCCACTTCCCATTAATATTCAGCGATAGGGCTCAACGCATCGCCACCAGATTGACGTTTAACATGCAAATTGCAATCTGAAAATCTAGCAAAACTGTGTGCGACTAAACATTTTCGACATTATTAATTCAGGGCACAGTTGTTTGAATCACTGGCCAGAATATAATTTAAATGCTAAACGAATTTATCCCACTAACGCCAAATTAGACTGGGGCCGTGTGGCCAGTGGGAATTGGGAATAGACAGGTGTACAAACTACCAACATATCGTGTTGTCGATCTACAAAGTAATACCCGAGTTTTTCGAACCGCAACTACATTATTAAGCTCTTTCATTTGTATAATATGTCCCACAAATGTTCTCTATAATGGTAGTGTAGTATAGTATTTATAATAATTGCTGTATCGATATCGATAATAGAACCAAAAATAATATTCATGTAGAGAAAAGAAGAAGAGCATATAATATACATAAGTTGACGTCAAATACCAATTTAGTGTCAAATATATTGTACTTTTGCCCCGAAAATTATCGAATTTGAACAGAACCTTCAGTTAAAATGCAATACGTCTCTCCATGACTCTACATGTCACGTCTTGTTCTTATTCATATGTTTACAAACAAGTTACAAACAAAATATTAAAATAAAGATACGCATTACAATTGTATTTTAAAAACAATGCAGTTTTAATATGACAGGAAGTTAAATCGTCCATTTCGGCCTTTATGAGAGGGCGAGGGTGCGGTATCAGTTGAACACAGAGTGATGGATACTGAAAATAAATCACCTTTCAGCACTCACCCAAGATGACCAGATGCGCCCCTTAGTAATGTATTGAATACACTCAAAATCTGGAATTTGATATTCACGTAACGAATAACTTATGATTTTTAATTTTGTATTTTACTTTCGTGAGTATTATATGTATATTTAACCGGCTGTATTCATGTTAATTAAATCAGAATTTACCCCGACTATTTCCAAACCCATTCATGAGATCGGAGCAGGGACTAACAGTATGACAATTTTAGTACACCTTTATGCAAGAATACTTTAAAGACTTATATTCAAACTTTCATTTTAATTGTCGAGTACCCACTTTTTGTCTAACCAACTGTTTGTTCACTATGTAGGGATTTTTAACAACATTAATCTGCATGTCCCGCTCGTCCTATAGGGCATCAAAACCCCTTTACCGGCACTCCCCTTGAGTTAATTAACTAAATGAAAACAGAGATGTTTCTACTTTGTGCATAATAAGACATCTCCCTAATAGCACAATCAAGTGCCAACAGTATAACACCCTTTGTAGCTTCTCTAATCCAACGTCAGCTAATCAACAATCAGGCAATAATATGCAAATTTACCCGTAATAAAAGATTGCTATCTTGAATTCAAGAGCAGTTTTTAATAAAAACTGTAAACATTTGTAATTAAACAAAATAAAATATTAATATATTGTTCGCTTTGCTATTTGCACCTGACTTAAGAAGTTAGTAGGGGTGAGTAGAACATTAAGATGTGTACCAGAATGTTAGTAATACTATTAACTTTCCCAATGTCATGTTATGTAAACTAGAAACAGTTTAGCAACTAACACAATCACCGACGTTCTGAAAGCAGTTAATCTCATAGTTCGCTCTGGAGAATATTTCGATCACAACAACAAACAGACCAAAGCTTCGTATCGTACAAATATAAACGAGAAATGATTCATTTCGAATTTCGACACATGCTCGAATTGAAAGGTCGGCTGCGAGTGACGTATTTTTAATTACCTTCGACCGCATCGCACAGGAACCATATCGAATTTCTATCGCGGACAATAAATAAGCGAGGAGCCGCCTAGATCTTGATTACGACTTGTCATAGATATCAAAAAAAATAGTTTGTGGTCACCCTAACTCTTGTTCAACATGGATAAACGTTTGTAAAACTATAATTAAAAATATTTCAATGTATATCATAACTTATAAATAACTTACATTGAGATACTGTCCATATTCATTCCAAGGTCAATTTATCAAAAAAGTTTAATACCCCATCTGTTATGAGTGAAGCATGTTAGGTAAAAGGTAGATATTTTAATTACCCCAATCTTGATCGAATCTCCGTGCGAGCTTGATTGAATTTCCGGGCGGGCTATCTCGTATTTGCGGAGTTGTGGGCGCCAGCCGCACTCTCCCTCACGGTTCAGTGGCCTGTGACGTCACACCGTCGATTATTTTTTTTATTATCCGTTACGGTAAAGGCCTGTTAATATACACTTCTTGTCGATTTTTACTTTTTTTACCATATCGATAAGAGTCCAGAAAGGAAAGATTCTCTTTGGTGATGATGATTTTAAAATATATAATATTAACTAAATATCCATATATTAATTGCTTTAATAAACAGAAAATCGCCTAACCGTAAAACAAAATACTTTGTTTTTATATTCCATACATAACAAAAAATTGGTCCTTACAAAAAGCTTAGATTCGCTAAATTAAACTCTCAAAGGAATATAAAAACTTACTTATAAGAAACCAATACATCAATGCTGTTCGTTACAACATTTGATAAAAACGCAATAAGTATAGTGATTGAAACGCTTCTCAGTAATCAGACTCTCCTAGGGTTCAATGATTGATGTGACGGGTAATAAGGCCCGCAAGTATCGCAATTTGTTTACCCCTTATCGTCTTTCTTCAAAATAAAATACAGGTTTTCATATCTCATTTGTGCTGATCAACTACTGTACTACCTACCTACTTCGATGTTAGCAAATAATCAGAAAAGTAGTCCCTATGGAACCAATTTCGCATAGCTTATATAGATGCGGGTAACAAGAGACTTATAAATAAACTACATCCTACATTTTTTTTTTGTGGATGTAGTTTTTTATATAGAGACACATAATGCCTATTAATGATTAATTAATAAAAATTGATTATTCAATAAAAAAAAGAATAAAAATAATAAAATAAAAAACAATAAAAAAATTCAAAGAAAAATAAACCTTACTAAATTGTTTATCACAAAAATCTAGCCTGAAATAATTTATCTTAAATTATACACATGATAAAATAAACATTGCTATAAAACTTGCTCTAATAAGAAAAATCAAAACAGAAAAGGAAAAATAAAAAAATAATAAAACCATATTATGATGGAACTTCCTCCATTTTGTGTGTAATTCGAACTCACTTGCACATAAATTTGTTAGCTTTCAGCAAAGTCGATATCCTGACCCTCCTTTGGCTTCCCACGTGCTCGTCATAAACCTGCTTTAACAGGCGTATGTCGCCCTATATGGCCAACGATGTAGAATATACGTAAAAAGTGACAAACTAGGGCTCCTCCACATTTGCGGCTTTTACACAATAAAGGTGGCAAAAGGTAAACGGTGCTGTGAAAAATTTTTAACTAAGAAGGGTTACATTGTTGCGTAAGCCTTTGTTTATAACCGTCTCTACCTTTACCATTATTCAAAGTGCTCTGCTGAAGTTTGAAAGAGAATGCTACAAGGTATGAGGTGAGTAAAAAACATACTTGCTCAGAATATTTAACTCTCTTTGTAGCTATACCATCTTTTTACTCTCGTAATCATGCATTTCAAAGGATTATTTAAGAAGTATGAAGGAAAATGAAATCAGAAAAAGATTTTCATAATTCACATCGTCAAGCTTTTTATGACTCTTACAATAAAATTATATTAAACGTAAACCTAACTCGTAAGATAACATTGAGGTACGAAGAATTTTCATCGCTGTCGGCTTGTAGCTGCCTTTGCAATATATAGCCATGACATTCATAAGAAAGAGACAAAACTACTACCTTCTATGCTATTAGACTTACGTTAGAAAGAAACGCTAAGACTCTAGCCGCACATCTAAATTTCTAAAGGTTTTATTGCATTCTCCGCAAGCACAGACGCTTAAACTTTATTGCTGTAGGATTAAAGTAATATTTGCTGCGACTAAATGATGTCGAGGCAATTTTGAGATATTAAAAGCTGTCTATGTGGAGCTCAATAGTTTGGTGTTCCTCGTATGTTTACTTTGTATAATCAAGAACTAACTTTCCGTGGCTAACATTCTTGTTCAACGATGTACGATAATAGTGCATTTAGTACCACTTACTATTCTAATAGTTGTAAAGAGTGTTTTCTTTATAATAATTATACTATTATTCGCAGTATTCCAACATCATTTCAATACACAAAGGTACATACAATGTATATTAAATGAAAGTTTACTTCAATGCATATGTCTGATTGAAAGGATGTTATAGAAAAATATGTTCCTATTATAAACGGGTATCAGTGTGCATAGAGAAGTTCACAGTCGAATGACTTGGCAAAATTTCTCAGTACTGCAACGACAGATAGCTCGATGTCTCGATGCAAGCAAGAAGCGATAGAAAAGGGATCGGAAAATGCACCCGATGAAGTGTGCTCGCCTTGTCGTATGATGTTTAATCATAAAAAGACTACGTACTTTCAAAACACTTTTATAACATATACCTATATTGCATTTAGGATTTTACAAATTAGATCTACTAGTACCAACTAACCCGTTCAATTACCTGTAGTCACGTTCTAATAACTATTTGTTTATTTACTTTTAACTAAACTTCTGTGAATTCTTGTTAAGATTCAGGAAAGGGAACTGAATCGATCTGTTCACACCCTCCAGATATGATTAGCAGCTAATTGAATCTCGGGGTGAGATCCGGCCAGTTTAGTTTTCTAATTTGCGAGACTTTCCTTTGCTCAAGAGAGTAAAAGGGTTGAATTTAATTATCTCTGTGTCTACAAACCCAAAACTATACTTTACAAAAAATAGACGGACCACATCACAGTACAAAAAGATATGACTATTTCTCATTGTTTTGTTTTCAATTAATTTCAACAGCTAGAACCATTGCGGTTGTATAATTATTTATTTATTTTATAAAAAAATATCGATGGTAAGTTAAGATTACTTTAATTACTTTACTATATTACTTTCTAAATGTAGAAATATGAATGCAGTTTATAAATTCATTTCTTGTTCGGGATAGGACCACACTCTTATCGGAGATTTCATCTCAGGAGGCTTCAAGTTCCTTTCTTTTATCTTAACAATGGTAGGACACCTACGTGATCAATGGTTACCACACACTAAAAAAGGGTATGTATGAATATATATGTATGTCTGCAGGTTAATTGCAGTTTTTCGTTTTGTATAAGTATGGTATCAAAATAGGCCTTTCTTTTTTTAATTTATTTATGTACGTCAAATGGAAGTACATTTGACGTACATAAGTAAGATGGTGTAGATTAAAATAGAAAAGATATAAATAAACATAAATAAATAAAAGCACGTACATACAAACTAATTAATACATTTTTTGTGGATTATTTGTTAATTACTCTCTCAACTTTGTATTCCGGTCTTGTATATCATCCCCCGCGCGAAAATTTGATAATAAAAGGGCCCTCTTGTGCATTGCAAAGATAATGTAAACAGCTATGCAAATTATACACAAAATTACACCTAAATTTACTTCTAGCTCAACGAGGCTTTTATTTACATCTAGCAAATATACTGTCAACAAAATATAAATCACAGCTTCTAGACATGAAATGCTAAACTAAATATAACTTTTGAATAACATTGCTCCATGAATATTATTGCTCATATACCACCATAATGAATTATTTAGTAATAGTTTAGACTAATTTATTAGTTGTTAAATTTTTAATATATTTTGTTTTTTACTTTCGTCGGTTGTACAAACAAACTCCTTTAGTGAATACTTTTTCTATTGAAATGTAATGTAATGCAATTTAAAATAAACTGTGATTTAAACTACATTCATTTTTATTGCTAACTATTGAGTAGAATAATCTTTAAAATATTTTCGATGTTAGCAAAAGTCACGTGATAGCTGGCGCCTATCAATCACTTATAGGAGCTCTACCGCGAAATGCTTTAAGCGACTCTATATAATGTATCACGTTTAAATCTGACTTTAAAAGCCTTTTCGTTTCTCGCTGCTTTCATTGTAAAAGGAACCACACAAACATAAAAGATTGATGCCGGATCTAGATAAGCGTATTTTCACAAAATTCTATCAGCGAAAACACGTTATTGCTTTTTTAGATTCGTCTTCCCGTTTTTTTGTGTAATGTAATGAAATTCTTTAATTTATAGAATATTTTTAATAGCTTTTTTTATTTGATGTTTCACGGGAATAAAACAATTTTTTTTAATAGCTTTTTTTATTTGATGTTTCACGGGAATAAAACTAAATCTGACTTATTTAACATGAGATACTAATGTTAATATATATTTTTTTAAATAAAAGTTTCACAAGCTAAATTGAAAAATAGAAAAACAATATATTTAAAATATATTAATAAAGTCAAGCGTCGCTTAATTAAAGTCGAATTTAAAAAATATATTTTACGGACAAAATTATAACCAAAAATAGGCTAGTATTGTATTTATTACCTACTTAGTATTGTAGATATTATTTTAATATAAGTCGCAAAAGTTGACAGATGACACTTTAAGAACATATTTTGTGTAGTTAAGAATATATTTATGAAGAATGACATCATATTATTATGTTCTAATAATTACAACTATCTAAACTGAAAAAGTGCAATAAAATCCTTAAATGTAGATATATAGTACCTACATGCATTAAATATACAGGCTGATATACAATATCTATTTTAGAACTGCAAATCATATTATAAAGGATTAAAGATATTAACTTATAAATGTATTTTATCCTCATCCATATAACCTCGATAACAAACCGATGCCACTTAAACGAGCAAGTGTCTATAAAGGTGTATTACCTCGTTACTCGGTATTTTCTTACAATCTCTGCCAGGAGCAAGCTGGGACAGGACTCCTAATGGGCCAATATATCAAATAGGATTAAATATAAATGAGAGGAGCGTCGCACAAACTTAGAACACATTTTAGTATCTACAGAATTGATAAGGGTTATATATAATTATAATCTTATATCATAATTAATGTTATTTTAATCTAATAAATAATCTTCATATATAATATTCAAACAAACCAACCCGTGTTGAATGATAATAAATTGCGAGAACGCTTGCTGTGGTTTTAAAATGCTGTGCTTATTTTATTTTTATGAAACTCAGCGAAGTATCCAAGAATAATAACGATGTTACAATTTTATTTATTTTTATTTGAGATAAATGTTTGTAAATTAATAGTTACGTTTATTTATTATAGCAGTAGTTTAATGGAAGCTTTTACAAATTGTCTATCCTATGTAAGGAAATAAAATCGATAAAGTAACTTTATACTTAATATCTTTATAGATAGTCAAAAGGTAAGTTAAGATATAAGATATAGAAAGGTGTGTTATATTGTTAAAATAAATGTTGCAAAAACAACATAATAAACAGCGAACTAACCCTAAATCCCATTTGAGGGAAGACGCGAGGCGAGGAACTGTCTTGAGTGCGCCAACGTTTCGAATTATTCCAACCGAGTGGACCCGGCGTACGGTCTATCAAAGAAAACGATTTGTACACACCCTTATTCTACTGTCTATGTTTGGCTTAACGAAAAACTTATATCAACACAGCCTTATGGTCGCTTATTTCTATATCCGACATGGCTGTTTATTTTAGAAGTAAAAAAAACCCAATCTTCAACTTAAAGAATATTAAAGCAAATAATATAATTTGTCTTTGAATATATTTTAATTTGTTAATAAACTTTTTAAAGACATTTTAAAGTACGTAAGTAAGTAAGACATAGAACACCATGGTTGATACAGACGGTAGGACTTCCCTTGATTAAAACCTGGAATAATAAATGACGAAACAATTTTCCTTCGCGCATCGCTGGACTCTCCAGAGCAAACTAATATTGGAACGTGCTAATGAAACGCTTCGATTCTTTAATCTCTTTTTACTCTGTCTTTTAATATCGTAATTATTGTGTAATATTCAATTCCATTATGCATGGCTTATATATTCTCTTTTATTTCTTTATGTTTGAATTATTTTATGAATTAAAATAATTTTGTTATCTTTCTAGTATATGTTTGGATATTAAACTAGCTAGTGCCCGTGATACTGCTAGGAAATATATATATAAAGAGGGTTTAAAGGTTCGAAAATTACAGTTTTACCCATCTTAAAGTGTGTTGTTGCAAAGTTTCTCTATAAGCATAAAATGATGATTTAACAAACAACAAAACAATATAATTCGAGATAAAACATCATAATCAACATATTTGATGTCTGTTGTTTTAATTCTCTTCAATTTACTTCAATTTACTTTTGGTCTTTATCTTCAAAAAATAAATACAATTCTATAAGTCTTTTAAGCAAATATTTATGACAATTAATAGGATTACAAAAAAGAAGAAATATATGTTAACATTTCTAAAACATTATTTAATCATTAACTTTAGCGTGTGTTGTATCTTTTAAAATTTATTACATTCTCAAAGATTACATTTAGAAAGAATTGGTTAAGAGAAGCCAAAAAATGGTTGGAATGGTGACGTGATATTTATATTGGTAAATAAAAGCTGAGTAGAAGATACTTATAACTATATTTTATTCTCACTACTTATAATTAGTATACATTTTAGTATAATGATAGATAGTCAATGGACTACCACGACATTATACCTAGTAATACCTAGAATTTATAGAAACAATAATTCCATAATACGATACACAGTAAAACAGTAGTTCTTTTGTTTATCCGTTATCACCCAACAAATATTAACGAAATTCAGAATCCATTTAGAAGTTACGTCGTTGATATTCAACGCAAATATGATTGTCATGAGTCGATTTTTTGGGTAAAGTTTCAAATAATCCTGATCCATCGTTACATAAAACTTGTAAGTTGTTCGCGTCTCGGATAATCGAGTTTATACTTGAAGCCTCCATCAATCATTTATCTCACTCTCTCGCGACGGATCCTTGCCGTGCTACGAAAAACTTTAAAGTGCTCATGTAACTGTGACGTATCGCGTACTTTATCATTTGCACAACCTACTTTAATTAAAAGTTTAATACGTGAGAGCAAAAAACTATACTTCTATCACTTGTTCAATATTCATTACTATTCAAGACGTATACTTTGAGTACGTAAGTATGGTTTTAATAATGTATTGGCAGATGGGTAGTTTTTGGAAGAGACTTCTGAAATGTGTGCTAGGATAATAAAAATGTTTTAAAACAAACATCAATACTGTTAAATAAATTTGTTTTGACTATCCTATCAGTGTAGACTTAACTTTAAATAAAGATATTAATTACTGAGGTACCAATGTTTGAAAATATCTATAAACATGTACGTACCATGTTAAGTTTATTTTAAATTTCAAATAAATATGGAATGTAAAAAGAAACAATACGAGCACGGATTCGAACCCGCGACCTTTGAGAAAACGGATATCACTTTTGTTTTACATTCTATATTTATTTAAAATTTAAAATACCAATATAGAAATTTGTAAAATGACAACTTTCTAATGTGTCATACTCGTATTATTATAGTTTTATACCTTCTACTAATACGGAATAAATTTACATTTATCTACTTCTAAGTTTATTTGAAAGAAACCAATGTTTGGGGTTGAAATCGCTATAAGAACTACCAATACTTTATTTTTTTATTTTATTTATATATGTACTAACAACATTTACAAAATATAAACGTATACATAGATAAAAAACCAATGGATGAACTTATCTCTTTAAGAGATCTCTCGCAGTTATCCTCCAGCGCGAAACACATCTAAAAGAGACACACATCAAAATCTTAAAGAGTATCTATCTGAGTTTTTTCCATTATTTCAATTGTTTTTTACAAGTTTCTGAAATGTAATGTAAGATCAAACAAATTACAAAATAAACAAAAGCTTTCAAAGAGAACATTTTAAAAACTCAGTTACAATCCCAGCAGTGACAATCATAACATAACAAAAACAAAGTAATAGAAACGATATTAATATTTACTTTTCAACCAAAAATCATAATAAAGGTATGAAATATATTACTATTTAAATATTAAATGTCTTTCAAATTCATTTTTTTTAATATAGTATATACAGAAAATTTAAAATTATACGAAAAACCAGGGATAATTTAAAAAACCGATACCTTTTTACACTGGTTATGGTCAACTTTAGCTAACACAAAGTTACTAAAAAAACCTATTAATAAAGAAAATATAATTTTAATTTCAACGCATTCATTTTATATCAGTGTTCAGAAAAGACTGACATTTTTTTTAATTAAAAAGTGTTTTCAGTTTATTTTCTCCATTTACATCTTTTTTTATTTTTATGAAATTTACTTATTTACTTATACATATTTATAATGAATGGTATCGTTTAGAGAGTAAACATTAAAAACAAACAAACATCTATAAATATTATTCATTAATTATTAACATATTATATACTTGCATACCGCCAAATTTGTACCTTTTTTGTTTTCTTTCTGCCTTTTTAACTTAAACCATTGCGTAACCCCCATAAATATTTATTTCAATATAATAATAATATTAGGACAAATTACACACATTGATCTAACCCCTAAGTAAGCAAATTATTTGCTTGTATTAAGGATGTTAGACAACGATACAAATACATAGAAATACACATTATAAATACTGCCAATATATTTAATAAACTACCACACCTAGAAAAACAGGCCTCTAGACTTATCACATACATGCCTGTCCCTGCCGGGAATCGAACCCGAGCCCCGTTGCGCGTATAGCGACGTTAGGGGTCTGTGCTAACCACTCGACCAATGGGGCAATCGCTACATCACTAGCACGATAAGAAACATATATAAAAAGGCTCTATAGTCTGAGAGTCTGAATATAGCAGCAATAAAATCGATAATCCTACATGCATGTAGCAAGGCAGAATGCAAATAACACAAAAGGTCTCCTACCCATGTAGACAGATCCTCATATGAGTGTTTTATAAGCACTTAAGTGGCTTCCAGGCGAGGGATATTTAAAACTCCGACTTAAACGCAGCGATCGGGTAGGATCTACTCAAAACATGATGCTGTCAGATTTGATCGCAACTGAGGACACTTTTACGGTGGGTTAAAATTTTATACACAATGTTTCCAAATTAAGGTTCATGCCATATTGCTCGTAAAACTGTGTCGAAACAATGTTAACCGAATAAAAAAGGGATATGAAAACTATGTTGACAGACTAAAACCATAAAAGCCTAAGCCGGTATTAAAATCAAAACTACGCTCAAAACTTGTTCAGTAAATAAATACTATAGAATTTAAAACTGTGTACAGGTGATAAAGCATTAAAAGAAAAACAAATAAAAAGCTTGCTATTAAATAGGTAAAAAAATATTCTGTACCAATAATATGATCTTGAAGAAAATTATAGCTCTGGCAAGTCTAGATCTTATGAAACATTTTTAAAAGCAATACGGAGGAGAAATTTATTTTCGTATGCAAAGGCGACAATATTCTGAGTTTCTACTGCAAAGAGCCCTTCTGAAAGCTCTAACAATACAGCATCGCAAAAATTAAATTACGACGAATCTCAGCAGGTTTCAATTTTCAAAAAGCCCGGTAAACTTGAGACGAATCTTATTGCTTTTTATGGAATATTATTGCATTTATTATCATAAAACCCTATACCAATATAAAGTATAGGTTAACGTTTTATCCAAAACTCAGCGTTGCATAAAAGTTGGTCTTTCAGAAACCCAGTCAGATTTTTTAAATTTCAGATTCAACAAGAACGTCCGTAGACACAGAGCAATGTAAATAGAAACTGTTAATTTGAAACTGTAAAAAGTGTCGCGAGAACGTAGCCGGAGGACAAATTAGAGGGAATGGAATATAGTTTACTTAAAGTTAAACTTATTACGGTCCTCGAGAAACAAGCACTCGGAGGCTCGCTCGGCGCGCGGGTCAAGTGCCCAATTTGTCACCCGTGCAAACTTCCGACTACTTCGGCCGGTCCCTGTTCGATTCCATTAAACTTTCAAGACCTTTTGAAGCTATTTTCTTGTTTGAATCAAGATTTGCCTAATTCATTCCTACTTAAAGCTCAGCCGTATCATTCAATTAATAATAAACATTAACCATATATAATATTTAATAACAAACACTCAACAAATTATTGGAGTCGACGTACAAAAGTGTTACATTTTAATAAAATTTGTGTGGCGGAAAGCGACTTATACTAAGTGCTACAAATAAAAATCTCCTAGGGATACTTACAATGCGCTATCATAAAAATTAAATTACGGTAAGAGTTTCTCTGTAAGTGCTCGCCATTTCAGCAGGCCGCCAGGCCGCGGGGTGCAAAGGGATATGCCACATCAAAGCGCCTAGTCTGTGTCGGGCTTTCGCACAAATCAAATTTAGCAGCTCTCTTCTTTCGTTACGGATGCGAAACGCAACTCTTGGCCTCTACATTTACCCACAACTAAAATATATCAGGTTTATATATTGTGCTACAATTGAGTTTAGTTATAATTTACTGTAATAATAAATAACTTTTCTTATAACGCAATTAATAAAATAATTATATACATATTTTGTAATGTGCAATAAACCTATATAAAAAACCTGTTTACAGATCTGGTGGCTAAAGGTACCTTAATCAAGTGTCTAATTTGTCAGCCAGCGTAAAGTTGCACCCGCGAAGTTGTTCGGACTGTGCAATTCGATTAAACTTCTGTCGAAGTACCAACAAGAGAAGGGCCTACTTAACAAAACTTGGTCGTACAATTACAGTGGAATTTAATTAGCTTTCTCATCGGGGGCAGCCGTATTTATTACTTACTTAATATATCATTGCCCTTGAGCACTCACTAACAAATTCTATTTAAAACCGAAACTAGTTGCGAAGAGATAAATTGTACTAAACAAAGCCGGTATCAGGTCGGATGCTTATCTTCTAACTTAGATTGAATGGAAGTTTTCTCTCGTACCTCGTTCAGTAAGCATATGCGGTAAGACTCAGCGCCGCGGGCTCATTCTTATTACATCCTTATTTTTTATAGCTCATCAAAATGGATATGAAAATGTGTTAAAGTAAAATTACCTAAACGAAGTACATACGTGTTCGTATTACAAGGTAACGAATAATCTGGCTTAAGTAGAGTCAATTATTTATATAATATTAATATTTATACATACAATGTTTTCATTATGTCATTTTAGCGTATTTATGTAGCAATATTTATTACAAATGAGGCAGATAATACTGTTATTTAATAAACTGAGCAACAAAATATTGGTATGGTTGGAATGCCTGCAGGTGAAAGAACGGAATGATAGTTATGTGCCAGTGCTATTCCCTTCAGAATAATGAATAAAACTATCGAAATATTCTTTTGTAGAAGAAAATACTTTTCCTTATTTTCTTACAATAAAATTAAAGATAAACGACTTTCTGGAGCCAGAGCTTTATATAAATATTAAACTTGGAAGATATGATTAATTTCTCTTTCCTTAAATAAAATACTTAATTGAATATTAATTTAAATTTATGTATACTTACTTTCTTCTTTTATAATCTTTTAATAACATCAAACGAGTATTAAAAAAATAAAGTGACACTTAATACAATATTTACAATACCTTGTTTATTTATTTTAATTTTCTGTTTGATCGCAATAAAATGAACGTATTGAATAAACTGTTTTGTTTATAGTAAACATGCTTTTGTTGTTATTTAGTGTCGTACAATCTTTACGTTGTCTGTTTTTGTAACTGAAAAGTTTAATCCTATTAGACCCTTATTAATCTATGTTACCTTCAGATAAGAAAAGACGGTCGGAATCAGCGTTCTGGTCTGGTGCAGCGCGATGACGTAAGGTGACGTGCAAGGAGGGGCCTCGAGGAGGGACCTCGGGGGGCGCAGGCTCGGGGGGACTGTCGCACTCGCGCTCACTCTGACCACCACTTGAGGGACCTTAGGTATGTTTAACAATGATAAGAGGTTTAATAATATCTCGTCGGATATAGGGGTCCTTGGGGTGTATTGTGTAGGGGTTGGAAAATATTTAAATGAAATATGAATAAATTATATTTTTGTCTATCTTTAATAACAATTTTCAATATTGGATTATGTAAATAATAATAATAGTAAACTTAAATTAAAAACAGTTAAGAAAAATATAGTCCAAAATACAAAATTAAAAGATCAATACCTTGATATTTTCAACAAATTTAATAAAGAGAAAAGCAATGAAAATAAAAACGTACAATTGACGTAAGGTTACGTTCGAGTCACGTACACTGAGGAAACTATGCGGAGCATCCTTATCAAAGGCATGCACCCACCTCCATAGTACGCTTATAATAGACATTCAGAATGCCTAACTACAATAACTATACAGGAGTCTTATACTGAATACACGTGTAATTCCTCATTCATTCCTTACATTTCACACGAGCTTAGAATTCAAAACATATTTCGTTACTTAGGGGGTATATTGTTGTCACAAATTAATATAAATAATCGAATAAAAGTATCTTTCTTTCGTTCTTTCGTTCTTTCTTTCTTTCTTTCTTTCTTTCTTTCTTTCTTTCTTTCTTTCTTTCTTTCTTTCTTTCTTTCTTTCTTTCTTTCTTTCTTTCTTTCTTTCTTTCTTTCTTTCTTTCTTTCTTTCTTTCTTTCTTTCTTTCTTTCTTTCTTTATTTTCTTTCTTTCTTTCTTTCTTTCTTTCTTTCTTTCTTTCTTTCTTTCTTTCTTTCTTTCATAGAAGTAAGTTACCATTTAGATGGTTGATTCGATTTCCACGTCCGTTGGTGTCATGTTGGAAATCATCAGCTCGTCGAGTGCGTCGAGACAATGTACCGCCAGCGGTCTCGTTGAATATTTCTTCACCTAAAACAAAGTACCTATTTTGTATCGTAGTTTTAACAACTGGTTTTATATTCAACTAGCGATTACCAGCGGTTCTGCATACTCTGTATTGGTCAAGTATTTATACGCAGAAAATTAAAAGTTTATATTCAATACCAAAAACCAATATTTTCTAGAAACGAATTTCTGAACTTAAAATGAAAAAAAAACACACACACACACACATTCATATCCCCTTTCAACCCTTCCAAAATTGAACTCTATAAATATAAAAAAAAGCTGAACTCAAAAATCATGTGCACTATCAGTCAGTAAGTTATTTTTTTATACATATACCGACTAAATTATCATAAATTATAAATTCTCTATATAAACATGTAATAAAATTTATGAACTCATCTTAAGACCACTTTAGATGCAACCTTTATGAAACGTCGAGGATAGAAAATATTATGATCGTTATATGATCCTTCAACCACGAATATGAGTTTCAGAAAATTGTTCAAGTTTACTCAAAACTTTATTTATATTATATATATCAGTAATAAAAATATTTAATAAAAATGTCATTATGAACAAGCTAAGTAATATAACATTTCCTGAAGTACATAAAAGTCGTCATTAATAATGGTCATACAAACAGGTCATAAAAGCATTCATTGCACGTTGACTATAAAAGAAATACCATAAATACCCTTAGAATTTCTGATGCGTCGATGGAAGCGACGGTTTGTGCTTTCGAGGGGGAATGGTGAAGCTTGTCGTTGAGGGCTGCTTATGTAGCGAGGCGCGTTTTCTCCATTCTCTGAACCATACATACGACGTTGCTC
Source organism: Napeogenes inachia (assembly GCA_959347355.1). NCBI lineage: Eukaryota > Metazoa > Arthropoda > Insecta > Lepidoptera > Nymphalidae > Napeogenes > Napeogenes inachia. The sequence goes on from OY365797.1 coordinate 17,845,770, forward strand.
ATCTATAACATTTATTTAGTAATTAATAATATCACAGGACAAATTACAAACATTGATCTAACCCCTAAGTAAGCAAATTATAAGTAAGGTTTTAGACAACGATACAAATACGTACAAATACACATTATAAATACTCACAATATATTTAATAAACGACCAATCCCAGAAATACAGACATCTATGCTTGACACATACATGCCTGTCCCTGTTGGGAATCGAACCCGAACTCCATTACGCCGCTATACTTTAGGCGTCTGCACTAACCACTCAAATACTTTAATATAGTAATTAACTTTGACAACCCTGTGTACGTAAACTAACTTAAATATTTAATTTGGACAACCCTGTGATTTATGGTATTAAACTATGTACATTGTGTGTTATTTCTAGAGATTTTGATAGAATTTTTAAATATTTAAATTTATCTCAAGTACTTTTCCGAAGCTTATTATGCTTTGACTTTTATGACATCACTGTCATTAATTAAAAATACTACAAAACTATGAAAGTGTAACATCACAATTATTATTTGTTGTTATTTAATTGACATCGTCGGTTAAATTATTTCTTTACGCATAATAAATAAAGCTTAGCCTAGTTATATAAAATATAAATGATAGTCACAGTGATATTAACAATGAATATTTCTGGTTAAAATGACTAACTGAAAGTCAAATAGATAAGAACTAGTCTAAACTAAACTTGGAGCATATGAAATGAGAAAAATTATAAATTCATACGGTCGCTTACTTAAGTTTATTTGACAAATATTAATGTATACAATGGAATATAAAGTTGAGGACCATGTTTAAGGGCTACTGTACAAATACAGCATTTTCTGAAACAATATTAACTCAAATGAATTAACTTCAATCTTAAAACAAATTATAATTTGAACGTACTAGCGCCGCCATCTAGCGGAATTTGTTGTAATTAAATAACGTACTTGCCACTCAAAATATCTATTATCTTTCTACTAAAATAATGATCGACTCTGATAAAATACAAGTTGAAGTAAGTGATCATTACGATGAGACTAATATAGACTACTTTTATTCTAGAAATATTAAAATAAGTTAAAAAAAATACATTTTATTAACAGTATTGAAGAGCGATATATTTATTCATTTCGTAAAAATAACGTAAATGTTATATCTTAAAGCAACAATATTAAATCAATTCTATGGAGATGATATAAAAAGACGAACCAAGTTTCCAAGTTTGTAGGACAAACGTGAATTTAAATTAACAAATTCTTACATCTGATAAGCGAGTTCTGTGAGGTAAAAATATACTTTCAAAATGTTACAGTTGGGAAACGGAACGAATAAATTTGTACGTCGAGGGAACAACCGACGCACGATGAACTGCAGCTAAAGTTAGCGAGTTCCTCGAAAATGTCAACGATTTAAAATTGAAAATTATAACTTCTCGAATAAAAGCAAAAGGCAAATAGAATGCCATAAAATAACTATTTACATGTTAGACTGTTGGACAGAACAGTTTCTTTCTGATCTATTTTATAATATTGTGTTCATGTTTTTGAAGATATTGTATATTTAGTAAAAGGAATAGGTCACCATATTAAGTGCACGGTTACTTATAATAATATACAGATAGAACAGTAACCATTAAAATACACTTTATTCTAATGGGATAAAATATATAATATTCATACAGATGGCTCTTTTCTAGGCATTGGTTGAAGAAATTTAAGATTTGGAGCAGTGGTTTTGAATATTACAAATTCACAAACTTACTAACTTTGCCTCTATAATATAAGTATAATTATCAACTTTCGTTATAACATTTAAATATAAAATAGATGGCTACGTACCAAGAAGACCATCGAAAACATAAGAAAAATATAATGTTATTACAAAAAATAAAAGAAAGATAAAGTTACTAGACGCGGCTTATTCTTAAAATCATTTCTAATGAAGTCTAGATATTAGGGTTCCGACGACACAAAGACTGACTGATTAAGATTAATAAAAACAAGTTTAACTATTCTAATTTCGATGAAAACCGTAATACTGTTGATTCATTAATCTCTCCAATACAAATATTTTCAGTAAGAACATACTATTTATTTTTTATATATATAATATTGCGATTAAACCTAACCTAAATTTTGTATATGATAATTTATATATGTTTTTCTTTCACAAATTATGAAATAGTATATTATAGATAAGGAACCCTAAAATACAATTCCAAGCATTTTAACTTAAAACGTTAAGAAATCATGATTTTTACTTTCTACAAGTTCTTACAACATTATACTACTTGTAATTTAATGTATTCAGAGATTTAAATCTACCATTACCATTAATACGCTAAAAACAAACTCCAGCAAACCATTTTCGGTTAAAATGTATTCCAAAAATATTATGCAAGCAATTTAGAAACTTTACTCAGAACATAATTACTTGGAGTATTATTATAGGTTTTGAATATTACATTAACGAAAGTTACGGCTGGTATGTTGCCAGCGGCGTACTATGAAAGTAAGCACCTTGCTCAACGAATCTACAAACTCAATTAGCAACTAGAGTAACCTCAAAAACGCACTACATTCAACCGTATTACAGAAGATTCAACGGGGGTTAAGCTTCGGTAACTGCGCGGTAATTTTATTACTTTTGTGCTATTTGATTCTAAAAGCTTATATAACTGTATTAAGCCCTAATAATTTTCAATTTTATTGCTTTGTTTATCTCTAGGGTCTAAAAGGTTGTTGATGTTAAGTGTGAGTTACTTTGTTATCTAATAATGTGTATAAAATTTAAGAATTGAATAATACCAGTGACTAGGATTTAAATATTCAAGCTACATGAAGTTTTATAAGATTATTTTCTTAAGTTGGGTCTTATTGGATTTTAATATTTCCCAGACCTTTTTAGCTTCGCAAACATGTTTTTCGAAGATTACATTTCTTGTACTTAACGAGAAACGAAAGACATTTTTATGTACTATAGATGCTAGAAAATGGGATAGAAAAGTTTTCAGGTTTTTATATTACTTCAAAGCATTAAAATAATCTCGATTTAAGGTTAAAAATATAAGTATACTATTAAAAAGAAATAACATTATATAGGTAGATTTTAAGATTTTTTTTTTACGTTGATTTTATATAATGTAAAAAAAATGTCTTTATTCTCTAAAAGTCGTAATTGTACAACTTTTAGAGAATAAAGATTAATAAGTCTAAACCATTAAAATCAAATAATTATAGAATATACAAGTTCGTGAAAATAATCTACATCTATCAGCCAGGTGATATTTTGGAATTCTGAGATTCTAAATATAGATGAAGGGCAAATATTGTTTCATTGGGTTCTGTGGTTCTAATATTAACCGCAAGCTGGCTGCCTTCGACCATTTAACATGAGTAATTGCAGACTCCGATACTTGAGTAAGGTTTGCAATTCAATAATATACTATATTTACGATATCGCCTTAAACTTTGTGAGAAATTATTATGGATTTTATTATTTACACACTAAGAAAATTTATATAAATATAAAATGAAAAATAAACCGATACGGGGAGGGATTCGAACCCGCCACTACTGGGAAACCGTCCCGTCGCTCTACCAACTGAGCTACCGTACCGCTGTCCACCTCAGTGAATTAAGCATTTTATATGTGATCGTCTTTATCGGGACGGAGGTGACATCTATTAAGTTTCTTTCGAAAATTTAAATAAGCTTAACATGGCTATACATGTTTATGAATATTTTCAGACACAAAGAAAGCTTAAACAAATTTCTTTTTGAATAGGTGCGATATTTAATATTAAAATATTTCTTTGAATAATGAGAGAAAGTAAGAGGCCTATTAATATTTTTTTGAAGACTCGATGAGCTAATAGTTGATTAACGCCTCGATTAATTAATGAATTCGATAAAAGTGATGAGCCCTTAGTACTCCCTCCTCAAAGTATTTAATTTCAATATTTCGTAAGTCCTGAATTAAAACAATCTTTTATAGATGTCGCCTAATTAAGTAATAAAAACACATTATTCTTAAAAAAAGAAGGTAACACACAAAATTGCAACCATAAACAGAGTCGTCAACAATAATCTTTTATCTTAAAATACTTGAGCAGTGCTCTCAAAGAAAACATCGCTTTTCCTTACTTTAAAAGAAATATATTAAATAATTGGTTAGGGAAAATAATAACAGATTCTTTTAGTCCCTCGATACAAAATGAGAATTAAATTTTCACATTCCATCGTCTCGCCTCGCTGTTTACCCTTGAGAGCGATCGCAGCGCCTTTGTCCACTGCCTGTCTTATCGAATACACTTTAAACATTATAATATGTATTATTCATGAAATCATTGTTTATTATAATATTATATTGGCTTTATTACATTAGATGTCGATGAGTGATGTTGGTAAAATATTTACGTCTCCAACTTTATTTTATTTGTTACTTTTTCCGTACCCAAAGGGTAAAAACCGAACTCTATTACTAAGACTTTGCAGTCCGTCTGTCCCTCTGTCTGTCTTGAAGCTGTATCTTATGAACCTTGATAGCTATATAGATGAAAATTTCATAGTTGATGTATTTCTGTTGCCACTATAACCAAACACAATAAAATATATTTTTGAGGCTCCAATACAATAAAAGTAATTTTTTTGACTCGATATTAATAACGGTGACAGGTAAACAAAATATTATACGAATATTTAGTTATATATTCTCCTTAAAGACAATTATTTAAAATATTATAAATATTTAAGGAGCTCCTATACAACAAACGTGATTTGCGTGCGTTTTTTCTATTTGTAATGATACGTACGGAACAATTCGTGCGTGAGTCAAACTCACACTTGGCCGGTTTTAAACTTAAATTTAGAATCCTGGTTGTAAGCGTTGTAAATGTGAGAGCATCATAGAAATGGTACTGGCGTGGTAAGTTATTCCAGTCTTCTTTTCGGTACCACGTTTTACTTGAATCTTTTTTTATTCTCACATATTATGTGAGACAGTTACAGTAATAACTTATGTAAGTTATTACTTATACTCAAATGGTATACTATACTAAAGAAAAATTTAACTTTAGAAATAAGTTAAAAGAGTATTTATTAAGTTTTTTGTCGGTACTTCTCCATTTACCTTTGGAACCGTGCAATTAGTTTGACGTTTCATAAAACCAATGTATGCCTATTTCAAATTTAAAAAAAAAACCTTAATTTAATAAATGTGTGTAATAAACAGCCAGTTACTTTTCGTGTTTACAATTAATATTGTAATCCCATTAGCAAATTATTTTAACAGTCGTCTTTAAGCCGCGCCATATTGTATTGCGTAGCAAAACCACTTACAGCTATTTCCTTAGAATGGCGTGATAGCAACACTTAATCTACAAGCTCCATTTAATTTCAACTATTTTAAGGTTCACGTTCTAATTTAAATATCTAAAGATAAGCTCACGCGAGTTGTGCACCGCAAAGCCGCAACTCTCTTTAACTTGCACTCTATAATATATTTTGTATTAAACTTGTTTGTTGAACCTTACTCTTTAATTAGAAAGAATTTATAATCAACAAATCTTTTGGTTAATGTTTGAAAATATCTATAAACATGTATAGCCATGTTAAGGTTATTTAAATTTATATAAATATAGAATGAAAAATAAACCGATACCCGCGACTACTGGGAAACCACCACCACCGTCCCAATAAAGACGATCACATATAGATTGCTTAATTCACCTAGACGGACAGCGACACGGTAGCTTAGTTGGTAGAGCGACGGAACGGTTTCCCAATAGTCGCGGGTTTGAATCCCTGCCTGTATTGTATGTATAGACTCCGATTTCAAAGATTTTTTCAGAGAATCTTCAGGCTGACATGTAGTTTGATGGCGTAGGATATTTCTTTAAACTATTTTCTACTACCGACATGCTACTGTTTTTTACATTGTAGTATTTAAGGTCAGTTACAACGCTATAGATCTATCCTTGTACTTGCTAGAGAAATGAGTAGAAGAAAATGAAATTCAGGATGAATCATAATTATAATTGCGGTGGTTTCATTCTAATATTTAATGTGTTTTAATTATGAATACATATAAAATTTTATATTTAAATAAAGTATCAAGTCTATAAATAAGGGATGTGTGTTTATCGATGCGAGCGCACGGCTAGAGCAAAGTGCAGAGATTACATCCGAACCCATCAATTACGAATAATCCTAGACACGTGCGTACAGCTTCGCAAACCTATGGGATTAATGAAATTTTCTTCGATTATTCCAGCTGTGCCATTCATTCGAGATTTTCCGTTATACCGTAATTTAATATTATTATTCAACAAACACAATATATCACCAAATTTGGTTATTATGATTACAATTATACATTACAAGTAAAGAATTATAGAGCTCGTAAACTGTTGAAAATGTATGCCTTTGTTTTAATATATTAACATTTTACATAAAAATAAATTAAAAGAAATTAAAAGCCATATTTTAAATATTTGGAAGCTATGACCATTATAGTACAGTTAGGTTTTAAAGAACGGTGATAAAAGGCCAAAAGTTATATATTTTTTCGTTTTCTTCAGAAGTTTTTATTCATAATTTATTAAGCGTTAGAGCTCTTCACAATGAGACTTTATTAATCAAAAAAGTCTTGAGTCTTAAATGAAGCCCTAAAAATGTTATAGAAATATTAAAAAGAAATACAAAAAATATGTACAAAATAATCTAAAGAACTTCCTTGAGATGTATCAAGAAAATGTCTAAATAAAATTTATTTTACTTCAATAGACGTAATCGAATTCAAACTTATTAATAATTCAGTTCCAAAAACATTAACAAATATAATTAAATTAATGACATACAAAATATAATGTACTCGTTTATCATATTTCTATTTTATGCTGTATTGAACAAAATTAAATTAAAAACTAAAACCATTCTTATATATATGTAGGTATTATATTTTATATAAATACATAAGTATCAGGAGTTTATAATGGGGGTAAGTGTGTTATGATTATTAATGACTATCTTTTTAATACAGTTCAATGACCCTATTACCGAAACAAGAGGCACCAATTGAAAACACTTGATGCGTAATAGATTAAACTTCAATTATACGAGATATAATTAAATATGTACCACTAGATCCTAACGCAGTCCGTCGGGCAATCTTGTGAAATATTCAAATTCTCTGTTGGGTAACTAAACAGAATACCCAATTAGCCACTCTGATAACATTACTTACTTGTTATCATAGGCAGCTAGTGGATTTAAATTAATTTGTGTACTTCCGGTTATTTGAATAGTGTTTTGATGTAATTCATATTTCCCGGAACAATTTGTCGTGTAATAACGTAGTTATTAGCTTTACAATAAACTAATAAAGATCAAACGATCTTAGAATTCAATGTTATAACAAGAAATTTAATAAAGTTTTATTGGAAATGGAATTCCTTTAAGATATATAAAATTATATTTTATGTTCCGATACAGTAAACAAACATTCTCATCAAGTCAATCGAAGAAAACTTTTTAATTTAGCTATTACCTTCAAGTTAATGACCGGTAAAGTCACCTTGCGGTTACATGGAGTCAACTGCGAGTTTACTAGAAGAGGGTAGATGAGGTTGCCCGTAACCCTCCGTGACCTCCCAACGAACAAAACGACAAAGGGACGTCCTGCAACATTTACTGAGAAAACGGCCTAAGGGCAGCAAGCCCTCCCTTTTGTTTTCTTATAGAACAACCGCTTCAACGCGCAGGACCACGCGAAACTTGCTCAGCCTTCATAATACGGATAATGAGTTTGAGACCGTTCTATCCTTTGTTGAAGTTGGACCTCAACATGTTTATTCACTTTTTGATGAGTAATTAATTAACAATTGAGCCGTGACTGGGCCTCTGTAATATTAACGAGTGTATAATGTTTAACAATAATTAATACATTAAATTTATTTAACATTTCATATAATTAAATAATGTTTAATAAAGTACTTTGATGAAGCAATTTCGTTAAATAAAGATATAATACTCCACTAGTAATAATGCACTTTAATTAAAAATTACAGTCCTGAATCGTCCCCGGAGCTTTTATATTCAGTAGAACATCCGTTGTTCTAAGAGGGCGTCGCATACCGCAGGAATTTCTAAATCTTCATAAGATAATGGGTCGCTCGGCAAAAGAAAAGGACCTCGGGCTTGGGAACTTTGTTGAATTCCTGACTCGTAATTAATAAAATTACTTTTTGGGAGCTTTCCTCGACTTCAAAGAATTTAACATAAAAGAAAAAGTTAAGTAGATGAATTATTTTTGAATGATAAAGAGAATTATTTTAGATATTTATACACTTGAAGGTAGAGTTATTCTTTGAGGAGAGTTTGTATTTGAATAGCTTAAGGGATGTTTTTGATTCGACATTATACAGTCGTAAAATATATTATTATTAAAACAATATTTGTTTTTGTTTTAAAAAATATATACATATAACAATACAATACAATAATGGGACATTTCACCACATCAAAATCAAACCCCAAACTTAACAAAGCCACTATAAATAGATACCGAATATACAAACATAAACTATTTTCAAGAGTAGGTGGTAGACGTCGCCGCGTGCACAATAGCGGGCTTCACAATCACCATGCCAATCAGTTGTCTATAATTAAAATATACAGAATTAAATTTATAATCTACTAGGGGTCGTCCGCGACTTCGTCCGCGTGGTTTTTAGTGTTGCCGCCGAGTTCTATTAGATTTGCAGCATTTTTCATTGCTGTTTAACTTCTATTAGTCACAGCGAATGATATATATCCTATAGCCTTCCTCAATAAACGGACTATTCAACACAAAAAGAATTTTTCAATTCGGGCCAGTAGTCCCAGAGATTGCGTTTCAACAAACAAACTCTTCAGCTTTATAATATTAGTATAGATTACTGTTTTAAATCATATATAATAATATATAATAAAAACATAACGATCCATATATAACAACTCAAAGACTTTATTCCAAAATATCTTTTTGTAAGATGCTTTAAAAGTAATTTCAAACTGACCTCTCCCCAGTAAAGTTACTTCAGTCACTTATCTATAAGTACAATTGATAACAGCCCGCATGTCTCGTCGAGTGCAACAACCTTCCAATTACATGTGGTCCCATTTGTAAACGCCCTCATAACATGAAAATTCGTCTCATGAATGCAAATCCCATAATTAGATAACATTTACATTTTGACAATGTCAATTATTAACATTAAATTAATCTTCATTACGCACATTACTATTAATGTAATATATAAATATAAATTTATTTTACTATTTTGCAAATAGCCAATAAAATTGTAAAGGCTTTACCCTAATTGCTTACAAAAATTGTATCCCGTGTGTTGTGTATCTGTGTCTGTGTCTGTGTCTGTGAATACAATTGACAAAACTCAAAAATAGTCTCAACCTCGAAAAAGTACAATGGTTTAATAAACCAATTATTTTCGCGACAGGAGATTATTGGATAAATGATTAGATATTTTTTGTGACCTCAAAAATAGGTAATATATATTTATGTGAAATCCCTTTAATTTTACATATATTTTTTGTACGTATTGTATGTTTATCAATAATGTTTAATTATTTGAAGACATTTATAACTTAAGTCTCAAAATTAATACCTTAAATAGTTTTGTCTAAAATAGAAATTTTAAATCTATTTAGAAACATTGAATACTAAAATCAATTTTTAAGTGCACATTTTGATTTGCATAAAACATAACAAATAATCAAAAGGTGTACATAGAAATCTTGTTTACGAAGTAACACATAATGTCTCGGTACACAAATATTTTTAGAACTGTGTACACGTATCATCCAACATTTATTTGACACGCCACTGGAATGTCACCCTTCTCCCTATCATTTTATTATTTACCTGTGGGACATAGTCATGACTTTATAATGTATCAATAATGTCGATAAAACGTTCCGCCTGCCAGCCTTCCCAAAGCCACCTGTCACGGTTGAAACATTTATAATAATTTTCGTTAAGCTAACGCTCAATAGATTATATTGAAATTTTGTTTATTATTGACTTACATATCTGTCACATTTATAATTGTATGACACGAAGTCAGCAGCTGCTCTAAGCAAAACAATCACTTAATATCGAGAAAGCAGACTTAATTATATAAACTCAACAATTGTGATACTAGAAATGTAATATCAGCTTGTTTTCTGCGGTTTTGAAAAACAATAACCCAAGATTACTATGAAACCTTTATACAAAAGAGTCGCTCAATGAAGTTGCACGTCGAAGAATTTCCATGCAATAACGGCTTCGCTTCGGCGAGTATCCTCGGTCGGAGATATTGCGTACTTACTGGGCTTGCTTTCTAATAACACCAACGATACCGCTTATGTAAGAAGAAAAATACGAAATGAAATGGAAACTACAGCCTTACGGCTTTCAACCTCAACTATCAATATACATGATCTCATTTTTCTTTTTAATATTCATTCCCGTACCTAATAGAACGATATTACGAAATGGAAAACAGAATTAAATTGAAACTATATTTCTTTGTGCAGCTATAAGTAAATCTTTGCGTTTTCTTTTGAAGGATTTAGTTCCATTGAATACGAATTTAAACATAAATTCAATAGATCATTAGATGTATAAAAGAAATTTTATGGAATATTTACTTTGACCTCGTATGGAGATATTTGCTACTTTTAAATAAATAATTTCTGATATTCTTCATGGAAATTTTTACATAACACTTGGTAAGAATGAAAACATAATTAAGAATTAAACATGAGATTTTATTTATCTTTATTATATTCACATAAAAATATAGGATACCATATAAAATTACATAAAAGAATAAAAAATTAACAAAAATGCAAACAATTTAAAATGACAACCAGAACATTCGAAAACATACCAGTAATGCAAAATTACGTCTAACTGAGACGAGTGACTTCTGAAGAATCTGCGAGCACATACGTTCTGCACCAACTAATTTAATTAGTCTCTGACAGATTGTTCAACATGCATAGATTGTTTGAGATTTTCATAACTTCTATTATCCTTACAATTACGTCCTTTTTAACTGTATTTAAATATAACTTTACATACTTAATTGATTAATACCATTTATATTGTTTTAATTATTCAATTTTTACTTGCTTTTAATTTAATATCAATGGAGTTGATTAACTATACTATTAATACACATAGTCATTTCCTAATTCAATTTAAAATTAACGATATAACAAATTGTATATAATTACTGATAATTTTTTTTTTATTTCAAAAATATACGTTTAACCACATGTATGGACGAAACGATTGGTTAAATATGAAAATACGTTAATAGCCAGACCTAAAGCTCAGCAAATACCACGCGGCTAGACTAATCACATTAGCGGACCTTGCAGTAGGTAATGTTGGTAACCTAATAGGTCCTAATTTGCATACCAGCCGCACCACATACCAAAGTTGTACACTAAGAGCTGCAGCCGGCTTTTCCATGATGAATGATTTATTAGACTTTTGCAATCCATTTGAAATTAGACTTAATGGTAATGTTTCAAAACCTCTCCTATATTACATGTATACTGAAATCATTATATTAAAAGTAACTGAAATATATAAAGTTGTTGAGCATTTGACTACAAACTTTACTACAATTAGTCCTGTTAAGTCTCCTCAGCCTTACTTACACAAAGAGGCTTTTGTCTTTTGTTAAGTAGTGATTAAATAAGGTTCTTATTCAGTCATATTTTACATAACAGATGTCCACGAGCATAAAAAGAAAGAAAGAAATAATAGAATAGCAGGCGAAATATAAATACATTACACATAATGAATCATTTTAAATTGATCAAAATAACTCAATGTGTATAAAATTATAGACAATATTGTAGACTCTAATATAAATTTCATAAAGCCCTTAAAATTCTGAACATTTTCCTGTTCATTGAACTTCTGAACTTATTACGGATATATTAATTTAATTTCATAAATAGCTTATATTCAAATTTCTGATTACATTATTTACTTCTAAACAAATTTGTTTTTTAGGCTATTGCAAATCATTTACAAATATATGTAACTGAAAAAAAATTATGGTACGTATATTATTAGATAAAAACATGGTAAATCATAAGTTATAAGATGTAATATAAGTAACGTTAGGCTCAAGAATATGATTAAAGAACGAAAGAACGTATTTTTGATACAATAATGGATAACTTTCTCTATGTCTTCATCAACTTACAGTAGGACGTAGAGCGGTGGTTGCTGAGGGTTTACGCATAAAGTTTCCTCATAAGCTCACCGCAGGTCGCTCCCCTATCAATTGCTGTAACCCCCCTCTCTCACCCCGAAGCTTCACTAATGATCCCACTTGTTAGGGATCAGTGTGGACCTTCGACTGTGTCACATGATGAATAACAAATTATTATTTGATCTCGCTACGGCGTAGCTTTTCGTAGCAATACATTTCTAACTTTGATAGACATCTCTACGCGGTTTTGAAATTGTTTTTAAATTTAGGCATATACAATATCATACATACTGATTCATTATCGGATATAGCTTATTATATACTCGTAGTTGTATGTTGCGTTGTGTAAAATATTTAATATGTTGTATCCAATATTAAAATAATACATTCAAATAATTAAAGGTATAATGAAAAAAAGACTAAAAGGTGTATGTAATTGTTTTTTAAACAAACACCATATTTTGAAATAAGTTTCTTTGGCAACTATATTAAGTTTATCACTAGTAAATATATAGAATGAGTCTTAATTTGGGATAATCTCATAAAAAATATCGAAATATGAAAGTAATTTTGCTTGAAGAAGGTCATGGTATAAAGTTGAGAAGTAATATTGTAATAATAATATTGATTTAAGAGACGGTTGTAGGCCTTCTGGAAATAAAATATTTACATGAAGTTAAGAAAAGTTTTAAATTAATCATTAAAACAAGTAAAAGTCACTGATTTAGGGTTTTTTTTGGTAAATTAAAAAATCACGGGTTATTATTCTATTAATATTAAATATACAACCTTAACTCATTAATAAAATGTTAATAAAATAACTTTTACCTCTTTAGTTATTACAAAATAGGAAACTCCCGGGGGCGTGGCCGATAACAATTTTTGTGGGCAACCGTTACCGATAACATTTTTTGTGGTCAGCCGTGACTGATAACAATTTTTGTGGGCAACCGTGACCGATAACAATTTTTGTGGGCAAACGTGACCGATAACAATTTTTGTGAGCAACCGTGACCGATAATAATTTTTGTGGGCAACCGTGACCGATAACAATTTTTGTGACCGCTGACATCTTTTTTGACCCTGCACACATTTTGTGTCAACACTGAAGTAAAACACATATGCATACTAAAATGCCTTTACTTATTTGGAGTTTTTAATTGATTAGTTTAAAGGTCAAGAAAGGGTCTAGTGTCATAAAATATGTCTTAAGCTTGTGTCCATGAGCTACACATTCGAATGGTAACATACTTATATATCTCGAACGTTATATTCAGGCATTTTACTTGAGTCAAAAGTACAGATCCTAAGTCATTATACTATAGTAAGGATTATAAGTTAAATACGGAATGGTCACTATTTTTAAGTGATTGATAAATAAAAGTCATTTGAGTATATTTTACCATAATATGTAATTAAATGCTATACTAAAGGTAGCTACAGCGTAATTATGTAACTTTGTAAGTCTTTTTAATATTGTTGTAAAAGTAGAAGTTACTTTTAAAAGAAGAAGTTACTTTTAAAAGTAGAATTTACTTTTAAAAAATAAACACCGTTACTCATGCCTGTCGACAGAATAGTTGTCTCTACCATACGGGAAAAAACGAAAGATTTACATGTCATGTTATAGAAGGCGCTACAATGGTAAAAAGATTAAAAATGAATTTCTTTCTCTATTATTTTTCTTCTGCGATCTCAAAAACTTTTATAGAGTCCATTGATGGAATAGTCTTGAGATGCAATGCAAGGAGGCAATTGTAATAACATGTTTGTAATTGTAATAAAATTGTAATGTAAAAGTAAATGATCTAAAACCAATACTGTTATAGATATCTTCATAATAAAGCATACATGATGTAACCGATGATTGCATGCAAACAACATTTTAGCTGTTTTACTACAACATGCCTTATTTTATGCTTGCTTTTACCTTTTTAGTAGACTTTAACATATTGTTTCTAACAAGTATTAAGTAATGTTTGGCGTGCTAGCTTCTCGTCATTACATTTTTAGTTCATTTTAATTAATTGAATATTGTAATCAAAATATATTATATAATTTAGTGCATAACTGTGATTTAGTAAATAGTATATAATAAAGATACCAGGGGTGTATCTTGCTTATCTTGGGTTATCATGCTTTTAATTACATTGCCTTGAGGAGAAATACTCAACAATATTATTTATTAAAGTTCCTATTTTCTTTTAATGTCTGGGAACGAAAGAACACAAGAAATATTTGATATAATGAAAAAGAGATAGTAAGTTTCTTCTAACGGAAGTACTTTTTGGTTCAGTAGTTTTCAGTATTGGTAAACATCATACCTTAAAATTTTATAAAAATACAGTTTTTGCAAATTAAGAAGAGAAAAAATTTAAATATTATGTTATTAAACATTGAAATGCTTCATAAAATTATACCGAAACAAACAGAATTGATCGAAATCATTTCTCTCAACATTTCTTTTAAATATTTTTTAATCAGAGCAATTGCCACTGTTTCATTGTACCTGTTCAATCCTGTTTGAAGTAAAAAAAACAACATATCAGAGTTCCGCTTGTCAGAACACGTTTATAATACAACATGCAAAATTCCGTATTAAAAGTAAAAAATTGCGTAAATTTCGTGATACAGCGTAAATTATTATGTGACAATGTTTAACTGTATTTTTATTAGTAAATCTTTTTTATTATTGTAGCATGTGGAATTACTTTATATTTCAGAGAATTTTGCTTGCAGATAACTTAAATCACTTTTATTGCCATAGGCCTAGTATGTTAACTGGTAGTAAAATTTTACATACTGTCAAATTGTTGAGTAGCTTGCGCGAGGAGAGAAGCAAACACTCTGTCATCAAGTTGTGGCTGCTTTTGCGGGCGGTCTTCATCGCTGCTGCTGTATCTGTCGCCGCCCCACTCCAGCGACCGCTGCCGACGTACACTTGGTGTCCCGCCTGGCAGTCCTGCCGGCAGCCCGCTCGGTATCCCACCAGATAAACCACTCAGCGAGCCCGCTTTAGCACGACGACCCGCCCGCTCCATAACTTTGATGTTTATGCCATATTAATCTGAAAATAAATTATTTTTGCAACATCAAAATATACTGGTTACTAGACTCACTCATAAACGTCAAATCTTAATTAAAAAAAAATATATTCAAAACAAATTGCCTTAAATTTTTGATAACAAACAAGACATCCGAAACAAAAATAGAGAATAAAAATCTAAACGATATTTTACCAAAGTGGTAACGACGTCGTGAGCGGAAAAGAACAACTGTAATAAAGAGCCTACAAGTTGTTTGGTTAGCGACCGAACATAAATAGGAAGTTGGTAAGGGCGTGCGTGTTACAGGCCTAATCCATAGGATTGTGCCCCGACACCGCCCGCTCTACGCTTGCCAACAATCGGACCGACATTATTTCTTATTGACTCAGTAACGAGAGCTTTGTACTGCCATCGCTCGCTTCTCATTTTTAATTCCAATTTCAAACAGAATTTACTTACGAAAATTTAAGTTTGCCAAAGAAGTATAAAGCTTTTTAAGAATAAAAAATGTAATTCTGCTGAAAATATCTTTGCATTTTTCGGAGCACGCTATGTTTTTTTAATAAAAATTACATGCCATGTATATATACTTCAATAACCGAATACTCGTAATATTTCTATAACAATATAACTTAACACTTAACAGCAGAAGTTTTATCAATTTCTTCTTTAATATGTTAGATGCAGCTGGAATTAAAAACTTATGAAATCCGCATGGATTGCAATTGTTAAGGATAACGGAACTCATTTCTCATTTCGTATCGGCAAAATAAACACAGGCAGTTTCATTAGAAATTTGCCGACATCACATAGAGTTATTAATGTCTAGATAGCACATTTTAATGAAAGGTTAATTGTATTTTAATTAATTTTTCTAATGTCTCATTTATGTTTAATTATAAATAAATATATATATATATATATATACATTTTAAGATTTAAATTAAGACAAAAAACAGTCAATATTAAGCTTTAATTTATGCTACATTTCAGAAAACTTAATAGATATTTTATTATTTTCGAGTCAAAGAGAATTTATTTTAATTACTACAAAATTAATTTGCAAATTAAAACATATCTAAATATTTGTAAGCAATGGTAGTCAACGCAGGCTAATAGCCTGTCTGATGGACCGCTCGGCTTAATATAAAGTAGATTCCCTGTTTACTTGCCTATGTAGGAACGTTAATAAATTCGCAGCTTCCTTTAGACTTCGTCTGTCACCGTTCTCACTCAATATTTGCTCTCATTATACACATTCAAATGCAATATTAAAGTTCTGACTTCGTATGTAATGAAATTGTTTTTTTGTCGCTCTGTAAATACTCCTTTGATGTTTATTTCTTTGCTTTCAGCTATTGGATCTGATTAATAATTTGACATTTTAAGCTTTTATTAGAATAACAAATTTGTTACGTATATATTGAGAATGAAAAAAAGGTTTTTATTACAATCTTGTTGAAGGGTTACTCCACTAAGGTATGCAATCAGTTTTGTCAGAATATACGACCTCTTAGTTATTCAACAAATCCTACAAATATTATAAATGTAACATATTTGTATGTTTAGATAATTTCTTATTTGACAAAAGAGATACTAGTTACATAAATATATGGTTTTATGGCAATAATTGATAATCTGAAACTTTAAATTTTATAAAGCGTGTAAAGTGTTTTTTCTGAAATGTATGTCTTTATAAATTGATTGTAGTGTAAAACTAACTAACAAATTATAGTAAACCGAAGTTTAGTTTTATATGTCGTTTATATGAGCGAGAGGACATGGATCTTGAGGTCACATGTTATGATCTTTATTAACGTTAAAATTTTATTTTTCTTTTGGATTTATTTGTATCATACGAAAAAAAAAATAATAATAGTAAATTTTAAATTTTGCTGCTTTTGAATGTAAATTGTATTATATTTTATTCAAATTTTTCATCTGATACATAATTCAGTATATAAGATGCATAATGTAGTCACTTCTAACAAACAACAAAATATCAGATTCTACTTTTACTTTCCGCTGACACCAATATTATTATAGATAAAATCATCTAACAAGATTAAACGGGTTTACAACCGCTATTTTCAGTAGGAACCCATATCACGTCGCACGACTCTAACGTAAATATCAATTGAAACCAACCTACCACCCAAAACCATACCACCAAGCCAAAACCTGGTGGTCTAGTGGTTAGTGGCCATGACTGTCTGAGGTTCGATTCCTACTCAGGATATTTTTTTGTTTAATCAACAAATTGGTGTTTGAAGTCTGGGTGCAACTCTGTGTTCGATATTTAACGTTAGTAAAACCCCTTCAACAATTTTAATAAAGAAATTGTGATTATTGTAACATAAAAAACAAAATTAGCCCAGAATTTACTGCCGCCTTACTTTAAATCTAAATATAAAGCTAATTATTAGCTAAAATCTAAAAATGCTAATTCATTTTTATCTTAAAAGTGTAACCTATTAAGTAAACATATAAGTCGTATTATCTTTTCCTGAATACGAGAGTTTAAAAGTATAATGCTAATCTTTATGTAGCATATTTTTTTCTATCCTTTGCGCCAAACTAATGGGGTTAGAACATTAACTGTCTTGCATCTTTAATAATATTAATGATAGCAAATGTTATACCGAACTTTTATATTAATAACACAATACTTATGTACAAAGGGTATGCATGCATGTGATGAGCATTTGCCGTATTGATTGCTTTTTTTTAGCCTATGCACAAAAGATATGCATGCATGTGATGAGCATTTGCCGTATTGATTGCTTTTTTCAGCCTATGCACAAAAGATATGCATGCATGTGATGAGCATTTACCGTATTGATTGCCTTTTTAACACGCTTTTATTAGCTTGGGTTGTATGTATGTATGTATGTATGTATGAATGTAACGGAATCTTCGAGCTTAATTTTCACCAGGTTCCAGCGATCCGATTAAATTGAAACTTTGCACACGTATCAAGGACCGATGACAATGCAATAATTTGATAAAAGTTTTCCAAAAAAAAAAAAAAAACAATGGTTTAAAAAACTAAAAAAACACGCTTTTATTGCTAACCGAACTAAAAACTAGAAAATAATTTATAATACAAAGAGTATAGTAAAATTACAGTAGTAGAAGATCGAACAATTAATCATAGTGAATCACCTTAATATAAAATTATAATAAAATTTAAGTTATTAACAGAATAATTCAATTCTGAGTAAAAAGCGTGGGGTGCTCGATATTTAAGGTATTACAATCATTCTATTAGCAACTATCTATGAGAGGATAGTTATGAATCACAGTATTGATTGCCTTTTTTAGCCTATGTACAAAAGATATGCATCTTAAAAACTCCAAGTTGTCATCTTGATGTTGTGAGCATTTACCGTATTGATTGCTTTTTGTTAGTATAATATAACTCGGCAATAAACACCATTGACAAATTTATTCGTATATACTTTATCAAAAACAGATCTATTTTATAAAGTTATTTTAAGTATAATGGTAATAAATCCAAAACCAAAGCTTGTATCTAAATGTTTAGATTTATTGATAAAATTCCTTCAGGGAAAAAAGTAACATACATAACTTTTCGTCCCTATAAATGCCGTCGTTACAATAAATGACAAGGGGTAAAAATTATGAGGGTAATGAAGTTATAATCACAAAGAGGGTAATGAGGTTATAGTCTCAATGGGGGTAATGAAGTTATAATCTCAGATAATCTCTAGGAAACTTTAAGATAAATAAAAAAGCTATTTTGAAGACGTTTACAAGAATAATAAAATGAATATTATTTTTATGTCAAGTAAAAAATCACACAGAAATTAATAAACCATTCTGTTACAAGTAATGCAGGAACATTTATTTATTCATTTATTCATGTATATTCATTTTGGATTAATTGTTATTTACAATTAAATACGTTATTAAAGTTAAAAGCATCTTATTAGCTGTGCTTAGAAAATAGATCTCCTTTTACTAAATCATCAACATATATAACAATATTATGAAAGTACTCATTCGTTTCTATAACTGGCTATATATTTGTTATTTAATTACACTTAAGGTACTGATTGCGTTTATATAATATTTTAAATAATGATTGTTAAAGTACCTAATAACCATAGCCCATGATACGGACAAGCGGATGTAATAAGCGCATACATAGAACATTTTAAACAAATTAAATTAAAAACAATGTTCTAATGACGCCTACTAATTAGTAAACCAGAAGTAACATTCATCATTTTGTGTAAGTAAGCGTAACAAGCACTTGAGCTCTTTGCAATAATTTGGGAACAGTTAGTTTTTGGCTTCGTCATTTAGAAGTTAGTATTATTTAGTATTACGTAATGCCACCTTACTTTACCCATCCACTTATTAAGATATCATTAGCTTAAATCTAGAAATACTAATTCATTTTTATCTTAAAAGTGTAACCTGTTAAGTAAACGCATAAGTCGTATTATCTTTTCCCGCATCCGAGAACGCTTAAAAGTTTAATGCTAATCTTTATGTAGCATATTTTTCCTTTCCTTTGCGAAAAACTAATGGGGTTTGGACATTAACTGTCTTGCATCCTTAATAATATCTTTTTGATAGCAAATGTGTGCTTTTTCTAACTTTAATATTATTATATATATTTAACGTTATATAGAGAAGATAAGTATCTTGAAAATTTGAAGCTGTCAGCTTTTAGTAAATTGCTTAAAATTGATTGTCTTAGTTAACCAATTTCAAAAGTTAGAAATATAATTTGAGTATACGGCTGTTTAATACATCGTATGTTTTGATATATTACTGTATATGTATGTTTTAGCTGGCCAATTTATAACAAAAACCATTAATACATGTTTTTTTTATGAAAATTAAAATGTATAAAATCTTTACAAAATCAAAAAAACGTGGTAAATTAGTATTATAACAATTTTTTTTAAGTTTTGTTAATTTGGTAATAAAACCAAAATGGTAATGTATACAATCACTTGTATATATGTTTAGATTTATTAGTAGGAGTTCTTCAGGGGGAAAATTAATCTTTGTAACTTTTCGTCCCTCATTATATATCATTACAATAAATAACGAGGGGTAAAAATAATGACCTTATAATCTCAGATAATCTAAACATGAAGAAAGATAGGCACTTGGTCTTGTACAAATAATAAAATGAATATCGCAGTACAAAATCACAGGAGTTAATAAAGTATTCTGCTAGAAGAAAGAACGTTTATTTATTCATAGCATAAAAGCTGCAATAACTGCAATATAAATAATACAATAAGCGCATTCCAACGCAACTAGTAAGGCATTATAACGAGATCAGTTATTATTGTGACTCCCTGTCACGTACAAAATAAGAGACTGGTCAATGTTGGCCAATGTTGGAGAAACATAGATGAAATGTATCATCATTGGAACATAACTGCATCTTTATTTCATTTCTTGACCCTTATATGTATATATCATCATTACTGTCTCAAGATTTTTATGATTATGTAGTAGTATAAAGTTTTTGATATTTTGTTTTATATTTAAATGAAGGTAAACTACCCATTAAGTTATTTCTATTGGGTCTATCTTTGCAAGCTTAAAACCATTAATAGTCAGTCTTATAGATGTCATTTATCCACTTGTTTCCTCTGCTACTTTTAAATCAATTTTTAAAATGTACTCATAACGTAGTCTTGTATACAATCTTATACGACCTATTAAGAAACTTATAAGAAAGCAATTAAAAAAACTGTTAAAGATTGGAATTCTCTTTCAAAATTTCCATATTGTTTTCTGGTCCTCTGCAATATATTATCAACATTTGAAAAGCGTACGGTCGTAAGCATTAAAATGTTTATTAATATATACATCGATAATTTAATAATTAGGTATTAGAAGCGTAATGACCTATACATTTCAGTATTTATTAATACATACATATATAGGTAAATAGATAATCTAATAATTGGACTTATCTCAATTTACAATTAATAGTATTTGGTTTAACATACAATTTGAGCTTAAACTATTAAATAATGATAATCTACTATCATAACAAACAATACAAGCTACATACCAATTAAATCTCTAGCAGAAGCAATAATTACAACTAATTGCATTCATAAAATGGCTGAGGAGGTTTCTAGAACTATTACTATGTATTACTAAGACATACGTGATTGTAGAATTGGAGTTAATTAATTTACGACGCGTAATAATTAGATATCCAATAACATACTTGGACTAACATAGCTCATACTAACATAGATTTGTAAATACCCTGCTAGTGATGTAATCGATTTCAATTATCTCGTTATTCTTGATTGTGGTTTCGTTGGTAATTAATTGGTAATAAGTAACGAGTTCATTATTTATATGTAACATTGTTTTGTAGAAAAAGTAAAAGAAGATCTTTTTGCTAAAATATTTACTCAGATTTGAGTTCTCTATTGTAGAGATGTTCTAGGTTTTATTTTTCTTTATAAAACAATATTAATGAATTAAGAAAATAATTATTGAAAATCACAAAATTATTATTGAATGCTATTTACAACAATACAATATTTCTAATTTAATTTCAAAATAGTACAAATATTATTGAATGTTTATCATTTTCATGTACTGATGACCTGTCGATAGTATACGTATATAGACCTTTGTGATGGCTTTTATTTATCTCTACTTTGGTTATATTTATTGTTTTATTGATTGTCCTAAATAAATAAAATAAATAATTTAAGCTAATAACATCTTATTTATGTCCTTAAAACATTATCTCGTTTTGCCAAATCATGATATAACACCCAGTACGTCATCGTCGTACATACGTCGCTACATACTTCCACAGTTATTATGATTTATGATCCGTACTGGCATATGATTTAGGCTGTTCGATCAACTGGATAATGTAGTAAATCCATCATGGAATTAACTGTTAAAATGTATGCGAAATTCAATGCAGTAGAGTGGATAATTATTACATTATCGAAATAAATATAGACAACACACGGATCAACAAAATTGTAATTAATTTTGTAAATTGCACGTAACTAGAAAAGTTGGGAGTGGCGTTTAGGGAAGGGAGGGGTGCGTTGTAACACTCGTTTTTGCTCCTCGGAGAGTCTAACTTAACTAAAACCTAACTTACTTAAATTTCGTATTATTTGCATTGTTACCATTTCATTTTCATGTTAACTGTAGGGGTTCATATTGTATGAACAAGATTTAAAAACAATATAATTCAGTTAAATTTTTAAATATTTTATTTTTCGTTAAATAAACTCAACATCTACTTTTTTATATTATAATAAACTAAAACAATATTCAATTACAACGTGACTTACAGCATAATTTTTATAAAAAAAAAAAGATAGAAAAACACGAAAGTATTATCAAAAATATTTTCCTCAACGAAAATATGGCAAAATAATGAGGGTATCTAGCTATTTGCTCCCAAAGGAACGTAACACATATGTTGACAGCCCTAATCCCAGCTATTGAACGTCATAGCGATATAATTGGATAGACGAGAAGGTAGTACATAACGGGAACATAGTATGACGTCCACTAATGTAATACAGTCAGCCTAATCTGATATCGAGTCTAGGCAGGCACGGACTCGGCTCTCAGTTAATTGGGTTGCGTTTAATCCTCCACAATGCAACTTTAGACTCGTTTCCGTCCAATGGATCACGCTTGATATACTCTGAAAGGTTAGCTAACTAGCCGTCACAAATTATTACCCGGAATCCAGGGTGTACTAATTGGAGACACGTTCCATCATAGTACTTAGACTTTCAGAGACACTAACACATTTTGAAATATGGTATTTAATTTGAATACCTGCCTTATGGCGATAATTATAACTATTTATATTTGTGGTTCTCTTTACTATAATAAGTTTAATTTAATTGCTTTAAATAATAATAATATAACAGGACAAAATTACACACATTGATCTATTGAATGTTTCATTTTACTTTGTTCTCGTATTCTTGTTTGTAATTTCACGCTAGGTAAATGCAATAATCCAAGCCAAAGAAGATAATACCATTATATCGTAAATACATGGCCATTTCCGAATTTCCTTTGAGACATGGAGCGTGCACCCTGCGCCGCGACTCGGCACGTCGCACAGTGTGTCGTCTAGAACAAGCTAGCTGGACAAAATTATTTTTTAATGGATATAGGTTGCAAACCCTCTGCTAGATACTAATATGAATGATTTTATTAATTAAAATACTTGGAAACCCATAAAAGATGCAAAACTCAAAAATAATATGCATTCATTAAAAATAATGGTGTTTATTGCACGATTCGTAAGAAATATCAATTAAACTAATAGGTATTTAAAGCTAAATACATTATCTAACGATTAAACTAATATTATAAGAATAAATAAAACTAATTAATATTTACAACTTTAATTAAAAAAATTATTAGTACACAATAAACCTATTAAATAATGACTAAATTATAACTTACTACTAAAAAAAGAATATTCATTGGATTATAATGAGGACAAACTTAGGAATTATTCATCATCACTAAGTTCATCCTCAGAAGAATCCTCAATACAATAATCTTCAGTATTAATATTTACAGTATTTACATTTTTTACGCGTCTCAGCTACCGTCACACGTTCATCCGGTGGCAAACAAGCTCTCTTGGCCTTACGAAGACTATGAAATGATGGAAATACCTGATGTCCAGCCAGCATACTCCACTTCCGCGTCTGTTTATAGGCGTGACTAGTAGACTTAGAGTCTATATAATACGCAAGTGCCTCATCACTTGTAAGGCACCTTTGCTGCTTGAGGTCACTCGACTTTCGTTCACTGAACTTTTCAGGATTCTCACTAACTTCTCGAATTAGTTTTGCGACGTTGCGTTTGCCTGATTGACGAGACGCTATTTCAGCAGCAACCAAAAGCTCCTCAGAGCTTCGTAACTGAACCAAATCATCGACACGTCGCCGTTTGGTTTTGGCACTTGCGTTTGCCAGGTCCACTGGTGGTCTCCCGGGACCAGGCAGTGAATGTGATGACGTTGATGCTTCTGCAAGGTCATAAGACACATTAAACTGTAAGTTTTCATTTTCTAGCCACTTAACATTAAAAGCTAAGAAACGATCCCGCATTCGGTGAGATTTCTCCCATTTCTCCGAAACTTTCGAAGAAAAAATCGAAATTATATTCTTGATGTCCTTCACAGATGCTTCAGTTATGCCACTGAGGTCATGTTCTTGTAAAACAAACATGAAAAGCGCCTTATTTCGGTCACTTTTTGTATGTTTCACCCATTCTTCGAAAAGCTGCATTTTTGAGACTGTAAAACTGCTACCTGAAAAAATATTAATAACAGCTTTTGGGGCAAAAACGGGCAAAAAAAAATAGTTTTATTATAATTTAGAATAATGTGTCTATCAACTGAAAAAAATACAGACCGGAGATACGTGGAAGTTTTTAGTAATAGTCTTTTGAATTTGAATTTCCGACGACTAAAAGGAAAACGCAACTTGCGGCGCGCCGATTCTAATTTAGTATGAATATAATTTTATTGTAACTACATAAAAAAAATGTACATACCCTTAGTAATAGAATCCATCACAGAAATTTACCACAACTACTAAAATAACCTTAGGAGATGCAATCGCGTCAGTAGCAAAAATGCGAATAATATTATGCATTTAACCCAATTGTCTTATATACTACCCTCATTAACGATGTTATGTATGATTTATGTCAAAACAATTGTTGTTGGTGTAATTACCAACTAATACCCTAATTACCCCCACTAATGTTTCTAGGAAATCTTAAAGTTGTTTTTGTCCAGCTAGCTTGTTCTAGACGACACACTGTGCGTCGCTCTGAAGTTTGGAATTCCAATTTTGAAAAGTTTTCCAACAAGAGCCAACATTGACAGTCACTGTCAGAAACCCACTTAGGACGGGTCATCTTTATCTCAAAACAACTTACGTCAACTAGGGTTTTAAGGGGAAACAAGAAAGTATTTATTGGATCGCTATTTTACTGGAAATTAGAGTTGAGGGAAAACGTCTCTATGTATATAGAAAGGATGATATGTAAGCATTTAACGTAAGAATGTAGGTATACTGATTTATTGATCTAAACTATATCCAGCACAAATCTTTTGACCTAAGATATTTTTAAGTAAACTCTATGAAAATTATTATGCTTGTTTCTAAAAGTAAAGAAACAATAATAGTAGGTAAAAGTGGTATTAGATATCAACCCCTATGGCAGTGTAAATAAAGGGTGAAGGTTTATTATTTCAGAAGTGACAGAAACCACGAGAACGAACAAAAGTTTGTGAATAAACAAACAAACAAATACAAACACGAATTTTACTTATCACCAAAAGTAAATAAGCATTTAAAAATAAATAAGTATTTAGGTAACTAAAATATCTTTTAAACACTACACCACTTGAACAAGGCAAAAAAATATAATCTTACTAAACACTAGTAAAATGTTGGTTTTCTTTTTTTTATTGATAGGTAGCAAATAAAACAGTTAATGATACAAAATTGTCCTTTTAATTTTTTAAGCTCTATATTTTTATACACTCTCAACAGTATGTAATTACGAATTTGTAACTAATTAAATAGTAATCATATCATCACGTAGTCACTATCACATCACTAATAGCTTATATTAGTTTTAAAAATATTGAATTCCATTGAAAATTAATAAGAGACCAAAGTAGGTTGTAAAAAACTTTTCATTTAAGCGCCACCTGCCGACAATATCGCGAACTCTTTACTTTCTGTTTAGTACCATCTAGCGGAAAATGCTGGAACTAGTTGTTTACAAACTTACCTTCTGTCTATCATGTCTAGCATCGCTTATAAAGACAAAAAAAGACATATTTTTCAAATAAACAAGAACAACGTAGAATATATTTATTTAAAAGAAACAAGAATTTTATCCAGAATATTTTAATCATTATGGACAAATATGTATTATATGAACATTGCAAAAAATGTTCGAAAGTGTCTCCCTCTCACGAAATAAATATAAGTTAAAACTGCTACGAGCATCCAATTTTATTTTGTTATATTTTTTCATGTTGATGTTTTCATATAACTTCAAGAAACCGAAGAGAGATATCGGCAAAGTATATAAAACAAAGATTATATATAAAGTATATTGTTGTCTTTATTTGTATCAATATATTAAGTTATTATCATGATAAACAAACTTTATATCTGTTGCTAAAAGGTAGTCATAAAGATGGTTGACGAACACTTGTTTATGCTGTTTTCGTGAAATTATGGTTTTACAATCTCCAAATTCAGTTATTTTTCAACAACCATCTCATAAACCAATGTTTCCATAGTGTATTGGAGCACAACATAAATATATTAGCGGTCGGCTCCTAAATTGGCAATATGTTGTCGTTACAGATTCCAATATCCCTGCAGATCTATTCCTGCACTGAAAACAAAATTTATCGTCTTTTGTATCAGATCAGACATCAAATCTTTATGTACTTGTAGCTTTTTGTATTTCGAATTAGAACAAACTTTGTTTGTAATGTCTATAAGCATATGGCTACACATTCTTAAGTTTAATTAAATTTTAAATAAGTATAGAATGAAAACTCAACCGATACGAGCAATAATACTAAACGGCAACTTCTAGGAAACCGTCTCATCGTCCTGTCGTCTCATCTACCAATTGAGCTTCTGAGTAATTAGATAGCGGTACGGTAGCTCAATGTGTAGAGTGACGGAACTGTTTACTAGAGGTCGCGAGTTTGTATCTCTAACCGTATCTATTTATTTTTCATGAATGATACACTAAATATACATAAGATTCTCTCTCAAATTTGTAACATAAAGAATCATTATAATCATTTAATCAAATAACGTAGCAACGATCTACACTAATATCTTCCAAACTAAACGATTTTTTTTTCAGAGAGATTATTTATAATTAATGTAATGTAATAGAGATTTCTTTTGTACAAGCAAATAGAATATCAAAATGGTTGAGAAAATATAAACAGTAGCAGTAATCCATTTAACATCTCAAAGACTGGCTTCAATTTTGTTATACTTGATCAAACGCTTTTTTGAATTTTAAATATTGTTCGAGAATGAAACACTGCGGGAGTGAAAGAACGTCAGTTTGACACCTAAAACAAACCGAAAAAATAATACCCAATACAGGTAACTTTCTGAAATGAAAGGGTAACATTTTGGGGTAAAGAATACTTCACCTACAATGTATTTATAGCATAAATGCCATGAAATCATATAACAATGTTTAAACGTCGCAAGACATTGTGGTAAAATACGTAGGCGTATAAAAAAATATGTTTATTTTCCTTATCTCCTGACTCTATTTACATTTTTTAAAATATTCTAGTATTTAAGGTTTTCACTTTGCAACTTTATTGTTTTACGTATTAACTTGGATTAGTTTATTAATTGAGTATTTAAATTATTCAGAAGATGAAATAAGTAAATTTATTAGTTTTTAAGTCTCTGGAGTACTAATCTTTTTTAAATAAAGATTAAAAATCTTACTTGCTGATTTATTGAAGAGTACCTACTAACCATTGTTTTAATTTTATTTTTAACCGAGTTTAAAAATGCGGATGTTCTCAATTAGACAGATTTTTGTTACGTCCAATTACCAAGGGGGATACTGGACTAAAATAAAAGGAAAACCATCCTGCAGCACATTTCAATATGGTGGCATAAAACCCACCAACCCATCAACATGAGAAAGGAAGGAGGAGAGACATCTTGTCATAAAACTCATCAACAAGGAGAGTTGACATCGGACCCGCTGCTTGATCCTGAATACCTTTCCCAAATCTCTTGCAATATGATAGACATTGCGCTGACCCTAAATAATTGGGATAGGGGCCGGTGGATTTTGTTACATAATAAATAGAATTAAAGATAAAAGAAAAGTTCCTTTTATCTTTATAATATAATTTATAATTCGTTATATTACAAGCATGTATATTAATTTCCAAACTTAATTTCACTTCGAGAATTCATTTGTAATTCCAAAATATATTTGAGTTTTCCCAATCGTATCATCAATCTTGAAACTATAAGTTCAAATCAGAACATCTGCAACCAAATACGAGACTGAAGTACGAAATTTATGTCAGCGTTCGCGTAAAGATTTAGGTAAACAATGCTTATTTTTGGGGCTGACAGTGCGATAGTGTAAGGCCCATTACAGGGAAATTATAGCCGCCATTATTATCCGCGTGTCCCCGCGCTACAGAGTTACGTCCTCAGCGGGTCAATGGATTTTATGTAAGAAATCCTTTCCGACACTGAACCTAATGTATTTGGGCATATGTAAATGTAAGCGTGATTTATTTTACAAACGAGAAAATATTATCTTACATCAAAATATTTATGAGCTGAATAATATAAAAGAACTAATTTGATTTACAATCTCTTTTTTCTGATTGGTTGATTTTGTTTTAAACAGCCAATCATAACTAGTAATTGAGGCGGATGTGTCCATAAAAGATAGAGTAAGCAAATGATACTTCCTATCTGCCTCTCTCTTAAATCTGTGATTAGACAAAAATAAGTATGAGGCATCTTTTCTTTTTTATTATTTCTTATACACTAGCACTCACGGACCTTCACTTGGCTCCTGTACTCTATGTATAATAACTCTATAGAGAAGGTTAAATAATATAGAACAACTAATTTGCTACCAATCCCATTTTTCTGATTGGTTGATTTTGTTTTAAACAACCAATCATAACTAAACAGGGCTGTGAAATAATTACTTTATCTTTCCAGAAACCGGTCGTTAAATATATAATATAACATATACCCGTATAATTCTGAATAACTAACATGATACTGTTGAGTTATAAACGGTCTCAGAGCGACTTAAGCCTAAGTTTGATGAAGTTAACCTATTAAGAGGTCAGTAAATCATTCGCGTCACTAATAACTTGGCGTGGTGTTTTGGCAAATTATTTTAATTACCGCGCTAATTTACATTTCAAGGAAACGTCAACATCGAAACAAATTACCATTTTTCTTATCTGTAATCTATAAATAGGTTTTATATATTGAATATGGGTATTTAAATTACTTTAGGAGTGGATTAGAAGTCTTTGCGTACTATGTCGATAAGCCTAACGCTATTGCGACAATTATCCTGGTTGATTTAGGTAGTAGTCCACTGATGCGC
Source organism: Napeogenes inachia (assembly GCA_959347355.1). Taxonomy (NCBI): domain Eukaryota; kingdom Metazoa; phylum Arthropoda; class Insecta; order Lepidoptera; family Nymphalidae; genus Napeogenes; species Napeogenes inachia. Next base: position 17,875,307 of record OY365797.1, read on the forward strand.
AAAATAGACCGAGCTTAAAATCGGACTTGGATCCCAAGGCGAGTACTAAACGCCATGCGGCCGATTACGGTCAAATTATTGCTATAATTATAGACCCGGTCTCCGATTCACTTGGGATAATGATGCCACTGCAGTTCTGCAACTTCCAAATTTTCATCTACCCCAGCTACCAATATCCGATTTCTTATACCAAGTATGAGAATAATGAGAATTTTACACAGAATATTAATAAAATTAATAAAATAAAAGCTAGGATATAAAATTAAAAGGATATATTTTATACTTAAATTAAGATTAAGTATCTTTCTCTATGATGAGTCTGGGTTCTGGCTATGGTATGGTGAAAACATTAAAGATAAACTTTTTCATCTCATTCATTTTGTTAGCACATTTAGTTAGTATAAATTACTTTACAAATACATTTTAGATTTATTTTATAAAAGTTACCAAGGTGATTTCCTCAATAGATTTCGTTAGAAAAGCACTTGGAAAGATAAATCATAACTTCATAAAAATCTGTTTGAACATTATATATAAATGAATCCCGGATTTACTGAAATAAGACTTAAAATATAAAGCAAAGCAAACCTTAATAATATACATTTATACTTACTTAACAGACTGTATACAGTGAAAGGTATTTACATTCTTATATATGCATATTTATTCAAATACCATTAAAATAATCATTAACATATATGTATAAATATTTATATGACAGTACATTAAAAACATTGAAAAATTAATTGAACTTAAAAAAAACATGAGATCAAAATCCAAAACCACAAAACGTATTCCACATAATAATCAATCCAAGTAATCGACCGCTTGGAAATCGCATTCGGTCAGCAAGTCAGAGAAAATTACTGGCCGTTTGGATAACGAGGTGCCCTGATTGACGCACTATCCTCTGATTAAACTGATCAGTTTTTGCCTCTCATGATAACCTTCAACTAAACTCAACTCTCTAGTACACTCACACATACAAATATACTCACACATACAAATACACACACACATACAAATATACTCACACATACAAACACACTCACACACACAAATGCACTCACACACACTACATCTTCTTGATATTTTTGTTTTATTATTTAAATAAATTCATTTGTAGGTCAACGTACTAAGTACTATAAAATTTAGTACTCACAACATATCCTTAGAAGGGTCAGCCCAGCGCCTTTTATACTCATTATCAACTTAGTTACCATAATTATTTGTGTAATTTCTAAATCCGATAACATTATGCAATAGACACGTTTAACTATGCAAATATGTAAATAAAAAAAAATAAAATACTTCAACTATTCTTCACCTATACTTCAACTATTCTTCAACCATACTTCTACTATGTCTGTAAGCCAATATCAAAAGATGTTATTATTAGGTACATGAATATTCATTGGAACTTATATGGTCAAAGTAAATAGCAGTGATGTATTGAATAATGAAGTAGTCGCTCGCTTTCGATTATATTAAGCCATAAACGAGGCAATTCTGTATCTATTGGCTGTAACAAATTTATGATGCATGTAGGATTTCTATTATGGTTTTAGCATTGACAGTTAATTAAGAATAAGGTTAATATAGCTTTCGAACCTTTAATATTGCTTAAAACAGTTCTAAAATGTTGTATTAAAATTATTCATTATACGAGTTTTAAATAACTATATGATGAAGAATTCAAATCTTTCGTCATGGTGGACATAACAGCTTAATTGACGGAGTGACGGGATGTTATCTCAGAAGTCACAGGTTCGAGTCATGTCTGTGTTGATCAGTTTTATATTCTATATTTGTAACATTACTTTTGCTGGGTCATCTTCTTTATATTAGTAAATTTTGCAATGTTAGAAATATTGATTAAGATCTAAAGAACGGTGATAAATAGTCCACTATCTCGATAACTATATACAAAATGCTTGGTTTATCTATATATTATCTTATATTTATATTGCAGATAGACGGTAGCTCTCTTGAAAAAGTGACCATACCGGACGGTATCCCCGAAGTCGCAGTTTCAATTTCCGCCCGTGGTGTTTTTTAATTCTCATTTTTTTCTTATTTAAGCCTATCATGTTTAAAGACAATTTGAAAATTAATGATCTTGTTAACTTGAATTGTTCCCAAAACATTGGTTATTTATTACTAGATTAATTAAGTAAGACAAATTCCAGTACCTACATGTAACAAAACATTATAAACGGTGTAATTGGATCTGTCAGTAACATACAGACAAACAGGTAATTACTAACTGTTATCGTTAATAACGGAACCGTTAAGAAATTCGATACAACCCTCACGGGATACCGAATATAGTTAACATCACTAAATTATATATAAAAGAAAATAAAATTTAAAATACCTTTATCATAAAATACAAAGAAACCTCAGGTTGATGAAAAAAAGCCATAAAAGAGAGGAAACTGAAATTTCTATTAAAGTCGTATTCATTTCATATTTTTTCTGCTTCTATATTTATTACAGGGATATCTTACAGAAATAGAAATGATATTAAGAGATTAAACTTTATTCTGAGTATTGTGTGTCTACACAATAATAATATTTGTTTTTTTTTTTATTATTACTTAGACCCATCAATTTCCTCCTTTTTGTAAAAATAGTTTGGATATCGACTTAAAATACTGATGATTTAGACTTAGAGATATGTTACATATAATAACTTCTACGATTGCTGATATCCTATTAAATACATATACGTACCTACATAAATATTAGCATGGAGCATACTTGAATAAATCTTATCACTAGCCAAGGTCGTTCGACTTTGACGTTATGAAAACTATGACATTTACTAAATCTTAAAATCAAAACATAATATTATTATACATATATGAATATTATTATGAATGAATCAAAATCTATTAAAACTATCTATATATATCTTTAGTTATTTGGAATGATGTATAGATCCTAAGTAACTAAAGATAAATATATTATTTCTAATTTGTCTTAATTGTATTATCGCATGATTAATAAAAATAAAGAATAAGGCTCTCAATAAACAATAATATTCACGTTTTCATTGAACTGTTCAAAGCTGATACATACACAATTTTGCAATCGTATAAATATTCATTTTGAGGAACGCCACCTCATCGTTTCAAAGCGCCAAATTTTGAATAAACGCAAAATATAAACGAACCAATCAAATTGAAACAAGTTTTACTCAAAAATTGTGTTACTGTAATGTATATATAATATTTATTAATTATAAAGAGATTAGATTTAAATTTTAAATGAATATAGAATAAAAAATACATGTACATACATGTTTGTTTGTTTTACATGTACAAAAATTAACCTAGTTTAAAAAAAAAAACTATTTTTTCATATTACAAAAAAAATATGACCAAGTTCTTGATACGTAAATAATTCAAAACATTGTTTCAAAGCAAATTTGAATAGACACAAAATATATAAAAGTCATACAAATTGAAACGGCAAGTTTTTTCAATGCGTTACTGTATACATATAGTAATATATATATATATATATATATATATATATATATATATATATATATATATATATATAGATATATATATTACTACATATGAGGATAGATTTGTCTATAATTAACTCTGAAAATTCAAATGTGATTAAAAATGTATGGAGTAAGCTTTTTTTTAATAAACAACTTTTTATATTAAATAAAAGTTGCAGCCCAAATTCTTAAACGCGCAATAGGGCTGATTTGTTTTAGCTACGTTTTAATACTTTTATTTATTTATAAAAATAAACAAACAATCTGTAGACGACATTGGGCCATGTGGTTTAGTTAAGAATACTATTTGCCAGTGGGGGGAGCCGCAATCCAAATTTAGCTTATCATATTTTGTCGGCCTAATAGAAAGCATCATAAAGAAATCATCATAATTCACATGGCTAAGAAGCAGCCGCACTAAACCTTAGTAAAGTAGCGTTAAGCGATTCTAATCCTCTTAGAACACGGGACCTTCGCCCTGCTAGTAGTTAATGCTTTGTAAAGAACCGGATAAACCATGCAACAAATTATATGATCATCCCTATCCTACATTTTATATAACATAGCAAAATTCTATGAACCTTTCATAATAAAAGATATTCACAATCTATTTAATGGAAAATATATTACAACGAAATGTTTATTCCAAATGAGAAAATAATGCGATCAACAAGTAATATTATCTCCGGAAATTGTTTACAAAATACTTGAATACAAAAGAAGGCTTATTGAATTTATGTTTTTTAAACCACTGTTAGTAATTAAACTAAGTTTAACCAGAGGTCGCGGGTTGGAATCCCTGACCGCATCGGTTTATTTTTCATTTTATATTTATATAAATTTAAATAAACTTAACACGGCTAAAAATGTTTATAGATGTTTTCAAACATTTATTCCGGTAGTGGCATCTTTTCGATGATTATCTATACTGCAAAGTTAGAAACATTGGTTAGGATTTTCGAAAGAAGCCTAATAGATGTCACCACCGTCCCGATAAAGGCGATCACATATAGAATGCTTAATTCACCTAGACGGATAGCAATACGGTTGCTCAATTGGTAGAGCGACGGGACGGATTCCCAGAGGTCGCGGGTTCAAATCCCTGCCCGTATCGGTTTATTTTTCATTCTATGTTTATATAAATTTAATTAAACGAGCTTAACATGCCTAAACATGATGATAGATATTTTAAAACAAGTTTAACACCTATTGTTATATATAAACCTTATAGTAGGAATAATACACACTAAAATTATATATTAATGACTAGATATGAGATTAAATTCTCAACTAGATTACAGTAGGTATCTTTATCAAGGGATTTCGTTATAATTGTACGCTAGCTGTATTCATAGCCGGCGTAATCCTGACGTCACACCTGAGAAAATTCTGTTTTAAATATAACCTTTTATCACCGATAAATTCTTTTATGTTATGTTATATGTTTCATTAATACATTTTCAGGATACATTTATTTTCCGTAGCGTCAATTTCACCTTAAAACAGAGTTTTATTAACATTAATATTCAGGTCTATATTCCGTACTAATGACCTCCTAAATTTTGACGACTGCGCAAAAATTATTGGACGGGCTTAGAGCTATTTTTTCTCTTTTTGCCAATAAACATTTTCGTTTAGGAAGTTCCTTCATTACTCACCTTTATTTGCTCTGCTTTTTTCATCCAGTAAATCAAATCGGCAAGATTTATAAGCAATAAGAAAAGCAGGGAAGAACAATATTTGCGTAATAAAAATATTTTTTGACACGTTTATTGATCTTTATAATAAATGTACACACGAAAAGCTGTCGAAGCAGGTATATACAGGGTTATTTGTAATTAGTTGACCACCTCTTGCAGGCAGCCTCTTTATATCGATCCAAACAACATTTGTTCTACGACTTTTGAAAGTTAACCGTTTTAAAATTTTAAATTTTCCCATACTAAATTTATTTTTTGTCTCTGAACTGGCATTAACTCTGAGCGTCGGTATGGCGCCCGAGCATTGACTTTTTAAGTACTTCTTACAAAATACAGAATATTAAGAAAAAAAGGAAGCAAAAACTGTGTTGTTTATCAAGATTTGTATAAAGTCGTAGAACAAATGTTGTTGGGATTGATGTAAAGAGGCTGCCTGAAAGAGGTGGTCAACTAATTAAAAATAACCCTGTCTAATTCAAGAAAAAATATACAACATAAGTTGTTAAGAATTTCGAAAGCACAAATAAAAGTCAATTCAATACTCATTGCCTCTTCAAAAACAATGACTTTATTATTTAGATCATCAAATCCCATCTCGCATCGACCATCGCATGTCAGAAAATAAATCAAGTAGCACAAAGAGTAAAGTGTTTACCATAAAATCGTATACACGGCCCTAAATCATAACACAATAAAATTTATAGCGAGGAAGGTCCGGCCTCGAGTGCTGATAAATCAAACACATTTTCTTCGTGTGACTGAACCGAAAAATCTTGCCGGCAAATAAACCCACTATACCGGCCATTTATCCTGCTTATTCTTAGATGAATACATATTACTCCCACTTTAAAGATGATTCTTTTTACGATCCATAATCAAATAAAATAGGCCTCTTGTGGTATATTTTTGTAATTTTACAACTAAAAATACAAGAAAGTAAAAAAAAATAAATAAAAAAATAAAAATAAATAAAACGGTCGCCTGATGATGTACGAAACCGGTCGCATATAAAATTGTATCGCATATTTAAATAAAGTGGAACTTTGTACAAGAAAGTAAAAAAAAAATAATAATAAATAATCGTAATTAAAAATGCAGTTCCATCAAGAATTAACAACATATTCTATAAATTAACTAAAAATATAACTATTATAACTTATCTAAAAAACTAAGAAGGGTAATGTGAATAATAACTCAATATAAGTAGAGAATGATTGTACATTCAGTTATACTTTTGTGTACGCGTACAAAGCGCACAGACGTACACAAGTAGGTAACAACTTCCTGAACATGTTTGTTTCGTGATACACAGGGTTCAGGTATGTATAAGTATTTGTAGACTGACGCTATTAAATGTAAAATGAATGTTCTTGGTAATCTTTATGGAATCATTTGATTTAATTTATTTGTAACTTTTGATACAATTTGAATATTAAACGGTTTTAATAGTAATTTAAATAAAGACAATTTGACATTTGAAATCAAATCGAAAACTTCAATATATTTTTATTTTGTAATCAAGAATCTTTTTTGTAACAACTGTGTCAACCAGTGTTTTGTAACAACTGTGTAGTAATTACACATTTATTATTGATAACTAATAATACATTTTTAATTTATTCATTTCGTTCATTCAACATCATAAAACATAAACTGTTAGATGTATATAAGAATTTTTTTTTTATGAATAAATATTACTATATCTAAAAACATACCATAAAGTATAAATATTAAAAAGTAAACTACTATTATATAATTATAAGTACTATCTGAAATAATTATAACTTCAATAAAATGACAGTTTTATAAAACTTAAATAGAGGTTTGTAGGTCAGTAATTTTAAAGATGAAAAAATCTTAACACCAGAAACATTCTTTATTCATTCAGAGGTGTTACCATCCTGAAAATTTCATAATTCATGGACAATTTTGTGATAATTATCGTCATTAATTTATACGTTTTCTTTTGTTATATAAATTCTAGTTGTTTAATTTGGACTCCCGTAGAGTCAATTAGGCGGTAGATTTAGAAACGAGTATTGATGCAATCTCTTTTATGAATATTGTAAGGCATGAAATAATCCAATTATATATATCCAATTATATATATATTATAAAATATAAAAGACCAAATTTCTTATTTCCTTTTGTTGGTTTTATCAAAATTATTTCGCATATTTAAGAGAAATGAGATTTAAATTTGTTAAGCTCTACGTGAAAAGCACCTTATCTTTTAAGAATAATTAATTAGTCGTTACATTCAATAGCCATTTCAACTTTTCTGCTCATAATAAAATTACATTTACATAGACATTTTACAGCCTTTGTCTAATTTCTCCTTTATAATATATCTATTTTATTACTCTGAGTAACTGCGGGGTGAGAATCTTTTTTATAACCAGCCCTCGGAGGAGTTACATAAAAATGTAATCTCAGAAAGGCACCAACTTCTCAACCCTCCAAAGTTGTTTTATTAATAAGTACTTTAAACAACAGTTTCAATTATATTCTCTGGAAACCAGTTGTAAAAAGTTGTTAAGTAATATTAAACAAAATAAGCTGAAATTAGCGAGCCATTGTGCGTTGGATCGGATATAAATAATTTATTAAGGACAAGGGTCTCGTAAAGAAGGCAAAAGGTCCGCTAATTGTTTTCAGTGAGCATGGCTCGGTTGTTTAGTGATTGAGAGTATAGACGACCAGTCTTTAAATCCCACACACTACAATATTAAAGCAGTCCTTAAGATACTTTCAATATTGATTGATGACCTGTTGGTGTAGTGGTTAGTGTCCCTGACTGCTGAACCAAGGGTTGTGGGTTCTATTCCCACACTATAGAATTCTTTATGTGATTCATTGATTTTTTTTCCGAGTCTTTGTGTCCGTTACTTATGTAATCCCTTCCCCCCGATACAGGGATAATATAATCTCTAATGCGGGAGTTATCTTCAAAAAAAGAGAAAAAATACGAAATCAATATATTTATGCTAAATGTTTAAACATTGTAAGTGTTATAATAGGCTTGAACACATGGAAAGTGTTATTATCGTATAATGCTTTTTATTTTATGTTTATTTTACGAATAATACATAAGTTAAGATATTAAAAAATATATAGTGTTAAAATAAACGGCTTACTTATAATTATGTCCTTATTAAAAAGTAATAACTTGTTATAACCAAGATGACTCTACCATTCACTTTTAGCAGAAAAAACATTTTCTAATAAAAATGAGTCTTGCTTAGTTTAACATTAACAACAGTAGAAAGTAGAAAATAAAAAGTTACAATGAGTGAGTTGTTAAAAATAAACAAAATAAATTCACATCATTTGTTCTCCCGAGTTTAATATCAAGTGTTTGAACCACTTGAATGCGACGGAAAAACTACAGCAGTAAATAATGTTATCATCAGTACAAAACAATACTGTTTTAACCATTGTAAAAAAGTAAATACAATGAGTAAATTGCGGCGTAACCTCTGGTTACAACTTAACCTTGATGAGGAATATAAAATACGGGAATTTTAAATTCGTTAACACGTTAAAATTTTTAACGAAAACTTTTATGCATATTAAAACTTATTCTGTAATTATTCTTAATACTAAATTCTATTATATAACGGATTGAAAAATAAAGTTTAAAAAGTATTATGGAAAATACATAATAAATATGTTTTCGTGATAGTGAAGAAAGTATCATTGCCAACCATTTTCATTTAAACAAATGAATAAATAGAATAAGAATGAAACACGTGATAGAGTAATGAATTGCATGTCACATTAATTCAATTAAATAAAATACCAATTAATTAATAGTCAACTCATGGAAGTTGCTAACGGAAAAGTGATTCTAAAATGTATTGCTCAATCCAACTGAGAGTTCCAGCTTCCAGGATTATAACTCACTGTAAATTTACCTTAATTGCACTATAATTGCAAGTCTTCCCATTATTTGCATTATGTTCTTAACGTAGAGACTAATAACATCACTTAAAAACTATTGTGAGCAAATTGTTTCGCTTGTAAATTGCATTTTAAGTAGCAATTAACACATTCATTGACAAATAAATTGGTAGCATTTTTAAATATACATGTCCTTTAGGTATGAGATGATACTTTTGCTATTTTATAACTATTAGTGATTAATGACTAATACAAAACTATTTTTGCTTACATGAAAGGAATTTACAATTTTTATTGTATATTTTGTCATTGATATGTAAAAACTATTTCGAAATAAGCCTAAATATAGTCGACTCCATCCCGATAAAGACGATTACATATACTAGTAGAATGCTAAATCTATCAAGGCGGTTAAGGACACGGTAGTTCAATTATCAGATCAACGGAATGGGATCCCAGGTGTCACAGGTTCTATTTCTATCCATGTTGTCGCATTATTTTTTCTATTTTATATACTTTCTATTAATATATAAAAATGTACTTTTTTAGACCTTTTTACGTTAGTGTTTTTAAATTATCAAGACTTGTTAAAATGAGATAGAGGTCGCTTATTATTTTTAAGCTTAAATACTTCTTCACTGCTTAATATTTGAGCCAAATATCACTACTCGTGATTACGGAATTGTTGTTAGCTCAGCGTCTTCTTCAAAATTTTATTTATATTAGAGTCGAAAGGAATTCCGATTAACAGTAAAGACGTCTTCACACTTGCGACCTCATTCGCACTTATTTGTTACCGCTATCTGATTTACACATTATAACATTAAAAAGGAAATACATGGGTAGCTATGATATTAGAGTATTATTATAACGAATATATTTTATGATACGATTTGTAACCAATGAAAGAATATATGAAACAATTAAATGTATAATCTTTAAGAAACGCGCACGTTAACGGAACATTTAAACTCGCGTATATTCAAAACTCGTATTTTACCTTTTCTGAATTGTTAAATTCTCAGTATATTGTCTGCGTGTCGGCTTTGAATACGTTTTACTTACAAATGTCTAAGAAAGCGGTGTTTCCGTATCTCATTATATTTCAAGACCACAGCTACATTAAATTCTTGGGATCTCATTTATGTAACATTTAGTATTGTAAGGTTGCATTTACTTAAGTTTTTTGCGTTTCGCTATCCATATCACGTGTACGGTTTAACCTTTTGTACTCGAATTCAAAGAACTCAATGTACGTATATTCCATTTGTTAACTTATAAATAGCTTTTGGTTCTAAGCATATTGAAAAATCAAATTAACATACTATGTATGAAATAGTATGTCAGTTTTTAATGTCACTAATTTAAACATAACATTTTTCTATTTAATAAATATCAACCATTATAAGCTAAACATCAAACAAGAAATAAGAAATATATAAAAAAAAATAAAACCGATAACGAATATATAACATAAACAAATATTCCGGTTCACACTTTGTTTTGTAAGCGTAATTCTCGTTCCACGGAGAGCAAACACGCGAATTAGCAAGGAAATATGTTGGGAACGTGGAACACGTTCGATCTGGTGTGTTCATATTATTTTGCAGGCATGAGACGTGTGACATATTGCTGTTTGATCAAATTACACTGCATTGTTTACTACGACAAAGAATAACTATACAAAATCATATAGTGGTTTATGTTTAATTTGTCATAACACATATATGTATTTTATGTGTGGATATGTGTAGTTTATCATGTGATGAACATATATTTTTGATAACTCAAACGATTTAATTGTAATTATATTATCAGACAAGCTATTACCAGCGACTTGGTCTGTTCTGGAACAGCCTGATCTATGATGAGCCTGGGCTCATCATAATAAGCAAATCATAATAGACAATTAATCACTTAAAATTTAAACAAATATATCAAATTATTATTATTATAGTAATTATTCCTAAACCTATTAGATGTGTTCCCATAAAATTATCTAGAATATAAACTATCTTATATAAATAACGACATATTTTCTAAACTTTATCAAATTCCTTTCAGTAGTTTTATCAATGTTGTTTACGCGGAAAAAGAGAAAAACATACAGAAAATTTAAATTCTTTAACATATGTTTCATTGCTTTAATTAAGTTATTATTATATTTATTATTAATTAAAAAAATTGTTCTAATAATATTTTTCTTTAACATCTTCTATAGACAACACCATATTTTCTTTGTTATTATATGTCATATATTCATAAAATTAACATTTGTGTTGTTGACATACTAAGCACTAAGACACACGTCATAACTAATACTTGTAGTTCATAAAGGTCTTATGAAAGTTTCTCTTCAAAATATGTAATTCAGAGATTTCTTAGTCTATCAGTGTTCAGGAAGTCATGGGAATATCATTAGGTAATTTATATGTCACGGCACACGTCATGATACGTCAGTCAACGCGAGTTGTAAATAATTCAGTTGTTCACCGACAAGAGTGCCCTTTACGTTCAAAAGGGTGAGCTCTAGAGGCTCCACGTAATGACACATTCACCCACACATAACTATTACACTACTACATCCAACTGAATATGATGTGAAGTAAATAAAAAGTCATCAATCATTATATATTTATAACCACTTATAAAATGGAGATTTATCATTCAGAGATGCTTTTATAATACTGACACGTAATAATTGAGTAATGGATATTTTTATTATATATTGTTTTACAATGTACATTATTGTATGATTTTACTATAATATCTTTGGAAGTACCCTAATGTATAACATCATATTATTTTGTGATTTTACCATAAAGTGACCTTAATTGTTATAATTAAATAAGTGTGTGGTGTTTCTTGAGGTTAAATAAATTAAGTAAACAAACTACCGGTACTTTATTCGTAATCCAGTAGATTGGTCTTTTGATTAAGGTCGCCTACACACGATTTAATCTTCGTATGGTTAGATTCAATACATATTATATATAAGACTCATCCATTGTCCCGGGCTTACAAAAGAAATCTCTTGTATTATTAAATACGTCTAGACTTTTGCTTGCTCATTTTATTAAATATAATTTACAAATTTAAAACGACTTGAGAATCATATTTTTTAATCTCAAATATCAACATAATAAGCAAGAAATAAATAATATACATTATGAGCACATATATCTGCTGATTTTGGAAACGTTGAGGTAGAATTTCCAAGGATTAGAGGACAGTTTCGGGTAACTAACGATTCATGGCACGTAGTCCAAAACAAAATTACCCGACGGCGAGGCGGGCCGCCAACTCCCATCATATTAAAACGATGATAATGAACGTAATTATTGTTTCGACTTTTCGCAAATCCAATCCAATCCAATCTCCAATGAGAGATTACAGAAACAACGGACTCTTACATCTTAGCAGTGAGTACACTTGAAATCATCGCTTCCAGTATTTTTATTTTATAATTTGACTGAAACAGCAATCAATTCTGCTAATTGGTTATTCAAGTTTCAACTTCTATTTAAATGATTTTGTTGTATCTTTATGTTATTTAGACTCGTTTTCGTATTTTGATTGGTATCAATATATTTAAAACGTTGGTCGAGTGGTTAGTGTAGACACTTAGTGTTTCTGGGTTTGGGTCGTTTATTAAATATATTCTCAGTATTTATAATGTGTATTTCTATATATTTGAACCATAAGCAAATAATAATATAACATAAGCAAATAATTTGCTTACTTACAAATTGTGTAATTTGTCCTGATATTATTATTATAAAAAATAATCTTTATGTTTGTAATTTATGACTATCAAATGAATAAATGAAACAATTATTCAAAATACAATTATGCATATTCAAATATATTACTAGTTACAAATAAGATCGGATTAATGATAATGCTCCAATTCTGCAATTTACAAACAACAAATTGCACAATAAATTAATATGCTTTTCAATAATACCCAACACTTTGATTAACGTTTACATTATTCAGTAATAGTAATTAGTTTCAGTTGAGTAAATTTAAAATATTACCTAATAGGTAGGTACATCTCTAAAATAGACAATTTAATTTTAAAATCCTAACAACAGTTGTTCAATTTGTTTTGAAGCTTAGAAAAACATTTAATAAAAACAAACTCGTGTCAACGACATAACCATTTAACAATGAAGGCTTAATTACAAACCAGAATTGACATATGAGTGACAGATCAACTAAGCAAAAACATTGAATGGAATGTTTCGTTTAAAAATAGAATAACTTCGTTAAGTTGTTGGTATTTTGAATAAAACACAGCTTTTTATCCTAATGAGCTGAATCAGTTTGTTTTTCTTGGTGACTGCATAAGATGCAAATGAAAACCGGATCAGCGGGCGTTGGATCAAATCGCACTTCATTTATCCGCGTCAGCCGCCGCCCTCGTCTGATGGATGGCGGCCAACTGCGCGTACCCTGCTTCTAATTGATACCCTCATTTTTTTATTTACCCTCATACCGGCCCCAGGCCATACCCACTTCAATTAGTATATTCCTTTTAACATATAAACACAATTTTTAGGTAAAATTATTCAGTATATTTTATATATGTTAAATATACAATATAAAGATAATATCGTTATTTTTTATTCAGTAATAAAAGTATGTTCTTTTGTCCATGTGGAAATAATGTAGGTTTATTATATTATGTTGATAATTAGAATCCAAACAATTACGGCCGTTTCTATTATCAAACCAATCGGATCGGAAAGTAAAAAACCCGACATATACAGAAAATATAGAGTAAATTCCATTATCCCCGTCCGATTTGTAGGCAGATAAAGGATTAACTTCCCCAAAAAAGAATAAAAGCAAATGAAAACAATTTGTTTGAAATTGCCAGATGGATAAAGGACTTGAATTATATCATCAATATAAATTTTCTCGCATGTGAATAGAGCAATCATCTAATTAATTGGAACTGTCGGATACACCTAAACAATTAAATGTAATTGTACAGTAGATACCGGGTCTGTTTCGCCAGCCCAATGGTTTTAGTGTTAACTAGACAAATGTTCGATGCAAATCATTGGATTGAATGTAAACGTTAAAACAGCGTTGTTAACAAAACAAAGTTACATTTGTTTTGAAATAATAGATTTTTGTGATCAAACGACAAAAAATATTTATTTTTTCTCTGTATTTAAACTAAAAAGTAACAAACTAATGTTTAAAAACTTGAACGGAATTCGAAATAGTTGAAAATTTTTACATTTATTATAATTGTTATAACTTAATAATGATTAACCATATGTAAGTTTTAGACCATCCACATTTAAAAGTATTAAGAAATCAATCTACAAATTATAAAAATCGTCAGATTTAACTCATTGTGTTATGAACAGAAAGGCCATGCACAGAATAGTAAAAATTCACCACTTCTCAGTGAAGTACAACTTAAAGTAAGACTTACAACTGAGAGACTCAGTACTAAGCCGTTGAATACTGAAAATGCGGCGTTTTACTAGATTCTAACATTGCGGTAGTTTCAACATAAGCTAAATTAAAAAATCACGCCCTTACAAAAAATACTAGAGATAATGGAGACTGTATCTGACATCATAATTGTTAAGAACAAGCTATAATACAAAGAACTACTAAGAGAGTTTTACAAAGAAAGCATATGGCAAAGCACAACGTTGTTGCTTTCTTTTATGTCGCGTTTGGCTTAAAGGCACTGAAACCCTACCTTTAGAGCAGACGTCGTTCTTATTTTTGTTGCATTTTAACCCACGCAAGCACATTACTTGTGCACACCTAAAGCTTTACTGCCGCTGATACTGTTTATCTACTATGCGGCCACATCTCAAGATATTAACTTTTAAGATAACTTTAGTTTTGACAAACTAAAACTAAAAGCTTTAAATTGCTTGAACAATTTATGACTGACAAATAATATTCTTTTGCTCATGGTTGTATAAAAGACTTCATCCTCATGTCATAAATTATATAATCTGCACTATTTTATAATAGTATATAAATCATGTATAAAAACAAAATAATGTGAATAAATATTGCAAAATACCATCAATATCCCCTCTCTCTTATAAACTGGAAATAGCTTTTGTGGCTTTAAATTGTGAATCGCTAGCAATAGTCACAGACTTGCAATTTATTATAGCAATCGGATGCGGATATTGTCTGCGAGCACGCCATGATAACTGGCAAACCACTGTTATCACGTGTGTTGCCCTTCGTATTGCACATTTCACGTATATATCTAAGTTTCTCAATCAAGACTCAATTGGAGCTTAAGCTGGATATACTATTTATAAAGAAAATAAAATTTATTTATAAAATATATACTATATAAAGCAAATGTTAAATACAAATATATGTTGTCTACATACACATACATAGATATTAAAACAATTTTGAAGCCCAAAATCCATCACCAATAATTTCCATAAACGTAGCTACGTAAACGATAGTTCAGAGCTACGCCGTAGCAATCGTCGTAGCAAAGAATAAAGTCACTCTCACGGCATAGGATTCCTTTTAAACTAGCCAAATAGGAATGAATGCAATGTCATTCAGATTTCAATTTCGATATTCATCTTTTTGAGTAATTTCCTGCAGTTATAGCAGTTACACAATTATTGCACCCAATTTATTACTAAATTTAAGTGTTAAATGAATAAAACTTATATTAATAATATTATTTAATTTAACAAATATTTTAAAAAAAGCTGAATTTATTAAAAAAATCATGTCATGTTTTAAGGTAATTAAATTATTTAAACAAATTTTTAATTATGTGTTGTAAATATGTTATATACAAATTAATTGTAAATAAAAATAACATATTATACAAAACAATTACTAAAAGTACTTATTTTAAAGAAAAAGATTCTCCATGGCGCCTCAATAACCATTTCGTGTTAATTAAAAGAGGCTTTTACATAGCCGAAGAGACATTTATAATCCAACAAGGCATTAATTAATTATAATAAACTCAGCATTTAAAATTAAAGCGGGTGATTATTAGCCCCAAAAGAATATTAGATACAAAACTCGGGAAAACAAGAGTATTTGTATCAATAATTAATTTGAAACTCGGTGTAGAATTGAAGAATAAAGTTGGTCATTTTTATAAAGTAGGTTACTAAGTTTCTAACAAGGGAAGGAAATATAATTCAATACATACATTATATACATACATTGTACAATTAATTAAATTGTTTCTATTTTCATATAAAATGTAAATGCTAAAGCAATTTAGACTTCAAGTAGGTTGTGGAACAGATATTAGATTCGTTAAAGTTGTGTAACAAGTGTAGCGAAATATAATAGAACATTAAGCTATGCTTAGTAAGTCACAACTGTACATTTTAAACGTATTGTAACAATTGTCCTCAGTTTCTTTAGAACTTCTCTTGTATAAATTTACGTCTGATGCACTCGTGCACTGTGCCAAGAATTTATCTAACCAACGTGCAAATTTCGTATCTAGTATGTATGTAAGTTTAGATACAAAAACAAGTTGTTATTTTAGTAAATAAATATATAAAACTAGCTTTCCGCCCGCGGCTTATATCGCGAGACATGGGACGCTCCCTCCTTTTTACCACGCGTTTCTCCCCGTTGCACCTATCAACTCATATCTTTTTTTATTTATTCGATATATGAATTGGTCTTAAACAATTGAGCAACCAAATTTTGTGTTTGACAATAAATAACTTCCATACAAACTTTCATCCCCTATTTCAACTCCCTCTACCATTTTTTTCGCAATAAAAAGTATCCTATGTCCTTACCCAAGTTCAGTTCTATCTTCATACCGAATTTCATCAAAATCGGTTCAGTGGTTTAGGCGTGAAAGCTTAACAGACTGACAGGCAGAGTTACATTCGCATTTATAATATTAGTAGGGATATGAAACATAATATAAACTTATGAAGAAGCCTGCTTAAACTTCAAACAATATTGAAACTCAAAAAAAACATTATTTAGTATAATTTAGTATAATTACACCTATAACAGAATCTGCAGCCCATTTTTAATATATCCTATCCTACACCTCCTTTATGTCATTAAAGTAACGGTCTTTGTATCTTGGCTCATTGTGCACAGACCTCAATTCAGATTTAGTCACCCGGAAGTGTCAGCAACATTTGTTGATCGCGGCCCTATCTCGATGTAACTGAGCACTGAGCTCTCATTTGCGTAATGTGATTACAAAAGCACATTCGAGATAAAAGCGTGGGCTTTAACGTAAGTAATGAATTTCGCAATGTCATTTGAAAAGTGTAAAACGTGTAATTATACAAGAAAAATAAATTAAGTATTCATCATTTTGATGTTCTAATTAAATATCGTTTCAAGTAATTTAATATTATAATACGAACACATATTATAATCTTATAATAGTCCCTTGATATTGGATTGATCTTATGATACCTGTGTTAATTGATAATCTATAACAGTCTAAAACAGACTCTCTATCACATCTCAAGCAAGTAAAGTCACATGACATTACATACACATACACACATGACAATGGGATGAAATATAAATTTACCTATAATTTTTATTATATTTTAGATGGCCATGACTTAATTTAATATGATAAATAGGTAGGAAATTATATTATGTATAAATACGTAGGAAAAGTAATATTCAGATATGATATATTCGAATTAAGCACATCGGAATATTTCCTCAGCGTGATGAGTCCCATTACCTATTCAGACATACTCATCAACTGGCATTCATTGTGAGACGAATAAGAAAGCAAAGAAAAATATATATATTATAAGGAACAATTCTTCTAATAGTAAATGGTCATCTTTCTTGAATTTGACTCATACAATTGATGTCCATATATTTTATGAAACTATTTTGATAAATTAAAAATATCATATTAAAACCCTACTAAGTACCCTTCTTCTATATCTTTCGTCATCAGGTACCAATAGAAGGCCGAGTATCATCTAGAACTTTTAATTATATAGCATTTAAATTTTAAATAAATACAGAATATAAAAAAAAAAAATTATATGATTTGGGATTTGAACATTGATTTTCCGCCAATACTGAGAAAATGTACCGGTTAGAGGATGCAGGTTCGAATCAATGCCTATATTATTCTTCATTCTATATTTATTTAAAATTATAATAAGCAACACATGATTATAGATATTTTCAAGTGAAAAGTACCTAAACAAATTTTCCGGCTTTTTTCTCATAAACTCCCAAAATATATTGTTTGTGTTCTTTTAAGAATATAATATGAATACATGAAAACAACCTACTAACAAAGTAATGGATCCAAAACCATTATCTTCTTTATAAATGCTCTGATCCCCAACATATCATAAACTGTACACAATCCGCTTAGTATGGATTTCTGAGAACAATGTGCGTA
Source organism: Napeogenes inachia (assembly GCA_959347355.1). Taxonomy (NCBI): domain Eukaryota; kingdom Metazoa; phylum Arthropoda; class Insecta; order Lepidoptera; family Nymphalidae; genus Napeogenes; species Napeogenes inachia. The sequence continues at coordinate 17,893,839 of OY365797.1, forward strand.
TTGCTCCAATTCTAGCAATTTCCGGACAGAGCTGATATTGTATATATTTTGCTATATTTCTCTGATCCTAAAGATTCATTTCATAATCATTGATAGCCATTAAAGTGATGTGAAGGGTACGTTGTCCTCAAATTTATTCACATTCCATTTGTACGTGTCGAGGAAGGATCGTGATAGATTATTGAGGTTGTCGCATCTACTGAATCTAAAAAGTGTGATCTGCTTTCACAACTATATGTTATTTTCTAAGTTCGGGTTTCGTGAGACACAAATATACTTCACAATCAATATTGAGATTTAAACATATATAATACTATATTCACGTTTGCTATTGCTATAACTTGCGTCAATGTCAATGTTTATTTATACAGTTATAAAATTTCATTTTTATAACTTAGTAATAATATTTTTTACACAAGAACGGTTTAATTTCACAGTTCACAACATGCATATTTTTTTTACAATCGAATGATAGGAAAACCAATATTTCCCTTTAAATTTATTGAACACAATATGACATGACATGGATTCCGTATTGTAGCATCGTGGTTTTAACGTTATTATAACGGAAGAGAGAGACATAAAGAGAGAGAGAGAGAGTGAGCTTCACGCTATCTGTAGCCTAATGATTTTATGTAAAACATTTTTGAAAATATGATAACTTTAATATTTATGTGTGCCGCTGCAAATTACTGAGCATTGCAGCTGTTAGCGTAGAAAGTTTTGCACTGTAAAATATCCCCGTAGTAACGCTACGCTATATCACGCCGCGATGCTACGCGTACAAATATATGAGCGGACAATTCTCTTCGTTTACCATTTCCAACGTTTAAACTTCGAAACTGTCAAATTAGTCATGAAAATTTTAGCTAATACATAGTTGAATAATTTAAAGCGGTTATCACAAACTATTTAACTGCAACATTCGGAACTCGGCCAGCCGGCTATTCGATGAATTTCACTAAATTATTCAGGTCGGGAAAGACGCAGTAGCTCAGTTGGTTTCAATTCTTAGCTAAGCTTTTAAGAAATCCTTTTTAAGTAACAGACATTTCAGAAAAATACAAAATTTCAAAACATTTAGAAAATATTTTATTAGAAAGTTACTAATACAGATAATTTTAAAACACTGAATGACATTAATAATAATTTCACATAATTAATTTAACTTATGTAATGCTCTCTATATAGTACAACTATGATGTTTATATAATGAATAATAAATATACTCACCCTAAGATTCCAATTTGTAACAAAAAACGAACGAATTTACGAAGGTATTGCACTTTAGTTCAAACGCACATAACGTATCTGAAAAGCACTATAATCACTTGAAAAACGTGTATAACTCTTTGTTCCGTTTTACCATTTTGTCAAACGTATAATGGTCTAACGAAAAAGGTCTTTTTGGAAATAAAAAGGACCGCCCAAAGCAGTTTTTTATACTCTCTAATGATAAGTAAATATAAGTAATGAATGAAATTGAATTGAATTTCATTACGTAAAGTGTCACTTCTATTAATTTATCGTTTTCATTATAGTTTCTATTGATTTTTATTATTGAGATAGGAATAATGTTTATATTAAATTTTATGACATGATAAGACCTTTACATATTTGCTTTAACTTTATTTATGTAGAAAGACCGTTTTTTGTCAGCCTGTTTTTAAACCTACTTTATATCTGTACGATTATCTAATGCCATAAAGTGTACAATATATATATACATATATATATACATATATATATACATATATATATATACATATATACTATGATGCAACTACGAATATCCAAGGTAGGCAATAAAGCATAAACCGGCTCTTTTTGGAGAGGAAAAATTTATCGAAGCTCAAGGAGACAAAGTTTTACTACGTTGTAAGAATTGCTAGGTCAAAGTAATTTATTGATCTAGCCCTACCTTCATCTCATCAGAGTAATGCATAAATTCTCGTTTTATATAAACCTCATTAATTGGTTCTTCTGTTATGGTAAATATTATAATTTATTCTGTAATAATATATTAAAATGCACAAATAAAACCACCCTATTTTAAAACAAAATTTTATGTTACCAGTATAAAATATAGTACAGTTATAAATAATATTTTCTAATTAGTGCTTTTATAAATAGCATTTATTTAAACGCCCAGTTTATTCTTTTTATTAATATGAATTCAAATATAACCTGAATATATTCTGAACCCGTTTATTTGACTTTATTATGTTTGATTATTTTTAGATTAGTTCCATTAAAATATATATATCTAATTTAAAACCTAAATCTTTCTTTGATATAAATCTCTACTAAAAATATATATAATAGTTGATATGTAGTCATTTATTCAGAAATTATACGTTAAATAATTTTGGATACAAGTACTTATTATTCATTATGTCATTCCAGAAATGACAGCTCTTCTATTGTATACATGTCAAGGCTATTAGTATTATATTATAACTACATATATTTAAACAATACAAAGACAGGTAACCGAACATTTCACAGGTGGTGAATTTTATGTCTGCAGCTACGTGAGCTAGGACGTGAGCAATAAGATTAAAAATGAATAATGTTCCGAATAAGAACGGTCATAAAATATGCAAAAGACAGAACGAACATATTGTAACTGTAAAGCCTCTGTCGGTATTATATATAACGAGTATCGAGCCTTTCTTGCCTCGTGGGAAATTCATTAGAAACTATGCTCTGAATATTTTTGTACGGTTCACTTCTAACACAAATAAAATATTAATAATTGGTTTTCATGTGAATTATATCCATTTTTGTAGTGAATTTATATAAATATAGAATGAAAAATAAACCAATACGGGTAGGGATTCGAACCTGTGGCCTCTGGGAAACCGTCCCGTAACTCTCCGACTTAAGCAAATATTTCGGTCAATTAAGCACTCTATATGTGATCGTCATCATCATCACCGAGAAGGACAGTGATACGATAGCTCAATTGATATAGCGAGGGGACGGTTTCGCTGAGGTCGCGGGTTCTAATCCTTACCCGTACCGGTTTATTTTTCATTGTATTGTACTGTAACTATAGATGTTCATAGATATTTTCAAACATTTTTGTAGTTTTGTAGGTTTTGTTACAAAATTATTGATCTATTAAATTAAGGTTTATTCATGTTTGAATAAATATTTTTTTTATTTAACAATATATTTCATTTGAATCTTTGGTTTATAACAGTAGTAACATGTTTCACATATAAACTATAGACAAGTATATAATAAGAGACGAAGTCTTACGGGCGACATGTCGGTTCACTGATTTTGTTTTTCATTTTAGTACATGATATTCTAATATAAATAGGAAGAAGAATTCTATAATATCTTAAATCATAACATTTGTTGAATTTATAATTAATTAAAGATTAAAGTCTATATATCTTAATACTACTTTTCTTTCTTTCAATATTGTGGATGTTAAAACAATATCAAAAGTACAAATCTAAATTATTTGTTATTATTATTCCAATTGATAAGAAATGTTTTTGTTTACAGGTAACTTTATAACAACGAAATGGAGGTATTGGACTTGGCTCGTTTGCCGTGGGCAAAGTACTTTCCTAGGAGTTGGCTAACTCCAGAAAACTTGGCATTGAGTTATAGATTCCAAACTGCCTTCCAAATACTTACTTGTTTTGTTCAGTTTGACCGAAAACAAAGATATCTGCGCTGATCTCTTATGTATTCGTATCTGGTAGTTTTATTTATGGAAGTATCGTAAAAAACATTATATGTTAGATTGTTTTAGTTTATTGTTCACAAACGCGAACTTTGAACCCTTTTTTTTTAAAGTTACAATTTTGTCTATATAATTGTTTGATCTCAAGCAAATGGTTTTAACTGATGTTTTGCATACTTTGGCGGTCAACGATAACATAAATAATTTGAACGGCTAAGGATTTTAAAAGGGATGAATTCTACTCCCGAAATATTTTTTAAAACTGAATTGGTTAATTATTTACTCTGTATAAAGCGCTTAAAGTATAAGAATTATAATATACTGAAAAACAAACATACTTTAAAACACTTTTACGCTTCGATAGCTGGTGTTTATTTTTAATCTGCATGCAGTCTTTAAAATAGAAAATGTCAGTGAATTTTTTGTAGGTGTCATCTAAGCGCTATCTTTAAAGGTTTCGTTAAGATGAAAATGTCGATAGTGTCCTGGTCATAAAAAGCTTGGATCTAGGACAGACACCGGGCTCACGTAACATCACCTTCCGTCCTACTTTATAGCTATATGTCCCTACCCGCAATTTATGCCTTTTTCCTTGTCTTCCCTCTTACACTAATTACAATAGTTACCAAACGCTAGGACTGTTGCAAAATATATAACTGGAATAAAGGTGTATAATTTATAACCTTGTTTTATTTATTTACCCCGGACCTTTACCGCAAGTAAACTTAACAATTAACTATAATCTAATATTTATGACAGGGTTAAGTTGACTATTTATAGCTACACTGAAGGCGGCATATTTTATTAGTATCTTGAGGTTTTATGGTTATAAATAGTGATAAACTACACTATCTTTTATACATATTACATAACATGTTAAAATAGAAATAATATCATGATGAAATGTTATCGAATCATTACATTTATTTTAATACATGTACATGTACAAGTACAATTTATTAAATGAGGTAAATGTAAATAGTTACATAGGTAAATTTGTTTGTGTAAGTCTGCCTTATTGAATGTCCACTTGCTTGCAAAACACGTAACCTCATAAACATAAAAGAACGCTTTCCTAAAATTGTCAGGCCCTAATCTCAAACTATTATCACGGAACCCAACCGTAAATTTACACGCAATATACATAAAGCAAGTAGAATGAATAAATACATTCCAAATCATTAGAACGTAATCTGGAATGTAATTAAAGAAGAACTGTCCTTTGCCATTTGGATAATTCGCTGCTATTTCGTTTGATTTCGTATTTTAGTTTCAGCCAACTGATTTTGAAGGTCTTCTGTTACAGAATAATGACAAAACAATACTCTCAAAAATGCTTTACTTCCAAATCTTAAACATTATTAACGTTTAGTATGATTGATTTACGTTTTAATATTGTAAAATAGTTATTAAATAAACATAATAATTCAGTCTAAACTGGAGTTGTCTTTAAAAAGTAATAAAAAAAAGGAAAGACATTTTTAAAATTTTAACATTCAGTTTCCAGTTAGTATCGAAAATAATAATAAAAATACTTTCATAAGGTCAATTAGACCTGACAGTGTCGGACGCAGCACGTAGCGTGTACAAAATTATTTAACCCGAGAGAGAACGCCGCGGGCTCAGAGAAATATAAAAAAGAAAATAAGTTACGCCTCCCTAAGCCCTACGCCTCTATGTATTACACGGTAGGCCAAATAAACTTATTCAAAACAACGGTCCATATTCTTACAAGCATTACTTCTCTGTTTGTAGACGCTTTAAGCCAAATGTACAAAGTTCTGTTTTTATTGAGCCTTTTTATTCCCGTCAGAGAGAACACTAGATCCCGTAACAAAACAGAAGTGATCGTTTAAGCTGAGGAAAATCAGGTTATATACGCCATTTAAACTATAAAGATAAGCATTTGTAGAAAAAGCTTGTCCTCACCATAACTCCGTGACCTCAGGCGGCAACGATATTAAAACTATAAAGTGCGGTCGCCGGCCAATTCACCCGCCCCTTGCGATTCACGAGCCACCCGGAATATTCTGTTGTTTTTACTTGTACCTTTAATTCCTACTAGCCGATAACTTTTTATAGAGCTATTATTTTCACCTTTCCGGTACCTGTTTAGCTTTATTCGATTAAAAGTGAATATCGTAAAGCCGTTTAGCGGAACTTGTTTTTATCTGCATTAGCCTTTGTACAAAATAGAGGTCTTTCTAATGCTCAATGATTATCTTTATGAAAGAACTAAGTTTTATATACCATAGATATATCTCTGATTTATATAAATATAGAATGAAAAATAAACCAATACGGGCAGGGATTCGAACCCGCGACCTTTGGGAAACCGTTCTGTCGCTCTACAAATTGAGCTACCTTATCGCTGTCCGTCTAGGTGAATTAAGCATTCTATATGTGATCGTCTTTATCGGGATGGTGTTATATCTCTGATATTTTTATCGATTTACAGTTGTATGTATTCATATCTTAAAATAATATTAATTCATAGTTTTTTCTTAATAAAAATTCATATATTGAAGTAATATTTCATTGTCATTTATTTAGTTCTAATAAATAAGTTCAGGAAGATTAATTAACGTTCTTTTATCTTTAATCAAGTTCTAATCATGATAAGCTAATAATTTTCTATATAAGTTTTCCTTATCACCAACTACGAAGTCTTAATTGTTTTAGGATTTCTTTTCAATAATACGATAGAAAAACTGGCTAGGTGCGAATCAGACTCGAGCTCTAAGGGTTCCGTATCATTATCTACAAAGGCGACAATTTATTTTACTCTGTTATTAGTATTTGTTTTTATAGCGGCAACAGAATAACATCATCTGTGAAAATTTCAACTTCCTAGCTATCACGGTTCATGAGGTTCAGCCTGGATACAGAAAGACGAAACAACAAACAAACAGACAGCAAAGTCTTGTTAAAAGGGTTCAGTTTTTACCTTTGGATACGGAACTCTAAAAATAACTTAATATAACTTGAAAAGGTGGGTGTATGTTTATGACTTTCCTTAGGGATTTGGATGTTGAACTTGCTGCTACCAACGAAGAAGGGGTGAACATAAAATGAGTAAGTTATCGCTCTCAGAAGAGATATATACTCGTAAACTAAGAAACGGAGCATCTTATATGGAAATAATCAAAAAAGAATTGACGGTACGGCGGCAAACATCTTTTTATCCTAACGAGACAAAACTCACACTTCATCTCACAAAGCATAATATTTTCAAAATATTGTATATAATGAAATGAAATATTGTATATAATGAAATTATATGGTACTTCAAAGTGAAATGTAATTAGTATATATTGCTCGGAAAAGCCTTGCGTGATTTTATTTTTAATTGTATTAACTAGAATAGAATAGAAACTAATTTTGCTATCAACATTGAAAGACTAAGTATAGCTTTAGTTAAAATACTTAACTGACTAAAGATAATTTATTACATATTTATTTATTCAAATTACCAAAAACAGTCACTTATTTTAATGTCTATCAATGTGAACAAATGAAACATTTTTAATTTCGACAAAAGCAATTCGGGACTTTTTATAAATATTCAAAGTATATTAAATGAATTTACGTCTATCATAACTTATTCGTTCACTTCAAAACGAAACAACTCTCGAATTTCAAATGTTATTATCCTTATAGCTTTAATAAAAATGATGAGGATCAACAAATGTAAGTCGCTAAATGATTTATTTGTTACACGAACTGAATATTTTTTAACATTAATTCAGTCGTTTTTTCGAAAAGTATTATAAATCATTTTAAAACAAAATTCATTTCAAGTCACGCGATCAACACCTGAAATATACGTTAAGAAAGTTGGGAATACCACTTTTAGTGCAGAGGTGAAACAAACGGGTGTTCTTGTTTCTTTATGTCAAATGGCGATGAAGCTGGAAGTCGTTGACCGCAAAACTGAGAATTCAACTCAATCGTTACGAGCTTCACGAAATGGTGCTACATTTCTTTACATGGCTTTCGTCATCTGTCTAGACATTGAAATATATATCTAATGATAGACCAATGATGGGGCAGAGAGCTTATTTTATTGATTCTAGACTTAATCAATGCGCGTTATTGATTAAAATTAACATTATTGTAAGATTACTGATAACTGGAAAAGATTTTGATAGCTGGGGAGATATGTTTTTGCATAAAATTTTAAAATGTTTTGTTGCCAGGGAAAGATATGTTTTCGAACTGAATTATATATTATTAATATTTGTAACAAGAGATTTTTATTAAATCTCTACATATGTAATAAAATAGTAATCACACAAAATTTGTACATTATTTACCAAAACAACTGATTCGCGTGTTTAGTACACAGAACTCAAAGCAATAGTTCATTTTTGTCTATTTGTCTGATACTTTTTTGTTTTGGTTTGTCGGTTTGTTAGTACGTTTCTTCACTCTTCACAACAAAACTACTAAACGATTTTTTTTAATGTGAGGTGTGAAATTAGTGGGTTTAGAGTAATTACACCTTTACATATTTACATTTTTTTTTTATTTCTGATAATTCATACATAATCACACAAAAAATATACAACGTATAATTGTATTAGAATTAAAAATATTTTACTAGATTTTGATATAAATTCGGGTGGTGTTGGTTTATTATAATAAAACTGATATAAAAAAAAATATAGCAAAAAAAAAAAATATTATCATGAGAAAGCAAAAAAAATGATTTGCGCTATAATTACAATAAATAAAATAAGCTATAATTACAATAAATAAATAAATAAATGTATGGATTTGCACACCTTTTAAGCTCGTAGCTTAAAACTTTTAAGCTACGATGAAAAACTAGTAATAAGAAAAAATCGGAAATCTACTTACGACTAATATTTCTTGATCCTAGTCATTTTCATTTCCATTTATTAAAACTGTATAATAAGATTTGATACTAGAGCGTTCTTTATCTTCTACCAATAAAAGTACTGGACCTACTTTACTACAAGAAAAAATATTCAGTTTGTCAACTTTTATGTCACTTTCAATAAAATCATATTTGGCAATGTAGCTATGTGCTAAAAAAATATACAGTGATTTTTTATTCACATTCTAACTAAACACATTTTTAATAATATTATCTTTAATGGATTTAACCCAATATGTTAATCTATAATATGAATGTAGTTGTGACCGTATCCATACTAGCCAAAAAAAAATCACTAAACGGCCGCCGAATACAAGTACAATGCCGTCATTGACCAACACCATAGCTTGTTATAACCAGACTGTGAAAAATTGTTTTTTTTTTGTATTGTCTAGACCGTTAGCGCTACTGGCTTTGATAGCGTCACCGGGGGCGATGGGCGAAGTGCTGTGACCTTGAAAGGAGGTCATTTTCCAAAGAAAAACCTACACCCTAGTGACGTCTTTCATGAGGATAGTAGTACTTATGACGTCATTATATAACAAGGTGAAAACAAATTCACGAGTCAGTACACCCACTACTCAGGGCGAAGCACGCGACATAACCGCACCGCTGCAAGCCGGCGGCTAAATGCGTTGAAACCGCATATGCTCACAATTTAAAACGTTTTGCAATTCCACCATTATCGTATATAATTATATTAGTTATGCTCACTTTCACGTTTATCCTGTCTATACGTGAATAAGATTCAATTGTTTAACAAGTGTAATCGATAATTTGACATAATACGGGCGTAATACGTTGGTGATGTGCTTACATAGTATGAACAAACTTTTTAAACTTTTTGCCCACTAACCAATTCCAAGCCATGCTCAAGCTATAACATTCTTTTTATGAACTATATGAAACAATGACTGACATAATGCCACCTATCACACAATACTGTAATCGGGTTCAAAGTTCATAGATGCAAGAATAATCAGTTGACAAGTGATGTTGCCAGGCCGGTGGATAATCGTGTATGGTCGCCATTTTAATCAGGTTCCATTGTGTCCTTTAACATACGCTTTACTAAATCTAAAACATGTAACATAAAGTTCCACTCATTTAAATGTGCTGTTCTCATAAAATCATAAACTACATAAGTTACGTGCAGTTATACAACCGCTAGTTGGGGACCGCGGATAAAATATGAACGCGTATTCAAGCGTGGTATATCTTCATATATGCGTTATATACGCGCATAGTTCCTTCATACGCTTAGTATTCACAGTAGCCTCCATATTTCTTTGCCGAACCGGATACATTCATGGTACTGCCATAAATGTAATAATAGGCTAAGGTAACAAGGATGTCAGTAACTGACTGAAATAAAAAGTTACATTTGTTATTATTTCTCATACCTACATTTATTCTATAGATGAACAAACATCGTAGCAGTACTCATTATGAAGTCAATCTTCATAATAATAAATGATATCTAAACTGAAAAAAAAATGTATATATATTGTTTATGGGTAGGACCTATATTTACTAAGACTTATCTTTCCCAAATAGGACGAACTTTGGTATTAGATGTCAACCTAAATGAGACTATGATTGAAACCGTATTTAAGGTAAATGTTAAGATTTAAAATATCAGTTGGGCTCACGTCAACAAACTAGCTAAACGTTTAAGTTCAGCGGAATATGCGGTTAAGAAAATTAGACAGCTAACTGATTTCGCCACCGCTAGGTTGGTTTACTTTGCGTACTTCCATAGTATTATGTCTTACAGTATTCTGCTCTTGGGATCAGGGGCAGATGTAGATATTTTTATTTTACAGAAGAGAAGAGTTCGAACTGTATACAACAGTATTAAGAAAATAGTATGAAATCTCTTAATATTGTTTTCAAAGACCATACAATACTTACTCTTCCATCATTTTATATCTTAATATATAATATATATATATATATATATATATATATATATATATATATACGTAATATAAATATCTTATATTATATATATATATACATAATATAAATATCTAAAGTATGTCTGGAATAAAAAATATGTACTTGAAGCCAAAGTAATCATAATATACTAACTACCATTTCCACATTTTTTTAATTTTATATACATATATAATAAATTACCGAAAACTTACCGACAACTTTCCACGAAATTTTTAATAATAAATAATAAAGCTCTCGTTAGAAGAAGCCTTTTTGTATCCAAAACTAAGCACTGTGTTGACAGTTAGGAGAATCGCCTAATACTAAACATCTTAATAACAATAATGTAATAGAACAAGATCTGTTTCTGAGTTCTGTCTCTTAAATAATCGTTTTTTTTTATGTCCGAAATGTTTGTACATTATAACTTTTTTTATGAAAAAAATAACAACTGATTTGTTCTTTAATTACATTACAATAAAATTAATTCACTGATTTTTTTTTAATTCGGTATGATTGCTTATTATTTCAGCCACTATAAAATATATTATACACAAGAAAAAAAATGTCTAAAATTTAAAACATAAATTGGTTTCAGCTATTACTACAACATAACCAAAAAAGTATGGATTTGTATGCATTTCAAGTGATGTTAGATATTATTATTTGAGGTGGAACCCACTCGCAACGGTTAGTTACATAAAATACAGTATGTGTAATTAAGCTTTTGCGATGAAAATATGAACTCTACTCAAAATAGAGACGTATTTTGTAACGAACGTTTGAACGAACGAAGCTTATGTTTCTCTTTGCCTCTCGATATGAAATATTCGAAATAGCGGCTCAGAGGGAAAGAGCATATGTATTCCATTAAATAGTAAATCTTTTTTTATTATATAGTAAAAATAAAACAAAGTGTTTAAAAAATAATAATGAATAAAACTTATTATTTTTGGAAAAAAAAATGTCTGTTAAGAGTATTTTTTGTACGAAAATACATGTTGTTTACGTTATTTAAAACTATTTTAAGTGTTTACACTAAAGTAAAGAATTTATATTCTACCCAAAGAAAATTATTTTTAATCTACCCGAGAATTCTAACAAAACCTACAACAAACCGAGAAGGTATGCAAACTAAAAACTTTAGCAAATTCGATTTCAGATAGAAGAAAAGAACTGAAACTAAACTGAAAATATGTGGACTACTTTGTATCTGAGAATGATAAGAACAGAGTTTTATTAATTTTGTAGATTTTAAAAAGGTACATTGTAACTATCTTAAATACTGTCGTGAATATAATATAAATATAATATATATATTTTTAAATATATACTGTTTTTGTTTAAGAAAAGTATTGTAAAGAGTCTGTTAGAGTATATTAATAAAAAGTACAAATTTATAAGACTTTTAAATAATGAGAACACAAAGATGTTTAATATAAGAAAGAAAAAAATATATAAGTTACCGATGTTTAATATAATAACAATGACTCGAAAGCAAAGAACTGAACCTTTACATGTTTTTTAAAAGTATCAAGTAATGAAGATTTTCTTGCTTGCAGTGAAAGAGTGTTTTATTAACAAATGGATGGAATTGTATGTAAATGTGAATAGAAATAACATTATAAGTTTTTTATAGATCAATACCTAGTAAAAAAAAGGATACGAATATATGCATTGCAAATCGAGAGTCACTTCAGCTTTCAACGAAGCTTACAAACATTATAACATCTTGGAACACCAAATTTAAATTGTACACTAAAATGTAGAAGAGGCTCTTATATAATAAACGTTATCTTAAACCAGATTGACAGCGTTATTTTGATAGGAATTAGAATCCAATTGAGCAGCCGCCTAAGAGACCCGGCCACAACAAACAAACTAGAGTTAACGAGACGAGAATTTGTAATCTGTCAATAATTTGAGGGGGGATTATATAAGGTTATTTTCAAGATAGGCCTTGACTTTTCAAATGATGATCTGATTCTGGGATTTACTTTAAGGCTAGAACTTTTTCTTTATTACAAACACGTTCCAATTTAATCATTTTTCTCAATACACATTCACCAATATCTGTTAAAGGACGTAAGATCTCAACTTCTTCGGCAAGTAAATAGTAGTGTAAATTATACAAAACAAAGTAAATTTTGTGCTCTGAACCGCTTTACTTTTACGTTTTTCAATACAACCAATATTTTCTAATAATATTAATTACGTCGTACTTGGGATAGCGATAGATGAAATGTTTAACTTCTTGATTAGAGAACTTTTTCAAATCATGGTCAAGACAAGACAGCTTAAAGAGCGTTAAAAAAGCTTGTTATTATGTGATCTATATCTAAATTATAATATAAAAATACCCGATTTATCTAAGGGATTAGCCCGCGCTCTATGGGTTTAAAAAACCAGACTATGTCGGACGGTTGTTTTAAAGTGTTAATTTAGTCTATACTCACTTACAAGAGTACTAAAAGAAGTGTAAGTGTATGAGACTTACACTTACAAGAGTTGTTCTTTTTGGGATACGTATCTGACTACGTGTGTTCAAAATTCCATCTCGAATTGTCAAATAGTTGTGGCGTAAATGCGCAACACACAAACAAACTGACAATCGTATATTTAACACTAGCTAATGACCACGGCTTCGCCTACGAGTTATAGTTCACTGCCGTATAGCTACTACAATAGCAGTCGGCATTCTTCAATTCTTAGAAAACAGTACTGTACATCTCTCAATATGTGTGCAAAGTTAGATGCAGATCCTTTAAGCGTTTAACAAAAGCGTAAAAAACAACCAAACTTCCATCTCCTTTATAACATTAGTTAGGATTGGTTACCGTACTCGTTAAAATATTTTTATTTCAACTTGCACTTTCTTAATTGTTTTTTCTATAAATTACTTACTTCGTTCTATCACGTTGGACTCGTTTGAAATTCTTAACCGCTCTTCCTGGAATTGGTTGAATATTTAAGAGCTTGCACAAGGATTTCTTGGTAGGTTCATGAAAAAGTTATTAATCTTGTCTTTAATTGTTACATTGTGGCCGTTGCATTATAGTAAAATACTTGCTTATTATACTGTCTAATAGAAAAGTTAATTATGACAATAGCTTTTTCTTTAATAGTAGTTTCTTTTTATTTTTTAATTATTACAATGTTCTATATGTTTATATATTATTTAATTTTATTCTTTTTATATAATTTAATTGTAGATTTTAGTTTATACAGTATTCACATGGTAATTGGTTTGTATTTTTAAGTTATGCTAATAAATTATTTCTGTTTATTTTGTTATTTAAATAACACATAGTAGTGTATAATATTAATGGTTTGCACAATAAAATATTCATATTGGAAATATTATGATGATTGTTATCTAATCAAACATTTTTTTTTTTATTTTAAAGCAAAATATATAATAAAAAATAGGATTTATTTATACTCTACGTACTTATAATTTATATTTAAAATTCTCGTATTACTCGAACTACTAACTTTATTTTGGTAATATCATATTGATAGTTATGTATATAGTTAGCGTCAAGTTAAAAACTTAAGAATAAGCAATCAAAAAATGTTAGTTTGAGTGCTGCATAAATTTCTAAAGATATTGTAATTAATTAATGTAAGTATAAAAAATACATTTATTTAATGTATTTACTACTTAAAACAAGGTGTAATGCTAAGACTACATATTACAACTTATGATTAGGTAATATATAATATTATTATATAATATTATAAATAATAGGTCTCGTCAAAATACGCATCTCTATATCTGCTTATTCAATATTAACACGCGAGAAGAAAACGAAATAAAAGTCGCGTAATCGAATATTAATACTTAATGATAAGCATTCCTTTAGAATTCCTATCATAAATAAAAGTTAGCATTATAAAAGAAAAAAAACGTGAAATGTAGGTTCAAAGAACTTTTGAATAAATATGTAATTATAACAGACGCCTGTTTAAATAATTGTTTTAGTAACGAAGTTATTTTCAAGTTCTTTCTTTAGCCTCGGGAATATAATCCTTAACTATTAAATAATACAAAGACTTAAGTATTTAACTTCTTTTAAAAAGATAAGATTAAAGAACGAAAAAGGTTTGATCTACACACTAGAAAAATATTTCCAATAAAAAAAAATACTGTGTGGGTACTGCTTATATATTATATAAAAATTTGTACACGTTTATTACTTATTTAGTATCCATATGAAAGACAAATACTAGATATATTAAAAAAAAAACTAGATATATTAAAAAAAAATATACGTATATTTTTTTTACATAACTTTACGGAAAACAAATGAGAACTCTATATTTATATTTGTGCTTAAAAGGAAGCTTTAGATATCTTTTAGCAAATATGTAAGCACTTGTCACCTTCACTATACCGTCCAGTGTCACACCGTTGCGACGCAACGCTAATTGTAAACAAATGAAACCGGCAATAATTCATTTCAAATGAAAGGTGCTTGCATTCGTACTTTTTACGATTGACGGATTATTTTTATCGTTTGAAAAATATATTTCGACATTCTCTACCTAAATATTAAAAAAAAACACCATATAATATAAATAAAAAAATATTTATATTTTCATGTAATGAAAATTTATTTTTCTTATATGTTTGAAAATATCTATGAACATGAAAAGCCATGTTAAGCTTATTTTAATTTATATAAATATAGAATAAAAAATAAACCAATACGGGCAGGGATTCGAACCCGTGACTACTGGGAATCCGTCCCGTCGCTCTACCAACTGAGCTACCGTATCGCTGTCCGCCTCGGTGAATTAAGCATTCTATATCTGCCCGTATCGGTTTATTTTTTTCATTCTATATTTATATAAAAATATTTTTCTTATATTCAAATAAATATATTTTGAAACATAATATTCTTTATTAGCTTTGAGGAAGTGGACAGAGCCATTGCGACTACATACAACTTAGCTAATCCCTCTACGACAAAAGAATTATTGATGACCTAATGTAGCAGTTATTTTCTCACAAAAAATGAATATATAAAACAGTGTAGCTAAATACGTGCTTAATATTCTTATAGAATATTATTAAAAGCTTTTTTTTTAATTTTTTAATTTTATATACATATAGAATGAAAAATAAACCGACACGGGCGGGGACTCGAACCCGCGACTACATTAATAAAAGCTATTTTTTTAGTTATTTTTTGTAGTATTGAACTTTAAAACAAGTTAAAAATATTAAGAAGTCATTTTGATTTTCTTCTACAGTCAGTATTGCTATGGAACAATGTACGTATGGCATAGAGATGTTCAGCAAGGCGTTTGACGAACAAGAGGTTCTCTCTAAGGCCTGCGTGTAGACGTCTACGACAACGAGAGATACTGAAGCTATTCTATTAACATGTATATAGAATTAATCCTTCCACATCATGTGGGCATATATATAGGAATTATTGAGTAATTTTACATATAGGTATATTTTTATTAGGATCTTTATAATGTTTAAAAGTACTAATCTAGGTAATTTGTTTGTAACTTAGGTGGGTTATCATAACATGTCACGATTTCACATCAAAATTTAACGTTTGATTAAATTATGTATTTTTATAAGTATTTAATGTCTTTGTTTTAATTGTCCCCGTCATTATATTCTATAATTTACATCCGGAAACTAAGAAAGAAGGTAGATGGAGATAAGAGACAAAAAAACATGACAACATAAAAACATAATACTCTCTGCCAAGAGCACTTACATCTCGTCTTTCCGTGAACACAATTATTGCAAATATTATTCTTGGAAAAACTGAAAAGATATATTAATTGCTTATAATAAAATTACTTATCAGTACATTTAAATAAGGTAGGTAATATATTCAGGTTATTTGATCCTCCCAAACGTAAAAATATTTTTATAATTAATTTCCAAAAGCCGTTCAGAAACATTATTCTTTTGATCTCATATTGCTGTCATGCTAATAACGATAACACTTTGATAATCAAAACTGAATAAATAAAATACACATACATTTTCAAACCTCAACCTTTTTTGTAAACTACACTTTCAGATAAGCTAACTGGGTCAAAGGCGTAAATCTAGGATAGTGAAGTCGGTCCTACTTTTAACGCTCTTTTAATAATACCTTCCATGTAGGACCCTTGATGGGTTGGACAATAAACTTTATCATTAAAGCGCGTGTGTGAATGTAATAAATGGGTATTACCATAGAAAACAATTCAAATATTCCATTTTATTTTTTGATCTCCAGGGGTATGTTGAAATAAATTTCTTGTTAAACTTATCAAGACTCATACAGTAAATATCTTGAATGCAAATTAGAATTAAATTTATAGTCTTGTCACTTAATACCGAAAAGTTCTGCCACAAGATTCTAGATGCCTTTATTTAAACCCCCACGTTTTGTTGCATTACCTGAGCTTGGAACTTTGCAATAAGCCAAGACTTCTGAATACTAACGCTTCGCTCCGTTAAACTTCTTTGTAGATAATAAGAATTAAGTTAAAAAGCGTTTAAAAAATATTGCTTTCTTTTATGACTAACAAGTTGTATCAATAAAGATAAAAAGAAGTTATCTTTTTTCTTTTAGCTTCTACAAAGGCTTTGTTTTTTTTTTGCTCCCGTAGTTTATATACATAAAAGAACTCGTCCCGACTTACTGACTTAACAACATCCTAACCAAGGAACTAGATACCAGTATTTGTAATTTAAAAATTTGTTAAGAAAAAACTTTATGGTTAAAAATTTTAAAAACATGTATTTCAAGAATATGGAAAATCAATATTCTAATTCTTTAAACATAAAATAATAAAATTAGCAGAAGTTTGATGATTTCAAGATTTTTTTTATTTTAAGCTTAAGTTAATTAAATGAATAGTTATAATAATACAAAAATAGTATTACTTATAAACTTATAACTAACTATCATAAGTCCCCTCGCGACCAATAAACCTTTTGGCAGACTCAAGAATAGTGAAATGGTATGGTATGGTACATGAAACTTATCTAGTCACTTTGTTTTACTATTTTGACACATGTCAAGCATAAAAAGACTTTTTTTTAAAGATTGGACTTGAAATCTTGACAGTTAAATATATATATTTATATATTATTATTGTTTGAAATAAGAAATACACTTTAAAAAATATTTTTTAAAATGTACATTATATTCACGAAAGAATTGTATCCTATCTTTTTTAGACCGTGTCTAATAAAATAGTTTCGGGACCATTTATTTAAGATAGCAGATGGCTTTTATACATAATAAATACATTTTATTTATTTATT
This sequence comes from Napeogenes inachia, assembly GCA_959347355.1. NCBI lineage: Eukaryota > Metazoa > Arthropoda > Insecta > Lepidoptera > Nymphalidae > Napeogenes > Napeogenes inachia. The sequence goes on from OY365797.1 coordinate 17,911,683, forward strand.
TATATTTTAACTGTTTTTCAGTGTGTATTTATTTAAAATTTAAATAAGCTTTTATGGCTATACATGTCTATAGATATTTTAAAACATTAAGTTCGGTTGTGGCATCTTTTCAATGTTTATCTATACTGCAAAGTTAGAAACATCGCGTCGGTTAGTATTTTAGAAAGAACCTATGTCTCCACAATCCCGATAAAGACGATCATATATAGAATGCTTAATTCATCGAGGCGAGTAGCGATACGGTAGCTTAGTTTATAGGGCGACGGGACGGTTTCCCAGAGGTCGCGGGTTAGAATCCCTACCCGTATCGATATATTTTTCATTCTATATTTAGTTAAAATTTCAATAAGCCTAACATGGTCTTAGAATAAATATATCAAGAGGATTTGCTAGCGATACATTATTAAATCAGGGCACCTAATGTTTATAAACTCTACGTAACCTCCTAAAATCCCTCCATTAGATGTTGTTTACTCAGTCAGTGCGCAAATCTTGAGAGGTCGACTCACGAAAATGTCCCATGAATATGCGATGACACAAAACGTACAGTGTTTTTCCATTTATATACCACTAATGAAACCCGTCGCTCTCGTCTCTATATTTTTAATCAAGCACAATTTAAAATTCTTACTTAAAGGTAAAATACAGAATAATATGTATGAAATTTTTACTATTTTGGCATATTGTACTGTATTTGCGATATATATTATTACCTTCCAAATAGAGTAATAATGTTTCAATTAAACAGTGTTTGATTTTTACCTTATACCTTAAGATAAAAATTATAAACTTGTTATTTTGTTAACAGTAAGAAAGTTGAAATAACATTAACCTGTTATTTTTATAATTTACAACAAAAGATTTCTCGTAAAAAAAAATATAATAAACTCTTAGATCATCAATCAATCATGGTTTTACTAATAAAATCTTTAAATAATTTGTTAATTGACATAAAGTAATTGAATTGCTTGATACCTTATAAATTTCAAAGTGTTTGTACTTAGATAAGTAAGTGATATATTGATTTTTCTTTTGTCACTAGCACAACCTAAAGTTACTTAAAGTATTAATGTGTTTCAAAGAACATTTCAGAATATTACAGTCCGTTATAAGGATTAACCATATTGTCTATCATTTACTTTATTTAATATTTACATATAACTTGAATAAAGGTCAAAGAGATACTATAATAAAAAAGTGGAATAAAAAAATATAATAAACGTTGTACATGTTCGAAATTATCTATAAACATGTTAGGACAAAGTAATAAAGAACTTGTCTTTACATGTTCATAGATAATTGAGATTTTGAAGGTAAAATTTAAGAGAATTAAATCGAATGCAGCTCTGTGACAGGGTGGGCCCGGCCGGGGTAGTAACACCCCCTAAGAGTAACAAACTTTTAGGTGCTACTAATTTATTCCTAACTTTAGTATGATTGTGAAAAACACGGTATAACTTATAAGATATCTCGGGCAAGCTTATTATCAATGCATCATTTAATTTAGGAGAAAAACAGTATTTTTCCTATATTATTTTTGGAGTCTAATACTGAGTAAATTATATTTAGACTGTGATTGTCATATTTTAAACCAAATGGGATGAGAAACGTGTCTGTATTTTGAGATTGAAATAGTTTGGGTAATATAAATTGACCTTATCTTGGGAAACTTGAGCCATGTTTCTATTTTCCCTTGACACAACACTAAGAAAGTTTTAATCTAGACCCATTGTAGCTTTCAGTAGGCTGTTAATTAAAATATGACTCCAATTTAGTGAAGACTATAAATCCTGTTATATTTTACTTTAATTAGCAATGTTTGTTTTTAGTAGCAGAATTGGAAATGTAAACAAATGGTTTTACAAATAAATCACACATGTTTAAATCTTAATATTCAAATATATTTTATTTGATAAAGATAAAATATTAAGGTTTAGGTATTAAAAAATTTGCTTTATAATAATCCTTAAAAAAAAATTAAAAACGCATTTTAGCATTAGAATCCTACATTATGATATACAAAGGTTATATTTAATACGAGAAATATATATATAACTAGCTGACCCGGCAAACTTTGTTCCGCCTTAATGGCAATAAATAAGCAGATTTATTTTCTAATTGGAAAAAATACAAAAAAAATTAAATACCTACATTAATCATCCATAATTATTTCTGTATTTTAGTACATAGGTTGCTCTTCATTTAAGTACCTTGTGATACACGACATTTTTTGTTTTATTATCAGGCGCAAAAACAAACATCGCAGATGGTCTTCCGACCCGTGAACATGCCACGTATAATTGACCATGGGAAAAACATGAATGTTCTAGATTTAAACCTCAAACTTTTAAGGATTGGCCTTGTGATTTGATGATGGTCATGGCAAATGCAAGACGTATCGGAAATTGAAGTCTTTTAAATTCAAACGGCATATCGGTTAGGATCATCGGTATCCTCGGAATGAGAACTTCCTCACCTTTGGATTTTCCTATCATTATCGTAGCGTAAATTACATTGTTCATCAATTTTCTAACCACCAAAGGCGTACCGTTGCACAGTTTTGGGTGGTTTATGTTTCAAAGCATGATTACTACGGAGCCAACCTTTAGGCGTAAATTATGCGGTGGTAAGCCAGGCACGTCCAAAGAGTTTAAAAATTCAATTGGATAGTTGGTGGCTTCATCTTCATTTGTGACGCAGTCAATAGATTTGAATAAATGCATTGTTCCAATGATCTTATTTTGAATTATGTAGTTTAGGTCATCTACATCTTTATTCTTAGCCCGCTAAAATTGCTCGCTCACTCAACCATTCATTATTTTAGTAGTTAGAAATAATTTCTGGAAATACATTGTTGATAAGTTCGTCTTTTGATGAGACAAAATTACAGAAATTATTTGGAAATTATATTAATCCGCTCGATTCATCCACAGGTACTTGACCATTACCGATAGTCAGCAATTGCTCCGAGAAATATTCTGCAGATGTATCTTTAATCAATGTAACTCTCATGTTTGTTGTCAGTTGCAGTTTCTTCACATAGCGCCATAGATTTGACGATTTTAGGCAAGCGTTTATTTCGTTGGCAGCCGTAGATCTTGGAATTACTGGAAGTATTTGGCGGAAATCGCCAGACAGTAAAATCATTGCTCCTCCAAAACATCTTGAGTCATTGCGTAAATCTTTTAATGTTCGGTTAAGTGCTTCTTATGCACGTTTATGCGCCATTGTGCATTCGTCCCAGATGATGATTTTCGATACCGCCAAAACTGAGGTGGCCATTGCTGAGTGTTTTGCAATATTACCAGGGGCGTAGCTACCGCCGTATCTGCCGTATCAATTATACGGGGCCCCCGGGCCACGGGGGCCCCCAAAGTGTGTAAGGAAAAAGAAATAAAAACTTCCTAATTTATTTTATTTTACAAATGACAAAATTCTATAAAGCAATTAGTTTTTATCCCGCCTTAAGCGTGCGTTCAAAAGTTGGCAACACTCTATATCGTTATGGCGGGCTGCGGGACTTCCCCGTTTTACTTACTTCATCTGCAACTCAGCGGGGAATTCCTCAATAATAAAATCGATATCGCGATGTACGTGTACGTACATACTCTACATTGGATGTTAAACCACGGAGTACAGTGCAGTGCTTATTTACGCGTTTTATGTAAATTTGATTTTTATTTGTAAAATGGTTAAATTATGTTATGATAAATAAATATTTCTTTTCACAATATTTTTTTTCTTTTGTGAAAAATCTTTACCCCCAAACAATATAAGGGCCCCCAAACAATTTTTTATACGGGACCCTGCCAATGCACGCTACGCCACTGAATATTACACGTTGGTTCTTCAATAGTTTGAAGATTTAACGCATATAGTATACTGGCACTATCATTACATTATAATTTATAATTATTAATTTAATAGAAATAGTTTTATTATTGATTTCTTACAAATATCTAATTGTCATCCATCCTTCATTACATAGCTGTCATTATACGTCAATTACATAGCTGTGATTTGCGTTTTGTTATTCCAAGTCTGATTCTTTTTGTTTTTATACCACGTTTTATAGTGACTGACGTTTCATGTCAAGTCACACGGGAATGCTGTCGAACGGGATAAAAAGTATCCTATGTCCTTCTCCTGGCTCTAAACTACCTCCCTGCCAATTTTCAGCTAAATCGGTTCAGCCGTTCTTGAGTTATAAGTGGTGTAACTAACACGACTTTCTTTTATATATATAATATTTAATAAAATAAGGATCCACGTGTAAGTTTCGACAATGTAATAAATTATAAATGTATTAAGTAACATGATTCAAGACTTTTTCATATAGGCATTTACGAATATTGATAAATATAAACATTTAGAGTTAAAATAATTCACAATCACTAATAACACTATGATGACGAGATTTATATTATCACTAGCTGTTGCCCGTGATTCTTTATTTACGATCGAAAGTCATATAAATATAGTTTTACAGTCTACGTGGAAGCAGTCACGGGCAACAGCTGTCCCTTATAAAGTACTTTACCTTAGTATGTAAGTGTAAAAACCTTTAGGCCTTCATAACAAGGCTTTTTATCCTATATCGCTGGGAACAGCCAATTATTGCATAAGAACCTCTCCCCCGCACGAACAAAACGTCAATATGTTGAAGACTATTTCTATTTCAATCAAACATGGATAAGAACCATCTCGAAGAGCATAGCTTTCGTTCAAATCCGTCCACGCGTTTGGCCGCAAACAGCTAATTATTGCATAAGACCCTCTCCCCCGCACGAATAAAACGTCAATATAATGGAGACGACTTTTTCTATTTCAATCAAACGTAAATAAGAACCATCTCGATGAGAAAAGCTTTCGATTAAAAAAAAACCGCATTTAAATCCGTCCACGCGTTTGGCCGCAAATTTGCCACAGACAGATACACAGATACACAGATCGACAGGTCAAACTTATAACACCCCTCTTTTTAGTAGGGGGTTAAAAATGGGACTAGATAGGATTTTTATTTACTAACTTATATTATGGTACGACAAGATCAATAACATATTTTATTCGTATTTTTGAAGTTTTTGGCTTTTGTCCAAATAATCCAGATTGCTTTTATAAATCAACAGTAAATTTAATACATAACATGTGTAATGTACATGTATCAAGTTTTAACAAAATTTGCCAAAAATATCAACAGAGTGATATTTATTTAATAACACATATTTAAAGAGTATTAATGAGTATCCAACACGAGCTGGTAAACAAAATTTATTTACTCCCACATTTAACATGCTTAGTGAAGTATTAAAAAGGTAAATTTATGTATAATATTTATATACAGGGTTATTTGTAATTAATTGGCCACCTCTTGCAGACAGTCTCTCTACATCAATCCCAATAACATTTGTTCTACGACTTTTTACAAATCTTGATAAACAACAAAAAGAAACGAAACAAAAAAAAATTGTGCACACTCTTTTATAGTGTGTATATATATATATATATATATATATATATATATATATATATATATATATATATATATAGTGTACTCTGTACTAAATACAAAGGTAATTTTAATTACATCTTAAGAATATTAAACAAAATTATGTATAACTCGCAAGACATTCCTAATTCTAGTCTACATTAAACTTCAGAATGGAGTGTCTCCACTAGAGTAGAACTAAAGGCATTATTTATTATAACGTATACCATATACATATAAGATTAAAACTGTTTATCAATCTATTTCAAAAGCAGTTAATTTTAACGAATTCAATATCATCATAATTGGAATCATTATAAAACTCCTTCTTCTCTGGTATACAAATAGTAATAAATCGTTATTTTCTTTGAGAATTAAGAACTTCTATTCGAACTATTTTTCCCTTTTTAAATCTCTTAGATATGCAATTTCGTAATACTTTCATCTTATTTCAAACTAATAGTCGATATTTTAAGTATCTACATAAGGCGTTTGACTATGCATTGATAGATAACTAAGGATACATATAGATTAGATAGATTGAACATGAAAAAAAAACAAAAGAGTGGAAAAACGTTATTGTATGAAAACAAATCTTAATAAAAAAATATTATGTTAAAATATACTGTCACTGATTATGTTTCTACTTCTACGAATCTTATATTTGCAACTAAAATAATATTTAAAATTATATTGTAAGCATTTTTAAAAAACATTCAAAAGGCAAAATGTTTTTCTCCGCGAAAAGTATGAAATTTTTGTGTAAACATCGAATATGTTTCCTTTTGACTGTCGCAAATAAGAGCGTATAAAGCGAAGCGACATATACTCGTAGGTAGATGTTCTAGATTAAGCGTGATTTTTATTGAAAATTTTGTAGATGAATTGATTTTATTACCGGAGCAATTTAATCGTAATACATTTTCGCTACAATTTTATATTTTAAAAACCTTTTATATAAGAAAAAAGTGAGTTTTTAAAACTAATAGATTTTGTAGAAAATAATATTGTTAAGTAAATTTCAATTTTAGCGAAATGTAAGCAGATATAGCTTAATATATCTTATTATTATCTTTGTTTTAGTTTTATGTTCGTAGAGTCTTATCGATTTGTACTGATTGGTGTATTTTTGTAAAAGATAGCCTATTTTTTCTGGTAAAATATAGAGTCCGCGTTGCAGTGATGACTAAGCTAACGAACCATCCTCCAACCGTCCAACCAACCAAAATATAAATTCCCGGTTTTTCCGTTTAAAATACATTGAAGTATAATATTTAATGGAGGGAAATGGCAATGAAATAAAAATGCGACCAATTATTTTAACAGTAAAGAACGCGACATCAATTGTATACCGCGTAAACATTGTGATGGCACGGTGCCCCGACATTTTGGGTAAAAAACAAATATTTTAAAAACATCTACATAGGCCATTGTAGGTGGCTGAATGCCAAATGAGTTTTGTGATGTAGTTCCCTCATGAAAAGGCAGATAGTGAGCCGAGCCTTAGCGATGAAATGTCTAGGTACACAGGTATCTAACATTCCTTCTCATTTACGTAGAGTTCGCGAAGATAAGACTTGAGTTTAACTGCATAATGTCAAAATGTGAAATTCATTTCTGGAACTAAGTATTGTTCAAGCTTAAGAAGTTCTTTATTCGACAATTTGGCTCTGTTTGTGAAAGAACCAACGTGCCAAGTGCAACGAGCTCTACCTCCAAAGGTAAGGCAAGATGGGTGCATTACTTTCACAAAGTTACAATTATCAGATTTAGTAACTTAAAACCTCCTTTATATAAAATAAAATCGGTTAACAAAAATGGTAGTATCATTTCAATGAACGAATATTTATAATTACAAAATAAATAATTATTAGTTTTGCAAAATACAAGAATTAAATGGAGCTAATTTTAATAATCTTAAAGAGCTTTGACAAAATACGATAAATAGAACGCTATAATTGTAAAAAAAAGTCACAGCTGTTTATAGAGATTGTACAAAATAGGTAACGACTATTTTCCTCGTTTGTGTCATAAAACGTAGAGGTAATTCCAAGCTAGTTCTCTATATATTTTTGCCAACAGTTTCACCCGGACAGTGAATAAAGCTCTCGCCACTAGCAATTGTTGCGATACATAGATTACACGGCAACGTCAAATTTTACTTTTGAAAGAAACTTGAGCTCTATGGCACTTTATTTAAAATATAAAATGCAAAAATATATACTAAAAAATAATGAGGAACTTAAATTGGTTGCTACAGCTTATTTATATAAATAAATATTTTTCTTGTTTAAAATAGAGATACAAATAGCTCGACGTAAACAGCCCAGTTCTAGATAAATAGGTAAAGCTTAAACATAATTCCAACAAGTACTTGTTATAAACTTTGTTCTTTGTATTCAGTTGGTGCATAACTAGGAACAAGACAAACTTACTAGAGAGTAATCTGGTGAGGACTCAACAAGAGGCGTTGGACTCCGGAATTTCCATTATTTACGCCCGTTCCACACAAATGAATTGGACAATATACCAGCAACCGTCAACTTTTCCTTAATTAAACTTTTTTTATAATAAAATAAAATGGGGTCAATGAAAGTTTTGTTCTTGAGCTTTAAGTTCAGTTCAGTTGCTTATGTAACTTGAGCTTCTTATTTTTTGTGGTTATTAATAGTTTCAACTTTTACTCATTCAATCAATTGTAAAATTTAATAAACAACAATGTAAAATTTTACAACAAATTAAGTGCTATAGTATAATAGAAGGAAATATTCATGAAAAACATTGTAATTTAACTTTATACTCCTAATACCCTAGTAATAAAAACTCTTAATACCCACTGAATACATAAACCAATGTCAATACATGAAACAAACATGGTATTTCTCTACAAATAACAAAACTATAAAACACACGCAAGTGAATGGCACGGTCTAAATCCATAAAATTAAAGTTACGATTCATATATGTTGTACAAATGTGTAGTATCTAAGTTTGCATCATAACGATTTGCTTCGCTTCGCTTGCAGTGATATTTCAGAGAACTCGAAAAATAAGAAGCTTTAGAAGACATTGCGAAAAGTTAAATAAATATATCTATAAAATCCAAACTTTTAACACCTGTAATTTAAACTACTACTCTTTTTTAAACACCGTCTTTAATGTTATTATTTTTATTTAAATTTCAACATAACAAACCTTATTTTAAAATAGATTTTTATGAGTTAGTAAATAGCCTTCGTTTGTTGAATTATGAGGTGTATTCGTTCGAATAACAATTCCAACCCACTTAATGCTGTCAAACTTTGTGCAAACAGATGCATTGAATAGCATTACCTGTCCTGTTAATAACAAGAAAACAATTTGTATACGTGAAACCAATCCGATGTAAAGTCACCGTCTAGAAAAAGAACACAATTAAACATTGCTTTCTTTGACATATTTTGAAAACTAGTAAATAAATGATCTCTATCGCGGGGGATTTTACAAATAAAGTACAACACTTGAAACAATAATCTGTGGATCACACAAACAACTGTTCCGATGGAGAATAAAATCCACGACTTTTGGCTTAGCAGCAGGACCACTAACCGCTAAACCAACAGGCCGTCGACGCTGTTCTAGAACACGTCAAAGAAAATATCCTTTCATCTCTTTTAAACGATGACAACAAGAAATCTCTTTCGACTTAGTCTAGGTAAGGTTCTAGAATAATAATGATCTGAATATGTTAAAATTGGAAAAGTTGAAATTTTTTGTAGAAAACACTTAATATTAATAATATTGTCTGACAATATTTTCTATAATTTTCAGTTAGATATTATAAGTATGTATTTGTTTGATGTGTGTATATTATTTAAAACATATCTTTTAAATTTCGAATCAATAACAGTGATCACTTGCCTTCTCTTAACTTCTATTGAACTTTTAAATGTTACGTCATTGTGTTTACCGAATGTATATTTTTGGTTATAACCAATAAGATATCATATTACAATAACAATTTTAGTATATTTACATTAATATTTATATTAAACATTTTAAAACTTCCAACGAACTTTACTGTGGATATTATAACACTTGTTTTTAATTACAGTTGTGCCTGCATTTAAAACAAAAAGCGATTTAAATAATGGATCTAGCGACAGCATATCTTAATGTGATCATATAAAAAATTGTATAATAATAATAATATCCCCCTTTTAGTATTAGTATTTTTTAAAATAATAATATTAGGTGCTAAGATCAAAACGCAAATTTTACTGAAATTAGCGTTTTGATGAACTGGCCACTTTGAACTCAAATTTGTGGCGTTTGGTTCGGAATTATAAATTCAAATTGATTTCAAATTAAGACTCGTATATTTCTGTTTTTTAATTTAGGAATTTATTTGTTTTTTATCTGAATGTTCTCTAATGGATTTTTTTTCACGAAATGAAAAATGTACGCGTATGCTTTTACTAATACGAGTTTCACCGAGTGGCAAATCATGCCAAAAACCTCAAAAAAATAAACACGTAGCGCCGCTGTAAGGAGCGCGGTACTGTTTTCGGTTCCAGAGTTAGATTTTTTTTATAATACAGAACTAACCCCGTGAACGGGACTAGAGTTACTAAACCACACCAGACCTAGTGGTACGCCTCAATATAAGTGATAAACATTAATTCACTTGAAACGAATTGAAAAACTGACAAAAATCTAGAAATACCACTTGAATTGAAGAACACCACTAAAAAATTAATTAATTCCTCATTTCCTTACTCAAACGTTACAATAACGAGATTTTAAATCGTATTGTTACATGTGATGAAAAATAGATTCTGTATGATAATCGTAAATTCTCATCACAGTAATTAAACCTAGGTGTAGAGTCTACCTAGGGTCTACCAAGAGTCTCCTGAGATCTGGCCAGATGGTTACGACAGAGTTGTATTGTGAGCAATTACTAACGATGATGGAAAAGCTGGCTGTTAAAAGATCGACACTGGTCAATTGTTCAGGCCCTCAGATCTTTCAGGACAACTTTAGACACCATGCTTAAAAAGAGATCGCAAAATTATAGGAGCTGCAATGGGAATTTATTCGACACTCACCTTACTCCTTGCCATTACTCCAACAGAGTACAATTTTTTCGTAATTTGAACAATTTCTCTCTAAGAATAAAAAGTCAATTCCAATGAGGGAATACAAAAGGCTTCAAAGATCTTTTTGATTTTCGCTTTCACATTCATTTCAGTATTCAAATCAATGAACTACCTGTTAAATGGCTAAAGTTATAGTAATGGTACATATTTTGATTAATTTAATTTATGATTTTATATTTTTTTACTTTTTCCACTTAAAACAATATATATGTAAGGATAAGGATCCCAAGATGTAATGTCAAAGTCAAAGTATGTAATGTCCCCACACTTAATTATCACAGCCTTATATAGTAAAGACAAATTTAATACACCACGCTATAACATCTTATTAAATTTTGGAACTATTTTTACTTTATCATGGCTGTAGATATTTTTTTCTCTCCCTTATAAAATATACGAAATCTGCAAGTCATGATCTAAAAACGTGTGTTTTACAATATGCATCTGCTATCCATGCAAGTGAAGTGGTTTGAAGTAACTTAATTAAAAAATTCTTAACCTACAAATGCCGCTTATGTTACCAATAGGCACTTTTGAGACACAAACAAGAATAACTAATTAGGTTGTGGCTGTATCAGAATATAGTTCGCTAAGTGCCTCATTAAATACCTTAGTATTTAGTTCCAGCTTAAGTAGTGGGAGTTTAATTATTAGGTATTAGCGGTTGCCAGTGACTTTGATTGCCCCACCCACTCTTTTCTGATTCAAACTAAACGTCCAAAGTATGAAAATATACAATTATATGTTGTTATATAAAATAATACATAAATCTATGCCTTTTTTCATTTGAATATAAAGATATCCCTAGCCAATTTTTTGCTATGTTTCCATAAGAGGAAAAGTTTTTTTAAAAGTGAAAAGTGCCTACGGGTTGACATTAAATAACAATTAAATAATACGCTAAATTTAATATATAAATAAAAAGAATTTTATCTATACTAATATTATAAAGAGGAAAGGTTTGATTATTTTTTTGTATGTTTGAAATGAATAGGCTCCGATACTACTGGACCGATTTCAAAAATTCTTTCACCGTTAGCAAGCTACACTATTCCCGAGTGACATAGGCTATATTTCATTTTCAAAATGCAATGTAATTAGCAATGTAATGCCTATATATATAAAATTTCCACGGGAATATGATACTATAGAATTAACTATAAGTCTATTATAGGTCTGGATAATTGTAGTTTCCACAGATTACGCGAAAAGCGACCTACACGCGGGCGGAGCCGCGGGCAAGAGCTAGTATATTCTAAAGCAATAACCTATTAACATACATAAGTCCATCAAAATCAAACATCGAAGAAACAAACAGACAAAAAATGGAAACTACTGCTTTAGGTTCTGTGACATGTACTAAATAGAAAAATTATTTTTAATATATCTAATGTAATGGTTTATATATTAGTATATCTATTGACATGTATAGATATGCAAGTAATGTGTACTTAAATAAAAATATATTATTTTAAAATGTCTGTATCAATAGAACAGTTAGTGAGAGAAAATACGCAGTTTGATCGCTTTCAGTTTGACTGATAAGGGTAAGCTTTATATATTTTCAATAAAAGTGAAAGATTAGATGGTCCATTGAATATAACACTTATGTAGTTGCGGTAGGGTCTATTTTTGAAAAAGTGAATATGAAAAGGCATCGTAGCACGGAGGTCCACCGGGTCACGTGCAAAAGCTTCCCCACGCGTGATTTCGATACATATCCACTTGAATCACATACAACATTTTTAACATCTGTTTCGATTTCCGATTACGAATCCTGAATGAAATATGGATGGTTCTGCTTCAAAATTTACAAAAGAATACACATTTGTCACCACTTTAAATTATGTGGAATATTGTTTACGACCTCGCTATCGAATCAAGCAATTTATTTTATTAAAATATTCAATTAATTTAAGCATAAAGATTATTATTCAATACAATATATTGAATTAAAAATATATAATTTGAAATTGAAATTATTTTTTGCAGTATAAGCATAATAATATATTTCTACTCAAATGAATACAATACAATATATAGGTCACTCAGAAAGTTTTGCGCAAAAAGTTTTTAAGTGTGTAACCCATGTGAGTTATAATTTATTTTTAAGTATTAAGTACTTATTGGACAGTAAAAACATATTTATTCCAAATGCTTTATTTTTTTAAACTATCGTATATCATAAAGGGATTTTATTTTTTGTGATGATTTTTAAGACTTGAAGTCTACTTAAAACTTAATGAATTGACTTCAATTAACTTTTATGGACAAGGCGACTTCTATAGCAACTGTGTACCACTGGTATAACGAATTAAAGTAGGGTCACTGCATTCGGGAAATTCAAGATGGAACCTAATACAGTAAAAACAGTTCTTTGAAAATCTGTTCAGACGCATGAAATTTTGTTTAAATATTTGTAAACAGTATTTAAAAAGATTTAACTAGAAAAGAACATTTTAACACTTTTTTAAAACTTTTTGAGTGTCTTAATATAGATTTCAAGAAGTATTTGAACAAAATCTATTTATGACAATTGGAAAAGAAAATAGCAAAAAAGTGACCTCTGGAAAGCACCGGAACCCAAATCAACTTTCTACCTTATTTCAAAAACTTCTTGAGTAACCTTCTATTTCATACCTAGTGTTGATGTCTTTTTCTAATTTGTTATTAATTAAAGTACAATTATTACTATTACTAATAATATAATTACTAGTTTGTTTTACAATTTAAACTTTTCTTATATCCAATTCTAACTTTAAATATTCATCATTCACGTTACAACTGAATTCTGAACGTTGTAATTTTTTGGACAAAGACGAAATAAAATTGGCTTCTTTGTAGGCCGTGTAGATAGTATACCAGGTCTGTTTAACAGACGATTTGCTTGCAAGTGTCGTGGCTCATTTTCGATTTTGGTCTATTCGAAAAATAAATTAAAAAAAACTGTATCGTATTTTGAGTTAAAAACGAAATTGAGTGTGCAGACACATTCCTAATTTTTAATGTGGTTTAGGAAAAAAACTACGTCACACAAAATCAACGTTTATAAGTGGTATAAAATGTTTTCAGAGGGCCAAGAGGAACGAAGAACACCGTGCCGGACGCCGGAGCGTGTCAACAGCGGATGAAGAAACATTGATGAAATGAAGGAAATAGTATTGACCAATTCTCCGACACCAAAAAAGAAGTTGCCAGGGAGCTGCCTGTACCAATGGCTCATGCCATTCGATTTTTATCAATGATTTGGTTATAAGATGGGTCTCCACGAAATTTGTCCGAAATTGATCAAATTGGACCTAAAGCAACATTGCGCTGCCATTGACAATGAGTGGTTTTACTAAATCCGCGATGACGAAAATTTTCTCCAGAAGGTCATAATCTGTGACAAATCATGGGTTTATAGATAACAAAGCTCAGTCATCTCAATAGGAGCTGCGGTACGAGCCAAAACCGAAAAAATTGCAGTAATGAAAAAGTTTTGATTACAGTGTTCATCGATTATAAGACCATGGTGCATTAATAATTCTTTTTATAGTGTAGAACTGTTAATTATAGAAATATTATGTTAGATATTATATTAGAAAATTATCTTCAAGTTATTCGCAATTTTTGGACAAACGATAATTGACTTTTGCCCCACGATAACGCTACTCACACAGTTACTTGGAATCGGTTTTGTTTTATTTCCCAGATCTAGCTCCCTGTAACTTTTTTATGTTCCCGAAACTGAAGAGGTGAGAGACGCTACGCTATTGACGAGATAAACATTTGGCACCGAAGGAGGAACTGAACAACACCACAAAAAATGTTTTTGAAGTGCTTCGAAGATTGGAAGAAACTTTGGCACAAGTAATCTAATGGGAATTACTTTGAAAGGGGCAAAATTGAGATTGATAAACAAATGAAAGAAATCCATAAAAAACAAAAGTTGCGAATTTTTTTTGACAGGCTTCGTAGCTCATAGCGACTTATAACTAAGATCTAAATAGGAACTTTATTTTTTATATATTTTACTCCCTAATCTTAGGATTCATTCATATTAGTATAATAAACCTAAAGAGTTTGTTTTTTTATAAGAAGTCCCTAAACTCTAGAAGTACTGGTGGTGTTGGAGAAAAGTTGGAGATTTTTTTTTTCCATTTGATAGGCGATAACCTATTTAAAAGCTATATAATCTTCTACGACGATCCTTTCAATCAGCATTGGAAATGCCTTTGGAAACAATATAGCAAAGTACAGGAAGCGCGTTCTACAAAAATATGGCAAATACGGAAAACGCTGTTTCCTTCCCGGATTCGATCAGTAGTTCTGAACTAATGTTCCGTACGTGTGTCGCTATTCTTAGCTCACTGAGTCACTGCCAACAGATAGTTTTTCTTTAATTCCATAGAAAAAATACATTTATTACATTAACAAGTATATATATACCATACTCTATGTCATAGAGTATGGTAAAATCATAGAGTCTATGATAAGTCATGTATGTTCATTCCATCGTTAGATTAGAATTTACAAAATTTGCAAAGCACGTTGCGTCTAATATTGGCATTGTTGGGTATAATACCAAACATGTCCGTATTCCATACCTAACGACCTGATCATAGTGAACGTAATTCTAATTACCCTGCGTATGTATACTACAGACCACTTCCATTCAATATTCAATCTCACTATCAAACTCCAAATAGCTTGCCAGAAACCAAGATTACTGGAATACCTACTTGTATTAGATGGTATGTTAATTGTTAATTTACCTTTGTAATTAATTACAAAAAGTTGTAATTCGTTTTAATAATTCAATTATACTTGTTATATGTATGTAGGTATGTGCATGCATTTTTAAGAGTATTTTAAACTCGGGACGAGGTGATTCATTTTAATTTATTCCTTGTAACATAATTTTGCTTTTTCGTCTTTGGTGTTAAAATATAATTACAACAACAACTATTAATATTAACAATTAAACATGTTTAAACATGTGAAATCGATAAAAACTTTCCTGGGTAAACTCATCAATTCGCATTGCCGTGATAACGAACTAGAAGGAGGAAGACACGCGAAACCATTCGTTAAGGATACGAGTTAAAATCTAGGTTAATAGTACTAAGTTTTTCTAAAAAGTTAAGTGCTTAAGGTACAATTTATCACGACGGAGAACTAAGGAATGTTCGTGAAATAAATTCAACTGTTATTTTCACTTCCGATATCAGGTAGCATTGTGGATGCATTGCAGGAAAGTATATAGCAATAAATATTATATGTAAGCTTTTATACGAGGTTTAAATTTCTTTTGTATAAAAGTTATATATTTTTTTCTCGTGTCTTACAAAGCTTATCAGAGATTACTTCATTATATTATAGGAATACGAATGATATGATTCAATAGTACCAAACTTTGAATTTATTTCTACTATCCAATTGAACTTTCTTGGAGGTTGAGGCTTTGGAACGCATAAAACTTATAGGAAATATGAAAATAAAAACAAACTTCAAATATAAAAATATTCGCATTTTCTCTATAATCCTTCAAAAACAAATCTGACTCGGATGAGTTCATTCACAAGGTACAATTACACCATTTTTACAAAAGCTTTTACAAAATATTTCGTAAGCTTTACACAGTCATTTATAGAGCACTATACACTAGAAATTGGGTACTGGAAAAATAGTATAATAGAAACAAAATTTCCAATAACCTGTAACTTATATCGCCTTTTACCGTCCACTCATCCTGTGAACTGAGCTAAAGTGTAAAGTATTATATATGTATTTAAAGTGTCCGTCTAACATATTTTTAGTTCAAATTTATTAAAATTTATTTGCACTAACTAATCTTCTGACATAGCAGTTAAGAATAAAGTAGAAGTAAATAAATAATGTCATTTAATTTAGCACATTGTTAGCATGTTTACAGAAATTTATATCATTATTGTCAAAGTTGTTTGAACCCATTTGCTGTGTGGCACAAAAGACCTCAAAGCATTTAATGTCTTTATAAAATATAAATAAAAACTAAAACAATAATACATTAAGACCTTCAGTTACAATAGATACATCGAAACTTATGTTTTATAAATGAAAACAGTATTTTTATTGAATTTCACCTAACCAAATAAACTTTTATTATTTTAGACTGCTATTGTTCGATCCAGTGAATATCGTACATATCTACACAACGATCGAGGTTTATAAAACCTTTTTAAAATTTCAATAATGGTTTAGTTCTACGATATTTGAATATAAAAACAAATAACAGTTCCATAAATGGAAAATAAAAATAAATTTTAAATAAATACTAATAATTTATAAATAAACATAATTTAAATAAACATAAATAAAATATAAAAAGGTGAAACAAAAAACATGTACTACATCCAAATCCGGCATAACATATGTTACAAGCGTTGACCCTTAATCCTTTCGAAACGTGTCGGTTATTTACATTACAACCGATAAAAATGTTAAAGGAACATTTAGTTTACGACAAAAGAAACGTGATAACCTAATAACCTGAAAACGCATTGAATAAACTCTTTCATGACAAGACGCAATAGAAATTTTCACGTGGAAAGAAAATGAAAAGTTAATCTTAATACCTTTTCCGCATGCACGGAAAATGTTTCATTGAAAAGGGTCGGACTTATAAATAGTGACGTTTATAAATAATAATTTATTGTTGAACACAGTGCAGTGACTTGTGATTTTTTGCATTGACCCGATTATTATTAATAATATATAAATAATAACAGTGCAATGAAATAAGCAGATGTTGTTTTTATTCTACGGTTTTTCATACATATTATCTTAATGACTTAAGAAACATTGTATAGTATAGTATTAAAAAAAATCAGGATGTTAAATTTATTGTATATTTAACTCAATTATAAGAATTATATTAAAATACGTATTTTATTAAAGTAAGTATTTGTACTCGTATTTGCAATTTTTTTGTTGAGTTGAGTGAGCAGACTCAATCCAGCAATTATTATCTGAATAATGGCATATCGGATATCCAAAAATTACGTTATTTTAAATGAACATAATTAAAATTCAACAAAGTGTAATGAAAAACCTCTTTAGATAATAATAAAACTTCATTATTTAAAGATAAAACTTTAAAGATATAAAAGATATTACAGATCTGAACAGTTGCCAAGGAGTATTTTAGTTTCGTCTGAATGTTTATAGCACATCAGGCAAAAACTTATCGACATGGAGCATTTCTACATTTGCATTACTTACGCTTAACTTATGAATGGAGTATTTTAACGAGACGCTATTGGCTAGTTCAGTTTTAATCTTGGTTCCTTATTGGTAGTAATACATGTAAAACGAACTCAATTCAGTATAGTTACGATTACATAAATCCGGTAATTAAATTATTTATAATCTGTCTAATAATATAAGCAATTCTACAAATATAGTGTAATTAATGTTATTGGAAGTGGTCTAAGATATTTAACGAATCATTTTAATTAGTGAAAGCTATGAAGGGGAACAACAACATTCCCCTTTGATTTTTAGGACAGCGTTTATTTTGGGTTTCCCTTTTAATAAAAATCCTTTTGTGATTTCATGTTGATGTTTTACATCAAAGTGTAATAACATGTATTTTAATTTTGATAAAGTTACTATGTATATTACAAAAAATACATAATACGACTATAAATGATATTGATTAAAAAGATCTTTATAATAATAGTAGAAGAATTCGAGAATCCTTGAATCCAACGAAAAGATAATAATGATAAGGAAAAAAGATAAAGATAACGCGAAAGAAGGTCTTTGTTATCAGAACTTAAGTAAAGGAACGATTGAGTTAACTTTACAACTTTATAAAAGAACAACAGAAAGAATTAATATTCAAATTTTAGTGTAGATATTTTTGTGTAGTAACCTAATTGCCAAATCTTTAAGTTTGTATGATCTTAAATATTTCGAGAATTATCTAAGAAAAAAGTATTATTTTTTTATTCTTAGCCGGCTTTTAGGGTATCCTCGGAATGAGACAGTCCTACTCTAAGCCACGACCGCGAGGCAACCAAAAGCATCTAGGTAATTTAATTGATTAAATTAAAATTTTCTTTTTATATTTTTTCAGTATTCCTAATGCTTCCAACTCTCAAAGAAAGTCGAAAGTCCTGCCCGTCTGCCTTTTAAGTTTTCACGGATAGACCACCTGCCTGATTTGGATGTAATTCGGAATAAAAATAATTGAAGACCCAAGGTCAAACATCGGCTACTTAAAAAATAAATTAATCCTTAAAGGGTAAATTTATTTATATATTTATTTATTATATATGACACACGTAACAGTTTAATACGGATTAATACGGAAATTACAGGATGAAAGTTTGTAAGAAAAATCTAAACCGATTTCGATGTATTTTCTGAGGAAGATAGTTGATAACGAAAGGTCAAAAATAGGGTACCAATTGCTTACACGCCGAAAAATCTAAACCGATTATAATTATGATAATCTAAATATAATCCTTTTAAACCAAAATGCTTGATTATAACTATAGTGCTTTATATTGTTTACAAACGCTTATTTACCCCTGTGTAATCGTAACTAATATTAAAATATTATTAAAGGTAATGTGATTTTGTTTATTTGTCACGCTTTTAAATCTTAACCAGTCAACCGATCAACATGACACTTCGGACACAGGTTGCCAGAGGTACAGAAAACCATATAGGTAATAAATAATCCCTAAAAAAATACTGTACCCGAGGGCTAGAATAAAATCCTCCCAGCCGACTTAAGAAGGCTTTTTTTTACAGAGCG
The DNA here is from genome assembly GCA_959347355.1 of Napeogenes inachia. Taxonomy (NCBI): domain Eukaryota; kingdom Metazoa; phylum Arthropoda; class Insecta; order Lepidoptera; family Nymphalidae; genus Napeogenes; species Napeogenes inachia. The sequence continues at coordinate 17,931,103 of OY365797.1, forward strand.
GGCGAAGAGGCTGGGAAAATCTAGTAATAATTATAATGTATTTGTACATATGTAACATCAAAACTTATTAGTAATGATTCTTCTGTGATTATTATTACGGAGTCAGACAATTAGACCGATTATTATTTATACTACCGAGAGTTTGTTAGTTAAGTTTATTATATACTTTAGTACTGAGTCGAGTACTAACTTGTGACGGTATTCGGACCGTTACGAAATTATTTTAAAAGCTTTATACATAAAACATGATTTCTTTTGTAGAGAATACAATTGAACAAATTGGTCTGCTCTAGTTCTTTACCTTAAAAATAATACCTGAACATTCCACTATTGTTTGCTTGTTCGTTTAAATGTGCCATATTTTTGAATTTAATAAACAATTTAATGAGGATCATACACACACATACATACATGTGTGTGTGTATCATACAACATCGGGTTCAATCAATACTTATAATAATAATAAAAATAATATCTGGACAAATTACACAAATTAAATTTAAATATATATAGGATGAAAAATAAACAGATACGGGCAGGGATTCGAACCCGTAACCTATGGGAAACTATCCCGTCGCTCTGCCAACTGAGCTACCGTATCGCTGTCCGCCTCGTTGAATAAAGCATCTATTCTATTTGCTTATGTTAGGGGTATTAGGCAACAAGTACATAGAAATACACATTATAAACACTGAGAATATATTATGTGAATAGTTATGACTATATGTTGCGTGTTACCTAGTAACCTTACGTCCAAGCTGACAAAGTCGGGAACGGCAGCTAGTACATATATATATAGTTACTTAAATATTAAGTTTGCTTTCGTTGAATAAATATTCGCGAATCTTATAAGCTTATAAAATATAGAATGTATGCAAAATATGTGCATAAGATTGTGTGTTTCCTTACAGTAGGGCATGCGGAAACAATATCAATAATATATATTTTCCTTTACACTCAAAGTTAATATTCACATGCACTTTTCGACTTCAAGCAATGCTGGTATAAATATTAAATTTCGCTTGTAATACAACGTTGAATTATAAAGTCTGATACAAAAATAAAACAAATTTTATCATACATTTTATTATTAAAACCAATCACTTCGATAGTAACTTTGTTCGAGCGCAAGATACATAGTTATGACGTCAAATTTACATCAGTAAATGGTATCGAATGATGTTATATCTACAATAAATGAATAAGTATTTTTATAATGAATAAATTGAGTAGTATATACCTTTGTGGGTAAAAAAGTATGTCGCATTATCGTTTTTTGTTATATATAGATCCTTAATTTGTCTTTCTTGATATAAATATTCATCAAGTCTTGTAACGATACATCGATAGTTCAGTTGGCTGAAAGACGTGCACGGAAGTAGCAGGATCAGTTCCTTTTAATGATTTTTTCAATATACATTTATTTATTTACTTTAAGTTAGCATACCATGGTTGGCATGTGCATAAACTGCTATATACTTATTAGTTCGGTTGTGTCATCTAAGTTATTTTAATGTTTTTCTATTTTTATCCCCCGACTTAAAAAGAGGGGTGTTGTAAGTTTGACCCTTCGACCTATGTATCTGTGTGTCTGTCTGTGGCAATGTAGCAGCCAAACGCGTGAATGGATTTGATCGCATTTTTCTTTAATCGAAAGCGTGGTTCGTCGAGATGGTTCATAGCTATGTTTGATCTATGTTTGAAAAAGAAGCAGTCGTCTCCATGATTTTGGGGTTTTATCGGTGCGGGTGGAAGGTTCTTATGTAATATTAATAAAAACACTTAAGCAAGTGAAAAATTGTGTGTCCGTAGGTTCATTTAGTACAATAATAAGACCAGTAACATAATTTTAAAAAGCAGAAAAAAAATTGAATTTAAATAAGACCCCCCCTTACAAAAGACCTATAAAAAGAAGAAATTAAAATGCAAGTAAGTTACCAAGGCAAATAAAGAAATTACGATATCGTATAGTATAGCGTAAGTTCTTATTTATTAGGTCCAAAAATTTTGTATATAGACACTATCATCCACGTACGTACAACGGTCTTTAACTTTTGAAAAAACCTAAGATAGTTAAGTAACAAAACGTCAGGTCACATATTTGGCAGAAAGAAGCGGACGGTTCTCCGAGTTTCACACGTTCGAATCCTGCTTTTGTTGCTTAATTATATTTTTTCAATTTATAAAAAAAAATGTAATTATTATTGCAAAAAACATTTGGAAAACAAGATACTTTGATGTAAATTTTTTTTCAAAAAACATATAGAAAAATCAAGATACATTTATGATGTAAGATGTAAAATTTTTAAAATAAATTACAAAGTTAAACTGTACACTGCATGTGATAAATGAAATCTCGTCAACTTTGATTCGAACCTCGTATCGTATCTCGTATCACCTCGTTAATGGTGTTGAATGTCATACTCGCATGTCACAAAGACAACCCAGTTTTTATACAAAACTGATTGGCTCGCCAGATACTTGATGAACCTTTAACCAAAAGGTTGTGTGAGAAGCCGAAATTCCTATTCATACCTTGAATTCGTAAGCTTTAAGTATGTAGAATGCTATAACACTTTTTTTAAATCTTTAAAATGTATGTACAATGTGACCAATAAATAATATCAATCAATCAATCAATCAATCAATGAAACAATACTAAAATAATCGACTTACTAAAATTTTACAGCACTTATAGATATAAAGCCTAGAAGAATATATTAAACATTTGCGTAGGCAAGTGCTACGAAAGGATTCTCTCGTAACCCGAGATGTATAAGTTAACGCTACAAAAGCAATGCAATGATATTTCTAGGCAGTTCATATATAATTCTAATGCATCTAAAAGTATCTACAATCCTATAAATAATATAGTTGTTTGTAATGTAGAACTTCTCACGTTAATAGGTAGGTTATTTTAACAATGGTGTCGGTGTTATTAGACTGGTACAATTTTAATGCAGACAATTTTGTTGATTGAAATAATTTCATTATATTAAAATGGTTTTATTGCGTTTGTGACATAATGTATGGTCACCACAATACACAGAACCGCAAAGGATAAAAGTACCAAATATTGTATAATATAATTGAAAAGATAAAAATGTTTAATATATTTGTAGTAATGGAAAAATTTATATAAAAAATATCTTTTCCGGAAATTTCGAAACGGTTGGAGGTAGACTAACTGGTTTACTGACAGACACCTACATCTCATCTTCCCGTGAAAACGATTGCTGCAAAGCATTCAAAACGTCGGGTTAAATTTAAAATTTATTTTGTAAAATATAAAACCATTTACACACGAGTCTATAAAAACTGTTTTATTTAAATCTAGATAAGAAATAATAATTATCAATTGTTGATACACGACTCCTCTCATCACCGCCTACCTGATAACGTTTAAGGTTAAATTAATTAACTATCTGACATGTTAACGATATAACGATTACCATTAGATGTTTGCTATGATAATTGAGATCGACGGTTTAACGTGATTTTAGAGGCATAATACATTGAGCATATAAATCCTGACACAAACCACTTACCAAACTTGAATTAATTCTGCTTATCCTGATATTTCTCATACATAAATGAAATACATGCTTACATACATACATATGTATACATATTCGTACATACATATGTATATGTCATACATGACAAATGAAAGATTTGGTTTACAAAATCGAACGCTGAATTCAATATCCACTAAGTTGTCTTTAGGTATTTCAACTTTTTGTAATACTTATACATACTCCAATAATGGAATATATGGTATAGGTTTATTAAAACAAATCATAGTTGAATAAAAGAAAGGCTAGATAAAAGAATGCTATTTCATAATAACAAGTCAATTTTCTTTGTTATAGCTATAAGTCCGCATTGTAACCATTGAATAGTTTCATGATTTGTATCCGTAGATTACGTTTTTGCATTTAATCAACGCACGCCTCGTTCGCATTTTATTATGTAAAAATGTTTCCTTATACTGATAACTTGAAATTGCAAGCAAATTACCCAAATTAAATGATTAAAGACGCCTGGGGATAAGGATTTCTTTAAATGAGACCATATAACTGGGGCTAACAAGCTAATTTTCTGGTCCGCACATAAGAAGCAGACGTCAGGAAGCTTCTAATTATACGTAAGTGACTTTGGTATAGGACTTGTAGGACATTAGTAGGTATATAGAGCCAAAGTGGTGGTTTCTTAACAGATAAGTCACAAATATAGATTTCTTATAAAATAAAACATGTTCTCCGCAAAGATATATTATTATATATATTTCAGTAAACAATAAGTTATATGAATTATTCACGTTAAAAATAATTTCATTAAAAAAAATTGTTTCAGTCAAAATAATTGTATTACAAAAAAAAAGAAAGAAGCGCTTACAAAATGTATAAAAACACTGAAGAAGTATAAAACAAAAACAATGTAATAAAAACAAAACAATTAAACTAACTCTGCCATAATATTTACATAAATATTGCTTACCCGTTAGTACTCTGCTTGAGCTCACACCATTCCTTTATGAAAATATTTCAGAGCAATTTTCACCTGAGATGTCAGTTTACGCGGCACTTAATTAGATTAACGTGAGGATTTACGAACCGGGGTCAGTGAAAACTAACGCACGTTTGAGACAACCGACCTAACGTCCGCTTGAGTCGGCGGATCGGCCAGCACTGACGGGTCTTTTGAACCTCCCGCCACCCCTGAAACAACCCCCAAAAACCCTCGTCCTTCGCCCGCTCCGATAAGGTGCAGCTTGCCGCTTCGTGTGAAAATGCTGACTGCCCCGCAGCTAAACACCAACTTATTAACATAAACTAAAAGAAGATGCACTGTAGTAACCGCTGCGGCCATCCCGCACATAAAAGAAATTGGTCTAGGAACACATTGTTCACTGAAATCGCGATAATTTAAAAGATAAACTTGAAAGTATTTAAAGCTAAGAGTTAAGTTAAGTAATACTTTGGAAGTTATGTTATCAAATTAAATTAAACGAAGCTACGGTTGGTATTAACTTTTTTACTTGCTATGAGATATTATTTGCTATAATTTCAATTTGTAGAGATGTAACATTATTTCTTTACATACAAACAATCAATTTCTTTACATACAAAATCAACGCTTGTTAAATGAATTACTATGAGGTTAGACATCAATTTAGTAAAAGTAAAATGAATTCACATTCGTTTTCTTCAAGTATTTTAAATTGTTGATATTTAATATCCATTTAGAAATATAAGTATTCCTTTATTTGTAAGCACTGCCCGAAAATAAAAGTCCAATTTAAAAACTTGGTAATAAAAAAACTAATTGGCAAAGTCCAGTGAAAGAAAACACAGCGAAAAAAAACGAAATTAACAAGAATAAAGAAGCCACTACGTAGTTAAAAGCCTTAATACGTTAGCACTGCATACCTTAAATCGAATGTAGTGTAGTAGGTCGTATTTACATAAAAAGTTATGTGAAGGCCGTTGACCTATATAAACGCGGTGAAAATAAGTGTATAAGGTACATAGAACACAAGTACGTTGTCCAAGTGAGCAGCGATGGCACTCCGCCTCGTACCGGATGAGACGCAATATAACTATCCCCGTAGCACACCGCACCTTCACACCAAACAATACATATCTCACACAACTGTAACTTTATACCACCTTTTTTTATTTCTTCTTCCGTTTTATTATAATTTATATAAAACATTCAAATGCATAATGATAAATGTACGTTTTAAATGCAATCTCGTATATTTCGTAGCAAATTCTAAGTGTACACTTTTATTGAGTAGCTTTATAAATTTTTACGACAACTTTATGGCATTTCGCACAATGAAACATTACCTTCGGAACAGCCGAGACCCATCTAGCAATTTTATGTGGAGTCTATTGCTCGTTTGCTTGGTTTCTCTGAAATTGATAAAGTTTATTACCAATATATCTACCCTTTATTTGTCACTAATATGAAGGTAACCGAAAATAGGACAGCGACTACCCTAGTCAATAAAAACCTTATTAAAACAAACTGAATCCAGCCAACTAGATCACAATCACTTATTTTACTTATTGTTTACTTCTAATGGCCTTATTCGATTACGATCATTTGGTCTGTTAGTAATAAAAAAAAATATATATAAAAAACATTGACGCATCTTATAAATATTTCGCAGTCCAGTGTCTGGACTAATAAATAATAATACAGTAATAATCCTTACGAACTAAATCTTCATATCTACTATATATCCTATTAAAGTAAGCACCGAACCTTCTAAATCTATTTGAAAAGGTACCTTGTAATTATTACGAGCACAATAACGGTTCACTGCAGTGTCTTATCTAAGATTAGTCTCTTCCAGTTGACTTAACTCAGCAAAACCCCTATGAACTAATCGTAATGTGTGGTAAATTGTTATAAATGGCTGCTTTTGGTATTATGCGAAACTTGCGTTTTTGTATATTAATGTTATAAATATCAATATGTAAGTTAATATTGTAAGAAAATGTTTTTGCAGGTACTTATGGCCCTTCCTTGCCCAAAAGGTCGGAAGCTACGATTAGACTGCGTTTGAAGTCTTTATTGCCAGTCATTTTCAGAGTAACGTCCCGCTTAAATTCAAATTTCGAAGAGGGTTTTAGCAAATGTCTTAAGATCTTTTACAGAAATACTAAAATTGTTTCAATGGTTTGTTCGTATTAGCGCTTTCAATGGCCACCTCGAAAATATTTTATTCATTGTTTAAAAGAAGATAATAATTATCTCTTGTTTTACCGACAGGGAAGATTTTCGTTACGTATTTTATCGTTAGCTAATTGTTATCGCCATACTTTTATGAATTTTACGACCTCTTTTAAAATGATTACGTAAGGCGATTATTAATGACACCCCTTTTAAGAATTCTTGAAGTTAAGACTTTTCATATTTTATAAATTCTATTGCTCCTATTTTTTATTAGCTTCAAAAGTTTTTATTCTCATGAATTTAAAATATACGCAAAGTTAACCTAAGTCCATAATATAAACTATCACTAATATACAAATTATTAGCTATTATATTTTAATAATTGTATAGATTTTGCGATAAATATCAAAATGGTGTTAATGAGTTATTTTAATATCAGAACACAAAGGTTCCCATAAAACATGCCTCCGTGTGTCATTATTTTATTCATAACTCGGGAATTGAAGATATATGGATGAATTTAAATAGGCAATAATGAGGCTCTATATATGACAATAATTATAACGGTCAGTTTTACAATAATTATTATAAAATATGTAACAAAAATATCGAATAAGAACCATTATTTTATATATATCAATAATAGCAAGTCGACTTTTAGAGTTTTTAATAACCAATCTTTTATGTTTGCACCTTTTCCGGGAAAACAGTCGATACTCGATAGTTATTGCAAAAAAGACCCCAGCCTTCTCCTGTTCGATGCTCACTAGTCAAACAACATGGCTGTGTTTTGGCTCGTAGAGTTTGAAACCTGAGATATTAAAGCCAAGTGGAAGTGAATAACTATTTTCCCGTTCGAAAATCGAAAACTGAAATTGAGATCTCCAATTATAATGATATCACGTGATATCTTTAAGCCTGAATATAATAGTTAAATATTCTATTGAGTTCATACATTGATTGAAAAATAAGACTCGTATAGTATTTTATATGGATGTAAAATTAATGCAATTGGTATTGGTGATATTAAAAAATATTCTGTTATTGATCATAAGAGGATTATTTAGGACACTTTCAAGGTTTTAACCTCTGTAATACGAATGTAACTGTGTGGGTAAAGACTTAATTTATCTTAATAAGATTAGTCGAGGCACCTGTTTCAGTACCTGTATTTGACTTACTGGATTCAAAACGAACTAGAAGCAGAATAATTCTGGGTCACATTAAGTAAATACAATTTTAAAATCCTATAATGACGCTACGTGAATGTACACTTAGCTCGTAAAACGTAATAATACTTCGTGTTAAATTTAAGAACCACATTCATACGTGACTTTCCTTGTAACTTAAATAAATGCTTCCGACTAATTAACTTAGGCTTATCTAGATTATTTCGCAACTCCATTTGGTTGGTTTAGTTGCACATTAAAGTATCAAGTTAAGGAAACTATGAACATTAGATTTCTATTCTCGTATCTGAAATTTATGTGGGATATACAGCATCCCTACCAAACAGAAAGCAACTCAAAGACTCTAAAATAATAAATTATTAGGTTTTATAATAAATTTTTAAAAATATTTAATTGTAACATTAATTTTTATCGATATCATCTGTTTTTCCGAAAAAGAAAACTACAAAATATAATAATAGCTTAGAAATGTATATGGTCACAATTTTTTTTATTAATAATATAATGAAAATTCATACAACTCGTACAACTCATACAACTCATACAACGTGGCTCCTCTAGTTTTGGTCTGTATTTGATATTTTTATGGCTCCTCCATAATATCATGAGTTATGGCGGAGCAATTTGAATATGAATGGAGGTTTGACAGTTTCATGTCTGCCTGTAAAGATGGAAAACGTATTTGGTTGCGGCTTTTCAAGAGATAAGTGGCCTATTAATTTTATTTTTTTATGTTTTATTTAAATTTATGAATAATTATTACCATGCAATAATAATAATAATGCAATATAATAATAATAATGATAATATTTTTTTAAGAAATATTTAATGAAAAACATACCGATCTGTGACGGTTTATCAGGGGTCGCAGATTCAAATCCCTGCCTGTAGCGGTTAATTTTTTATTGTATATTTCTTTAAAATATAAGACAAGCTTAACAAGACTTAACATGTTTGTTTTTTTTTTATACAACTCGAATGAGGTTTTTGTTTAAGTCTTAGCCTAGTCTAGTCTAGTTTGGTCTATAAAGTTTTACAATGGTATATATTTCATATAGTATATTTTGAGAGGATAATAATTATTGTGAGGTGTAATGTTATAAGTTTCATACAGACATGCTTTATGTTGAACATAAGAACAATCAACTTGCCAGTTAAAATTAAAAACGACCATAACAGCGTACGTTTAAAATGAATTGCCTCCAACGCCGTTAATTTTCAACGTCAGTCGAGAACTTACGTCATTTACGCGGCAAAACTTCCGTAAAGCCAACCCAAAATACCTTCCAAACAAAATAGCTATATGAAATATTTGACACCTCAACGCCGTGTGCTCCCATTACAAGAAAACTTTATAATAAGATGTTCGACATGCTTATATTAAAAATATTATCATAAAATATATTTGCATTAAATTTTTCAAATCTTCCTCAATGTTGCCAGTTCAATAATGTCTTATAGTGTTGACATTTGCAAACGTAGAGGTAAGGACGAAGCCATTCCAAGTTGTTAAGCCAAAAGGGTTCGTAATTATGGTTATAGCAAAAGGTCTTCTTTATTGTCCAAATGTTGAACCTTTATGTGATCGTCATTTAAAACTCGATATCAAGGAACCGACATTAAAACATTTTTTAAATTTCAGTCATATGTTTGCATAAATACTTTCCTTTTGTCCTATTCAATGTAATATTAATTATTTTCAGTGTAACAATATTAAATAATAGTAATAATAAATATTTTTATTTTGTTTAAGATTGTACTTTTCAAATACCGAAATTACAATATGTTAGATAATATGAATCTGGATAAATATAAATATAATAATATTTTATGAGAATGAGATTGAATGCCGAACGTGTCAATTTCTCGAAACGAATGTCATAACGGTCATATTATTCGTTTAATTATCATTATTATTTATTACACTCATTCCTTGACGAACCATCAAAGTGTCCACATTACTAAAATAAAGTACTGTGTTTCAACATATTGAAGTTATTTTCTCTGAAGAAATCAACCTACATTCAAATGAATATTTTAAATATAATAATTATCATTTATAAATACGCCATTTCTGCGTTTATACTCAAATTTACAATATGTTCGTTCAATATTTTAAGTTAAGAAAAAGTACACCTCAGTAATCCAAAAGATTGTAATAGCAGCATCCCTATCCGCATTTGGCAAGCTCGTGTGCTAGATCAGCGAAATTTTATTTTAGAACATACTGCATTTTTGTTATACATTTTATTAGTATTTCCAAAAATATTTTTTTAAGTTAATGATATCCTTGAATTATTGATTATATGAAATAAACATACTCCATATAAATGACAAAAGAAGATACAATATAAATCAATTAATCAAAAAACGAAACCAACAAACTAACAAAGAACATTTCGTTTTTTGTTTTTAAGAAGGCAACGTTAAAAATAAAAATTACAGTATATAATATAATAGCAAATAATATATTTAAAAAAATTATTATCTGTATTTACGTTTTTACTTGCCAAGCCTTTAGATTATTCACGAACTACGGGACAAAAGTTACGTTATTTTATTTTCTTTGTTACGAAAGAAGTTTCTTTTTATGATGTCAGCAAATTTTTAAATTAATTGTTGCCATTTTGTGTCAAGCTACAATATAACAATGTTAACCGTAAACAGCTAAGTGGGGTATAATATTTTTTAAGTTACCACCTATTAAATATAAGGAATAATAATTTGCTTATAAAATAGGTCAATTATGGTTATAATTTATGAACTATTGTTATAATACGAGTAAAATATACATTAATATGATTAATACTTATTATAAATATCTCCTAAAATTATACCCTTTTATGTGTGTTATGTAATACTTATATTATATGTGTTAAATTTTCGGTAACTTCAGTAAAGCTATAAAACTATTTATACATGATAAAAATTAGGAGAACCAATTTCAGTTCATAAATATTCCTCGCATAAATCTCACAAATGATATGAAGTGGTGGACAGTTGCGTCGGACAGGACATATTATCAGATGACGCGTCCCCGTGGAGTGTAAATATCCACACGCGCGATTAGCACGCGCCTGAAGCTTACAAACATATGTGTTCATCACACTATATGTAAAATATAGCCACAAAAGTTCAGCCAGGCACATAATATGGGAATCGCGGCTCAAAACAAAATCCAATTTCTATTATACAAAAGATCGTAAATACAATGATTTTTTCAAGTCCTCATGAGGCAACAAGTTGATGAAATATTTGTTCAATCGCGTGTAACATAGTTTCATTTATTTCACTTCACTCGAATCACTCGACTGAAATAACAGCACTACATATAGCGGACGTGAATCAGCAATAATTTAAATTACAATTTATATGCTTCATTGTCGCAACACAATATGATAAATCGTTATATTACTTGATATGATTTTCTGACAAACGAGAATCATTTAAATTACTTTTTGTTAGATCAGAACAACATATCTTATATGTAAAGTTGTTCCTAACTTTCATAATATTATTGAGGATTCGTAAAAATAGATATATACTATTATTCTCTTGCGTTATTCTCGTGAACGGGTGCTGTTTGCAGTGACTAGTTGTGTTGCAGGCCGAGTTTTTACTATAATTATTATTTTACTATTATTTATATTTTTTATAATCTTCTGTTCTAGTTGTTAATATTGACGTTTGAAAACAGTAATCACTGTAAAAAAATATCCGGCTGAGTTTGTTCTGTGATTCTTCTCAAACCAGGACGCGTTTGGAACCCTCATAGCTTTAACATTAATATGGAAAGTGCATTTACAAAATCGCTTATTCCGACGAATCTAATATCGCAATATGGCCTCCTGACTTATCACTGACTGACCTGACACTTCCATTTGACGTACACAAGTGATCACTGATATTGATTCAAAGTGGAAAAGATATAAATAAATTTATATCATTAAAGATAAGAGTTATAAAATAGAAAACTGTCAACTCTTAGAAATGGAGTTGGCATTAACGCAGTCGCTTCTATTCAGCAACAAGAGTGGGTCATTAATCTTGTCAATGTGATTGCGGTCCAGATTGTACTTCATTATTCAATCGTTAATTCTACCAACTTTTTACTATGTTTGAAAAATTACATTATGATTCAAAAGAAAACTGAAAACTTTTATTTTGCTTTGCCAATGCAAATATTCTTTAATGTTTCACTGAATATCTCTGCACAGTATCCTACTGGGATATACAGGATAATCAAACCACGTTCAAGCTCTCTCCTTTGACAGCTAATAAATATTGTAATGCATTGTAACGTGTTATAAAAAATAAAAATAACTATGAACGTGCCACTAAAGAGCGAATATTCAATGCGATAGTGGAAAAGATTTCGAGTTATCCCATAACAGTTTTAATATTGTTCATCATTAGGAACATTTCTGCTTAGATATGAGAATATTCTAAAAGCTGTAGTCTCCAAAAAATCTAGTAAGACTTAGTGTGGAGTTGCCTCAAATAACCAATAGTTAATTCTATGGAACAGCGACAGGAAATGACAATTGGAAACTGTGAAATTAATATCTAGCAATCAAATTATTGTAAACTGCCAACAAAGCGAGAGAATAGTATTTTATAAACACGAAGTCTCTATTCTTTAGAAGACGTCGAGTTAAGAATCCTTCATCTCCTGAGCATCTACCCTCTTAGCGCACTGCTACAAGATGCAGACATACTTCAGGAACAGAGGCGTTTTAAAACACCCCTCACCTTTAAATTTAACTTAGATATTTAATCATTAACAAATATAATTATTCTACAGTTACTGTTAATTTCTAATCTAAATTATATCCATTTACAGATAGAGTACAGATACCAATATTTATTAAACTCAATAAATTACAAGTGTTTCGAAATGATTTATAAAAATCCTAAAATCTGTTGTTTTACATGAATGAATAAATGTAATATAAAATCTATATAAATTGACAGCACAGTTACAGAACAAAGATGTCGATGGATACATCAAAATGCTGTTTGAATAAGTTTGCAGCGAACTGAATAGTAAACAGTGCGTACTTGAAAAGTGCATAAGGGAGAAGCAGCTGAGTCTAAGAGCCCTCGCCTCTAGAGTCGTTAGCACCCACACTGCTTCTAGCCTTCAGATTATTTTGTTAAGATTTCTTTTAAAGTCTCAAAAATGCTTGGACACTAAAGTTATTCAAAGTACAAAACTATATGACTTTTACAGTTACAGTTGAGTATTTTGGGATCACCTAATGTTCCCTAAAATAAATCCGAGTAAGGAAATAATATAATCTGTCATATTTATACCTAGGTATAAAAGGGAGATGAGCATAAATACTATAAAAAATGTTTATAATGGATATAAGAAACCTTATAGCAGTAAAGCTTAAGGAAAACCTAAAAAATAATATAATGAAAATATAAGATTTTAAGAAAGTTTGTAAACTATTGATTAAAACATGGGTTTTGAATAAAAAAATAAAATACAACGTAATCAGAAACATATAAATAGACGCATAGATTAATTTTAACAGCATTTTTTTTTATATAGCAACAAATATTCAAAAAAGAAAAACCTCAAAATTAGAATATCAGAGCAGGAAAGTATTGGTCACTAAATTCTCCCACAAAGGCTGGAATTCCATATTTGTTAGCGGTTGCAGAGAGCGTTGTATCTCTTCACAACTGGACAATAAGCCGCGTTCGTACAGGCGGTGCCTACCATTACAGCAATTTACAACAATTGTCGCATCTATGTGTGTGTGCCATGTGACCACTTTAAGTGTATTTAGATGTATTAACACATTCACATTTTTAAAATAGATTACTATATAAATTTAATATTTTAATTGCATTAAAAATAAAACTGGTATCATTTATTTTAATATAACAAACAAAAGTAAATAGTAGTACAGCTTAGTAATAAAATAATCACATGTAATTGTTTTTGGAAAGTAATTTAGATTATATTTCTTCGTAACCCGGATAAAACTTTATAATTTATACGCCTGATGCAAATTAATTCTGATGTTAGATTTGGAAACATCCATTCCAAAAACTGTAGTATTTTAAAAAGTTGTAATTTTGGAGTTCGATGAACAAATAAAAGTTTGTCCAAATCCTAGGAGGCCACTGTAAATAAATAAAAAGTACACAGCACAGAGTCTAGTTTCATAAAGTATCAAATTATTTAATATTTATATTTGACATAGTTCACATTTTCTTGGTATATTTAAGACTGAAATAAGCGTAAGAATATTTACACTACGAGTAAATATTATACTATGACTGACAGTCATAGTAAGAAGATTAAAGTTTTAAAAATACCCTACATATGAACAACATATGACGTGGATTAAATGTCAGTTGAATTGATTGATGAATGGAATGAATAATTTGATGGAGAAGAATTGAATGAATTGATGATTTCTTTCGTAATGTCTGACATCATATAATAACAATAGATTGACAAATTAAACTATTTTTAATTACTCATATATGATTTAAAGTTAAATCAATTTGCATGAGCGCCGTACTATAATAATAATAATTAAAATACGGCAGAAAATAATCAGCTTTAAGGTTAGTCGACATTTGACACAACCCGCATTCAAATGGTACGGAAGTTGTTTTCAAATTATGGTTTACATTAGTAGTTGCTACGAATTCAGAATTTCCCGCATGGCGCCTGCTGACCTACTTTTAATCAGCTTTTATAAAAGTTGTCTATGTGCCAACAGTGGTAATTAATATTGATTTACTTTTTTATTTAAAATGTTTATAACACAAGCAATTATTTAAATTTCCGAACTGAAAACTCAAGAATTTTGAAATTAATAGAATCAACAAACCAACAGTGAAAACAATGATGAAAAATAAGATAAAAAGATAAGAATAAAGAGAAGAACAGTGTTTAGAATTTCCATTAAATATAGAATAAAATTTTGATAAGCTTAACGTAGTTAGACAGTTTTGTAAACGATTTTTTATTGTATTTAACAATTTTATCAAATTTACATTAACAAATAATCATGAACAACTGTTAAAGAGACAACACAACGTGCCTAAATTGGCTTAAGAGATGTTAAACCAGCATAAATCAGTACAGTGAAATCTGAGTAAAAGGATTGGTTTCACTAACAAAGTTTTAGTCCGAATGGGCAAAATGATTTTGAAACCGTAAAGGGAACGTAGAGAAAACGTATTACAGTACGTATGTTTGAAAAGTATAATATAAGATATATAAATTGTATATTGAGTATATATTAATAGTGTAAAATATTTTTATGATGTATTGTATTCGATATAATTGTACTCTAAATTTAAAAACATAGTTGTTATTATTAATATTTAAATATAATTATTATATCAATATTTTATAAAGCATGTCCAAGAAGGTAATGGTGATAAATAAAAATGTGACAGTTCTTTTAAGAATAGAAAAGTGAGACGACAGAAGAACGACATATTTTGTTGTTTTGTTATTAAATTTTTATATCAGAACATTAACTAAAGCATAGAAGTGGCCTAAATTTGAAGACTTAGTTGAGCGTAACAGTTGTGCTCTTTTTTCATACTGTGAAAACATAATGATGAAAGAAACAAGCATAAAGATGTCAGAACAACAAAATGAACACATATAAATGACATAATGGTGACCATTTGGGTCATTTATATCACCATTATGATGGGAAATCGGAAAGTATAATTCATATTTGACTTATTGGGTATGGACAACGTTTACACATTTTGGTTGTGTTAGATGTCGGCTGTCAGTGGTGTGTTCTTGTTTAGTTTTATTTACTAATTCATATAGTTATTTACAAATTTTCTTCGTTTCGTTGGGAGAAAATATAACCTAATAGCATAAGCAATGTCCTACATTATGAGGGGATGTAAATCCCATTCGTCCCGGAACGAAAATTAAGTTAAAATAAAATTAAGGTAAAACCTTCCATAGGTAAGTGATCTAACATGGTATTTTTTTACGTTTTTCATCATTACAGTACAACTATTTGTGTTTTTTTTACTAGTTTACAAATTATAAAGAGAAAATTGTCCTATGACACAATTATAAGACTGCTATATGCAATACTTATTACGATATTTGATAATTTTAAAGTTTTCTATCTATTTTTGCAATAGTGTTGTAAACAACAAAGTTATCGATAATTTAATCCAGTGTTATTCTAATAAATTCTGCAACATTTATGTGATATATCCACGGATTATTATTGTAGAATTCGCACGGACGTTAAGTGACGACATATGAATCGACACGATTGCACAGAAAAAATTTGGAATGGAAACATTTTATAAGTAGTTTAGAAAAATATGGCTGTAGTTTTATTGTAATTTATTACTTGGAATCAATGTTTTTTTTATTTTGTTTTTTTAGTTTTTTTGTTGCATTTCTTATTTTAGGTAGTACCTAAGTCATTTTCTAGAACGAAATACAGCTAAACGTTATCGCACGCGGCAAAATCCTCGAGGAGAAAGTATTTTTCGATGTATCTCGTTCTAGCAAATGATGGAAAACACTTCACCAGCCTTTTAAAAAATGGTAGGATACATATAGATAGAGATAAAAATCATTATCGATATCGCGGATAAGTTTACAATGTCACATCACTAGAAAAAAAATCTGTTGTCTACGGCAGTGTACGCTTTAAAAATATGAAGCTCCTTCTATATTTTAGTTATTATTCTGAGGTTTTATTCGTGGAATTGTTAATACAAAAATAGAGTAGTCAAAATTAAATAAGAAAATAATATTATAGTATTGCCAAATGCGAAACCTGAGTAACCTGAGTATCTTTTAATAGTATATTTAATATTGGTATCATATTGGTACATTTATATAATTGTATCTAAGTTTGTTACAGTCGGTCTTATCCAATCTCTCTCCCTGTCAATACCTATGGCTTGATAATTAATATTATTATTCCAGTCAGGGTTTGCTGCTTCTGTTCTAGTCTAGGCTTGGTAATTGCCAATTGAATTTGGTATTAATTCTATTTGGTGCAAGATTATATTTGCTTGGATTTACAAAAGAATATATAGTTCTTACTAAAAGTTTTTACTATACTATAGTATTTTATAATACCAGATTTTAGTATATGATAGTATTTTTCCGAAATCATTACTTTAATTTACTGTACAATTGAGCGGTATTTTCAAATAAATATCTTTAAACATTTTTTACTAAATCTAAGATAATATTTATCAGTTTCGCCTTTACAAGAGCACCCACAATAGTAGAAGAATTGCTGTGATGGGTTCACTGAACTGTGAACATGATGTCGCTATATTACTGAAAATTGTACCTTTAGTTAAGAAAATATCAAGCATTTACTTTAATATTTAAAAACTTTTAAGTTTTTAAACAATAAAAAAAAACTTAAGTAACTCTACAAATGTTTTATATATCCTTGTCGGGTATGTATATATATTATAAATTGTTAACCGTAAAAATGTATATGTTACAAATTTTATTTTATTTAAAAAAAATGTACAATATATAAGTTAAGTAAATAAATATATATTTAATATATCATTGTCAAGTATTCACATAGGTCATACACATAGTATTATGAGTAAATAACTGTAAAATATTTATAATTTATATGTTACAAAATGTTCCCAAGAAAATATTATACCTTTGCTTAAAAAAGCACATCTGCATACATTTTAATCATTACTGAAAAGAAGCTGTAAAGAACAGGAAACTTCAATGTACGGTTTGTACATTTGGTTGCTTATTAAAATCTCTAGGTCCGTGTAAGTGCTGTTATTACAGAGTTCTTTTGCAAACTTTACTTACTTTTCATTCGAGAAATTTCTTCAAAGATTTGAGGATCTTACTTACGCAAGTGCATTTTCAGCAAACACGAAAAAGTAATCTTCTGCACCATTGGAAATGTACCAAGAAATGAGTTCGATTCTTCCACTTTCAACTATAGAAAGCCTTATTAAGCGAGTCAGTATCAGATTCACACTTCAATGCGCTTCTTATCTATCTCTGAGCGAAGGTAACTGATCAAATATGCATGTGCTACGCTAAGGACTAAATGAGAACCTTGAACATATTTACTTCATTTTTAATTCAATTCATGAATATTTCTTCTAATTGTGACTATTTGAATAGCTTTTAACTCGGATATAGAATCTATGTTCTGTTAATTGCTTGAAAGAATGATTTTTCGATTGGAAAATCTAGCAATTTATATTAGATTCAGTGTATTAATATATTAGTTCCTCTTTCTGTACGTTTACAGTTTAGGCAAAATTTGCTGAAACGATTAAAACTTAATTTGGTATGTATTTTATTTATCTCCCGCCGATCTTCATACTTTTTTTTTTTTTGAAAATCTACTTTTTTTTCAAAATACTTTTCATGATGGTTAATGTTTTATGATTTAATTCTAGAAAGTTCATGTTAAAGCTCTTGACAATATAATAATGATAACCGTAGAACCGCTATTATGGTCTACTAATATGATCTATATCTATTAATATCTATAAAAGTTATCTAACTAGCTATCTTTAATAACAAATGATATACTTTTTTTTTTTTCGAGATACATTATGTCGCTAAATACCGCCAATAATAAGAAAATTTTCGAACACTGATGGAATTACGATTTAAGTTTAAAAAGTACATAATAGGTATGTAACCTATTATCTATTAATAAAATAGGTTTTATTACCTGGTCATTAATATGATGTAAAATATTTAAAAAGAGGATAAAGGATATCCAACTTGAAATTATGTCATTAAAAATAAATAATGAATCCCAGAGGCTTTATACGTTATCAATATTCAATATTATTATGCAAAAGATATTTAAGCATTTACAATAACTGGAATCGAATGTCGAAAAGCATTTTAATAGAGCTCAATCGCGTAACTTTTCTGTTAATATGTTCAGTATCGAGTGTATCGAGAACAATATTCGGTTGTGTATCGTAATTGGCTGCGAGCGGATGGATCGATTGCTCGATGTGACACAAATACCTCGTTCTGCCATGCAATCACCCCTGGTAATCTACTACCGAACTAATTGTTTCTTCTAATGACTACTCGTCGAATCAATTATAACAATCTATTACAACTTTCCGTTAATTTATTATGTTCAGCTACGCGGAATGGGGGTTAATATATTGTAGTTGCCGACTATAAATATGAGCTTAGCGTTATAATCATGTTAAGGAAACTGTTCTTTTGTATTATAACTTAGGCCCAACATTATATAACATTTATATGAAAAACAGAATTATCCTCTCTTGGAAATGGGGGTCTTGTTAAGCCGTATTTAATTAAGACTATTGTGTTGCTTCAAACATTAATTAATACTATACAAAGTAACAAGTAAAGTTTTGTTCAAGCAACAAATGTAGCACTTGAAATAGCTTACTTTATCCCGCGCATAGCCCCGAGCAATCTCTGAGGATTGCACTTGACCTGCAATGCAAAACGCCCAACAAAAGCTCGTTGGGCCAACAAAAGCTCGTTGGGCCAACTGCAGCTAGCGAAACAAAGTGCCGACTCCTCTTGAGATAGGGTAAGTTTTTACTAAGATAGCGCTAGTCTAG
Organism: Napeogenes inachia; assembly: GCA_959347355.1. NCBI lineage: Eukaryota > Metazoa > Arthropoda > Insecta > Lepidoptera > Nymphalidae > Napeogenes > Napeogenes inachia. Next base: position 17,950,587 of record OY365797.1, read on the forward strand.
TAGAACACGAATCTAATTTAAAGTGATTAGCTTACTATAACTTTTAGTCGATTAACCAACTACACAATGAACAAATTAAATCCAAAACTTTCAAAGGTTTAATATTACTTTTCTTAAGTTCTGCTATGGCTGCCAACTGGATGAAAATTTATATTTTTTTATATATTATAGTCGGATTATAGTCGGATTATTGTAAGATGTACATGTTGGAGCGTGAACACATTATCTGTACAGTACATAGAATTCGATCCAAACCTTTATATTAGATTGTTTGCATAAGAAAGGAATGCTTACGTAACGGACGTAAACATCGCAATGCGCTTCATTGAAATGTTGTCTCTGAGGGCAACGTTTTATTGAAAAACTTTCTGCGTTATATTCCTGAATCCCAGCGCAAATACGTTCCGTCGTAATTCTAACTTACTACATCCTAAATAAACATAGATTTATTTACGTCATAATAATAAATACATAATTTACAAAGGATATAAAGAACAGTTTATTATCATCATCTAAAACCTTCTGATCCACAAATCTTAGGCGTACAAATGAAATTAAATGATCAGCAGTTATCTACACAATTCGGTGTATTTAAAGCTGTACTTGGTCGTAAACAGACAGAGTAGGCGCAAGGTGGTCGGTGTAAATCGCTCCATTAGGCAGTTAAAAGCTCGTCGCTATCGTTGGAACATAACTCAGCCTCCCGTCTCCGCATGGTCCTATAAATTACGCCTTTGTGCGAACGGGGCGTGCCCGCTTAAAATATGTACGACATTGTCTTCCCGACACACCTCCCCCTTCATATCTTTCACTGGAAACCAACGAAGGTCACCTTTCACTAAATTATCTATGCCTTCGTAATATGTCTGGATAATTCTGTAACTGAACACGGAACTAGGTCATCCTATGACCTCGATTTTATTTACTATCCTGAATGTAAAGTTAATTGTATATTATTTTGATAGAGGATATATGGTTGTACAGAATGTGGAAAAAATTCAAGGCATATTTTGTGGTTCTGGTTAGAAACTCTTATAATATGTAGGCTTCCATTCATTAACTATTCCGATCACGCACTCACTCGTTCTTAGGCCAACATATATACAAGTGTAACTCAAATTCACCCAGAAGTTGTGACTATTTGATGTAACACAAACAAATAGTAGTATAAATCGAACAATTTTATAAGGATAACTTTTGGTTAAACAAAAATACAATATTTATTTTAAAACAGGTTTAAAATAATATAAATAAACATATATAAAAGTAATAGGTATTAACGGTAAGCCTTCGCTTACGACCTGTACGTTCCACGAGCGGCGAGTTATGGAAAGGATTTTAAATGTATGAATAAGCGATGGTAGTGTAAAACTTTATAATAAGCGTTCAAGACGACACGATTCACAGGCTACGGAAGCTGTGTATTACGTAGATACATAAATATATATGGATATAATCTTAATTAAACAAATGACACATTTTAAGTTTATAAGACAGAGATACCTAAATTATAGTTTTTGGTTTTTACAGTCTCGTTTATTCGCAAATCATCCAAAACTACCTAATGGATATTCATGAAATTGCGAGATGATAGCTTAATAATATATAAATAATTTCAGATGAAAATTCAATAATTTTAAAGTTGTGTGTTTAAATAAAACACACAACTCGGTTAGGATACAACTCCAATATAACTAGAAGTGTTAAAATTTGTTTATTTTTATATCTTGAACATTTTGAATCAATGTTAGTGATCATTAGTATTTAATAAAATTATGATTAAGTATTCTTTGGAAAAGAAGATGTCGTTTCTAGCACAAAGTTACTAAAGTATATTTTTTAATATAACGGTTTTTATAAATTCACCCATTCATGCCCGTCAGGCTTTTCATAGCTGCAATCTAACTAGTTCCAATGTAGTTTCTCCACCTGCGCCCAACGATCAGGCAAAATCCCGAACCGATCAGAAATGTAAATCCGAACAGATGCAATAAAATTTAACAACTATCGCAATTTAAATTTGACTTACAACTATGAATTGATAACCTTTTTGAAAGTTATGCCTCGAGCTAAAATTTTATCCAATCTTTTTTAAATAACATAATATTACATAGGAACCATTGGAAGCCGATGACTAATTAATTGACTTATTGACAGACACCTCTATCTCGTCTTACTGTGAACACAATGCTGCAATGCATTTGGAACGTCGGATTACGTTTAAAATTTAATTGTACGCAAATTAAATCCGTAAAAAAACCATTGGAATATATTAATACATACAACAATTTCGTAACAAAAATGATTATAAGAATCAGTGACATGTAACGTGTAAAACATTTCATATAAAAAGCATCGTTGGGTCGAATGGTACAAATAAGTGGAGGTTGTGGCTCTGCTCATGTCATTAGACGTTAACAAGGCTTTGGAAACCGTCGGGGCGATCGATGCTCGGCCAAGCGCAAGAGATAATGCTTTCGGTGTCTTCCTTCATTTCTCTCCCTGTTTTCATCAATTACATCTATTGTTCTATGATGGATTATATTAAAAATTCCATGACTTTATTTTAAATTTTGAGCTTTCAGTTTTTGCGTCCTTTTTTTTGTATAAATAGCGGTCAGAGTGTCCACCAATCAGATGACGGCACTGACTGACTAAGCCTTTTCTTACGGCGATATTTAGTTGACCTACACTCGGTAGATTGGATAACAAACTGACCGCTTTACTTAAATAATTATTTAAACTTCAGTAATCGTTCAAAAGCAATAATTTATCACTTTCCTAAACTATTTGGTATTATATCTGAGCTCGAAATCCAATTCTATTAACACATTTACTTTATTAATTAACTAACCCTATTAGCACAATTAAATTATAATTATGGCATTATATATTTACCAATATATTTCAATTTTACAGAAATTAAGACCGAGTACTCGAGAGAATAATTATAAAATCTATTCTGCAGTTTTAAAACCTCTTTTACAAATGAAGATAGGTATTTAATGTTTAAAATATCAAAATCAATATAAATAAGAAATAACAACAATAATAATAAATAATATTTTGATATTAGGTTAATCGTGATGAATCATTTGTTGATGTAGTGTTATCGTGATTTAGGGACATCAGGACATCAGGACTTAAGGACATAGATACAACTACAATGTAAAAGGTGCAAAACGAATCGAAATCGATAGGATAGGATAGGATAGGATAGAAGGTAAGATGTAGACCGAAAAAAGAAGTTATAGCTTCTACCCTTCTAACTCACTGAACAACACACAGATTACTGCCTTCATCATCAGGAATGAGAAGGTGGAACCAGCTCGCATACGGTCTGCAATAAGTATTAAATTCATACATATTTTGTTAATATCCTTTATTTATTTATTTATTTATTTATTTATTTATTTATTTATGTACCAAGCTTAAATCTTAACTTAAAATATAAACATTACGTACACAGGATAACTTACTCCACTTACTCCAGCCACCCAAAAAATAGATGTGCGAAAAGAGTTTCTTAACAAAATAAATCATTGGAGGGTACATAATTGCGTAACATATACAATTAATAATATATAATTAAAATCCTTAGATATATATGACAAGTCAATATATACAAATACACATACATACACACATACATATATATATATATATATATATATATATATATATATAAATTCATAAATAAGGTAATAATAATATTAATAACAGTAATTATATTGATAGTGAGAGATAGTGCTGCTTCAATTTATGTTTAAAAGAACTAATTGAATATCTATATGTATAGCCATGTTAAGCTTATTAAAATTGTAAATAAATATAGAATGAAAAATAAACCCGCGACCTCCAGGAAACCGTCCCGTCGCTCTACCAATTGAGCTACCGTATCACAGTATGGATACCCTTCAAGCCCTGCCTTTATAGATACCCGTATAGAAATAGATTTCATTCTTTATTTATTTATCCTCAATATTTATTTATATTTGTGAATATGAACGGCAAGTTGAAAGTAAGTTAAATTTCAGATCATTTTTCTTAAATCGTTCTTAGAAAGTATGAGGGTTTAGAAGTAACTTTAACGACTATCATGCGCCAACTTAAAGTGGAGTAGAGACAGCGTTTCCTCTTCAAAACTCACTTTTTAAAGTAACCGCAATGAACTTCCCAAGAATTTTAATATAAATCTTCGTTATTTAATAAGTTTTTTTTTTTCTTAAGAATTTCATTACTTATAACGCTTTGAAATAACATCGATTTCTATTTTTAAAAATCGGCCCTATAACGTAAACACGAATAGGGAATTGAATTACATACATATTAAATATAACCTTTGTAGTTTTAAACATGTGTTATTTATGTTAATATCAACTTAAAAAATAATTTAAAATGAAGCTACATTACCATATAACGAACGTATAACGAACAATTTTGTATAAAGTTCGTAATTGAAATTACGACGAAACACAAACAATAAAGTTTCGTTTTCATGAAAATGCAAAATGCTATATTCCGTCAGTAGAGTTCACGTAGAACATGTAACCTATACAATACAAATCCAATCATACTCTACTTTATTCAAGTATCCAAGATCGTTAAGATTTAATGATCCAGAACTTTTATGCCTTTTACAAATATCTACAAAAAATATTAACGTAAAATGAAAGCTAAAACATTTCTATTTAAAACGATTTGTTGTTGGTACAGTTAAAAATATTCATTCTAGTTTTGTGGTATGCTTTTATGTTTAATGAACTATTTTATTAGTTTCATGGTCAATTATAGTCTTTTATAAAAATTTATATACATATTATTGTTTACGTTTCAAATTATAACCAAACAACGATAACTTACGTGCTTATAAATACTGATTGCAAGATCATATCGTTAATCTCCTGCTCCATATATCTTCGTTAAAAGCTTCATAATTTCATATCAACTAGATAAACGATACACGAGGAAAGCTAGTGCGGTGAAACGTCTTATGTAACGGGTTTAGGCGAACTAATGGAAGAGAACCGCAAGTATGGCGTTGTGGCTGACAGGCCTCTACCTCCGAAGCCACATCCTCCAAAACGGTGACATGTTCTTACTAAATGGGAGGAAAATTAATTGTCTTTCTATAATAACTATAAGCCCCTTATAATGCCTAAAGAACTATGGAATATGATTAATCATTAATTCAGTATTGAAAATAACGTAATTTATACATAGTCGTATAATATATTAAGGTTTTAGAGATTTTCATGATACATTTAATTAAATATTACGTCAGAGTAATCCCTAAAAAGTCATATAAATGCCGTAATAGCTTCATGTGATATCCATATAAAGTAATGTCGCCCACAGCTACTGTGGTTTCGCGTGACAGGCAGTTACATGCGCGAGTTTATTACGTTACGAATAATTAGATCCGCACCGGAGAGAAATCGAAATTATCAAATTACACTCATGCATACGAGATGCGACTGATCACATGTATTATACACTTAACGACGATGTTAACATTAAATGAGAATAAATCTTCATTTAGTGACACTAAACGAAATCAAATTGAGATTTTATTATGACTTCAAGTATATATTATTTTATAAAAATTTAATACAAAAAAAGTGTACAACAGCCTTAATGCTAACAGGCATTTTTTAACAGTCAACCTAATTGAGGTACAAAGATGAACGTCTCTAGGCTTTCAAAATAAATAAATAATATTAAAACAAATTACTTTGAAAATTATGTACAAAATAAATACTATAAAATTATAATTTTAATATATAAATAAAATCATAGTATTTATAATTAACGTTAAATTATATTTATATATTATGTACGTATATTATGTATTATTATTTCTATATATATATAATAATAATAAATTAAAATATTGGTAATAGCTGAGAAATGCAAAAAGATAAATTTGGCTTCTGCACCAGTGCTTGTCTTTTCCAAAAAAATATTCAAGACAGATTTTTAAAGTACTTTTGTAAGTGTAATAAAATACACACACATTTTCAGACAATTCATACATGTTTGTGGATTAACTTTACGCCCTGAATGTGTTATAATGAAGCGCTTAAGAGCTGATGGGTTCACTAAAATTCTGCACAGCGTCCGACATATTTGGGGCCACATTGATGGTTTCCTAACTATTACAATAGCACTAAGCATCCCCAGTACTCCATATTGTATCTATACTAGGAATATTACACCTGGACTATGTATATTTATATATGTATATTATGCCTAGTTTCCATGGCTTAGTTTTTTGTGTAGGATAACGCTTCTAAAAGACAACGTGTGTAAAAGCCCTTACAAAACTAAAGATTAATAAATATCGAGCACCCCACGCTTTTTACTCAGAATTGAATTATTCTGTTAATAACTTAAATTTTATTATAATTTTATATTAAGGCGATTCACTATGATTAATTGTTCGATCTTCTACTACTGTAATTTTATACTCTTTGTCATTAAAAATTATTTTCTAGTTTTTAGTTCGGTTAGCAATAAAAGCGTGTTTTTTTTAGTTTTTTAAACTATTGTTTATTTATTTATTTATTTATTTTTTAAGGATAATGGGAAACTTTTATCAAATTATTGCATTGTCATCGGTCCTTGATACGTGTGCAAAGTTTCAATTTAATCGGATCGCTGGAACCTGGTGAAAATTAAGCTCGAAGATTCCGTTACATTCATACATACATACATACAACCCAAGCTAATAAAAGCGTATTAAAAAAAAAGACAACGTGTGTTACTTTTAGAATAGATAGAAATATGCTTAAAGATAAATCTATAATATTATTTATAAAATAGAAAATTTGAGATAAAAAAGTATTATTAATGAGAACAATATCTTTCATATTTATTCTATATTTTTATTTCGTAAAATTAAGTGTTTAGTTTTTATTATTAACGATTTTATATTAAAGTTATAAATAAAATAAGTCTGATGTCTTGCAAGATATAAAAGTTTTGAAATCAATGTATAATAGGTCCTAAAAAGGCTTTTAGGCTTAACATAATTAAGGGCATTCATGTTCTAAAATCTAGTATCTGAATTAAATTCAGATATCAAATATGTCAACCTCAATCACGAAAAACATGAATTTGTTATATAACCACTGTAATGTATTGTGGTAATATGACATTGTTACTACGTAGAAAGCTTTGATCCAGCCCTGACCAATTATAGGCCACTTTTGTTAAAACTTTTAGTTTGCTCACCTTTTTTAAAATACCCCAAAAGACTAGGATTTGAACGTGTTGAAGAGGGAGAGACTTGACCTCACAAAACCTATTGTAAAAGAGAACGTTTAGATACATAACGAGCTTTTTTTTGTATCAGGTAAATAAGAGTTAGCTGTACGATTATATAATTGGAACACGTATTATAGACATTTTAGGTCCTTTGTTAACGTATAATTATTCATTAAAATACAATTATCTACCCTAAGAGGCAGAGAACTAAATTTGGTCCAGACGCATTACCCTTTATAAATATTATATAATAGTTAACATTGAATCAGCATTTATAGACAGAGATAAGAGATAATTGTTTAAAAATATATATTAAAAAAAAATACAAATAGCAAGCTGGAAATAACAGTGCCTTAATATTTTGTTAGAATTTTTTGTGTATTTACTCAGAGCTATTTTACGTACGGATTTTCTGATCTAAAATAAATCCTTTAGATATTATTTAATACAAATATTTTTATAAAGCAGTGATGTAAAATTAGGGATGTGATTCTTGAATTAAATAATGAGGATAAAATAATGGTTGTGTTGATACCAACTTTGTAAAAAAAGGAAAGAAACAAGTTGTGAATTAGTGTATTATCAGAGTTCAAGGAACACACCTGTACTGCAAGATGATGATGTGCTGGTGATCACCACTAAAGCTAAAGTATTTAGTACATATTACTAATCTATTCTAACTTACAGAAATACCTCTACTTTAAAATTAAAATCAATTTTTTCTCAATTGTCTTCAATATTATACGTTTTTAAGATAAAGACGTAGTTAATACCATTAATTTATTTCAACTAAGTCCCGTATCCCACTTACGGAACGTAAGTAATAGACTTAAATAGAAGTTAATTTCCTCCCGAAGAGTAACGCTCTCTTCCACGCTATCTTAAACCCCATCTGATTAGTCTTCTGATATGAGGTCTTAAGGATTTAGACATTATTTACCTTCTAGCACTAAACGAAAATATTTATAGATACAAACTGAAATCTTAAATACAAAATACTGTTATCGTATTCAAATATATTGTTTTTATAGAGGTTTTATTTAAAAATTCTTCAAGCTTAACTTGAACTGATTCTTTTTTTCTAATATTTTAATATATGTAGTTTTTAAAGTATGAACTTCTGATTTTAGAACAAGATCTGATGTTGGTGATTGAAAACAGGTAGATACCTACCTATCTTTGTACAGGATTGACTTAAATGGGTTTGTAATCCTTAATAAACGAGATTTTTTTATCCCAAATTTCCGAATTTCTTATTCCAAATATATTTTTTTTTTGTAGGAACTATGAAATAGAAGATTGTATAGAACAGATAGAAGTCAAAAAGAGATATCTTTAAAATCCTATATTTTAAATTTGACCATATTGATAATGATTTATAACTTGATTCCAAGAATGATATTGTTTTAAAATATTTTTGAATAATGTTGAATATTTAACTTTGCAGATCTTGTGTCATAAGATAGAAGAATAGGATATTGTCCCACGTGCCTCCAACTCTTGCTGCCTTAATATTCCATCCGACAGATGTATACTATGGTAGTATTTTTTTATCAAAACTAAGAATTTGATAATTCATAAATTGATTAAGAAACTACCTTTTAAGGCTTAGTAGTCTTCTGGGTTGAGCTAACCTACCAAGGAAAGTCAATGTCGTTTAATTTTCAAGTGATTCTTAATTTACGGCAGGAACTAGCAGCTTATGATGTTATCCTCTAAACGGAAATGATAGCCGAGAGTTAATGACAATATTCCTGTAGCCGGTTATAAACTGTCGCATATATTATTAATGGAATATATTGAATATGAATTAAAAACCGTTTTGGCAGTGGTTTTTGTGCGGTCTATTGTGTCGGTGATTTTGATTAGGTTCCATATTTGAAAAATATTTGTGTGATAAAAACTGTATTTTTAGAGGGCAGACCCTCAAATATGTATCATATTTATTATATTAAATGTATTTAAATATATATATATGTTTGTCAGTTGTCTAGTATCCAAAGTATAAGCGGGGGGTAGATGGCGCTTTGTTCAAATGTATTGAATATATTATTTCTATTATTATAACTTTGTAATCGGTCTTCTATTTGTCAATTTTCATGTGTTATAAACACAAATACGTTTTATTTTCTTTTAACTCTTTTTTCACAAATAACTTGAAAAAACTAGTTTTATCTAACCTTCTCTACCCTCAAACCTTAAAGGCGAATATACATAGAAATATCTATAATATATATAAAATATTATTACATTCGTTGTCGAATAGCGATTGACGGTTATAAGCATCACGTAAAGAAATCGTTTTAATTAACTTAGCTTCTAGGTTCGAACTGCACTTACAGCAACCAAGCCCGTCAAAAAACCGGACCGATAAACATCTGAATGAAGCACTAAATTGATACAAAATCATTGAGTTCTATTATTTGTATCAGATAACTAGCTGTTCCTGCGACTTCGTACGCATAGATTCCGATTTCGATAAAAGGTATCCTTTGTACATACCCATGTATAAACTAAAAAATTCAAAGTTTCATCAAACTCCGTCAAGTAGTTTTATGCGTGTAGGAGTATTTTTTTGTTTACTTTTATTTTATTTTTTATTTTTAATCACTGATATTTTTTTACAGAGTAGGTAGTCTTATTTCGTATTTTTTTATTGGTAAGGGTATTATTATTTCCTGAGGGGAGGACCACTATTTTAATTTTGACAAAATTGGTACGAAATTAAGAGATTATTAACTTCTTTATTTGTTGACCGATTTAAATAAAACAAAAACACTGAATGTAAAGTGAAGCCAATGACAATATACTCCTGAAAATTTATCCAAACCGGTTAATCCGTTTCTGAAATTAGCGTGGACAAACATACAGACATGCGAAAAATAAAGACAAACAGAGAAAATGAAAAATCTTTGTTTTGAGTCCTCTTGCTCTTACAAGGCCGTTATGTTTTTTTTAATATTTTCCATGTGCAGAAATCGATCAGTGACAATTTTGTTATATGTAGGTATAAATAAGAGAGAATATGGCAAACAAAGAATGCAAAGATGTCTGCGTTCACGTATGTGAAGCGATTGTAGTTGGGATCTAAAGCTACAAAGATAATCAACATTACAAAGTCTGAAATATTATTTTATGATATTAATAAAGTTTGTCCAGTAATACTTCATTAGCATCCAAATAGAACACATCGATAAATTATATTAATAACGAAATATGTTAATGAAATTTAAATCTTAATAGATTGTGCAAAGTAATATAAAATTTAAGTGACAACTCTTTAGCATAATCTCGCCAACTAAGACAGATATCCAAAAATATTTTTTTTTTAAATGTTTAATAGTTTGATTGCCATGCGGATGCAATAGAATTGACTTCGGTGTGAATATAGCTGTAAATTGTCGGCGTTCAGATTGATGATATTGACAATTGAAAACAACAACAACCACAAGTGAAAAGTAATGGAGTTAATAAAAATAGAAAACTATGAAATATCTTTTCAATGTTATTCTATACTGCAAAGTTAAAAACACTGGTTAGTATTTTCGAAAGAAGCCTTATAGATGTCGCCTCTGTCCCGGTATAGACGATCAATGTTATAGGATGCTTAATTCATCGAAGCGGTTAGCGATACGGTATCTCAATTGATAGAGCGACGAGACGGTTTCCTAGATATTTACGGGTTTGAATTCGTATTCGTATGAATTTATTTTACATTATATATCTATTTTAAAAACTATAAAGGAAATAAAATACAGCTTTGAACGCCGTTACATAAGGGCTCTCATAAGCGCGTGTAGACTGCTGATTTCCTTGAAAATATGAAACAAACCAACTGAAGGCGAAAGCCAAACTATTGCACCAAATAATAGAACTGTCTTGTACTACGATCAACCCAAAAATGCTCATATTCTGGATTTCCATACCTTGTTTAAGATATCCTTCAGAAACTTCGAGAAGCGCTATCGTTGCGCTTCTTCTACCTCAACTACAACCTGGTTTTAACGGGTCAGGACCTCATGTCCTTAAAATAAGAAATAGTTGGTAGTACGCATAAGCGATACTCTATGACTTTAAATAAAAATGTTAATAATGAATAATGTAATGGGATAGCAGTGGATGTCATAGACGGATTTTAACTTTTGAGAAAAAAACAATGAGTTTTTCTATATATAAATCTATATATATATATATATATATATATATATATATATATATATATATATATATATATATATATATGTATATATACTTATATATATATATATATATATATGAATCGAGTGTATATATGCCAGTGGTCGGTGTTTTTAAGAATTTTAAAGCTTCTATCAGATAAGCAGGTATTTTCATAAAATCGTTAAGGTTATGATAGATTCGGTTACACCTGCCTCTTTCAACTTTTCCGTAATGTCTACAGCTAAGAGAACTCAGACTAGTTTAATACTTATTTATCGGACGGCTGCGCCTCTTTTGGTCATGGCCTTTTTAACGTTATTAAGCTGAACGTTGAGGAAGTTTCAATTTTGTGGCTAACTAAAGATCTACGACTACTCGTCCCAAGGCACAGTAGGACATGAGCGTCGTCAATATTCAGTATAGCCCCTTACACTCATGTGTTAAATTACCTCCAACTATTTTCATTCATTTTAACTTCTCATTTTACAAAACTGTCGGAAGTAGGTGCACGCACACAAAGGTTACTAACAGATTTTGTTAACCAAAATACTTATTACAATCAAATGTTTAAGGTAAGTAGTACCTAGTAGTAGTAACACAGCTTTTGTTTGCCAATATGTTACTAACACTAAGAAGAATATTAAATCAATTCAGTAGCTTTAGAGATAAACCACCAACCAAACAAAAAAAAATCTCTCTAATTTTTTTACATTAGCCTAGATAACAGAAACATTTGTTTTAATTAATATTGTTGTAGAGCCTAGCTCATTATTTGTAAGATTGGGGCTACCCCGCATAGTAGTCATTAAAACTCAAATTCAAAATACAAAACTTCTAGTTATATATAATGGTGTTAAGATGGAATCGTAAAAGTAAAGAGTAACCATACTGGATCAGTAAAACAAATCGGTATTTTAAAAAGCAAGCCAGGTGTAAAGTTTTTAAACATTGATGAAAGAATTAGAAAAAACAAACAATTCAGATAAAGTAATGCACCATACTACAGCAAGGCAACTTACAATTTTGTTTAGTTTGTTTAATCAGTACCAAAGACTTAGAAACAGGGAATCTTTTATGAAATATATTATTATCTTAACTAAATAGTCTGGTTTATATGAATTATAAATCCTTATTTGTAAATGTTTGATTTTGTTCTATCCTGATATTCATCCCTTCATATATTATTAGCATCAACTTGAAAAAGGGAATTGTAAAGTAAAACAGCCAGTACGCTTAACTTAAAGTTTATTCTTGGCTAGCGTCAACATTCTCCGTCTGCAAGCCCTTAATGGATGCAACGGGTACATATGTCACTAGGGTGAACAGCTTGTGTGCAGAATCCTCATCATCATTGCGTCTGCGGGAGAGCCTTACACGCACACGGAAAGGTACATTTCTGAAAATAACAATAGCTAATTCAAGGACTGATAAAAAAGAAGGGATTTAAATAATCATACTTATAGAAGACGTGACTCTGATATTATTTTTGAAAATTAAAAGTTTTAATATTCCTAATATTCTGATAATTATACACTTTAGAATTTCTATATCAGTAACAAGACAAGATTTAGCTTCTTTTAATAAAAAAAAAGTAATTTAATACTTCAAGTTAGCAACAAACAACATATAAATTAATGTCAGTTGCAGTTTACATCTAAACAATCAGATCATAAAAAACCAATTTTATAAACAAAGACGGGATTTTTTTTGTAATAGACTTGTACTAATCATTTTAATAAACTTCGTACATTATAAAAACATTTTAGGTTACGTATAATTGTAAGCATTTTGTGATGTTTTTATCACAAAATGTGTATATTTATTAATAAATCGGGTGTATAAATAGACAATATCACTAAAGGTAAAAGAAGTATATTTATTTACCTTACTCCTTTGGACCACAGGAATTTGTTTAACCTTGTGTCAACACGAACGTCTGGGGTACCCATTTGTTTTTCAGCAAATTTACGAATTTCTTTGATAGCTCGGGGAGCGCGTCTCTTAAAACCAACTCCATGTAACCTTTTGTGTAAGTTAACAGTGTATTCCCGCGTCACGACTTCATTGATCGCGGATTTACCTTTTCTCTCTCCTTTAGGTTTAGCCATTGCGATCTGTAATTATAAACTATATGGTGAAAATAAATAAATCCCCACATCCTTATGCTATTGAAGCACTTTTATTCAATCAAGAATTTAATTATAGTCACTGTTATAATAAAGATTTTTAAGGATTTAAAACATAACACACCTCAGCTAACACTTGCCGAATCAAAAAGAGCTGTCGCTTGTCAAATGTCAACTGTCACTTTTATTCTGGCAGTTTTGATTTAGGGCTACCACAAGTGAAATGTTACTTACATAATAAAATAAAGAATGAATTATTTTATAAGAAATACATTGATCAGTTACATTTATATATATTTTTAAATTATGACTTAAATATAACATTACATTTTTATAAGAGAGATGTAAGCACTTTTAAATCTAGTGCATATTTTGGAACTACATTTAGAACTTAGAAATTATATTTTAACAATTGTTGTCTGGCAATTGTCAAAACAGTTTTAATCTGTATTATATGAAGAGTCTGACATCTGTAAAAGTCATAACAATAAACACGTTTTCTTTTACAAAATACAAACAGTAATCCTAGCGAGACTATTTAAAAATTATTTAATGAATTAATTTGCATGTATTAACCCTTCATATAATGTCTGAAATATACAAGTGAGTACTGAAAAACTGTAAATATATAATATTACTTTTACAATATCTCTTTGATTATTTAAAAATGTTATTCTTTCAGACTTATACACCCTGGAAAATTCTTTGATGACTATGTATCGCGAGATATCCGTCCAGACGGACGAAACTTTACGGACCAACGAAGTATTAAACTTAATGTTAACGCAATTAAAACAGCAGACTCATCAGCTATAGTGAAATATGGAAATACTACTGTTATTTGTGGTATTAAATTGGTGAGTCAGTCAGTCAGAAGTTTAACATGTATTTACATTAACTGCAAAGATAACTTTTTGAAATTGTATAAAATCTCTTTTACTAATTTCATACAAATATCTTATATTTGTACTTTTTTAAAGAACTAATCATGAACTATGATAATTTATATATATTTACCTGGTTATGTTCTCATAAATTACTAGTTCGCCATGCTTCAATCTCGTAAATAGAAATGAACCCTGAATGTGCTTCAAACTATTTGCCGCAAAATCCTGATAAATTTATGTGAATAAATATATATTTAATGAAATATTTTTTTTTCAAAGGAATTAGCAAAACCTAAAGCAGAAGAACCAGAGCTAGGCTTCTTAGTGACAAATGTGGAACTTCTTCCCTTATGCTCTTCTAAATTCCGACCTGGACCACCTTCAGATCATGCTCAAGTTATCAGCAACATTGTATCTGATATAATTACTAATTCTAAATGTGTTGATCTAAAAGATTTGTGTATAGTTCCTGATAAACTGGCATGGGTGCTATACTGTGATATGGTGTGCTTGGATTATGATGGGAGCATAGTTGATGCCTGTTTGATTGCACTTATGGCAAGCCTTAAAACATGTATGATTTAATTATTTTTTATCTATAGATTCATTTATCTATATAATTATTAATTGTTCTTTATCATTTAAATATTCTATTCTTATTCAGGTTCTAAACACTTACACACCATTTTTATTATTGTTTTCATGTATTTTTATTAAGTTCTTCTTATATCCTTAAAAGTAGAAAATGTAAACTAGCTAATTAGTGTGTAAATGAAAATACTTTGTTTTGTTTTTTTTTATAAACTAATAAGTTTATAATCTAACTTGTAATTGTTTACAGTATCATTACCATCTGTGATGTATGATGCGGAAACTGTTGAAACAAAGGTAGATACCAATATTATGACACCTTTAACTGTACATGGATCACCTGTTGCCACTAGCTTTGCTGTTTATCAACAATTAGGAAGGTTATTATATATATTTCTTAACCTGGTCAAGGATTTCATTATTATTTTTTAATACATGGTATTTTTTTTTACAGAAGTGTGGTTTTAACAGACCCAACAGGTTATGAGGAAGAAATGTGTGGCGGTCTTGGTGCAAATCTTATAGTCTGTTGGAATGAAGGACTCTTCTGTGGAATATTTAAATTTGGTGGCAGTAATCTCTCAGCGGAGTCTGAAAAAGAAACTGTAGCACTGGCAAAAGATAAGAGTAAACTAGTTGCAAAAGTAATCAATGTTTGTATAGAAAATAAATCATGAATTACATTAAGAATTTATTGTGTTATTTTCATTATAACTTCTTAGAACTACATATACATAAAAACAATGTTGATTTTATCTGCCTTTCCATACATTATTATAATATTTAGTCTATAGGAAGATGTCGCACACGAATATTCTCAAATAATTTAAAAACCCATTATCATAATACTGACCAAACAATTAAGTAACTTAATAATCGTATCTTCTGGGCCAAAGATAATGAACTAATTATAGTCTAGAGTAATGAACACTGACTGAACTGAGGTACACCAAGATGTAGATATACGGGAAAATAAACATTTCATGCATATTATCAGTGTAACAAATACTGATCTTAGCGGGCAACTCTGAAACATATTTTATATTTTGGCATTGAATGTGTCAGAACTTGGCAACATTAAACAAAAATGTCACCACGTCTCAAAATATCAAAATATGTTATTGAGGTAAAACTTATTTTTTTATAAATTATTGCTTTATTTTTTTACGCGGTAACAGACTGCTTTAAATTAAATTAAGTTCGACATAATATTATCTAGATTTTTGAGTACTTTTTATACAAGTTACTGTTATTTATACGTCATCACTGCAGTGCGTGTCTTCGACTGTATAAATCATTATATTATTTAATAAATAATGTGCTCCATAATACTATAATTTGCAGCGAATATCTAAGATTGACACAAATGAAACTATAGGATGCCTTTACGGGCTCATGTACGACAGCACTTTGCTGGTCGTGGGGCTAAGTTTAGAATTTTTTGAGAACGAGAAGAACACGTACAGACAGCTCCTTCTTCATTTTCCTGCTGAAATAGAACTTTGTGGGGTTATAAAGTTTACTGGAACTTTATCTGTAGAATCAAAACCGAAAGAAATACTTCAGGTAACTTCATTTATATACAAAATTGAAAATCTCAATTGGCTACCAAAGGACATGAATAAATTATTTATACAACAACTTGCCTTACAGGATGTAGATATAACAGATAATCCTCTTTTTATCATAATAAATAAAGAAAAAGAAATTAAAGCTCATTTTCTTGTGCATGATAAATTTGAAGAGACATCTTTTGAAATTCTGCAACCAGAAGATCTTTGGAAACAATTTGCTTATGTGCGCCTTAATACAGTTTTGCCATTAACATGTGAAGCCACTATGCCGGGGGTTAAAAATATAATGCAGAATAAGAGAAAAAAGGTAATAAAATTTATTTTAATTCAGTTTAGTATTTTGTAAAAGAAATAAAAATATAAAAAAAAAGTTTTAAACATAATAATTAACTTATACAACAGTGATTTTTTAAATACATTAATATATGCCACTGAATTATAGATAGCATCTGGGCAAGTCTCCTTTCACTTAGATGGATCATCAGTATATTTATTTGGAGTTGATTCTGATGTGGGGGTGACGGGGACAAGTGTTGAAACTGATATTGGAGAGTTGATAGATTCTTTGAACCCTGAACAGTCATCTAAAAAGAAAAAGAACAATATCAACAAAGTTGTAAGTGTTCTGTTTTCAATACTATTATGTATAGACAAAAGAGGTGAAACTATATTTAGTATTGTTTTTATGACATACTTGATACTCCAATTACTATTTATTATGTCTTAGTTAAGTATATGTTTATTTTTTAGGAAATAGTGCCAGTTAATTTAGTTATGAAAGCTACAAAAGACATGTTATCTGAAAAACTTGTTAAGACTGCTGTTAAAATGATGACTACACAGAGAAAACGTAAGTGGTTTTTTGTTTTATAATTACTTAAAAATGTATATACATTTATTTTGGGGGTAAATTTAACTCACTATTAAGTATATTGAATTATATACATATATCATAAAACCACCTCTGGTAAAGAATACTATTATATTATTACCATATTCATATATTTATATAGTCTGTTGTCGAGAATATTTATCTTACATATAATACTTTCAAATTATTATTCTGCAAAATAATTAACTTAATAGCCTTAACAACAACAATAAAAAAAATATTTTTTCATTGTTCTTGTTATGGCTATTCGGTTTAGTGATGATGACAACAATTGACATCATCAGTCAACCAACATCACTGCTGGAAATAAGTCTTCTAATGCGCCTCCATTACGGACGGTTTTGTGTGATCTGCGTCCAATGGCGCCCTGCGACTCTTATTAGTTCGTCTGTCCAACGAGAGGGTACGACCCACGCTTGTACCTTCCCGTTCGAGGTCTCCATTCTAGACTCTAAAGGCCCAACTACTAATTTACTAATGAGAACCACTACGCGTATAAAGTCGCGATAACAGCTAGTTACATATTAAATAATTACATGGTAGACTTACCTCATATGTAAAGGTCATGTTTTTCTAAAAATATATTCCCACTTTGTACATAACTGTTTAGACATTTTAAAATAAAACATATCTTTTTAGCTGCATTTTGTATCAGTATGCCGTTGAGAGTGGACACACTGGCTCTTGTACATAAAAACACAAAACTATCAGAGCTCTACAATATGTTAGTAGAGGCTGCGTGTCGGTCTCTTAAACTATTGGAAACTGTATTGTTAGAACAATTGGGTATGTTCATGTTTTAATAGTATATGTTTTTTTATTATAAATATTTTTCCTATAAAATTTCTTTAGATAAAGGTTAATGATTGTTTAAATACAGGTCAAGAAGGTATTGGCGACGGAGCTGGATTACGTCTGCCAGAAACATTTCACTATCTACCACAAGAACTGGGTCATTTCGTCACTAGGGTGGTCCCAAAAGACATACCAGATGAAAGCATGGGTGAATTTTTTTTTGTCCTAATAATTAACTTAATATATAAACATAACCCTATTGTATATTTAATTTGATTAATATTTTTTAGAAAAGGAAAGACGAATACTTCATGAACAACTCGCCTTGCCCATACAAAAGCCGATATTCCGAAGAGGAAATGCATATAATTATAACATGAATAAAATTGTTAATCCACATGAAGCAATATCCTCACCAGTTTTGAAGCCTGATGTTAGAGTAGCTTTGGTGCGAGGGAGATATACCTACCACCATTACATGCAGGACAACTTTAACGATGATGGCTGGGGTTGTGCATATCGGTCTATGCAAACTATATTTTCTTGGTTTAGGTAAGATCACATAAATATCAAACAATTTTGAGCCTTAAGTCTATTTAACACCTAACATATGAATTTTATTTTTCTTTCTATTGATTCTTTAGTTATAACTGTAATCATTACATATTATATATTTTTGTAGGTTCCAAGGGTACACCATGGTTGAAGTACCAAATCATAGAGCAATCCAACAGTGCCTTGTTAATATTGGAGATAAGCCAGGTTCGTTTTTAGGTTCTAAGCAATGGATAGGTTCTACAGAAGTCATGTTTTGCTTGGAGACCCTTTTGGGTGTACAGTCTAGGATTATTTTTGCAAACACAGGCTCAGAACTACTGAGCTATACACCAGAACTAATCCACCATTTTGAAAAACATGGCAGTCCTATTATGATTGGTAAGTAATTTAAATACACATAAATTTATACATACATACATATTAATTTAAAATCAATAAAATAAAATTCATTATTCCAGGTGGTGGAGTGCTCGCTCATACAATTATTGGAGTGGAATACAACACCATGACAAATGAGACACGGTATTTGATCCTGGACCCTCATTATACAGGTGTAGATGATATTAACACTGTTATTAGCAAGGGTTGGTGTGGATGGAAGAATTCTGATTTTTGGAACAAAACAGCACATTATAATCTGTGTCTACCACAGACTAAACCAGCCATATGAATATTTAAACTAATCTTTTCTAAATCGCATTTAAGACTCAAGGAATTGGTATTATAATGGGCTAAATGTTAATGCTCAAATTAAAATGTTGGAAACAATACTGTGATAGCATTTCCAGTTTTTATTAGTTGCACGCTAGGTTTTCACTAATTTGTTACTAACTTATTAGTAAAATATCATCTCTATGATCTATAAAATCAAGAAGTATTCAATCTTTTAACCATTATATTAATTCGACATGTTTTAACAACTTTCTTAAGACAATAAGTAAAACAAGTCCAAAGGAAAAGTACTGAAACAACCACCAACTGAAAATACAGCATGCTGTAATTTAGTATTCAATACTGAAATGTCTTGAATTTCTCAGATGATCATGAAGATGTTGTCTTTTACGATTTGAATGCTTTGCAGCATTTATTTAAATTTGTTAAGACTGGTTAGGTTGTGTAAATGCTGACTTCAATGTTTTATTGCTTTATGTATAAGTATATTAAGAAGTATTGCTGGACACCCTTATTTCAATAACCCATAAAATGCTTCTATTAATTGTTTTTAAATATACTAATATCAGCATAAACTCTTCATTTTAGTGTTGACACAATTACTAGGAATTTATGTTGAATGAACTGTTATATTTTGTATCAATTAAATTTATAATTTAATGTATCTTTTTATTTCTTTACCTTAAAATAAAAGAAAATAGTTTATTATTTTGTTTATTTACAATTATAACGAATAAACAACTTATAGATTAATTATTCTTAACTCTGTAAGGCTATATACAAATAAATCACAGAGATTAATAATGCAAAGTATTAGTTATTTCAGATTTTTTTTCAATCAAGAAAGAAAAGCAATAACATACATTTTGGTTAACAAAACTATGGTAATGCCTGCTCTTATATAATTATTGTCTAATAATATACTTTGTTTTAGTAAATTTTTGTTACCGACATTGTCCAGAGAAAAAGTCGGAAAATTTATTAATACAAATAAGATATTTTGTTTAGGTGTTTATTTATACATTACTAAATCCTTTACATATTTTATATTTATTAAAAAAGCAAAAATATTTTTCATATTTATGGAGATTTGTTTAATACAAATGTTCAATTAATTATGATTTTAAATCGCTAATATATTTTTGTGATTATAGAACTGGTAACACTAAACATTCTATAATATACCTTGTTAAATATAACTTAGGCGCCCATTCTATTATCCAAGCAAAATCACAAATCCAAGCAATAACAGCCTTTTCTCAATGCAAAGTTAGTGCACTAGTTGACCTAGTGCTCGGTAAGTTGGATAATAAATTGTCTGCTTAAATATTAAACTACAAGCTACCTAAAACTGCTATTTAAGTTTATAGGATCTCAAGATCACAGTGTCGGATTTGTGGAAACTTTTTCTGAAAAAGATACAAAAATGTTAATTATACGACAAACGACATAAAATCATTTAATGGCCAAAGTCTATTTTGAGTTTAATTTTGAAAATAGTTAAGTGAATATTTAACTATTTAATGTTCTGTTCCTTAGATATAGAAATTATAGACGGAAGGAGCTTTAGGTTATCCTATAAAGCTGGCTCGATCAACTAAATACATTTATTAATTCTACTAATATTGGTAGGTTAAATCTCTAAGTAAATCTTACCCGTAACTTTAACTCTATCCTATCTATCTCTCCTCCGAGCATGTCAACAATATTCTCTCCATGTTTCAGTAGGAATGCTTCTACATGATCTATTGTTTCTATTTTCTTAATATCCTGAAATAATACAATTAAATAAATAAATAACAAAGAAAATTTATTTTTACAGTAGGATACAGATACACTTACCTCTAATAACACATTCAAGTCATGTTTCTCCAAGTAAGACCTCGTAAGTGCTCTACCATCAAAGTCAACTTCAGCCTTAAATTTCAAAAGTTATATTAATTACATTGGAGAATATTTTTTTTAGAATACAAATGATAGCAACCCACCTTATATCTAATAAGATTGCTGCCTATATCTATACCCTTAACGTCATGGATGGCTCGGATCATAAAGTCTCTTTCCAGTACACTGTTTATTTCATCAAGTTGCTCTTGTCGGATAGATCTGCGAGAAACGTTAAGGATCATTAAAAACACATTTGAACTACAAAGAATGTTCAATACTGTACCAAGTAGATAAATTTTATATAGAACAGGATTCGCTCACACGTAAGTACGCACCGATGCAAATACACACGCAAATACGCAACATTGCACGTACACACGCAAGTAAGCACCAATGCACGTACACACGCAAGTAAGCACCAATGCACGTACTCACGCAAGTACGCACCAGTGCACGTACACACGAAAGTACGCACCGATGCACGTACACACGCAAGTACACACCAATGTACGTACTTAAGCAAGTACGCACCAATGCACGTACACATGAAAGTACGCACCAATGCACGTACACATGCAAGTACGCACCAGTGCACGTACACACGGAAGTACACACGCAAGTACACACCAATGCACGTACTTAAGCAAGTACGCACCAATGCACGTACACACGAAAGTACGCACCAATGCACGTACACATGCAAGTACGCACCAGTGCACGTACACACGGAAGTACACACGCAAGTACACACCAATGCACGTACTTAAGCAAGTACGCACCAATGCACGTACACACGAAAGTACGCACCAATGCACGTACACATGCAAGTACGCACCAGTGCACGTACAAACGCAAGTACACACCAATGCACGTACTTAAGCACGCAAGCGCGTATTTACACACACAAACCTGCCCACCAGCGCACCCACGTTGCTCAGTATGATGAAGGAGGCGACGCCGCCTAGTATGGTGCCAACCAGGAGGCAGCCGATGGCGTCGGGCAGCGGGCTGCCGGTGTACTGTGACATGGCCATGCAGCTGGCGGCCACCACCACGCCTGCCACCGCCGCCGTGTCCTCGAACAGCACCACGTTCACCGACGGGTCCGAGCTACGCATCACTGGAGATCATATAATATATATATATTTTATTTATTTTACATAACTATAAAACAAGAAAAAAATATTAGTTTTTTTTATTTAACAATAATTATTATTTTTAATCTGTTACGTACCATATTCATACAGAGTCATGTGGGCCTCCTTAGCACCTTTTCGAATTGCATTCAAAGCTACCATCAGAGTAGCACCTTCAGAAACCACAGAACCCCCAAGAACAAAATATGCCTGTAAATATTGAATCTTTAAATCTATGATGTGTTCAGTTTGCATGAAGTATAAATATTTAAATGACTTGCCCAATAAAAGTCATGAAGAGGTTGTGGATCAAGAATGCCACTGACTCCATGATAGTAGGACAGGCCACATCCAACACAGAAAATACCCACTCCAGATATCAGGGAAGAGACATACCTCATGTTTGTATACCCATAAGGATGGTCAGGGTCAGCTATCTGAAATTTTTAAATATATTTTGTATAATGTTCTTGTTTAAAAATATATATGTATAACACCATCATATGGCCTGTCGTTAAAAATGGATATGAGTTCTAGGTGCTGAAAGGGATGGATAAAAAACGTCTGCCTGTTGCGAAGGCCTAGATAAATGTGTGCAACAAGAAATAATAGGATAAGAAACGAGTATTTTAGGAGTCTTCTTCTTATAGGTATATTATGAAAAGGGATGAAATTGATGTAATTAGAGGAATGTTAGATATGGAAGTAGATGGATGGATGGATGTAAAGGAGGACAGCTGAAAAAAATATGGATGGCGATCTACCCTTTAAAGCGATATGGGGAACACTTCCATATTTTCTATAATAAACGCGATATGGAGAAGGCAGTCTATATAGAGAAGACAAGCGAAAGGGAGTAATATAAGGAAAAACATACTGTTCCGAACCCAGAACTGGCATAGGGTTAGGGAGATGATGATCATGCAATATTACACGTTGAACTTAAATTGTTCGTAAAAAAAGATGTCTTTGTTACTATTGTGTATGTATAAAGAGAGACGATGCTTCTTAACATTCCATGGATTCACCGTGCGGGTGCCGGGCCCATCGCGTTGCAAGTGCAAACAATGCCTGGGATTTGAGACCCAAGGGTAGGTTTAAGAGGCCCCTTTTTGATGTACAAACACGCTCGCCTCCATTGTCTACACTCCTCTCCGTACCTAACGAAATTAGGAAAGAACCTACTAATGCCGCCTTTGAAATACGTTCTAGAAATGAACCGAAGCTAGTTCTAGAAAGGCCAAGGACTTTAAGTAAGTTATAGAGAGATTTTGCTGTTATAACTGTCGCTCCTACTTCTACCGCGTACTAACTAACTATAAATTTATTCCTGGACAGTTCGTTGGTCAGTTCGTAATACTTATTAAGCTTAAATGTGTGATTCCTGGGGATGTTTGTTTCCCAGGGTACAGTGAGCTCCACAAGTATCACGCGTCTTAGATGTTTAGAATACAGGAATAAGTCCGGTCTGGATGACGAAACACCGACATCCCCAGGGATTTTGTAGTGTTTTTCATACGTGTCCATCATGAGAGTTCAATCAGGAGCCACGTCTAAAATAGAATAAGGCTTCGGTTTTGACTTTTTGGAGCAGCCTTCTTTTACAAACTCCACAGATCGTATGGTGGTTGTTATACCCTTCCGCGCTCTTGCTACTGAAAGACTAACCGCTTCCCGTACGATTTCTAATACCTTATCGTGGCGACGCGAGTAATCGCTATCAAGAAGTACCCTACACCCTACTAATAAGTGTTTCGTGCCTCCCCACAGATGTTGCAAGACTTTTCGGTGGCTTTGCCCCATCTTACTAAATTACTTTGATCTGGGAGAGTCATTTGGAATGTCAGAGAGAGTCACTTAGATAAAATTTTAATAATGCTGGGGACCAATCATAAAACAGGGTACGAACCAATATACAGTTATGTATATTGTTCGAAAAAAAAATTTTTTTTTGTTGTGTATGTATAAAGTAATACAGTTATGTATTATTATTATAATATTTAAGCTGCACACTTAATGAAGAGATAAATTAACTTTCTTTTTATGGTATTTTTTTTTTTTGGTGAAATATTTAATATTTATCAGACCTAATGAAAAAAAAGTGGCTAGGATGATCGCAACTACATAGAAATTACCATAACATTAGAAAGAATAAAGATATTCAACAATATTTAAATAAAAATTATAATATTAGAAAGATAACTTTTTCATTGCATGTAATCGCAACATCATAATCCTATTACAGTTCCTAATATTTTTGGTTAGTTTCAAACATAAGAACCTTGAAATGAAACCTAAAAAATACAGAATGTTTACTTACTTGTACTGATTTATGTATGCCATATGCTAAAATCAATTGGTTGACAGTATCAGCTAGAGAATGGATACACTCGGAGAACAAACTATGTGATCCTGTATACAGCCAGGCACACAGTTTGAATACAAAGTTACAGCCATTACTGAAAATAATTATCACCTTAAATAAATGTTACTTGCACTTACAACTGATTAATTGAAAATTTATAATAAATATTTTTTATTATAGAATTAAAATGAAACCCTGTTGGTCGAGTGGTTGGTGCAGACACCTAATACATTTCAGTGCAAAGAAGCTTGAGTTAGATTTGTGACAGGGACGGGCTTATGTGTGAGAGAGGCTTATATGTGTTAGATATCTGTATTTCTGGGTTTTGCCATTTATCAAATATATTTTTATGTATCATTGTCTAAAATCTTTTACACAAGCAAATAGTTTGCCTATTTAGGGGTTAGATCAAATTATATAATTTGTCCAGTGATATTTGTTATTAAATTTAGATTAAACATACATTCCTATAGCTGTGAGTACTACTCTTCCCGAAACTGTTCTTAAGCCCATTTCCTCAACTCCATGTTTCAGTCTCTTATGTCCCATTTCTCTTCTGTAATTCCGTAGTCTTCTCTTAACAGTAAAGACATCTGAAAAAATTATGCATTAGTGATATAGAACATTTAAATCTTAAAAATTGTTTTTACAATGTATAGAACCTTGTTCATATCTTCTTCTATCGAGTTCTCTTCTAAGAAGTTCTTTATCTAATGATTCCTTTGAACCCCATACCTAAAGGATAAATTATTATTGTACTTATATAAATACTTCCAAACTTACAATACCCAAAACTAATTGAAACATTTATATTTAGCATAAAACTGCAAACTGTATATATATATATCATTTACATAATCTTAATATTATTTATTTATTTAAATTTACCTTACCTCAATAGCTTTAGATTCAACATCTTTTCTATAATATACAGTTATTGGTGGTTCGGACTCATAAGGTGATCTTCGAAGTACTTTTGGCAAAGTCTCCAAATCAGATTGCTTTAATAAATACTCTGTCATAGCTCTCATTGGAGTTATAAAATTACGTTCAGTGTATGATGCCGAAAAATCAATTAATAATCTTTTCTTTTCTAAAAAACAGAAAAAATATATTGTTAGGAAACTATTAAGTATTTATTTTATTACTATTCTTAGTTAGATAATCATACTTGGTGGTGTTAAAGACTGTTTGGTGTCGGTTTCCTGTGGTTTTGCTTTTTCTATAGTAACTTTAGTGACGGAATGATTGACATCAGTTTCTGTCTTCACTATTATATCCCTCAAACTCTTCTGTTTCACCAAATTCTGATCTTTAGAATCACCGGAACTTGCAGTTATGTCGTCGCTTGGATTCTTTTTATCATTACAATACGCCGAGGTATACAAGTGCTTCTTTAATTTCGTATTTCGATTTAATATGAAGGTATTCTCTGTACCCAAAATCTGATATGCTCTAATACATATCAAATTATATTTTTTGAATTGGGAGTACTGTCTTCCAAGTTTTCTACAGAAGGTGGAAGCGACCGAAGGCAACATGATTTTTTTATTATATAAATAAATATTGTAAATAGATTTTAAAACTCGAATTCACACTTTTTTACATCGACTTAGATCTTTGTACAGTACATGGTTAAAATAATAATAAAGTTATAGCTTTATATTCTAAGTATTAATAATTTCATAAACAGAAAAGCTATTTTTTAATAAATAAGTGTATTTTTTGCTACAACAGACTTTTATGATTTGTCTCATGTCTGTTACCTATCAAAATATCCAATCTGTCAAAAAAAAATACCGACGGCGACAAGTGACAGTACATAACTGATATTGCCATACAAAATTATAGTGTTATGTTAAAGATATTTATTTATAAAATAAACACATAAAATAAATACAGCATTTTAATTATTAATTTTATAATAACGGATTAACATCTTTCGTAATGCCTTTATACAAAATTAAATGTATTAAGTAAGGCACATCAATATCCATTAGCCCTAGTACGTGTTTTGACGTTACGAAAACTATGATAGTTTTCCAAATAGTAAAATCGAAACACATAATTATTAAACACTCTATGCATCAAAATATATTAAAATAATTATAAAATCTGTTAAAAATTTTATTATTTAAGATCATTTATAAATGATCCTAAATAATTAAAGATAAATGTATTTTTTAAATAAATTATCTTAAATATTTTAATAAATCTTGTTTCTTGGAGTGTATACAGTACATATCAGAAGAGCGTCTAAAGTGACTATATTAAAATTGAACTCTGGTAAGAAAAAGATCCTAATTTTCTATAAAATCCTGTGAACATAACTGAAATTTAGATAGTCAAGAAGCTTTGTAAAGAATATTAGTGTTAAAGTTTTGTAATACAATAAAGTTTTATAATATGAAAAATTATGAAAAACATAATGTTTTGAAAAAAATATGAAAATATGAAAAACATAATGTTTTGAATTCAAAACATTATGTTTTTCATATTTTTTTGGAAAGATTCGTATCGACGCTTATTTATCTAGTTATACCATGGAGTCTAGTATCTAATCTATCTAGTCGATTTGCTGCAATATTTTGGGTTAGATCTTACTTATGAAATTATTAAAAGCAACTTGAAAATGTTATTTTAACATACTATCTTTTAACGAAAAAAGACACTGTATAAAATGTATAATATTTATTTGTAGTCTTAAAATATTTAAAAGAATCCCTAATTTTTACTTAAAATAAAAATTGGGCGGTATTTCTAAAAGCCTTTAGAATGACCCTTCCCGGAATAAAACATACTGAAAAAAAATAAAAATGAAGGGACGCTCATTTTAAGTTTTGACAGATGACAAAAGGCGCGCAATGTGGTCACTGGTCATTATTTCATTAGTCATTACTCATTAAATAATATTTATTTATAACTTTTAAAGTCAGAGCATTACGAATTATCTACATGAAAGTGGTTTTATCGATAAAGTCTTACTTTCTTTGATAACGATCACACGTGAAACTCTGTACCGGTTCTCTGTTCATCGCGTCATAAGTCATCATAGCAACCTAAGCAAGACTTGCATTTTCGGCGAAAAAAAGAATTAAAATGCCAGCGAGCAGCATTAATTTATATCACATGCACGAGGCTAAAAATAATTTCAACGCAGTGCAACTGGCTCCTATTTGTCCTGACACCGGTGCTCTAATGGGCACATGCCAGAATTACCACGTATCAACTAATTGTTATTACGGTTTTCACGGCCCAAAAAGCATTGAAAACATACAAGAAAATAATGATAGCGAAATGACTGAGGTTGATACCAAAGCAATTAATTCCATATCGACATTATCCCGACAAAACAATTCAAGAAAAAGAAGTGCAGAAGATTTTGAATATCCACTAACTAAACGCTTACGTGAAGGTAAGATTCTTCTTATTATGCTTTTGAAATCTTATTGACTCGTTTGTTCTTACAATAATACATAACTCAGATTCAATAAGGTTTCAATTAATTATTTATCTAAAAATTATTCAATTGGTATATTGGCTGTTATTTATATACCACTGAATAAGACTACAATGCAGCAGGGATGTTTACGAGCAGTATATGGTTAATATGTTATGGTTATGTTTTGTTGCAGTTTCAAATTTAAATTTAATTAAGTTGAAATAATAATATTTTGTTAAAGATAATAAATTGCAAAACCTGTTGCATTGCAAAACCTTTCATCCATAATATTTGTAATAAAGTAGTTAGTAATATAATATTTATATTTTAAATTACTGGTATAGTAGAATCTCACTAATTTGGCACTTCAATAGACTGACACATCCAATGTGGTACCCCCCGCCTATGCCATTATTTTTTAATAAAAATAATATAAACCAAAATCGGCTAAATTTGCCAAGTGGTTCTTGAGTTTTAGCAAGACTAACTTATATTTTTCCAGCATCCTCTGGTCTTTAATAGTGCCATATTAGTGAGATTCTACAGTAATATTATCAGAATTGTATGTCTTTGTGTTTCAACACATTTAAAGTTATTTATTGTAATGTTTATATTTATAAAGAACCTCTATTATTATATAATAAGCTATCTGTTACATTTTTAATGGTGGGTGTGAATTTCTTTTATATTATTATTGATATCCACAAACATAACTATTGGTAGAACAGAAAAATCCAGCACAATGGAGTTTAATCTATAACTGATAATGATGCAGGTCACTGGCCTAAAAAAATATTTTTATCATTGTGTACTTACCAAATAAGATTTATATCTTGCTGTAATCTACCAATTCAGATTTATTTTACAAATAATCTTTATTTAGAACTTAAATTAGTGTACAAACATGAATTATCATTGCTAATAAAATACATGTTTCTTCTTAAATCCTATATAGTGTAAATATATTTTTTTTACAATAATAAACCTTATGTTAGTAATAGTAAATCAACAATATATTTTATTCATTGGCATGAATTGAATGCCAAAAATAATGAAATAATTTACAAATTAACTTTTTAATCTTTTCAAATCATGTATGAAATAGATTTAACAATATTTATAAAACTATATGAATATATAGAAATAAATGTACAAAAACAAAAAAAGGAAACATAATTTAAATCAGAAAATTTACAGAAATGTATAGACATAGATTATGTTTATTTTTTATTTTTGTCTATTTCACAACAGAAAAAGGTTTTTCTTTTATTTTGTAAAGTCTAATACATTATTATTAATTGGTTTCTTGTAATGTATCTCTTTACATTTAGAATAAGGCTATGGTGAAAGAAACATACAAGAACAGACTCAACACAGTGAGTCAGTCAGTCAGTTTAAAATATGTCAAAAGTCTCAATCAGTGAGTAGGAAGTGGTTAAAATTATCAAATAATCCAAATGAAAGGAAAAATAAATATTTAATTTCACATAAATCTCCTTTAAAAAATATACCTTTAGATTTCTTTTAGTTATTGCCTTTTTCTGATTTCAAAAATCTTTAGATTCAAGCTAATATGACCTCTAGTGTAATTTATAATAATAATAATATTTTGTTATTGCAACAACATAATTCACAAAACAATAGACAACATATATTATTATTATTAATTGAGTGTAACAAACCTAGAATGCTCTAGAAATCCTAATCCTAAAATGCCTTGATCTGTTTTTATTTCTTATAATATAAAAGTGGGTATAGAATATATAGATATTTTTTATAATATAGTAATGTAGTAGTATTTTATAAGGAAAAAAGGGTTTTAATCTTTTTACAGACTACATGTTTATAAAAAACTATTTATGTTAAGCATAAGTCAAAAAGTTTGCTACTATAATAAAAATTTATGTACTCAATTTTCATGATCAATTGAATCTTAGGTTGCTGAAATTATAATTTTAACGCATGAATGATAATGTCTTTTTTAGTTTCTTACTTAGTTCAAAGTGAAAATTATATATCATTTTCCATGATACTTTCACCACACTTGGATTTGATTGATCTGCATATAATTTGAAACCGCAACAAAACTGGATCTCCGTGCTGCCTGCTGTCACATTTGAGGGCACAATGTGATAAAGTCCGACTTTATTTCAGAGGGTATGGTGCCTCCAACATCAAACTACAACCCATGTTTACTGCGTCCCACTCACAACAACCCAGATATATCTCGCTGTCTCATGGTCCATATGATTTAACTTATATCTGCATTTTGATCAAGTAAATCTAATTCAGAATGTCGTTTTATCTGCAGAAGTACAAACAAAGAAATGTAGAAAACCTGAGACAATTGAGAAACAGATATCAGATACAAGTTCAGAAGACTTGATGGAAACTCTTTATTGGAATTTGCATGGCGGAAACTTATTTCAACTGTTACAGTGTTTGTGAATTAAACAAATATTATAATATAGAGACTCTAAAAGAACTTCAATGTAATGATTTATAAGAAAATTTATTAACACTTATTTAGATGTTTAAGCAATATTGCTAATAAAATAAAAATAGGAAAGGGTGGGATTTTTATTTACAAAGAAAAACAAATATTGCTTTATATATTTTTATTTATTCTCAATAAATATTACAGAAATGAGACTATGTAAATATAGACAGTCAATGAAACAGTAAAGAAAATACAATATTAGATAAATTAAGCTGGAAAAGACCATGCTGACTTACTCCTCGACCCTACTCTGAAAAAAAGGAAAAGGAAATTAATTTCTATTTATTTTGTTTTTCTGTTACAGATGCAGTAAGAAGATTTAATATATAATTTCTTTCAGGTACACTCAAACAAAACATCAAACCTAGTTTGAAGTTTGAGTGTTTGTTTCATTTAAATGTGGTATTAAACTTCACCTTTTTGCTTTTCAGATGATTCTTCCATATGCAGCCTTGTTGGCACACGGTCAAGCCCGAACCACTCTGCTTCGGCCTTTAATATAAACATATCTTTTTATGTACAATATCTGATATGTGAAAGGCTTAAAACATTTTGTGTAAGATTATATGCAAAATCTATTTAAGAATTTTTGATAGTTATTAATTATCTGTGATAAATTTGTACCTGACAATTTTTTATATAATATACTTGTTATTATAAATTTATACTGTATTTTATTTATCACTTATGAATGAATAGAATTAATAGAAAATGTTATAAAATTAGGTATTTATTTTTAAATAATAATGTTAGTAAAAGAACATGAAACTGAAATTAATTAAAAAATCTTTATTGGGATCACAAACAAAATAAAATAAGTATTAATTGAAAAAAAGTGCATTAAAATATTTTGTTTATTATTGGATATACACTTATAAAAATGAATACACATTGAGATCATAAGAAACAGATTAGTATGATTAGATAACATTATTGTATAAATGCAAGGTATACAGTTACTTATGAAGCTACTAGGCAATAGTTAGTTTTTGCGGTTAGTACAGTTAATTAACGGAAGGCATCTACAGTACAGTACATGTTGCATTACCTCTGTAGGCGTGACCTCGTCCGTGTCCACGACGTCTGGTAGAGACTCATTGCCACCCTCGTGTGCGTTCTGTCCGTCCCCTAAATCAGCGCGGCATGTTTGATCGGCTTCAGCCAAGTCACCATTGTGCATTTCCGAACAGTTAATGAGATCCACCTTTCCTTCTTGACTCGAGTGAGGGCTTTCATTCATATCCCCTCCATCGATATCCATGTGGACGTGACCGGGCCACATGTCGTAGGGACACGCGTTCATTTGATGTAGTTGCGATTCACTCGAACTAAACAGGTTCAATGAACCGGCTACATCTTGTAAAATCGAGGATTCGGATATTTCACCCGTCATATGATTTGATTCGTCGACTTCATTATTAACCGAAGTGAATAGAGCCATATTTTCAATAATATCACCAGATACGTCGCAAATTCTCATACCTTCATATTTAGAGAGCAAATCTAGAAGTCTCTTAGTCCTTCTTCCGTCGGCCGGAGGGGTGATGATGAGAGAGGAGAGAGATTCAAGTAAATCGATATTAAACACCTCTTCACTCTTAAGTAAAAGAAACCGTACAATTTTATTATCGATCTGTACCGAACTCGAACACGCATTTTGAGCATTACAATCCTGACAGGCATTCGCCTCTGCAGAGGTGGTTGTCACCTCCGTCGCCAAATCCTCATGACGAGCCTCGTCATTCTCGCTTTCAATAAGCTGTCCGTACTGTGCCAGAACACCGCGAATCGATTGCAGGACTCTCTGCCTCAGCGGATCCGAGCTGATCAGCTGCAGCTCCCTGAACAACTGGATCAAAAAATCGGGATGCGACTCGTTGACTCCTATTAGCGTCGTCACTTCGGAATAAATATTTTCTCTCAGGAGATCGAACAGCTTGGACGTGCCCTTGTCCTGCAACTCGCGGCTGGCCGACGCCAAGTTGGGGTTGGGGGCGTCGACGGACGAGCTCGCTATGTCGATGTTATTGGTCGCGGAGAACACGAGAGCGTAATTCCGTCTGTTCGCCGCATTCTTGGCGGGCAGCTTCGCGGAGGACTTCCTCTTATTAGCTGGCGCGTTGAGATTATTAGAGTGGGACTGCACGATCTCAGGTATCGGATTCGCATATGTGAGGTTTCGCTGCGCCGGCGGGTCCGGTCTGTTGACGTTGAGGTTGGAGGCGTCGTCCTCGGGGTTCTGGTTGACGTTGAGCACGTCGGGCGCGGACGAGAACGAAAGTGAGCGCTCGTAGGCACGCGGCGGGGGGACCGCGGGGAGAGCGGGGCCGGGCGCCGCGGGGGGTCGGGGCGCGGAGGGGGGAGCGCCCGTGTTGCGCTTGGGGGTCAGCGACGGAGACGTGGACGAGGAGGTGTGCTGCAGGCTGTTGTGGGCGCGCTCCACCAGCGCGTGCGTCACGTGACCCTCCGCGTTGCTCTTGTTCGTCGATAACAGGTTCTGACGAGAGTAGCTGCAGAAAAATAGCGAATTAGACTCCGATGATTTAGATTTATATAATGAAGGTATATAATCAAGTCAGTACGGATGAAACAAATATAGATTAGGTACTTTACAGAAACACAAAAGAGGGGTTTATCGCAAGCCTCACATCACACAATTCTTACCTATATTTATATAAGGAGTGCAGTACACAAATAGATTAAATACTATAACGAACTATTAAATATTACAACTAGAAGAATATGACGGGTACATTTTCTAAAATCTGAAATAAGATATAATATAGATTAAGTACATACATAGAATGCATATAATAAGTATATAACCCATATTTCTAATTTCTATTACCTTCTAAAGTTATCCCAATAGTTATTGGCCCTGTTGCCGGGCGGGACCTGATTGTTCAAGGTGTGCGAAGCCGTCTCGGCCCGCCAGCGCTCTTCCAGCTAAACATATGTGTATAAAAATATATTGGTTGTTTCTGTCACTCATATTAAACCAACTTTTTGTAATTTATAAATGATTTTATTTAAGTATTTATGTGTGTGTATATATATATGCATACAACAATATTTATAAACCAGTTAATCAAATATGTGTCTGTATGTATGTGTGTAGTTAGCAAGTGTTCGTCGTACGTGTGTGATCTGTTCCCGCAGTGCGTGTATGTCCCGCGCCTGCGCCGCCAGCTGCTGCCAGCCCCAGGCGCCCCACGCGCCGCACGCGCAGCCGCACGGCCCGCCCACCACGCCTGCGCATTATACATACCATTAGGAGACTCCTTTTGTATAATATTGTAAAGTAAATTTGATAAAATTGAATAATAACGATACAAATACATAGAAAAGCATATTATAAATATTTGAATATATTTAATAAATACTCAAACCCAGAAATGCACAAATCTATGCTAATTACATATGGGCCTGTCCCTGTCGGGAATTGAACCCGGTCCCCATTGACCCACCATACGTTAGGCGTCTGCGCTAAACACTCGACCAACGGGGCTTTTACTTATAAGTATATTTTTTTAATGTAAAATGAAAACCCTTAAATAAAGAGCCAAACGGTCAATACTGAAGTTAAAAAAGGAACTAAATAATTTTTAGGTGCCTAAAATAATAATATAATTACCGAACGGCATCATCATATTGTATGGCATGGCTGGCGGGAAGCCCATCGGCGTCCCCAGGAGGCGCTCCATGGTTTGCGAGTGACTGTTTTGAGTGAACTGATTTGTGCGCATGTCCTGTAACATTTAACAGTGTTGACACACGAAAAAAAAGTTTAAAGTTGCAAAATAATTAATAAAATGCATTAATGTTATCATTGATAAAAATACAGTATTTTTATATAATATATTATAAAATATCTTAGTTACCTGATTTGATTTATTAGTGTTCCAACAAGTTGGCGGCAGGTGTGAGTATGGTGTATTTGCAGTATTGTCGACTGAAAATTATAATTATTGTAGTTTCATTTAGATATTTTTAAACACTCAATAATGCTTATAATAAAAAGTAAAACTGTTTTAAAATAAATTACTGACATTATATATATAACATCAGAAATGATGCGATATTTACTTACTTATGTCTAAGTACATACCGCATTAGGGAATAATAAAACCCTGTTTCAAGAAGATTTCCCAAAAACATTCGATAACTATTTATGTATTCCTACTTAGGTAGAAAATTGCTGTTTTCATTAAATTCGCACTTTTTAAAGTTAAATTGTGCAATAAAGAAATAACAGATACAGGGTAGACCTACTGTACTTAGAACAACAATATGTATATCACAATGTGGAATCAAACCCACAACCATTGGTTCAGTAGTGGTCACTCACTACTAGGAAGGCCGGCAAAATGTCCTTTTCGAAGACCAAAAATATCACGCTTTAGAGAAAGCATTGAAGAGAAAGAGTCAGTTGACTTCTCTTTGCAATATAAATAAAGTTGAAATAATATACTCTCACCCGCTCCCCCGGTGACGCTGTAATAGCCAACAGGGCTAACAGCATAGACAAACAAAAAAAAAAAAAAAAAAAAAAAATAATATACTCACTGTTTTGAGCAACTGGTGGAACCATATTTATTGTGGATTCTGAACGCGGCTCGTGACGAACGTTGGCGTTCACGTTGTTTTGAAGAGGAACCTGGTTTAAAACAGAATTAATTTATTACAGCAACATAGTGTCACAAGGATACACTCAAAAAAAATATTAACTTTCAAATAATGGTTATAATATATTTCAATGTTAATTATAATAAATCGATAAGCAATAAATTTGCGATATATTTCTTACATTATTATCCTCAGACTGTCGTTCCTGTGTAGGTCTTCGTCGCGGACGATTTCTTTGATTCATCTTGTTTCTTGAAGCACTGTAAAACCGTTTATATTTAACTATATATATTTCAAAATAATCACTTTCATTTTATTATGAATCATTTTTATTATGAAAATATAAATTGCATTTTCTTTCAAACCAACATACGATACTGTATTTCTTAACAATGTACCGCTTCCAAATGTAAATAAAAACAAAACAATATACATATAAATTTCAAAAAAGCTAAGTATAATTCTTACGTGTCACTGTCACTTGCGTACGCGCTGCCAACTTGCGAGTGCGCCGTGTTGAGGGAACGAGACGCCGCGCTCTCCGCGCCCTGGACACAACATTTATATATTATATCTATATATTACATTTTCAATGTACATATAACAAAACTAGACAAGAAATTACGTTCCTTCTCATGTATATAGATACATTAATCTTTTTTTACATATTAATAATATTTTGAAGTGCTAAAAAAATACATACAATTTAAAATTACAAAAACTCACCCTATAATTTTCATTCTCTCTAGAGATCTGCGAATCCATTTGTACGTGTTCGGATCGGGATTCTGGTTCTTCCTGTTCGCTGTAAGCAATAAATTACCTTTTATTGATTTCACGATAGTTGTTTGAATGTGCCATCAAAATGAACAATGACTCTTATACTTTTTCACCATGTTCATAATTATATATTAAAAATATCTTTAGGTATTGAAATCTTTATTCTTAATTTAAAACTGTTGAAAGTTAAGTTTCTACCTAGGACCAGGAGGCATATGTATTCTAAGATTAAAAAAATGCAACAAATATGTCAATTTACCTATTATACGATCCGTTGACCACCGAGGCGTCCCTCGAAACTGCTTTAAGAATAATCTGAGCCTCGGAATCCGCGCTTATCACCTAATAAAATCATAAAATATGTATATATTTTTTTTTATTTAAATAAATTACAAATTGAGGAAAAGGCAGATGAATCAAAGTAGGAAATGGAGGAGTTTTGGGTTTAAGTAGGTGTTGTGTTACCTTCTTATTGAGCAGCGCCTCAAGCTCCCGCTGCTTGTCGGCCAGCAGCGCGCGCAGCTGCATCTGGCGCCGCTCGGCCGGGCCCGGAGTACCGCCGCTACTACCGCTACCACCACCCATACCGGCACCACCACCACCATCGCCCGCACCACGTACCACCTCCTCGTTCACTTTCTTTTGTTTACGTTCTGAAATAATTTTGGTATAAGTTACGTTTTACTATTTATGTATGCGACATATAATAAATATATAAATGTTTGTTATAAATATATAGGATTTAGACTATAGTATAGTAAAACTAAAAATAAGTACCTTTATTAGTGACCATATCTTTTATTCGCGCACGTTCTCCCATTATCTTTTCAGTCTCCATGCGGAGTTCTTGAGCTAGTTCTTGTAGAGAGTTGATGTTTGCCTCGTGGCCTACAAAATTTTAAATATAAAGAAAAATATAACAATATAAATTTATATAGAAAATTATGAAGTAGTAAGGAAGGATTTGTTAATTTTATTAAATAATAATAGGTTAATAAATTCTATCAAATAAATAAAAGTAGTTAACAAATAAAAAACCAATTACTCTGTTGCTGTATTTGCTGTGACTGCATGTGCTGCATCTGCTGTTGTTGAACAAACTGCTGTTGTTGTTGTTGTAATTGTTGCTGTTGTTGGAGCTGTTGTTGTTGTTGGAGTTGATGTTGTAGTTGCTGCTGTTGTAACTGTTGTTGATGTTGTTGGTTCTGTTGGTGTTCATTAGTGAACTTGTGTCTAGCTAATGAGTTCCGTACTCGACACACGCTACCGTCGTTTGACCATCCGCCCAAACTGCCACCACCCTCCGATTTACTAAATAAATAATAGTTATTAAACTATGATATAAAGTTTTTATTTATCCATCTTATATATTATATAAGAAAAAGTAAATTATTATATATTAATGATAAACTAGTTTTTCATATATATAAACAGTAATTAGTAATTATTTTAAACTCACTTGTCATGTATGTTGGAATGACTGGGCATATGAAAAGATTCCTCATGAACTCCAGATAGATGATCAGCTTCGAATGTCTCTACCGATCGCATGAGATCTTAAAATAACATTAATAATCAGTAGGCTCCATATTTAATAATAGTCAATATTCTTTATTTTACTCCAATAAACAGAAAATACAAAGCAATGATAGCAAGAGGCGGCCTTATCGCTGAAAAGCAATTTCTCACTTAAGATTGAGAATATGAAGTGATAACAAACTAAATAAATAATAATTAAATAAGGGGTGTAGAAAAGAGAAATAAATAAATTAGATCTACTTAAAATATAGAAATAAGGTAAAGATAAGTTGATAAGTTGATGATAAGTTAAGCTATAATAAGTTTGCATTACCTTTAGTTTTTTGCAAGGCTGTCTTGATGGCTTTTATTTCCATGAGTTTGAATGGGTCTTCATTTTTGAGATTGACTTCTGATTTGTTACCTAATAAAATATAATATAAAAGTTAAAGTTTTGTAATTTGTCTTAGGAATGAACAATATGAAATATATAATTATCGTATATACGACAGCACAAATATTTTAATGTAGTATTTAATTATGTAATTAAAGATAATTAAATATTTATTATATATAAAGGTTACATTTACGCGATGGTTCATCTTCACCGCTATCTTCGCCTGAGCTGGAGTACGTGTTCCGTGAGCTGCCGAGACGGGTCACCATTTGCAGTTTTTGGAATTCGGTCACCTTGAAATAATGTAATTATTGGGATAAATTTGATAATAAAGGGAAGTACACACTAGAGGGAAAATGATAAATTTATTCTTTTTTTTATGATGTGTATCTTTTTTATGAGTGTGAATTTTTATGTATTCAATATAGTTCATGTGTCTGTCTTTTCTTTCAAAAAAATACATTACATTAAAATAAATATACACTATTATTTTACTAGATCTCATTTACAGTAATTAACCATTTGTGCTTTGCGTTAATTCTATATATATATATTAATATGGCACAAAAGAAGGAGGATGAAAAATATCTAGAAATACGTCAGATCTATTTAAAAATGTCATTCATTAACACGTTGCAACTTGTATAAAGTATTAATATATAAACTTGGCAGACGTAGTCATAGATTTTAATGTCCCCCATTTTATTACAGTTATAATGAATTTTATAATCTTTGAAAGATACCTACATCTCTTTGACAGTAGCGGATTTAGGTTTTAGGACGCCCTAGGCCCGAGACGATATGGCGCCCTTTATCTTTTGTAACAATATATATATAAACATATATGTACATATATGTGTGTGTGTATAAAATAATTAAATATAATTGCAGTTTACAGAAAACCCAATCGATTTTAAAATTTTGTCAAAATTTGCCGCCCTAGGCCCGGGCCTCACGGGCCTAAGCCTAAATCCGCTACTGCTCTTTGATGAGAATGTATGTTGAATATCCGCCAATAGCACAAGAGTGGGATGTATGCGTTCAAAATAGGCGTCCAATCACTGATTACGGATTCAACAAATATTACTGCTTTATATACTATATTGGCTATGTTCAATAAAAAAGGTATAGTACCAAGTTCTCCATGTGCACCTTCTTGGCACGCAGGTCTCGTAACTGCGCCCGCAGCGCGCGACCGCGGCCCTCCGCCCCCCCACCACTGCCCCCGCCCGCACCCTCCTCCTCGGATAGAGCCTCCTGCATGCACTTATTATTTATAATATCTAATATTAAAAATCGATATCGTTTAAAAAAACATTAAACTTATTAAAGTTTCGTGAACCATCATGATTATTCAATTTATAATTTATAGTTCACGTAAATAAATCGAATATTTCATGAGAGTCCACCATGCTTCGAGTTTATGAATAGGAACCCCAAATGGGATCAAAACTAGTCGGGCAAAATTTGTATTAATTTAATGGGTATTTATACTATTTAAGGTATAATAATATGTACCTATTTATTGATTTGATATTTTTTTACTTTAATTAGGCTTGTCACCCGATGTAAAGTGATCACAAAAATAATGTACCTCACTGCCGGCCATATTGCCATCTCTCAGGAGGAAGGCGTCGTGCGCGTGCAGTGCGTGCGGGCGCGCGTGCTCGCCGTCCATGAGCTGCGAGCTCATGTCCGACTGAGGCAGGGTCGTGGCCACGCCGATGGGATTGGTGGCGTAGATGCGGTTTTGTGGATGATAATTTGCGTTTATTGTCATGTTCTGAAATATTTAAAAATATAATTTAAAATAAAAAAATATTTAATATTGTTTCAGTAATTTGAATATTTTTTAACATTTAATTCTAATATGAAAGTTCAAGAAAATATAATTTAAAATCCATTAGACATATGTACATATAGTGAATATGTACATATGTCTAATGGATTTTAAATTATATTTTCTTGAACTTTCATATTAGAATTAAATGTTAAAAAATATTCAAATTACTGAAACAATATTAAATATTTTTTTATTAATATCTTATGAAAATATTATTTTATGTTAGAAAACATTCGCAATAAAGATAATATTTTAAGGTGCTGATTTGTACCTGCATTCCTACAAAATTGTCATGTGAGGAAGTCGGATGATGTATTTCCTGTGTTTGACGTTCCTTATTTAATTCTTCTAATTGTTGTTTGGCTTCGGCCTGTAATATAATAATTGGTTGAAAGATTTTTTTATTTTTTTAATTTAGGTGTATTATTTTAAATACCTGATACTTGAGTAGTCTTTTCTGCTGTTGTTTAAGAGCAGAGAGACGTATCTGTGACAGTTCCATCTTGTTTTTGATTTCACTTTGCCAAAGCTCACTATCACTATACACTGAGCCGTTACTTTGCACCGATGCTGGTCTTACAACAACATCCTGCTGAAAAGTATATTATAAATGACAATTTGAACCAATTAAGTTAATAATTAGGGAAACCACAATATACATGAAAAATAAATCAAGATTGACAGGACACGGTCAAGCAAACAACAATATTAATGAATTATTCATAAATCTTCACTATTTGGTTTAGGAAGGAATTGTTAGAAGCTTTTGAAACCTTTTGATACATGCGCTTGGTTTAACAACAGACACACTGGATACAACAACAGAAACCTGGTCTTCATTGTTGTTTAAATCTTTATTTTGTTTAATTTCTTCAATCACGGCTATTTTTTCCACGCACGCCAATATATTTTTTCTCAATATATTGTTAAGTTGTTGATCATCTTTCTTTATCTCTGGTTCGCAGGTAACTGACTCTATTTCTCTTATTTCGACTCTATCTGATATTTCTCCACCATTCTCTTGAACCATATCATTTTCTTGGTCTTCATTAGTTATAGCGTTAATAATAGTTCTATTTAGATGTTCATTTTCTATATTTGTTACTTTTTTGTTATTATTTGTTGCATTATCATTGATTTTAATGTTACTTTTATCTTGATTCAGAGTTTTATTATCTGATTTAGTTATAACTTCATTTTGATCAGTAATATGGTTTTCATTGCTTTGTGAATCTGCATTCTCAAATTGTTTATTAACTAATAAAGATTCAAGCTTGGTTTCACTTTCTTTCAGCTGCATCACCATTTTCACAAGCTCATCATACTCCTCTCTTGTGTGCTCAATAAATGTCTAGATTAAAATATTACATATAATATTGTGTACATAAAAAAATATATAATACAATAAATATACTTGCTTAGTTTTACAGTATAAAAATAATATATACCTCATCTTCAGAGTTTCTCATGGTATCAACAAGTGATGACGTCACTCGTATGTACTCTCTGATCTGTCCAAGACGCCTTTCCACTGCTGCTGCATCTGGACACGCTGCCACTATGGCTTCACCTAACGCCCGAGCTGACTCTCTATGAGACTGAAATATTAAACTTATGTAAATTTTCACTACAGAGAAAAAATATTAACATATTTGAAACTAGGACTTCTTTGATACTGTATGACCGATTGAAAAACTAAGATATTGCGATACTAATAACCGCGACAAATTTAGTGTTGTTTTTGAACCTAAGACTACTTTCAGACTGTCGCCAATTAAATAACTGAGCAATAGTGACACTAATAAATTTGATAAATTTAGTATTATACATGTGGTAGAATGTTTGTTTCCATAATATATTTCAATTTACTTACATGATTTTCATTAACATTGTTGAAGCTACCTTGCCCTTGGTCATACATATTGTTCATCAAGTTGACAGACTTGGTTCCGGATCTTGAGTGAGTGATGGGTGGGGTGTTATTATTATTTGTGTTATTTCCTTCAAATGTATTGCGCGTTGAATTCAAATTTCTTGTTAAGTTATTTCTATTCTGGTTTGGAGTCTAAAAAATAGGATAGCTTTATCATATTTTATTATGGAGAGATATATTTCATTATACATTTTTTTATATACATACAATTAATTGTTGATTGATATTCCCAGCAACCGCATTAGGAGTTGTGGGGTTCACTATCATAACAGCTGCTGCAGCGTGGTTTGAATGTGGTATTAAACCTAAATTAATTAAAATATTATTTGTATTAATCATATAGTACAAAAAAGCTAGAATAAGAGAAAAAAAATATATAATTACTAAATAAAGTTTGTAATTAGATATATTTTGTAAAACTTTTAAAATATATGAGCCTTCTATAACAATAATAAGACATTGTGCAAGCAAGTAATGCCGTGGAAGTATACAATATTATATAAGAGCAGTTATTAAATAATAGTAATATGTTTATTGCAAATAATACTTTTTTTACTTTGCCATTGATGCATTTGTTAGTTATTCAATACTTTATGACTATGCAACATAACAGTTAATAGTTATGCGAGGTCTCTTTGGGAGGCACTGTGGTCATGTTTTTTTCAATAACAAATTATTTGTATTATTTATTTATAAATCAAAATGTTGGTTATAATTGAAAATGTTAAAACAATAGTTGGTCGAGATATTTATAATTATCTGTTAGAGCCAGAA
Source organism: Napeogenes inachia (assembly GCA_959347355.1). Taxonomy (NCBI): domain Eukaryota; kingdom Metazoa; phylum Arthropoda; class Insecta; order Lepidoptera; family Nymphalidae; genus Napeogenes; species Napeogenes inachia. The sequence continues at coordinate 17,993,331 of OY365797.1, forward strand.
GAATAAATTGTTATCCTATATATAAAATTACCATTCTGCATTTGATGAGCATATGGATGCAATGTATGTGAGCCGGTGGAGGCTGCATCATCGTGTTGATCAACTGACAAACCCTCTCTATTCTGTACAGTCAGTGGCAAAGCACGCGGTTGAGGACGAACTGGTACAAAGCGCCCAAATCCACCTTCGTATGGAACTGAGTTGTCTAAAATATTAATGTTTAAAATGTTTTTATCTTAAACAGACTATTTCTTTATTTCTTAACACCCATATTTGTTAAGTTTTTAAGAAGCAACAAACAAACCCTTTGTTATATAGGATAACAGGACATTTATGTAAAGCAACATACAACAGAAAAACATTGAAACAAATTTTTTTCATACTGATAATAGTGGCATCATTATAATTGGTTACACCTTATAAAATTACTTAAGGAAGAAAGTTATAATCATGCTGCACTTTGATACAAGCACACATTTGAAATTTTATTGTATATCAGTGCAAAATGTTCACTCTTCTGGACTTTTAAAATAATGTGGTAAATACTAGTATTTGTTTTTTTATGTCTTGTTTTTTAACATATATTTATAAATGTGATTATTCCATATGGTTATCATTTATAAGTGAAATATTATTTATAAAAAGATACATATTGTATCTCGTTTCCTAACAAATATCTTTAGAATATTATTTGAAAAGTAAAGATATTGATATCTTTAAAAATATTCATGAATCAAGCATCATCAATACTTGTTAAGGAAATAGCAATAAAGATATATTTTTTTGTGATAATAAAAAAGTGTATATTATAATTGTATAACTTATATCTTATCACACGGCACCTGTATAATTTAAACAATACTTACCTAGATCTGTCAATTCCTGGTCTGAAGTATTGTTGGTTTGTTTCCTGGATTGATTACAATTAGACCTTGCATTATATTCTGAAACTGGAACCCAATCCAATGATGTCTAAAAAATTTGTATTCTCTTCAATTTTAACTAATTACATACATATAAAGGGAGGTGTGAAAAATTTTATACCAAATTTTAACCTTCACTACCTTCTTGGATTTTAATTTAGAAAAACATCCTCCCATATATAACAAGTTCTTAATCTAATTAATTGATAGATAAGATTAAATTTGGTGAAGACAAATATTTTAATATAAATAGCACAGAAAAATTCCTGGTATATAAATGTGTGTATAAGATTACTAAGTAAATTGGAGTTTAGCCAATACATATTGCGAACCCAAGTTTCTATTAATAAACAGGTGCATGTGATCTGAAAAAACTTCACAGTATTCAGTATTTCTGGCCCAAATCACATACGAACACTACGACTGCCTTAAGGTGGCTGCTATAGCAAAATATTTCTAGGTGCGTGCAGATACTTCTTAAAAATAATTACCGTCACCATGTTAGTGGCCATGTCGCGTCGTGTTGGTGTTACAGCCTCCTGCGGTACATTGCAATTGTTTCGCACTTTCGTTTTGGGTATTGTACCCGTGTGTCCTGAATGCCTTTCTTTATTACCAGGTGCCATTACTATACTTTTAATAAAATTTACAATTGTTTCATACGCTTTTTAGGAACAAACATGATTTTATTTACACTGCAAATAAATAATCATATTTTTATCAGCTAAAACAAATTATAATAATAAGATATAAGTATTGACTTGCTGCTATTTTGACAAAACAATATTGCTTATGCTTTCTACAGATTCTTCTCGTTTTTTTTAAATCAAGTATTGGAAATTGGAATTGGCTGTCTAGTCGACGCAAGCGTTAGTGACAGTTGACATTAACTTTTTTTGTTGGTTCGTTCAATAATTGCTTTTTGTTATATATATTTCGTAAAGCTACTCGTGTAGAAATACTATTATTAATATATTATATGCATTATCTTGTTTAAAATATTATGATACTACTAATAAAACTCCACTACGAAGTATATATACATATATTACGGGGGGAATAAACTTATTGAAATAATTGGAAACTAAGAAATTGTTGAAAATTATTGAATTATCTTTAGACTCTCTGTATTTTATTGTATTAGTAATTATGCAAGTAAAAGAATTATCGCATTGTTATTATATACATATATTACTAAACGTCCTTATATATGAACATACAAAGTATTGCTTATTTCGTAATATAATGCACAAGCAATCATAGCACTTAATGTGTGGAGCCCAAGATTCAAACTGAATTATGTTGATTATCACTTGCAACTTCGCACCGGTCGCCGGCCGGTATCAGACGGCAACGGCAATACCAACCAACCATTTAAATTCGTAATTTAGTACGCGCTATACGGTGTAGGTATTTTAGTACCGTGCAATGAGTTTTTGTTTAATAATATAAATTTTTCGAGGTGACGATTTTAAAATGTTTGATATAGTGTGAGGGTGTAAATTAATCCGAAAGAACGAAAATATTACTTCACTTCATCATCGGTAATTTTATTATATTTTATTAAGTTGTAATGTTTGTAATCATTTAACAGGTATTTTTTATTTTAGTATAATATTTAGTAAATGTTTCGAATAAGTACTTATTTTAAAAATACAAGTATACATACATATATATAAAAATTTATTATAAGTAAACGCTAATCGTAATTTATAAATACATTTAACGAGAATATAGGTATGTTAAGACACCTTTACATGTTGATATACTAAAATTAATGAATTAAATTGATATTTTAATTGAAACTCAACAATGTTATTAATCAAAGATAACGGTTAAGACTTTAGAATTGCACATACAGAACGGCTTATAAAATAGTTTTATAACTGCTGCTTCATATTATGCTTTGTTTTAAGTTGTATTTGGTCATGGCATTATAAATAATTTGCATGAATGGTAAAAAAATATTATGTAGGTAAATATAATTGATAAGCTATTCTCGAATATTGTGTACTATTCAATACTCAATATACATTTAATTATAAAAACTAGGTATGACTTTATGTTAACCCAAAAATATAATTTTGTTATTATAGCGTAGAAGTAGTTTTCTAAATTTTTTTTTACTAGGTAGTCGATTTACTTGCGAACTTCGTGAGAAGTGTATATGTATTATGTTAATTATATTTCTTGAACTACTTTAATCTCAATTTTGACTAATCGCAACGAAATTATCTTTTTATTCAGAAGCAATCCCATATTTTTTATATTACGAACACCTCAATCGGTATAAATAATATTTTTTTTTTTTTTTTTTTTTTTATATTTGCCTACCAAAATGACCCCACTCTGCCTGATCTTAAGCAGCCAGTGAAGTCTAAAAATGGAGGCCACCATTCTCATTCACGAAAAATAGAATGCAGTATGGTGGTCTCCACTATGGCGGCCTTGTGAGATGCTTTTTCACGCCCCGCTTAAAAGACCCAGGATCATAGTTAGAAGGAAACACGTGCCTTGGTAGTGAGTTCCACATTTTGATGGACCGACATAAATAGGAAGTGCTGAACCGTTTGGTTCGTGATGACAAAGAATCCACTGTGAAAGGGTGGCACTTCTGTCCTGCACGTGTTGTTCTAGATCGGAAAGGAGAGGATGGGATAAGTTGGAAGAGTTCGTCGGAGCACTCGCCGTTGTGTAGGCGATAAAAGACTGCCATAGCGGCAACGTCTCGACGCAATTGTAAAGGCTCCAGGAACCCCGTGGCCTCTGGGCTTCCGATTACACGAACCGCTCGCCGCTGCAACCGATCGAGAGTGTCAAGCAAGTACTGAGCTGAGCCATCCCAAAGATGAGAACAGTACTCCACACAGGAGCGAACTTGCGTCCTATATAAAAGACACAGCTGCTCCGGCGTAAAGAAGCGTCTCACCTTGTTCAACACTCCCAGTTTGCGTGAGGCTGTTTTAATGACACTGTACAACGTTTATAAATAATCATAATTACATTATATAATAAATTGTCCTTTAATATACCTATTTATACGAAATTTTTTAGTTAAGACTTGATTAACTAAGTACTACAGTTAGTTAACCAATAGATTTCCTTCTATCTATCTATCTATCTATCTATCTATCTATCTATCTATCTATCTATCTAAGTACTTTACATTAAGTACTGAGATCAGGTTCATCCTATTTTACCGGTTCATTATATTATAAATATAGATAATAAGTCACGCTACGGTGATTGCAAAAATGTCTCCCAGCTGTCCGAGTACACAAAATATTCGTAGATAGTACAAGGGTGGTTGGGCTCTAATGGAGGGTAATGGGGGCGGCTACTTGGGTGCGCCACATGACCCAAATACACTGTTTTGTGGACTATTATTAATAAAGCCTCATTTTACCTAGAAATCGTTACCCCACCTACGTTTTCACCCACTAGTTGCTGTTCAATTTTATTAGATTGTTTTGAGTTATCATTGCGATATTTTTGTATTGCGGTTAAATTTATAAGAGTTAATGAAACACTTAGCATAGGATATACGCAATAGTATTGTGAAATATACAAAAAAAATCGTACTATCAATAACATAATTATAAATGATTATGAGTAATTATATTGTTAATGATGCATGGTTCAAGTACATGCATCCGAAACGTGTCAAATCTCACCTTCATAACAAACATATCCTAATTTTTAACTATGTAAGAAGACAAATCCTTATTCAAATATGAACTATGTTTTTGTTCTCTAAAACGTTCTAAAAATGGCTGACTATAAAAAGTAAAACTATGTCACTTCCTTCTTAAATTCCAATTCATTCAGAAATGTTTGTAATGTCCGAAATTACAATCCGTAGCGCCGCTGTGACTGGAAAAAAACAGACAATCATTAGTTTAATTTCAATAGCATTACGAAGCATTAAAAACAATATATTATTTTATAACAAAACTAATAATGAATACAAAAGCACTTACGAGTTACGCTTGATTTATACGTAACTCGTAAATCACATTGATATTTTTTATGAATTATTTATAATTTCTGCGTGCTAAAGAATACAATTAGCAACATAGTGTAAAAAAGATACCGCTATACAAAATAAAACTGATCTCTCATTCCCTCCTATTACAGAAATTAAAAAGGAATCGTTTACGTCACTAAGCAGTAAGCAGGAATAAAACAATATTGTTTTATGATCGTGGTACGTAAAAAGTAGGTATACTACCTGTATTGTGATATTGCAAAAAAACGTCTCAAAACTATGACAGTTTTTAAGAGTTCATGTTAGGCCAGATTAACTGCTGACTTTTGAGACAAAAGACAGTTCAAACACCACGTGCAGTAATATCATACTCTACACTGTTCAATGAAACAGAAAATAGCAAGCACTGAGTTGCTACCGCTTTTAGGTAAAACAGCAGACATTGAAAATCCTGTTATCTATAAAATAAAATAAACACAATAACATTTTATAAATATAATAAATGATCTTTTTAAATATCGAACGATTGTTTATCATTTAAATCGGGAGGTACCAATATAGCATATGATTAATATCTGTTTGTATGAATATTTGTAGAAGTATGTCATTGAAATTGGTTGATATTTCGTATATTTGAATATCGAACATGATGTCACCGGTGACGTAACACCATGGCCCCGCTCAGCCAGTAACCGGTTCCATTGCTGGTGACCTCCAATTATGTTAATATTATTCTTCATCCTTTCTTCTCCTCGTTCATATAACTTGTACCGCCCGCGCATTTTAGGAGAAAATTGGCTAGTACATTAATTATTTTCAAATTATAGATGATTGAATAAGAAAAAAACCACGATTAATAGGAACACTTATTATAATATTATCATTCTTATATTTAAGGTCATTTGATAATGGAAAGTTTAACGGAAATTCAATAAAATTTTCATTTGTTAATTAGTGTTAAACCAAACTGCAATAGGAAAATTTCTTTTATTTAAATGAATGGTTGTTATTTACTATTAACATATGTAAAGCGAATTTTTTTTTTAGTTTAAAATTGGTTGTACGTACGCTGACGACTGTTTCTATTTCGACTAAACATAGCTAAGAACCATCTCGACGAACCAGGCTATTGAATAAAAAAACCGCAATCAAATCCGTCTACATTTCCACAATTGGCTGCTACATTGTCACAGACAGATACAAAAATACACAGATCGACAGTTAAAACTTATAAGTTATAACACTTCTCGTTTTGAATCGGTTGAAAAGTGAAAACAAAGCAAAAGTGAAAAAAGTTGAGAAGTGAAAACAAAGCAAAAGTGAAAAAAGTTGAGAAGTGAAAACAAAGCAAAGAAATTTTAATTACAAAGTTATTTCAATAATAAGTCGATCCTGGAATCTATATTTGTGTTTCTTAGTCATTCCTATTCATTGTGTGCAATCATAACTAGTTGCGACTTAATCTATCTACTATTGTAATTTACTTACTTAATCTACTATTGTAATTTGTAAGTTTGTAAAAGCTGGTTTCAAGATATACCTAATGGTGTATCTCTAATATAACTAATATAACTCCTGATCCAGGGATCTGCATTGTCCATCTCTTGAACTTATTTTAAAACCAATATATATATACTAATGGTTGTTATAGTTTACGATTTCTGTCATAGTGTCATAGAAAGTGCAAAAGACCTTTTGCTTTAATGCCTCCACCTCATTAGAGGAACTTTTCCCTCCATTTTATATTATTCCTGTAAACCAGGTTTGTCTACACATTAAATAGTATATAAATTATTTATTTATATAAAGTTGATTCATCATGATCATTTATTTATTGTAACAAAGAAGCCTCTCTGTTAAAGCAAATAATAAATAAGTAAAAAGTACTCGTTTAACTTTGTTGAAACACAACATGCGTCAAGTAAAAAGTAAGAGAAACGATTCAACATTGGCGGCCCAGTTATTCGCGGGAAGTCGTCGCGCTGCGCGATTGTGTTGGTGCTCGTATCGGGCCAAGACGTTTTTATTACTTGTGTATATATATAACATATAAGAAAATTTGTGCAAAAACTTTGTGGATTGTGGTCACTCTCTCCCACTTGTTTATAGAAAACATTATAACATAGAATTTGCAATAGTGTATTGAAAGTAGTTTTTTTGTTGACAATTTAGGAATTTGCAGTTTTTTAGCACATGTGATACTGTTTGGAGCATTGAATAATTTGTGTTTAAGTAAGTAATTCCTGGCTTTTTTCTTGGAACCAATTGAACCGGTATAATTCAGTAAGTTTTTTTTATATAATTAATATTTTTATCTATCTATTGATTGATTAACATGCTTATTTAATGAATAACATACAGATTAATTACTTAAATTCATACTTTTTTTTTTGGTTGAAAATGATCTCATTTGAAAAGTCTTGGTCTCCCCTTTCTTTAATTACTATTTCCAGTCTGATAAGACGCGTTATTTTTTTTAATGTACTTTTTTCAACTTACTTTTATTTTTACCAATATTGTATCAAAAACCAAATATGAAAATGTTTTACATCTATGTAACATAGTTATTAATCATTATGATATTAGTATTTAAATTTGTTTAAAAACCCTAAATTTAAACTTCTTTGAAAGGAAAAAAAAACAACTGCTAAAATAAATTTATATAATATCATTGTAGCAGTTGTTACTTGATACTATAACTATCTGTATATTCACAACCTGTTTGAGGCTGGGTACGTTGGCTTCCTTTGCTATATTTTTCTTTACTAGTCTCAAAGATGTCAAATACTTATGTCCCTGGATGTATTAGGGCTTGTGTACACTATAATACATGCCTGCAGCTTTATAATTCCCCTCCTTTGTAGCTTGGAATAGTGTTTGAATGCTGTCTCTGGCATGTGAACAAACCTCTAGGTTCATAAAGATGCAACGGTTTTTGTAGTAAAATTAAACAAACCGTATTTTATATAACGTTCTAATTTTTTATTTATCGAACATTTAATAAATAAATTAATGAAATCATTCAGTATTTTTATTCCATATACTTTATCTATATATATTTAATTATAGACGATAGCTGACAATTATTTAAAATTTACGGTTACTGATTAGAGAGGTTCCATTCATCTTCTTTGTAGGTTATCTAAAATGCAAAGCAATATTGCATGCGGGTTATCAACAAAACGGAAAAGCGACATCTTCTTCAACGCATTATCTATTGTTTATATTAGCATATACATTGTGTTAGTTTTATTGTGGTTTTAATTTATCTCATATAAAATACTCATCACTATTGTTGTATCGATTTATTATTTTATCTCATAAAATACCCATCACTAGAAATGTATCGATTTGTTAATTTGCCGCGTTCAATCTGAAATGTAATCTGTTTATGGCTTCTTTGTACTAATTTCTAAATTAAAAATCCGAGACCATTTGGGCTCTATTTCGATCCAATTATGTATTCGATACCGTTATTCACATAAATAACAGACTGGTTTCCTCTTTCAGAAATAATACTAAAAAAATATTTTCTTTGAACTTTTCGTTGTCAAGTGATTTTAACTGTAATGATAACACAATAAGTGACAAGTATTAGCCAATTATTAATCACGCCATATTTTTTATTCAACCGCCTATTGTTATTTAAATGATGTTACTAAAGTCATACAAATGTCATATTATTATGAGTACTTGATTTATTATTGTAATCAATTTATACATTTATAAAATGATCTCCTAAGAGGTATATCTACATATAGAAAATATAAAGATTTATATATATTTTTGTAGGTACGTTTAGGAACTTATTGTATTCCGAAAATCTTTACAACAGCCTAAGTTAGAATTACTTATAACATTTGTTGTGTGTGTTTAATTTTGTAATAAATCTAACTTACCTAGATATTTGTAATGAACATGACTTAAATACATATTAACATTCAGGTGAAGTTCACCGCGAGTCCGCCATGCTTTGAGCACATGAATAGGAACGTATAGGTTCGAATGTAGTCTGACAAAATTCCCATAAATTTACGTAAATAAGTATATATTGAATACTAACTTAGATTAATATATTCTATTGATATACCTAGCGTGAATAGGAACGAATAGGTTCTAATTTAGTCTAGTCTTACTAGCATTGTTTTTAAAAGTACAGTGTTATATGTGTATTAATGATCACCCAGCTATCGAGCGTCGTCGGTCACGCATGGCGACGGACCTTGCCGAGTATAGCGGTGACGCCACCGCACACTCCCGGCACGATCCTCGAACCCACAAATTGTTTTTAAACTTGTTTATTTTACTGTCTACGTTTTCGTTTAACTTGAAAACCGTTACTGGGAGTTTTTTCGTACTACAATTCGGATTTCTTTGCTTTGGGATTTATGTATATTCTACTCTTTATGATTCTGAGAGCTTAACACTATATCTGAACGCAATATTACAATAATGTTACTTTAGATTTTTCTACCATGACATCCTAAATGTAATATTACTTTAATAAGGTTTTGATGACGTCATCCTAAATCATTTGTTTTTTCCAACAAAAAAAAAACTGATCTCTCATGAGAGGGACTCATTGCAGAAATAATAAAACATATTTTGTCCATTTACGTTTAAGCAGGAATCAAAGTAATATGATTGTAATAACTCCTTAATACTAGGTATGATACTTTTTAAGAGTGTATAGGTAGTACGCGCACTGAAGTAATCTAGGTACATGTTTTTGATCCCAAAACAATATAAATTGATGTTATGTAACAAATCTAAACTGTTTAATATTACAATGAAACAAAAAGATATTATATTTATTGTTATTTATTTGCATATTTCTATCAAATGTAGTTTTATTTTTTGCAGACGTATTAGATTTCTAATCGAGTTCTTGTTCGTTATTTGGTTTTAGAAAGCTAGTAACGACGGACTGAAAATACCTAGTTTTTTTTTATTTTTCTAAATATGTGCATTCATAACATAAAAATATATAAAAACTTTTTAAATCGTCCGTTTTTCCTAAAGACTATGGAAGTATGATAAATATCCTTAGCTCTTAAAGAAGTATGTATATATATTTAATTCTTGTTCTTTGCATTTATAAACTTTAATATCGTACAGTGTAGGTCAGCAAAGCCTGCAATTTAACCGGTTGTGATCTCAACCTGACTCTGCAGAGTTACGAACATATTAGAACTGCCATTAGATAATAGTAAAGGTTCTTTAATATTGGAAGACAGAGTTACTAATAACTAGACGTGTTATAAGATAAAGATCATGTGAAGGAAGTATTAAATAAATTCAAATTGCTCCTTCTATAATATGAACTCGTTTGGTGAAACATTTGTGAAGTCGTTACGGTCACTGAGCGCTGTTGCATCCGCTTCACACTATCACATTGTTGATGATGTTTTGTTTTATAGGAAATGTATGTATCTTAATAATATCTCTATAAACTTAAATATCAATCCTAATCCACTTTTTGTTAGTAAAGATTCCTATTTCTTATTCTGCAGCCATCAATGACAATAGTGAATAAACGAATCGTGAAATGAAATTCGTATTATGTTAATTCTATTATAATCGCGGTACTAAAATAATAGCAGTCACATTAAAACCAACAATAACTACCAAGGGACTTGATAAATGTGCTGAAAATAACCTTGATCATTTCCATAGTAATATACCTACTTTCTGCTAGGCTTCCAACAAATAACCCACGAACACGCAATTAAGCAATAAGAAAGCTCTTACGTAATGCATTACCTATATATACATACACTTCACATGTATAAGTTTGTACATGTGTATGTAAATAGATACATGTGTGTGCATGGCGTCTTTTTTAACACGCTTTTGTTTAATGGCTTCTCTATTTCGAATCATTTTGGTCATAACTGTGTCAATTACAATAAAATTAGAATTAGATATATTGAGAGCATTTACATCGAATAATTATGTTAGTCATAATAATTATTTAACGAGTAATATTTATTTTTACAGCAAATGTTTGACATTTTATTTATTATCGTACGTTCTAAAATAACAAATGGCGGGATTCGAATTAACAGCTGTCAAGTGAACGCTAGGGAATAGTTTGTTTACGATAACCCAACCTATAAAATCTGTATCCAATACAGATCCTTTACCCTTTCAACATCGAAGACAGTGGAGAGTTGTCTTGACCTGAAATTCATTTAACCTAAATATGTCTTCTAGTGGGGAAAGTCACGTTTACTTTATGAACGATAAATAATTTGTCTACTTTTATGACGTATATAATAAATATAACATTGGCTTTTACACAATTATAAATAGATTAAATATATGAAAAAAATAATAAAAATACGTTGCTTATTTCCATCCATACTACAATTCTAATACCATATACCTAATCTAAAACTATTGCGTTTTATATTTATAAGTATATTTAAAAAAAAACTGGTGTACGAAATAGGTAGGTTAGGTATATTACCTTTAAATTGCCTGACATTTTGACCAGGTTGCACTGGCCGTGTTCACAGGCTGACTGATTATTGCTGACATATAATGATAATTGCAATTCTACAATGTATTATCATTTAGGTATAGTTTTAAACCTAGTTTATATAACCTGCAACATTAGCACGAACATTCCATAAAAACACGAGAGTTAAACACATTAAAGAATTTCTTTGACGTTTATAATCCTGTTTACATGGAATTCTCGGAGTTGTTAAACATTTTGCGAGTTTGGCAAAATGGTTCCATACTCATGCGGGTTTAATTGTTAATTGAACAATGTCATAACTATACAGTCTATCTACAATTACTAATAAGATATAAACAGACAGGCAAAGCTTGATATTAAATATAATTTATTAAGTATCTATAGTAAATAACTTTTTTTATTACTTTATGCTCACGGCCCTCAGACTATGTCACAATGAGACCACAATAGCCGCTCGCGTCATTTCGCAGGCCTATTTTAATACCATGTGCTCAGTTTAATGTCATCGTGGGCGATTACATTCATTGCAATAACGACTATTAATAGTTTAATTAAAGCTGCCATATGCTTAAATTCTGCCCACTAATTTTATTATTATTATTATTACACATACTTCGTGTACACCGAAAAAAGTCCTGTTATGTTATTATTTTAAAACAAAATAGAACTTAGTAGTTATACACAATAGTCGTTATATTTGATTTCAAATTCCGAATTGCTTGGCATCAAAATTTTTAAATAAAAAAAAAAATTTTTCATGTGTAATTTGTTCTACAAACGAACTCTTATATGTGTCATGTTCTCTAATTAAAACGCGACTCAACATACACTTGACCAATTATTTTTTCAGATGCAAAATGATAAAACATTCGTCGACATAACCACGGAGCAGACAAACTCAATATGGGGCAGCTTGTCAATAAGAACCTCATTACCCTTAAGTGTGTGCTCTTCTGTTTCCTCGCAGGTAAGCAATCAATAACCAATCTATCTAGACGTAGCGTTGTAACAATTTGCAACATAAGTGCTAGCTTACAAGTACGTGTATTTATTTTATAATTATGATATCACGACAAAATACACAAATTGATCTGACCCTTAAGTAAGCAAATTATTTTCTTGTTAAGGGTATTAGATAATGATACAAATACATAAAAATAAACATTATAAATACTGAGAATATATTTAATGAACGACTAAACCCAGAAATTACAGACATCTGTGCTCATCACATACATGCCTGTATGCCACGCCTGACCAACAGCATGGAATATATTATTATTATTATTTAAATATTTTTTACGGGACTGTTATTTTTAGGACATGTCAGCCTCATAAACTAAATTTACAATTAAATCTGCATTTCATTTACATACATATATTATGCCGTATATCTGTGAAGAACATTTCAATAATAACCAAAAAATCTTTTAACGGCTTACAAAAAAGTTACGCAAAACCTTATTATTTATGTTTTATATAACAACTTGATTTAAATCTTAAATCGAATATAAACTAATTTCCATTTTTTACCGTTTGGAATTACGAAAGATTGAAGTTTTTGTTAGCAAGTACTTATAAACCAGTATCTGGGCAAGTAACATTAATTCTTCTTGAGGTCACGACAAAAAGTGGTCCAATGGCGAACGTTACATTGGACGGCCAATACCCGCATGCTGTGTCGCAAGCTTCCTTCTAAGGAAGAACTGTCTGTCCATATAGGTATATATAGAATGATTTAAGGACCATTCACCTCGGGATTCGCTACCGCAATGCGCTAGGGTATTAGGACGCTAGGGTACCTACCTATAACCTCACACTAAAAACAATATTTTAAATCAAAGTAAAATACTATTTCTAGTTGCATTGATTCTAAGGGAATATGAATGCAGGTCAATACTATTTTTATATGTATATCAGTCAATACGTCGGTAGAATATTTATCACCACGTTGACCGCCAATATGTAGGTATAATACTTGCATACACATGTTCTAATCAAGTAGAGTATATTATAAAGTGAATAATAATAAATGAATAATAAATATAATTGTATAATATTTACATAAAAAGTACCTTCAATGTATTATTTATAAACTGAATCAAATTCTTGCAATATTATTTATCAATTTAAGATCATATTCTGATATTCAGACCTGGAATTTCTTTTAAGATAATATTATCCTTATAGTTAATTCTTTACGGGTCACGCCCAAGTACTTATATGTGATCAACAAATATGTTGTCATGGCCAGTGAACCTGGGGACCTATTCTAAGAATTTAAAGACAATAATTGACCGGAAGGTCATTCTGATATCATAAATATGTAAGGACTAAGGATTGTCAGATTCAATCCCAGTCCGAATAATAACGGTCAAATGTAACTTAATAGTATTAAAAAAATAAATTAAAATCCGATTATCCGGCAATCAGTTATCCGGAGTCGCGATTATCTAAATATCGTGTAACGTGATTAATGCTGCAGTATTTTACTTGTAGTTGCAGTATTATGTTATCTAAGAAAATAGATATCTTAATAATTTCTTAATAAACATTTATTATAGTTAATATACGTTTTTTTTTCATGCATTCGATTATCCGAATATTTTAGACAGTGATTAGTCCGGTTAATCGAATTTCTACTGTGGTCATAGTTTTTATATAATATTGGTGTAATTTAAAGGTTTTACATTGTATCTAATTCCACTAACGTTAAATAGGAATAGGATGTATCTTCCCATTCCTACCGCTGCATATGCTCTCTGTGGGGCTGGATCGAGGAGAGGCCAGGTTGATATCAGCTGTCGCACCCTGCGTAGCACTGCTGGGCCCCGCGATACTGGGACCCCTTATTGATAAGTATGGACATTGTTTTAGTTTCTAAAACAGATTTTTCTTTAAAAATTATATATAGCTTGACTGTCTTTCTCTGTATGTCTGACAGTCTTAAATTTAGTATAACCACAGATATTAATGTCACATATTAAGCAGTCATATAAATGTTGTTACCAATATTTACTATCTGTTTTGTTTGGGTATATTAAGTACAAGAATAACAATAGCTATTGGCTAATTATATATTATAAACTAGGTTAACAGCCATTCTGGCTTAGTTGAGCACAAATTCAATTTTATTCGTTCATTTTGTTTTTATTTCTCTGTAATTATTCCTCAAGTAAATGACTGATTTTTTTGTTGCTACACCATCGATGATAATGCTGCTATCAAATAATGAACGATGATAATCAGTAGTTCAGGAGATGAAGCATGAGCGAGATCGCATTAAAGCCAAATACATGAGCTTCGCTCAATTACACACATGCATAAAAAAAATGTTTTTATCTTAAGAATGATATGGTTTCATAGATTATCAGTAGGACGAGGTTCCACCGGCGGAGGCACTGGTCCCAGTGGGTCAGGCAGGTTACTGCGTGTGGTCACCGCTGTGTGTTTGTTACTCAGCGCTGTATTCTACACGTTGCTGCTCGCTGTACCTTATACTGAGAGGCATGAAGTAAGTATTATTTAAAATAATAACATTTTCTCTTATTAATTATATCATACATATAATTATAGTAAATTTTCATATACATCAATATTTGTTAAAAATGATAGTAAAAGCTATGATTTTTTCAAATGTTCTAGTGTTAAAGATTACTTACTATCTATGTCTTGAATAGACAAAGAAAAAATAAACCCAGTAAATATCAAAACTATCCTTCTCATCAAAGAACCTTCAAGATTCAGTCGTAATGTTCCTCTTGTGGTTAGTGACCCTAAGGTAGAATAATCATATTTTCAGAAATTTTATTATTATATTATTATTTTATTATATTATTGTAGAAAAATCATATTTTCACAAATTATTTTTTTAGCTTTAGTTTCCCGTCTATTATGTTCTAATGCGACACAATTATTATAAAGAATTATTAAAACACAATAAAAGTGTTGATATAATAACAAATATGAACGCAGGCTCGTCGCCCGCAAGTGTTGTTCATGTGCGACGCGTCCGGTGCGTACGTGATGCAAGAGGTGTGTGCGGAGAGTATGCGCTGCAACCGCTGGGAGGGGGAGAAGGTCTGGATTACTTATTTTTATTCCAGAGTTTTCTAGAGATTTGTATATTTATAGAATTGAATCTGTTTTTTTAGATTTTTTAAATTCTTTAAAAATATATCGACGGTTTATAAGTTATTTATCAATGGATGATGATGAATCAGAAAATCGTTGATTCCAAATATGTATATCTTTATTTCGCTAAATGTAGCTTAGACCAAATAGGCCTGGAACCGTCCATAGCTATAAAAAATGTAACAATAGTATTACTTACAGAACTAGGTTGTTATAACAAATAGATAGTTGACTAAATAAATGAAAATAGAACTCTCCCTTAGTCCGGAGTGCTGGCGGTGAACGCGTGCGAATATGGCTGTGCGGATGAGAACCTCCAGTGGGTGAGCCAAAACTTCACCACCACTTCTACCACCTCTACTACCACCACGCTCAGCCCCATGTACAACAGCGTCGCCAACGCCACTGTGAGTATACAATTCAAATTCAAATTCAAAATTCAAATTCAAATTCAAAATATCTTTATTCAAGTAGGCATTTACACGCACTTTTGAATCGTCAATTACATTAAATTGGTCAGTATAGTCAGTCTGTGAGTAAGCTACCACCAGCTCGGAATGCTGTTCTGCTGAGAAGAGCTGGCCAGAAACTCAACAGTTGCTCTTTTTAAATAAAATTTAACAATGTTTGACTTATAAATTATAACATCAACCCTGCAAATGAGTCAATTTTATTTATTTTATAAACTTAAATGCAATTTTGGAACAACTAGAACCGTCGCAATCAATCGGAAAAGAAGCCCAATGATTTCAGGCAACGAAAATTAAATAATAATAACAGTAAATATATATATATATATATATATATATATATATATATATATATATATATATATATATATATATATATATATATATATATATATATAAATCCTCGGCCTGCCACACAACCAGTCACCGCAAGCAGCACCCGTTCACGAGCATAACACAAGAGCCAGCCATCACCCCCTTCGCACATATTTGAGGGAGGGAGGCAACCCGACTCCCGATGCTACCGCAAGTAGTGACTTCTAAGGAATCGGTGTGATGCAGAAGGTCGATAAAGCAAAATTAATTTACAACAAAAAACAAATTGCGGAGATTACTAGCTATTCGCAATACAATACAGATTTATGACCCAAGATTTATGATACAATGACCCAAGTTCCACACATTTCGATCAACCAAAAACTCTTGAATGTTATAGTAAGATTTATTTAATAATATACCTTTAATTTTAGATTTGAAACCAAGAAAAGGAAGATATCTAGTGGAACCTTATTATATATGCGTATACTCAAGCCCATGAAGGATTTCTGAACTTTTTGAAGTCTAAATTTAGGCGTTACAAGCCTATTTTTATTTCTTGTATTGATAGTATGATTGTCGCTGTTTTTTTTATAGTCATTTAAATTTTGGCGTATATATAGTAAGTTATTAAAAATGTATTGAGAAGCGACCGTAAGAATACCGATTTCTTTAAAAACTTCTCTTAGGGAGTCTCTAGCTTTTAAGTTACAAATAGCCCGTATAGCTCGTTTTTGTAAAATAAATATAGAATTAATTTCGGCAGCGCTGCCCCATAGTAAGATACCGTAAGACAATATACTGTGAAAATAACTAAAATAAACGAGTCGAGCCGTATTAGCGTCTGTTAATTGTCTTACTTTTTTAATTGCAAAGACGGCTGAGCTAAGTTTGCTTGCGAGTGTCGAGAGATGGGGGTTCCACTGGAGCTTTTTATCTAAAGTTATACCTAAGAAAGTTGTCGAGTCAGTCAGTTCTAACACTTCATTGTTAAGGCGTAAACTACAATTTTGACTTTTGACATTAGGAAGTGCAAATTCCATGCATTTAGTTTTTTTAGTATTTAAGACCAAATTATTAATTTCGAACCAATGAAGAATACGTGACAGAGCACTGTTTACTTCGTCATAATTAGCTTTATTACGATCAACATTGAAAATAAGCGAGGTATCATCAGCAAAAAGTACAATGTCACATAGTCCTTTTACATAAAAGGGCAAATCATTAATATATAGTAAAAATAAAAAGGGGCCAAGAATAGATCCTTGTGGAACACCCATCTTTAGGTGAGAACCAGCCGATTTACAATTATTTACATCAACCGTCTGAACTCTTTGATTTAGGTAAGAGGCAATAAGATCAAGCGCAGCACTACGCACACCATAGTGGTTAAGTTTGCATAGTAATGTTTGATGGTCTACGCAATCAAAGGCTTTAGATAAATCACAAAAAACCCCGATTGCATTCTGTGACTTCTCCCATGCGTCGTAAATGTGCTTAAGAAGCGTGGCACCCGCATCAGTTGTTGACTTGCCTTTGGTGAAACAATTAACAAATAACTATACAATATATAATTATACAATTACTATTAACTATACATTATTATTAATAATAAACAAAATGAAAAACCTTTTGTTCCTTACTTCAAAATGGGATTTACAAAAACAAAAAAATACAGAAATACATGCAATCAATAACAAATATAAAAAAATTAAATGTTACATATTAAATTTAGAGGATGAACGCCGCTTAACGGTGGTCATCCGAGGGCTCCCCGTGGAGCTCACTACTGAGCGGATTTTCGAGGACCTTAAGTCCCAATCCTTCCCCGTCATCTCGGTGCACCGCATGTACCGAGCGACCACTAGGGTCCCGTTCGATCTTGTTCTCGTCCATCTCGAGCTTTCCCCGGAAGGAAAGCAAATTTTTAACGTTAAGGCAGTCTGCCAACTCTCCGGCCTTAGGGTCGAACCTCCACGTGGTCGCGGTTTTCCTGGTCAGTGTCATCGCTGCCAGCTCTATGGGCATTCCCAACGTTTTTGTCACGCGCGTCCAAGGTGCGTCAAGTGCCTGGACGACCACGCGACAGCCGACTGCTCGCGGAAGGGACCGGTCCCTGAGGATCCTCCCAGCTGCGTCCTGTGCGGACAGAAGGGCCATCCTGCGAATTATCGCGGGTGCCCCAAAGCGCCGCGCAGGACACAGCCGGCAAGGCATCCTCCTCGGTTCGCACAGCCTCCATGGGCTCCTCTAGCCCCTGGGAGGCCCGCGGCCCCTCAGGCATCCCAGGCCCCTCAGGCACCCGCGAACGCGATCGCGAACGCTTGGGTGAAGCCTCCGAGGATTATCCCACAGCCCGTCCCCCAGTCGTTGCCGCCGCCGCCGGTTCGGAACTCCACCGACGGAGTTGCGAGTTCGCTCGCGTGCGTCACGAGCCTCTTCGGTGTAATAGACATCGAAGAGCTCCTAGTCTTTTCAAATGAAATGAGGGATTCCGCGCGGAACCCTCCCGCGAGGATGGAAGTGCTCCTCAAGCACGCCGTCCTAATCAAATCGATATACGAACACACGATGTCAACATGATGACATCGCGTGGAAGGGTAAAACCTCGCTCTCTGACTGTCGCTACATTCAACGCGAACGGGCTACTTAAGCAGATAGATCTAGTGCGCGACTTCGTGGTCACGCACCAGATAGACGTCCTGTTAGTACAAGAGACCTTTCTGAAGCCGTGTAATCGTGATCCGCGCATCGCAAATTACCGTCTCGTTAGGAACGATAGGGCAACCGCGAAGGGGGGAACCATCATCTATTACAGAAGGTCTCTTCATTGCACTCCGCTCGATCCGCCCCAACTAGTCAACGTAGAAGCGTCATTATGTCAGGTGGGTATGACCGGCCATCAGTCGATCGTACTAGCATCCGTCTATCTTTCTCCCAATAAAGCCTTAGTTGAGAGGGACCTTAAGTCCTTACTCCAATTAGGTAACGCAACCATTCTGGCCGGCGACCTAAATTGCAAACATCCCCGCTGGAACTCCACTGTCGCAAACAGTAGAGGAAATCTCCTTGATAGGCTAAGTTACAAGGCTGGTCTCGACTTCGAGATCACCGCGCCTTTGAGTCCCACGCGATACTGCGACACAGACTTCCGACATGACAGACCCGACGTGCTCGACATAGTACTCTTGAAGGGCGTGACACTCCAGTTACGTTCTATCGAGACGCTATCCGAGCTAGACTCTGACCATCGACCGGTCCTATTTCAGCTAGGACTTCCTCCCCTTAGGGAACCCGCGACCAAAACAATTATTAACTGGACGAAGCTTCGAGAGCAACTCCATTCCCCCGTACCAGCGCACCTCGACAAAATTCCTGACCAGCTTACATCGGTCGAGGACGCTGTCTCAGCCGCGACTAACTTCACAGAACATTTGGTAGACAGCATAGGAAAGTCCTCGAGGGAGGTCCGAGTGAACTTCGAGGGTTACCGAGCACTCCCTCCGGACATTAGACTCCTCATCACCCGTAAAAACGCCGCGATTAGAGCCCATGACCGATACCCGACAGATGACAACCGACGGAGGCTGCGCCGTCTTCAGAGGGAGTCGAGACAAGCTCTCGACGACTTCAGAGATAGCGGCTGGGATAGGACGCTTGCGACGCTCTCTCCAACACACCAGGCATTCTGGCGGTTGCAGAGAGCGTTGAAGGCGGACACTATCTCAGATATGCCTCCCTTGGTTGGACCTAACTCCGCCATCGCGTTTGACGACTCTGACAAAGCTGAGTGCTTAGCCGACAGTCTAGAGAGCCAGTGCCGTCTGTCTGCTCAATCCGTTGATCGCGATCATGTCGAAATAGTCGACAAATCGGTCAATATAATGTGTTCTCAGCCACCGGCCGGTCCGCCAATCGAGGAAACGAACCTAGACGAGGTGACGTCCATAGTTAGGGCGCTTCACGTCAAGAAATCGCCAAGTCCCGATAGGATCACTAACAAAGTGATAAAGCTTCTTCCGCCTCCTTTAATTTACCTATTGGTTACCATTTTTAACGCTCTACTGGCCGGTTGCTCGTTTCCGGCCCAGTGGAAAGAGGCCATAGTGATAGGGTTCCATAAACCGGGCAAACCCCGGCATCTGCCTAGTAGTTACCGTCCCATTAGTCTTCTTAGTTCCTTAGGGAAAGTATATGAGAGAATCATCCTCTGTAGACTTAGATCGGAATTCGAGAGACTCAAAATCATCCCAAATGAGCAGTTCGGCTTTAGAGCCAACCATTCATGTTCCCATCAGGTGCAACGCCTCACGGAGCACATACTGATAGGGGCCACTGTGAGGGCCAAGAAGCATAGGACAGGAGCGCTCTTCCTCGATGTAGCTAAGGCGTTCGACAGGGTCTGGCACAATGGACTGGTGTACAAGTTATACCAGTTCAAGGTGTCGGACAGACTCGTACTCATCATACGGGACTACCTGACGAATCGCTCCTTTCGCTACAGAGTGGAAGGCGTCTTGTCAACCCCCCGCCCCATCAGGGCGGGTGTTCCCCAGGGTTCAGTTCTCTCGCCCATCCTCTATTCCATCTACGCTAGCGATATTCCTAGACCGCGATCTAAAGTGCACCTTGCCATGTACGCGGACGATACCGCGCTTTACACGTCCTCTAAGGATCACTGGGAGATATACCAACGTCTCCAATCCGCAGTCGACTCCCTTGAGAGTTGGCTGCGGAAATGGCGGATCGAGGTAAACCCTGAGAAGAGCGTTTCGGTGCTCTTCGAACGGGGCCCCCCAAGGATCCTCCCGCGAATCAAACTCTTTGATAAACCGATACCTTGGAAAGACGAGGCAAAATACCTAGGAGTAACGTTAGATAGAAAGTTAGTTTTCACTGCGCATATTAGGACCGTTCGTAGCAGAGCGGCCTACATATTAGGTCGTTTATATCCGCTGTTAGGCAAGCGGAGTAAAATGTCCCTTCGCAATAAGGTGACACTTTACAAAGCTTGCATACGTTCCGTCATGTCCTATGCGAGTCCCGCTTTTGCGCACGCTAATCTGAAACCCCTTCAGGTGATTCAGAACAGTTTTACACGGATTGCAACCGGGGCGCCGTGGTTCGTACGCAACATCGATCTCCATAGAGACTTGAACCTTCCGACCATCGCTCAGTACTTCAAGGGGCTTTCCCAAAAGTACTTTGAACGTGCTGAGCGACACCCGAACCCACTGGTGGCTGACGCCGCAGAGTATAGACCACGTAAGACTACTTTAGTCAGAAAAAGAAGACCCAAGTCGGTACTCGTTGACCCCGACGACGCGTTCACAGTAGGTAATAACGTGTACGCGTAGGCATAATTGACACCACACAACATACAGACACACACCGTCTGTACCGGTACAGACGAGGTCCCAACTGAGTAAGTGCTCCGTTGCTCCGGCGTTCTGCCGTCGGAGGACGCTAGTGTCCAAATTTCCTTAGCTTCCCTCCTGACTAACGACGCCCCGAGCCGAGGTCCGTGTCTCAATCTGAGACGCCCTCGGGACGTCGTTCCCCATGGGGGCCCATCTGGCCCCCTCTTTTTAAGGGTGGGTCTCCTGACCCACCCATTCCCCCGGTGACGCTGTAATAGCCAACAGGGCTAACAGCATAGACAGACAAAAAAAAAAAAAAAAAAAAAAAAAAAAAAATACATATTAAATTGTTGGTTGCAAGAACCCTTCAACAGAAAGTAAACCCCTCCTCTAGATAATAATATTAACTGTAATATTTTAAATAAAAAGTACGTTTAAGGAAGACTGGTACATGTCAGTGCTATATCAAATCCATGACCTCTGACTTACATTGTATCTAATCTCACGTAATTGTAATGATGACCTAACAACTGATGACAAATACAACAGTAATAGTCACGTTCTACTTAAAAAATATGATTAAATAAGTATGAGTCATTATACGATATACGATAAACTTAATACATACTATTTATTTAATGTTCAATAATTTTGTTAAAAACACATGGAAAATACAAAAAAATCTGTTTGAATAAATTTATATAATAGAAGTTATAACTTTATTAATATGTGACAAAAACAGTTTCACGTAGTTTTGGAATCGATCTAACTTCTATTTTACTAAATATTCGAGAATTTATTGAATTTGTTAATTTTAAAATCATAGTTACCAGACTGAAAAATCCTTATTTTATTTTACTTTAATAAAATATATCATCATATATTCAATATTAATTTATAGAATATTCTAGAATTTTTTCTTATAGCATTTAAAGATAGAATAATAAATATACCCAAAAAAATCCTAACTATTCTAAGAGTATATTGTTTGGCTGTTTAACAGATTTTATATATGTATATAATATTTTTTTGAAGTAAATGGGCTTTAAAGTTCAAGCTATAGAAATGATTTCTTACCAATTCATTGTAATAATTGAGGTCAATCAGATGTAAAAATTGCGTCATAATGATGACGGCAAATTCCTTTAAAATATTAAATATTTAAAAAAAATATTCTCAACAACTTTTTTCCCCACAGCCAATCCCAGATTTAGGTGGTGAGGAGTCCGAAGACGAGGACTACTTCGAACTGAATCCCCCTCATCTGTGCACCAACGGTCAGTGCCTGGTGTACATGCAGCATGAGGCTCGTCTGCGAGTACCACTGTCGCTGCTGGCTCCGGAACCACCAGAAGATAACTCCACCGCTGAGAACAACTGGTGCACTTATCGTACTGGTCAGTATTTATTCTTTCTTCTCCACAGTGGATTCCAGTTATCAGCCCCTTTTCACATATAATTGACGTTGAAGTAAATAAAATATTAATAATTTTAGCTTAATTACATAATTAAACAAGCTTTTACAAGTGTAAATTGTTTAATTATATATTTTTGCAAATTTGTTTTCATCTAGACTTTTCCAATGTAAAACATTTTTCTAAGTTTTTTTTTTTTACTTTGACAGTAACTTGACTCTTGGAAGATGTCAAAATTTACGTATGCGGTATGGATCTATAATAATAAGGGTCTATAATAATAATAGATATTTAGACATTTCTACACAACGCAACCTAAGGAACTAAGTAATGTGCCTATTTCACGATCCAATTAACAGCGTACTTTCTGACCACTACGATGTGTCCACCAATCAGATGAGAGTTATTAGCTCACTAACAATTTACAATACAATAATATTAGCACACTAGTTAATAGCACTTAGTAAATTGGAAAAGCTTGTTCTGTGATTATTAGAGAACAGATAAACATACATAAACATGTTTATTTTAGAAAAAATATACATATAATACTGTAAAAAAAACCCAGACCCTAAAAAAAAAACAAATATTTTGCTAACAGGGATCGAACCTACTACCGGCACTATACTCAGAGAAATGACTATTGCTCAAATGACAGTAACTATAGGAGGTTTTCAACTCAGAATTTAAAAAAACCTTTACAATTCCTAACAAGTTAATAATCCATAATAGGTAGTCCATCAAAATGCCTGGTCCCGCCGAGCCGGTTGGCGAAGTTATCAGTGGATGCGTCGTGTCGTCCCGCCGTGCGGTGCCGCGTGCTGGACCCCTACGACGAGCCCGGCGGCGTGCTGGCTCACGCGGACTGCCGCCTCGTGCGAGGAGACCCCGCCACCACGCTGTGGACCTACTTCGTTATCAGGTTTATATTATAACAAACAATTTACACTCCTCGAACTAAATATATTTAGCAATCAAAATAGTCATATATTTATCCCATCTTGTTCTAAGAATTAAAATATTGTATGGAAATTACACTTAAATTTGAAAAAAAATTGTAAAAAGAACAAATGTTGTGGAGATTAAAGTAGAGAGGCTGCCTGCAAGAGATGATGCATTAATTACAAGTAACTCTGTATACAATTTTATTGTATTTATTTTTCTCTAAATTAATTTAATGTTAGCAACTTAATAGATGACTCCATCCGGATAAAGATGATTATATATAGTTATAAACTCAGGCAGCGATACGGATGCTCAATTGACTGAGTGACGGAACAATATGAGATAGCAGGTTCGAAACCTGCCCGTATAAATTTTATGTGTTTTTTCTTTTATTTTAGGTATAATGTATTTATTTGTCAGTTTTTGTTTGTTATTTTTATTTTACGCATTGTTATTGATCTTTAGTTCGAACATAAGAATTTAAATTAACTATTTTTTGTAAAGGTATAAACTTATAAATATTCACAGAAACAGATGTAGAGTTTTATACAATCTCATAAATTTTAACATAAACATCGTTCGTTTAGGGTGTTGGCGGACATTTGGCCAACGGCTGGCTTGGCGTTGCTAGGAGCCGCTTGTGTGATCGCTACGAGAGAGACCTCGCTGGGTCGTGGTGATGTTGGCCGACAGTTGGCGTTTGGGACTCTGGGGTTGGCCATATTCCCACCAATAGCTGGGCTCGCTGCTGATCAAATGCCCGATTCTCCCTACCTGGTGCCCTTCCTGATGCACGCCGTGTTTATGATCTTAGGAGCTCTTATATTGTTCTTTGACACGTGAGTAGTAAAATTAAAACACATGTTTTTACAATGTTTTCAATGTCATTAGTACCACATGCTAGTAATTATAATATGTTTTTTTTAAAACAGAAACAGTAAAAATTCAGTATTTGTTTTAAATATCACAGGAAAAATTACACAAATTGATCAAACTCCTAAGTAAACAAATTATTTGCTTGTGTTAACATTGTAAAACAACTATACAAGTACATATTATAATTAGTGCGAATATATTTGATAAACAATTGAACCCAGAAATATAGATAAATACATACTCATTACATACATGCCTGTCCCTGTCGGGAATCGAACCCAAGCCTCATTGCGTCCAGTTGGTCGACTATCGCAGATACCTAATCTGCGATAGTCGACCAACTGGGCTGATAAATTAAAACTAATTATAGTAAACATTATTAAATAGTAGGTCTGTTTATTTGGTTAAGCTCAAATAGATAAACATTGTCTGAAGTAAATGGGTCAGTAAGATCTCTATCATAAACTTTGATTACAAAAACATGGCCATGAAACATAAAAACATGAGTACTTGTAAAAGCTTTAAGCATATTAAAATTGACGGACGAACCATACCATACTGATACTTAAGGTCACGGGTTCGAATCCTTGCATCATTTTATTATTCTAATTATTATTCTATATATATTTAAAATATTATGTCTCTTAATGACCGTGTAGAAAAGAAATATCAAAACCATTATCGAAGTTGACGTGCATCTAAATGTGGATATGACATCCATGTAATATATATATGCAGTCGTATCCACGTTACATCGCTTCATATATCATAAAAGGATGTTTTGTTTCGTAATAATTTTGTATCCTGGATAAAAGGATTTCTCACAATACGCTCTCGAAAGCAACGTAAATGCGTTCTGTTATTATTTTTGAAATGTTTTGTTTTCATCGTAAAAACACAAAATGAGCACTTCATTTTGTTTTAGTTTCTGTTTTTTATTATTTAGGTATAAATGATATTCCAACCTGATAAATATGGATAGGACTTTAAATAGTTTTCATTATATTTGATTTTTGTTGCTCTTTCTTCTTTTGATGCTATTACTCGAGTACTTCATAATATTTATGTATTCTAATATTATGATAAAACATTATGAATTTTATTAGTTTGTGGTTATACCCTTAACTATTAATACTTAAACACAAATATTTTACCATTTTAAAGGTGCTTTTTTCTAGTTACGATCCTCAAGGCTTTTATCAATTTTTTTCCAAACATCACAGAATGACGTCATTTTGTAATCAAATCCTATCCCATACAGAGTTTTGTTTTATAAACAAAAGTATATAAGGACGATAAAATAATGATGAACTTGAATATTG
The DNA here is from genome assembly GCA_959347355.1 of Napeogenes inachia. Taxonomy (NCBI): domain Eukaryota; kingdom Metazoa; phylum Arthropoda; class Insecta; order Lepidoptera; family Nymphalidae; genus Napeogenes; species Napeogenes inachia. The sequence goes on from OY365797.1 coordinate 18,019,566, forward strand.
TGATATAAAACCTTTACAATAGACTATCGTAATCTGTCTTCACAATTAAGTATTATATAGCCTTATGCGTTTATCATTAAAATTTGTTTCATGCGTTTTAAACTAAAAACCGTATGCCTAGTGCGAGTTTTTTATCAGTTCGATCGGATAGAGTAAACTTTGATTTGATTTCTTTAGAAAATTACATGTTTATAGATATTTTCAAACATTAATTTCGGTAGTGGCATCTTTTCAATGTTTATCTATACTATAAAGATAGAAACATTGGTTAGAATTTCAGTCAGCACCGTCCCAATAAAGAAGTCACATATAGAATACTTAATTCACCGAGACGGACAGCGATTCGGTAGCTCAGTTGGTAGAGCGACGGGACGGTTTCCCACTAGTCGTGGGTTCGAATCCATGTCCGTATCGGTTTATTTTTTATTCTATATTTATATAAATTTCACTTTATTTTCGCCAGGTGGCGTTGCTCTTTTTTTACAAATAGATGTTTTCTTGTAAGTTTTAACACGATCGAGCTCGCACTTGGCACACAGTACTTTTTCAACACGTATCTTACCATCACTTTATTTATAAATTGTTATCATTATATTATTTTTTTTTGATAAGCAATACTTCTCATTTAAATTATAAAAAAATTATTATATTTATTAACATTTAAAAATGAGTAGGTTTTTTCATAATTTTGTTGTCGGAGAAGGAACATAATGGATGGCATAAAAAAATTATAAATGGTACCAATACGTGTACCTTCCCAGTCACATGCCGCTGTCGACCCCGGAGTGGTGGTGGCACACGGCCACGGGCGTGCTGGCGCTGCCCATGTCGGCCGTCAGGCGGTACGGCGCTGAGACAGCCGCGCTGGCCGCCGTGCTGGCGCTGCTGGGCACGCTGTGGGGCGCCGTCGACGCCTACCTACCGTGGTCAGTGCACACTGTATACTCTGATGACAACTGCATCCTTCTTGGTTCAGCAAAATAATCAATAGCTTCTTCATTAGACCATCGATAACGACTAGGGTTTTATTAACTTAGTACTCTCCATACATACAAACATACAAAGAGTTCACGCCATTATGCCAGCAGAGCAGTAGGCAGTGATTATGGAGCGCCCCTTCACTTTGTCCTGACACAACTTTTCACATCCACAATCATTTTCATATAACTCCTTTTATTCCTACTACTTCGAACCCGAGCTTTTTTGAGGCTCATCCGTCCACATTCGCGTTATAAATCCCTTTGTTTTCTTCTTTTGTCCATCCGCTCTACACACCTAAACCATTACATCTCCATATTTAAATAAAGTGTTCTGGTAGGTCTGTGTTGGAGCACAACGCCACGCTGACGTACATGGGTCTGACGCAGACGGCGGGCGCGCTCCCCGCCCTGCCCGCCCTGTACTGGGCGGAGGCCCTCGTGGACTATGTGGGACACTCCAACCTCTTCATCACTGCCTTTACCTTCTACTGCCTTCGTTATACCGGTAATGAAAGTATTCTTATTGTTTGGAGACTAACAATATGTTTGGTAGTGATATAATACCTAATTTTCTTCCAGGTCTATCATACAGCGACTCGTACACGGGGATCATAGTTTGCGAGCTGCTGGAGGTGTTCACCCTCAGCCTGGTGTGGGTGACCGCCATGCTGTACTTCAGACACTTAGTGCCTAGGAAGTACACCACCACCGGACAGGCTCTACCCGTCATAGCACACTTTTGCATTGGTGAGATTTTAATATTTTATTCAATTATTGAATTATGAAGTAATCTATTTGATTCATTTCGTTTGTTGTCGACTATAAAATTATTGTGTTTCTAATAAATATGATGACACACACGATTACACAAAAAGAGATTCATTATATACAACGGTCTGAACACATCTGGCGTAGCATAGCAGTATTGTTACTTGCAAATTAGCAATTAATATTAATTAATTAATAACCGTAAGGAAATCATATCTCAGATGATATTCTATGATATGCAATCAGCCAAATTTTTTTTAAATCTTAATGGAGGCCTGGCAGTTGAACCATGCTACTTACCCTTTTGACAGTATCATGTCATATAGGTCTAAATAAAAACGTTTATCTGCCAGGTCGTTGTCTGGGCGCCATCGTGGGCGGTCTGGTGTCTCTGGGGGAGTCTCCCCACGCGCTGCATCGCGGGCTGGGTGTGGTTGCGCTGCTGGCGGCCGCCGTGTACCTCGCGCTCTACCACCTACTGCTGGCACCGCGCTGCGCCGCGCCCACACACGCACCACCCTCGCACCTGCTGCAGGGTAAAATTACCTCTATCACTATGTAGATATAGATCATAATTCTGTGTAAAAGTATAGATAGTGTTGTATGCGTTTGAGCTGCTGGTGCGTCGCAAATTCACCTGCTGCAGATCAAACTGACCATTCAGTCTATCCACCTACGGCTCAGTATATCTTGTCTAGATTATTTCAAATATTATGTAATATTTGTTTGAGTTTCCTATACCAGGTGCAAAGTAAAGGGACCTCTCTGTCTCCTCTCTTATGGTCCAGTATGCCGTGTCCGTTATTAAAAATGCTAGGATTTTTATTATCTAACAAACATGTCATTTGCTTTTAAGAGTGAAGTTTTCTTTTTTGAGTATTGATGTGTGCGTGCTTTTTATCAACATCAGACTAGACATCAAAACCATCGAGTATTATATTCGTTACAAGAGATTCTTTATGAGATATCATTCTTCAGTTCTTCATTGACATTCATTATTATACTCATCTATATAATTACCATGAAACCTAAATTAAAGCAAAAATGTAGCATTTAATAAATATCTATTTTTACTGTAATTTAACACATTAATATCATCAAGGTTTTTGGATTGTCAGCTGATTATAATTACTACGAAATAATCCTGGGTCAAAAATATTCGTTCAACATACCATATTTCATACTTATACATGCCACATTATCCAAAATGCTAACAATTATTTTGTTATTCATACATAAAGCTAGCACAGTGGATGGACAATTTAATGGGAAAGGTCTGTATGTCTGTGATATAAACGCACTTAGGGTTTTGGATTGCACTATATCCAGATAACTTATATACCTAAGTCAATAAAATAATCCGATTTTTTCAATATTACAGGATTGAATACCAACGGCGGGTCCAACGGCAACTATTCACCAATGAGAGTGTATCACGAGGAACGCTCCCGAAAAGGACATTTCCGATACTGAGTCAATATTATTTTTACTATTTTATCTACACTTCATTCAATAAGTACATAAATGTGATACATTTTTAAATATCATTTTTTAAGCTTTATAATGACGCCTTAATGCATTTCAATAATATAAGTCTTGACCCTTATTTGATATAAGTTCATAATTTAATCCTCATGTTTTTCGTAGTTTTATATTGATATAATAAAACACTTTAAAAGTTTATATTGGTTATAATTTCCCTTCCGGTATTCTTAAACTACAAAGCTGCATCGATACATCAAGCAAACAATAGTTACATAAAAACACCATGTATTATTCCAGTATATATTTATCACATGGCAATATTAAATGCCATATTTAAGAAACATATGTGACATGAAATTTATGATAGACTTGCTATTGCTACATTATTTACAGTTTTCTTAGTACTAACAGTTATAGATTATCTAAATGCTATAATAAGGACTGGTTAATATTGGCGACACTTTAATTGTATAATCAAAACTTTCCATTACAAAGTATTTACAATTACAAAAAATTATATAATCAATTTCAGTGAAATGAAAAAAATTTAGTAGTTAAAGTACAGTTTCCTTTTTCACAGGATATTCTTACAAGTTACAACTGTTATTTCCAGTCTTAATCTCACAATTCCTTTATATTCCTTTATATATCAACTACAATGTTATCCCGGGAACTTGTCCTGACTTTTTTCAAATAAAAAATACATCTAAATTGTATTTTGAACTTTCACATTGTCATAATAAAAAATATATTACCTCAGAAAAACAACTTGTTTCAATATATCTAAATTGAAATTGGTTTTGAATATTAATAAATTATTAAGAACATTTAATACGTTTCAGAGTATTTTTAGTGACCTAAAGTTATTCTAGAGATTAAACTTTTTACAGATTCGATATAACATATTGTCTCAGAATAATTAGTATATAACATTCTATAAGATATATAAATGAGAGAAGACTTATTATTTATGTGATAGTAAATGTATTTAAGAAAATAATTTTAGTCAATTATATTACAAGTTTATTAGAAAATAATTTTGAGACACTAATCAGTTCTAAATATAAGCGACATTTTCACAAATAATCGATAATTTAAAAACAAACTCTCTAAACCCATTGTGGGAATTTTACAAACATTACAATAGGTAAAATACTCCCACACTGGAAACAATCTGGGATTACAAATAACTGTCGTATTCGAGAATCGAATCCACGAATTCAGGACCAATCATTAGACCAAAATAATATTGAAATATTTAATATTTATGTTTTCATTGATCAATCCAACATTCCATTTCTCAGACTGATTAATTAAGAAATTAACTACTTTGTTTTCAAAACACGTGCTGAAATTTCTTACTGCTTGACAGCTCATAACAACTCTTGACAATTTCAATCAAAATTTTCATCATAATAATCATAAGAGTAATTATACATCAGCCATCTCAAAATAAAGAAGAGTTATTATATACAGAGTAGGGTAGCCAGCCTTAAATGTATTCATCACATAATAAAGTATATGTTTTTATCTGTTTTTCTTGCTTGCATATGTGATTAGACAAAGATAAATATGGGTGTCATCTTACCTCTTTTATTATTTGTTAGACACTCGCACTCAGACCGGGCTATGGATGCTCTACTCTATGTATAATAACTATGAAGATTTTTTTTTTTACATGACAATATCAGGCACATATTTCAAGCTTTTACCCAGAATAAGTTTTAGCAAATAGCAACAACAGAATAATACGATAAATAAATTACTGTTGATACAGCTTTGTTGTGTAGTTTAGTAAAATAAAAACAGTTTTACGATACATCTACATTTTTTTATTCCTTTATTATCTACAATACCACATACAAAATCCTTAAAATAATTATTTTTATGGCCTGCAAATTCTTATTCTACGAGTGCTCGAAGTTATGTGCCGATTATTGTGTTACTGTTGTATTTTTAACAAAAAATATATAATATTTGGCAACAATTTATTGTGCCCTAAATCATCAATAAATTTCAATCAGTAAATAATAAAATAATAATCATGGTATCCAGATTGTGACTTTTATAATCATAATAAATATATAAAAAGAACCAAACAATAACGTAAACTAGTAATTAAACAACACTTATTTTTAATCAGAATGTTGACCATATATTAAAAAATAGTACATTGTTCATACCTTCACACTAAGCCCTAAACTTTTTAAAGTTAAAGATTAAAAATGTTGTACTAAATTGTCCCAGCTAATGACGTAATGTTACAGATTGCTAATAAAAATATCCAAGTATAAAAATGATTTTAAGCTGTTAAAATAAGTATCACAATGAAAAAAGATGTATTTGTTGTCTTTACAAATATAGTATTATAATAACAAAAAATATTTTTATTATATTTATAATACCACAAATATACTTTTAGGAAACAACAAATACAAAATGGTTTACTTATTATTAAATCTAAAGGAAATTATATTTCGTACTGTAATCATAATATAGGAGACACCTATCAAACCATTTATAGCTACCAATTTATTCCCTTCCAATTTCCAAGGGATCGTGGATTTCATCAGAAATATCTAGAGATTGAATATTTTGTGTTTCTACAGTACCAACACTGTCATCCTTTAATAAACTCTCAATCATGTCTTCAGTCATATCAGCGTCGTGACTCTTTTTGTCACCATCATCTGCTAAGACCACAGGTTCACTCAGCAAGTTTTCTTCATCAAACTTATCAGTCTTTATAACGGTCAGTAATTTCTCTGCGTTTCCATTGACTTCGGTCGGTAAGCATTCAGAATCTAGAGCATCTTTATGGGTTATAATATTCGACTTATCATCGGTATTTTCAATTGAAGCTATTTCATTTTCATTAGCTTCGTTTGGCCTTACCTCTGTTTCCATTTGAAAATCGTGGTTATTTTCAACGCAATCTAAATCTTTGCTTTTATTTTCAATAGTAGCCGTGATATCAGATAGAGAATTCAAAAATTGATCCTGATCTAAGTTTAGGGAGTCTTCAATCCTTGAAAAATCATTTTTATCTGATGATCTTTCATTACTGTCATTGTGTTCGCTGCTAGCTGCAGCGGTTAGATCTACCTCTTGACTTTCATTCGTATTGGACTCCATGGAGTTTTCATCTATGAAAATCGGATCATCATTGTCTTCCTCTGGTAATATTTCGACGTCATCGTCGTCGCTAGTACTGCCGCATGTCTTTTTGGAAATATATTGTTTGAATTCCTTATTGATGTTATCTTTAATTTCCTTAAACCTAGTAATGGAAGTATTCAACGAGCGTTCCAGCGAATGATGTAGGTGACGCATTTCGTTTATGGAGCGCGTCCGGAGATACAGGGTGGTGGCTTCCTTTTTCAACTGGTTCAAGCGCGTCAGGGGATACTCCAACGCGTCGATGGCATCTATTAGATTATATCGGTACCATTCGACGGGGACGTTCATGTCGCAGACCCTCGACGACTTCTCGGTCGGCCGGGTCACCTTGGCGGACTTGGGGGTGCTGCGGTTCACAGCGGTACCGTTCCGAGCCGTCGTACTCCGACCGTACTTTAAAACCTGACCGGAGGGTTGAGTCAAAATGGCACTGAGCTTGGCGGAGAAGGTGGTCCCCTTGGAAGCGTTCTTGCCGGAGGTGGTCTCCGTCACCGCGACTATCGTGGCCGAATATCCGCCGGGCATGGTCGGATTGGCATTGATGGCGAATATCCGACCGTCCGGGAGACGATACATCTTATTGGAGGATAGGGTCTGCGGGTCCACCCTGAACTTGAGTCCGCCGGTGGTGGCGTTGACGGTGACATCGTTCTCCGTCATCTGTATGATGTTCTCGGGCGCGAGGTCGGGCAGCGCGGCGCCGGCGCGCAGCACCAGCGGGGGCGGAGGGCGCGGCGGGGCGGGGCCGGGCGTCATGCACTGCACGTCGTCGTCGCCCGCGTCCTCCGTCACCTGGGAACACACACACACGATTATATAACTATAGCAATTACATTCAACTTAATAACTAACCCGGCAGTTGCAATGCCGTGTAAGAAATTACACACCCTTTCTTTCCTGGCATCGCCAGCAACATATCTATGATTCCTCGTTTGCACAAGCAGAACAATTACATTTTCATCACAATTGAGTGAACGTGTTAGGTATGAAGGACGAAATACAAGGAAGTATTGATTTGTGTAGATATATACGATGACCTATTATCGTCAACTTCGTCGAGAGTAGAAGTTCGAAAAGTTTATCTATTACACTGTTACACACAACTCGGCAAATTTACAATTTTATTTAAAATCTTTAATTACGCCGGGGAAAGTAGTCAATATTTTTAAATTCTAACAGTTGGCCCTATTACTAACTAAATGATTATTTTTATTATACAAAAAACATTAAGTGTAAAAATATGTGATTTTTCTGTGATGTTCAAAACAAACGTTTATGTTCCTTTTTAACATTATTGTCTGCCCATCTATATTTCTGTTTGTCTGGTATAATCAATGGAACAGCTTAACCCATTTGAATGGGGCTTTCACTGGCAATAACTCACACTAAAATAGTATTTGTACACAATATAAGATCAATTATAAGTTCCTATTTTAAACATATCGCCGACAAGATATCTAGACATGTTTATAAATAAAAGTTATAGATTTAGTAGATTATTAATTCATTTTATTCATAAGTAGCTAATTTACTATTTAAGATAATATTTTGAATGGAAACTGTGGGTAGGCCAAAATTTATGACTGGCCAATAGAAATGAAAGTGCAATAAAATAAAAAATATATATAAAATAACAGTTAAATATAACATATATTTGTAATTAATTGACCACCTCTTGTAGGCAAACTCTCTACTTCAATCCCGACATCATCTACGACTTTTTACCAATCTTGATAAACAACACAAAATATAAGAAACAAAAAAATTTGCTGCCTCTTTTACTTATTACTTTGTATTTTGTAAAAAGTGCTCAAAAGGTCAACGCCCGGTCAGCGTTATACCTACGCTCAGTGTTAAAGACAGTTCAGAGGCAACAAATCAATTTTGTATGGCAAAATTTAAATTTAAAAACTATTAATTTTAAAAAGTCATAGAACAAATGTTGTTGAGATTGATGTAGAGAGGCTGCCTGCAAGAGGTGGTCAACTAATTACAAATAACCCTGTATACATAAATACAGCATACTTTATTAAGGTTATGGAGATAAATCTGACTTATTACCTCACATAAAGGCTCCAAAGGAAAATCTGGAGTACAAACTACATCATCATCTTGAGAGGTGCTTGCTATAGCTGCTACAGCATTCATGTCCAGACCCTGATGTATTATAGTATTATTGAATCTGGACTTGACATTATATTAAATACGTAGTCAAATTTGTATTTCAGATAATAACTATGGGTAACTTTTTTTGGGTAGTAGTTAGATATTTTTGTGACAAGATTGTAGATATGTAAGATTTATTGAGTAAATTATTCTCACTTACTATTTACAATATGATTACTATATTACCTGTGTTAAGCTCTCCAATGAAAGATTTATGTTATCATTAGAAAATGTTGTACAATTGTTAAAACCATTAAACATCACCGGCATTTGGGGTGGTTTTGGTCTTATCCTTTGATAATTACTGTATGTCTGTTTTCTTTCATAACTAAATCTCACTGGATTTATCACGGAATTGGGCATCTACAACAATTATATAGTAAATTTAATGTGTGCACACATGTTATGTAAATTAAAAGTGTACACACATGTCGTGTAAATTTAAAGTTTACAAACATTTCTTGTAAACTTAAGATGAACACACCTGTCATGTAAATTAAAAGTATACACACACGTCATATAAATATGTGTACACATATTTACATGACGTGTGTGTAAAACTGAACATACAATAAAAACTGAACATTAAGATTTTGTTGATATCAAAAATTTCCAAATTTGTTCAAATTATATGAGTATAAAAAATTATATTACTCATAAAAAACTCACCCTTATTTTTTTTGGAGGCATTGAAGAAATATTATTTTGGCTCATAACTTTTGTTTGTAAGGTCATTGGATTTTTAATCAATATTGGTTTATTTTTTGGACTTGCTGGTCGTTTTTGAGCTTTCTTCTCTATTTTTGGCGTATCTTCCAAATTATTCGTAATTGATGCAAACTTCTTTACCTACATTAATAAATATTATTTTAGATACAAAAGATATATATTCTTTTATGTATAGTTTTAATTATGTGATATATAATTCCCCAAAGTAAACTAAACTTGTTCTAAAGATGTAAGTGGTCATAAATCAAAACCATAATAAAGAAAAATTCAAAAGAGAAACCAAGGTATGTAGGAAAATGCTGTATGACAAGCTATTGATCTAATTGAGTTTTGGTTTTCTTTGGAAGGACTAAAATTTTACACAGCTATATAGAAGACATGCTGTAATCTAACCAGGAGAAATGGAGTTATCAGGTTTTTTTCTCTGTTTGCTTGATAATATAATACATATTATTGTTAATATGTGTTAAATTCCCGTAATTGATAATAATATATGACAAGTACAATGAGAACAATATACAAATGACAGTTGCACTGCAATTCACAAGGTTGTCAATTCTTTGTACAGATAGACCCTGTTGATACAATTTGGGTGGTCAATCAATTTTGAGATTATGATTCCTATTTATTTAATCAGTTCCATTGTTTCTTATGACTATTATGTTGATCTGCATATATTACATTCCACTGAGTAAATCAAGAAAAATGTCCTAGAGTAGAAATAATGCCACAGTCTACAAAACTTTCTTTTCTTTCTATATAAATCTGGTAGTTTCTTGTAAGATCGAGAGAGACACCCAAAATCCATCTCTATAAATACCCACAACAGAGAGATAAAAGCCAACAACAGCTATACAGAGAGTCAAACTTGAGCACTTATTAAAATACAGTGCAACAAATTAAAAGTCAATGACTGAGCAATGGAGAGGAGTATTATATACATGATATGAACACATAGGAAGGAGCTGAGAGGACAAACTGGTCTTGCTGACATCACATACAAAGTGAAGCACGTTTAGTAGAATTGGGCTCGACATCTTGTTAGAGAGCCAGGAAAATGGAGTAAAACTCTAACAGCATGGTATCCAAGAGGTCAAAATAGAGGAAGAGGTAGACAACCTTAAATGTGGGAATGAGCAAGCAGAAATGGCTGGCAACACGTGGGTAATCATGGCTAGCGACAAAAAAGAGTTGATAAGACAAGGGGATGCCTTTGCCAAGAAGTGCACAGATTTGTCACCATAGCCTAAGCTAAGCTAAGTTGTTTGAATAATGGCTATTATTATAATAAATACCCTCAACCAACAAGTAGGAAAACCATTAATATATTTGGGTTAAATTGTAATGTTTTATTCAGAAAGATATATCTGTATACCTGTATTGTTGGTGGTATTTTGTTAATAATTGCAGTGGTTTGTTTTTTCACAGCAGTATCAAGTTCCTTCTTTTTAGATTCTTGTTTTTCTCTTTTCTTTGAAAATTTGGTTCTACAACATTCTGAGTAATCTTTAGCACAATCTTTCTGGTATGCTTCTTTTAAAACTGGATCTTGTGTTTGATGTACAATTCTAATAAGAAAAAAAAATAATCATGAAATGCTGTAATTTTAGCTAAATATTCACATCATAAAATTAGTATAATATTATACTTACTTATTTTTCAAGTCACAGTACCGCAGCACCGCCCAGCAAATAGCTCTCAGGTCCCACAAGCATGTATTATTACATTTAAAACACTTCCAGTCATCTAATTCTTCAATTTCTTTTATTTTAGGAGTACCCAAATTTCTTTTGATACATTTCTAAAAACAAAAAAAAAATAACATTATTTAAAATAGTCATATAAATCACAAGTAATTCTCATAAATATATTACCGCACAAAACACATGAGGGCAGGCGGAGCAGCAATAAACCTGACCACCTTGGCCACACCAACGGCAGTATAATTCCGAGCCGTCGTCTCCTTTCTCAAACTCGCCACTATTGTAAAATGTGTGACATGTGTGACATACTAAAGTACGTAGCATTGGATGCGCCCGCATTCGATTTTCGCTTCGTGCTGCACATCCTAAATGGCGATCACATGCAGAGCAGTGCAGCTTCTTCGTTTTTAGGCTATTTAGATCTAAAAAAAGTAGTCTTATTATTTTATTTTTTTGAGTCTAATAATGACTTAATTAATATCTTTCTTTTAAACTATTTATTTTATATAATTTTAGTTGAAAAATCTGATTGTAATGTCAAAACTTTCAATCACTGGAATCCTAAATTATACCTTCATCAATACTTTTCAGTTTTAATGCCACAATAAATGGATGTGTACATAACTATAAAGTAAACCTTCACTAATTTATAAAAAAATATTAAAAAGGTGTGAATGTTTTTTTTGAGCTATGTCTAAATAATATGTTCCATAAAATTGATACCATTTATCAATATAATAAAGTATTTTGATTAAAAATCTGTAGCATAATTAAATTTAACAATATTAGTCTGTACAATAAGCCAAATATATATATATGTAAACATGTTTTATGTGATATTTAGATTTTAAAGAAAACCAATTTGGTCATTTAAATTTAAGTAACTACCTTTGAATTTATTTTTATAGTAAGATCTCTCTTCCAATTTTATATCATCATCAAAATCTTCATTTGTAGGATCTGAAATTATTATATTATTTAAAATATTGTTATATATATGTACACGAATAGCATTATTGATAGGTAAGTACTATGAAAACATTTTTATAGTATTTTTGCACATTCAACATTTTAATCAACATTGACAGTGTGGAACTACAATATCTATGTTACTATAGTTTTCAAAAGCTTCATGTAGAAACAATAAATTTTGTATCGAACACTATTAAAATAATTAAACCATAAAAGTTTAACATTATTGTTACATACCAGGGAAAGGCGGGAACTTAACTTCTATTTCTTTTACCGGCTTCTCCGCCACTTCAATACACTCGTTGTTAAGATCGCTCATTGTGTAAGTCACTTAGCAAGTATGGTATACTTCTGGTTAAATTATAAATTACACTATAACATATTTTTTAAATTTTAACTCTAGCGTTTCTTACATATATTCCCATAGGTAAATTTGCTATTTAATTGTCAATCCACAAAATTTCGCTAAGCAAACTCAGTTCAGCCATATTGGCATTTCTGTTTTTTTTTTCAATAACACGTAAAATTAGAAAACAGATTACGTAAATAATCTGTCAGTTCGTGGCTTATATACATCGTCTAATAATTATAAATATAAATAGTTTTAGGAAAATATCCATTGACTTAGTAATCTGAAGTTTTTATCATTCATAATGTTAATTCTGATATTATCGCTGAATGATGATCCAATGTAAAGTACTGCTACCAAAATGATAACGATAAACAAAAATAAATACTGGTTAAAAAGATTATCGGTTACTCTGAGCAATCTAAAAGAGTGAGGTAAGAGAGGTATTTCAGAGTGATGTAATAAATAATATTTACTAAATAATCCTCTGCATGCCCGTTTTCTTTTGATATAAAATTATAGTTTCTATGAAAGTAAAGGTATCGACATTGACGAAAAGCCCTAAGCGAAATTTGGAGGAGATAGCTGCGCATCTGTACTGTCGCGCACACAATAATTTTGTAACAAATATTATTTTTTATTTATTTTAAATAGTAGATAGTGTAATAATTATCTAAACGTCGTATTGTGTTAATTTAAAATTTATATTGCAAAAAAAAATTGATAATTATTGCTTACGTTTTATATTCTATCTAAGGCATGTTTTATTAAAGTTTACGAGTTTACAGTTTATAAGGATTACGTACCTATAGTAATAAAAATACTATATAAATATATTAATGTTCAAAGGTACAAACAAATGTAACAAAAGTTAAAAAATAAGTGTAAAATCCTATGTGTACTTTTATGTCATTTTTTTTGTTGTTTATGAAATTTCTGGTTCATGAAATAAATAAGAAAGTCAGAAATGAAAACGTAATAAAAAACAACAATAAAATTAATAACGATAACAATTGAGTACTCGACTGTACACTGGAAGTGAGCGGGGTGTCATATCGGTGAGGGGGACGTGACGCCGCTGGAGAGTCAGTCAACGCTACGTACGCCCGTCCTTCATCAGTCACAGTCCCCTCAGATACCTTAATTTAGCAGCCTAGTCCTTGTCCGCTGTTTCATGCCGATAGTTATGCTATATAATGTTGTTATTAAGTATTTAAAATATTTTTATGCATAGTAGAGTGGAGTGGAAGATCTAAGATTTTGATTAAATTTTATATTTCAGATTTAATGTTAGGTTTTGTACAGGTGCAAATATATAACTAAACACACTATAAACACCACCTTAGATGAGAGATATCCCCAGGTCCAAGACCGTGCATTGTGAATGGGGTAAAAGATGGTAGTAACTCCTTCGTAATTTCCTACTGCTCTTTGGGAACAATGAAGACTTTTAGCTTTTCCACAGCTTCTCTAGGCACAAGTTTTACTTGTGCAAAAGTTTTTATTTGAATCCACATCTTATTACTGTAACTTTACCCGTTCCAATGTGAAAACTATTATTAATCTAAGAATAATTTTAATTACGAAAATCTTTCAAACAACTTAATTTAACACAGCTACCATAAACAAAAAGTTTTGACAATGTTACTCTCCCTAAATACAAACCAGTATACTGGCCAGTGCTGATGACGTCAAAAATCGACGCCAATCGACACCGACACCAGAGCAATATGGCGTGGGTGTTATGACGTCATTAGCCCTGGCCAGTATGTTGGTTTGTATTTCGGAACACGGCCAAGCTTTTAATAAAAATTATTAGGCCGTGTTCCGAAATACAAACCAACATACTGGCCAGGGCTAATGACGTCATAACACCCACGCCATATTGCACTGGTGTCGGTGTCGATTGGCGTCGATTTTTGACGTCATCAGCACTGGCCAGTATACTGGTTTGTATTTCGGAACACGGCCTTAGTATCCCGATCTGTCACCTGACAGTTGACAATTGTCAATAGTCTTGTCACTTGTCATTTGTCAATTGTCACTTGTCAGCACTAGCCACTCTGTGATGTGTACTGTGCCGATTACGAATGTGACGCTCGCAATGTAACTTTGCATATCTCACAGTTTCGCCGCGAATCGAGATTTAGTGGTTGTGTCTGCATAAGTGAAATTTATGAAAATTATAATTTCGTTGTACTGCAATGCAGTTCATTATGTTGTGCTCTATCATCTTTGAATATTAAAAGTGAGTTGTGATAGACATTCCAAGTTATAAGCACTTACGGTATACAAATATGATAGTATACTCAAGTTGATCATTTAATTATTATGTATATTTTGGATATACAACATAATAATAAATAAGAGAAAACTGTGATATAGCATTACCAATTGATGAATAATTATTTATCACCATGACTGTGACATACACCGGTGAAGTTGCTACTTGTCGTGGATTTGGAACCTTTTTAAAAGTTTTAAATAGGTAAGAAAGAGGGGTTAAGAATCAAAATTGAGATTCAATTAAAACGATTTAAATAATATATTATAGACTTAAGCGAATCGGCTTCATCAGTACGTCTAGACAACTCCATTAATTTCATTCATGGATACTGAAATAATATACATATTTAGAAATAACATTTATAAACAGTAGAAAAAGACAGGTAGGATGTTGACTATTAAACGGTTCTGTAATGGAAAATACATTCATGCTACTAGTTTTAACATACAATGTAATTTTCCTGTAATATTTTACATACAAATAGGTAACTTATAGAAAACAAAACATTCATTTGTTAGGTTTATAATGAATTACTTCATGTCAGGCGCTAATCTTTTGTAAGTAACTTATTTCGACAGTTAAAACGCTTTACGACAAATTTTTAATTACAGTCTGTTGTATTGTACGATTTATATAGGTATAAAATTATTGGCGACAAAAAAAGAATTACACCATCTCGAGTCCTTTCCGCCGCGGCGACAATACAGATTACTTCTGTGTGTATACAATATTTACTACCCCTATAACTTTTAACAGCTAGAGATCAATACGGCTTTAAAGCGCTTTAATTTCTTTGTATTTATTCGTAATTATTTTTGTAATCCTGATTTAGTTGGTTCCTTTCGGTTGGACGCTTCAATAAAATTCGAATTATTGTATGACATAAGCATTAATATAAGTATAATTAGTTAATAATATAATGATTTGTTTCTTAGAAGAGTTACATAATTTTTTTAGCCCACAATTACACTAAAAGCATTGCTAGGCCAAGATACACTATTAGGCATAATGATCGTAAGATAACCGTATTTTTAACGCTACTAATTGTAAATGTATGAATCTATATAACAAAGTACATAGTTGTATTATAAAAAACATCGTATACATTCATTGATCTATGAAAACATCGTACTGCCTACACCCCTGAAACTTAGACTTTATCTGTAAAACTGTATTGATGTAGGAACATACTGATTTTTTTCTTTTGTATGTCTATACTGTTAGCCCTGTTGGTTATTACAGCGTCACCGCGCTGAAAAACTAATTTGGTAAATTTAACTATAAGAGGACTAAAAAGCGTACCTTCTTGACGTATTTTTATTATTTTAACCAAAATTCGGATTTAATTCGAAATATACAATTATCGAAAAATATTTAAAATAGATCGAAAAATACTTAAAATAGATTGATTTAACTGTTAAAAATCTGAGAAATCACAATAAGATCATTCTTTATATTATTGCACTGACGTTTGAAAATAATAATAATAATTATAAATATTCTTTATCGCACACCAATAAACAGAAATTATAAAATAATAATAACAAAATAAAACATGGTGACCCAAAAAGGCGGCCTTATCCATCAAAATCTGTGCAATAAATCGCGTATTCCATCAAAATCTGTGCATCTAAATTATCGTCTGTTCGCACATCCAAAGTAATGTAACAATTGTGTTGTTATTTTACCTCTTATACATGAACGAAATATCAACAGGAGTTAGTTATTTAGGTTAACCATCACATGTTTGATAAGACACAAGAGTCCTTATATTATGTTATCAACGTTTTAGTAAAGTGCTTGTTTAGAAATACTTACATTAGTACCTAAAGTAAAGCCTGATAAAATGTTCTTAAGAGATTTTAACAATTTAAAAGATACTGATTTTAATCAACATATATAATATGGTTTGTTTTGAAAGAGGTTTTTCATAAGACGACTCTCTCAGGGGAGGTTCGATGCGGTAAAAAGGGGTGTTGTAACTTTATATGTGTATGCAACATGTCTGTGGCATCATAGCTCCCAAACGGAAAAACCGATTTGAGTGAAGTTTTTTACGATTTTCAATATGGGGTTTCAGATATTTTTTCTAGATATAAAATCGAGATATTCAGCTCTTATTGGTATCAGTGATTGAAAAAGTATTTAAGGTAATAAATAATTCCGAATTTTGCTTAAATGATTTATTTCAGAAGCATTTTCTTTACTTTATCAGCTGTATTTAAAAATAATATACCGTAAACATTCGCTAAAGAATATTTTATTATAATTTAACAATTATCATGACATTTTACTAATTCTAAATAAACGAAACTAAAATTATCATTTGTATTTTTCTCAGTAACACTTAAAATACTAATAACTAAAAATAAGTATGATCTTTGTTCAATGTGGAAGATGTTAGTATCACAAATAAATCTTTGATATTTGTTTCTTTTATCTAAATGTTACACAAATTCCTGAAAATGTTAGCTATAATTTAAAAATATTTATAATTTCGACGATTTGAAGGCTATTTGGTCTAAGCGATATTTTTGTATACTTACATGTTTGAAATCAGAATAAATCCCTGATTCTAAATATGTATATAATACCAAATTCCTAAGAATATTTATAAGCTATAATTTAAAAATATATGGATATAATTTCAACCATTTTCAGGGCTATAGGTAAGTTGCAACCGACATTTTTTTTTAATTTATTGTATACATCTGGAATCTGAAAAAATCGGCAGATTCTAAATATGTACATAAAACTCTTGAATGAAATGAATTGAATGAATGAAATGTCGTTAAGACCAAATAGCCCTGGAACCGTCGATATGTATATAGATAGGTACTTTTTTATTTATATATATTTGGAATTCGAAAAAATCATTCATTCTAAATTTGTATATATACCTGACTACAAGTCGCAAAAAAATTTCGCTTAGATCAAAGAACGTTGATCTAATAAATCTCAATTATGTATTTTTTTTATTCAGTAGTAGTATCTAGTTTTATTGAAATATAAATTTGTCATTTATATATAGAGAAAAGTAGTCCGTTGTAGTTTACTGAAGGTTGTTGACGTGCCACAGTACCATGTTGGTTTCCCCAGTTGTTGCCAGGCAAGGGTTTTCAATTATTCAATACACACCTGTAGTCTGCTTTAAGTTTCCCTCGATCGCTATAGCTATAGTTTTGCAGTGTGTCATCAGCCTAATTATTAAACCGTATATCCATATAAGGTTTTTAACAAAAACTGTTATTAATAATAATTATTTTTTTTTGTGTATTTTCCTTCATGTATAATTTTAATTAGTTATATGTATATGAGGATATAGAATGTATTTTTGTATCATTACGCCGGTATTCAATGTGCCTTAATATAGTGTTAATAAAATTATTGGTTTTTATTTTGTTATTTTTTTTCATTTTTTGAATACTTACAATAATTTTCTTTTTTTAAATCTATATTTTATTCTATTTAAAAATGTAGTATATAAATAACTTTAAACGTTTTCAGTATCTTATGTGATGTAAGTCCACAGATTAAATTAAAAATTATTAGACGTAAATAGTAAAAATAATGTTTCCATATCTTTGATTATAAAATGATCCAAATAGTGAACTTAATAGTATTAATGGAAAAGACAATATAATTAAATTTTTTTTTTTCATACCATAAGGAAAACCTGAAAACAATTTAAATAACATATTGCTTGATAATGAATCACGAAATGTAAATTTCCCATTCCTAGAGCATGTCTGTTAGTGTCGCTAATAAATCCTACTGTAGCTTGATTTTACATATAGAACTTTAATACTTCCAAAAAATATTAGGCACGTATTAAAACTATTTTATTAAATTTTATAAATTTAACCTGACGATTCAATTGTTTTCTATATAGGTAGAACGAAATATAGGTGTGTAAATGAGAAGTAATTTAGAGCCAACGGTTTCTTAGCATACAGGTTTCATAGAAAGACTAATATATGTCAGATTTTAATTATATTGTTGGAATATTAAATATAATTAGAAAGTCTGTTTGTTCCATATTTCTAATTAATTGTTAATAGGTTATTAGTAGTTTACCTTGGTTAATGTTAGTATGGTTAGTTACTTAGTTTACTTTTAAAATATGGAATTCTTCTTGGGTAGAGACCTTCTTCCAGCCGCTTCCACATATCTCTGTCTTGGCCAGCTGATATTCTTTTTATTCTTAATTATGTACATAAACTTAACCTGTATTATATCATCAGTCTATTATTGTTTTATTATACCTTTTTTATTTTAATTTAAATTAAATTTGCAGTATATATAGATATATCCACACGAACTAAGTTTTATAGTTTGTTCAAATCTACTTATTTCGTACGTCTATTGAATGTTCAACTGACTTCTTATTTTTCTCATGTGTTATCTGTTGATCAAACAAAGAACATCAATGAGTTCTGATTACTCCTCGTATATCTCGTATTTTATATAATATATATGACAAGCTATAATCACAGTCAAGTTAACACACACCCACGCATTCACACTTGTGTACACACACATACACACATTGCAAACTACTTTTAACTGGTTTCAAGAATTGTCTTACGTCTCTATGTGATTTATAAATTATTCTTGAAAAACTTTTGCTCGTAAATATATAGGAAGTATGTTTCACATCATATGCTTGTAATGCTGGCTTCCTTTGAATAATGGGTGTGGACTTCTAGAGAACACGATTGATGCAAAGATACAAAATATAATTCCATATACCTATATGAAATTGCCTGTACCTAAAGTAGTAAACTATATTATGGGCAACGATCTTAAATTTTAATTATTTTTTGAGTAATGTTGTTATAAACAAACAAACATTCACTTTGTCTAAATACATTAAGATATTTAATTTTATTATTGCTTATTTGATTTAAAAAAGATAATCGGTCCATCAATTGCTTCTAATCCGTAACTTATATCACTTTCAAACAAAAAATGAACAATACTTAGTTACTACTAGTACCTATATCAAATAATATATGAAATATACTAAAAATATTTCAAATATTTATTATTATACATATTTCTGAATCTTAATTAATAACACCATTAAAATTGATTTAATGCACATAACATGTTAACGTCTTTAAAAAGCATTCATTTATTACGATATTCAATACAATGAAGATATAATGAAATTATGAGCATTTGTGAACATAAAACCACGGCCAAGTGAGAGTCGGTCTAGTGTACCAAGAGTTCCGTACCATTATATATAATAAAAATCAAAAAACACGTTTTGTTGTTACATGAGAGTTTCTTAAATATAATATAATATAATATAATAATTGTTTTTTTTATTTTATTATCTATTTTCAAAGTAAATATATAATTTAATATTTCGTGAATATTTTAATACCTGTTGCCCTTATTACTTAATAGCGAGCAAAGAAAATTACGTTTGTTGTTGTTGTATGAGAGCGTCAAATATTTATTTTATTTTGTTGTTAGTATTTGTTGTTATGGCGGCACCCGAAATACGTAATCTGTCAACATTTCAACTATTTAGCTATCACAGTTCATGAGTACTCCCTGGAGACAGACAAATGGACAGCGAAGTCTAAGTAATAGGGGTTTTCCATTTTTACCTTTTAGGTAGGTACGGAACCTTAAGAAATATCTTTAATCTTACAAAGAAATTACCTTTTGTAATGTAATCAAAAGGAAAACGAATGTGTAAAAACAACAATGATGTTTATGAATTAAATTAAAAAGTCTATCAATGTTGATAAATTGTTTAAGATTCTTGGAATTTAATACTTGCTGCTGTTGGTCGAGTGGTTAGTGCAGACGCCTTACGTGTACCGTCGCAAAGGACCTCGGGTTCGATTACCGACAGGGACAGGCACGTATGTAATGAGCTTCGATGTCTGTATTTCGAGGTTTGATCATTTATTAAATATATTTATAATGTGTATTTCTATGTATTTGTATCGTTGTCTAACACCCTTAACACAAGCAAATACAAATATCTTTTTTTTTTCTGTCGAAAAGGTACAGCTTTAGTAGAATAAATAAAATCTAATTACAATCCATAAATACCTCCTCGAGAGTTAGAGTTTGTACTAGGTTCAAAACCTGTGCTACAGATCTCCAGGCTCCCGAACCCTTGAAAGTAAGAGAGTTGAAATTTGGTGATATCATTAAAAAAAATGTGAATATTTAATCCCTGTATATAATTAGAGAATGTTAGTTTAAATTATAATGACAGATATAAATGTATGACTGAGAATAATAGAAAACAACAAATTAAAATTAAAACTAATTCTAGGAGAATAATAAAGAAAAAACAAAGTCACAACAAATAATTTTACTTAGGGGTTAGATCAATTTGTGTAATTTGTCCTGTATTATTATTATTGCTATATTGAATCCAGTTTAGTTAATTTATTTTAAAGAAGCATATAACTATTACAAATGACTGGCGTCTGTCTGGATCGATATGAAACATGGAGTCGTAAAAGAAGGGATTCTTCCTTATTTGGGTTTGATGCTCAGTCTGTAATTATATGATATGGTTAAAAAAATTAGCCATAATAAACTAAATATATGTATCTATATCTATCTATATATATTACGTAAACGTTTTTTTGTTTGTTTATTATTATTTAACACATACATTTATACATACATACTTTACAAAATATAAACTCGTTAAAAATAAACCGTCTGTCAGATTTGACATTAATTGAAATTAAAAAAGTTAACTAATTTTAACCTAACAATAAAATACATATGATATAATTAGTTAATATAATAAATGACGTCATTCATTTCGAATGGTGAATGTTCTTATCTCTGAATTTAATCGGATTGTTTTTTTATTTGATAACCCATTGAGGTTAGTTATAGAGTATATACATAACACACTATGACTTCACATTACACTATCACACACACATACAATACAATATAACACTGGTGTTAGAAGTATCTTTAATATTGTATCTGATAATATTGTTTTATTTCCGAATTCAAATAATACATAGTATTATTTGAATAGTATAACTTGAATTTTCGAGTATTTAAATTTCTTCAATATTCGGGACGCAGTGAAACAGTTTGTATAATATAAAGAGATTTGTATAATATAAACAGTTTTGTCCAGTAGGTAACCCTAGTAAGAGGTTTGATGTTACGAAAACTGTCATATTTGTTGTAACATCGAAAACCACGTACTTGGGGTAGGTAAGTAATAATGAATCACGAAAGCTTCATAAATTCTGTTAATAATTAGAAATAGGATCAAAAAATTAGTATTTCTCGTATGCCCAAATAAAATAATGTATAATTGAAATGTTGAAGAAATGTTGGCTAAGGCAGAAATTATTTTTTGGATCACTTCTACGAATATATTTCATCCTACTCACATTAACTATTAGAGAAGAGACAAAAACAATAGGGAACATTCATGTAATTTTTTTTTGACGTAAATTAATCATTTACCTCTATATATCGTAGAAAAAAATATAAATAGGTTTGAAAAGATTCTAGTTTTTCTTCAAATTAAAAAATAAAACTTGTAATAAATTTGAGCCGTTCAAACGCCGTCATTTTGCGCGCGCTTTGCGTGACGTCAAATGACACATCCAGTGAATGTTTACTATGCACTTTTTAGTTACTTTATACATATTTTAAGTTTTAATTGCTTTACAAGTCATGAAAGAAGATAAAAATCAGCTTACGAGTATTGTATAGTACCGGAGTGCAAAAATAGTATTAGAAAAACACCCGACAAAGTGTTTTTTGTATTCCAAGAGATGCGAAAATACAAAAACAATGGTGAATGGTAATTAAAAGGGATAATATATGTCCTAAATCGTGTTTATATGGTTGTGAAGATCAATTTAATGTAAGTATACTTTATTTATAATAAGTTTAATCTAATAGTTTAAATTTAGAAAATTTGAGTTTAAAATTAACCTAACCTATCTTACAAATTTCAGTATAACTTTCTATAAAAACCGTAATCTTTTTTTGTTTTACGCAATTTTTATGATCTGTCAATTTATTTCAGGTTAAGGAAGATACAGCAAATTTTATTGAATATAATATGTGTAACGAAACAACAAGGAGAAAGATGTAATCTAAGTTTGAAGAAAGGAGTTGTTCCTTGTATATTTTTGTGGCAAAAACACCAGATGATAGAATGAGAATGTGCATAGTCAAAAGGCAAAGATTGACATCGGTTAATGAAGCCTTTTAAGAGTTAGCTATCAAAAGTAGTGTTTAAAAAAATTGGTGACCTTTACGAAGAAGTGATATAGGTAGTAAGTCCTAGTACTGCCCATACAAATGTCTGTGATATTAATCAGCCAAGTCTCAGTACTTCTCCTATTGAATGTAATGATCATATGGCAGAGACTTGCTTTTCGCCAATTAAAGATAAATTACCAAGTGACTAAGCTGTGCAAGTTAATATTAAACCGAAGTATGGAAGTAAAGGTGTCAATGTAAATATACCTGCTGAAAAACAAAATGTAGCATTGTCACCATTTCCTCATTTAACACACAACATTGTTACACAACAGTTTTAAAAGTAAAACTATCTGTTTTAAAAAGAAAATTGTTTACTGAAAACACAGCTGATAATACTTCTATAGCATCTTATATCTTCTATATCTGCTGATTATCAACCAAGTTATTTATCTGAGTCAAGTGAAGTGAAAAATGATTCAGAGGCAGAAACATTTTAAAAATGTATTGTGTAGTAGCATGCTTACTGCTATTCAAAAAGAGTTTGTAGGTATTTGTTTTGTTAGAGTTGTTTGAGTATTTAGAAAATGTTTTTAAAATTACCTAAACAATTGTATCATTTAATAAAACCTTTAAGCACGAAAATATAGGTTTAAATTATTTATTTTTCTCAGTCACACTGATACCACAGTATGAACTTAAACGCCGATATATTGAATGGCGTGTCAAATGACGTCACATTTCCTTTCGACCAATGGTGGCGCGTTTTGGAATTTTGAATTTCGCTCCCTAAATTTACAGTTTTCATAAATTATTTTATTGCCTTAAATGATTAGTAAATTAAAAAAAAATGATTTTATTATAATAAGATGATAAAAAATTATCGAAAAAAAAATATTTGAGACCATTTAAATTTTTTTGCATGTTCCCTATTGTCTACTTAAAGAAGAAATTAACATGTAAATACGCAAGATAATAAAAAACTACTACTAGCTTGAATGATAAGGAAAACGTCAAGGAAAATTGTATTTAAATATTATATTAATAGTTAATTATTTTATTATATATTTAATTGGTTTTGGTATTGTAATATATATTTAAATATTAAATATTTTACAAACTTAATGATCAAAGCAATAATGTTACTTCATATCATACAATAAAAGACTGAAGATATTATTATAATTATATGTATATGGTTAAATGGCAAAGAGTATATAGTATTCCAAGTAAGTGTCAATCTAGCAGTCACGCCCGGATGTGACGTCACACTAGGAATTTTAATGGAAATTTTGTTCTTATTGCCTAGGAACGATTAAATACCAGATGTTAGAAAAATCTAAACATTTATACCTTGCTGTGTTGTCGAGTTAACGACCATGAACTTGTATATAAATTTTTATTCTATGTATGGAAAAAATAACATAATTTGTATCCAAAAACGTTATCTAACCTTTTTTGTGCCTTTTTGTACTAAAATTATAATCTTATTGACCTCGAAAACACAACCTTGTGATCTATGAACAGGTGTGAAACAAACTACATTTAGTAGACCTTAGATATGACGCTTGTATCAAGACTAGTTTAGTCATTGGCTTATATCAAAATTCTTTTTAAAACTATAATTTTGCATGTGTGTGTGAGTTATGAGTACTGTCATCACTGTAGTGTGTGTGACTCATCTCGCTGAACATCAAACGGTCTAATTATCTAGCGGCATCCGGCTCTATTCATTATTCAAACAAATAGTCATTTAGAGATTTGTCTTTTGTTGCATCTGCTCAATGAATAGTCTGGCTCTGATTCACAGTAAGGGAGGGTAAGGTTACCCCCCTTACCCTTATTATTATTATTATTAAAGAGTATTTCATTTGATTATTAACATTTGTTTATCATCATTAAAATTATTTTTTTATCGTATTAAGTATGAGTATATTATTACATAATTACAGTTTTGTTTTATATAGATTTTGTGTTTTCTAAAAAATATTTGTCCGGGAAAATATTTAAAAGCATATAAAACCCCCTAATCATATCACACCTGGAACGCTATTACCAAATGCAGTATCCGACTGTGAATAATGAATAATTACTTATAAATTATTTGACTAATTATATGAAAACTAAATGTTATAATAAAAGAATTATGATATAATTTTATTACTCTCTACTTATTACTTTCATTATAATATACCAGAACGTTTTCCATATTTTATTTCCACGAAATCTTTGGCTCTAAATTTGTAATTGGCGGTTAAAACTCCTTACGGTACTCTCACACGCATAGCAGTAATAAGTAATAACCTTTTTGTTATGTGATTCTAATGTAAAAAAATATATACAAATTATCATGCCCCGTATACAATTTTGGGGATAAGATTTAAAAATAATATATAACTGAAAGCCTATATATGTCCTAAGAGAATCCTAAAAATATATTCTTACAACGTCTAGACTATACTTGATAAGAACTAAGACCGACTGGTCACCTGATCTACCTACTTTTTTTCAACTTTTTGACAACGATACAAATATCTAGAAATACACATTAGAAATACTGCGAAGATATTTAATAAACGATCAAACCCAGACATAAAGGCATCTATGCTCATCACATACATGCCTGTCCCTGTCGGGAATCGAACCCGAGTCCCATTACGTTAGGCATCTGCTCTAACCACTCGAAATACAAACTTAGTGAATTTCTAAGGGCCTATAATCTAAATCACAACTTTTAAATATTTTAATATTTTTTTCTTACGTAAACTTACGTTAATTAAATCGGAATTTAACCCGATTAGGTTTGGAACTGTTCCGATACATACCGATGTTATTGACGTCAATACTACTATTTTAATATTATATATATATGTATATAAATTAATATTTTATTTAATTTGGTTATTATATGTGTATAATAACTAATAATAGAATTAAATGAAATATTATTAATTTATTTATCCTCATATAAATCATTGTTTTAAAAAAGCCATTAAATATAACTGACCATACAGTTGATGTATTGTATTGTATTTATTAAAAAAAATATATTTTAACGGCCCTAATACTTTAGAGTAAACAAGAATATTTAGGTGTTTTTAAGTAGGTAAGTCAGTTAATTAGCCATCTTCCTTCAACGATTTCTAAGATTCTAGGAATAGTTATCAGGATGCACAGACAACCATTGCATTTGAAACCGTTGAATTAAAAAAAAAACTAATTATATTCACGTGAATGAAATATGAATACAATTTCTTCATTATCTTTTGCAAATGTCAGCTCACTCGTAGTCTAAATATACAACCTTACTAATATATTCACAACAAAAACAATGTGACAATCAGATTATTAGTTTCTTATACAGAATATAAATATATTTTTTATATCATATTTCCGGTACATTATATATTTTGTAAATATACCGGATATTGACGGCAACTTGAACACTAATTTTAATTGCGGTAAGTGACGTTAACTATATTAAAAATTACAAAATATATATAGTAAATATTTTTTAATTATAATAATAAATACAATATACATATTTATAGTATATATTATACCTACTACATATTTTGTATTTTTTTTTTCCCGGTATATGATTTTTTTTATCAAGATATTAAATAAAAATTAAGAATGCATGCATGCATTTTTTTGTTTTAAATAAAGCATACTGCTTTATTGTATTTGTATTGTAGTGAGGTACCCCTCACCTGAAGACCAATTTTAATTTCGGTAATCTTTTACGTATTTTCAATTTAATAAAAAAAATAATTACATACTTATATTATGTAATATAAATAAATCTTTTTAACAATAACAGGCTCTTTAGGTTACTATTTACTTCCTACTTCACTATTATTATAAATGTATAAAAAATATTATTATTATTAAGCTTTAAAATAATACAAATCAATAAATATGTAAATCATAATAAATATAATGAAAAATAATTGTCCGAACGGGTTTCTAGAAGTCCAGGTTAAAATCCGGCCCGTATTGTTTTTTCAATTCTATAGTTATTTAAAAAAAAAAAATCTTTCGCGAACCGAGATGACTATTAAATATATATATACTCGGATGTATTTATGTATTCCAATAAATGCCGAATATGTTAGAAACTAGTCGGGCAAATTCATATTATTTTACGTAATTATACCCGGGTAAATATATATTGATTGGTAAACCTGATTATAAATAATATCCTAATAGGTTAATAAAAGAAGAATGTTAAGAACTAAGAATGAGAACAGCTTCCGTTGATTACAGATCAAAATACAAGACAGTATGCTTAAACATTTTATTGTAGGTATCCATAGAGGAGATAGTTTTATTGTAGTATATTATAGAATAATATAATTAAAGGTTGTAATAATTAAGTAGATTATTCATTTAATAATTTAGTACATATTTAAGGTACAGAATTAATGTAAATTTTAGACAAATAGAAAATGATAAATAAACCGAAACGGGCAGGGATTCGAAGCCGCGAACTCTGGAAAACCATTCCGTCGATCCCTTAATTGAGCTACCGTATCGCTATCCGTTTCGTTAAATAAAGCATTCTATATGTGATCGTCTTTATCGGGACGGTGGTGACATCTATTAGAATTCTTTAACTCTAACCAATTTTTTACTTTGCAGTATAGGTACTGCAAAGTAAAAAATTGATAAGCATTGAAAAGATGCCACAACCGAAATTAATATTTGAAAAAATATTAGCTATATTATATTTTTTGTTAAACTTATTTAATATTTATTTGTTTATAGATATGTTTAAATAGTATTGATGTAGTTATTGTAGTTTTCTTCTCTCCTTACAGATGGAGAGGAAGTATATATAAATTAGTATGGCTGGATTTGATAGTTTTCTTACTTTTATACTATATTCTAAATCTAACATATAGATTATTATTAAGTGAAGAATCAAAGAGGTATGTGTTATTTAATAATCATGACATAACATGTGTTGAGAAATAAGTAATATATCATGTATTTCAGGACCTTTGAGGGTGTGGTGAATTACTGCAGTTTCCATGGCAACGTAATACCTTTGTCTTTCGTTCTTGGTTTCTATGTAACTGTGGTGATGAACCGCTGGTGGAATCAGTATACCACGATCCCGTGGCCGGATTCTATAGCTGTCTTCGTGTCTGCTACTATTCACGGACAGGTAATAACAAACAATTATTAATTATAACTTAGGCAAGGTTTTTTATTCCTCAGATAAATTTAACCGGGGTATAAGTTTCGTGTTACTCCGTAGTTTAAGAGTAAGCTGTGGATTAAAAATCTAAAGCGCAAACATAAATAAATAAAATACTTTATATAATACAGACAATCTTTAAGCCTCAATGTTATTGAATGCGATTAAAAACTTTTCCTTCGAAACGAACTCGCAACAATAGTATTGAATATTTACAAAATTAAAAGACAGACAAAATTTATTATGTTGTTAGTACTTATTTATTCAATAAATATCTTAAAATAAAAATACGCAAATACTATTAAAAACTAGGAAATTTATACATAAGAAAATGAAAAGTTATTGTACTAAGTATGATACATATATATTTCTTATTTTTTATTTTATTTAATTGAGATAACACTCACAAAATGAGCGAATTATTATCTTGACTTGTTGATTACTGTTTCAATGATAACACATTGTCTTATCCTTATCACATCCGATGATAACAAAGTATATTAAACGTATAACATAAGACATACTCTCAGGGTCACGAAAGATAATTTGTATTAATAATGACCTGCAAAGATAATAAAAATAATATACTAAGCATTGTTAACTAAATACGTAACCGATTTAAAGAATAATTATATAAGTAATAATGGGCTTAAATAATATGTAAAATGTTTTTTTATATACGTATTTGCGTAATAATATTTTGCACCAAATAATACTGTGACCTACATATCCTTGCTTTAAGGATAAAATTCTTAGCTAATATTCACACCTTGATTTGTTAACTATGACGAACTAAAGATGACGTTAAGATAAGCATGCAACGTGTGACTAGATAACTAAATCTACTAAAACTATGTCATAGATTTAAATCTAGAGTTGCAAAATGTATTTAATAAAATTTATGTATTCATAAAAAAAATCGTATATTTTAATTGTTGAATATATCAAGATATGTCGAGGACAAATCGAGGTCTAGTATATAGAAAATAAAAGTTACGCTATACTTCCTTGTGGAGACCAAACGTGATTCATTTCTTATGGCATAGAATTATAATAATGACTGTTATTTAAGTCGACATAGTATGCACTTTTCTGTTCTTTCATTGTATTTTACATTTAAAACAGTTATTTATTGTGTTTTGTTCATTCAAACTCATTGAACCTATGTAATTTTCGGTCCTTTCTTTTAATTTTGATTTTTACATTTAAAACAGTAATTTAACACACATGGGACATACATTGTTTTTTATTTTCTGAACTTTTATTTGCTGAATGTATTTTACATTTAAAAAAGTAATATAACATACATTATTATAGTTTTTTAAAACCAACGCGTGGCCATGTTGTAGAGTAGATATTTTTTTTTATCAACTTGCAGATCTATCAAAAGTGATAGTTAGGTATTACCTACTGCATTAACATCGATAAAAAAGTAATGGATCATATTATTATCATCGATTTAAGCAATGTTTTTTTATTTTTATTTCCGATTTTTGTCTATCTGTTATAGAGATATCATGATGTTATGTTTTCCAATTTATTGAGTACTTTGTACTTACATCAAGATAATGCAGTTACATATAGCCTAAGAGCCCGTGAACCCCAGACCTTCCTTATTTTATAAAAGCTGAAAGTTTGTCAGCGCACACTACCAATACAGGTAAGAACGATGGCGCATTATGAAGTTCAGACTATAGTGGCTTCAGCAGGTAATCAGTGCTGAAGGTGAAAAAATTACTACTTTACTTTCGTCATATTATAAAGGCTGATTTTTTGGTAATACCTTAAGAATATTATTAAAAATCACGTCATTCATTGCCAGACACTTTACACAGTGGAAACCCCTTGCCAGACACCCTTAAAGTTATGAAAATTTTAACCTTACTTACGTTATAGTATAAAAGCTGATTTTTAAATATAATAATTATATAATAATTAGATGATGTTTTCTCATCAGCCAGACACTTTTCATAGTTCTAACCCCTTGCCAGACAATAAAATAGGGTAGCTGTAAGAAGGAGCGCGAGGTACTGCACAGGTATAGGTGCGAGTGAGATGACGAGTTACGTCTATTACCATCATACCATATAGATAGTTCAATTCACGAAGACGCGCGAATTTTTAAGAAAATTCAAACTCGTCACGAAATATGCTCTACTTTATATTTTGAGAAAATCAAGATGTCTGGTTCAATATTTGTCAGCAGGTCGAAAAAAAGAAGAAGAATACATGAGATATTTTGACATTGATTTTAGTTTTGTTATAAATGTCGGTGAAACATCAGACTCGGAATCAGATATTTCTAAAACGAGTGATTAACGATTTTCTTTTCTCAATATAGATGAATATAACTTTTTCACGTATTTCATTTATGTTTATTGTTACCCCTACTCCCCCGGTGACGCTGTAATAGGCAACAGAGCTAACAGTATAGACAAACAAAACAAAACAAAAAATGTTACCCCCAATGCTAATATTATCGTGTATTAACTAATAATCATTTAAAATATCCACACCAAAAAATAAAAAAATACATAGCCCTATCCTTTCAGTCGGGTAAAAAATATTAAATTGAAGAAGAGCATCTTTCACTGTGACAATGACGCTCTCTCCTGATTAGTCTATTCATTGTAGTGTGCGTGTGCACTCATAGGTAATTAGTGTGTACCGATAACTCTCAACATTGACAAAACATATCACACATATAATGCACGAACTATAATAGTAAACTTATTATATACTAGCTTTGCCCGAGGCTTCGCACGCCTTAAATTCGTAGTAAAACGATTCCCTTTTTCCTTGTTTTTTGTATTGGCTTCTATATGACTTGTTTTAAGTGATACAATCAAAATTCCGACATCGGCAGACTTCGCTCACTGCCAAGAATCTATTTAAAGTTTTTAATAAGGATACAATATTAGGTAGGTACTGTATTTTTTTATACCTCTCTAGTTTTTACCTAAACAACCAATAAAATACTTTTTAAACAGAGTACTTAATAACCATTCTAACCATATATCACACTTATAGATTTTCTTCTCTTAGAGATAAACATATACCATCGCGGATTTTCTTGTAGAACTTTTTAAGGTATACAATAATTACCACCTTATTCTGATCTATCTCGTAGAGATCAGCCAGCGTTTGCAATGTAAGCGCAAATCAATGTATTAAGTATGTTATTATACATACAAACCTTTTTCTTGCATCACTCTATCTATTAAAATAACTGCATCAAAATCCGTTGTGTAGTTTTGAAGATCTAAGCATACATAGAAACATAGGGACAGACGCGGGAAGCGACTTTGCTTTATACTATGTATGTATTTATAATCCACTAATGATAATGAATGTACTTTACAGTCTGCACAGATTTAAAATATGTCATGTTATTTGTTAATAATTAATATTTACTTAATATCGAATATAAAATAAATTACAATTAGAGATAGCATAAACAATTATTTTAGCCGTTGTAAATATGTACTAACTATCAATATGCGCAGTACAAATAACAATTGCGCAGTGGGGATGACAAAAGGCCTAACTCGCCATCTCACTCGCACCTATACGTGTGCAGTACCTCGCGCTCCTTCTTACAGCTACCCTATTTTATTGTCTGGCAAGGGGTTAGAACTATGAAAAGTGTCTGGCTGATGAGAAAACATCATCTAATTATTATATAATTATTATATTTAAAAATCAGCTTTTATACTATAACGTAAGTAAGGTTAAAATTTTCATAACTTTAAGGGTGTCTGGCAAGGGGTTTCCACTGTGTAAAGTGTCTGGCAATGAATGACGTGATTTTTAATAATATTCTTAAGGTATTACCAAAAAATCAGCCTTTATAATATGACGAAAGTAAAGTAGTAATTTTTTCACCTTCAGCACTGATTACCTGCTGAAGCCACTATAGTCTGAACTTCATAATGCTCCATCGTTCTTACCTGTATTGGTAGTGTGCGCTGACAAACTTTCAGCTTTTATAAAATAAGGAAGGTCTGGGGTTCACGGGCTCTTAGTATAATAGAAATGATAACTAAAATTAGATATCATATAATTGTTGTAAATTATTTTCGTGGAAATGATTCGTTTGGAATATTAATGATGATTAATTATTAGTTCTAGGAAACCATGAGCTATGTACTATTAGTTCTAAAATATAATAGAATATATTACTTGGCATTTACGTTAAACTTGTAATAAATGAATTTATCGTTCGTAAAACAAAATATCAAAAGATTTTTTTTTTATTTATATTGATAATAATAATAAACTTATTACGATACAATAAAATAAATACACCTGATATCTTACTGCACCTCCCTCCCAATCTTGCGATATTCGTCGAACCTCCTCCCCCCCTTTTCGAGCCACAAGTGAGTAATGATTGCCCCTTAGTACTTCTCATATTTACCATGCACCCATTTTCTCAAGACCCAATCTCGGAAACCTACTTTTAATGAACTGCAGTCTATTAATGTACACTTGATGTCTCGAATTTCACACTTGAGAACAATACTCGATAATAATAAAAAATTTCTTGGAAAAGACTATATTATGTAGTTTTACAAATAATCGGTGGTCCCCAAACTAAGTAAAAACTAGTCTTGGGATTCAGAAACAACATTTAAGATAAAGATTCCATGGAGTTATTATAGCCATAGGTCTGTGAGGCCGATTGTTAATAAATAATAAAAGAGGGGAGTTGAGATACCCGTACTTATCTTTGTCTAATCACAAATACGAGAAAGAAGAAACAGATAGGTCAGAATTGCCTAGCCTAAGTAGCCTAAATTGCTTTCTCTTTTTTTTATTATGGATACATTTTAGACTGGTTTCATTACTTTTATCCATAATAAGTCGTCGATGTAAGTAATTTTAATAGATTAGTCTGCGCTTACAGGACGAGCGGGGGCGGTTAATGCGTCGTACAATAGTACGCTACGTGTGTGTGTGTCTTACCATAGTCTTAACAATGATCTCACCTCGAGTGAAGAAGCGATTTCCGACGCTCGATAACTTAGTGGAAGCTGGTCTTTTGCTTGAAAATGAAAAAGCCATTTTCGATAACCTTAATGAGAAATTTCCAAAGCCAGCAAAACATTGGTAAGAATAGAAATAAAATTAGATGTAATTTTGAAAATAACGGAAATTTGTTATCTACATGTTATGTTTTTTTGCAGGTTACCTATAGTTTGGGCTACAAGTATAGTTACAAGGGCCAGGAAAGAGGGTAGGATAAGAGACGATTTTGCCGTCAAAACAATAATTGATGAATTGAATAAATTTAGGGGTCAGGCTGGGCTTCTACTCAGCTACGATACTATCAGCGTTCCATTAGTTTATACACAGGTGATTATGCCCTATCCGCCATTTACGTTCATGGCATGACCACACCCTTCCGTGTGTAGCAGTCATAAGAGTTGTTCGTGTTGCCAATCTGACCGCACGAGTGTGATTTGAAATATTGTTTCAGGTAGTCACAATAGCTGTATACTCGTATTTTATAACCTCTGCGTTGGGTAGTCAGTGGGTTGACAACAAACTGAATTCACAAAGTTCGTCAGTGTATATCAGTAATATAGATCTTTACTTCCCCGTGTTCACAACACTAGAGTTCTTCTTCTATATGGGCTGGCTGAAAGTTGCTGAATCCCTGATAAACCCATTCGGTGAAGATGACGACGACTTCGAAGTCAACTGGATTATTGACAGAGACTTGCAAGTGAGTTTAAATTTTCGTACAGGCTGTTGTTATTAATTATAGTCTATTAAATTAATAATCTATTAGGTGTCATATATGATTGTGGACGAAATGCATCACGAGCATCCAGAACTGATCCGGGATCAGTATTGGGATGATGTGTTCCCGTCTGAGCTGCCATATACAATTGCGACTGAGAACCAAAGGGAAGAACATCCAGAACCTTCCACAGCTCGCGTGGCTGTTCCTCCGCGGCAACGCAGCATGGTCACCGTCGCGCCCTCCAGCGTGAAGATAGACGAAATGGTTCCCTCTAACACCGTGAGTTACAAGTTCGCGGCCCCTGAGGTTAGAGTCCCTTTATAGCAATGCACGCTGGTAGCTTGCAGTGTGTCGGTGTAAGCCAATAATGTTAGCTACTCGGGTGGATGGTAAAAGTTATATGTTGGGAATATTGGGGATTCAATTTTCTTTATAAATATATTTTTATTATTTTTAAATACTTTAAAAAAATTCTACCATAATTTAATTTAGTAATTTTGAATTAAGGTTTTGTTTGAATGAAACTTTTGGCAACCCTGAAGTGAATAATCAGTAACATGTAATAAATTAATATAGTTTTATGGTTTTACTAACTTTAGCAAGGCATGAAAAATTAAAAAATATATTTGCATAATATGTAAGTAACGTTTAACAAAAGTATTTTAAATAACCATTTATATATACGCTAAAAATTATATATATTTTCTTTTATTATTATCTATTTTTTTGGAGGCTTGAAATCTTTGCTTATCATATATTCTATTTTTCCCGATCTTGGAAGTGTTGTTATAATTAGTTTAGTTAAATGTTGGCTGTAAATATACTTGCAGTGTTTTATGTGCCATTGACATTATAAAAAAAAAGTTGTGATGACATACGTCAAATTTATAATTATTTCCCGCCCATTAATTTGTAAGAAACATCAATCATAATCAGTTACATGGCCTTGAAAGTGTTTTATTAAAATTAATATTTCTATCCAGCAATTACAAATGAATGATGACGCACAATCCGGGATACATTTCATCGTGTCACGAGGAAGTAAACGCGGCAAAAAAGAGGATAGGAACTCTTTGGGCTCTACCAACTCTATGGCGTCACTACAGACTCCCATGACTAGAGTCAACTCTGTTACGTCTATGTTGAAGCGATTGTTCTCGAAGGAAGACCAGAGACAAATTCCCGTGGGCAATCAAACCGATGGAGGTTAGTTGAAATAATAATATAATTTACGGATTTTTAATAATTTGATATAGTTCTAAACATTTTTTTATTGAGTACCATATTTTCATATTATTAACGATTTTATATATTTTTTACGATTTGAGAAAACTATGAATATATATTCATGTCAAGTATGTTCAATTTCTTACGAACAATATAATATCGCGTGTAAAGACGGAAAATTAGCTAAGTCGGTCAAGAGTATCTTCTATTATAGATTAGTGTGCCACTATAATAAAATTGAGGTCCTTGGTAGTAAGTGTTATTATTTATACTGTAATAAAAAGACTAACTATACAGTAAGTAGTAATAATTATGCAATACACACATGTTGAGTAAATGTGTGCGTCTTCTAACTTACTAACGATTTTGCCGACATATGAAGAGGTCTAAAATCGAAGAGGACATGTATGGACATGTATGTAATGGATGTATCTTAACAATAGCTAACGCGTTCATTTCATTATCCAATCTGCGGCGATTTATTTGACTTCAAAAAATCGCAAGTAATAGTATCCACCAATCAAATTAGAGAAAAAGTATTTTCAACAGTCTTTTTACAGTGCGATTTTAGAACACTATCTTACCTAGCGCTTAGTAAATTAGATAATGTACTACTATATCTGGTTCATTTCATTATCCAATCTACAAGCCAGTATTTGACTCCAAAAAATCGCGAGTTAGAGTAAGAGTATCCAACAATCAGATTGGAGAACTAGTTTTTTTAATAGTTTTTTTACAACGCGATATTAGTACACTATTTTACCTAGCGCTTACTAAACTGGATAATGTACTACTTACTATAGCCGTCAGATTTTGCGACTAAAATTAATAAGAGATCCTGATCCGGTTTTTTCTACTAAACTAACTAACAGATTGCTACTTCAGTAGCAATCCGTTTGTTAGTTATTTTGGATTGATATTGTTAAAGGTTATTATTTTAATTTCGTTTACAATGTTTAATTGAGTTTTAATGTCTGTCATAGGTTATTAAAAAAGGTAGTAAAAGCCAACATCAACACAAAATCCTAAAAGTAATAATCCAATAATTTTGTTCCCAGGCACACGCTTCACGATATCAGCTAGCAATCCAACCCTGAACAAGCCTGCGACCGCGGGAGGTAGTATGAAGATCGCCAAAGAAGTCATTGAAGAGCTGGATGAGCAAGCCACCATCACTAGCATGGGGAAACGACCTGAAAATAGGTATTTACTGACTTTAATAATGTTATTTGCCAAATATGAGATTATTTCGTATGAAAGAATGAATGAACGAATGACTTATCTATTTATTATATCTATCTCCTCGGTTTTCATGTCTTCATTTTTCCAATATGAGATTTTTTCTAATGAATGAATTAGTTAACAAATGACTAGCTTTCAGTTCTTAATTTTGAATACAAGATTATTTCGAATGTATGAATGAATTTAATCTCTTCATTTCTCCAATAAGCGAATATTTCGAATGAAATAATGAATTAATAAATGACTAACTTTTATTTCTTCAGTTTTCAAATATAACATTATATTGAAATGAATGAATTAATGTTAACCTCAAATATTTTGGTAAGATTTTATGTTACTTAGTCACTCTTTTTAATATTTATATTTTATCAGTGAATGTAATATTATACTCCCTTAAACATGATATTTAAAATCATAAAATTAGATATTAGATGCGATAAAGACTTTGAAAGTTTAAACGCTTAATAACCAGTCTAGACTGCTTTGTTTCGATCGACTGAAAATTATCTTTGGCACTATGCCAAGAATACGAGTTCATGCTATAATATCGACCTTATACGGAATAGAGTTTAGTACCTAAAGCAGTCTGCACTATCCAATTTACAGAGCGCTAGGTCAGCTAGGTTACTAATATCGTATTGTGAAAAGGCTGTTCGTAAAGTAGTGCTTTAACCTGATTGGTGGACACTCTTACACGCTAGTTTTTGGAAATGGAAGTATAAGTTGAAAAGGTTCCGCCAGACTACTGGGAAATAATGACGCGATTAATAAAGCTGATAAAGATTTTATATATGTACTTCTGATTATGATCATGTATATTTTATAGCTATGATTAGAATTTTAATCTAGAATCATGAAAATTTTATCTAATAATCATATAATAAAATATTTTAAAACCTTACACTTTGTACCTCTTTTTTACAAAATATTAAAATTTACCATAGTTAATGTTATTATGGAGAAGTTCAGAAAGCTAATATATTTATATAATAATGTGTGTAATACACGCTACTTCACGTTATCGTTGACACATTCAATGTCAAGTACATGTCTGCTGTCAACTTGTCAGAGTTAATTGTCGCTTGACGTTTAAAATAAAAAACAAAAAATATATACATCGATTGGTTAGTCCGAACCAAACACACAAACTAGAAATTCTATGACAAGACATTATTTGACAAAAAACCTAATTCGAATATTTATACATATATTAATACCTAAGTAATTATACTATTATTAATAATAATAATATATAATTATATATATTTCATAGAAACAATTATAAAAGACACATTACGAACTATTTAAAGTTCTAGCTAGATAAAGAATATTTTTTTACGATGTCTAATTTTATTCCATATCTAAGTTTTACTGCGGTTCAATAAACATAGTTCAACAAAGTACAAATATGTGTTCTAGTCATAAATTGCGTCAAAATTTCTAAATCTAATCTTATTTAATAAGGTATTTAGAAAATGTATATACATATATAATATTTTTGATAAACACTTGAACGTTTTGAAAAATATATTTTTACGAGGTGACTATTTATATTTTACAATGCATGTATAATTTATTGATAACCTTATTATTTTTTTGTAATTAAACTTATGCGAACCATGATGATTATTAACAATTTTTATATCCTAAACTATCATTCTAGGCCTACAGTGATGAATTTATTCTCACAAGGACCCCCTGCGCCCAGTGAACCTGTAAATGTACCGGCGAGAAACACAAATCATAACTCAAGTACGTAGGTATTACTAAATTTAATAATAATAAAGTATACATATTTATTTCATATACTGATTTCTTCAATCTCAGTGAGGAGAAAGTATTGTGACGTCACAATGACAAACAAACACTCGTGCACATTAATTATTGTAGTCGCACGTATATTAAATAATTAGTCATTTGTATTCTTGCCAATTTATTTCTCAAATCATTGTAAGTGTAATATTGAGATGAGATTCTATCTTCTCAATGTTATTATTAAAAACAAACCAATAGAGAAATATTTTATAAGAAATATTTTTATTATTAATTAATTTTAAGGATCTCGTTATGCGAATTACGACAAGTTAAAATAGCCTAAAATATTATCTTAAATATGCTAAAGTACTATCAAAATCGATGTAGCTGTTAGTAGATTAACTCTAAGAGACAGACAAACAAGGTTTCAGTTAGAAAACTTCTAACTAAATATATTAAGTAATAACAATGTGACGTAGACAATTTGATTTGTTAACATAAGCATTGAAATGGCTTAAGATTGTTCAGATTTATTTATAAAGTATATTTATGTGTGTGTATATGTGTATGTGTGTATATGTGTATGTGTGTATATGTGTATGTGTGTATATGTGTATGTGTGTATATGTGTATGTGTGTATATGTGTATGTGTGTATATGTGTATATGTGTATGTGTGTATATGTGTATGTGTAAGTGTGTTCACTCAACAATTATTGAGACAATTCTATCGTATGCAAGCAGTGCAAAAATAAGAAACAGTTACAGGATTTAAATGTAATGTGAAGGTCATTATACTATTAGCAATAAGGTTCAAAATCCAAAAGAATTGCTTCATACATTAGTTGACACCGCTGGGTCAATAACCTGACTTTAATGGACTGTTTTAACACATTTTTACATACATACATTCTAAGTTGGAGTTCTCTTCTGTTATACAAAAAAGATAATACGGTAAAAGGTCAAGATTTGGAATAGTGTATTAAAATGATAATAGAATCATTGTTCAATTGCAAAAGAGTTGAAAAGTTTAAGATTTGGAATATATTAAAAATGTGTTAGAAGTATTTTCAATATTTTCTTAACCTTAATGTAGGAAACTAACAGAGGTATGTTTTTCCAAGCTGTAATTTCAGTTGGTTATAGAATTATTTTGATGTGGTATTTCTGCGGTACAAAGTAAAATAATATAACGGAAAACTTGTAATATTTTATATGCTTTACCTTACAGTTAATTATAAAATACATTACACATTATTGTTGACCTTTATTACGTAATATTCTGTAGTTTTCTATACTAATGTTTCTTGAGGTTAATTTTTCACATAATCAGCTGAATAAAACCAATGTGTTATTAATATCATCTTACATTTAAATCATATTTTACTACATTCATAATTATTTATTGAAATATTATATTGCTTCAAAATTTTAGGATTACAGTGACCATAATGGGGGAATAAACAATTCTGTTTGTCTAGACGAGGGGTCGGCAACCTGTTTCAAATTATTCAATTCAAACTCCGAAAAGAAAAAAATACAAACTTAAAAAAATCCGTTAATCGATTCAGAACTTTTTTTTTAATAAATACTATGGCTGACGTATGCAATTAAACAGCCCCAGACACGTCAGACATATTTTCTTCTTCACATAGACAATTACTGTCTAGAGTCTAGACTCTAGACTAAAGCAGGGATTCCAAATTTCCGCATTGTAATATATTTATTCATATGTCCTTTATATTCTTCACGTGTGCATTTTTATAATATATAACTTTTATTACATACCTATGTAGTCTTAGACCAGTTTCTGAAACTTTAAGAATTTCGTATAAAGATAAAGTTTACTTTTATTATATGTAACTTTTACCTATGTAGTCATAGACCAGTTTATGAATTTTTTCAAAACTTCGTATAATGATTTACATTTCACAATGAATTTAATTTCGTTTTAATAAATCAATGTTGAGGTTATGTTATTGATAATGATGTGGTTTTACAGAAGTCGATTCAAATATCATTTAAAAAAAAATATTCTTCATTCGCAGATAATTAAAATTACTGTTCAAATTTATAAACAGTAGCTATATTTTAAAACTCAAGTGCATTTCTTGAAGTGGGATTAATACTTGAAAACGATACTTTAGATTGTCCTACAAAATTTAGACACTCTTACAATTGATTTACTCGTATAATTAATTTACTCGTATAAATAATTTAATTTACATCAAACGACATAGACAACTACTGCTCTGGTTGGGAAAATCAATGGACAACATTAGACTATTAAATTTGGTCTGAATCGTACCAAACTATCTGATCCGTACCAAAGTCTGATGCGGACTCAGTTGGTGATTGGTACCAAATTGGTTCATTTGGCCCTATTATTCCACAGCTTCTCGTTTGTCATCATCAGCGCCACTACAGTGGGCCCAATCGGGTGATGTGAGTCCCGCCGCACACTCTCTAGGCGCGGCTCCCTTCCAAACCAGACCCCGATTAGACAGCGATGTGGGACCTTCACTTAGTGCGGCTGGTAGCCAGACCATATGTAAGTATACACACACACACACACGTATGATAGTAACTATAGCGTGTAGTTTTATTTTGTACATAATAAAATAAAAATAATTTATCAGATATCGATGTGCTTTTTGTGTTATATATTCTTTGCGTTCTTGTATTTATTTACATTTAATAATACGTGAAATTAAGATTGTGTGAAAAAGTTTTTCTATGTATGTAAAAATTTTGATATCTCCTTTTATTTCTTTATAGTAAAAAAACCCTAATTCTAACAAACTTTTCACTCTTGAAGCTTTCACCTTCATATACCCGCTTAATTGATTATCGAAACAAACGCCATACTTTTATTAACTGCTTTATAAAAATGATATTGAAACGAAATGACTTGAAAAATTAAAACGAAATGAAATTTACATTTAAAAGTTAATAAACACATAATTAGTAATAATTATATATTGAGTGTATAATTACATCATTATTCTGGATAGGCCATGGGTGCATTGAACTCGACACGAGCTACGAGGTATTGAACTGTTTACAGCTGATAAACATCAATTTAGTAGTTTACGAAAACTACTTAAACTACGACAATTATTTTTTATTTGTTATCAAACACAAATTATGACCTACATTATTAGTTTTATTTAATCAAGACGTCGAGGTCTTATATATGTAAATAATATTTTTAAATATATGTAGTATTATTTTATTTTAAATATTCTAAATATGTTTTGTTGTAAATTTCTATAAAAATATATTGCCAATTTAAATAAGGTTAACACCTTATTTAAATTTTAAATATATATATAGAAACAAAATATACCGATACGGGTAGGGATTTGAACCCGCAACCTCTGCCACAGAATCGCGTGTATATAAATGGTGGCTCTATCGGTTGAAGCGACGAGACGATTTACTAGATGTCAGAGGTTCGAATTTCTGAGAGAGAGGTTATGTTAGACCATATCGTAACTTTCAGTATTATCTATTAATAATTTGGACGTTATGAAAACTGTGACAGTTTTCTAAATTTTAAAATCATACTGTAGAATTATTATTTATTATACATATATACACTCTATGAATCAAATCTATTGACTTCAAAAAACAACTGTTAAAAATTGTATT
The DNA here is from genome assembly GCA_959347355.1 of Napeogenes inachia. Lineage (NCBI taxonomy): Eukaryota > Metazoa > Arthropoda > Insecta > Lepidoptera > Nymphalidae > Napeogenes > Napeogenes inachia. The sequence continues at coordinate 18,061,252 of OY365797.1, forward strand.
AATCTTTATTTTTAGGGTCATTCCATAAATCATTCTAAATAATTTAATTTTTTAACAGATTTTTTTAAGTAAGTTTTGATTCATATACGTATATATATATCCATTCACCGCCCCGTTGGTCGAGAGGTTAGCGCAGACGCCTAACGTATAGCGACGCAATGGGGCCCGGGTTCAAGCCCCGACAGAGACAGGCATGTATTGATTAGCATATATGTCTGTATTTCTGGGTTTGGTCGTTTATTAAATATATTCTCAGTATCTATAATGTGTATTTCTATGTACTTGTATCGTAACACAAGCAAATAATTTGCTTACTTAGGGGTTAGATCAATTTGTGTAACTTGTCCTGTATTATTATTATTATATAGTGTATAATAATTCTATGTTTTAATTTTAGATTTAGTAAACTGTCATAGCTTCCATAACCTCAAAACTCGTAATAGGTATTCTGCCTACTGTCCATACCTCAATTTAGTCGTTACAAATGTTTGCTTTTCTTAAATTAGTTTTAAAAATTATCTTATACTATATTATAGTTTAATTTGATATTGTACGTTTATGTACTATTTTAACATGCACAAACATCTAGAAAATATTATTTATTGTATTGTAATGTAATTTATTCTGTTGTATTTGTAATTTGAGTAGAACTACAATTTAAGAATTAGGTACTTGATAAATTCTATAAATCTTTATACAATAATATGAATGACTGCAAAATGATAGAGCATTGAGAATTGTATTTTTTTATAATTATTTAATGTATTATATTATAATTGAATATGTTATTCTATTTCAGTGGATGAAGTGGATGGCGGTAACGACGCAGAGTTAGATGACTTTGATCGTTTGAAAAGCATACGAGAACAACATCGTAAGGAAAAGTACTTACAGAAACTAATGGCGCGCTCTGTGAGCGCTCAGCAGGTAAATAATAATAATTATTATTAATGTTAGCAATATTGGGTCTCAAATTAACATGTAAATATTTTTTTTTTATGACAATAAGTTTCTTGTTTAAAATTAACTACAGCCTTTTCATGGTATAATCTATAATGCACTATTTTACCTAAAAATAGATAAATAGTAGTGTCCACCAATCAGATGAGAGTATTTGCTCACTAATCTTTTAACAATTCTTTTTATTTAAAAAAATCCTAAAGTATTTAAAAATAATATATAAAGTAAATTGTTTAAAAATAATATGTTACATTATCTATGTTTATTTTTCTTTACAGCCAACCGGTAGCGTAGAATTAATTGACAACGAGATATTATTAGAAGAATTAATAAGACAGTCCCAAAAACAAGCAGCAGATGAAAACGCAGAAGAAAGTACCACTTGACAGAGCTTTATATTCCTGTTGGATTAAATATTTAATACAGTATTAACAATTGTGATACTTATGTATTGTAAGCTTTTATTTATCACCTTTCTTAGGGTTGCCCGTACTATAAAATATATGTAGTATCTTAGTTTATTGTAGTCAATTCTAATATATATTATAGAGAAATATAAAGTATGAAAAATACTATATATTCCACTAATCCAACTCCGTTGTATGAACTATGACTGGAAAAATTCATTTGATGAAAAAATATTACAAATTTATGATAATATTTAATGTTTTAGATTTATATAATTATTTAAAAATAAGTACTTCGATGTTTTATGCCAAAAAAATAAGTACACTTGGCAAAAATGCACCATATTGCAAAAAATACTACATTCCTATAAAAAGAGGCAACCCTAATGTTTTTAAATTATTATCAAATTAGAACTGAAATGTTTGTAAATTGGTCATGAATTTTGTTTTGTAATCTATACAAATGGAAATCGAAGATGGACTAAATAAAGGCGTGTTTTTACAATTTATTATATTTATTTTATTATAAGTAAAGCTTGGGAAATGTAAATAAAATTGTATAAAGCCGTTTGTGTTTTATTTATAAGAAATTATTCCACCTCAGTCTTGTAGGTACCTCTAGTAAGTTTTGACATTACGAAAACTGAGACAGTTTAACAATTCGTTAAATTAAAACATAGAATTATTATATACTCTATGAACCAAAATCAATTCAAATATTTAAAATAATCTGTTAAAATATATATTTATTTTTAGTTATTAGGGATCATTCTATAATCATCCTAAATAAAATGACTGGTACAGCTTGCAAGTATTAAAAAAACTCATCGTTATTACAAAATATTTAGCAAAAGGTTTTGGTAACGTAAATCAATTTTGACGGGACTCTCAGTTCGGACCATAAGTGATTTTCAGTATTTCTTCGACAACCTCGTCCATTCTAAATGAATCGTTTATCATCTACATGAATTTATAGTTTAATTGTAATTATAGACTAAACCGATTTGAGTTATCACGTGAAAATGAAGGATATTTATGTATTTAGAAGTGCTTGACTAAGATATTTTAACAATAATGGTCTCAGTTGGAGAATGGGTTCATCACTTCAAACATTTTTAACGAAACCAGGTGGAGTTATGGCACATTTTTCTCGTCTTGAAAGTATATACTTATATAAATTTATTGAAATATAAAAATACTATGGCTAATTTGAATATATCAACTAAAAACTGAAAAAAAGTGTGAAAGGTAGTTTGCGGCTAGTTTGTGGTGAAATTACGTGGCTCTCTGTAAGATGCAATAAACATAGACTTTGATAGATAAAGCTTCTAACATTGAAAAATAATTGTCTAGATAGATTGTAGCAATGATAATGAAATATACAAAGGACAAATTCTACAATTCTTAATTAAGATTGAATACAGTTATATACACAAACATGGTGAGCTGTGCACTGATGAATGCAGGTAATTGAACCACAACCCTTAAAGCCCTTCATATCACCTTTTTGACAAGAAAGGTTCTTAATATTAATAATTTGGGGTTGTTCCATGGGTCCTATATTACTTGTTATGTCACTATAAATTGTTGAATAAGATTCCAACTAAGAATGCTATGCCAGTACATACAAATTACAAAATATTTTTCATATAGTTTCGAGGCCTTTGCCTTCACTTGCAAGTTGCAGTCAAATAGAACATTGGCAGTTCTTAACAAATTTAATATTTTAAGAGGTAAGTTGAATGTTTTAATGCAATAAAATTCAAATTTATGTGTTTACATAAATTTATTCACTTAACAGATACAAGACAAACTTCAAGCTTACAACTTGAGCTTTGTTCTTCTCCAGTGACGCCTCTTGGCGTTGTATCTGAAACAAGTAAAAAATTATTTTAAAAATATAATTATAAACTTATATTGATGTTTCCATTACTTAATTTAGTGAGGAGATAAGGATATACATGGAAATACACAAGTATCTTAAAGATTCAATAATTGATGAAAGAACTAACCAATCCCAACACTTTATCTTGTCGCAATTGTTTTAAAGAACAATTGAAACCAAAGAATTCATTTATTAAAAACAATATAATTTTTAATATCATAGATACTAAAAATATTATATTATGAAAGGAAAGTAGAAGAGCAATGATAGTATAAATTACACTACATCTGCTGCTATTTTTAAATATATGCGAGATAGTTGTAAAAACAAAACATAAGAAAAAGTTATGACTATAAAAGCTCTAGTACATATAAACAAAAATATTTTATACTATAGTATTGTCTAATAATTTAAATGTTTTTGTTGTCAGTACATTATTTATATAAAATAAATCTTTCATAAATTAAAAATAATAAAAACCTTAGCGGTGTTAACGGATATAAAAACTTAATTTCAAATGTTTTGAATTGACAACTTGCTAGTGAGACTATTCAAAAATGTGAATCAAAACAACCATTCGCGTCATTATAGATGAATATCATAAAAAATATGAATCTTTTCTCCATTTAAAATTGGTATAACAGAACATTGGTAGCAAATAGAACCATCGAACCATAGAACCATTCTACAATTGGTAAAATATTAACTGTATGTTTCGAATGTGTGTAGATAAGTTTATTAACTATTCATACGTATTTTTTTCAACATTTACTTATTTATCACTTTCATTAGCATGAGAAGAAATAAATATGATTATGTACGTAAAATAACTTACCGAATGGTATTCCCAGTGCGCATTCTAACCCATTGGGGGATAGGTCTGTTTTGTTTTAGCTTTTTTGCAAGCTTCCGCTTAATAATAAATGTCTTGTGGGCCGACTGAAATACATGGTAGAATATATATTAATATAAAACTAAAAAAAAACTTCAGATTATAAAGATATTTCCAGATTTATAAAATCTTTTAACCCACCATGGTTGCCTTCCCTGCTGTCAGAACTGAAAGAAATCAGTATTAAATCTATCAAGCTGAAGTTGACAGTAACCACAGACTACGAAAATAAAACATATAACATACGTAGAGCACAACAATGCGTTCATTTTCTCCCTACTCTTGATATTATTCTTTATGCAATAATAATATAAAATGCATTAATTCTATATTATATATTATATAAGCCTTAATTTTTATTTATTTTTTTATTATGAAATTAGTATTTTAACACAGATTTTTTGTTTATCTTATCTGAACAACAAGTTTAAGTTAAATGCTTGAAATTTTAAGCAGGCTTATTAAAAAGCTTATTTTCTTTAACGCTTTAAATATTTTTTAAAAATATAAAAGAAAAATAACTAAATTAACAAGTGTTAAAAAACATATGAGTTGTTGTCGCGCCACCTAGTGGTATCACAATGTGCCGATGTGTTTGTTACCTTAAGGTGGACATATCTATTTACATCAACATATGTCCACCTTAAGGTAAAGATAGGTGGCCTTGTTACAATTTGCATATAAAAACGTTACGAGTACATTTGATCGCAACATTTTTTTTTATAACTGTCTTTTTTGAAAAAATTAAAAAAATAAATATGAAAATATGTAATTAAATTAACCATCTCGTTGGTCGAGTGGTTAGCGCAGACGCCTAACGTGCCACGACGCAACGGGGCTCGGGTTCGATTCCCGGCAGAGACAGGCATTTATGTGATGAGCATAAATGTCTGTTTCTGGGTTTGGTCGTTTATTAAATATATTCTCAGTATTATTATATGTGTGTATCTATGTATTATATGTGTATTCCTATGTATTTGTATCGTTGTCTAAATAATAAGCAAATAATTTGCTTACTTAATGGTTAGATCAATGTGTGTAATTTGTCCTGATATTATTATTATTATTAAAAACTAAAGTCTCATATTTCCATTTAGGCAACAATACATTTTTATTTTCTATGGTATTAATAAAATCTAATATGCTTTTGATTACAGATAAAATCAATAGCAATATTACAATGTGCCTTACTTTCATAGTTAGAACGATACATTTTCATCGTATTAATAAAGCCAATATGCTTATGATTGTTAATAAAATCAATGAAAACATTAAATTGAGTCTTATCCCCATAGTTAGAAAGATACATTTACATCATATTAATAAAAGCTAATATGCTTTTTTTGCAAATATTGATGAAATCAATAAAATTATAAAATTGAATCTCATCCTCATAGTCAAAACAATACATTTTCATCGTATTAGCCAAAGCTAATATGCTAATGCTTGTTGCTAACATTAATAAAAATGTAATATTGAGTCTTTTATATATATATATATATATATATATATATATATATATATATATATATTATATATATATATATATATATATATATATATATTTATATATATATATATATATATATATATATATATATATATATATATATATATATATAAAAGACTCAATATTTAGATAGATCTGTATTTTGTAAGCAGTCTAAAGTATAGGTCGCGGCTGTAAGCAGTCTCAAGTATAGGTCGCGGCTAGACTGCTGCGACCTATACTTTAGACTGCTTACAAAATACAGAGTAATAAATAATCGAGGGAGCAAAAATTTTTTTGTTTCGTTTATTCTGAGTTATTTATCAAGATTTTTTAAAAGTCGTAGAACAAATGTTGTTGGGATTGATGTAGAGAGGCTGCCTGCAAAAGGTGCTCAACTAATTAAAAATAACCCCGTATATATATATATATATATATATATATATATATATATATATATCTTCGAAAAAAAATTAAGATTCCTTTATGAATGCCGTCCATTGTAGTGAAAACATTTAAACGTTATCGGCTTATAGGGTCTCCAGACCCACCCGCTCCCCCGGTGACGCTGTAATAGCCAACAGGGCTAACAGCATAGACAAAAAAAAAAAAAAAAAAAATATCGGCTTATCCTTTTTAACAGACTTTGCTTACTCTGAAAAGCAGACTTTATTAAATGAATGAAGCTTAGTTAGCTTCTCTAGTTGCGACCACTCCAATTTGACATTTGACAATCACAAACTTCAAACTGAATTCTGCAAAGGAATCACGACCTACTGGAATCGTGATTATCTTCACTATTTTTGAAATCAAGTGTGTCCATGTTACACAATAAATAAATAAAAAAGTTTTGTGGATAAAATTTAGTGTATTTGTGCAAATTATGAATAAATTGCGTAATTTTTTAAACGTAAGTCAGCTGTATCACTGCCGTTCTATTACCACTAGAATTGCGATAGACGGTAAAAATGTTCCAAAGAAAAAAAGTTTTGAGAACCGAATTACCTTGATTAGTAATGACAACTCTATTTCAATTACTGATATAAAGAATGCACAAAGTATATCGACCAGACGTGAATTAAAATTAGTTAAAATTCAAGATGAAGATTCTAAAACAAGAAGGCCAGTTTACAAGTATGTTACCAAATTATTTACTAGTGTGCTATAAAATTGCTTCATTGTAGTTAATGAAAATAAAAAATTTATGAAATTAATTGTTCTTATATTGAGAATTTACAATTGTTTCCATTTGGCCAACCACCTAGTTTTTCTCTAGATTTGACATATAGTATATGTTATATACTAAGCAATTATACAAAATAGAAAATTTGGATAATTCAAAGACCACATAAAATTAAAGAAAGGCCTCTCCATCTTATTGAACCCCTAAAAATATTTTATTTTGAATTATTAAGTTTGTTTCAACAACCAAATCTATTAGGTAACTCAATATTTATGTATTATTATTAAAAATTGAGTTTACAAGGTTCTACTGTAAGTTAGAAATCATAAACCTCCATAATGTATGTCCTGCTTATAAAGATAGTCTTATTAAGATCAGTTGCTTTTTATCAATAAATTGAACATTGTGTATACTTACAAGATTAGTTTTCAAAAATGTACAAGTTCTTTAAAGTAAAACCTAATCAGAAAAATTATTATTCTTTCAGGTTAATGACAAATGCGGAGTATCATGAAGAAGAACTTGCTGTTAGAAAAGAAAAACAAGTGGCCCGAGAGAAAAAAGTTATTAAGGGAAATAAACTAATAACTCTTTCATCAAGAATAGCTGAACATGATGTGATGACGAGTGTGAAAAAAATGACTAAGTTATTGGAAAAGCAATTTGAAGTAAAAGTAGTGATATCTGGTGATGAAAATCAGATGGAAAAAACAGTTAGTATATTTTCATTTTTAAAAATTTATTATTAGCTTTTATTTTTATTTTATTTAATAATTGACTTTTATGGAAATTTATTTAAAATTTATAGAACTTCATGTACTAAATTTCATCAGTCTGTTAGTTTAATCAAAATCTGTTCAGCAATGAAAGTGAGGGGACTGTTGCTTCTATCTCATTTTCTGTAACCATTTGTATTTATATACTATAATATAGTATATATATTCTCTTCATATGTCCTAAATTTTATTAAAAGGACAACCGTATTACATTTGTTGCATATAAAAAACAGTTTTGCCTACTATTGTAATTACAAAACTTATTACTTCCTATATAATATTGTTAAAACTTTGGGTATTTCTTAGAAATCTTCAAATAATTATATATATATATTTTTAAAATTATTTACAGGAAAGAATATACACAATTATTGAGAAAAATTTAAAGTCCATTGGGAATATAGTCCAGAAGAGAAACAAAGGCAATAACTTGAGGTTTCAAGTTTTACCGTTAAGGGAGAGCAGTAATCAAACAAATGACGACTCAAGTTCGGGTACAAATAACAAAGACAAGGGCCCCCTATGACTAGCAGTGTTCTTAGTTTTTATTTTAGTAGCAAAATATTTAATTGTAAGTAAATATTTTTTTAAAAAGAATGACACTAACAATAATAATATAAAATAATGGTATTTTAAAATCATGTACAGAATTAATTTATAAGTTGTTAATGTTATTTTATTTATTAAATATAGTTTTAGTTATCATTTTGTATTTTAGTATGTGTAAATAATTAAATAAGTATTGATTTTTTAATAACCAAAACAATTAGACTTACAGCATCCATTTAATCAGTCACTTATTTCTTAATTATAATCAACATAATATCTACAACATACACACAGTCAAACATGGCAAAGAATACTTTAAACTAATTGGATAATATCCTAAAATTTATAAGTTAATGTTTTTAATCAATTGGAATTATCACAGATGCTTAAGAGATCTTCAAATCTTATATGGTAGGTGAGATACATACAATCTTAGAAAATAAAATATTTATATACTTCGTATTTATCTATTATGGTGCTGGGATCTTATTATGGACATTGTTACAACATAGTTATTAATATTATTGAGTAAATTGAAAAACTATTTTTACAACAATAGTTAAAAGACACTTGGAAGAAGATTGGATTAAAAGTTTACAATTTTTTTTTATTAAATTAAGTTGCGTCTTAGCCGTGATTGGCATTAAAATTATCCAATCCTAATTAACACAAATCAAAAGAGTTTTTACATTGAAATCGCTAATCCGACAGATAATATATAAAGGCATAATTACAACACGTCTAATATCGTTCCATGATCAGATAATTAAGCTAAAACTAGGTACTGAACACATAGCTAGGAAGGTACTTGTTACTTAAAAGGTGACTACTACAACCATGAACTACCAAACATCCAGAATTGTTTAAATGCTATGGATTTTAAATTGTAGTTAATTTACATTTTAAAACATAGCACAGTTATGGCAATTCGCAAAACAAAAAGGCTGACTTGAAAGTTGACGTGTGATATGTCAGAGTGACAAGCATCCTGCAACAACAACATTGCAACATCAGCGGTCTGCTTAATTATTTTAACATACCTAAACGTAACACACTTCACATTTTAATAATTGGAACGACACTCAAATTTATTTAAGATTTTTAACGCCTTCAAATATCAAAACTCTTTATCTAAAAATTTTGACTATTATCCTAAAATACCTTACTCTTATTATAATGAGTGGTATCGAACACTAAAGAGTCTTCCCCTGTCTTGGTTTCGTCAAGCGAAATATGGACGACCATGCTTAAGGAAAAGCATTTATATTCGGTTAAGCACCCTCATCCTGATATGCAATAAATGTTTCACAATTCCTAGTATTGTTCTAAGGATCACTGGATCACAATATTCTCTGCACTATTTTCTAGAACTCGTTTTGTAAGTTGTTTACATTAGAAACGATATCTTGAATTGATAAGTTACGAGTAAACTGCAATGTAGGCGTATCGGTCTCGTTCAAGGGCCGGCAAGTCAGTGTTGAGAGTTCTGCCCCAAGTAAGCAGGGGCGAGACCGTGCCTAGCACGGGAGCAGCGCGTGCGGCATTTTTTATGAGCTCCTGGACAAATAAAATAACTTAACATGCAATGCATTATCAAGACTATTATTATAAGCAGATCGCAGTTCACGACAACTATTAATTAGCTCTCGAGATTAATCTGCAGGTTGGATCGTGCAAAGTTCACGGTAAGTTAAAAGTAGATATAAATCGTTATCGGGAAAGTTGTATAACTATAATAATGTTTATATGTAAGAACATTAAATTATATTTATTTTGAAGGGAATAAAATAGTAACTAATTAAAGTTGGATGAAACCAATCCGTTACACGCTATTCCACGCAATTTATATAATGTCAAAAGGATCGATAACTTTTTTGATTTCATTAATCTACAGTTATAGGATTACCACTATTATATAAAGTATTTAAAAAAATACAATTAAATCATATCAGTTCAATTGCTTCTTGAAGTTAAAAAATGAAACTGATATATAAATTATTGTAATGAAAATTTGTAATGAATAAGAAGTTGTTACATGAAAAATTAGTAGACATGCAAGAAGCATTAATATGAGTGTTAGTTACCGCTTTCTTGTATTTTTAGGTACATAAAATAACTTTAGTTTATAACTCATTACAGTAATGTTCTCGTAACCAGATTCAAATAATATAAATTGGAATCCCTATTTGGATATTTTGACAGACTGACGTAAACCAAATAAAAAAAAACAAAATGTAACCCTCTAATTGATAACGCGTTGTGAACACTGGTGTAATAAAAGAGAAAAAAATACCATGAACGTTTGCAATGTATAGTGAATTTTTCTAATGTAAATTCGAATTAAAATAACAGTTCCCACTGTTATGATCATGACACTAAGCTGCCGAAATGCCTGTAAAATGTCCCAAGGTTAAACCAGATCCAATACCACACCAGTGTTCAGTTCAACAAGAAAGCGGCGAGTGAGACACACCATGTTACCCATGAGCGAGGATCGCCGTCGGCCCGAGCGCCGCTTACGGCACCAACAACGGCCCCGCGGCCCGCGCCCGTACCCGCGACTGCGACGTCCCACCTCGCGCTCCACGGCCTCCTTGCCGACCACCGCCGGCGAAACCACCTCACTGCCTCCCTCCGCCGACCTGTCCGCGATCATATGCTCCTCCTCCACTGAATCCAGCGGTGATTCCGGTCTGTCGATTTAACTGAGCGTTAGTTGACTACCCTAAGTCCAGGTCCTGGATGGATGGTATGATATAGTAAATTGGTCTTTATTGTAGTGTAGGTTGTTTAATTTACTTACTTAGCACTAATAGCACAATACAAAGACAATTGTTCATATGTACAGCCGTAGGCACAACACTCGTCTGCGATTCCGGTTCGTCTCCGACGTCGTACTATTGCTGCCGGTTGCTCTACCACTGAAAAGAAGATTGAAACTAAGTTATTTTTTATCCTAAGAGATTTTATGATAAAATTTTCTCATAGTACTATTAAATAGTAAATACTTAAAGCTTGAATTGAATTTTAAAGGACTTATATCTCTAATGTTATGTTTAGGGAAAAATTAGTTTTATCAACTTTCTAAATTTAAAAACCTATCTATCAATGCACTCTTGTTCCAGTGACATAAAATTAGTTCATTTTTATTGGAAATTTCCATTGTAACGTCCAAAGCGTCCTTGGTAGTATTTATATATTATTTATCACGAATTCGTTTCGTGTCTGATCTTGTGATACCTCATAGTGTGGGGTCACTATTAAATAAGAGGGTAAGTGTTGGCACTTGTTTGTCCTGTGATTAAGTATTAGATGTAAACATTCAAAAGGTCGTGGCGATGATAAAAATATACATAACATCTACTATTTAAGATATAAAACGTGTTTTAGTCTTCCTTAATTATGACAAATAAAATAAATTTAATTGAAAAGCTTCTAATAAATCAAAGTAAACGAATATGTATTTGTTTTATTTGTTAATGTATTTGTTGAAGTTTGAGGATCTCTAAACGTATTTATAGTAACTTATATATTATCTGTTCCTATCTATTTTAAAGTTCAACAGATAACCACATGAAACGGAAAATTACCCATAGACTATATTGACTGAGATACAAGAGCTAGACTTGGCCATTAAAATTGTGCAATCATTTTATAACGACCTTTTTATTTGCGTTTATTGATAAGATCTGTCGTTAAGCGGATATTATTTGTTATGGACCATGAAGCTTGGTTTAGAATTTGAGACAGTAAACAATTCAAATTATTATGATTTTTTTGCTAAAAACAATGGGCGAGATAAGTTACACATTTGATAGCCTGAATACATTGGAGCTATCGTGGGGAGTCAAGATTGTGAACAAAAATAACTTCTTTGTTCTCATTTTTGCTTATACTTAAATTTGTATATTTAATGTTATTCAAATGTTTTCTTTCTTTATTTATATATTTGATTACTGTTTATTTTTAGAATGTCAATGACATTTATATTGGCATGTGTACCAATGTGCTTATGTGTCATAGGTAATTATATTAAAAAAAAAAAAAGTCCCCAACATCCAAAAAAGAACGTATTTTATAAAAAAAAACCGTTACGTTAAAAATAGCCGAAATTCGAATCAGTTCGAACTCAACTCATTAGATTTAAATGAAACCTTAAGTCCCCACTCACCTGTAGGTACGTCCCACGAAGGACTATTGTACACATGGCAGACCTTGCTCATGATGTCACCCAGCTGCCGGCCGCAGATCTTCACCGCGAGCGTGGCAGCATCTACCTGCCAATCCCAAAACACCACCAGCCCGATCACCGCTAGCAAATTCTTCACGTTCATTATTATATCTGGGGAAGAGGTGATACTTGTAAAATTAAAATCTCTATTAATTTGACGGTCATCATTTTATATACCTCACACGGAGAACAGGCCGCTTATAAAATACTTAATACACTCAACTAGAGGCGTCGATTTCAAACGTATGTTTCTGTAATCGGACCGTCGAATGTGCGTAACCGGAGTAGTTTTTACTCTTTTATACTGAAGGGTAACTGTAACTGGACACCGACTCCGCCCTCTAACTTAGGATAACGGATCTGATATCTATAAGTATTCTCATTTCCTAAGTGTATCGTTTTTATAATCTATTTTAAGTATTTGTTTTCCCGTGATACCTTTTCGTTTTTTTATTTCCGGAGTTAAAGTAAATGTAAAGAATCGATCGATAGTTATGATTTCATACCAAATTTATGTATAGCTTAAAACAAATATATTTTACATTTATAAATTATTTACTTTTTAATTTGAAGCGGACTGCTTATACTATAATAATACTATGCTACTACTACTACTATAAACTATATAATAGAACTATATAAATAAAATGTCATAGACAGTTTTAGTTAATAATGATAGTGTAAATACAAGAGTGAACCATATAAAATAAAACCAGAAAAATATAAAACCTATTTAAATTTTATGAAATTTGAACCACGAAACATTCCTTCTTTTTATTGTGAAATCAAATCAATGACTGCAGTATTTTTTTAAGGTACCTAACTATTAATTAATATTTTTTTGGAAGTGTTTCAGTATTTTTTAATTTGCTTTAGGAATTTCTATATCTTACTCTCTAAAAGATACTATTATGTAAAATCAACCACAATAGTATTTTTATTGTATATTGTTTCCCTCGCGGTGTTGAAAAAAGAAACATAAGGAAAGACCTATAAAATATGTTTTAAATGTAACTATGTGATTAAAAAACATGTATGCCATTCTGCAGACCAAGGAATGTTAGGTAGGTACTAAAAGATGGCATTTTGACGAAGGGAAATTTATAGTCTAGATTTGTTTAACAAGAACTTATTGGTAATAAAACAATCCAACCAACAATATATATATATATATATTTTCCTTTATGGACCCACAGAAGTTATTTAAATTATAAATACATCATTTTTTTCTTACAAAGAATATAATAACTAATATAACTGAAGACAAATGAAGATGATTTAACCTTCATCATTCATAAAAATGCAAATCAGCCTCTTCCTTTTTATAAGTGCTATTCTAAGAATAGTGTGGGGTGGGTGCAGTTACTGTATCGTCATCATCGTGGATTGCTATTTTTATTTATCACTTACTAAGTTAGTTTAACCGAGTGTGGCTAATTACGGCGTTTTAATCACTTACTAAGTTAGTTTATCCAAGTGTGGCTAATAACAGCGTTGTAATCACTTACTAAGCTAGTTTAGCCAAGTGTGGCTAATTATAGCGTTGCAATTACTTACTAAGTTAGTTTAACCGAGTGTGGCTAATTATAGCGTTTCAATATTTGCTACTCTTCGTTTTGCAGTAATTCCGAGGACGGTATAGGAAGGCTGACTCCATAATTGACGTAGGTATTATTAGTCATAATCAATTCAATTCCCCCAAGAGTACTTGATGTATTAAGTCGAACAATTTAAAAATAAACTCCAATGACACAATTTTACTGTAGGTCAGTAAAATAATATACTGTATATGACGATTACTAAAAGCAAACATGCCTACTACAATGCAAAAGATTTTAATTGAATAAATACATGTTACGTACCTATTGTATAATTTAGTTGTGTAATTAATTATACTATTGTTAGGTAAGATAGTTGTTAATTTCATAATGATATACTAATCTATAATATTATTATTCTCAACAGACGAAGAGTATATTTTAAAGAATAGTTTGAGATTTAATATAATGTTTTTTTTTTGGCAATATATCGTTATAAATATAAGATTTGATTTCTATAAACTAAACTTGGTGAAGCCTATTAAAGATATGTAGTAGAAAGTGTAAGTACAAGAGTACTATGACAGTAACAGTGGTTCGGTCACACGCACGACGCGTGCTGATACAGGGCACAGGGCTGACACAGGGCTGTTACTGGATAATATGCAGATTTATTAATAAATATTATTGCTTTAGACAGGTTTTCACCTAGTTAGGGGTCAACGTATTCTTGTAAGACTATATGTAAATCATATTCTAATAATTTTATTAATTTATTATTATTATTGTTAGCTAGCCTCGATATTGAGATTTGTTTATTCTTTAATATCATTTTTTATACTAGTAATGAGAATTGCCGACTTCATCAAACAAAACTTTTTCTCACAGATGCGTTGATACGGTATGTCAATTATTGAGATATTTTATTCAATGTCCAAAATTTTTGGCGAGAAAACACTTATAGGTATGCACAAATTTTTCCAGTTTTGTCGACTGAAAATCTTCATTAAAAATCTGAAATATCCTAAATAGAACTAATTCTGTTATAAGGTACATGAGTGTGTCAATCAACATAAATAAAATCAAGATCATATTTTATTAATGAATTATAGTTAAGTATAATTCATTCATAAAAAATAATAAAAAACCAATCCAATAAAAGATATTAATTTTAACATAATGTTTAATATAATTTAATAAAATTAATTCTATAAATAAATAATATTTGTTTGACAGCCCTCGCGTTGGACGCTGTCTGGTAACCGCACTTAACGACTCAGTACTCGTGCACCTAATTCAATGATTACATCTTGATCTGTACTCTTTAATATTTACTTTTAGTAAATTGACATTTTCTGGAATTTCCTTTGTATTTGGATATAACGATATATATTATAAATATACATGTAATCAATTTTCAAATCAATTTTCGTTTGTCTTAAAGTCAGGTGTAATTTATGATTTAACGGTTTGAAGGGAAATAGAAGGATAGATAAATGTTTTGCAATTATGCATTCTATTCAAGAAATGGCTAAGGCACACAAATTAACCGTTGTCTAGTCTATAATCAGCTGTCAATACCAGTTTAATACATTGTAAAGGTTACGGAACCCGCCTTCACTCCTGAGTGGCTGAATAGATTTCAATATATTCGAATGTTAATAACATGTTTGTACTTAAAGATGTAAAGATTAAAAAAAAAAAATATACAGATAAAAAGATTACTCTGCGCAAATGTATTGAATACATGTAAAATGGGATTACTTTTTAGTAACCAGGATTTTTAGAGGTACCAAAACGTAGGGAGTCTTATAAAGTATTTTTTCGTGTGATATCTCGATTTTTTTATTTATTTTATGGTAGAAAATCACGTATCCTCCGAATTTTGTGCAGTATTTTTTTGTTATTGGATTTATGCTGAAGATTTTATATCCATAACCCAGAAAATATGTTTAATTTTGAGACCAAATACTAGCAAAAATTATTACCAGGTTTTACCAGAATTGAATTTTGTAAACAGTTGTTAAATCTTATTAACTCACATTCCGCTTATTTTGAATTGTTAATTTTTTATCATAAATGTAACAAAAAACACATTTCAGTTATTTGTAGGTAGTGTTGTCGAGTATGTATATAATGTTGAATCAAAGATTTTCTTAAGGCAGTAAAATCCGCTGATGTAGATGAAAAATTAAAAAATAAATAAAATTGTGAGATCTAAATAAATGGTTGCGTATTTCTATATTCTATGGCCGGAAATTGTTGCAGGTTAAAACAAAATTGACGACTATAATAAACACATAATAAATGATAATTGTAAAATAATCAAGATGAAATATAATTTTAATAAGTATGCCATTATTTTTATAATTGTTATATTTAGCCATGTTAAGTTTATTTAATTTTTATATAGAATTGTATAACATTACAAGCGGGGAGTAATACTGTAGCACAATTGGCAGAGCGACGGAAGGATATCCTAGGGGTCCCAGGTTCGAATTTTGCCCCTATTGTTTATTTTTTTATAATAATTTGAAAAGGGTTCGAATTTTAGAAGAGGTAGGTATTAAGCCTCAGATTAGGATGATCGGTAAATCTAGAATTAGCCTAAATTTTCGTTCCTTCTTCAAAAGGGTTTTAATTTTCATTAAAGTGTCACGGTTATATTTAAGATTAAACATCCATAAAATAATATTTTCGTTAAATATCTTGTTCCCTATAATTTGTAGAGCATTATATTTTATTTAAAATTTAAGTAGGTATCTGATTAAATTTTTGTATGTTCTCAATCCCTGTCGAGACAAATCGGTACGTTTTAAGCCTTAACTTAGCTCGAATTTTTAACTCAAATCAAAAATTATTTTCATACAATATCTGGTATAATGGTTGAATGAGCCTTTTAATTTTAATTGCTATTTGGCATTAAGTCCGCCTGTTGTACACTTTTCATTTTTTGTAAAATTGTGCAATAAAGAAGAAATAAGTACATATGATGATCCTGAAATTGATTAATGGTCAACCTGTGATCAGAAAAGGTTTAACATAAAACAATTCATAGAGTTATTATTCATAGAGTAAAAGAATAAATAGCAAATGAGGCTACCCATCTACCTCTGTTTTGTGTGATGACACAAAGATAAGGATAGGTCTATCACCTTCTCTCTTTTTTTATTTATAAGACAGTCACACTTATAGGCCTGCCTATGCGCTCCCCTACTCTACGTATAATAACTCTATGAAACAATCACTTTTGTGTTACCATGGCAACGCCCAAGTCAGACATAGTGTCACACTACCTGTTACACTAAACGCTTAGCAACTGAAACGTTAGTACGTCTAAGCCAGATAGGTAATTAATGAGTAGTGGGGTCAAATGTACCGTCGGCTCTCCCAATTGACGATTTGCGGCCGCGGTCAGTGCCTTTTATATAGTACACACTCTAATGTTCAACAGATTTATATCTATTTAAATAATTTCATCAAACACTTGAAGAGTAAATATTCCTTTGTCGTCTTTTTCATTAAAATATATGCATTAAATCGTGTCAATTACTTTTATGTTACCTGTGACGGTATTCTCTTTATGGTATTTATAGTATGTTATATATTTAATAATTCAGAAATAATAGATAAAAGTTGATATAAAATAAATTAAATATCTACACGTGCGGGTATGTAATAGATGAATAATTTATAGATGTGAATGCGAAATGAAATTCAGAAGTGGTTTTAGCAGTGATTTTAGCTTTCAATCGCTTAAGCCATTGGGAAGTATTTTCCCTACCTTATTATCAAAGGTCTAAAAGCTAAAGTTCAATCTGATCATATAATATGTTAAGAAATATTCATCTAGCTCGGAAGACACTTCAAACTTGTAGTTTTAATAAGGTAAATTATATAGTAATTGAAATAGTGGTAAAGTTACTATCAAGTATATCTTCTCTAGAAAAGAACAATATTTATATTAATTATAATTACTGTTATCGCAATGAATGACTGAATCCTGTTATTGTTTTGAATGCATTTTGTAGAGTGAATTGATTCTTTAATGGTTTTTGTCTCGTCATATTCCACATATGTCTGGGAGACAAGGTCACAGGTAGCCGAATGCCCGTTCGATGAACGCCTTCGACCCCAATTTGCGATTTGACCTCATGATTTCTATAGTTAAATAATATTATTCATATTAACCATTGATTTCTTTATGAATAAGTTATTATTATTAGTTTTATGATACATTGACTTTGCTAGTTTTCTTATCCTTATACCTACATGTTGATAAAGATTCTAAACTATTTATATAATATTGGAATCCACATTATAAATGTATTTTTAATATTCTGAAATAATGTAAAGATTTTTTTTTAATTGCAAATATGATAACTTCAAATAAAATAACGAATTATACTAGTATTGTTGAAACACACTCCAGGAATTATTTAAAATGATTTTCTGATAACTCCCAGCAATGTCATAAAAGTAATAAATATGGATATTTTTATATAATATGGATAATAATTAATATAAAAATAATTGATCAGAAATAATATTGCTATGTATGTTATTGTACTTTCCATGAGGGTCTCTATGTAACATGATTTTCAATGTATGCTAAACTTAATGCAATTTAAATATATATTTTTGGTATAAGTTATAAGTTAGTCTAAAATCTCATTTCAATTAACTTGGTAATTATTTGTAGGTTTTATACAATATAAATTATAACTCAACTAATGTGGGATTTATTTATAGATTATTTTCCTCAAATTAAAGTCACATTATCTTTTATTTAATAACAAAAATACTTAACTATAAATATTTATTTTGTAACAAAACTTACCTTCAAAATATTTTTTGATGATAAAATTATAAACGTGTCACAACCGAACTTGTCGCGATAAAAGATCGGACCGCAGTCGTGTCGCACCGCGCACGCTAGAGCGTCGTTTAGTTGCGCTGCTCACGCTGTCACCGGCGCGTACGCAGCGCTCGCTTATAACAGATTATGGGCGCTTCCGACACGCCCTCCTACCGCCCCTCCCGCACGACGCCCGACGAGAAAACTTCTTTAGGACCACCTAGATCGCAGAAATTAAATTTTCACTATAAACTGTGTCCATTTAATAACAGAACTATTATTTAATTTATCAATTTTATAATCTGTTTATTTATAAAAGATTTTTTATTTTTTGGTTATAAAAATAACTTTTTACGAATTTGTTGTTATTTTAGGAAATATTGACGATTTAAAATGTTAGACGTGAATTTAATTAGAAAATAATTACTAATAATAAGTAATAAATCTCACAAATAATTATTTTGTTAGATGGATGAAGTAAAAGGCCTTGGATGTCAGTCTGTCGCGGATACACAAGAATTATTAATAGAACTACAAAATGTTACATAATAATAATGTATTTAAATGTTTTGATTAAGTTTATTAGGAATTACCAGTTTCGAAAGCGGAGGCAGATATACAATTTAAATTGATACAGGGTGTATGCAAGTTGCTGTTTCGCATTTAGTATCGATAAAAAAAAAACCTTTTGAAATTTACGTTCTTTGCCATTTTGCTGACAAACGCAATAGTAACTTTATATTTAGATATCTGTATAATTCCCAAGTAATGTGGTATTTATTTCATGACTATGTGCCGTAATCCGTAAGATTCTGAAAAAATACGTTGCTGTAGACTTTATATTCTGTGGAGTTAATAAATAATTAACTATGATTAATTAAATGTATGAAACATTCGTCCTTTAGGAACATCCGCTTAATATGGTGTCGAAAACGCTTTGTCGGTGCGGAACCCACATAAGTCGAATCGATTTTGGTAAAAGACATCTTTTCTCTTTGCGGTTGACGAGTCAAGTAAAGAATCGATTATCGTATCGTAATTGTTTTAAGTTAATAGTTATACCTGATCATCCCAAGTTAAATAAGTTTGTATTGCTTTTATTTATCGCTACATTATTAGGTACACATAAATCTATTATTTAAACCAGCTTATTAATTTGTTATGTCATCGAATTGAAACTAAATTGATAATACTAAACAATATAACTCATAATCAGTACATTTTGTACTACTTGTATTTTTTTTCGCGTTGGTATATCCTGTATATCCCCGGCAGGAAGTGGAAGGCTGGGGTGGTTGTGTAGGAGTGTGGGACAGCCGAAGCTGAAACCCAACCTTCATCGCACTAGTGGGCTCGGTGTCGATCCAGGTCTAAATCCCAGCGATAAAGCGTTTTACTTACGTATGTAGATAAATAAATCATCTGTCCATTTTTATATTTTTTACTAGAACTAAAACATTTATAGTAAGTGTCAATAATTTCATGAATATTTAAAGCAACCCTGTACGCTGTAGCTGATTTGTAATAAGAATATTTAGACTCACTGTGGCAAAAACTTTAAGACAAAATTTTCTGAATAAATATTTTTAACAGGTTTTTTGTTTCGCGCTTAAAACAGAGTAGATAATAATTTGTGCTCAGCGGACAGCCCCTAGACGGTACCTTTGTAAATCATTTTTTGACCTTCAGTAGCATCTTCGAGAAAGAAGAACGTAAACTATATTTTTTCTTTTACATTTATATTACAATAACAATATCTTCGTAAAGAGTAAAGTGGCGTAAAGAAGTAGAAACAAATTTTGTCTGTAAAATGGGGAATAACAAAATCTAGTGTGTGTGTATGTGCGTGTGCGCGCATGTGTGTGTGTGTGCGTGATTGTTTGTGTCTGTGCATGTGCATATGAGCATGGGTGCATCTGGCATCAGAGATAATAAGTTTGAACAAAATAAATGCAAAATAACCCATAAGTGCCAGAGTGTTACAAATGGAGATTTATAGTATTATAATTATTTGATATACACACTAATTATATACATACTACAGTTGTGGACATACAACGACATACATATTGCCGTATAATTGTTAAATGAAACCCTTCTGAGATTAATATATCACCTTTGACTTCAGGGATACTTAGTTTTATCTTTGTTTACAAACTATTTTATTTAAAATCTTTTTTATTTCATGTTATTATTTATAACTTATATAATTAACCACAAATACGTGCTCTTGTAAGCTGCGAAGTTTTAAACAAAGCTTAAGGGTGAGTTTAGACTTATGTTTGGTAAACAAGAAGGGATGGAATATCCCGCAGTAGTTCAGTGACAGTTCCCGTCTAGCAGACGACTGCCCGAGTCACTGACTCCAGTTATTAATAACTCACAACTTGTAAAACTCAATCATAGAAGTACTATTTACAACTAACAACTCATGACAACTAATTGATCGATGAAAGATTCTAATTATAGAATAAAAGCAAGACATATTTTATCTTTATATTTATAAAAGTTATTTAGTGGTATATATTTATTAAAATATAAACATTTTAACTAATTAAATATTATTAATGTAATGATAAAATTATTATCATTGTGTTGTTATTTAGTTAACGATAATGTTATGAGTTAATCTTATAATAATAGTTTTATGATAAATCGATATAAAATATAATTAATCTGAACTTGAAGACCTAAATGACTAAGATTGTTATATTAAATAAGTACTTGTTTATAAAATACTGTAGCTAATTTAGACTTCAATGACTAAGATCATTAAATTAAATAAAAAACATGTTTATACAATAGTACAGCTAATGTCAGTTATGTCATAAATAATAATTTATGTCATAACTGACATCAGCTAAAAGGTATTGTAATAGACGTAAAATAAGGTCCTATTGGGTTAACTAATAATTAATGGGTAATACACAATTAATAGACAGTTATAAATGCAATGACAAACAAATCGTGAAAGTGTCATATAGATTATTATTTACTTACAGATTTATAAATACATATTTATAAATTATACATCACACGTAATTCGCAGAGAATTTTTTTTTTTTTTACTAGATTAGATTAGATTTACTAGATTTAAAAGATAATTCAATAATTTTACCTTATAAATCAAAAACCGCGGATTCGATGGAACTTCCCATTGGACAGTATGGGAACATGGGACAGTATATAGGTATATATATATATATATATATATATATATATATATATATATATATATATATATATATATATATATATATTTATATATATATATATATATATATATATATATATATATATATATATATATATATATTATACACACTTTATCGTATTTCACCACTTTTTTTTATTTCGAATATAGGCTTAATACTAAAGACTGGTAATTCTTTTAAGTCAGATTTAGTTTCCTTTTAAGCTAGTTTTATATTTTTACAACTTCAACTTCAGGTCAGTCTGATTTTAATATCTTTATATAAGTGAGCTAAAACTCTATAAGTAATTATTTTAAATAAATACTTATTAGATGCGATATAAAGACCTCAGGATAGTTACAGAAAAATAGGTATGTAGGTTTGTATTTTGTATTTAAAAATTCATAAATAAAAACAAACAGGAATTGAAGTTTTTTTATAAGCTTATACGGGCAGGTATTTGAATCTGCAACCTCTGCAATGAAAAACAGGACGGTTTCACAAAGGTCGCTGGTTCCAATCAAAGTAAAAAATAAAAGGGGATGAAGAGTATGCTAGGCTTTAGGTATATGTAGTTGAATTTCTAGAGACATTATATTTTATTGGTCTGATTACGGTTCAAACTCTATAATTTCATTATTATTTCTGTAATTACAAGATGTATTAGGGATGACAATAATATTTTCTGTAATGCTTTCTGATTAGTCCTAAGTCTTCAATTACAAGACCGACGTAAACCAAAAGCCGGAACCCTAATATCCCCCCCTCCACCCCCGTCGTCTCTTGAAGAAAATCATACGTTTCCATCATCTACAAATATTAATATTTGATAATGTCCATGACGGTAGATACTTACACTTTGGTGGAGTATCTGCTGGAGAAAACCTAATTAATTATTACAATTTCAACGCCTTTACCAAGGCTGTATCTTTAGAGATCTAGACGCAATTATGTCTGTTTTCCTTATCAACCTGTCTATTCGTCAATATAATTAATAGTTTACTCAGTTATCAGCTGGAGCTGGAGCCGGTAGACATTTTTGGAGAAACCTGAGGGCCATTGCTTCTGTGTATTTTAGTATTATTACGTAAATTTATATATATATTTTTTTATATGTTTTGGATTTATTGTCAAATTTATAACAGGTATACTTAAAAGGCTCAGTAAAAATAAAATGTATAAACATACATGACTTAAAAAATATACCACAGATACAATATCACAATACAAAAATAATCAACAAAAACCTTCGTGGTTATAACAAAATATTTCAATTTGTAAGCTTTGCCCTATTTTAGCATCAAATTGGAACAGCAACAATCTATTTAGAGAAGTTTCTAAACTTGTCTGTGATTTATGTTATTAATCTAGAACATGACAAGGACAGTCATTTGTTTTGTTCGCTTATTAATAAATTCTCATTTGCTGGAACTAAGTGATAGAAATAGCTTTTAGTGAATGACCTTTAACCCAACGTACATCAAGATCGCGCCTTCGTCTCTTCCTTTTTAGCTTATCTAAAGTGTCAAGATTATTATGTCTGCTATAACTGTCAGTGTCCACCAATTAGTGTCAGGTATTTTGACCTAAATTATTATGCTTAATATTTAAAATAACATTTACCTTATTTTTTTATTTCTTTTAGATAGTTTGATACATCTGACTTATGACAAAAATATTTTATACATTTGTTGTATTTTTATTAATTTATTTTTAAACTATTTCTAATAAATCAATAAATTTTAATGACGTTTCGAAAAACTATTATTTTTATTAATGATAAACATAGCTAGTATTATTAATAGGTAATTTAATTTCCAAGAAATAATAGGTTACGAGGAGTTAGCATTTTCTTTTAAGTATCGTTTACGTGTAGTTTTAATAGTAATCTTCGAATAGCCTTAGAATACAAATCTATAGTTCTTCTATAGATGTATAATAAGCTCTTTCATATCTAACAACTTTTGTGTTGGCTTTTACCGATTCGCGGTAAACGAACATTTACTGCCGAAGTCTGCACTTCAAAGGTTAATATCGTCTTGTGTCTTCGTAAAATGGCGCTAAAGTTATTTGTGTATAAATTACTGATTTTATAAGTTCCTCAGTTTGCGATTCTGTTCTCGTATAGCTTACAATTACAATGTTATGACTGGATGCCATTCGTTGTATTTTATTATCTCATTAGTTTTATATTGTCTGTTGCTACTTTATTACCTTTTTGTGAAGCCTTTTGTGATTCTTATTTCATTACTTTTTTATTATACTATAATATATTACGGGATAGGTGTAATAATTTTTACATATAAAATATTAATTAAATGCCGCGTTGGTCAAGTGGTTAGCGCAGACGTCTAACGTTTGGCGGCTCAAAGGGGCTCGAGTTCGATTCCTGACAGGGACAGGCATGTATGTGAAAAGCATAGATGTCTGTATTTCTGGGTCTGGATGTTTATTAAATATATTTGGAGTATTTATAATGTGTTTTTCTATGTATCTGTCTGTATCTTTGTCTAGCATCCTTAATAAAGGCAAATAATTTGCTTGCTTGTGGGTTAAATCAATTTGTGTAATTTATACATTTTTTTTTCTTAATGATTTTTTGTGTGTTCATATAATTTTATTTTATGTTTGTTATAACTGTTCCTGTCACAGCTATAAAGAGAATGCAACTGTGGGCAGCAGTGGCTACAACAGGCAATAAAAAAATCATTACTCATGTGTCAGTACTGCATCCTCAATAGTGGGAACGTTGCGAAGTTACAACTAACACACGAGTTGTTCGTTCCCGCCATTATTAACTAGTGTTGTAATCGTAAATACTAACATTAGATTCGTTGGCTACATGCTAACGGAATCGATAAACATTTATATTAGTAGTTACTAATAATAATTAGGAGCAACTATATATTCGTATTAGAGTATAGAAAAAAGGTTTTATTATATTAATGAAATTAATACGCTTGAGCTTGAGTTATATAGCAGTTTTACTGACGGACGCGCAAGTGAGAACCCATCTTTATTTCAAAACTCATAAAAGTAAGATAAATTATATCTTTAATATTTGTTATTATAACAATCTCTTAAGCCTATAGAGTATAACTTAGATAGAGCTTATGTTATGTATCAAAATGTCGTCTTTATGTATTTAAGACGGATGCTTATACATGATTATTGGTAGATCGATTTATTGCAGTTAATCAAAAGGGCCGCTTCTCGTTTCTAAATAGGAATGATTGGTTGCTTACTATTACGAATGATACATTCTTATGGAACATAATTTTTATAGTTATAAATATAGTGGTTTTATAAGATGAGTTTTGTTTAATATGGCATTGATATGGTAAGCGACACATAAAATATATATGTATATTGATTTCATTGACATATTATATTGATTGATATTTGATGCCCTGTTGGTGTACTGGTTAGTAAGACTGATTGCTGAACGAAACGTAGTGGGTTCGATTCCCATATGGGAAACTTATTTGTATGATCCACAGATTTCTTGAATTTTTGTTCTTAATCTAAGAATGCTTTGTATGAGTTATTCATATTTTTGTGAAACCGCCGCAGCAAGCAGGGATAATTGAATATACACATATTTACGAAAAACATTATTTATCCAATGTTATATAAATGAAACAATTGTATTACATTACTATATCCCATAACCTCAGTACAAGATTGTGTAATACTTATTCAACGAATCATCAAAACATCTAAATGATGTCTACACGTGTAGTCGTTTAGATGAAGCACATCTAAGTGTCCCATTGAATAATACGTAGTTGCATATTGTCAATAAATGCAATTGCAGTAGTAGGGATGTAGGACGAGTGATGGGATATAAATAGATTATAGACGGCGGGATAGACTCGGCGACCTGGATTAACAGATCCCCTGTTCGGAACGTAAGTCATGTTCGGATCACGTGCATCGAGTAAACAAACAGTCCACTTGATATTTGTTATACTTATTAACTAATAATAACTACCTGGAACTATTGTAATGGATCTTGTCATCTTATCTTTGTATGAGGAAAATTGTTTTTTTTATTTGTTTGTTTTTTGTGTGTTTAAAATTAAAATGATGATTGATAATTTTAACATAATTTAGGTGAGGAAGACTTTCAGAAATTGACGTGTATTTTTGACAAGTTTATATTTTATGTATTTTCAACAAATCATAATATTCTAAATAAATCTGAAGAAACTTTTAAAGAATACATTTCCTTGTTTACGAATTTGAATCATTATTTTAATTAAGTAGTAGGTAAGGAGGCAAAAAGATACTAAATATTTTAAAAAACAACTACTCCGTGTGAAGTTTGTGATGCAGATTTCAAAACAATCGTTTTTAATAATAGTATCCGTGTGTATTTATGTCTTTGTTGGCGCATTACATAAAACAGCTTGATGGATTTCAATGGAATTTAGTTTGAATAAAGCTTATTAGCCAACTTGACCTTAGTCTATTAATAGGATAGTGCCAAGTTGTTTCTTTTACAAAATATATATTTTCACTGGATCCAATTAGCGCTTCTTTTGGCATATAGACTGACTTTTGGCTTACAAAAAGTTAAGTAATAAATTAAAGTGAAAAGTAAATTTAGCATAATATTGTCATGAAATAAAATGTAAAAAAAAAATAAAATGATAAATATATTTTATTAATGATATTAATTTTAAAAGTTAATGGTCAATAGACCAATAACAATGATGGTTACAATTTAAAACTAATGCGTTTGGAAGTTCGTAGATGCACAGGACATCAATCCTTACAACTAAAAGATGAAACACAAGTACAATCCCTTTTTACTGCTGCAAAAAAGAAAGACAATTGAACAGCACTACCACAAGCAAAATGTCAAAATTTACGCGTACAGCTGTAAGAGGAGTGCAAGAGGTTGAAAAGATGTAACTGCAATGACCTACTCGCATTACTAGTGTTTCCGCGACATGTATTGATAATGTGTTCTGTCGCTGTAACATTTATGAAGAGACAATAATGACGAATTTAAGTCCAGACCACTGTGGTCAAAAATTTTCTCTATTAATTAATCATGAAAACAAAAAGCCCCAAAAATTTACTTGCAGACCGATTACAAAAAACCGAATCCTTACTTTTAAGATTATTGTTGCGCAAAAACTGCATAAAGTAGACATGAGCGATGGTAATGGTAAAGGTAATTTATATAATAAAGTTTTCGATTTTTTGTTACAAGAATTCAATAATATTTTTAAACCAAAACTATAACTAAATACCTAGAAACTTAAATTTAGTAATTGGGCTACTCCCAGAATATACAAAAGTAGAGAAAAATTATATGATTTGTATGGTGAGAGGCAATCGAATCATGATCCCGTGTTCTTTAATAAAGTTAGGAATTTGTCTAAAATATTTAAAAACCGTTTGCGTACATCCCAAGTCGATTTATATTAGAAATAAAATTTTAAACTCTGATGACAAGATACAAGCAACGTGGGATGTTTTATCTAGTGTTTCTGGGAAAACTAGAGCTGCTAATGGACCTATTAAGCTAAAAATTGATAATATTGAAATAAATATAGATTCCAATGTTGCGGCTACTTTTGAGACTTTTTTTTTAAAGGTATTCCTGTAACAGTCACGCGTAATTTAAATTCTTCACCATTTGATGCAATCGCCGAATTGACAAATAGCGTAAGAGTCAGTGACAAACGTTTTAAAAACAAAACCTGTTCCATTATATGAAATTGTTAAAACGTTTAGAAATCAAAATATGAAAAAAATAGGAGATCTCTGGGGTATGTCAGTTAAATTGCTTATCACTGTTTTAAATGACATTGCTCCCCAACTAACCTTAATTTTTAACAAATGTATTAAAACCGGTACATTCCCAGATTTAATGAAAAATAGTAAAGTAGTTGCTTTGTTTAAAAGTGGCGATAGACTTGAACCGGGAAATTATAGGCCAATATCTATTTTTCTTACCTTAAGTAAAATCTTTGAAAAAAATATTCTCTACCAAATGACAGAATTCGTTTACAGCAATAAAATCATGCATAGTAAACAATTTGGTTTCACTAAAGGCAAATCAACAACTGATGCGGGTGCCACGCTTCTTAATCAGATTTACGACGCATGGGAGAAGTCACAAAATGCAATCGGGTTGTTTTGTGATTTATCTAAAGCCTTTGATTGCGTAGACCATCAAACATTATTATGCAAACTTAACCACTATGGTGTGCGTAGTGCTGCGCTTGATCTTATTGCCTCTTACCTAAATCAAAGAGTTCAGACGGTTGATGTAAATAATTGTAAATTGGCTGGTTCTCACCTAAAGATGGGTGTTCCACAAGGATCTATTCTTGGCCTCTTTTTATTTTTACTCTATATTAATGATTTAAACTTTTATGTAAAAGGACTTTGTGACATTGTACTTTTTGCTGATGATACCTCGCTTATTTTCAATGTTGTTGCTAATTATGACAAAGAAAACAGTGCTCGGTCACGTGTTCTTCATTGATTCGAAATTAATAATTTGGTCTTAAATACTAAGAAAACTAAATGCCTGGAGTTTACACTTCCTAATGTCAAAAGTCAAAATTGTAGTTTACTCCTTAACAATAATCGTTAGAACTGACTGACTCAACAATTTTCTTAGGTATAACTTTAGATAAAAAGCTCCAGTGGAACCCCCATCTCTCAACACTCGCTGGCAAACTCAGCTCAGTCGTCTTTGCAATTAAAAAAGTAAGACAATTAACAGATGTTAATACGGCTCGACTCGTTTATTTTAGTTATTTTCATAATATTTTGTGTTACGGTATTCTATTATGGGGCAGTGCTGCCGAAATTAATTCTATATTTGTTTTACAAAAAAGAGTTATACGGGCTATTTGTAATTTAAGAGCTAGATATTCCCTAAGAAATGTTTTTAAAGAAATTGGTATACTTACGGTCGCTTCTCAATACATTTTTAATAACATATTATATATACGTCAAAATTTAAATACTTATACTAAAAACAGCGGCAGATATACGATAAATACAAGAAATAAAAATAAAATTGTATTTGTTTGTAATACATAGACCTATAACAACTGAAAAGCCACTTTTGTCGTCCTCGACTACCCTTCCTGAGAAAACATTTCTAAACCTTCTGCAATTTTTAAAACTGAATTGGTTTTATTTTTTTAATGTGAAATACCTATTTAAATTTATAATAGGAGGTAGTAGAGAGGTATACTATGTCTAGGGGGAGGCAGCTGCACCCCCCCTCCCCCCCTGCTGCCCACCTCGGTACGCTCATGTGAAGGAACGTTTTGTTTTTTTAAATATATATATGTATGTTATTACTAGCTGATGCCCGTGACTACGTCCACGTAGACTGTATAAATAATATTTAGTTATTTGACTTATGTACTTAGCCATATCAATAATTTTTACTGCCTACGTGGACACAGTCACGGGCAACAGATAGTAAATAATAAGTTTATTTACTCTGAAGTAGACATCTCATGATTAATATCAAAAAACGATGATGAATTATAGAAGATTATTTGAATTATATCTTAGTTTAGATGAGTATCATTAATTACGTTTATTATACTTAGATATTTAATTAAAATACTAAAACCATGTAAATTAACTGCAACATTCCTGAGCCTCAGGATTATCCTTAACCATTTTTAGGCTAAATTTATTTAAAAATGAGAAGTGGTCATATGTCGTGATAAATGGCTTGTTCAATAAGTAATAATGTTAAATAAGTAAATGTTTGTCGTTGACGTGGTTTTAATGACCTGTTGGTATAGAGGCTAGAGACCCTGACTGCTGAACCAAAGGTTCTAGGTTCGATCCCCACACGGGCAATTTATGATTCACAGATTGTTGTTCCGAGTCTGGGTGTATTTTGTGTCTGTTATATGTATGTTTATTTGTTTGTGAAGCTTATTTCGTTTCGTTCGTCGTTCGTAAAAAAAATATTACCATTTCACGACATATGTTATCATATAACGAGAATAGTCTTAGAGTCTAAGAGGGTAACGGGAAAGAGTATGGACGGAGTTCTCGAAAACTGATATGGCCAAGAAAAAACTCTATAGCTATGAAGTAAATGATGTATGATAGAAGGGCGTGGAACTTATTCTCATTTAGCGTCAATCCCAATTAACTGGGATGAAGGTAAATGATGATGAGTCATGAATGTAACAACATATATCACACTATTTATTTTGGATACCACCAGAGGTATATGACTGTAAGTAGTTTTAGTCGTCTATTGATGTATGGAAACTCTGTCTCTCTCTCTCTCTCTGACTCCTTTCAGAAATAGATTGGATATAAGAGTAGAGTGGGGAGAGAAAACATTAGGTTTCTTTCTCTATCACCCAAAGTACGAGTATAATAGTGTTTTGGAATTTTTTGTTTTATTTTGTTAAAGAATAAAGCAGAGTTTGATGAAAGCCTAGAACACCATTAATTTGAGGTAACTTGATGTACGTGTCATCTTTCATAGAGCTTAAACTTAAACTTTTATTGTAAACAATTAAAATAAAAACAAAATTAAACAAACAAAAAATACCTTAAAAATGGACTTTTTGTTTTTAAGTCTACGTTCTCTTTACTTTTTTATAGAAGTATATTTTAATGTGCAAGAGAACTTAGATTACTAAGGGTTAGTGAGTTCGAATTTTGTGGTTTAATTTTGCAAATATCAAAACATCTTGTTCTGTATTGTTTATGTCATAATAATCAGATAAAAACATGATTTATTAGTAGGTAGGTAATATCATCTTGAATCTTTTAATTATACCCTGCATATTATTTTCTATTAGCTATTTGTATTCTAGAAGATATATTAACTAATTATATTTAGAAACTTGAACTTATTTTTCATAAGTTTCATGCACAAATCTGCATATGCATATAAAAGGTAGATATCGATAATGATGTCTATTTATATCTTAATTAATTTCCAACCTCATCAATATCAGAAGTGACAGGTCAGGAAGAATGTGCTTGTGTCAAAATGTTAATAAATACATGTTGTTAATTGTGATAAAACTAATCTCTACACGTGCCCAGACTCTTGACCGTAGATCAGAAGTTTTCCATTATGACACGTCTGTAGTTTACCTTTATGAAGTCGTCAGAAATCCTCAGTACTTTCAAGACATGAAAGATTTCAATAATGATGCACTTGAGGAAATGTCAAATGATATATTTTATAGAAAAGCGTTAATTTACTCCATTGTCATAGTTTGTAACGGAATTTTTTAAAGATTTGTCATAATGTGCGAATTTTGTGCAATGGTATGATTTTTAAGTGGAGTGTAATTACATTTATTGAATGTATTGTTTTTATTTACAAAACCTTATAATCAAATCTAATTTATGTCGATTGTCGATTGTAATGCATATTTATATGTTAAAAATAGAAAAGAAATTTTATACCCGTGAGATCATTGACTTATTTAAAAGTATTTTTTTTATTACAATTATTTGTGACATAAGAATGACATACCTTTGATTGATTGCTAGATTGCTTTGTGATATCGTTATTTAATTATATAAAATATAGTATACTTTAGATACTTAAATAGTAAATATAATGTATATAGTGGAAACGTTATTTCCTTTGTTTAGATAACATACTTTTGCTAAGTCAAATTTTAACGACTGATCTGATGACGCAGACCTATTTCTAATGTGTTGTTTTGGGACTTATAATATTTATAATCATATACCTATTTTAAGATGGGTTAATAATACAAAATATTTTTATTTCTTTCTTTATTAAACGGTCCCCCGACGCAATGACTTTAATAAGTACATAATAGTATTATTTTTATACTTTTTGTATCGGGGGTTTTTATAATTTTTAATTAAATTTTTTAAGGTAAATTATTGGTGATGCAAAGTGTGTGTTAATGCCTACTTCAATGAAGAAATTTAGAGTTTTTGAATTTAGAATTTGGTAGTATTCGATTAAAGATAATATGTATAATAATTTGAATAAAACATAATGTTAATTTTATATAGATTACTTGAACGGTATCACAGTTGTCATAAAACGCCAACTGGTCGGGCCATCCAAAGTATGTGAAAAATTCTTGAAACCGCAACCCTTGTAAGGAACCCTTTGTGAAACTGAACTATCTTACACTCAATCATCTTAAACAAGCCAGCTATTTTTAAGCTTGAATGAAGAATACTAATAATTCATGTTAAGGGAAATTTAAATATTGAAGCAAAAATAATTCGATCCCGATCTATTCATGTTAGGAGACAATCAAAAATAATAATATAAAATCTTTACTATTTGTGATTAAATAAAAATCTGCCCAATGATGTGCTGATGTGCCCAATATTTGTGATTTCACATTAAATAAAAATCTATTTTAAATAATTAACCACCTGATATATATTGATATAGATAATGATTCAGTAACTAAAAATAATCTATAAATATACCGAATTTTCTCTTGAAACGAACGAACGAACGGACAATCAAACTATTTATACAGATAAACAAATTAAAAATCTTAGCTCTTAATCCGGTGTTCGTCGGGTTATATACTGTAGAAATAAGTTTTGAAAAAATATTTTATTTACTTATTTTTCCTTGTATAAACTACATTATATGTTTAGATATTAAATACTATACACAGAGATATTTTAAATAAGTCGGCCACCTCTTGCAAGCAGCATCTTTACGACAATCCCAGCAACATTTCTTTCTACAACTTTTTACAAATCTAGATAAACAACACAAAAAAAAAACAAAACAACAAATTTTTGCTCCCTCTTTTACTTGTTACTCTGTAACCATACCGACGCTCACTGTTAATGCCAGTTCAGAGACAACAAATAAGTTTTGTAGGGAAAAAAATAATTAAAATTTATTAATAAGTCGGAGAACAAATGTTGTTGGGATTGATGTAAAGAAGCTGCTTGCAAAAGGTGGTTAACTAATTACAAATAACCTTGTATGTAACTACTTTGTTCGACATCCGATATTTCAGACTGATGTTGAGTTTCGTGTGACTTATTAACATAAAAAACTAAAAACTTATTTTAAAGAAGCTGTTTATTTAACACATACCTATTATTTATTTAGATACAAATAGTACTAATATAAACCGTTACTGTAGTATATGTCTTACATATACAATTTATACTTACCTAATAAACAGGTACTTAGATTAATTTAATTAAGAGTTATTTTAAAAAATGACATCAAATTATTTTTTAAAAAGATCTTATTTCTGACTTCCATTTTACAAATGGAACTTCTGAAATACATATTTTATGACATAGATGATATATATAAATATTTTATTGAATATCATAATATTAATTAAAAGTATTGTTTTTTTATTTATTAGTAGTATTGGCTATTATATTTGGAGTCACAGTATTAATAAATAAATATTTCATAATGTTAATTCTATTTCAGTACAAAGTTCGTTTTATTTATGTCATACCTTTCGATAGTACATTATTATTTATTAATACTACTTTTTCTTAAAACAATATGAATAATTTAATATAATTTGAATTATATATATTTGTTTAATATTTCAATAATCATATAATTATGCTTTATAATATAACGTCAACTGTAACAATATTTATTCTACTGAGATCGCGTATAAGTGATTGACCTTACATTTTATTTAAATATTTTTTTAACTGATTTCAACTATTTCTAACATTGTATAAAGGATTAATTGAAAATAACGCATCACCACCTGCAGGCAGCTCTCTACGTCAATCACAACAACATTTGTTTCTACGACTTTTTAAAATTTAAGTTTTCCCATATAAAATTTATTTGTTGCCTCTGAACTGGCATAAACTCTGAGCGTAGGTATAGCCCCCGGGCGTTCACATTTGAAGTACTTCTTACAAAATACAGAGTAATAAATAACCGAGGAAGCAAACATTTTTCCTTTCGTTTTTTTGTGTTGTTTATCAAGATTTCTAAAAAGTCGTAGAACAAATATTGTTGGGAATGATGTAGAGAGGATGCGTGCAAGAGGTGGCCTATTAATTAAAATTAATCCTGTATAAAAATATTCTTATCATCAAGTTTAATAAGTGGTAGCATTGTTTCCTCGCATGGCGACGCTCATTCTTCGTACTGGTGGAGGTAGGGGTCTAGCTGAAGGTGGATGCCTCTGTCGTTCTGGTCTAGGTGGCAAGCGGGAATCCGTACTCGCTCGGGCCCGGAACTCGTCCATACACTCTGACTGACCTGAGGAGGAGGTGGAATCACAGCGAACAAGACATACTTCATCCTCTTCATCTAGTTCTATTTCTGTATATCTTTGGCCTGGGGATGAGAGTAAAAAACATTGTATTGACCTTACAAAGGGGCTTTCTTATGCTTAAATTCAGAGCTTATTTTTCATTTTCGTTCATTGCCTATTTTAATGTTATTTATTTCCATCACATCAAACGCTATAAGACAATGAATCTTTGAATTTAAATAATCCTTTAGAATTCCTAATAAGCGATATGTTTTAAAATCAGACTCTTCATTGTTTGAGCGATATTAGAAGTGTTTGAAAAGAAACAAGACAAGATTTTCTTTAATCTATACTAAAAAATAAAATTGGTATTGGAATAACTACTTTTTCCATATGCACGGTACATATACCAAAATAACATTTTTGTCTGTATGTCTGTTTGTTCACGTTAATCTCTGAAACGCCTGAACCGATTTTGACGGGACTTCCACTTGCAGATAGCTGATGTAATAAGGAGTATTTAGGCTATTTTTACTAAAAGAATTATTATTTACTAGTTGCTGCTCGTGACTCCGTCCACGTAGACTGTAAAAATAATTTGTATATTTCTAAGTACATAAGTCAATTACCTAAATATTTTTTTTTACAGTCTACGTGGATGTAACCACGGGCAACAGCTAGTTATTAAAATAAACTTATTAAATTACGCTTCATTAATATTTATTGATGTACCAAAAAAATACAATATAAAATGCATTGAAAAAAAAACTGTACAAAGGCTTAACTTATCTTTTTAATTGATCTCTCCCAGTTATTCCTTATACATATATGTATAGGACATTTTTTTAAAAATTCAATTGTATACCATTGTAGACTATTTATCTTCTTCTTCCATACATATAATAAAATTGTCACTGATCCATTTCCTTACATGGAAAATGTTAAAAAAACATCATAGGCGACCTTTATATAAGCAAGACAACTCAAAACAATGTTTTTTCATTTTGTCTGTTCGTCTGTGTGTCTTTATGTTTATGCACGCTAATCTCAGAAACGGATTAATCGATTTGGATGCAGTTTTCGGGAATATATTGTCATGGCATTCACTTTATATTTTGTTTTTTTTTTTAACAATCGGTTAACAAATAAAGAAGTTAATAATCTCTTATTGTCGTACCATTGCTGCTTACCAGTTTGAAGGTTTATATTTTTCAAATACAAAGAGCACGTTTTATCAAAATCGAAATGTATACGTACGAAGTCGCAGGCACAGCTAGTACTAAATATTCTTATTCTAGTCTCAGGGTAAGATAATCAAATGTTTTGCTTTTCTTCGTTAGTTAAACAATCTATGGGAAGGTTAGAGGTTTATTTTTGGTATCCATAAAGGATTCGCTTTTTTCCTATAAATAAGAACTAATAAAGTTTCATTCAGTAATATAAATTGTTTAAAACCTCTTTAAAGATTTATACGAGATACCAACTTAAAAATATTGAATGTATCTTACAGAGTGTCGTATTAATGGTGTTCTCACAAGTTTCGGACGCAGCTCGTGCCAGTGGTCGCGCGAGTGCGGTGTGCAGGTCGCGCGACCACCGGCTACCAACGCGCCAGAAGCGACGCGCGTCTCGGAACACACTCCAAACCTGAATTTTTTAATAAATTATGTGTTATCAGTACATTTAAATGAAACTATTATCTTAATAATAATAATAATATCACAGGACAAATAACACAAATTGATCTAGCCCCTAAGTAAGAAAATGATTTGCTTGTGTTAAGACTGTTAGACAACGATACAAAAACATAAAAATACACATTATAAATACTGAGAATATATGTAATAAAACCGAAACCCAGATATACATCTATGCTCATCACATACATGCCTGTTCCTTGTAGGGAATCGAACCCGATCCCCTTTCGCTTTACGTCAGATGTCTGCGCTAACCAATCGACCAGTGTTAACAGGCGGTTAATAATGTTATTATTATTAATAATACTTACTAAGTCTTAAGTCTTATCCATCTAAATATAATCTAAATGTCAATCTTGTACAGGTATGTCAAAGACATCAAATAAATATCTAAAACAATTTGGTAGGAAATAAACCGAGTTCCTGACATTACAGCATTTCTTTACGCATGCCTTTGTACGCGGAAATTGTGTTTAAAACGATGGCTTCGGAAATTATTCGAGATTCAAAGCGATTTGTTGTTATTCTATTTGTTTCTAAATAAACATATAGAACAGTGTTTAACAACCTTTTTTGGGTCAGGGCTCCCCGACGCATTTGAAATAACCGCTTATGTAACATACATATAACATTCCCTTTAATATAAAAAAAAAATATTTTAAAAACTCAAATTAACTCAGTAATTTTATAAAAAACGTATAATGAAAAATCTGAAATACATATTCCAAATATTTTTTAAATTGCCTTCCTTAACAATCATTTTGCCCACTTTGGGAAGCACTGATATAGAATTATAATTCCTAATATTTTATCCAGACAATGTTAGAGTAATTAGTTTGTTCACTTGCGTTAATTATTTAAATAACTAGTCAATTTGAGTTAAAGACTGTTGACACGCCAGGGCCTTGTCACGAAGTACGAACGCGTCAGTTAGGCGCGGCGCGTCAGAGACAGCAACAAGTGATTTATAGCAGGACAAACAAATTAAAATACACATAATATTTAAGTAAAAAGAATATTAAAATATAAAAATAATTATAAACATTGTACAACTCTGAATTTAGAATATGAGTTGTTTTAATATAACAATATGTTATCAGCGAATAAATTTATCATTATTTGCGTTCATACCTTTGATACTTGCCAAAATCCACTAAAATATACGCGTATATCAATAATATTAAGGTGTGGGAAATTTTCCAATGCTAGTTTACATAAAAGAAAAATATATTTTTAGAAACCATCTATTAATTTAGGGACACTTTAGTACCAAATAAAGTCACTTAGGGGGGCTGTAAGTGACAGGATGAGAATAATTTAGCTCTTACTTTCCAGTTATTAAGGAAATATTTATGAAAAAAACGCTAAAAACTCTTAAGAACAAAAAGATTTTATATTTTTCTTTTTTCTATAATTCATTCGGAGTAACGGGCAATACGTTTGGTATTTATAATAAAATAACATAATTCAAATTGCCTCTTCCATAAAACATAAAACCGTCTCGTATTTATTTACGATGTACTTTATTGCTTAAATTCCTTTTACTATTTGCGTATATTGAAATAAATTTATCAACACAATATATTCTTGATATAATAATCTTCTAAAATTATTGTTCATTTTAAGTTGTCTATGCATGCTTAGCAATGTTAATCTTTATTTTTTTTTATTGTATAAACGGGCGCGGCGTTCACTGAGAAGCTGTACAAGAGGTCGAAAGTTCGAGTCCTGTCCGTGTTGATAATTTTTTCTACTCTGTATTAAATTAATAAATAATACAAGAAACTTGTTTATCATAAGCTTGAACTTTAAATAGGTTAATATTTATCTTTACCAAAGTTAATGTAGAATGATCACTGTAATAATACTATGAAAATAAGAACGTCACAACAAATTACACAAATTGATCTAACCCTTAAGTAAACAAATCATTTGCTTGTGTTAAGGGTGTTAGAAAACGATACAAATAGATAGAAAGTCATAATAAACAGTGAAACCTATAAATACACATATGCTTATCATGCCTGTTCCATGTCGGGAATCGAACCCGAGCCCCTTTCGCTATACGTTAGCCGTCTGCGCTAACCACTCGACCAACGAGGCAGTTATAATATATTTCTAAGTTTGACTTCACCTGGTCAATACTCTCTCTGACTGATATCTCGTGGAAGCAGACGCAGCCAATCTCCTTGCTTCTTCGCTGGCCCTCGTCAGTGCTCACCATGCGATCCCCACTTTGGTCTATCTTATTGCCCACTAACACAACTGGAGTTTCTGGTAAGCTGTCCTGCAAATATATACAGCATGCTTGTAAAAAGTATATATTTTTTGCGGTATATTAAGACCGATTAATCCCTGAATTTCGTATTTTCATTGCATAATTTAATGTATATGATTATTGTATATACCATATGTTCACGTAAAGTGATCGCAATTTTGACCTTAAATATATATAAGAAGAAAATGTAATCACAATTAAATAATGTATATGAATTCGTGACTTTTTATTCTCATAGTTTGTATAGGTCTAGCCGTTTGACTGCATCTCGTATGTGCGATGGGATGAACGAGATAGTAATACTAACCCTCTCACAGAAAATCAGCGAGATACTAGCTACTGCTACGTTTCGTACAGTGAGAGAATGAATGCCGAAAACACCTTCCATTCTCTCGAGCATATCATGGGTGGCAACCAAAATGGCAAAAAGTCTACATATTTGCAGATGTCTATAACATGGTATGGCGACTGCACCACTCACCATCAGATGGACCGTTTCATCGTTTGTCAGCCAATCCGATGGAAATATATCATAATAAATGTTTTACTTACAATTATACTTATACTTTATTTGTATAAAAAACAATAATCAATATTATAAAAAAAAAAAAAATTCAAAACTTTCAGCCATATAGAAAATAACAATAAATACATACATACATAACACAATAACATAGAAGATTAATGTCATCTCGTTTGACTGTTCATTGAAATCATTAATCAAACTCTTGACGTCCAAGTTACGTAACAATGGAGACTTGAAACCTGTTAATAACTTCAGGAAGACTCTTAAGATGAAGTACGAAGCAGTTTATGACGTTAAATCCTTACCAGAAACTGATCTTAGGATAAACTTATCATCTACGCTTCAGAAACTTTTAATAAGCAACTAAGAAAATAGTAAAATCTCCGTCCAGATAAAGCACGTACAGTATACTGCTATATATCTAAATTCAGGTAATGAGGCGATATCTCATTTCGCAGAGAGACGGAATAGTTTGCCAGAAATCGAAGGTTCGATTTTTGGTCGTGACAAATAATTTAAATTTTTATATTCATTTCTATGGCTATTTATTTTAATTAAGGCTTAAGCTGAGGTTCGATTTCTGCCCGTGAAATAGAATGTTTATTTTTATATTTAAAAAAGCTTCCCACGGCTAAACCTGTAAACAAATTCAAACAAATAATGTTTTTACAGGTTTTGTAACCTCTATATATCTCGCTGGACCATTACTCTAAAATAATAAATACCAACCGGTAGAAGTTCATAAACGCGGCTACTCTTGCGTGTAGAGTATGATTATTTTCGAAATGGAATGGATTGAAAATATGTACCATTAGTGCTCAAAACTATTTAATTAAACTAATGAATATTAAAATACAAAAATGTATATATATCATTAGTATAATAGAATAAGGATGCTCATTATGTTATCCATATATCTAATAGTGATAAACACTTACCTATTAATAGCTACCTAATGGCAATTAAACTAAATTGTGTACCTGGTTATACATCTTTACCAATAATGGGGTGTACTGACCTTCATGGAGGAAGCCAATCTACGTCGTTTCTTATTATAATTTATGAGAAATTTCAATCGATGGCACTCGTCAAACGAACACTTATCTGTCACTGAGTACATTAAAATAAACGCTTCCGCCCATCGAATATTACTTTCCAAATTTGCATATACACTTTCCTGTAAATTTAAAATTAAAATTAATAGTACGGAACTTTTTTAAATTTATTAATGAATGTTCTTACGTGAGGATCGCCGGCTGAATCCAGTATTTCAAAGTATACCGTCTCGTTGTCAATTACAGTTTGGAAGCCGTAGATCTTTTCTAAATTGGGATCGTATTCGCCGATGAAACGCCGAGTAATGAATCTTACAACCAAAGCTGTAAAATAATTTAATCTACAAGAGCGAAGTCGGTATAAAAATATCAATGCTATCTACTTTTATTGTAATTGATTTATAACATATTGAATCATTTATTAGAGTTCCGTCTTAGTATTTGTAGTATTTTGCATCGTAAAATTATATTGCTATTATATTCCATACACTCTTAAAAATAAGGTGCGGATTTTGATGATATATTTGATATAACTTTTACCTAATCAAATATAAAAACGGTAAAATTAATATTATGTAAGCTCTTATCATTTTCAAGGGTATCTGCGAACGAGAGATAAAATCACTTGTCTATAAAAAGTATGACGGCCTTCTCGTTGAAATTTCTGATCTCCCTATATCCCAAATGAGTTGTTTCAAAAGATAAAAATATATTTTTTATAATACATTTACAGTAAGTAAAAAATATTTTTTTTGAGATTCTAAAGCTTTCAGTATCGTAATTAATTCAGTATCTGTGTGAAGTCTAGAAAAACTAGGTAAATCTATGGAAAATTTTAGAAAAACCTAAGAAGTTATTGAGAAACAAAACATCAACTAGAAAGAATTAACAAATTTATTTTATTTATTATTTATACAGAATAATATTAATATATTTTTTAAATTATTATAATACAGTATAAGAGTATATATCAAATTTAGAAAGACTACATTACATACAACGCATTGAACTAGCAGCTGTTTAATTTAATTATACTTAATAATTAGTTAGCGTAACATAGTTAACTTATGCTAATTCATTTAACTTTTAATAATTAACTTTTAAAGTTGTAATGTCAATCTCAATTAACAATTTTACAAACAACTTTATAATTGGCATAGAATATATATATCCCTTCACTTCGTTCTAACTTTAACTAATACATGAAACGTGAGATCTTCAAAGGGCATCAGATAAACTTTTCTTACCGGATTTCCCGACTCCACATTGTCCCAGAACCATAACCTTGAAGGGTTTCGGCTTCGGATAAAGGACGAGCTTAGCCAACGAGGATTTCGGAGAAATTGTTGTAGAATTCATCTTAGAGTTGCCATCTAAAAGTTCGTTAATTAAATTTGGTTGAAAGAAATAGTTTATTTTGATAGATCAAATAAGGTTGTTTTCATAAAAAAAAACAAAAACTTTTTTAAAAAGGCTGAAAAGGTAAGTAAGTAAAGTTCGTTGATTAACTTTGGTTGAAAAAAGTAGTTTATTTTAATAGTTCAATAAGGTTGCATTCAAAAAAATATAAAACTTTTTTAAAAAGGCTGAAAAAGTAAGTAAGAAAAGTTCGTTAATTAACTTTGGTTGAAAAAAGTCGTTTATTTTAATAGTTCAAATAAGGATGTATTAAAAAAATAAAAACTTTTTTAAAAAGGCTGAAAAAGTAAGTAAGAAAAGTTCGTTAATTAACTTTGGTTGAAAAAAGTAGTTTATTTTAATAGTTCAAATAAGGTTATAAAGATTATAAAACCTTTTTTAAGGCTATAAAGGTTAACCTGATTCAGATAAATTAGTATTTCATACGTTCAATTAAATAATTTAGACTAGGTTACTGGAATTTATAAACGATTCATGTTATGTTTTAGAAGCGTATTTCAATAGCAAGAAAAACCATTTTTTATATCAAAACAAACGATTGTTCAATGTTACACATCGAAGACGTAAAATATAAAATATGCTTTGATGTTTTAAGTTCGTACATCATTTATTTTTACTAATCACTCTATTTTTGAAGATTCAGCGTGTGTATGGACGATATAATTCCTATTTTTGTTTGTAAATCCAAGATAAGCTTGACTGACTCAGATTTCGTAAAATTGTTTAGTAATATATTTTTAAAAATGGTATACAAAATGTTTTATAAACTAACATTAGTAAATATTATATATTTTAGGTAATAAAGAAATAGTTTAGGAAAATAATTAACATTGTTTAAATATAAATACTTACTCCATTGTTAAGAGTTTTAAAATCCATGTTGATATGTTTCCAAAAATGTCATTATTTTATCTATTTTACTCCAAACTAATATTTTTGACTCGACAGTGCGTTGACACTGCTTATGCCACGAGTTACCCGTAAGGAACTCTCTTTGATACTGCGGTTGGTTTTCAGTGGTGTGCGATATATACATATAGTAATCAACTAATGATTTAACAAGAACAATATGTATATTGAATTTTTGGGTATTATATTGTATGGAGTCGAACATAGAAATAAATAAAGTTATTGGTCCAATAACTTTTTTTTATTGAAATTAAGCTAGAGCTGGCGGTTAAAATCATCTGTCGTAAAATTTTTAGTATAATTAAATATGGCATTTTATTAAATGTTATATTATTAAATATTTTATGTTTATATATAGATTAATTTATTTTTCATATGTATAACCATAAATATGAAAAATAAATTAATCTATTTCTCAAATAACTCATTAAACATAATTCGTATACAGATACCGATTATTAAAATAATAAATTAGATTGTAAGTAAATGAAAAAAATAAAATAAAAAGGTTTTTAAAAAATAGTCTAAAAATTTAACTCAAGTTTTAAATAAGAAAAAATCAACTCTAAATCAATATTAACACAGATCTGTTAAAATCTTCTTAAAAACACCAAAATTGAGTTCATTATTTCTCTGATAAAACGCACGTAGACGTAATGGGGACTCATAAAGTTCCAAATGGGGAATCTGATGGCCCTGAATATACCTACCCATAGATTATCAGGTGATACTGTCCCACGCTATGTCACTTATAACAATAACAAGTAACTACCTTGAGGTGTACTTAATGTATTACATATTATTTATGTAAATATCATTATTATAAAATGATAAAATATTGTTTTGTTTTTGGAACAACTCCCTCATTAGAGATTCTGTATTCTGAGCTTCACAGACATAAATAACGAATATAAAGTACATAGACTCGGAACAATAATCTGTGGATCACATAAAGAATTGTTCCGTGTGGGAATCGAACCCACGACATTTTATATAATTATATAAAAATCGGGAATTAACGCGTCTGAAATAGGTATCACATACCTTTTATTTGCCTGACGTTTCGATCAGGTTGAATCGGCCGTGGTCACAGGCTGACTAAAAAAAAAACCACGACTTTTTATTCAGCAGTCACCATTGTGATCAGTCACCATATTCCTCCTGTGATCTCATAGAAGCCATCTTTGTACGAAGGTTCTTTATGGAATTATTACACATTTTCCAAAATTCAATGTATAGATTTTCTCAAAGGGTCAATGCTCCCATTTCCCCTTGTATTGCCGATATCTGTAGACCAAAGTGATTACCATAATTAAGCACAGTGAGGAGCAAAGCTCATGGCTTCAATGTGATTTCTCTGATGCTTAATCTCCTGAACTATTGAACCAATTCTCATCGAGTTTTATATTGGATAGCCGCTCTATCATCGATAGTTAAGCATTAAATAAGTAATAGGTTATGTACTAACAACATTTCGCATAATGTACGAATGAAATCATTGAATCTCAAATAACAAATAGCAATGCTCAAATAACAGTCAAATAAACTTGTGTTTTACGTTGTACAATCTTGGGTTATAGGAAAAATATAACTGCGCACAAAGTGGTAACTATATATGTGTACAAACACCTCGTAAACAAAATAACGAGACAAATATTTGTTTACAAGTTATTTGTGTGAACAGATTTACACAAAAGACAAAATACCCTCTTTCTTTATATATTGTTTTTTTTTTCACTTCGTAGGTATTGAAACTAAAAATATGTTATCAAATTTATTATATGTGTAGATTATTCTACAGCTTCCCGTTTTCGTACCCTAAGGGTAAAAACTAAACCCTATTACTAAGACTCCGTTATCCGTCTGTTTGTCACCAAGCTGTATCTCATGAACCGTAATAGCTGGATATTGGAAATTTTCACAGATAATATCCACGTTGCCTATATAACAAATTATTTTTACTAAAAACAGAATAATACATATATTTCAGCTGGCTCCCATGCAATAAAATTGCTTTTTGATAGACAGTGGGACGGAACCTTTCAACCACGAGTTCGACTCGCACTTGGCCGGTAAAAAACCGGCATAAAACCGTAATATTATAAATGCAATTATGAGATCGATC
This sequence comes from Napeogenes inachia, assembly GCA_959347355.1. NCBI lineage: Eukaryota > Metazoa > Arthropoda > Insecta > Lepidoptera > Nymphalidae > Napeogenes > Napeogenes inachia. Next base: position 18,105,465 of record OY365797.1, read on the forward strand.
TCCAAATACTATTTTAAAAAATGAACGAGAGAGTTGTTGTTGACATTTAAGACAGATGCTAACACTTTCAACTTTCGAAAGGAAAATGTTCGAAATGTTAAGAATCCTTTGTTGCTTTGGTAAAACATAAAATAAGTAAATAAGATTAACTTAATAAAAGAATGGGACTCAAGCAAAACAATTTTATTGTTCCTTAAAAAAGTTTCTGAATGTAAAATACTCCAAGTTTATGCTTTAGTAAAAATTTCAGAGAAAAAAACTTTTATTTCACCTCGGCCGTAATTGTTAATTTAATAGTCAATAAAACCATTTTAAAACACATAATAATAAAACAGTTTACAACTCCTGAAGAAATTATTTCAGAAACATTAAAAGCCAACAATAACAAATGTTTAAACTGAAAACTATTGCAAATCGATTTTTTTCATGTAAATTTCTATAGATATAATGAATATAAACCAAATGAAGAATATTTAGCTATAAACTTTTAATGTTCGAAAATATATATAACCATGTATAGCCATGTTAAGCTTATTTAAATAAATATAGAATGAAAAATAAACCGTTACGGGCAGACATTCGAACCCGCACGCTCGGAAAAAACGTTCCATTCTTATTTTACTATACGTATTGATACACGTAGCATTCTTTACTCAATGGTTTTAACTGAAAACTTTTTTAACTCACCTCCTTTCGAACCTTTTCATTATACTTTTTGCCAAATCTAAGATTGTCGGAATACTAATCCAATAAGCATAATTTTGAATTAAATTGTAATATCAAACCTCCTGTTTACTTAAACTCATGTCTCTTATTTATTTAATACTACATAAAATAGTGTTTATTAGAAATATTCTAATAGATATAGAAATTATATTATCCGCTTGAACGTTTTATGTATTAATTACCTACTGTTACCTCATATCTTGTAATCGAGAGTTAATATATTAATTACACACGCCTTGTGTACAAACTAGACCTTCACTGAATAATACTTATATTAAATGTATACTATATACTTAATTATACTATTGGTACTTAATAAGTTATACGATAGTTACTTACTACAGTTTAGAATTAACCGACAAGACAGTTCTTCGGAGGTTTCTGATTTATATTGATAGTATCGAATAATTTATTTAATATATTTGAAACATTAATAAGATTAACATACTTAGATTTTTTTTTTAATTTAACAATATTACTTAAAAAATCGGTCAAATGCAAGTCGGACTTAAGGAGTAAAAAAAAAACAATTTAGTTGAAAACCTATTTTATTTTGTTTATATAGCGGCAACAGAAATAGATTGTATGTGAAAAAATATACTCTGTAGTTATCATGGTTCATGAGATACAGTTTCGTGACCGACGAACAAACAGCGGAATGTTAGTAATATGGTTTCGTTTCTATTTTATGAGTACAGAACTCTAATAACTTGCATTTCGCTATTGATTACAAAATCAATAATATAGAACTGTAGCTACTTCCCTTCTCTCGTAGACACTAATTTTTCCCAAAGGCTTTCCCGCTTGCCATTAAATCCCCAAAATCCAAATGTTAATCTGCTAGTAACCTCGCACCACGGTCCTGTTTATTTTCAATAAAAAACTTGCAGCAAAAAAATTATTAGCAACTGAAACTTAAGTTACGATTATGATATTATTATTATTATTATTATTCATTTATTTTATTTTAATCTTATTATTTACATTTATACATATAACATTTAAAAAAAATCATTTTAAATATAAATATAAAAAACAGTATCCCGCCGACGTGGGCCTTACAACCAGTCCGTCGGTGGTTAGGGCGACAGCGAAAGAAACTTCCTCACAATGCGTGCCGTACCCAAAACTGCTGCTCTTTGCATCCGACCCTTGATCCAGTTTTTTAGTGAGAGCCTCTTGAGATGATGATCGAGACTCTTCGCTATAAGACCATTGACGGAAACTACCATCGGGACAATTATTGTTGAGTCAACATCCCACATGTCGGTAATCTCGTGAGCTAAGTCCAAGTATTTTGACAGTTTGTCCTTCTCAGCTTTCACAAGATTAGCGTCACACGGGACACTGATATCAACAAGAAATGCCCGGCGCTCTAACCGATCTACCAGCACGATATCAGGCTTATTGGCTACAATAGTCCTGTCCGTTATGATAGATCGGTCCCAATAGAGCTTAGCATGACCATTTTCCAAAACTGGCTCCGGTGAGTACTTATAATAGGGCACTTCAAAAGGTACAAGACCGTATCGAAGAGCAAGTTCTTGGTGGATAATCTTGGCTACTTGGTTGTGCCTGTGCAAATACTCTCCATTGGCAAGATGACAACAACCGGAAATAACATGTCTGATGGATTCTCCTGGTTGGTGGCACGCACGACATATGTCAACAGTGCCATCCTTTATTATGTATTTCCGATAGTTGTTCGTCTTGACAACTTCGTCAGCAATTGCACAAGCAAAACCTTCGGTTTCAACAAAGAGATCACCAAAGCGTAGCCAAGCCACGGACGCCAGAAGGTCTACATCAGGCCCATAAAGTGCCTGGTGGAACCGTCCATGAAGCTCCTTACTCTTCCATATACTTATACGGTCGTCAGTGCTAAGTACTACCGGTTTATGCCAGTTATCTTTGGCTAAGGAGAGCGGTGTAAGACCATTATCTACTGCAACAATGTCCTGATGCATTCCACATTCAGCATGAAGGAAATATTCCCTAAGATTGCATACCTCACGGTTGTGTAAGATTTTGGCATTAAGGAAGCCACGACCCCCACACTTCCGTGGAATATACAATCTCATCACTGATGAGCGCGGATGATGCATGCGATACATTGTCAATAGTTTTCGGGTCTTTCGGTCCAGGGCATCTAATTCACCGCGGAGTGAGTCTGAGTCCACCTTAATATGCCGAAAGTATACATCAGCACGGGCATTACCCAACTGTTGAATGCACGCACTTTGTTACCTCCTGACAAAAGACTTTTTAGAACTTTTGTCAAGCGGTTAAAGAAGCGTTCCTTCACTAGCTGTTTAATGTCCCCACTTAGTATGCCTAAGCATTCCGACATACCAAGGTATTTGTAGCACTCGGTTTCGGAGAGGGATCTGAGGGATGTTGTCTCCGAGAGTTGTAAATATTCGCTATTTACACCGCTATTTCGGCCACTCTGCACATGTGAAACCGCGCATTTATCTACACCAAACTCCATCCTAATGTCATTACTAAACGTTTGCGTAACGTTTAGTAATGATACCAGATCTGCTTTATTTGGTGCAAATAATTTGAGATCGTCCATATACAAAAGATGAGAAATGATCTCACCCCCTCTGCGAAAGCGAAAGCCCAGCTTTGAGTCCCTAAGCAACGCGCTTAAGGGGTTCAAAGCTAGGCAAAACCACAAAGGACTCAAACTGTCACCCTGGAAAATACCTCGCTCAATCCTTACAGGTTCGGAAGTAAGAAGACTTCCTCCGCCCCCTGGAAGACAAAGGACCGTTGTCCATTGCCTCATACATGAATCAAGAAAAGCGCATAGATCTGTGTCAATCTTATACACTTCTAGCACTCGTCTTAACCATGTATGAGGCACCGAATCATAGGCCTTTTTATAATCAATCCAGGCGGCGGAGAGACCCTTCTTACCTCGGCGAACCTTTTCATTAATGGCCATGTCAATAAGGAGGAGCTCCTTAGTACCACGAGACCCAATCTTACATCCATTTTGAGCGGGATCTAAAATGCTATTTGCATACAAATGTGTGTTTAATTTTGAAGTCAAAATGGATGTAAGAAGCTTATAAAGTGTTGGTAAGCACGTGATAGGTCGAAATTATTATTATTATTATTATGTTATTATTTATTATTATTTGTAAATGATAGGAATGTTTCTATACTAATATAATAAACTTAAAAAGTTAGTATTTTGTTTTTAGGTTTGAATGTTCATCGCTTACCTTAGCTGTTACCCTATCTAACTACAAAATCTATGTATTTGATATTCATTCCGAAAGGTTTGGACCATTAACTATGCTGCTTAATTTTACAGGACATCTTTTAAAAACATACAAAATATGTGAAAAATACTAGATATTTCATACCTAGACTGTATCACTCATTCTGTTTCTATTTTCGATCATATGATACTAACTATATCGTTGGGTAGTAGCTGTTAAATGTTTTGTAAATAAGGGAACTAACTTTTAAATTGTAAAAGCTTTCTTTTTTTATAACATTCTTAAACCATTTATCTTATTATAATATTTTTTTTCTTTGTTCGAATCTAGATTTTAAAATTTATATTATATATTATATTATGAAAATTGGGTATATCTTTATATTTTAGTAAGTATACTAACAACAAAACTTCGTCTTCAAATGAATTCAAATTCTAATATTATACATAGGTATAGATTAAAAACGCCGCGGCTGTAATTTGAATAATATTATAATATGTAGAACAGTCCCTTAATTGATATTTCGTACTGAAATATATATATTTTAATACCAAACACTAATATTAAATATCTGCTCATGGAATATTATTTATATTTATTAATATACTTATGTGTAATTTAATATTAGTTATATCAAAAGTTTGATCACACCATGGTTCATGAATTGATGTTAAAATCGGTTACACACCCTTCTTGTTATCTTCTGGTTGACAGATCTCTAGCCCAAGGTTGCGTGGAAGAGATTGGTGTTCAGAGTTTATCTCTAAACGATGATCACAATCATGACCACAAACATACATGACCTAATGGTCCTGTATGTTTGTGCGTTATTTAAAAATGTATTCGTTACTATTTCTTCTTTCTCTTTAATATATAATAAAAAGCTTTATTATTAATACTGGTGACAATATTGTAATACAATATAATTTAGATACCGGCTAAGTGCGAATAAATCTCGTGCACGAAGGGTTCCGCTCTATTATCTATAAAAAAAATGCTTGTTCAATGAGAGCCCCTCTTAAATCATTATTTTATCTGTTTTTAGTACTTAGCAATGTAAATACATGGGGCAGTGAAGATAGATTGATATTGAGTTTATACTACATTATGTCTTTGTATACAATATTTATGTGTCTCCGCTTTATTAATCTGTCATATCTTCTAAGATATCCATTTTAATGAAATGCTGTTAAGCGCAGTATGGATCTACATAAAATGTACTACATATGTAACGCATTTAATTGGATAAGAAATAATACTGTATTTTATAAAAAGTTTGTGTAAAAAACACCTTATTTTGTAATTTATTAAGAATTGTTAATTAGGATTATCCTTTGGAGATAAATTAAAACCATTGTGGACTTTCATATTGATGTTTGAAAAATATATATTTCCGTAATGCATTAATTTGCTATAGTATATCTTAAGCTATATTTATATAGCTTTAGCTATATTTATATATATAGCTAAAGCTGTATACATATAGCTTTTGCTACATATAAGTGTAGGTGGTTTAAAAGCATAAAAATATGTTTGGGCAACACCACATTGCAAATCTCTGAATTTTTCGGTTTTTCTGAACTAAAATGTCCATGAATTATATATACATACTTACCTTCCTCTTAAATCAATTAATTTATTAAAAAAACCGGGTAGTTTTAAAGATCTAAGCAAACGTAGGAGCAGAGAGCGGAAAGCTATTTTGATTAATTAATACTATGTAAATATTGATGAGATACAGGCTGGTGATAGACAGATAAGCAGCGGAGTCTTATTGAGTGAGTTCAATTTTTACCCTTTGGATACGGAACCCTAAAAACCAGGATATTGTTGAAAAATAATTAGAAAACATGTTATCGTAGGCCCAATACATATTCCAGTGTGCGGTCGCTAGTGCCGCCATCTGGCGCGTCCCCCGGGTTGCGGATAGGGGAGGTCCCCCCAGATATGGGGGGCACCGGCTTCGGCCGGCGCGGACAGCTACTAGCAAGTGTGGCTGCTCGCCTTTCGGGGCGAGCATTGCACTGCCACACAATCTCGAAAGCCCGCACTGAGCGGGAACGAGGGCTGGACGGACAATCTTTGTTCGTCTGGCTGCGAGGAAGAAAACCTCTATAAAAAATCACCCTGGGGGTCGGTCATGGGGGTGTCAGTGCCCGGTCCATGGCCGACAGTTTGTGTTTTGTGTTCGTTTGTCCCGTTTAGTCTGCGTCGTTTTTGTTATGTTTCGTCTTATGTGTGTTTGTGTTTTATGTTCTGTGTTATGGGGACCTCACCCCTAAAAGGAAAATATGGACAACGATGGTTTGGAAAATGGTCCCCGGGAGGGTGTCGGCTCAGCCGTACAATCCCTCACGGCATCCTCGGATGCCGTCTGCCCCTCGTACTACGGGGGGGGCACAAACCGTCTTGGAGCAGGAGTACCTGCGCAGGTCGCCTCCACATCGACCTGCACAAACAAAAATAATGTGAAGCGTGGCACAGCGATGTGTCACGACGACGACCCGGCATTCTCTTTGGACTCTGATTTACCTAATGAATTGGAGATTATCGACTTGGACGCGGAAGAGCCGACCCCGATGGTCGGTTCTTCCGTGTATGACTTTGGCAATCCTATTGGACTCCGATTGGCTTTCGGCTGTGATCTGACTGACGGGTCAGATCAGGAGGTGTGTGTGCGGCGCAAGCGAGGCCCTCTATCAGAGGTCTCTCGCTTGCAGAGTGAAGCGTCCGGTAGCGACTCGGAGCTTGGTGTTGCGTTTTCCAAATGCAACACCGCTCGTCGTGGACGCTCCACTCCAAGCACGCGCGGTTCAGGGCTCGCAAGGGCGAAAGCAGAGCTGCGAGCCCTGAACATGGAGGCGGAAGAGGCTGCATTTGAGCGGAAGCTTCAACGCCAGGCCTCCCGGAAGACGGCGGGTACGGCCAGGAGTGCGCCGGGCACCGAGGAAGAGACTTCCTTGAAGGTGCAACCTGTGCCAGACCCATCGACTCTAAGCGCCGAGGAGCTGAGTGCAGCCGCCGCGCGACACTCGCACGCCATTTACGAGTGGACCCGTAAGTCCGGAAACCTAAAGGGCACGGTTGTCAAGGCCCTCAGGGACGAGTCGAGCAGCATGCTCGACATCGTCAGAGCCTTGGCCAGCCGCAGCGAGCCGGAGGAGACGCGCCGTATCCGCGAGGATAACGCGCGTCTCCACAGGGAGGTCGAGGCGCTGAAGGCGGAGCTCAAGGCCCACAGGAAGGAGTTCGCCGAGATGAGGGCATCTGCGGCCAAAGCCGCGGTCTCAGGGATGCCCTCGTCGGAGGCGAACCACCTCGAGGAGTTGAAGCGCTCCGTTATCGATTCGGTGGGCGTTATGCTTAACGCCCGGTTCCGGGGGATAGAGGAGCGCCTCCTCCCAGAGAGGAGTTTACGGCCTTCCCTGGCCGCAGACCGAAGAAGGGAAGCAGCCGCGGCCGCAGCCGCTGCCATCGATTCCCGGCCATCGGTTTGCGGCTACAGCCAGGTCGGATCGCCGGTCGTCGTGCCGAGGTCTCCGCCTATCCTGCCTGTTGGAGCAGCCGCTCCTCTGGAGGCTTGGTCGACGGTGGTGCGGGGGGGTAAGAAGAATGCCCCCCGCGCCTCTCGGAAGCCGCCACCGGCTCCGACTCAGGCCCCTAAGGCCGCTCCCCGAAGGCTGGCTCGTGCGCCGGCTTCGGCTCCGGCTCCGGTAGCCGAACCCCAAGCCCAACGGCCTGTTGCCAAGCGGCGGCGGCGCAGGAGGAAGAAGGCCGCTAAAACTGCAGCCCAGAAGGCCCAGGCAGGGACGCGCTCCCAGCCCAAGTTGCCGCCGTCTCGGTCCCCAGCTGTGATTATCACGCTGCAGACCGAGGCCGCGGCAAAAGGGGTAACGTACGCCCAGGCCCTCGAGCGCGCCGCCGAGAAGATTGACCTCAGCGAGCTCGGGCTCGAGGGCGGGCTGAAAATCCGGCGGTCGGCCACAGGAGCCAGGCTCCTGGAGCTACCGAAGGCGGCCCCGGAGTCGGCGGACAGGCTGGCGGAGAGCCTGCGAAAAACGCTGGAGGGTGTGGTGGATGTCGTCCGGCCTGTGAAGAGGGTCGGTATCAGGATCAAAGGCCTGGACGACTCCGCCACTAGTGTCAAAGTTGCGGCAGCGATCTGCCGCGTCACCCAATGCTCCAGTGAGTCTCTCCACGTCGGGGAGATTCGCTGGGGCAATGGGGCCATGGGCGCTGCCTTTGCCCGGTGCCCCGTTGACGTGGCCAGAGCGCTGCTCGCTGCGGGAAGGCTATTGGTCGGGTGGAGCTCGGCCAGGGTCGAGCTTCTGGAGGAGCGGCCGATGCGGTGTTTCGGGTGTCTTGAGCCCGGGCACACGCGTGCGGTCTGCCCCTCCAAAGTCGACAGAAGCTCGGTCTGCTACCGGTGCGGCCTAGCGGGTCACACCCGTGCAGGCTGCACCGGAGTCCTCAGGTGCGCTCTCTGCGTAGACCGAGGACTCCCAGCAGGCCACGAGCTGGGTAGCGGAGCTTGCCGAGCTCCCCGGAGGAGAGGGAAAGCAGTCGCTCCCTCTCCTGCTCCTCGAGGCGGTGGTGGCGGGAAACCGCCTGTGGAAGCCATGTCGCAATGACCAGCCGGCGACATGGCTTCCTTCAGGCGAATTTGAACCACTGCGCCAGGGCCCAGGACCTTTTTGTCCAGGCCTTGGCGGAGTGGAACATTGGTATTGCGGTGGCCTGCGAGCCCTACTATGTCCCCCCTAATTCCAGTTGGTCGGGGGACATAAACGGCTCCGTGGCAGTGGTTGTGGGACCTGGTCCCGGTCCCCCTTTCTCCACTCTGGAGACTGGCCCGGGTTTGGTAGTGGCGCGGTGGGGGGAGTATGTCGTCGTAGGCGCGTACTTCTCCCCCAATCGTAGCCTGGCGGAGTTCGAGGTTTTTCTCGACTCCGTCAGTGCTGCGATTCGCAGACAGGCGTCGGGGAAGGTTATCTTCCTCGGCGACCTGAACGCCAAATCCGCGGCCTGGGGGAACCACGCCACGGACGCTAGGGGTAGGGCTGTCCAGATCTGGTCGCTCCTCTCCGGTCTGTCCCTCCTCAACAGAGGGACCGAACCGACCTGCGTGCGGCAGCAAGGGAGTTCAGTGGTGGACGTTTCGTTCGCCACCCCAGCTGTCGCGCGCATGGTCGACGACTGGAGAGTTGAGACTGAGGTGGAGACTCTGTCGGACCACTTGTACGTCCGATTTGAGATCTCCGCCTCCCGACCGGATCTGGCCAGGCCACCGCGGGAGGGGAGTCGGTTTCCTCGCTGGGCTGTCCAGAGGCTGGATCGGGAAATGGCCGTCGAGGCAGCCATTGTCCAGGGCTGGGCCTTTCCCGATCCCCCCAGCGAGGAAACCGACGTGGAGGGCTTGGCTGGCCGCATGCGCGAGGCTCTTACGAGAGTCTGCGATGCGGCCATGCCGAGGGTGGGGTTCCGGCCCCGGCGCAGAGGTGTCTACTGGTGGTCGCCCGAAATAGCCGAACTTCGGGCGGCCTGTTGCAGGGCTCGCAGGGCCTTCCTCCGGTGTCGCCGCAGACGCGGCTCGGGCCCGGAGATGGAGGCCCAGCTGCAGGGTCAGTATCGCCAAGCGAAGTCGACCCTGCAGCTCGCGATTCGGAAGGCGAAGGACCTGGCTCGGGAGGAAATCCTGGCCGGTCTCGATAGGGACCCATGGGGGCGACCGTATCGCGTTGCGCGGAATAAAATCCGCGCCGCGACCGCCCCGGTCATGGAGTCCCTTCAGCCGGATTTCCTCGAGCGGCTGGTGGGGGAACTTTTCCCGGATTCCACCGGCCACTCTCCTCCTGTGATGGCTCCCCCCTCTCAAAGGGGGGGAGCTGGTTCTGTCCCAGTCATCACGGAGGCCGAGCTGGAGGTCGCGCTGAATCGCCTGCGAGCCCGCAACACTGCGCCGGGGCCGGACGGTATTCCAGGGCGAGTGTTGGTCATCGCCCTGGGATACCTGGGAGGCAGGCTTCGGGAACTGTTCAACCTGTGTTTGCGCACTGGACAGTTCCCGAAAGCCTGGAAGGAGGGCAGGTTGTGCCTGTTGCGGAAGGAGGGTCGTTCTGCCGATTCTCCTTCCGCATACAGGCCGATCGTGCTGCTGGACGAGATGGGCAAGCTCTTCGAGAGAGTCCTCTCTGCCCGTCTCGTCCAGCACCTCCAGGAGGTAGGTCCAGGTCTCTCAGACGCCCAGTTCGGCTTCAGGGCGGGTCGTTCAACGATCGACGCCCTGAGGGCTCTGAGAGACCTGACCGAAGAGGCTGTTTCCGAGGGGGATGTCGTCCTGGCGGTTTCGCTGGACGTCGCCAACGCCTTCAACAGCCTGCCGTTTGAGACTCTGGTTGAGGCGCTCCGGTTCCATGGAGTGCCTCCCTATCTCCGCAGGCTGTTGGAGGCGTACCTGCAGGATAGAGAGGTCCTGTGGGAGTGCGGCGACCGGCGGGTCTACCGACGTGGCGTGAGCCGAGGGGTTCCACAAGGGTCCGTGTTGGGGCCGGTCTTGTGGAACCTGGGCTACGACTGGCTGCTTCGCTGTCCGCTCCTCCCCCGGACGAGGGTGCTGTGTTACGCAGATGATACCCTCGTCACGGCGCGCGGAGGGAGCTTTGCGGAGGCAGCCCGTCTTGCCACGGTCGGCGCTACGTTGGTAGCGGACCGCATAGGGCTGTTGGGACTGGAGGTCTCTGTTTCCAAGACGGAGGCCATCCTGTTCCACGGCCCTCGCCGGGGTCCCCCTCGTCGGGCGTACATCTCCGTCCAGGGTGCGCGGGTGGCGGTGAAGGCCCAGATGAAGTATCTGGGCCTCACCCTGGACGGAAGATGGAACTTCGGGGCTCACTTCTCTCTGCTGGCCCCGAAGTTAATCTCCACTGCAGTCGCCTTGAGTAGGCTTCTACCCAACGTCGGAGGGCCGCAGGCTCCTTGCCGCCGGTTATACGCCGGAGTGGTGAGGAGCATGGCCCTGTACGGTGCTCCCATATGGTCGGGAGCCCTCACCGCGAAGTCCAGGGCCCTTTTGCGTCGAACGCAAAGGGTCCTAGCGGTGAGGGTGATCAGGGGGTACCGTACGGTGTCATATACTGCGGCCACACTCCTGGCGAGCGATCCGCCCTGGGAGCTACAGGCGCGGATCCTTGCCGGAGTGTATTGGCACCGGGTAGAAGCCCGGGTCGGGCGGGTTAGGCTCGAGGCGGATCGGATCAGGGCTCTAGCTCACCGAGCCCTGATCCGACAGTGGAGTAGGGACTTAGAGTCCCCGTCGGCCGGTCTTGCGACGGTGGGGGCTATTTCCCCCCATCTCGATCGTTGGATCGGCCGGCGGCACGGGACTCTAACGTTCCGTCTTGTGCAGGTGCTCACGGGGCATGGGTGCTTCGGTGAGTACCTGCACAAGATCGCACACAGAGAGGCGGCCCCCTCCTGCCACCACTGTGACGAGCCCGTGGACACGGCTCGTCACACCTTGGCGGAGTGCGCAGCCTGGGACCGTCAGCGTACTGAGCTGACGGCCGTGGTTGGCAGCGACCTCTCGTTGCCGAGCGTTGTTTCCGCGATGCTCGACGACGAGAGGTCCTGGGTCGCTATGGCCTCCTTCTGCGAGCATGTCATTGCCGCGAAGGAGGCCGCGGAGCGGGACAGAGAGGCAGCCTCCTCTGAACCGCTCCGCAGGGGTAGGCTGGGTCGAAGGAGGCGGGATTACGCCCGCAGCCTCCTTCCCCAGCTGTAGTGCCTGGACGGGAGAGGGGGGTGACCTCTCCCGCCCGTTATAGGCCTACGAGGTGAGGGTGTCCCTAAGTTGATCGGGGCCCCTCGCAGGGGGTTCCGCCGGGGCGTCACGGTGAGTGCGAAAGCGATCCCGTGGCGCCCCACTAAGGCGATGAGGTCAACCGTTGGTTTTTTAGTGGGTAGCCTTAAAAATGGCAGCGTCCTCTATGCTGCCGGGTAGTCCCACATACCCCCTCGGTCATCACCTTCCTGGCCGCAGGGATGATGCGTAACGCATTTTTCCAACGATAAAAAAAAAAAAAAAAAAAAAAAAAAGGCCCAATACATATTATGGTACAACCTGTCAGTTACCAACCTATCTGATATTTAAAAATTATTTTAATTTTAAAATATTTAACTTTAAACAATAATAAATATTTATCCACGGAGGATAAATTATGTTACACATTAATTAGTTTTAACGAATATATTTACGATTCTCCACATAAAATACAGTAAGAATTGTGAATAACCATAAGCCATAGAGTCAGGTTAAAATGGGTCCACCGAGAAAAGAGAAAGCAGATGAGGCTCTCTATCTATCTCTCTCTCTCTCTTGCATTTGTGATTAGACAAAGATAAGTATCAGTATCTAATCTTGCCTCTCTTATATTTGTCAGACACTGACACTTACAGGCCTATGGCTCTCTATGTATAATATTCTATGTTGTCTGTTCCACGTAATTCAATACTGAACTGTAGAATGCTCTATGAATTTATAATAAAACTAAAATATGTCTTTCAAAACATTTGTTGTTTTAAATTATTTAAATATTTACCAAGAAAGTAATAGATATATTTATTTTAATAGTTTATATTTTTAAATGTATCTTAAAATATATATATCAAGGTAGTAGGTTTTGTATATATACTGTAATGAAGAAATAAGATTTAACACTTTTTATTAAAAACATAAATTAAAAATTTAATCAAACCCACGATACAAAAAGACTTCTAAAAAGGATAAAAATATTATTATAGAATATAGAATTATTATAGAAGAAAAGAAATATTATTATATTAAACCTATATAAATATAGAATGAAAAATAAACCGAAACGGGCAGGGGTTCCAACCGGGACGGTTTTCCAGAGGTCGTGACCGTGTATCCGTGTATTTGTGTCCGTGTCTATCTGTGGCAAAAGTAGCAACCAAACGCGTGGACGGATTTGAATGCGGTTGTTTTTTAATCGAAAGCTTGATTCTTCTAAGCGTTTAGCTGTTATGATGTGACACATACACAGATACACTCGTCAAATTTATAAAACCCCTCTCTTTGGGGCGGGGGTTAAAAAAAGGTATTACGAACCATTGATATTTTACCTACTGGAAAACCAGTTTTATATTTTTAGTAGACTCTACGAGCGTTATAAGAACTGAACTATACCTTCCTTAGATGCAAGTAAAGCCGTAGGACAAGGTAATATAAAAATTATAATATTGAAATTTGTTTTCTTTTAAAAACATCAATTGGTTTTTTATGCGCTAGAATAAATAAATGTCATAAAGTTTATCGTTAAGCTATTTTTTTGAGTTAATACTTAATACACTTTAATAGCCCAATATAAAAAAAGATATATTTTTTAATTACTTGTAACACTGTGTTTATGTTGTAATTTTTTTTTAACACTTATAAATATGTTAATACCGATCTCGAACCTGTGACGTCGGGAATACTGTTCCCGTCACTTTGCTTACTGAGCTACCGTGTCGTTACCCGCCATTATTTATACATTTAAATAAAATTGGAGTATGAGATTGTAATTCCAAATTAACAGCGTTTTACTAAATGCATATGAAAGTATATACGGTACTTGCATAAAAAATAAAAAATTTAAACTCAAACAAGCTTAATCCCTGAAATAGGTTGACCGATTTTAACTAAACTCTTACTTTCAGATATCTGAAGATATAAGATGTGACTACCCACCTTTATTAAAACATGTATATCCGCCAAATCTAAATTAAAACAATGAAATAGTGAAGAACAAATATTAAAATCTCGCAGACGTAGTCGCAGGAAAAGCTAATAATTTAACAAAGCTTAACATGACTGCCATGATTATATTTTAATATAATTTAATATTAAAATGATTCAATTAATTCGAATACAACAAAGACTGTTTTTGTTGAATTAATTATAATGTTACCCCTGTTGGTTATTTTAATATTACCTTGAACTCATAAATTCATTTAGCTTGTAGCTGGTAAATGTGAACAGACATTCTGATCAATGAACCGTCACTTATGTTTATGTAAAGGAAACTTAGCATTTGCATAATTTACGTAACATATATTATATTCTATTTCTGTTACATAATATAGATTTGTATAGATATGTTGTCTCCCCTGTGTCGCGGGGCTTCACAAACATATAAATAACGAGCACAAAATATACCCAGACTCAGAACAACAATATGTGGATCGTATAAAGAATTGGTCAGCGTGGGAATCGAACCTACCACCTTTCGTTTATCAGTCAGGGTTATTAACCACTCAACCAACAGGTCGGTCATATACAAAATTTTATATTTTCGAATCTACAAGAATATTTAGAATAAATGTAATTGTTATTGTTGTAATACTGTGAAAGGACAGTTGGTTCACGGCACTCTGATAATTATCTTAAATAAATACCTATATACCTACTTAGAATTTTTATAACTTGTATCTGCTAGATTAATTACATAGAATACTAGAATTGTCATTCTGTATGTTTGTGGTTTAATTGCCTTAGACCTACGCCATGAACCCTGTACCATGACAGTCGTGTCGCTAATGTATCGCCATCATGTATATTATTTAATAAAAACTGTTTTAACAGAACTAACTCATTTACAACAATTATACACAAGATAGTTAAAAATAGTACAATTTAAATGTGTGTGTTAAATTGTGAAAAATTTTGTGTACCTACTATATTTGATTCAATTTCCGATATGACAAACAGATAAAAAATAATTATTATATAATATAATCAGGGATTTATTTATGTTTTCTGTAAAAGATTAAACTATGACACTAAATGAATTAAAAATAATCACAAGGTAACTTTCCATGACATTGAGTTTGAGTTGCATCTTGAGCCGTATATAACCAAAATTAATCTAAACAAAAATCAGTTTATAAGAGTTTCATAAGCTATAGGTTTACTCGTAACAGATATTATAACAGACAGACAGACTATTTAGTAACAGTTGTTTGGGTTTAATATAAAAAAACAAAGTCTGTAGAGCTTAGCAAGTAATAATTTGAACGCTTGGATAAAGATATAAATTTTATTAATAACACACATAAATAATAAAAAATAGTTATTGGTCGAGTGGTTAGCGCAGACGCCTAACGTGTAGCGGCGCAATGTGACTCGGGTTCGATTCCCAACAGGGAAAGGCATGTTTGTGACGAACATAGTCACAAAAGTGACTATGGGTTTGGTCTCTCTTTCTCAGTTGTAATTTTTTTACTATCTCTTTTTATCCTGGAAATTGCTTATCAATATTAGGCTACTACTTATTCAGTCTAAATATACTCTATAGTTGTATTCTATACTTAACATTATTTTCAATGACAAATTCCTGTATTTGAATACATTGAAATACAACGGAAATGCAAGAGCGAGAGGCACACACAATATCCCATAGACAAGGATAAACTTCCAAATTATATTATGGTAACTTACCAATTTAATTTGTATTTAAAAATTCAATAAGTCACGTACTTAAATTTGATTTGCAAGGTGCCGATATACTGGTATCTAATACGATGGATCAATATTTAATTAATTTTATGAATACAATTCCTGTTCCACCATTTTTAATTGTCCACTGATAATCCTGAAACCTCGTGTTTGTATTGTTTGGCAATAATACTGTTTTAGATTGATTTTTTATCAAAAGCGGCTATCATACAAAAAATCCTTCTATTTTTAATTGTCTATAAACATGCTTAGCTAGGGTAAGCTTATTAAAAATTATATAAATAAAGAATGAAAAATAAACCAGTACGGGCAGAAATTCTACCTCTGGGGAACCGCTCCGTCGCTCTACCAATTGAGCTACCGTATCGCTGTTCGTCTCGGTGAATTAAGCATTCTTTATGTGATCGTCTTTGCTTTACTTTATTTTGAAATTATCTATATACATTTATAGCCATGTTAAGCTTATTTCTATAATTATAGTATATTTATTTACATTTCGGTAACCATTAATAATTAATTTATATAAATTTCGGTAGACATTAATTTTGGTAGTGGCATCTTTTCAATGTTTATCTATACTTCAAATCTAGAAACATTGGTTAGGTTTTCGCGAAAAAAGCCCAACAACATCACCACCGTCCCGATAAAGACGATCACATATAGAATGCTTAATTCCCCGAGACGGACAGTGATATACGAGTAATAGCTCAATTAATAGAGCGACCAGACGGTTTTTCCAGAGGTCGTAGGTTCGAATCCCTGCCCGTATAAGTTTAATTTTCATTCTATATGTATATAAATTTAAATAAGTTTAAAATCTTTATAGATATTTCTAAACAGGCTTATTAAAGTTAAAGTTTCAAAGTTAAGTTAATAATTAACCTATATATCATTTTTATGTTTTTTTTATTAAGGACGATTTTTATTTATTAAGGAAGGAGTTTCCCAAAAAGATAGGTATCAAAACAAGAAAGAGAGACATATAGAGAAAAAAATGAGGTTAATCGTAGGGGCACGGTATCGAATAAAAAGCATCGATACTCTACCCATGAGTAGTATCGAAAAAAAATATCGTACTCATAAAAGTATCGCAACCAAAGTATCGATACTTCAAGGTATCGAGTACTTTTCTAGGGGTAAGGCCATAGAGTTATTATAATAATTATATGTCTATTGAGCACATAGAGACACGGTATCGATTCATAAGTATCTGTACTGTTACTCAAGAGTGATTCGAAAAAAAAGTATCGTACTTATAAAAGTATCTATACAAATATCTAAGTATCTTAAGAAATATTTCAAGGTATCGAGTACTTTTTAGGGTTTAAGTTATTATAATAATTCTATGTCTATTGAGCACATAGAGACACGGTATTTATTAATAAGTATTTATACTGTTACTCAAGAGTAATTTGAAAAAACAGTATCGTACTTATAAAAGTATCTAACAAATACTTCAAGGTATCGAGTACTTTTTTAGGGTATAATGCCATAGAGTTATTATTATAATTCTATATCTGATGCGCACATAGAGATACGGTATCGATCAATAAGTATTTATACTGTTACTCAAAAGTAATTCGAAAAAAAGTATCGTGTTTATAATAGTATCTAAACAAATATTTAAGTATCTTAACAAATACTTCCAAGTATCGAGTACTTTGAAGTTTAGAAACTTTTATCTTAAGGCTTAATGCGCATACGTCAAGCCGTCAATCTCAGACAGTAAGTATAGTCAGCTTAGATTCAATGGGATAATAAAATAGAATAAGATAAATTTCAAAATTGTGTTTGCAGGCCTAACGGTAGAATGTATATGAATACTTAAATGTGAATAATACCTATTTTGTATACCTACATTCAGAGCAAATAAATCATTTTTATTATTATAAACTCTTGGTATTAGTATAAAAAAATAATAAAAGAGACAATTTTTTTTTATTACTAATAACTCAATGTTATGCTTTAGAAGGTTGAGTAGTGCTAGATAGCGTATGTAGCCTTCGAAGTTTTTTTTTGATACGATACCTGCCAAAATGTACTCATTAAATATAAGTATCGAATACAAAGTATCGAGTACAAAAGTATCGGTATCGAAACGAAAAGTATTGGATACCACAAAGTATCGATATTTTTTTCGTGTTTTTCCCTACTCATTTCTTTCTCTTTTCTCGATGGACACATTTTTGGCTGGCTTTCCTACTTTATGTATAATAACCCTATGCTTATTTATACATTTATCTTTCACCCTATTCATTCTTTGACACACATTGTTCCAATATCCTTATCTCTTCTACTAGAATAAATTTCATTAATCATTAATGTGGTACAAGATTGAACCGTACAAGACAGTAGCTTTTATCATGTTATTTATCCCCAAAAATACTTAGATGTAATTGTTAAGTTCGATTGATTTCAAGCTTCGTCAAACGTTACGTAAGAATCTACTTGAAAGTGGTTCAAATAAGACTCATTTGACACTTATTTAGGTAAAATGTACTTCTTTTTTTAAATAGTTGATGTTGATAAAATGACGAATACCAACAACATCATCAACGAGAGATATTTTATTTTGTAATGTCAATTTAAGGTTATTTCTTATAACTCTGATAGTAAGACAAACAATATTATTGTCTTCTTTATGACGTCCTCTAAAATCGTAATTCATCATTCTTTTTTAGCTCTCGAAAACGTTTGTTGAATATTATGAAACTTTGTCCTTAGCTTTCCACAATGTTTTTGTCAAGGAAATTAATTATATAATATTTCTTTCTGCTCCTATTTTTGAGGATTTGATTTCATTTGTTTTAAGGACTTTTAAGATATAATAATTTTAAAACATAACAATTTCGATTACTCAATTAAAAAGTATAATTTTTTAATAGTAGAGGTTGGTTTTTATACCTTTCATTTTGACTTTGACACTTGACACTTGATAGTGACAAATAGGTCCTCATCAGCTGTGATTTCTATTCCAATAGTTGGCCTATATCATATGCCATTCAACAAATTCTGTCTTTCAAATAGTTATTTTTGTAAGTTTAGCAACTACATAAGCAAAGAACATAAGAAAGTTATTTAGAAATTCATCATGACACCAGAAGAAACGATAGCCAAATTTAAGTTATTAGGTTTAAGTGAGCAAAAGGCAAAGGAAACTTTGAAAAATGCCAACGTTACAAAGAGTCTGCTGGCCATATTAAACGAGGTTATAAATCGTTCTGTTACATTTATACTGAAAACAATAATGAATATAACGCATTTATAACATAGCTAAACTAAACTAAATATTTGTAGGTTGATGTCAAAAATATACCAACTGGCGCTGGGTTATTACTGTACCATCTGGCTACAAAAATTAAGCCGCAAATTGCCGAAAAGTTGCCTTTCATCTGTAAATATGTTGCAAATGGCAATTTGGACTCCACTCTTAGAGTTGATGCAGCCTTAGAATATCTTTTAACTCATGTCAATGAATCAAATATTAATATTGAAGAGTTTGTTGATGCCTGCGGTATCAATGTGGTTATAACTCCTGAACAAGTGGAACAGGTTGTAGAGAAACACATGGCGAAATACAAAGACGAATTAATATCAAAGAGGTACCATTTTAACTCTGGCATCATCATGCAAGCTGTAAGATCTGATCTCAAGTGGGCTGATGGAAAAGCTATTAAAAGTGAAGTAGATGTACAGGTATATTTACAATATGGATATTTTTATGATGATGAATAGCAACCAATAAGAATTCTGTATCCTTAGTTTAGGTTAAATACTTCTATTATATTGGAATTATAATTAAGACTTACACCATTTTAGATATTAGATTTGCTTGGCCCAAAAACAGAAGCCGATTTGGCTCCAGTTCCTAAAATTGAAAAGAAACCTAAGGGAGATAAAAAGCCAAAATTAGATGAGAAACCAAGTAAGTGTTTTATCTTTTATATATATTGTGTTTTATTATAATAATAATAATAATAATAATAATAATAATAATAATAATAATAATAATATCAGGACAAATTACACACATTGATCTAACCCCTAAGTAAGCAAATTATTTGCTTGTGTTAAGGGTGTTAGACAACGATACTAATACATAGAAATACACATATAAATACTGAGAATATATTTAATAAACGACCAAACCCAGAAACACAGACATCTATGCTCATCACATAAATGCCTGTCCTTGCCGGGAATCGAACCCGAGCCCCGTTGCGCCGTGACACGTTAGGCGTCTGCGCTAACCACTCGACCAACGAGGCGGTTATAACTACTTTTCTAAGCACATAATTTAAAACACTGTATAGTTTTCTTTAATCATGTGTTTAAAATTAGACTAATAGTACAATGGTAAAACATTATGATTAAAAAGTATTGTAAAACCACAACTACTAACACAAAATAAATAATACTACTTACAGATTCAAAACCTAAAGAGTCACCTCAAGCTGTTGGAGACATTGCAGGTGCGATATCCATGCCAGAACTAATGAAAAAACTACCGTTTCATGCACCTGGAGAAAACTTCAAAACTGATGGCTATGTTGTGACTCCAAATACTAAGAAACTTCTAGAAGAACATCTAAAAGCTACAAATGGCAAAGTTAGGACAAGGTTTCCTCCAGAGCCCAATGGTATTCTTCATATAGGACATGCTAAAGCTATTAATATTAATTTTGGATATGCCGCAGCCCATGACGGCCTGTGCTTTTTGAGATATGATGATACCAACCCTGAAAAGGAAGAAGAAAAATTCTTTGTGGCTATTAAGGATATGGTGGAGTGGCTCGGTATTATTATTATTACATTTAATAATAGTTTAACTTATTTTTCTACTACACTATATATGCATCAAACATATTAGAGATCTATTTTCATATTGTGGTCTCCTTCATAATTTATTTTTAAATTATATCCTATTTTTCAATCTACTAATATTTTAAGTGGAACACCCTTTTTTTGCAACCGATTAATATTTTCAGGTGAACAATAACTGAAACTTATTCATATAAATAATCATATTTTCAGGATACAAACCATATAAAATCACCCATTCTTCAGATTATTTTGATCAGTTGTATGAGTGGGCTGTAAAGTTAATAAAGAAAGACTTAGCTTATGTTTGTCATCAGAAGTCTGAAGAGATTAAAGGTTTCAACCCTCCTCCTTCACCTTGGAGAAACAGACCTGTCGAGGAAAGCTTACAGTTATTTGAGGTTGGATAAGATGTTTTTATTTTAATTGTTAATTTTATTACCATTTTTAAAAGCCGGTAAAAAAATTATCTAAAAGTGATTTAAGTTCAAAAGATCGGAAGGAACTGTCAAGCATTGTGATTTAAATAGTTATTAATTGGCTGTATATCAACCAATCAATATGTATTTGATACTAAATATCTATGTATTTTTTTTATGTTAAACCATGTTAAGCTCTTGTAAATTTATATGAGTATACAAAATATACCAGCAGGATTCAAATTCGCGACTTGTGGGCAACCTTTCCGTCGCCCTGCCATTTGAGCTACCATGAATGCTGTCACTGTCAATATTTTATATAATCATGAGTCTTATTATGTATATTGATATTTTTAGGATATGAAAAATGGTAAGATTGATGAAGGGGAGGCAACACTTAGAATGAAAATTACTTTGGAGGAGGGAAAGCAAGACCCAATAGCATACAGGATAAAGTTCAAGCCACATCACAGAACGGGCAACAAGTGGTGCATTTACCCTACTTATGACTACACACACTGTCTATGTGACAGTATTGAGAATATTACACACTCGTTGTGTACGAAAGAGTTTCAGTCAAGGAGGTGAGATATCAGAGAGTATTAAGAAATATTTGTAATTAAAAATTATAAGTGTAAAATGGTGGTTAAACTGCTATGATTTTAATTCTAAAATAATTGAAAAGATTATTGGCTTATATAAAAAGGGACCTAATAGATGTCACCTCATTATTTGGGTAGTTGGTTTGGTATAGCGACGGAACAGTTTCCCAGAGATTGTGGGTTCGAATCCTGCACGTAATAATTTAACATCCTATAATTATTTACAAATAAAATAACCTTAACATGGCTATACACATATATTTATTTCAGATCATCTTATTACTGGCTGTGCAATGCTCTTGATATATATTGCCCGGTACAGTGGGAGTATGGCAGATTAAATGTCAACTATACTGTGGTGTCGAAAAGAAAAATTGCGAAACTGATAGAAGAAAGAATAGTTAACGGTATGTGTTTCTGATGATTTGTTAAATACTTGAAAATGATAACCTTTTTGTTATTTTTTATTACTGCACAAATTATGGATGTAACTTAAAAGCTGCTAGGTTTTTATAATAATTGAGAAATATGTTATCTTAAAGCTTATACTATTTGCTTTAAGGTAACTATTCTACTAAATATTTTTTAATTATCATATTTTTTTAATATTCTAAAAACTTAGACATATATTTAGTAATAACATGATACATTTTGTTTTATAATTCCATTATATATTATCAAAAATAATAAATAAGGTGCCAAGTTCAAGGACCTGCTTGCAAACAGAGAGGATGAAGGAGAACTTTAAAATTTTTAAGAGGATGTCTATGCTTCCAGATTTGTCAAATGTAGAATTGTCAAATTTTAAATCTATATACAATGGATCTTTGTTTATCTCATTTAGCACTAGTGGTTCAAGAGTTCTATTTGTTTTCAAAAACTACCTTAAAACTACTACTTTAAAGACACTGAGAGACCATTGACATTTTTGCCCTTCCATACCGTGAAGAAGACTTTATCTAAGATATGTTCCAGACTGGGACGACCCTCGTCTGTTCACGTTGACGTCCCTCCGTCGTCGCGGCGCTCCCCCCGCGGCTCTCAACGCCTTCTGCGCCGGCCTGGGCGTCACTGGCGCTTCAGGGGCACTCGACCCCTCCGTACTGGACGCCGCCGTCAGAGACGCGCTCAACAACACCGCGCCCAGGTACTGACACTACATCACGTTATGTCATGACATTTCATGACATGATGATGTAACGTGTTATGTCATGTCATGACACGACAATAAGGCACAAAATAAAATTCTACTAAAAATATATATTTAATCAAAGCACATCCCTTATGTGTTGTTTTTAACTAAATTAAAGCGTCTACTTATCATATTTTATTACCAAAAACCATTATTTTACCTAATGGTAAGTACTTATACATTTTTTAACACTTTCATTCACCCTCAAAAATGTTGTTCATGAAAATGTATTTGTTTCAGGGTCATGGTAGTTTTGGAGCCATTAAAAATAACAATTCGTAACTTCCCAAGTGACAGCCCTATCTCTATCCAAGTTCCAAATTTCCCGACGGAGCCGGAGAAAGGGTCTCATAATGTAGTTTTGGATAGAGTTATATACATTGAAGCTTCAGACTTTAAGGATAACGAGGAGAAGGGATATCGCCGTCTCACTCCCACACAGTCTGTAGGGTTGAGACATGCTGGGTATGTTATAAAGGTGAGTTTGATGTTATCGTATTTTTTTTTTAGTTACGTTGCGTTAAATTTACAAATGTGTTGACATAAAATATTCAACCAGGTTCCAAAAAATGCAATCTAATCCATTTTATTCTTAAACTTTCTAAGTAAAAAAATATATAAAAGCTAATTGAATTATTAGTAAAAGACAATTAAAATTTAGACCTACGCCATGAAATTATTCCAGAAATCAACCAATTAATCGCATCCTAAATGATTTTCCTATTGGCTAATAACATTACATAAAGGTTTTGACAGTTATTAGTTATTGACAGAAGGTTTTTCCCGCGTTAATTTAAGCGATCGAAATTGAAACACCAAGAGTTTTCTTTAAATGTCTTCAGTTAGGTGTATCAATATTTTTTATTTTAACAGGTAACAAATGTAATAAAAGACAGTGCCGGGAAAGTAAGTGAGTTAGAATGTACTTGTGAATCTAGCGATTCGACGAAGAAGCCCAAGGCCTTCATACACTGGGTCTCAAACCCCAAAACTGTCGAAGTTCGTCTATACGAGCGATTGTAAGTACTAATATTACATACAAACATATTAATTTATTAATGAAAATCTATCCTACCCGAAATCAATCACAATCTAGGAAAAACCTATAGGTTAACTCAAAACGTCAAAAAAACAAATATTAAAGTCGAATTATAAACCACGCTTAAATATTAATTTATCAAATGTAAGTAAGAAGCATCTCGATTATATAAATCAGTGTTACCATTTTTGAATTAGAATACTACTAAATTCATACTTCTACTTACATACTTTTAAATACATGACTAAATTCATCGAATCGGTTATCGATACGACGCGGTGGCTCAATAGCAAGAGAAATGAGATGATTTAATAAAGATTGCAAGTTCGATTATTGTCTATATCGATTTATTTTTCATAGTATATTTGTTAAAAAACATCATATTGCATCTGTGTGTTTTATACAGATTCGAGCATAAGAACCCAGAGGATCCCGCGGAAGTCCCCGGCGGGTTTCTATCAGATTGCCGTAAAAACACCCTGGAGGTTGTTAAGGCGTATGCAGATAGTTCAATTCAGGACGCGAAAATTTACGACAAATTCCAATTTGAGAGAATTGGATTCTTCTCTGTGGATCCAGATAGTACTTCTAATGAGGTATGTATTAAGAAAACTTAATAACTTTATTTTTATAAATTAAGATATTTTTTAATATATATTTTATTGAGATGAAATATAGCCGTCTCTTTTTAATTTATATTAAACTAATTATGGTATTAATAATCTTATTACTTTTAATACATATAAAATAGGCGTTTTTATGTTTTTTTTATTATATTTTCTTTACATCTTATTTTAAACTTTATCTTTAAACTAAACTTTATTCTTTAGGACGATCGAAAATATGTTTTTAGATGTTTTTTTGTTATTTTTGCTTTTTTAATAAAGCGTAAAATAATATAAATTAATTATATATTTTTTTCAGATTGTTTTCAACAGAACGGTCTCTCTCAAAGAAGACGCAAATAAATAAAATGAATCAATGTTGTATATTCTGTAATTAAATATGTATACAAAATAAATATTTTTTATATGACAATTTTTTCCATTATATAAACCAAACTTGAATCATAAAATATATTCTTTTAATATGCCTCAAAGATAATTAATCAAAATAGGATTAAGTTTTAGGTGAATCTCAATAGATTTGATCTTTCTTTCCATGAGAAAAGATCTAATTATAACGAACCCGCATATAATACCTAATATGAGGGTATACCTTATAAATAATTCATCTGAATATTCTCTTTTTGTTTCCGGAAATTACGGAATTACGCCGATGAAAGCGGATACAGAGTCTTAACATAATTACGGAGCAATTTCCTTCGGATCATTCGGTTATGTGTTTTCGTAAACATATTTGTATGAAATGATCCATTTTTGTATCGTACAAGCAATTACGATGGCGAATTGGAATAAGTTAGAAATGAATTTAAGTTCTAATAGTCGTAGTTAAAATGTTTTGATATAAATAAATGTATTATTATTTTCTTACATTTTCACGAGCAGTAGACATTGAAATAAAACTATTTTACTAACTTCCCGAAATGTTAGCTTAAATTCAAGTTAAGAATGTAAATTTATATACAAGAGCTTAATAAATACGTATGTAATAAAATTGTTTTATTTAAATTATTATTTTACCAGCATACTTAAAAGCTGTTTATATCCTACGGTTTTGAATTTAGGAGATATAATCTTACAAACTGTAAAAACAAAAATAAATGACATAAATGCTGTTACAAGGGAATATTCTTCTAGTTAAACATATATTTATTATTCTCTAATTCTTAAACATTTAAATACTGCCATTAAATTTACAAAATATGATACATCTAATACAAAAAGATACTATGATAATAATAATAGCACAGGAAAAATTACACAATTGATCTACGTAAGCAAATTATTTGTTAGTATTAAGGGTGTTAGAAAATACAAATACATAGAAATATACATTGTAAATACTCCAATAATAATTGATGAAAGACCAAACCCAGAAATACAGACATCAATGCTCATCACATACTTGGTCCCTGTCGGGAATCGAACCCGAGCTTATTTGCGCCGCTATAAGTTAGGCATCTCATATCTGCGCTAACCACTCGACCAACGGCGGTTTGTATAAAATATAACTATAAAAAATGGCTTAGAGTTATTATAGATAGAGTAGGGAAGCCAGCCTAAAATATGTCCATCAAAAAAAAAGAGAAAGTAAATGAGGCTACCTATTTGTATCTCTTTCTTGCATGTGTGATTAGACAAAGATAAGTATCGGTCTCTCATGTTGCCTCTCTTATTATTTGACAGACACTGACACTCATAGGCCTGCCTATGGCTCTCCTATTCTATGTATAATAACTCCATGAAAAATGGGTTCGATTTTCCGAGGGCGCAAAACGTCTGCGCGGTGCGGGTGTATTTATCGAGCGTGGGCGAGCGCGCATGACACCCGGCACTCAGCACTCGCTACAACACAATATGCACGCGGCTCGCGATATATAATCATTAAATAAATACACTTTCGCGTGCAACTAACGAAATATGTGGATATCGAGACCCTCTATGTAAACTAAAGGTAAGAATTACGATTATTAGACTTACCTCTGACGTAGCGTAGCCTGTTAAGTGCAGGTAACTTGTGTCGTATGTATGACGTAATTTTTTTTATATCTTTACTTATGCTTTCTAAGAAGGTTTTATTTTTATTGTTTTATTTTATTTCTCTATTAATTCTTCTCTAATAATTTAAATATAACTTTTATTAAATTTAATGGCTGTAGAATAAAATAAATATAAAATCTCAACAAGATATAAAATATAATAGGTACTGTCAAAAATGAGTACCTACATCCTAATTTTTTATAAGTTAATTTTATCGCAGGCTTATATCTACTATTGTATTAATAAAATGTATTTAAACACTGTAGTTGTAGGAGTTGTAAAAATAACAATTACGCTCTATTATCATTCTTATCTACATGGTAGGTAGTTGGCATTCAAAACCACCAATGCTGGTACTATTACTTAACTGGAACATAATTTACATAGGTATGCGTATTTAACTTTACTAAAAAAAACTAATTAAGAAACTAAATTGACTTTTAACTTTTGCGAGATATTTACTTTTATAGAGATCTATTAACTTTAGTAGGTATATATAGATAATGTCAAATCAGTTCAATACTTTAAGTTAGAAAATAATTTATTTTTAAGTAATGTTTATTGATCCTTATTAAATAAATGTTCCAAGTAAATTAATTGGAATTTTTCCCGACTTTTCATAACTATTCGGGGTTCATTTTCACGGCTTGAAGCATGGCGGACAAAATTCCGATTATTTTACGTGAATATAGCCGGGTAAATATTTATTTAATAATATTCACGAAAGTTTAGTTACACAACTATTGATCCTCTTAATACAACATTACATCACATTTCATATATGAAATATGTCAACATATAAGGAATTAGATCTATAGACCCATCCCTAATTTAAATGGGTAAGCGTTACCTGTTAAAGGCCTACACCATCTGCAAATTTGGGATGTGTCCTTGAGGGTTATCAATCACCATTTATAGGTCAGAGTAAGGTCAGAGTAAGATCACAAATTACCGAGTCAATATAGACAATGTATACATAGTTTAAAATATTATTTAATTTATATTGACATTACTAAATTATATCGATATTCTCCTTTTATATGAATATTCATCACTTTAAATTATTTAAAGAGATTAAGTTTAAAAGCATCTTTAATAATAACATCTGTTGATTCTGCCATACTTATCTAAAATAATATTGGTTATAAAATGCTATTATAATTATTATTCTTTTAATAATAAAAACTTCTACTTAAAATGTTATGGTTTTTCTGTCTGTTCGTAAACTCAATTAAATACTACATTTTTAATTAAATTTTCAAATTATATAAAAGAAAGAGAAGGTAAGTTCGTTCCATTGTAAACAATTTTCGTCAATCGCGTCTGTTATATCAAATTAATTTTATTACATAAGTACTAAACTCTGAAGAGAAACAAAGCTTAGAAACTTCTAACAAACAAACTCAATCTTACTTAGGTAAGTATAAAAGAAAAACATTTGAAATAATAAAGTATCACAACGTCAACCAGTTAAGTTTAAGTATATATTTTAGAGTTCGATTTAGCACTTAATTGGTCAAGCCATGCCAATTTACGCCAATTCATTGTCCAACACCCACGTGATGACGTCATTACACAGACTAAGTAAACACTAAACAGTCATCATATACGCCATTGAAGGGATTGACGTAGGAACTTTCACTACGGTTTCCAACAATTATCGGTTCTTTTATGACAGATATCAAATGCGTAAATAATAATGGACTGATTACATATGATTAGATTTAATTAGATTAAAAACTTGTGTATACTGTTAGATAAAAATAAAAGATATAAATAAATCAATTTAACTATTATTTTGTTATTTTCGGTTAAATAGAAAATATAAATCTACAAACTTTGAATACGTTGGATGATTTAGCTGCAGTTTTATCAATGGAATAGTTTCAATTCTTAACGTATTAATAGCGGGAGCTTTTTCTAAAGTTATCGATAAAATAGTAGGTGGCACTTAAAACTTTATGCCTCCCTTTTAATTCCTATCTTAATAAACCGGGTTTATTGTTTATAGCATAGCTGTGTAGTGGCTGAAGGCCGAATTGGAAAACAGGCCAAGGGCACACGGGCGAGATCATAACTATGTACAATTATGTATATTCTCTAAGGTCAAAATGATACGTTTAAATACAATTATTTAATGTTCACTGTGGATAAAGCTTTTATTTTAAGTGAAGTCTTATGTTTCATGCAAATGTAGTTCTTTGAAATGCGGAGAGGAGACTGGGAAAGATAGGGGGAGGGGGTGTGGTTTTGGGGCTGTCCGCTCTCTCCCTCGTCGTACGAAACGTAATTATAATAGCTACATTTCACCGATATTTTGCGAATAATGAATTTAACAAGTCCTTGTTATAATTTATACAAAAAATATTAGAAAACATTTTATTAATACATACTATTTTTTTAATCGATTTCAAAACTTCAACACAATAGCAAAAATTGTATGATAATATTTTTACATTCGAAAATGAGATCGTTTATTTTCTTTTAACTTCTTTCAATACATTATATAAGAAGTATATAATCAATATTAATACATTATATAAGAAGTATACAATCATTTTATAAGATCGGGATCGGTTTCCAGAACAGTAACACCTTTTTTTTTTTTTTTATTGTTGGAAAAATGCGTTACGCATCATCCCTGCGGCCTACAGTAACACCTGAATTCGTGCGTATAAAGCAAGCGCTATCACTTGCCATGTAACTTGTAAGTCGAATTTGACAAGTCGGGGTTCCACTTTGCATCGGGATCAGTCTAAAGAAAACATATACATATTCATCATAATGTTAGATAATAAAAATAATTTACATTGTTTGAAAATATCTTTAAACATGTATAGTCAAGTTAAGCTTATTTAAATTTATATAAATATAGAATGAAAAATAAACCGATGCGGACAGGGATTCAAACCCGCGACTATAGGGAAACCGTCCCGTCGCTCTACCAATTGAGCTACCTTTATCTTTTGGCTATACATGTTTAAAGATATTTTCAAACATTAATTTCGGCATTGACATCTTTTCAATGTTTATCTATACTGCAAAGTTAGAAACATTGGTTAGGATTTTTGAAAGAAACCTAATAGATGTCACCACCGTCCCTATCAAGACTCACATATAGAACGCTTAATTCACCGAGACGGACAGCGATACGGTAGCTCAATTGGTAGAACGACGGGACGGTTTCCCAATAGTCGCGGATTCAAATCCTTGACCGCATCGGTTTATTTCTCATTCTATATTTAGATAAATTATAATTTACATTACTATGAATAAACAACGTAATTTGAAGATATTTTGATGTCGAAGGCTTCATATACTTTCACAATGTCACTTTAAGAGTTCAGTTTTTCTTCTAATGTATTTTTTTTCGCAGTATAAGGTTCAATATATAACTCATGCCTAACATTTTTTTATTTCCCGTTTTCTAGTAAAAACGCTATCTTCAGTAGAATCTATTTTATCTACAAATAATTATTTCATTTTATTGGAAAAACAAACAACATCACATTCAATATATAGCTGACATGCCAGTTAAGTGTCCGCTATAAAAGTAAAATAAAGTAAAAGAAAAATAATAATAAAAAACTAAAATCAATCTACAAAACCCTTAAACCATGATACATTTTTTTGGAAAAAAATGGGCAAAGATTATTGAATAAAAATATGTACACGTCTTCTGTTAAGTTTGAAATCGTCATGCCAATTTCCGATTCAAGTCTAACCAGTACGTTTGTTCAATGTCTTGATCATGCCTACGTATTTTTATAAGTTCGTCAATTGTTAGCTATTGATTGTGAATCCAGCAATTCTTGGACGTCATCATCATCCACCTATAGATTTAGTTTGTAGTTTATCAATATAGACTTACTTCTTTGATTATACCATTCAATTCGTTCAAAAGAAAAACCTTGTGTCTCCGAATCCGTGTAA
Organism: Napeogenes inachia; assembly: GCA_959347355.1. NCBI lineage: Eukaryota > Metazoa > Arthropoda > Insecta > Lepidoptera > Nymphalidae > Napeogenes > Napeogenes inachia. The sequence goes on from OY365797.1 coordinate 18,135,611, forward strand.
AACGGGGCAAAGTAAGTCTGGGTACCTATAACTGTATTCTAGTATTTTGGATAGACTATATATAGTATTATATTTAGGCATTTTTAAAAGTCAATTGATATAGAGATATATTTTCTTTTTAATACTTTATTAAATTGAATAAAATATTAACGACGAATAAAATAAAAAAGTTAATTTGCACGAATATAGGTCAAGGACTTTTTTTATATGCTTCGAGTGAAGACAGTAAAAGCATATTTTATTATTTTTACCATGGTAGAAATTAATTAATAAATACTTTTAAAATGATACAAGCATTTTGCAGAGAAAATGAATGAAAATAGATTTATTAAGATTTTTCAAACATTATGTTTTGCTATGTCTCCAAATAAAATCCATCCGTGATTAACATTTTGATACTTTTGAGTTAGATTATTATTGTGTATTGCTAGGATATAAGAATATGTATTACAATTATTTCATTTTGCTATTATTCATTTGATACTTTTCGACCCGAAAAGTCTTGAGGCGAAATGATATCTAAAAGCTTTTAGTTTTAACTTATTCTTTATTGCTTTGTAACTTACTTTATTTTGTATTCATTTTTATATGAAATAAATCTACGATTTTTATTTATTTATTTTTGTTTAATATAACATTTACTATTACAGAATTATCTTTTGACTAAATAACGTCCTTTTTGACCTGTGGCTTTGGAGATTTATTGTAATAAGTTCGTCCACGTCTTTTATTTAACCTTTAGGTAAATTTTTAGCAAAAGTATAAAAAATTGAAATAACAAATAGTCGCCTGCTCAATATATAAAAGAATTATTAACTGATTGTAATACTATTAAAATACTATATATGTCTAACATAATTATTCGTCGTTAAACATATTAGAGTATTAAATATTTTTTTCGTTAATTTCAGGAATAAACAATAGTGATAATTATGACAAGCAATAATAAATTAAATTATAATTGTTTTAAGAACTCTTATTTAGAGTGACAAATAAAATAAAAATTGCATATCACCATGGATGTTCAGAAACAGCCTCTTTGTCCACGACTAGTGGATTACTTAACTATTGTAGGAGCTAAGCCGTATACAACTGGGAAGGGATTAGCTCCCGTGCAGGTAATTAATGTATCCCTTGAGGACTTACTGGGATAATGCGTATTACATGTATGCTTTATTTTAATTTACCTACATTGTGGTTATTATATTAAGGCTCCTGAACTACTCCGACGGTATCCGCTAACAAACCATGACGACTTCCCTCTGCCACTCGACATGGTGTACTTCTGTCAGCCCGAAGGTTGTGTCTCCGTGGGGCCTCGCCGTCAGCTCGCACACATCGCCACTCGGGATACAACCTCTTTCGTCTTTACACTTACTGACAAAGACTCTGGTTGGTATCTTAGAAGTAAATAAAGTACTAGATAATGCATGTTAAAGATAGACTGAAAAAACTATAAGAATTTGTTAATATTAAATATATTTAAATAGGTAAAACGCGTTATGGTATATGTATCAACTTCTACCGCGCGATGGAGCGCGCTCCAGCACCAGGTCCTCGTGAACGCAGCGTGCTGCGACGAGAGTCCTGGCGCAAGTCAATGGAACGCAGTTCTGACTCCGCTTTCTCCAGGTGAACATTCACTACTACTAATTGGAGTTATATCCGTTATAGTGTAATAAAAGTCAGACAAATAAATTTGGCAAAAGTTGCAAACTACGTCTTCAAAGTATGAATAAAAATTAGTAAATATGATCGATCAAATTGTTCAGAATTTGTACCATAATTGACATATATACTAACGAATACATATTTAAACATATCTTAGATGTCTATTAATCTTTATTTAAATAACGAATGTGTTTTTGTGGGGACAAATAGTTGGGATTGTAGACACGTTTCCGCAGTCATCTACAATCCACACAGATCTAGATGTACAAAAATGATTATTATAACTATGTGACGACCTACTATATACCTACGTTAATTATATCGAAGTTTTGTCCGATCATCTATTTCCATTCTTTGAGTTCACGAGCAAGAATCTCGTATAGGTTCGAAAATGTTCGGTATAAATTCCGATATAATTAAAGTGAGTACAGACCGACAAATATATTTCTAATAAACATCAGGGATCACGAAAGTTTAATTATGAAACTCAATATAAGTCTAATGCATGTGAGTGTTCAGTGACTATAGAAGTAGTAACGTTGCACCGAGTGACTCGGAGCGCGACTGTAGCGGAGCACCCCGCCTGGCACCGGCGCCTCCAGACTCGGAGAGCGGGGGCTCCCACTCACCCAGCCCGCGAGCCACTAGAAAGAGACAGGTATAATACATTTAGTTAATACTGGAATCATGTTTGTAGGTCTACAATCCGCCCCAGTCTCCAAAGAGTATTTAATATTGGTATTTTTTATTATTATGAACTAACAATCGATTATCTAACTTACTACTAAATTTAAAAATTACATACAACAATATTTGATTTATTTTAGTTTAAGTTAATACTGTTTTATTTTGATAATATTACACTTTGTTTTTTATAATACAAATAACTTTATTTTATTTACCCTTAACAATATAAAATGAATTCAATTGCTTCATGTATATAGGTGCATTTTTTTACGCATTGACTGATTTAGATGATTTTGGTCGTGTTTGTCATTATCAGGACAATTTTCGTAAAGTAAGAAAAAATAGAACGTTCTAACCGGAAATGCCTAACAATTGGATTTTAGTTTTGTATAAAAACCTCTATGACAAACACAATACGTTCAGCAGATGAATAAACAACGGTTAATCTCTGACAAACAACGGTTAGTCTAAATATCTGAATATAAAAACCCGTATATAAAGGTGTATAAAATAATTATCTTAATTTTTTTTTACTAAACATACTTTTCACTTTCCTCATTACTAAATGGAATCCATGCAAAGACGAGATGAGTCTCTAGAAAAGTTATAAATTATGATTGCTTTTTCTTTGATCTAGAGATAGCTTATCACTTGGAATAAATTAAATTCTTTTGTTTACCGAGCTTTTATCAATGCCGAAATATGTTGAAATATCTTCTATTGTTAAATCAATAAAAAGCCATCTTATCGTAGAACTATTAACTAACATGGCTTATCTGAGTGAGAAAGAAGCATTAAAGTCCTTTAAATACTAGCTTGTAGGCTGTTTCCTACAACTAAATACAGTATACTTACTACTAACTAACTAACTACTAAAGTATCCTTATTAAAAAGTTAATAATATAGACGCTGAAATATTCAATATAATCTTTGGTAATCGTTTATAAAGTCGTAGACGCACGTAGCCACCGCGTAGCAAGATTAAGTTTACGTAGCTCTGTTTGTTGTAACAAACTTCACTAATCTCTAATAAATAATGATCTTTCGGCTCACTGAATAGAGTTTTTGATTACAGTTTAAAAAGTTATTACATATATGGTTATAATTTAAAACCATATTTTAATAAAATGAAATCTCAATACGATTTATTTATAACTTTATTGTTAGACAATAAAAAGTTTGAATATAAAAATTATAAAAACTATTCAAATCAATTGAACTCCAATGTTTTTTAAAAAAAATCTACCCAAAATAAAAATATCTTTCCATATTAAATAAATAAAACCAATAAAAAATAAATATACTTAACACTTAACATGTATTTATTGTTTCCTCCAAATAAAAACTCTAACTACATATGTATTTATAGAATGAAGTCTTATGAAGGACTTAGGTTTAGTTAATCCTCTCATATATAATTAATTATTTGTTACAGCGTATACGGAACCATTCTCTAACGTCCATATGCCTTTTATCACACCACCCTTTCTTCTCCACGTTTCGAGAGTGCCTCTTTATTCTAAAAAAACTGATAGACGCATGTAACGAGTCTTCCAGTCCACGGCGGGTAGGCGCATCCCGGCAAATATTTAGGTAAGAAACTAACTATAGACTATAGTCTATGAAAAATAGTGTTAAGATAAACAGTATTTCTTTTTTTTTTAATTTAAAATTTTTCAAAGTCTAAAAATATATTTTGTAAAGCTTCAGATTAATTAAGTCCGAAAGTATCGTCTTGTCCTTCAGACGTCTATTTATATTAGGTATTAACAAAATCTTAGAAAAGGCAAAGTTGAATTTTGAAATATATTTAAAGAAATCAAACTTCGCAAAATAAATTAAAGTTTATAGGCAATATTTTTTTTAAAGTCACGATCTTTTTATCACTACAGTCATTTTGAAATCTGCCCGTATCATTTTATGTGGTTTATATTATCTAGCTTTATTTAAATGCCGTATAAAACGAAATTGGATTTTTTATTGCGTTGTTAAAAAACTTTAATATATTTTACGTCATTGACCTTTATCTTTATAAACATAAGCTTTAACGGTTGACCTTTTACAGAGATACAGTATGGTCAGTACTAACGGGTCAAGCTTACGACAACACACCTACAATAGTTGTTCATGATGTAAAAGAAATCGAGACATGGATTCTTCGGCTCCTCTCAGCACCAGTACCAGTTCCGGGCAAAACTCGTCTAGAACTCGAAGTTCTCTCACCCACTGCGCACGCGCCGCTAGTATTCGCACTTCCCGATCACACCAGATTTACTCTTGTTGACTTTCCACTACATTTACCATTAGAACTGCTGGGTGAGTCAGGAACTATAAATTAAGTTTTTGTTTATATATTTTTGTCGTGTGTAGCTATTATCTCAGTCTTAACTGATTTTTTCCGCTAAACAGGAGTAGACACTTGTCTAAGAGTGCTGACTTTGATCATGCTGGAGAACAAAGTAGTGGTTCAATCGCGGGATTACAACGCACTGTCGATGTCAGTGATGGCGCTGGTGGCCATGCTGTACCCGCTGGAGTACATGTTCCCGGCCATCCCACTGCTGCCCAGCTGTATGAGCTGTGCGGAACAGCTGTTGCTAGCTCCTACTCCGTTTCTTATCGGAATACCTGCTACCTTTCTTACTTATAAAAAGAACTTTAAGTGAGTATAATATCATTATGTGGAGTTTTTATTCTCTTTCAATCTATGATATTTTTGAGCGCAGCGTCGAACGAAGCTAATGTAGTTGGCTTCAATGCGATCTTCCTGATGCTTCATCTCCTGAACTACTGAACTGATTGTTAATGGATTTATTTTATTTAATCGCATAATTGTCATCGTTAGTTTAGTAACAAATAATCAGTGATAGGTCATGTACTTGAGGAATAATCAAAGAAAAACAAAATTTCTCACAATGTACGATTAAAATTATTGGATCTGCGCTCAACTTAAAATCAGAAAGGCTGTCAATCTAGCATTAAACGTTTTCAATATCTAAAAACAAGATACTGTTCTCAGATTACCAGATGATATTTGGCTCGTAGACCTTGATGCTACGAAGTTGAGCGGTCCTTATGGTAATGAACAAGATTTACCACCTCTCCCTGAACCAGAAAGTTCTGTTCTTAAAAACCATTTAAAACAGGTAAATATGCTATTTAATTTCTATCTTTTTTTATCACTTAATATTTTCTAAATCACGCAACTCGTTTCGCATTCTTATTCGTGTTGCTAAGCAATTGTGGCAATTTCTTAATTCTATTAACAAATCCCTACACGATTAGGCCAACTACTCAAGCCAGTTTTTGCTGGCTAAAACAAAAACTTTTTCAAATTACTTCTCAGGCAAAATTTTATTCTTCTAGCGAAGAGGTGTGCTTAAGAAATCAAGGTTTTTCTTAGCATCATTGAGCACTAACATTTGATTATTAATTTTTCTTAGACCCCTAGAAATGTATCAACTTTTGTCTAACTTTCACTATAACACAAAATCTTTATTTCTAACCTATTTTTCTCCTAATTTTCAACTTCACTAACATTCTATTCACTTTTTCCCCACTTCGCTAGGCTATGCAAGTCATGGGGACCGCCGGGACTGGTGTAAATATTATATTGTTTTTACATTGCACAATTATAATTTTTTCACTACATTTACAATTTTGTGCCAGTAATATAAACATGTGCCAACCTTTTAGAAAAAAATCTTTAAAAAGTAATTAATACCAGCCAAACACAATTAAACACACACACACATTCAAACATAATTCTAACAGGGGGCATATCAAAAGGAAAACTTGACTGAAAATAGTGTTAGCATTCTACACTACATCCTACATCTTTTTCTTTCTGTTGCTTCCAAAGAGATTTCAATAGCATTCCTGTTTGCAACACAGTTTCAGTCATCGTTTTATTTTCTTCCATGCATGCTTCTTGCACGATTCCGTGCATGTTAAAATATTTTGTGATTGTGATAACGCTAAAGCTTCCGCCCACATCATTTCGAAGCCAAGATAAAAGTAACGATAACGGACAACGTTTGTTTAACGGATGTTACTAATCACGCTATAAATGTCATTTATGATTTGGTACTTTTGCCTGTGTTTATACTTTGATAAGTATGTGTTACACCGACTACATTGGCTGTGTTCCGAAATATATTCCTTCCAGTACACTGAAAATGTTATAAAAAAATGGTTTATAAACAATTATATCGCCTTCATTATTCTACAATCTATGAATGTCCGATAAGACAATTAAAAGTCATTTTAAGTATTTAATTTGTTTTTATGTGTTACAGAAGTAAATAATATATTTCGTCATTATTTTATTATATACTATATTACTATGTTATTTACTATATAACATACTAATTTAGCCTGCCTTTTCCTTTACGTTAATTAAAAAAAAAGGGCAGTTGTCACAGTTGTCATAGTACCCCGTGCAGTTCTGTCCAAACAACATTTTGCCGATACCAGTGCTATGGCGTCATTATCCGACGTCATTACTACTGGTCTACATTTCGGAGTATAGCGAGTATAAACTAATTTCGGAGTCAAACGTCAATGTCAAATATCCAGTGTCAATGTCAAATGTCCAGTGTCAATATCAAATGTTAATGACCTAGATTATAAATGAATAAGTATAAACACAAGTAAACAAGTTTCTCATACACGAATATAAGGTAGGTAATTGTTTGTATTTCATTGAATGAGTAGCTAGCTTTGGTAACAGGTACCTGAGATTTATAATTGCATTAAAAGAAACTATTGTTTGAAAATATATCAATATTATAATTATTATATTAGTACTATAATTAAATATTTTTATTTTAAGCCAGTACATTTGAATATAGTATTCTAAATAATGTCATGTTTGATAATAAATGATGTTATTAGAAAAATTAAAGCTCATAATTTTTGTAATATTGTAGAGGAATGTCGCAGTAGATTTCATTCTTGCATTTAAAACTGAGTATCGAATTATATTTTTTTATTTATATAAAATAAATAAATATATATGCGCTAGTAGCTAATAACGAATTTCTTTTTAAATCTGCAAACGACGAAATCATTCAGTCTTAAAAAGGGCATATTTACAGATATAATGATTATTAAAATATTTAACACAAAAGTAAACTTTATTCGAAATTTATTCATATTCTTTATTTATTAAATAAATATAAAAATAGGTATCATGTAATTTATTAACACTCAATTGGTATTTCTACTGAGCGATTTTGATCGTGTGCTGACATTTGGTAAATGACAATAATATTTCAATGTACGTATTTATTTGTTAATCAGGCTTTAAGCAGCTTAACGAATAGCTCAGCAGATCATGCAGCCGCTCCCCTCCTACCTTCCAGAAGAGACAGTGTAGGTGGTGCTACATTAAAGTAAGTATTACTTTTTTCCTCTATTATTTAAGTAGATTATTTTTAAAAACTTTTATGTAAGATTTTAACAATGTATAAAATACCTACATTAAAAAGAAATCTTTAAACAAATATATAATGCTTGACAAAGAAGTAACTTAAAAGAAATATTCGAAATAATACCATACATACATGAAAGAACATACATAATTTTGATTGTGGTGACAGAGTTCAACCAGCGTCGTTTCGTGAGGGGTCACACAGCACGCCGGAAAGCCGGCGCGTGTCTGTGGGCAGCGCACACACACGACTGTCGTTGGCATCGCCATCGCCAACGCCTCCGACACACTCGCCTCAGACACAGCCCTTCAACCCGCTCATATACGGCAATGATGTTGATTCGGTTGACATCGCCACAAGAGTTGCTATGGTCGGTTTTCAAACTTTAATATTCCAACTTCATCGTGTAACAACCTGTCATAAATTTGGATATTTTATAGGTGCGGTTCTTCAACTCTCAGAATATTTTGGCCAATTTCATGGAGCATACTCGGACGTTACGTCTTTATCCACGTCCGGTGGTTGCATTTCAGATCAATAGCTTCCTGAGATCGCGACCGAGAACTTCGTCATTTCTGAACAAATTTGCTAGAACACAAGTATGAAAATTCTTAAACAATATATATTTTGACATCAATCCAGTTATGATAAGCTTTATTACATAAAATATTTACAGGCAGTCGAATTCCTAGCGGAATGGTCTTTGACGCCTTGTAATGTGGCGTTCTTGAGAGTACAAACTGGTGTGTTTGATCCTCGACAAATCGGTGACAAGCCCAAGTGGTTTGCTGACCAACTCCAACCAATCCGATTTGCCGTTTGGGACGATGGCAGTTCCCTCAATGGTGCCTTAAGACAATTACAGAGACAGGAAAACCAACCAACAGGTATTAACCAGCAAATATAGTTTGATCTTACAATGTATTTCAAATTTTATTACATTAACTATGAGTATTTCGTGTTTTACAGACGAGAGTGGATCTGATTCAGAAGCTGCAGAGAGCACAAGTTCGTCATATTCATCTTTAAGCGACTTCGTTTCAGAAATGGCTTCATCAGATTTATCGCCAGGTATTTCAAATTTAAATTCAAAATATCTTTATTCAAGTAGGCATTTACACGCACTTTTGAATCGTCCATTACATTAAATTGGTCAGTATAGTCAGTCTGTGAGTAAGCTACCACCAGCTTGGAATGCTGTTCTGCTGAGAAGAGCCGGCCAGAAACTCAACAGTTGCTCTTTTTAAATGAAATTTAAAAAAAAACTATCAATTCTAATAATTTGTTTACGCAAAAAAACTAAAAAATCTGTAATTCTTCTAAACTACTCGACAAGTTGGACGATATAATAGGTAATTTACTACTTCTTAGCGAGTTTGCTTAACTTAAATTTATAACATTTTGGAAGTGAGTTCCTCTATTTTACGTTTATTTATTACTTTTCATAAACATCAATATATAAAGTAACTAAATAGCTATTTACATTTTAAAGATAAAAAATTAATCAACTCCAAATAGTTTCTTTAAGATTGACGAATCTGGTTACCACCAGCCTGTTTACAACCAGGCTCGTCACAATACCCACTGTGTCATAATACGTGTCAAGCTTCAAGGTTAACTCGATAAAAATATGTTATGTACGCGTCACTTTTAAAAAGTCAATTGTGTTTTGAGAGAATCATAGGTTTAAAATATGACATAATATGGGAGTGATTGAAAAATATATGTTATTTTTAGGTGGAAACCCCCATCAGCAACACGTAATCGGAGAAACCTATAGTGCTGTTATACAGGTTCCAATGACATTGTCATCGTCATTAGATCCGAAAACGGTAAAATACATTTTATACTGAATAGAACGATATTTTATAAGTATCCAATTTTAACGTTCAATTTTTGTTCAGGTATATAGTCCACCTTCTTCGCTAATTTTCGGAGAAGAAGGAGGAGAAGGCGAGGGAGAAGGTCATAAAGGAGGCCGGGAATCGACTTCTCCATCACCGTCTGCTTCTAGTTCTGAACACAGTGACCTGTCTGACGACGATGTTCCTGGAACCATGGATCGTCCTGATGTAACTGATCATGCTACACCAGTGAAAAAGAGCGTACGTACCAACTCAAAAAGATAGAGTATTTGCACAACGCTTATATCTAGGTAAAGTCTAGTAGTCCGACAATTATTTAGTATTAAGAAATATATAAATTATTTGCTAGTTTTTTTAGAATGTCTAGCTAAACAAAGTAGCCCATACATTATATAAAAACATTTAGAGATCTATCAGACATGTGAGAATACCACTGTTATGTTATTATTCAGCCCCCGTTGTCCCTTTTCTAGTAACACGTATTGGCAAAAACTAAAAACGACGGCAGATTCAGTTATTTTTCCTTTCAGCACAAAATTGTAAGATCGGTTATTGGCTATTTAGTGTTCGTTTTAATATTTTATTACCCAAAAGTTATTTCTCACTATTATTTAAAACACATTTATAAGATAATAGGGGTATACATAGGACACAGATAGCGGCAGTCTTGGACGCGAGTCTGACTCATCGACGACTCCTGCGACAGTCGCATCGCGTCGCCCGTATGACCCTGACATGCGAGCGTCTCCACATTCGCGACCTAAGGTATGCGTTAATCAACAAGGCACACTATAGGTACAAGACTTAATTAATACAGGAAAGGAAAAAATACACAACCTACATCACACTATTGAAATAAAATAAATTACTATAAAAGGGGACGGCGAATATACAAATAATACATTTCATTTAAATAACATTTAATTAAGCTACGAATAACATTTTCATAGATATTTTAAAATAATCCATGTCTCTTTAGTTCATTGTTTAAGCAGCGCTTGGTTTATATAACAACAGGTTTATTTGGATAATATCAACCCATTTGGTATTTAAAAACTAGTAAGTAGAAACCACCATGGGCATTAATTACGTCACAAATCGTAGATACACGTAGATAACCATTCATTCATATATATGAAATGATAACAACATGTACAGTTATTAAAAATAGAATACATTATCATTATCATATGTTTTTAGAGTTCCAATAGTGGAGTGTCGAGGCAAGCGTCACAAACGTCGTTGTTGGAACAATTTGCTGCTCAGGCGAAGGAGCTAGTGAGAGAAACTACTCGTCAGAGCAGTCAGGAGGGTTTACTAGCTCATATGGACAAAGTAAGTTATAATTTAAAGCATTATAACAATACTAATAACATTTAGTTATGTTTTTTTTAAAGAGTTAATTGTTTTACTTTAAATTACTGTTTACATTTTATTTAAAACAACACGAAGAAAGGAAAAGCGGCTCCAGGAGAAGATAAGAACCTTTTTGCGCCTTTCGACAAGGTATCACATGATTTGATGCTACTTGAGGATTGCAATCAAAGTAGAACGCCACGCCATTAGCACTTAGAATATTTATTATATTACAGTCTAACATATATGTAATAAAAAATATATATAAGACCATGCAACAATATTTAGAATAAAACGTCCGACATTATCATAGTCAAAATTGTTATAACCGATTTGAAATCACGACTGTCATTTATAGTTATTGTTATATAGTTTAGTAGTTTTTAAACATCTCTACATTAGTAACAAAATGCACTTCTATTCATATAATTCAATATTAAGTATGTAAAGAATTTATTTAAGAATTAAAAATATAAGCGTGTACCCACGTACATGTTACTGAAACACTATCATCTTTTTGATACAAAAAAAATAAAACATGAATATATAATATGATAATCCTTAGGATATATACCTACATAGTAGTACCGTCTATTAGCTAGTGAACATTAGCCGATTCTTTTTATAGCTATTGAGCATTAGCTAACAATAATTAAAATAAACTCAAGTTATAATTACATAAGACGGAAGGTATAACCATTTCGATATTTACAGTTTACCTCACATGCTAAAAAAGCAGCTGAAGGGGCATCTAAGAGTGTTCAAGAAGCTTCTAAGTCAGCTTTAGAAGCGAGCAAGACAGCTACAGCAGTTAGCAAAAATACGTTCGAAGATCTCACTTATGTTGGCAAATCAACTCTAGGAGATCTCACAAAAAGTGCCAAAGAAGTAGCAGCTAAGAAAGGCTTGTTAAAGGTAGGGAAGAAATATTTTACAACACAAATTAGTAGTCTTTATATATATATATATATTTTTTTCATGAAACAAATCTTAAACAGGGTGAAAGTCAAGATGCTTCTTCCGGTCCAAACAATAGAAGAGATTCAACAGCACTACAGACGACTAATTTACTCGCTACAACACACCGAGATTTCTTCTCTAACATAAGCTCTGATTTGAACGGACTTGCAGCCTCTACTTCTAGCATGTTCAGTGACTTTTTTGGCTCTGCGAAAGGTATCTTCTTAAATAAAAATCGAAAGTTGGCAATAAATGAAAAATCTTATTAAATAAACTATTTGTTTTACATTAGGAAAACAGACAAAACCCGAACCTTCACCCAATACTCCAATGGCGGCAACCTTTGGTCCCTTCTCTCAGGGTGCCAAGGGCTTGGTGCAGCGCTCGCCGCTCATACGACACTCAGCTCCCACACCGGTCATGCAACCAACAAACACACGATCTGCTAACAGCGAGAATCAAGCTTTTCTGAATGATGTTAGTTAGATTTGTATTTTGCATGATTGACCATATAATTTCTTAGGTACATTAAGAAGTTCTAAAGCTTTTCTTTATTTACAGCTGGTACAGCATGTTCTGGAAGGAGAAGGCGTTGGGTGGCTTAAATTAAATCGGGTAAAAAAACTGATGGAAGACGAATCTTATAGAAATATGGTACTCAGTAAACTTAACAGAAATTTTAACCGAAAAACGTCGCCCAATGACAAAGTGGATGATGTGGTAAGTAAAAACGACAAAATATATCCATAAAATATTTATTTAGTACTTGTAACTTATACATTGTTTCTTTCATTAAAGTTCATCAGCAAACCAATATGGAAGGGCATGCTAAAAGTTCTGCAAGCAGTTGTCCATGGCTTAGAACACACCTATTCTAACTTTGGGCTCGGTGGCATGGCTTCGGTGTTCCAATTGGCTGAGATGGCACACACCCACTATTGGAGTAAAGAGATCGCTGGCTTAGAACATGGGGGCATGGCTGGTTCTGCACTGTCTGAACATTATGGGAGACAAGATTATGAAACTCCAACCTCAACACCATCGTCAAGAAAAAGTTCACAGTCTGGTAAGTTGTGTATATCATTTGCTTTAGATATTAATCATTATCATAATTGGAAATCATGGGTTACAAGCTTATACAGAAATCAAAAATTACATAAATACCCAAGATGTTTTAATGATATTTCTTTAATTATACTTAGATGTGCCAGGTGTCAATTATTCAGAAATGGACCAAGGAGAATCACAAAGTACCACCGAGATATTCAAGGACATGTTGAATCAGAAACGAAATCTTCTTTTCAGCAAACTGACTTCGTTCGATTCCGAAGTAAGTCACTAATTAGCATTTACGTTCAATGTTTTATGTTGCATGTTGGGCGCAACAATTTTAAATATATCGCAAAATATATAATCGGTATATGTTAATGTCTTTAATATATTTGTGATAATTATCCCCCGCGCATGGCTAGTGACTTTTCTTTGTATCAATCGCATTTTAAGTACCTAACTCCTAATTTAAACAAGGTGCTAAACGGTAATATGTAAAATTGGCTCCATTGCTAAATTTTATAGTTTTTGCCAAAAAGTTTCGATACGAAAATATTATTGAGGCGTGAGTGTACAACATCTATGCAAGTGTGGCTCCGGCTTAAGTGCAAGATGATAGTGTGTGCCCCGTACAGGCCCCTTCATCGGAGTGTTCGGACAGCGGCTCCATTACCACCAACCGCGCCACGCTCGCCTCCCACCACCACCAACACCGCGCCTCCTTTAAGTCCAATCTCTCTGACACTGACGTCATGTTCCTTAACGTAAGTGATAGTCTTGTCTCGTCACTTGCGCACCTGTTCTGATGCTTTGATGAAATACATGCTTTTGATTATACAACGATAAAGTGTTTGACGCTTTTTAACATTATTTACTGCTTTTATATTTATTTCATAAACAAAGAGCACTCTAATTACCATTAAATATTTATAAATAATATCTATATATTCGTTGTTTGTAATTAATTTATTAAAATACGTTATCAGATATAACAAAATCATGTGGGTGACATTATTGTACGAGTAACTCAAAAGATCGACAGCCAAAACGATGTCTTTTAGTTTTGTACCTCAGACCTTTTGAAACACTCTAAATATTGAGGAATATTTACTTACGACTAATGATAAAATTAGTAATCTGCAAAAATGCTGCTTAAGCACTTCCATATCGCACCTCATCTACGTTCTTATTAATATCAATTACAACAATCAAATCCTTAAGCGATTTAGATGTAAAGCACGTTTAAAAAATCGTGTGCATAAGCTTCACAAACTACCCTACTAGTGTATTCCACCGTGTAGTTACTTTAGTACATTCTTTATTTTACAGCTTGTAGTATACAACAACTATTTACGAATATTCTACATGGTTATAAATGGTTTGTTCTTATGTTTCTACAGAATATATCAGATAAAAAATGTATACATTCTAAAAAAGTTATTCTATATATATTTTTGCAATCTAGGTCTATAATGTAGACACTTAAAGTATTTCGCGGTGGGCTTGAATATACAATCAGGATACCGTTCCAGGTCGGGCAGGTTGTACGACCAGGCACCAAGGGTCGCGCTGGTAGTGTATTCTCATCCAAGTCTTCTGTAAACGGTCGGCCTATGGCTGGAGTGCCAACCACCTCTCCACTCACCTCTCCTGAAACTGCTCGGACCTATTTATTCCAAGGACTAATAGGTAAATAAGAAACATTTTATGACGCATTTAGATAGTTTATGACAATTTTTTTTCAAAACACATTGTTTTCTATAGGAAAAGAGAGATCAAACTTATGGGACCAAATGCAATTCTGGGAAGATTCGTTCCTAGATGCTGTAAGCCAGGAGCGGGATATGATTGGTATGGACCAGGGTGCCAATGAAATGATGGAACGGTACAAATGTCTTAGCGAAACAGAGAGAAAACGATTAGAGCACGAGGAAGATAGACTATTGTCTACTGCTTTGTATAATCTAACCGCCGCGATGGTGATGCTCGGAGTAGAAGCGGACGTCGTCCGAAATAAAGTTAGACGATTGCTGGCCAAAAGCCATATAGGACTAGTTTATAGTCAGGAGGTCAATCATCTCTTGGATGTAGTACATAATTTGGTAAGTTACGTTAAATATAAATAAGAAATAGGAAACTTCAGAATTGCTTAACATGTGTCTAATTGTAGCACGGCAATGATATAAGTCTGAAGGCACTGGGGTCACGAGCCACTCATCGCGCGACCTTCACAGTGCATGAACGAGACGCGTCTGGTGCTTTGCGCTTCCTGGACGTGCGACATGACGGACTTGTGCTAAGAACAACTCAAGGTAAGTAATACTTCCACTTCATTATCCAATCTATAGCGCACTATTTGACCCCAAAAGACAACGAGAAAATTTTTCCACCAATCAGATGAGAGCACTAGATCACTAACAGTCTTTTCACATTGCGATGTTAGTCCCTCAGTTGACCTAGCATTTAGTAAATAAGATAAAGAAATGGCTGCTAAGAAACTGTTGAACCACTGGTAATGTATTATTTTAAATTCAGCTGTGACACTAAATATCATAATGTTTTAGGGACCATTGTCGAAAGGTGGTGGTATGAACGTCTCGTCAATATGACGTATAGTCCGAAAATACGAGTTTTGTGCCTTTGGAGAAAGAATGGTGGACAGACGCAACTACATAAATATTATACGAAAAAGGTATAAACTGAAATTTAATTTTCCTAATTTAATATTAGAAATGCTACTTAGCGCTTCTTCGTCTATTTCTTCTTATTCTAGTGCAAAGCTCTGTACTACTGCATCAAGGAGGCCATGGAGAAGAGTGGTCGTCGGCAGGACGCGGCGGAGTTGGGCGGGGAGTTTCCCGTGCAGGACTGTGCTACGGGAGAGGGGGGACTCATACAGGTATGGCAGGGCCTTGGGAAGAGGGGGATAATAGGAGTTATGAAAATTGGAAGGAATCATAGTAATTATACGTGCTAGGTGTGCTTGATAATCTTATCAAAATTTACTTATAAGTTTTTCTATGTTAGAGTTATCTTTGGGTGATGTTCCAGGTGTAAAATTAAAAAAATATTGTGGCACTTAATGTCCAATTCAGTTGTTTCCTTTTACTAAATTCTGACACAATTATAGGTGTGCATGGAAGGCGTCGGACTCCTGTTTCATCATAGCAAGGTAGGTTTTTTATTTTGTAGTACTAATAAATTTTTTGTAAGCTTTTATTTATGTCGAATATAATGACTTACCAAAGCTGAATACGCAATGTTTAATGGTCCTCAGTTTTGGTAGTCATAAATATGATCAGGTAAGATATGTGAGTGTTGACGCTTTCTGAAAATGTCGCAAACAGATATTGAGTAGTATGTTGTATCTGTATCGACAATCACTAAGTATGGGACGACATTCCCGAGGCCAGCTTTGATGTCCTTATAATGTGTCAGTGACCTTAGAGTATTGCATTATATCTTACCTACATTATTAAGCTTCGGCATTTCACGGAGACACGGTCATACGTGATGAATTTAATATTTTATCTTTATCAGCTGTATCGCTAACATTACATCATACGACTCGCTTAAACGACGCTCCCAAACAGATATAATATATAAGATTATCTTTATATAATCTATAATGGTATATGCCTTACAAGACCTAGCAAGGACCACTCAAACTTTCCTATTCCGTATTTATATATATATATTTTAAATCTATTTACTATCACTGTGCTAAACCTATTTTTATATATTTTTTATTTATACTACGATAATATCAACACAAATTCGTAACTATTACTTAATACAGCTTCTTGACGAATTTCGTGTTTTTATCTTTTTTTTTTTAATCTATTACTAATCGATGTAATAGTTAGTTATATTTTTACACTTAAGGTTAACGTTGTCCATTTGATTTACGTAACTCTCCATATAAGTATAACTTGTGCATGTGCTATTTGTCTGCAAGCCCGCGAGGGGCGCGGCGAGGGCGGGCGGCTGTGCTCGGGGGTAGTGCGGGGAGGGATGAAGGGGGCATAGGGGAGGAGGGGGAGGAGTAACCCTCGGCCGCCCGCGCGCAGCGCCTCCGCTACGCTAGGAACTTTTGAGATGGTCCTTGACACGCGCTCGGCCGCCCTCAACTAATATCTTCTTTTTATCTGTTCTACCCTTTCCGGACCCGCTGAACACGCGCCGCTGCGCTGAAGGATTTCGAGGTACTCAGTGGTTCATAACCTAGTAATGGCTAGCTCCTAAGACGATCGATGCGACTCTGGCGACCTAGCGATCGTTGTCGCGGTTGTCGTTGCGTGCACGTTAGCGATGATCGTTCGAGGTCGTTAGGCTTTACTTGTAGTTTGAGGCTTACCGATTGTTTTACCCGTTGTTAGCGTTGTTTTAGTTCTCCCGAGTGCGGCGAGCGCCCGCGCGTTCGTGCATGCACCTAGAAGCTCTGTTTATTTGTTCATACGCACCCGATAGCTTGCAATAGTATCACCGATCGTCCGGCGAGCGGTTTCGATCTGTCACTCGCACCACGTGCTGAGATTAGTCGGTCCTTCACCTGATACCCGAGCAAGCGTCACACGAGCTAAAGCTTAAACGACGCAAATCTAAGGTCAGTCGTAGAGCATTCGCCATCTCACAAGTTCTGGCGCGCCTCCAGCCCGCTCACTTGTTGCCTCGCCACGTCCTTACGCTGATCACCCCATGACCTTGACCTCTTTCTGGTTCCTCAATTTGTTCCATATCTCGCCTGTGCAAGCCTTTTAAAATCCCTTGTCATGTTTAACCTCTAAATTAATTGCTATTTTCAACGCAGCTGAATGGCGCGCTTGTTTTGTTTTTAACACAACAAAGGATTTTGATGCACTCCCTTCCTTTCGATGCTATGAGGACGAGTGTATTAAATGATTCAATAGTAATGTCACGCGCCGCTCAGTGTTTTTTTAAAGTGCATGCGTATTTTAAGTTTTCTTTATCATTAATTACCACACGACAGCAATTAATAAAAGCATTATTATACTTTTTTTCAAGTTTTTTTTTTTTGCTTCTAAATTTAAGGAACATTACTTACCTATGTATATTACAAAACGTATATAGCTTGTGAAGGTTTTTAGCTTTAGAACCGTAGTAATATAGTTACGTTAAACAATAACGCACTTTTTATATAAATTATTTATAAGTATGTACAAAAAAAAGGATGACGACAACCAAGAAAAGATTTATGAACCCTGTAAAAACAATAATATTCTGTGATATGAAGATATCTACCTTTTCACGTGAATAAAGGTTTACACATACGTAGCGCACTTCATTAGCCATTCAAATGTGGATGCTTGACACGCTTCTTCAACATGCACAAGAGAATTATAAAAAAAAAACAAGTTATAAAATAGCAGCTAACGTTGATAAGAAATAGCAGAAACAAGTGGTTTAATTGCTTATTTCACGTTTACTGCTATAACTAGTATTCTTAGAATATAGGGCGATGTAGACGCGAAAAATTATTTAGGTTCGGATTAAAGATCTATATCCTGTTTTTCAGTTCTTCGTGCGACTTGATCACATACGAAAGTGTTTTACGCAGAACGGCGGTATCTTCGTTTTAGAAGAATTTAGTAAGTATTATTTGTGATTTTAAGAACTAACTTGTTTATCGTGTATTACACATATTATTAAACTTACATTTATCAAAAACAAAATGTTGTTTTTAAATATTTTCACCTCAATTTAAAAATATTTTTAAAAGTTTTATCAAATTTTTAAAAGTATCTACCTCCTAAATATTGTTTTTGAGTAGATAAAATTAAATGTACCGAATTATTTTACATTCTCAATTTAAAGATCAATCGTTGAATGATAAAAACAAAAGTTATTTCTTTGTTTAGATCCCAAAACCAGGCAGATTATTCAAAGAAAATATAAATCTATTATGGTAAGTGCTATATATAATACATGTTATTAGCGGGCAGTTTATTTTTATTTTTATTCAGTTCATGTATCCCTGTTTTATGTTATAGGCAGACAAAGTAGTGCTTGATCTTCATCGTTTCTTCTCAATATGGCTTACTCGGTACTATCTCATTGTTGAGATCAATGGAATCCAACCGAATGTTGCACCTTACGTTTCCTAGTTCACACTGATGTATGTACACGTCTTGTTTTTACTTTTCCTATTTACTGCTTTGCTTTCTTTTTTAGGTTAAAAAATAAAAAAAAAAAAAAAAAAAAGGTTAATACTGATGAATTTTTATAAACGGTAAGATATATAAGTCTACGTTTACGTAAGTCTACGATAGCAGGAGGGGTTTTATTTTTATTTCCAGAGACACTTGCTGTCCTCGCAATTGTGTTTTTTTCTAGCATTCTTATCTTTCAATTCTTCACTTATACACTTGACAATTGATACAATTAATACGAGAATCTACAAACTAATATCTTACTTAAGTATTTAACTAACCTTAGTAGTTTTAAGTAAGTATACAACTTTTTTATCCGTCAAATTATCTACGTATTGTTTAGTATAATAATTATTTATCATTCAAGTAGGTACACCTACAGCCATCATTAAACAAAAGACAATAATAGTTTCACAATTGAAATACTACGCACTTTTTAAATTAACGCCAATTTCATATTTATATTTACTTACTCTTTTTTATATCTTTATAAATTACCATTATATTTCGAGGCCATCTGTTTTTATTAAATTATTTTTAATAATTGAAATTTGCTTCATTTTAACTTAACTATTTATAACGAAACAAATTATTAGGTATTATTACTATCTTACCTTTTGTTTCAATATCTCATCAGGCGGATCAGATCTGCTATGCGGTGCTTTGCGTGTTCTCGTACTTCGCAGCTGGTCAGGAACAGAAGAAAGCTATTCTGGAACAGGCCGCTCAGATACACGCGCCGGAAGCGAACGCGCCCTTCTCCCCTCGACTTGAGGACGATGTGTTCCAGAACAAAGTCAGTCCGCAGGTAGGAGACTTCATGTTTGTAATTAACCTATTAGTATTTTGGTATTAGATAGCAATCTAGATCTCTCTTAAGACTAATCACTGAAATTAACTTATCATGTTGTCCGCTCCAAGGTACAAAACTCTCGTAGCTTTAATGCGATCTCCATTATGCTTCGTCTCCTGAAGTACTGAACCGATTGTCATCGTGTTTTTTTTATTTAATAGCAGCATTATCATCGATGGTTCAGCAAGGAATAATCAGCGAAAAACAAAATTTCTAAGAAAATACAAAGTCAGAACCACTGTCAACCTAGTATACTACTTATACTCGTATTTAATAACCAGAACATTATTAGCATATAATACATTTAAAACTGAGAATCCATTTTTCAGATTAATAAAAGGCCATCAGACACTCGTGTCAACGATGTTGAAAGACAGAGGGTACCACCTGACAAGCCGCGTATACTGCCCGAGCGGCCAAAGAGGTTGCCGGAACAACCCAGTGCGAGAGAAATGAGAGAGCCTTCGGGGGATCAAGATAATGTATTAAAGGAAAAACAAAGTAGCCGAAGGAACAGTGAAGAAAGTGCGGAGAGAACGGAGAGTCACCCTCAAGCACAGAGGACGGAGAGTTTGCCGCCGCGTCGGCCGCCACCGCCCGCCGTGCCGCCGCAGAGACTAACGCGAGCTCACTCGCAGGCCTCGCCGCCCAGACATCACGACCCGCCTACGGTAGGTTTCACCTTCTATCATCAGCATTATAGTTGATGCAGTCCTATACTTAGCTCTTATCTAGTATTATTAAATTTCATATATGTATTACGTAAAGCTTCATTATACATATTTAGTCTTATTAAAAATCTCTATATATTATCATCGAAACAATTTCATAGTAAATTTGATATTATACCCCAAAATCCACGCTACCCACACTAGATCCCTCCGCGAGTGGGCGCCAGTCCCCGCGCCGGCGCCCCGCCCGCGCTGCCGCCGAGACAGCTTTCCGCCGCCGCTGACATTAGCACTAGTCCCAGGTATACATGAGCTAGACGTAGTTCATTGTAAATTATTTAGATACTTTTTTTATGTTCTGTTTCTCGACATATACATCAATGTTATAATTTACAGGAGTTCGGCGACATCGAGCCCAGTGCGTCGCGGAGGACTGTCTCGTCAGAGCTCGATTAGTGCGACGCCCGCCAGCTCGGCTTCCACCGCACCGTTTGCACCCACCAACCCTTTCACGGCAGCACGACACGCTGAGTTTGTAATACCACAGCGAAGTACCACACGTCGACCATCCACTGATCGCAATTAATAAATACTTAATTTACTTGCATTGAATCGATACTTCATACGTCCTGTTCTTGAAATTTGAACCAATGTCTTAGAGAAGACATTCATTAATTATTGTGTTAAGATCCTTGCGAATTTAGTATTCCTAACCCGTGGTAAATAGAATAGCTTTGACAATAAAGTCATCAAATCCATACATCCATACATAACTATATTTAAAGATATTTTAATTCCTTACAGTTCTTAAATGTTATGTTCCATTTTACATAGTTCCTATATATATAAGTATAAATTGCTAATATGCTTGATTATTTTAAAGAAAACTATCATTTTCATAATATATGCAAATTTGACTATGTATTGCACAGTTTATAAAGTTATGAAAATTGTATTCAAATACATACTTTATCATTCAGCTCAATCTGTTCCAATAGTTAATTGAATTTATTAAATATATGGTGATAAATATAACATAGCAATCGTGTTATCTGTAGGAAAATGTTGAAGGTAATCAACTTATATTTTTCATAGAAAACAAAGATGTTTATATAACGAGGAAATTATGAATACGTAGAATAGGAATGACTGTATATATTTGATATCCGTTAATATAATAAGAGAGATTTATCACTTTTAATAGAATGTTTGAAGACATTGATTCTATGGTCTTTATGTGACCTATCTATGACGTCATATAAAGGTCATGTGTGTCTCTGGGTTTCTATGTGAAAAGGTCATTGTGTGTAATAATCGTGAATTTCATCACTGCATTAACAGTACTTTTACTATTTATTCAGCGCCTTTGACTTTTTTGCTTTTTTTGCATCGGGCAAAGCTTGCAAACTCACATGTATCAACAGTATTCGAATATAGCAAAACTCAGGGTTGCCAGACTTATTTCCCAGAATAGTTGTATGTATGAACCCATAAAGTAAAGATAGTGTGTACTAGCATTGTGTTTTATTTTCCCTTTAACTGTATCGTAGCACACAGGAAAGCAGTATAAAGTAGTATGAATTTTTAAAATTATTTAAGAATGTTATTTGGGGTAGCTATATCTTACGGTCCCAACCTAGCCCATACCTACTTAAAAAAAATAATACTGGTAAATTCTAATTCTGATTAAAAATATTAGAGAAGTTTATTATCTGCGCCAACACAACTTATATTTTTCACTGCTGAGATTTTTCTTATTTTAAAGCAAAACAAAAACGCAAAACTATTTTGATTATGAACATTTTAATGAAATTTGGTATAATATTATAATATGTCCTGGAAATTGGTTCAATATGAATATACCAATCAAAATCATGGCAATCATCATATTTCCATGGAATATAACCAAGATTGACCAATAATCATGAATTCTCGATTTATAAAAACCAATTGGCAAGTTAGTTTTTTATTTAAATGTGGTTTCTCTTATTAGAACTCTCTTACCGCAAAGAATCGCCAACGACAGTCGTTCTATTCTTTAAAGCACTTTATACACTGTTCACAAATACACTAACCTGTTTACTATTTAAACTCTTTACTATCACTGTTACACAACTTAGTCTCTCGATCACACACTCAGCGGTTTATTATAACTGTTACACTTTTATCACAATAGTGCATCCGCACAACTTGTACTCCCAATTTCACACAATGTCTTCTCTTAACCGACCTGCGATTTATATACTTATTATTCTTAGTCAAATCAGTATCCAATATTACATTTACTTTATCAATTAAACTTCTATACAGAGATTCAATTGTTTTAGTCAAATCAACAACTAACATCTTTTTTTTTAGTCAAAACCAAACTACCACATGTATAAAAGCTAACACTCTGGAATAACTCGTTGAATTGAAAAATAGATTTTACATTTCATAGCAAATATTGGAAGGAGAATTTGATGAACAAGAAATGGATACGACTAGTCTATGGCAAGGATGTGTAAGGTGTGTGGGGAGCACTGGTATCAACTAAAATTTACTATTAGCAACCGTCATTGCCTTAATAACCCTGCCAAACAACCCTTATAATCACCATCAAAAATTTAACGATTTATACTGTGGTAGATGTGGATAACGCTATTTCTTTCTTGTGACTAATCAGAAATACGAAATTTTCGTAGAGGTAACGTTCTTCCTTATTTTATTCGATCTGGCCATAACGATTTAAAGAAACAACACTCATCATCACCAAAAGTGGCTGTCATAAGAGAGATTGGTTACTTCCTTACATAAAGAAGCAAAAACAATTGTATCAGAAATTGCAAAGTATTGTCCAGGGAAATCCTTGTCAGTTTTTAGAAGTTTAGCTTTGTGATAAAATTTGTAAGAATATAGATACACTCCTGCCAAAATCGAAGGTTACTGGATCTCACAGTGAAAGAGTGTGTGTATGCGAACAAGTATGTTTAAAATGAAGGTTGGTGTTTACCCCAAGTCTTAATAGAAAGATAGAAATGAAGAGTAGGTACGAAGGATCAATGAATGAACATTCTCGTACTTTTATTAAGTTGATGCAAGAGAAGCAGTCCTTCGGGCACGGGGCATGGCGTTTTAGTAAACTAGTGTCCGTCTTTAAAAGTAAGAGGGTAACAACAAATATAGAGGAATAAAACTCATGTCAAACAACATGAAAGTACTTGTGCGCAACAAAATAGGCATATGGTGCTAGCACCATAACACTAATGTTTGACAGTGCTCCTTTACCAGTTTGATCTGAAATTCAATACTTTGGCTCAGTCATTCAAGGTAAAATAAATTGAACATTCAAACAGCATCAACGCAACTTCGATGATATGACGTCAGATACCGGAAGTAATACCAATGCGTCTCCCGATTTCTCCTTAAATTCAAAGTGGTAATACGACCTGCCGTAATGCTATTTAAAAAAATAGATAGGCAAGTGAATGCTGCCGAAATGGGAATGTTGAGATAAACGTGTAACGTGGTGCAAAAGGATAACGCAACAAATATGTAAGAAGTAGTTTTGAAGTAGCACCAGGGATAGACGAGGAGAAATGATGTTTCATTATATGATCACGTGATACGAAGGGATAAAAAGGATATAACCAGTGGATTTTTTTATAATATAAGAAGGGCAAATGAGCCTGCGGGTCACCTGATTATGAGTGATGATATTTTGTTGTGCATACAGTGCGTTCTTCGGAACACTCTCCGTGATAACGGCGGTAGAATACGTATAAAAATGCGATATTTCGCCGTAACGCCTTAGGATCAAGACTTTCACAGAGCACTCGGTCCCCTATAAATCGAGCGACTCGTAGGATGTGGTGAAATGGTAGAAACTGATTCTGGGGCGACCCTGACCAGAGATAAGAACAATATGCCGAACTTTAATTATATTTGGGTGTTATAAGAGAAGAAGGCGACCGAAGAAACGATAAATAATATAGCAAAGAAGCATGTCTTAAGTGCGACGACTTAAAATCGAAAAGCGTGTAAAGAATTTAGCATATTTCGCTGACCCCAAATAATTCGGGTAAGGTGGATAATAATCCCATAAACTCTGAATTTAAAACAAATTTCTTTTGACTGTTTATTAGTTTGTTTAATCCCGCAGGATGGACATAATTATTGAACAGATTTTGATAAATTCTGCTGTGATAAGACATATTCTCCGATGACTTCAACGATATTCGATAGTTTCCACCCACAGGAAATATCTTACACATACCTATATTAATTAATACCTTAAGTTAACAACATTATGTTTCATTACTTTTACTAGTAACATGAAAACTGATTTGGTCTTCGCAGGGAAAATATACACATATTAGTGTCAATGGTTTCATTTAAGAAACCCGGTTTAATAATTTCGATCAATTTCGAATTAGTTTTCCGAATGTAAAACGCTCTTGATTCTATGCAGAATTACGGGCAATAGCTTACAAAAAAACAATAAAATGTATAAAACCTTATGTAATAATATAAAATAACTACGCTAACAAATAACAACTTTTTGGAATAACTGCTTACATTTAGTATTTGTACATGTTTACATTATTATAAGTAAGATCATGTAGGATAAGATATTGTTGACCACAAACGCTAAATAAAAAAAAACTGGAAGATAATAAATATGTAACCGGACCCTGCTCCAAGGTTTTTTCTATCTATATTTTTAACAGTTCCGACCTTATTTAGTCACATAGGCGTCGGAGTTTGAAATTACTAAACAACAACTAGATTAAAGCATAATTTCGGACGAAACATAAAAAAAAAAGTTTATAACACAAATATCTCGTCGCCAAAGTATCACTGGTTTTTCGTGGTTTCACTTACTAGTATAATACTCCTTGGTTGCATTGTCTCGCGTTCTCTTTCTCTCCAAACTTGGATGGATGGTTCGTTACACAGATTGAATATCAGTCAAATCTTATCAGGTATCTTTGATGCAATGAAGTTTTGTTTGATCTGAATAATATTACTCTGTTCGCTGGTGCACCAAACATAGACAGATTTACAAACATCAAGCAGAGTTGACTTTTCTCTTCAAATTCTAAGCTGTGGTATAAACATTATTGTATTAAGATTAATAATAGAAATGTGTATACAGATATGATAGAGCCAGTAATTTCAGTCTCGGTATCTAGATCGATTATTAATCCAGTGAACAAAGTGGAGAGAGCCAAGATGAAGCCAAAACTTAAGTTGGTATTGAGTCGTTTCAGTAATACAATAAGTATGTTATACACATACATACACGTATTTTCTATATAACACAGTACATAAAAAAAATCTTAACTTTTATATATTTGTACAGTTACAAATAAAATAAACATATTTATATATGTCGGAGATAGATGCATATTAGTGACTTGCTCGTTCTTGATGGAATATTCTGGTACAGGATCCGAGGCGTAGGTCTCAGGCAATTAAACCACACACACAATATGACAATTCTTGTATTAAATGTAGGTAATCAATTCTCACAAAATTACTTAGTAGGTATACAATTATCAGAGTTGCGTGAACTACCGATCCCGTTTGGGGTCCGAACTGTAAGGCTCTCACTAATCAATTCCTCCTCGACTCAATGCTCTCCCATATTTAAAATGTCTCCGGTGCCCCTCCAAACGATTCCGGTTACGTGACTCGTTACGTCACGATGTTCACACCCCACTGTTACAATGATATCAATTGAGTTACTAATTATCGCTAAATTATCGTGATCTACGACACGGCCATACTGACAAGTCACACGTCCTCGTGTGCATGTATCTCTATGGAGTGACAATAACTATGTCTCCTCTGAGTGACGATAACCACGCGACCTACATCGAGTGACGATAACCACGCCACCTACATCGAGTGACGATAACCACGCCACCTCCATCGAGTGACGATAACCATGCCACCTCCATTGAGTAGCTTTAGGATTCGCGGTTGTCCTGGGATGTAGGGTCTGAAATAAAACAAATAACTCCAAGGATAACTTGCTCGGCTATTCTGACAAAACCAGTGAATGTCACGTCTCAGGTTTTTACTCTATACACATTCTTAACACAAGGTGTGCACTACACCTTATTTACAACAGTTAAAAACTACTCTGATCATTAGATCCATCACGTTACTTTACAAAATCAATCATGATTTTACCAGACTTGCGTACTCAACTCAGCTCAACTCAACTCAATACTTTTGCAATATGATACAGTCCATCGATCATATCCAAACAACTACCATGAACCAGTCCTTTGGTCATGTAAAACACAAAACAGACCCATCGCCTACACGTGTTACACCACACGTGAGGTGCGGTCAACAAGTATGAGTAGGCAAGCTATTATCTGTAGTGAATTCAATATCACTTTGCTCAACTAAAACATTTAGTTCCTGAGGGATCTTGTGATCGGAATGATTTGAAATAGACTTTCTAATAGAAAATTATTAATCATAACCTCTGATAAGATCTATAACGTACTCTGGACACTATGATCGTTACCAGTTAGAATTACTGAGTTATTTAAATGTTACACAAAAATTGTTTGCTACACATTCTGTGATCAGAGAACTCTCAGCACAAGAATCAAAACAATATGAAAATGACTCACCAAAGTCCTATAGTACCGTTAAGGTAGCTTACGTGACCATTTCAACCCTTCTTTTTCTGTGACTGCCTGCCCAGCGGCAGTGCAGTATCGAAGCTACCGGAACCCCTGTTGCACCTGTGCCTTTACAACTTATTGAAAAACGAAAAAGCCGTTATAATAAAGTTTAACATCATAATTGAAAATAAATGACTACTCAACTAAAGCCTAAAGCAACCAAGCACCACTTTTCATTACATTTTAAACCAAATATGTATTCTAAAAACATCATAAAATACAAAGCATGAATCTTATTCGTCACATATGGCTTTTCACTAAGCCCTACCAACAAACCTCCTGTTTGTTTCATGGCATTGCTTTCAATTCCGAGTCCCACGGACTCCCAATTGAACTAAGATTCACTACTATCACTTTTACTCAATCGCTTTTACTACAAGCTTTACTTCAAGTGGTACCTAGCTCTCTGGCATCGCTATTTATCAAAAACAAAGGTTTTTTAACTTTCTCTATCATGCTCAGATCAGCCCAGAGAAGTACCCATTATGATCCAATAAATCTCAAATCAAACAAAATTCAAGTGAGTAGTGTGTCTCTTTTGTCCGGCTATCCCAGTAGCCCTAAAATCAAGTCATCCCTGTGACTATCTGTGATCATCCCAGTGATCAAATTACCCATGGTCATCCCAGTGACCAAACGTGATCATCCCTGTGAACACTCGTGATCATCCCTGTGACCAACTGAATTTATAACTCAAGAGGACACTACTCACAACTCACACACAACTTGATTGTCATAAAGCAACTAAATGTCACCCTCACAAGGTTCAGAATCACTAACATCAATGGGTACTTGTCCATCGGGCATTCTTCTTAGCCTATCGTGAAGGTTGATTGCTAATCTCAATACCAGTCATTGCAATAACAATAATAAAGTGCTTAACACCATATTTTATCGCTTAATTTTCTTTAACTAGCGAGTATTTAACGCAAAAATTGGAAGTAAATCGAAACGAATTCACCTTTATGCTGCGACGTGTCCGATGGTGGATAAATTGAGCAGACCTCAACACGTTGCTCGCACCGCACTTTACCAGTACCGCTGCCATAGCTGCCATCGCCACGACCGCCGTTACCACCATCAGCGCCATCAGCGCCATCAGCGCCATCCACATCGCGCCATAACCGCCAACAGCGCAGTGTCGTCACGGCCAGCCGCGCCGCACCGTCACCGCCAGCGCCGTGCTGTCACCGCCAGCCGCGCCGCACCGTCACCGCCAGCCGCGCCGCGCCATCATCGCCATCCGAGCCGCGCCATCATCGCCATCCGCGCCGCGCCATTACCGCCATAATTTCTCAGTTCTTTTCTTTGTTCATCAGCAGCGACTTCTTCTTTCATAAAAACTTCACTAGATTTTTTTTGATATGTGGGTAGATCTCAATTTTGAAGTTTCGAGATAACATAAATTTATTTTGATTGATTGATTGATTTACAACCATTGATTGATTGTATTGATTCTGGAACTTCATTGTTCTTATCTTGTAGTGTGCGTTTCAAATAATAAAATCACTTCATTTCTTGCTTGACGTGATATTGTAGCTTCAATAAACTTATCTCGCGGGTAGTTGGTGGTTGTAATGCCCGAGTGAATCCCACTTCTGATGTCGGAGATAGATGCATATTAGTGACTTGCTCGTTCTTGATGGAATATTCTGGTACAGGATCCGAGGCGTAGGTCTCAGGCAATTAAACCACACACACAATATGACAATTCTTGTATTAAATGTAGGTAATCAATTCTCACAAAATTACTTAGTAGGTATACAATTATCAGAGTTGCGTGAACTACCGATCCCGTTTGGGGTCCGAACTGTAAGGCTCTCACTAATCAATTCCTCCTCGACTCAATGCTCTCCCATATTTAAAATGTCTCCGGTGCCCCTCCAAACGATTCCGGTTACGTGACTCGTTACGTCACGATGTTCACACCCCACTGTTACAATGATATCAATTGAGTTACTAATTATCGCTAAATTATCGTGATCTACGACATATACATGTAGGAAACATGAAAAAAAATGCGGGTAGAAGCAAGTAACTTGTTTTAAAACACTGTTAACTATTACACATTCTCTTCGTTTAGATAAGTACGAGTTTCGAATGTATATTTTACAAAATAAACAAAATTATTATTTTTCGTAAAACATAAAAGGTATCACAGATAATATTCCTGCCCGCCTGAAGTGCAAACATTTAAACATAACATTTCCAATACGTAACTTCTTCAAAGAAAAGTATTTTATGCTAGCACTAACTAAATTTAACCATTCGTAGTAATAACAAAAATAATAATACCTTATATTGCTCTTTACAATTTCAAACAATAGCGTAATTTTGAAAAGACACATTTATGTGTCAAGTATTAAGGAAACTGCTCGTTAGCAGTTTCCTAGCAACTACAAACTACCGTCCAAAACTTGAGATCAATTTGATGCTTGCTTTTAACGAACAAAAAACTAACAGAATCTTATTAATTCTAGTAGCATATCATGTATACATACTAAATCACTAATATTATATATGACACGATAACTTTAATTTAAACCCGCCTCTTCCGCGTTCGAAATAATAGTAATAAGTTTATCATTTAAATCCTTCCGCAAATCTTCAGTTGTTTTTGTGAAAGATTTAAGAATTTCACCCAAAGTAGTCTCACCATCCAAGGAAGTGCTAATTTCTTTTAAAGCACTCATTGACTCACAAATTTTCTGAAATTAAATGGGTTTTTAAAATAACTTAATTTCCATTTTTATGGTCTTTCAAAATCTTTTTTGAAAACCAAAAAAATCTTCTCCTTGGTAGTAGTGATAATTCATAACATATTAATATTTAGGAGCAATACTATGAACTTGTACCATTCGAACCTTATTATACTTTTCAAGAATACAATTGAATACTAGAATTTTGGCTAAAAGCTATTTACTAATAAATAAAGCCGAATATTATAAGTAGCTTATTTTAGTTCAATTTATCAACAGCCAAAAAGCATTATATTGTGTATTAAATAGAACAAACCTTATTAATCACTATATCGTCAGAGTCACAGTCATCTGAACTGTTTGAAGCTCCGACGTTACTGTTCAAATTTTTGAACTTCTCTAACAGCAAAAATTTGTGGCGCAAACCTTTGTTGGTCAAAACCTTTGGAAATATTGCAATGTTGAATCTTTGAACTTTATAATTATATAATTTGCAAAAATGTATGAACATTCCACATATCATGGGAACAAAAAAATATATACTTACTAAATCAGCGCTCAAATCTTTTGATTCAAGTTTCTTAACATTCTGTACATCCGATTCTGATTCTACACAATGCCATTCTACGTTAATATGTTTGGGAATATAAACTTTTCTCGACAACACCCTGCGAAAATAAGATTATCCAAATATTTATTGAATATTTCAACAAATATTTTAACTAAACTTACTATATAAATCCAATACTTACTGATTAATCTTGGTATATGCCTGTGTTTCTGGATAAAAATCTGTGAATTTAAATCCCGGAAATTCAAAGCTTAGATTATTTTTATTGTCCTTTCGCCCCGCAATCCATCCAAAGTTCTCTACGTTTTTGCATACTATCCATACATTCTTCCAAGACTTCTTTGGTGTACAAGACATATCTTCATCGTCAGAAATAATATAAACATCATTGTTTTGTAAAGTACAAACTACAGAAGTAGCGAGAAAGTTTTCGATATCCATATCCATTTGGTCTGGATCATCATGACGATGATCATTCTGTGAGCTAGATGGTACATCATCTAAAAATAGCTTATTTTCACAAGATTTTTTGTTAATTTCTTCAGGTTTAAGTATATACATGCCACCTTCGAATTTTCGTTTACGAGTTTCTGTTGTTTGGATTTTATTAGTTTCTTTAACTTGTGGTGCAATTTCAGCTATAGGTTTATTTACTATGGTAGTTTTGTTAAATTCGTTATTTTTGTCATATTGCAAATTAGAGTCACGCGATATTTTTGAAGAACAAGATGCTGAAGTGCTTGCAGTTTTAATTGGACTAATTATTAAGTGCTTGTTTAATGTAATAGGTTGAAGATTTGACGAAACTGTTTCCATTTGTTCAAGTGGTAATCGTTTAAAAAGATTTTGTGAACTCAAGTGGTAAAAGCCACTCTTTCTTATTTTAATGGGCTTTATTACTTTTTTCACAGGACGTCCTTCACTGTTATCATTGTGAGCGGTAGGAGAAATGCCAGTATCGTTATTATTGGCAACATTATTGTCAGTATCCAATGTCACTATTTTGTCTAATTTTGAACTATTTGATGGCATGTATAATAAAGGATTATCGATGACATTTAAATTGTCTAGTTTATTTGTTCTTATCCAAATGCCTCTTGTGCTGTTCTTCTTTTTTCTGGCTGCAGTATTTTTAACAGTTTCTATGCCTAATCGTTCGTTTTCCTCGTACGGTCCTATGAAGACACAATAATCTTCCTTGGTCGGTATAGCATATATTCCAAACTGTGGGTCACCTTGTACTGTATTGCACTTTTGTGATGATAGCCTGACTGTTTTTCCTGATAACCTTGCGACGTTAATAGCTTTAATTACGCTATCATATTTAACAAAAAAGCCTTTATTATAAAACCGTATTTCACTAAAGTCAGTCTCAATAGTCATGACGAACCATTTAGATAATTCAATATTCTCCTCGTGTTGGGGGTTTCCAAAGTCTTCAACATTATTTCTCTCCGTATCACTTTCATCTACATCTAAAGTAGGTATATTATCAGAATCCAATGGTTCTAATGAACTATTAAAATATCTTGGTTTTTCTAAGGGTACAATTAATTTGGTGATATCTTTATTTCCATCTGTATTACCATGTACATCTGACTTTTCATGAACTTTTGCAACCGAACCAACCAATTCCCAACAAAATGATAAACCATTTAATATACAAAAATTGTCTTTTAAATCAGAGGCATTAGTTAACAAATTCTTAACTGTTATTGGATACTTATCAAGCTCAGATAAAGCAATATCATTTATATTAATACAAGTTTCGAAAAAGTTATTTTTTATATCTACCGCCATAAAAATACGAAATGGTTTGTGTTTAGTAAGCAGAAAATAGTTTTTCTTATCTCGGTACCTGCTCAATACGAAT
Source organism: Napeogenes inachia (assembly GCA_959347355.1). Taxonomy (NCBI): domain Eukaryota; kingdom Metazoa; phylum Arthropoda; class Insecta; order Lepidoptera; family Nymphalidae; genus Napeogenes; species Napeogenes inachia. Next base: position 18,168,161 of record OY365797.1, read on the forward strand.
TCCCAAGGATACAGTGCAACCTTACCGCTCTTGGGTGGATCTAATGACAATTTTACTAAGCTTTTTTCAGGAGTTTCTTTATATTGTTTATAGCTTGTTTCTAGCCAAGTTACTAGTTTAGTCTTGTTAGGTAATCGTTTTTCATTTGGTTTGGATTTAGTGTCTGATTTTTCGGGTAATACATTAGAATTTTCTATAGTACTGTTTTCAATTACATTACTCAATAGTTCATCTAAGCTTGAGGTTGGATTTGTAACATTAGGAGTGTCAGTTGTTTTTTGATCAATTTGCCTAGTCTGCGATAGTTTACTTTTATCTTCTTTAGTTATCAAATCCATCAATCGTTTTTGTAATTTTTTATCATTTTTCTCCAGATCCAATATTTTTTTATTTGTATTCTGATAATATATGGCGTCATATTTTCTACCTTTATAAGAATTAATTCTAGAACAAGTATTAATAACATAGACACTAGGAACTACTTTCGAATGATTAGTGTCACTGGACCCAGTCCGAATAGATTTATCGGGACGAAGAAATCGAGGTCTAAGATTACTTCTTACACTGAGCAATTCATTTTTCAATTCACTACTACCTTCTATTGGATCATTTATTTGAACCATTTCAACGTCACATTTACTAGATTGAGGAGGTCCAGTGTCATTTTCATTTTGGGAAACTTTTATTTCGTCTGTATTATGGTTAAAACTATCAGTAAATTTACCCCGACAAAAACATTTATATAAGTTGTGTATCATGCACCACGGTTCTATATCTTTGCAGTCCAACTTAACACATGCTACCGATAACAATTTCGTACCATTCAATGCGGCCTTTAACGGCATGGTACTATAGAATTCAGCATATTTTTTTGAAGTTTTCCAATTTCGTCTTTGAGGTTTTAGATGAATACTTTTTTCCTCGGTCATTATCACGGTTTGATGAAACTTTTGTTCTTCTTTGGCTAATCTCAGTCCCAGTTTCTTATCAAGATTAACTAAACCAGGTAAAATATCCGAACAATCACTATCAATGGAATCCAATAACTTATATTTTGAAAAGTCACAATTGCACTGAAACATACATTCCAATCGGCCACAGTGCCTCTTTAAATCAAATTTACATTTTAAGGATTCACATACACATCCTAAAGTACAGAATTCGTTATAGCATGTATTGGTAGTGCTAACTTTTAATGCATCAGATATCTTAATAACTGTTACATCTAATCTGTTTAATTCAGTAAATTTTCGTTTGGGCTTATCTTTTGAATTGTGGTTTAGATTTAAAGTCTTGGTACTTGAGTTGTCTCTGGGTTCATCTTCTCCAAAATACATTTCATCTTGTTTTAAACTTATATCTACTGAATTTAAAATATCCTTCATGATAATGTTTACTTGCGATAATATTGTGGACTCCTCTTCTTCTTTTTGTAGATTAGATATCGATACATTATGTTGAAAATCATTCGTGATGTCGCTATCATGACGCATAAGTAATCTGTGCTGCAGGCACTTATAATTTAAATCGAATGTAATGTTACAGTCTTCAGTTATTTGAGCTATTGTACCGTTTTTCACAGTACCTAGAACCGATACGGCAAAATCTGCCCATTTTCTTGAGATTTTTCCTTCATTGTCAAACGAAAAGGTATGCTGAAGCAATGCATTAATTGTGGGTGCTAAAGCTTTTCCTAATGACGGTTGAACATCAAGACCGGCTCTAGGCAAATTTACTACTTCCATGTCGCCAAATTGGTACTTCTGATACGATGTATCTAAGTATTTCTTTCTGGTTAATGGACCTGGTCTAAAATTAACATTTAAGGAATTGTGCAATAAGCCTCTTCGTTTAGAAATTAAAGTTCGTTTATTTATTGGTTTCAATAAAGCACATTTTTTATCTTTTCCAATATCATAGTTAATGATAAACTTTTTCTTTCCAGCTTTACTACCGCTTACTTGAATTATTTTACCATTCCAAAGAACATACCGGGATGAAAATTTACAATCGAGTGGATTGATATTCATAATCATTTGCCATACTTGTCTTGTAACAGGACTGTCATTGTTTAGAATATTCTTTGCTATTTGTTTTGTCTGTTCTTCCTTTGACGAACCCCCTCTTATTTTGCGCATTAATAAACTCTTCTGTTTTTCCAATTCCGCGGGTAAGTAACTAAATACATCATTTTCAAACGTGTTCCGAATATCTCGGACCGTTTTGACTTTAACCCCATTTTTTTTCTTTGAAACGTAGTATTTATCGCTTCTAGGTACAAAGTCACAAATGCTTTCTTTGTCTGATTTAGATGAAAGTGGCTTTGCAGGTACGATATGGATTACGTCATACAAGTTGTTTTTCAAATTATTGTTAACACGTATTATATTCGAAGTGAATACTTTGCCTTCACACTCCATTTTGATAATATCTGAAACAATATTAGGACAAAATTAAAAGCTTTTTTTTTAAGTTTGAAAAATGTCTACACTAAATTTTTGCGACTATATTGTAACCGCAACATGGGCATAGTAAATCTGCGTGTGTCCACCGATATCATTGCTGCAAGATTGTTTATCGTTCTTTCAGATACGTATTGTAGCATGTAAATACCAATATAATACAAGTGTCCGATACAAAATAGCAATTAGTATAATCGATAACTACGAAGTCTTTGTTAAGAAAAGTATCTATGAGTGTCATGTTTCAATGTACAAATGAAATAAAGATAATAAATAAAAATTAGGTTATTTCATTTAAATTAACGCATGGTTGTAACGGGTATTAGTGTCAAAAACGTGTATTTTTTACTTAGGAAATTTGTAGTTGGCTGAGCTTAGAAAAAAATCACGTCATACATATCTAAATATAATATCAGTAATTATTTTAAGATCTATGTAAAATGTTTCATTGCAACGTAAACAAAAAATATATATAATTCTTAATTATTAAAACTGTTTTTTACGTTTCTAGTATCGCTAGCTAGCCAATAGAAATGCTTGATAGTAAATGTTGTCATTTATCGTAAAAGGTACTCAAATTAAAACTTTAACTTCTGAATACTAATTAAGTTACACTACAATATAATACTACATACAAACTCACTATTATACGTAAACAAAGCAGCTATTCCGATTTAAAAATAATAAAACTTTACAACACGATCTTTCCGCCATTTTGATTATAATATTACTGTCAAATTGACAATCTAAATCAACATGGACGAGCAGAGAAAAACTTAAGTTTTTCATCCATTGCTACAGGTAGTAAAAACAATATTTAAGTTAATCAATAAATTCAAGTACATTGATGGGTGCAGAAAGTTTATAATATTGAATGTAATGCTTTTACCCCGCTTTTTTAACACTGAAGTTTTTAAATAACACTGATATGTCAAAAATAATAAGCTTTATAACCTACAGATAACAATGTTGCTATGCTTAAAATTAAACAGGTTGGTGTAGAACAGTAGAATGATAAAATGTATTATGCATTTGATGTATTAGTATTTAAATAACATTTGTTGTATCATATTTTTCGATATTTATGGACTATATAAATGTGTTATATTGAAAATCATACCCATGAAATAATAAAAACATTTATTTTATATAAAAAAATCATTGCGTGTTTTATAAATAAATCACTTCAGACAGCATATTTATAAAGTACATACCTTTACAAAATTAAACTATTTTCTTGAATTTGCCTGAAAATTGAAAGATCAAACCAATTCTCATAATTTATTCGTTCGTTGATCACGTGTTATTGTAAAATGGCGGCTGAATTTGCTACACTTGCACCTGTCACAACATATTGTGTAATCTATAATAATCGCATTTCTCGAGTATCTAAACTCCACATGTAACCATTAAACTAATGATACTTAGGTAAACCAGTTAAGACATTGCAAGATTTATATGGTTATGCTTCGTTTTGTATGTACACAAAAGAAAATATTTTATGTTATTATTTAGTGATACAGATAAACTACATTTTGTAAATTGACATTTATATTTTGTACGTATTTCATTGTAATATGATTTTACATGTATTTAAAGATTAAAATTGTTACTTTCCAAAAAAATATATAAAATTGTTCACACAGAATATTTAACCTAGTCAAAAAATAACTAAGCTTTTTGAACCACTTTTTATCAGTTTTCATAATAATCACAATTACAATGTTGTCATAATGTATTTTTTTAACATTCTTCTATAAATAATAAATATAGTTTAATAAACCTAAAAAACAGACCAAATTAGCTTAAAATGATTATTTATCCTGGAGAACCTATTCTCCAGGATAAATAATCATCGAATTATTAATTTACTATTGGTCCTTGATGTGTACAAATTTTGGACAAAATCGGTATGGAAAATGAGAAAAAATCGCATTCAAAAAATTCGGTTACAAGTAAACAAACAAGCAATTATACACGTAATACACGTAAAAGTAATAAAAGCGAGTTAAAAAGAAGTTATTTTGATAATTTATTTTTCGTTCGATTCGTATTCTTAACGATTCTAAAGCACATACTTTATTTATTTCATTCAAGATTGGAACTTGAATAAGCAAAAAATATTTACCTATGATCACCTAAATTTAATTTTAAAACGAATGCAATGGTCTATCATTTTTAATACTATTTCAAAAAATATTTATGCACTCGTATAGCAGGCTATTACGATCAAACATTATTTTCTTGTTTAAGTAGGTACCTATGTCTATTTTTCTCGAGGCTTATTTTAATTATTAAAATTTCAAATGGCCTTGATTAAGCATCAAGGAAAGTCTGTAATATTGTAATATATGGCAATACAGAACTATATAACTATAATTTTTAATCTCGATTAAATTATACTATCTATATAATTGTATATTTATTCTATTATATTTGAATTAGTCTAGCAATAAAATAATGTGTTTAATATGTTTAAGTCTGAACTTTTTTAATAGGACTAATAGTAAATTAATGTTTTTTGATTATATTACTATTTGTAATTATATTATATGTTCCTATGCAGTAAAATAATGTCGTCCTACTCTTATATTTGTTTAACTCCTTTCGCATCTTGTCATTGATCTCATCCTCCTGAAAATCTTGGTAATTTGGTTGGATACCACAATAACAAAAATATTGATTTATTTTATAATTACAAATTATTATTAGTCGTTTTGTTGTCACGACAACTAAGTCATTTGATTCAACTTGAAAAACTCAGAATTGTATTTCAACTATAAACAGTTGTCATAGTAACACATGAAAGAGAATCCGGAGTTTCTTTCCGGTTCTTCTCCATGGACCTACACTTTAGAACCGTGCAAGTAGTCTGACGTTTCATAAAAGCAATGTATGCCTATTTGAAACTTAAAAAAAATAATTTTAACTTTTGAACACAGCTTTAGTTCTCTGCAGGCCGAAAGATTTTTATAATCTTTTACGTAATTGTAAAAAAATTAATTGGAATAACGGTCTCATTTTTAAAAAATATAAATAAACTATATTTATAAATAAAAAAAGCTTGCCCTAACTCAACAAGCTCATCAAAGCCTAACTCAAACACAATCCTCAGCCCTTAATTCTAGAATTTAGTCATAATTCACCTTTTACCCTTATACCTATTATTTAGGGTTGGCGTAATAGGTATTGTTATTTTATCCACACTCTGTTTTGAACTGGAGAAAAAAAAACCCATAATGCAGGCACGCTCAAAAACTAAAACTTATTGTTACCGAAAGCCGTTCTGACATGGTTACTAAAACGACAGAGATCAAGTCCACCTAGTGAACACTTTTCTCTTTCATGGCATATAACACCAAACCATACTACCAAATATTTATGAAATACCTTTTTTGAAGGTTAGTTCTATTGGTATACTGTCTAGGGCGCACTGCTTTTCTATTTTTCATGCTACGCATCTCCTTTCGAACTTTATCTATATTTACCTATCTAACATATTTGTTTTGTACATCTACTTATTTTATACATCTAATATTCGGAACATCCCTTTTCTCTATCTTCCGTTATTTGGTAGAGTATGTTTGGGCTTTTAAGATCAACTAATGCAGTATAATTTTTTTGTTTCTCTTGCTCTGCCAGCTGCTACTTCTCTTCTAGATCTCTTCTTCCATTATATCTTTTCCTCTTTTACATTTTCATTTCTCAATCGTTATTCTGCCAATCTTTGAAAGTATTTTTATTTTCTTTACCAGTTTTTATCCTCTTACTCCACCACCATTAGTTTTCAATTCGCCGAAACTTCACTTTATCTTCTTATACTTGCCACCACAATAAAGTAGTCACAACCCATACAAAATTTCTTAAAATCTGTCAATTAGTTTACCTTGCCCAGACAAACAAATGAGGACAATTGTAATACATATATTAAAACACTGTAAAAATACATTCCTCAAAACAGTATTTTTTATGTTCCAATGTTGATTTTGCGGTTGGGATATTTAGGGCGGAGAGGTTCCAGATGAAGTATCTGGGGCTCACCCTGGACGGAAGATGGGGCTTCGGGGCTCACTTCTCTCTGCTGGCCCCGAAGTTAATCTCCACTGCAGTCGCCTTGAGTAGGCTTCTACCCAACGCCGGAGGGCCGCAGGCTCCTTGCCGCCGGTTATACGCTGGAGTGGTGAGGAGCATGGCCCTGTACGGTGCTCCCATATGGTCGGGAGCCCTCACCGCGGATTCCAGGGCCCTTTTGCGTCGCACACAAAGGGTCCTAGCGGTGAGGGTGATCAGGGGGTACCGTACGGTGTCATACACTGCGGCCACACTCCTGGCGAGCGATCCGCCCTGGGAGCTACAGGCGCGGGTCCTCGCCGGAGTGTATTGGCACCGGGTAGAAGCCCGGGTCGGGCGGGTTAGGCTCGAGGCGGATCGGATCAAGGCTCTAGCTCACCGAGCCCTGATCCGACAGTGGAGTAGGGACTTAGGGTCCCCGTCGGCCGGTCTTGCGACGGTGGGGGCTATTTCCCCCCATCTCGATCGTTGGATCGGCCGGCGGCACGGGACTCTAACGTTCCGTCTTGTGCAGGTGCTCACGGGGCATGGGTGCTTCGGTGAGTACCTGCACAAGATCGCACGCAGAGAGGCGGCCCCCTCCTGCCACCACTGTGACGAGCCCGTGGACACGGCTCGTCACACCTTGGCGGAGTGCGCAGCCTGGGACCGTCAGCGTACTGAGCTGACGGCCGTGGTTGGCAGCGACCTCTCGTTGCCGAGCGTTGTTTCCGCGATGCTCGACGACGAGAGGTCCTGGGTCGCTATGGCCTTCTTCTGCGAGCAAGTCATTGCCGCGAAGGAGGCCGCGGAGCGGGTCAGAGAGGCAGCCTCCTCTGAACCGCTCCGCAGGGGTAGGCTGGGTCGAAGGAGGCGGGATTACGCCCGCAGCCTCCTTCCCCAGCTGTAGTGCCTGGACGGGAGAGGGGGGTGACCTCTCCCGCCCGTTATAGGCCTACGAGGTGAGGGTGTCCCTAAGTTGATCGGGGCCCCTCGCAGGGGGTTCCGCCGGGGCGTCACGGTGAGTGCGAAAGCGATCCCGTGGCGCCCCACTAAGGCGATGAGGTCAACCGTTGGTTTTTTAGTGGGTAGCCTTAAAAATGGCAGCGTCCTCTATGCTGCCGGGTAGTCCCACATACCCCCTCGGTCATCACCTTCCTGGCCGCAGGGATGATGCGTAACGCATTTTTCCAACGATAAAAAAAAAAAAAAAAAATTTAGGGCGGAGAGGTTAGCCGATGAAGTGGTAAGAATTTGTAGTTTTTTTTAAATAACGCATTCTTTCGATTCCAAGCAGCTGGAGTCAGGGCCTTAGTACTAGTAGAAACTGATAAAAGAATAAAACAGAAAATACATTTAAAACGATATTTTATTACAGTACAATAAACGTATACTGTTTGTCAAATCGTGTCGAGTTGTTACTTAAAATTATTTAATACGCTATTTTCTTCTTCAGTTCATAGTCTTCATCCCGAAATTTATCTTCTTATTTTCGACTCGTTAGAACGCCTAGTAAAGCAATGTTAAGGAAATAATACGGATAAGTTAAGATATGAGACATCACTTCAATAAAAGCTGATTCACAATTAGTATCAATGCATTTGAAAAAAAAATAGTATTTACAGAAAATCTTGTGAATATTGCCAGGTTTAAATGAATTATTTGCTATATTAGGGACGGCACTGCAGTTGCAATAATTTTGAATTTGGGAAGACAGAAATAAAAATTGAAGTACCTCACAAATTCAACTAACTTTATATCACGTTATGTTATGTTATGGATCACGTTACAAAATTGAGTAACACTCATACAGTTTTATAGATTTTTTAAAAATCTGAATGATATTAATATTGAATGATATGAAATGATATTACAAATTAAACGGAATATAGCAACACCATTAACGCCATTTGAAGATTTAATATTTATTTAAAAAGGATATTGTTTATCTCTTGACTCTTCGTGGGAGCGATCTCTAAATGGAGATTTTTCCTGTGTACAAAATTATATTTCACATTAATCAGATTTTGTGTAAATATTTGAATTATACCCAACATCAAAGTTAGAACATACTCTTTTGTGGTACTTCTCATAGTGATGGTCTTCTTGAGAACCGTTCTGGTGACTGCTCATTTTAGCTACGGCTGAAAATGTTTTAATTAATTAAATTTGAAGTTGAATTTATGTTCCATGAAAAAAAAATGTAATAAACACATAATAGAACAAATACTGTTTTAAAATAAATACTCTCCTTTTTTTACTATACACTATATACTCATTTTAAACTATAGTAATTATAAATAGGATTAATTGTGAATTTCCTATAGTATATGAAGAAGTCATACCCTTTTGTTCATCACGGCGCCTCTTTTGTTCTAGAAGAGCAGTCTCTTCAGCTCGATCCTTGCAACAAATTATAATATTAACTTCTTTTATTATCTGTATTCTATCTAATAGTAATTAAGATACAGCAAGAGACATCTCTATAAATCTTGGTAGAGATAATCGTAGAGACAACTTACCCTCTTGCGACTCATCTTACGCTCTTTCCGTTCATCTCCTCTTAGTTTTGCTTTTCTCTTCTCTTTCTCTGGCGATCGTTCTTCAATTTCCTTACCACCCTGCTCAAAAAAAAACTATTATTTTAAAATATTCATACACGTTAATATTTTGCCATTTTTGATGAGTGATTTGTGTTTTGGGGAATTTTCTTAAAATAATGTCCGAGCCAAACGGCACATCTAATTAAGGTAACACTAAAACTTAACATTTTCAGATGAAGATCAGTTAACTTTGATGTAAGATGCATCTTTTCTTCGATCCGTTGTTGATAGTTGTTATTTATTTTTGATTCGTTATTATTTCTATTTTTGGTTCGTTATTATTTCTTATATCCCTTTCCTTGGTTGACGATTGGTTTGGTTATTTGATTAGAAATTAGTAGTTTAGTTTATTTATTAAATGTTGAATTCCTTTTCATGTTCGAAGATTACACACACGTTTTTAAGGATTATTTGCTTAGAAAAGAGGTAATATATTTTTTAAATATCTTCTTCCTTTTCTTATGTATTTGATCATTGTTGCGTCGAAAATAAGTCGTTGAATTTTTCCTTTCTGTTTGATTCTCGATTCGATTTCTCTTGCTTTATTGGTTTAAGGAGAGGTTTCTTATTTAAGTAGTTGTTTGTGCTAAAAGAACTAATCGCATTTGTTTTGTTTTCTTGTCGTCCGCCTGAAGTTATTTCTTTATCGAGTCTCCATTTTTAACTTGAAGTACTATGTGAGGAAAGGAAGAACACTAACGTGTTTTTTTCTTAGCTATCTTTTGGTCTTTATCTTCAAAAGGTTGTCCATTATTCTTTTCATATTTTCAATTTCACGATATCTTCTATTTCAATTATTTTGAGTTTTGAATTCTTTCGATCTTTTCAATATCTTTATCCTTGCTTCTTTTTTATTCTAGAATTACCTTAATTCAATGTACCCTTTGATTCGGCTAGATATTCAAATACACAAATTAACCTTACCGGTGCTCGACTGGACTGGGCTGACTGAACTTACGACCCGACATACATCAGTTGATATTTATTAGGTTTTATATTTAATAACGTTTTAGTTTGGTTTCATTATTTAATTTTATCCGATATCTCGAACACAGCATCATTTCTTATTTTTTCTGCGGCATCATTAAAGTTGACACTTCCTTATTTATCAGAACTTCATACGTATTCTTAATAACATCTTCTAATATTCAAGGGCAATACACATTTTCGAGCATCTTCAATCTTCCGAGACCGCACTTTATTTACATATTTATTATTATTTGACAGTTTATATATATTTGAACACATTAAACACTTTCAGTCTTTTCACAGTCCATGTAGTTAGAGTCCTCGGTCCTCCGGCGAGGTCCAGTCCAACCATCAGTCCATCAGTCCATCAGTCCGGCGCGAGAGCGATGCAAGGATTTATTAATACGATACTCACCTTGCTATTGCCGCTGGTTTCTACTTTACGACGTTTCACATCTGTAATATTGTATTCATTAATTACTCATTTTTTTTATATTTATAACTAATATTATTAAAAGGAAAGATTAGTTTGTATTCAAAAATAGTGTGAATTGATTTTTTAGTCTTGTCTAATATATTTTTATTTTTTTATTTTAAATAGTTTATTCTTCTATCTCGCCCTTTTTGAATCATGTCGAAAGTTATAGCGATCAAGTGTTGAATCTTATTGTTCAGTAAAAATATTATTTTTTGGACCACATATGTACGTAGGGCTAAGATCGAGATAATAACTAGCTACAAAGCTAGAATATTAAAACCGAATAAAGTACATCTTTTAATAATTGTCCAATTGTTATATTAAAAAACTTTACATTATTTTTTTTTTTTATTATATTATATGCATTAAAGCTTTTAGCCAGCAGCAAATGTAATCAGTATCGGCAAATTTTCATATTTTTTAAGATCTTTAAAGACTAATATTGCGTTTCCTCAGTTATTATGTATTTATATGACTTACCACGATCTAAGTCATCGGTTGGATGCCGGTGATCATGAGGCGGTGAAACAGTCTCCAGGTACCGTTCCTCCTGAAACAAAAATTATTTGTAACAAAATGTAACTATAAAGTTTATATAAAGTTCTAAACCAAAATATATATTTTCTTTATTAATATTGTTAGTACATGCACTTACTCTGTGTAACCTATCTCTGGGTGATCTGTCTTTACTACGTACTTCTTCCTTGTTTCTCTCCTTTGCAGTTCTACAAAAAAAAAAAAAAAGTTTTATAAGTATGTTAAAATCTCAAAATTAAGAACATAACAAAAATATATTAATAGTGAAAAGTAACCGGGCAACGTGTCCGTGGATAAAAGTTGAAACAATTAAAATAATAAAATAAAAAAGTTTTGTACAATAAATTTTATAATAATACTAAAAAAAATATAAAACGAGTAAAATAGTATAAAATGTAATAAATACATACGATCTCGATTCACGTTTAACTTCCTTCTCTCGGTCGGAATCTTCACGACGTCTGTCACTTGTTTTGGTTTCTTTTTTCTCAGTGTCTTTTGTAACAAAAAATAAGTTAAAACTACCTTCTAATGTTTCATAAAAATTAACATATAAATTAGTAATTTATAAGCGTATACTATATTAATTATATTTTAATGAACCAGTATTATTTATCTATCGACCAGTATACAATGGCTTTATAATACACACAGTATAGTCAATAATAAGAGCAATAGTTACCAGTAGGAGTAGCTTCAGCGGCGGGTTCGCGCGCCTTCACGTCGCCCGACGAGAGGTGCACGATCTACACAGAGGACATTCAATATATATATATATATTAGTAAATGTTTCCAGCGACTCCGTCTACGTGCATGGAAAGGCATATTAGTTCCAAATCTATACATCGAAACTGTAATATTTGGCCATATTAGCATTATTTTTTTAACTGTTTGTGAGGGTCGTAGTGTTATATTATAAATAATCTATAAACTTCCTTAATAGAAAAGTAAAAACAAATTCACAAATCTGATTGATAGTGCTAGAGATTGGTGCGAACCAACATACCGGCTTTATAATAGTATCATTTATCAATAATAAATGTATTTATGTAAATATATTTGGCAATTATGGTAGTTTTAAGTAATTGCATCGTGAAAGATGTCATACCTGGTGAAAATCGCTCTCTTTCATCATGTGAGGAACTTTGTTTCGTAGTTGTCCGCTGTACCCGGTCGCCAGCACGTAAAGATCTTGACGTTGAGTTTTTTCTTCTTCTTTAACCTATACAAATAAAGTTACTTCTATCATACAATATATAAATAACATTTAAAAGAGTTCTAATTTAATTGACATAAACTACTTCTTAATCTGTAAACAAACGTTTCTTTACTGTTTACCTACCATACTATTTCAAATTTTGCAGCTTTTTTTTTATATTTATAAAAAAAGTATATAGAAAGATAAAAAAGATATTATCAAAGGCGTAAATAAATTCCTTACCTTCTCAACTTTCTTCTCAATGATCTGCGCCAGCTTCTCGAGGACGGGGAAGTGAGGCAAGACTCGTATGAGGACTATGAGGGCGTTACGAATCTGAACATAGTCGCCGGAGTCCAAGCACACCACCATCGCCTTAGTGATCTTGTAGTGCCACTTGTGACATACGTGTCTGAGGGAAGTATCGATTATTAGTTCATTTAAACTGTACTATGAATATATTTGCATAAAGAAAAACAGGTTTTTTTACTGATTTTGATTTTATATTATAATTCTAGACAATATTACAAACATTATATAGAAGATAAAATGAATTTAAAAAATTAATAAATAATGTACCTGTAGTTCTCGTATCCCACGTGGTCGTTGGCCTCCGTGAACTGGTTGGAGACCCGGTACTTGGTGACGAAGCCGGGGTAGTGCGCGCACTCGTGGTGGAAGGCGGCGCGGTCGGCGTGCCAGCGCATGGCCGTGCGCAGGACGCGGCACAGGAACTGGCCGTAGCGGGCCGCCTCGCCCTCCGTACACGACATCACGGAGTACGTTATGTCGCAGAACAGCTGGGGAGAGGGGACAGTCAGTCCTCACGTCTGTCGAACTATTAAATGAATTGATCTGTAACAATTGTCAGTCACCCGGTCGTAGCACAGCAGCGTGGAGAAGTTGGGCGTCTTGAGCGCGTGTACGGCGTGCACGAACTCAGCGCAGTAGAGCGCGTCGGGCGCCGTGAAGACGCAGCGCGGGAACAGGCACAGCTGCATGAGGCGCGTCACGGTCTCGTTCTTGGCGGACTTGGCGGCGCGCGCGGGGAACCAGCCGCCGCACTCGCGCTGCAGCCGACCGCGCACGCGGGACACGTGCTCCTCCTGGCGACGACGCTCCTCCTGGAACGGACGGACGGTCGGTCGGATGTTTATTTAGTAGATGGCCGATGCCTGCTAATCTTCACAGGAATCGGATAATTAGTTATAGTTAGATCGGCCGGGAATCCGAATGATATGGAAGTCTCTGAAGGGCTAATCTTGGGTCCTCTTCTCTTCCCTGTGTTTATAAATGATCTCAGTACCTTTGTAGATAAACATAATGAGACTTCTTTGATATTTGAAATCAAATGACATCGAAAATGTATGACGTTGTAATCCAGGCCCTCTCTTACATAGTGCATAATAATCATAATCTATGTTCGTGTAGTTTTCACAATAGTATAAATTAATGTATTTTTAAATGAGGTAGCAACAAGGGCGTGATTCATAGTTTTTCTAGGAATAACTGTTGGGCTGAATGAAAATGAGACTCTCATGTCCTAGTAAACTTAATTCAGCTGCATATTATGTTCTTGAAAATCTGACGAAACTAATGCCTAGTTAAATAATTATAGTTGTAGTACAAAGCAAAATGTCAAATCCTCTGGGGTGGCACTGCTGATATAAATACAATTTGGTACAACTTATATCCCAGAAATTGTTTAAGAGATAAGAATAAGCAAATCAATTTCCTCACCGTAATCTATTTTAAAGTCAAAGTATAAACAATTTTTAACAAGCTAGCAGCTAACGTTCAAGTGTTAATCTTCAACAAATTTATAAAAATAACTAAGAAACGCTACCGGAATCTATATTTCCGAATATTTAGAGATTGATATACTACCGGTATGAAGCGATCTATGCCAGGCTACTTTAAGATTGATTATACATGTGTTTATGCATTTTAGATTTTAAGTATGGTATAAATAACATTAAACCATTCCGTTCAAGTTCTTTCACCAGATTAATTAAGGTAATTGAGCTGGTGAAAGAAAAACTAGAAATACCACCCAAACTGGTGGTAACTTTAATAATAATTATACTATTAATAATTATATAAAAGTAACTTATTTTTTTTTCATGTGATAAATAGAAAGATTTTTATTCACGCATCACAAAAAATACTACGAGAATTGAGAAGAAAATTGGCCGGTGTTAACTTTTATTCTAACTCAACATATAAGCAACTTGTATTAGAAAAAATATATTGTATCATTCTTATTGAGTGTAATTTTTATTTATTTGCAAAAAAAATCTAAATATTGAATATTGCCTTATACAATTTCTAATGTTGTTGTATAAAAAAAAATATAACGTAGTTTATTTTATTTTTACTAATATAATATTAAGAATTTAATTAAAACATATTTTCGACTTACCTGTAGTTTATCAATAAGAGTATTAAAGCGCTCTTGTTCCTTCTTTCCTTTGGTTCCCTGGGAGCTATCTTTGGCCACATTAGCGGCGGCAGTTTTCAAACGATCTATTTCTCTTTCGTAACTCTCTACTGGTACACGAAGATCATACATGGATAAGGACCTATAATAAGTAAGGAATCAAAATGTTATCAATTTAACACAAATATAACACATAAAGAGATAAAAAATATTACCAGAAAGTGACGTAAAATTCCGGTGATATATCTTCCCATACTCGAGACGGTAGCAAGGGTGTTATTGACGTCACTACCGGCTCCAACGCCTCTTTTGAAGCCACGTTATATCTCTCTATACTCTTTTCCAAAGATTCACTTTTGCTATCCGAACTTTTTCGAAGAATCTCCGCTTTGGCTGCGATTTTTTGAGCTAAGACCGGACGGTGGAGGAAGAACGCCACGTCAGCATCCACGTGATAGTCCCGAAGTAATTCCTAAAAAATATTCAAATAAATTATAATCGTTTGTAATTTACAAATTATGTTACATTTGGACATCTGATAAACTTCACTGATTTAAAGTACATTTTAAATATTTTGTGGAGACAAAAATTAATGGTTATACTATATTCCGATAGGTGCTCAAATAATAATAAAAGCTTATATCTAATATTTATACAACAAATTATACATAAAAATTAGCTGCAAACTGCATAGTTTCAATAATATATGGTATTATATATTGCAATAGTAACTACTAGGGTACCTGTAAGGGCGGTAACCTCGCTGCGTACTCGTCAGGTGCGTGTGAGGACGCAAGGAACGTGCCCAGCTGTACGAGCGCGTCCTGGCACTGGTCGGCCAGGCGACCCACTACTTTGAGCTGGGAACCTGGAGGTTCACCCGTGTTTGGGCCATCGTCTGCATATTCTACAATTATTATTACTATTATATAGTATATTGGATTATTGGAAATAATATTAATAATATTTTAAAGTTGACATACCTTTCCAAACGCAACAATGTCGCTGCTGAGCGGATAGTATGCATAGAGCTATGTCCAAATTGTTACCGACTATCGCTTCTTTTAATCTGGCTGATGATCGTCTCGTATTACGGACTTGAGAGAAATAGCCAGCCTAAAATATTAATTAAAAATTAAAAACTAGTATATATTTAAGCTTATACAAGATAAACAAATGAAAATATACCTCTCCTTTCAGTAATTCTCCTCCGGCCATGGCATCAAGTTGTTCAGGAGTCATTTCTTCAGCAGCTTCGATACCTGCCATCTTTTGCACTATCTCTTTTAGAATCAGTAAATCATGACTAAAACAACAAAATAAAAATTTAAGACAAATAAATATTAAATCTATTAAAACCAACTTTACTTAAGTTCTACATAATATTAAAACTGCTTGGAAACCAACCTTTGCTGAGCTTTGAGCCTATTTGCAACAAATTGCAGCAGCGCAGTCAACTCAATGTTATGCTTCTTGAAAGCTGCTGCAGCGAAAGCAGCAAGTGCTTGCAGCGCTGGAGGATGAGCGGCTCCCACCGTGCCCTTGCGAGCTGCTAGTGCTTCAACTAGGCAATAGCCGAGGATGTCCAGGGAGAGTGAGGTTAAGTACTTCAGAGATTCCACCACTGGACCAATCAGATTGTCATAGGTTTGTATCTGTAGAAATAAACGTGATTTAATATTATTATGTAAAAAAATCAGTCTACTTCCTAAAGTTGCTAAAGTTAAAATCTTAAAATTAACAAGTAATTTCAACTACATACACAGGGTTATTTGTAATTAGTTGACCACCCCTTGCAGGCAGCCTCTCTACATCAATCCCAACAACATTTGTTTTACAACTTTTTACAAATTTTAATAAAATAAAATAATAATTTGTGTTGTACAAAAAATACGGAACAAATAAATGTTTGCTCCCTCTTTTACGTATTACTGTTTTTTGTAAGAAGTACAAGGTCAACTCCGGGGCGCCATACCTACGCTCGAAGTTAATATTCCAGTTCAGTCGCAACAAACCAGTTTTGTATGGGATAACTTATATTTAAAGAAGTATTAATTTTAAAAAGTCGTAGAACAAATCTTGTTGGGCTTGATGTAGAGAGGCTGCCTGGAAGAGGTAGGTGGCCAATTAACATCACAAATAACCCTATATATACAAAAGCTTAGGCTATATTTCTATCACATATAAGAAACACTGTATACTTAAAGTCATTTGTATTTTTCTCAGTTAAAATATTGATATAAACGAAGATACATATTACATATTATATGAAATCCTATTATAAATATGAGTAAATAATAAACTTACTTGTAATAGCATATAATCAAATAGGAATGCCGGAGCAGCGTGTGACAGTTTTCCAATGAGACGTCCCTGCGGCTTGATGTTCTCCTTCGACACTCTCTTCATGATGTGTTTGATGCGTTGCAGAGAGTTACCTCGTACACGCATCAATGAGGGTATCTTTTCACCTGATTCATTCTTCCATCGAGCGTACAAACAATATCTGAAAAATAACATTCACTCATTTATTTATTCATTCACCATAATTTATATTAATATTTTTATAACAAAAATTGTTTGAGTGACTTTTGGGGGGCGGTTAATTATTACGTAACGCAATTCGGGAAGAGGTTTTGTAAAATGATGGAGATGATCGAACATGGCTTTAGCTAGTTTTGTTTTATTTGATACATTAAAAACTAGAAAATATAAAGTTTCTTTATTTTTCAAAAAGGCAAATGTTTCTGGGGATTCCCTTGATTGGAAGTCATTTTTATGTCGTTCTCTCAAGTTGAAAACCATTTTCGTATAATATGTTTTACGGGGAATTCTGCGACTGTTTTGCGCAACTTATCTGCGACTTTTACGTAAAAATGATAATTTGGGTGTTATGTGAGGGGGAAGGAGGGTCAAAATCTTCAAAAATATTACGTAATACTCGAACGCCCCTTTAGTTATAATAAATACAGTGCTACACATCTGAACTTTCAAAATAATGACACATTCCTAATACATTATTAATAATGATTAAAAGTTTTAATCCATTCCTATAAAATTTTTATTAAGTCCTACCTGCATTGATATGGGTATAGTTTGAGCAAAGTATAAATCTCCTCAGCCATGCAGCAATTCCCGTCCATCAAGGTAAGGGCCGGTAATATTGCTGTATCCAGCACTGTTAGTGCCTCATGATGAAGAGGATCTTCTTTCATCAGCCGAGCAGTTCGTAAAACACGAATAATCTAAAATAAAATAAATTAAGTACTTTAAAACTATATTTATAAATACGAGGGGAGGTCAAAAAGTTCGCGGAATGAGAGGGAGAGAGGTGTAAATTAAACACTAAAATATTTTTATTTTTTAATATATTCTCCCTTAACCCTAATACATTTTTCAGATCTCTCAAATAACTTGTTTATAGCTTCGAAAAAAAAAAATTCTCTTTGGTGTCAAAATAGGCCGAAATAGCGCTCTTCACTTCTTCATCACTGGAAAATTTCTTCCCTCGAAGCTCTTTTTTCATTTTTGGGATCAAATAAAAATCACTAGGGGCTAGATCTGGGCTATAGGGAGGATGTTCTAAGATTTCGAAGCCCATTCTTTGAACAGCAGCCATCGCAACTTGCGCCTTGTGCACAGGTGCATTGTCGTTGGGTCAATTTTCCCCGTCTTTTCTCCCTCACAGCAACTCGCAGACGTTCTAATAATGTAGCGTAGTACTTCCCAATTATAGAAACACCCTTTTCTTTATAATCAATAAGAAGGATTCCTTCTGAATCCCAGAAAACAGAAGCCATGAGTTTTCCAGCCGACGGAGACACTTTAAATTTCTTCGGGGGTGGTGTGCCCTTTTTGTGCCACTGCATGGAGTCTTGTTTAGACTCAGGCTCATAATGATGAACCCAAGTTTCATCGCCAGTCACAATTCGGTTCAAAACTTCATCCTTTTGATCACCACAGAGCGCCAAAAACTCGCGACAACACTCAACTCGCCGCTGCTTCTGGTGTGGCGTGAGCATTCTCGGCACCCACCTTGCACACACCTTTGACATGCCAAGATGGTCGTGTAGGATGTTCAAAATGGTTGAAGCCGATACTCCAATCATTTCTGCAAGCTGCTTCTTCTTTAAACGGGCATCTTCTGATATGATTTTTTCAAGTTTTTCGACGTTTTCTGCCGTGGTTGCCTGGACGGGCCGCCCCGGCCTCGGATCATCTTCAATCGAATCCCTGCCTTGCTTAAACAGGTGGTGCCACTTGTAAACCATGGTTTTACCAGGGCAAGAGTCCCCGTAAACAGAAGACATCTCTTCCAAAATAGTCTGGGGAGGTTTTCCTTGCTTGGTTAGGAATTTGATGACGGCGCGAAACTCAATTTTCTCCATGTTGCAAAAATTCTTCCGGACTGACTTGTTGATTGACGTGTAGCTCAGTGAATTATGACCTAATTGTTTTGAAACTTAGTATTTATACTCTTAATGAGTGTCACAACTAGTGCAGGTAGTAAAAAGTTGCCTTTTCCCCCTCCATACCCCTCATTCCGCGAACTTTTTGACCCACCATCGTACATATGATAGTTCCTATCTTTGGACACAAGGTAGTTTTATATGGCATTTCTTTGTAAAATTCGGGAAAGAATAGGGTGAAAGGTGGATCAGTAAGAGGAATAATTTCTAATTACTATTAAGATTTTTTTATGTATTTACCTTGTACATTAAAATAGGATCATAATGGAGAGATGGTCCTAGCAGCATAAGCGCAGGAATGACTGTCTCTTTCATATCTTCAAAGGCTTTACAGGCTGGTGGTGCCAATGGGGACTTGAGAGGCGGTATTGGCTTGCCTATTATCTTTGGAGCTACACGGCAATAGCTAAGAAAGATAGACAATTAAATAATAAAATTATATTACACATATAAACTATGCTAACATGCCTTAACATAGTTTTGATAAAGTAACAACCATTGCAATTGTATCAAACCACCCTTGTCCGGCTAAGATGCAATATACAAAATTTGAATACTATGCAATAGAAAACATTTATTTATAGAAAATACAACTTAATAGCAACTCTGTTATAAGCAATTTATAAATATTAATATATAGAAGACATTAATAGTGAAATCCTTACATTCTATACAATGGTTCAATCAAAGCATGGAGCATAGTGCACAAAGCGACAGCTGGTCTCTGAGGCACACAAGTTATCGGCAATCTTGAAAATAATGCCGAGAACTCCTTCCATGCTCTTACATTTAATAATTCTTCACAGAGAACTAGCTTCTGATTACTCCAGTATTCCTGTAAATAGACAAAATAAATTATAAAATACTATAATGCAGTCATTCAAGCAAAATATCTTAAAGTTTATGCATTATCCAATACTTGTGGGTCAGCTTTCTCTTCAATAAATTCTGTTGGTGCATTACTTTGTGGGCCCTTTGTTGAAACTATACTAAGCTTCCGTATATAGTCCTGCACTGCTTTAAGTTCCTTGTCGGATTCCTTGGCCATGACTGTGTCATCTGGACGTAACTATACAATATATTTTTTATTAAATCTTGATAAACATCAACAAAAAAATCAACAATAAAAAGGTTGCCCCCTTAATTTTTTATTATTCTGTATTATGTAAAAAGTACCTAAAATGACAATGCCCGGACCCCATAACTACGCTCAGAGTTAATGCCAGTTCAGAGGCAACAAATAAATCTTGTATGGGAAAACTAAAATTTTAAAAACTATTAACTTTAAAGTCGTAAAACAAATGTTGGTATTGTTGCAAAGAGGCCGCTTGTAAAAGGTGGCAAATTATTAAAAAAACTCTGTATATAATTATTTTAAATTTCATTTCAACATTTCAAATACATACCCAAGGATAAATGTCATCTAGTGATATAACTTGGTGTTGTAACAGCAATGCAATAACAGTCATTAATGCTGGCGGTTGCTTGTAACTGTCCAATACTTCCATGTTACTCAATTTAAACCCTAAAACCTCACAAATTACCTGAGCATCGCCCATGTAATTTTTTATTAAAGAAATAAATAGTTTGTCTAAGTGTGGACGAGCTTCAAATGATTCTAAAATTATATCTAGAACTCTGTTGGGATCTAAGTTGAAACATCCTGTAAAAAAAATTGCTTATTGTAAATGTTGTCCTATTTATATTGTTAGGTGTTATTATTTGTGCTGTTGGTTTTTCAAATGTTAAATGAAAAAGATATATATATATATATATAAATAAACAAAATTTGGATATTAAATAAATATTTAAAATTCAAATTAACCTATAAGGGACTGAATGATTTCTAATATTGTCTTCCAGTCAGTATCTTCAGATATTTCTTGATTTAATTCAACTATTAGTTTAGAGTAACCTTCACTTTCTTCTCTAAACAGGTTGAATTTACGTTGCTTATAACTGAAAATACACAACTTTATTGAGAATAATGTAAAACAAAATATAAATCCTATAAAACAAATTTAATTCACCTTAATTTTTAAGCTATTGCATTTCATAACATATAATTATTTAATAATAGGGAATCAACACATATGAAATAGGTATCACATACCTTTTATTTGCTTGATGTTTTGACCAGGTTTAATGTATGCATTAATTCCAGATTTTTAAACAATTATAAATTTAATTTATCATATTTTCTTTGCTTCATAACTTTATCAGTGACATATCAATTAAGTATACCACAATAACATAAAAAAATCATTTTCCTCAAAAGTTTATCAAAACAAGAACAATAAATAATTATAAAATATGTACTTACTATAACTTAGTTTTTATTTTAATAAACTTTGTATAAAAGTTCTTGTTCTTGAGAGTACCAACATCTTGTAAAGTATCAATTTCCAAACGTTCTTTTAAGAGTTTATCGGATATAAATGATTCCAACTCTCTAACTAAATAGCAAAAATTACTACGCTCTTCACTCTGTACATCCAGAGATGTTTCGGAATCCAACACACAAACTACATCTAACAGTATTGATGGTATGTCTGCATGTAAAAGCTGAAATGCAAAAGTAATTGCTAATATTGTACTTTTTTTCACTGAACATATTTGATTAAATACTTACAACAACATCTCTAAGGACAGTTATTACTGAATCCTTTTTCAAAACACCTCGAAGACCACAAAGTAATAAATCGTATATTGTTTGAGATAGTCCTGAAAGCTTGTTTGATTTTGAAAACAAGGGACTCCTTCCTTCATCCTTTATAAACTGAGTGATTGATTTCAGGCTGCAAAATAAATATATTATAACAAATATTACATATTCTATGAATATTAAAGCAAAATTATATAGTAATTTATAATGTTTGTTACATAAATATGTAAATATTTGTTATCTCCGTTTATATTTAAAACACACAGAGGCGAACTCAAAATACATTTTCTTATTAACATAATAATTGGATATCGTATGCCTTGGACTGTGCCCAAGTGGGTTTAAGTTATTGTTTTAAATAAATAGTCATAATATATCGTTAATATCAAAGGTTAAAGGGAACAACATGTGGTAAAAGAAACCAGGATCAGGAGAGATTTATACTTAAAACATCTTACAATTGTTCTCGTCCGGACTTTTCCCAAGCTTTACAATAGTCAGATACAAATTTAGTAAATGTCCCCATATTGAGACTGAGTTGTTAAAAAAATATATTTTCACAACAATTGCCCAAGCACAACATACGCCGCAGCCATGACCGAATCTGGGGTAAAAAAACCACAGTACAGACTATAATTTTCTACCCTTTAATATAGATTATAGAACATAAAGAAAAAAATTACTTAATTACCTTGTATGTAACCATAGAGATATTATACATTTTATGGGTAGAACACAGTACATATACATTAACTGTCAGTACGTAATATTTTATTGAAAAATTTCAACATTCAAGTAAATGACATTAACTATTAAACTAATATCTCAGAAAACAGAAAAGTATGTATTCTAGGAATAATATTAGACTAATTAGTGTTAATTTCTCACGATTCACGATATGAATAATCAAAGATATTATTGCAATTTTATTTAAATGAAGAATGAATCCATACTGGCATGAGTCTAATCTAGAAACTCTTGGAATTTGGAGACTGACCTGCCGCTGATCGCTCTGTCTATTGAGCATGCCAGGGCACTGAAGCTGTATTTGGCAACTCTTTCTATAATCTATCAATTTGACAGTTGACATTTAGAGTTTTACGTTTTTAGTAATGACAAATGTCTCATTTCTACATTTATAGTTTATAAATTATAAATTTTTAAATTTCTGTTTTTCTTGAAATTAATAGAGAAAAAAGAACCAACAATTCTTATTTTATTAAACAATAACATACATTTCATACAAAATGCCCGCATATGAATTAGCTCTAATGTTAAGAGCTATGCCTAAAGCCGAGTTAAAAACAACTTTGACACGAATATCGCATGCTTTATTTAATCGTGGTGGTATTATAAGAAAAATTGAAAATTTAGGGCTTAGACCCATACCTTATAAAACAAGCGCCCACGGTTTGGTACACAGAGAAGCAAATTATTTTGTTTTTAAATTTGATACCTCAACACAAGCAATATCTGATCTTAGAGAAGAATACAGCAGAGATGTCGATATTGTTAGACAACGGTTTTTCAAAGATCAAACTGATTCTCAAGAAACATGTACATTGGAGGAAGAACTACTGCCACCTGCTTATCGAGAAGATGTAAAGAATATGATAGAAGTTGGAAAGACACAAGTTAACCGCTACACTTATAAATTTAAATATAATTCTGGTTTAGATTACTATCCCTTCCAGAAATAGATTTAAAAATACTTTTAAATAATAGTGTAGTGTTGTACATAATTATCTAGATAAATAAATAAGATTAGTCAAACATTTGCTGTTTTAATAATAATAATTTAATTTAATTATAATCTAGACTAAAAGTTTTCATAACCTACTAGACTTTCTGAAATATGTCATTGTAGGTGTATATTATCATATAACTAGTTTTTTCAAAATTTCTCAGTATCTTTCATAATTTGGTATATAATGATAAATACAAGAATACTTCCATTAATGCAAACTAGAGTCCATCACACTATTTTTGGTCACAAACAAAAAAATTATTGTATAAGGTATAATCACACAAAGGAGGACTCAAAAATAGAAATGGGCATAAATAAACAAATAAGAGCTGAACATGAGGCATCCCAAACTTATTTAAAATTAGCAGTCAATTTCCTACAACCTTGTGTATCAAGACAAGGCATTGGTGGCTACTTTATGAGACTTTATAATGAAGAAATAATTCATATGCATTGTCTCATACAATATCAATTGACAAGGGGTTGTCATCCGATAATTGCAGATATTCAAGCTCCAAAAATGCAAAACATTCATACAGTATGCCAAGCTTTCGAATTAGCTTTGGAATTAGAAAATAACGTAACAACAGTAAGTTTTCAAGATTCATATCTTTTAATTAATGATAAAGTATTGTTAATCAAACTTTATAGCATATAAATATATTTATTTAGATTAAAAAAGGAGGTTTTGCATAGAAAAGTTTGTAGTCATTGTGTACTTCTACCTGTTTCAGTTATTAAAAGATTTAGTGAAAGCTGCTGAATTGGAAGGAGATTATCATTGTGCAGACTTTATAACAACAAAATTTTTATTAGAGCAACTGCAGTCTACAAGTGAATTATCACACCATTTAACTAACTTGAGCAGAATAAGTGATAATGAACATGCATTATATAATTATGATAAAGAACTTTTTAAAAAGTTTCCATATGTATTTAATCATATCAACTGAAAGAATACAATAATAATTCATATATTTTATAAGTGATCATGACTGAATTATTATCAGTGGAGTGGAGTGACAGGGGCAAGTAGTGTGGCATTTTAGGACGTTAAAATGAATTATATTTTTGGTATAAAGTAACCTCAAGTGAAAATTAAACTTCTTAAAATTTTAAATAAATAGGGATGTTATAAAGAATTTACCAAAACGGACAGGACTGAAACTGCGACCTCTGAGATACGGTTTCAGGCGCTCTACTAACTGTGCCACCGAGTTGCTAACCGTCTTGATAAATTTAGCACTGTCGGCTCCTTATTGATAGAGATGATTATTTATAGAACGCTCTATCCCGGGTGTTTAAAACCTACGGTTTCTCACTGCTTATTAAAATTGACTGTTTTAAATATGTGTCTGCGTGAAATAAATTTACAATTTATTTTAACGGTTGCTATATATTGAGACAATTTGATGCAGCAAACCATTCATGCAAATCATTTGTGAGGGAACTATGCGTGTCATGCATAATCCAATATAACTACAAGAATCAAGATTCTAAGGATGTATCTAGTTGCCACTTTTATTCCACGGCACGGCAAGAATTTATTTTTCGAGTCTGAATGTATATTTGTCATTGACTGTCCTTAGGAACATTTAGGTAGGTAGGTACAAAAAGAAAAAAATAATCCAATGCACACAGTCTCAGTTCAGTTTACTTTTCGCTAATAATCCAAACTCGTTTTTCTCCAAATTCTGTAAAATTTATATATTATGAAAAAAATCCTTAAATTCCGTTACAAAGATAAGAAAAAAAAATCTTAACATAAAACAGAAATATATGACAGATTTAATTGGACTCTTTCATATTGATTTTTATTTTTAAAGCTTACCCACCCAAAAAGATAAGTAATCGAGGGTTTTTTAAATATTTTTTATTACAGTTTTAGGTTCGTACTTATTCGATTTTAGGAGATACCGGTAATGAACTTACGGTAATACCGCTCTCTAGTTCAACCAAAGCTTAAAAATAATTTATTCTATTTAAAATTATGTAATAAAGCAAATTTTTACAAAGTTAACTGTGCTCTGTCACGTGTTCTTCATTGGTTCGAAATTAACAATTTGGCATTAAATATTAAAAAAACTAAATGCATAGAATTTACACTTCCGAGTGTAAAGTCAAAATTGTAGTTTATTCCTTAACAATGAAGTGTTAGAACTGACTGACTCGACAACTTTAGATAGAAAGCTCCAGTGGAACCCCCATCTCTCGACTCTCGCAAGCAAACTTAGCTCAGCCGTCTTTGCAATTAAAAAAGTAAGACAATTAACAGATGTTAAAACGGGTCGACTCGTTTATTTTAGTTATTTTCATAGTATTTTGTCTTACGGTATTTTATTATGGGGCAGTGCTGCCGAAATTAATTCTATATTTGTTTTACAAAAAAGAGCTATACGGGCTATTTGTAACTTAAAAGCTAGAAACTCCCTAAGAGATGTTTTTAAAGAAATCGGTATACTTACGGTCGCTTCTCAATACATTTTTAATAACATACTATATATACGTCAAAATTTAAATACTTATACTAAAAACAGCGACAGACATACGATAAATACAAGAAATAAAAATAAACTCGTAACGCCTAAATTTCGATTTCAAAAAGTTAACAAATCCTTTATAGGCTTCAGTGTACGCATATATAATAAGGTTCTACAAGATAGATAAAGATAGATAGATATATTAGGTCTTGCTTTTCTTAGTTTTAAATCTAAAATTAAAAGCGTATTATTAAATAAATCTTATTATAACTTTCAAAAATTGTTGTTTAATCGAAATGTGTGGAACTTCTGTCATTGATTCATTTGCAGGGTCGATGTTATAATGTATAAGTGAAACATTGATAAATTTCATGTAAAAAAGCCACAAATTTTTCTATAAGTGGTGGCTTTGAGTTGAGGTAAAATAAAATAAAAAACACATGCCTACATTATGTTTACGTAAAAAAAAATATTATTTAGAAAAATAGCTATAACGGTCTTTTTATTACGCATAGTTATAATTTTCCTAAATAATAAAATACGTGAACATAATGTAAGCATGTTTTTTTATCATTTAAAAAAAAATACATTGAACCTTTTTTAAGAAATGTGTTATTTATACAAAGAGTAAAAATAATTATCAAAAGACGCAAATTATACTTGTTTTACAGCTCCTAATAGATACCAAAATGTTTCTATTTCGTGCGACAGAGATAACGCTCTAACTTTTTATAATTTTTATGACTGAGACTGAAATTGCAGACATTGTTCAATTTCATTAATATTACAGTTTCGTAGAGCAACTCTTAACTTAATTAAATTGTTATTGTTGTAACGTCCTACTAGAGAAAGTTTACACCAGCTCAAGTACCACTTCTCAACGGTATCTGAAAAAATATGGCAAATATTGTAATTATTGAAAAATGATTACCTAATAGAATTCAATAATAATAGGTATTATTGAAAAAAAACTATCTTTAGTAGCCATTTCATTATTCAATGTATTAGATAGTAGGTCATCTAGTGTACTAATATCGCCTTGTGAAACGCTGTTAGTGACCTAATGCTCTGATCTGATTGGTGGACACTCTTGTCTCTTATTCGCTAATATCAAATAGTGCGTTGTAGAATGGATAATGAAACAGGCCCTTCATACGGTATTTTTTGGGGTTAAATAGTGCGCTGTAGATTGGATAGTGAAATGGGACCATTAATAATCACCGATAAGATCTTCGAAGTTCTCTTCTATATTATTGTCATCTTTGGACAAAGAATTCCAAATACGTAAATAGTCGCTGCATAATACCGGTTCAGTTTCATTTTTGAACGTACTTTCATCTAAATCTAGGTAACTGAAAATAATAGTTTAATTAATAAGAGGTCAACGAACTTATAGGGCGTGTATTTTCACAGGTAAGATGACGAAATAGTGGTAATAGAATCTATCAGGGGCACTAATTTGGGTGTTTACCTTATAGATTTTTTAATTTCGTATTCCTTATTTTGAATGTAGGCGGATTGAAACTTATCTTTTAAATTTGCAAAGGAATGTTTGCAGCAGTCCTCTGGAATATCTGTAAAATGATGACATACTTTTTATAAAAAAAGCTTGATTGTCAGTTATATAATTAATATAAAACCAACCACAAGATATGTCAGATCGAATATTCTTTCTCATACAACAGTTCGTAATAACATCTTTTATTAAAGATATTGTAGATATATTATTTGATTTAAAAGAAGCTGAACCCCGTCTAAAACAAACGGTTAGTACAATTAAAAAACATAAAAGAAAAATTATATTAGGTAATATAAAAAAAAAGGTCAATCTTTTCTTAATCTTACTTAAAGGAAGAAAACATGTAACATAAAGCGAACTTACTGGTATTTACATATTAAAAATGTATCTAGGATAGTATGAGATCGAGCAAATATAACGTTCGTGGATGGTCTCGGTAATTCCCCGGGGAGCACTTCAGATAACCACGACGTCATTTCCGCTACGGAAAAACTACCGGATACATTCATCTCACACGGCCTAAAATAATGTCTATGAAATATTTAAGTAACGGTAACTTTTAATGATAATTGGATAATAATTGAATTGCTTAGACCTTTCAAAAGTAATTATAGTACCTTTGTTTGTCTTCTATATCGGCAGCTTCGTATTTAGAGTAATGTGGCAATAATGGTAAATGTAATTTTATAAGTCTGGCCACCCTCGGAGCCCCTGCTGGTAACACATAAATTAGAACTCTAGTAGCCTCAGTTTTTGTCTCATTATTGCCAGATATGCGCATACGCATCCATAGTCTTCTAGTGCCAGCTTGGCAGCGGATAGTTGCTAGAACTTCCGCTTCGTTTGTGTCCTGAAAGTAAATTGAACAATTGATGATCTATACATATGTACCTACAAACATATGTAGGTATCAATAAAAAGTATGTAGTGTGTTTGTAATTCTAAATTAATAGCTTTTCAATAAATGGTTATAAAAGTATATACCGTAATTACATATAAGGTATTTTTTTATATTTGGGTACGTCTGTCGGTCTGTTTATTTCTGCTAATCTCTGAAACGGCCGGATCGATTTTAAAAGAACTTTCACTGGCGGACATCTGATATTAAAAAGAGAAACCTTGGCTACTTTTATTTCAAAAGAAAAAAATAAATTCATATAAGAAATGAACAGTATCTAATTCAAAAAGTAGAGGTGTTAATTAAAATTCCAATTAGATGGAGTCGCGGGTATCAGCTAGTTTAGCCTAACATACTATACCAATGTTAAAGTCATAGGTAGTGTACGTATGTTCATAACGAATCTTAATTATTTTTCAATGACTCATTTATACATACCTCTTGAGTACATGTGCTTAGCACAGCAGCACTGTCCGTCTGTATTTCAAGCTTATTTTCGCAATATATGAACAGCACATCTAAGGGAACTGCCGAAATAAGTTTTACTTCCTGCCATCCGCAGTGAGTAGCACCAGTTAGCTATCGTTTTAAAAGAATAATAGGAATGTAATATATATATATTGTTATTTGTACTATGTACCAGCATTTAAAGAGGCAAGTCTAAACTTCTAGTCTACATAAGAATCTAGTCATCATGTAAAGAGTATTGTAGTTTGGAATAATGACTATCATTATGTGCCGTTAATAAAGTATTAAAATTCTATAGGTAGTAATTAGACCATACTCTGTAATATAAGTATTTTTACTCGAATCATGAATATAGTTAGGTAGATAACATTGTTTACCTTATAGATTTTTATTTCGTATTCCTTATTTTAGCGCAGGCGGATTTAAACTTAACTTTTTAATGTTATTTTCTTATCTTATTGTGATGACATTAATGAATATTGTATAACTCGTCTCAAAACTTAAAAATGATATCTTCTGGCGTTGTCGCGCTTTTAAGATTATGATTTTTATATTTAACGGAATCAATATTTGATATTATAAAACTATCAAGGGTCTAGTATATGAGTTTAAATTTCCCAGAACCTACCTCATACTCAATTTCTAAAAGCGGTGGAACAGATACTCCAGCAAGAAAGGAACGGGTATTTCGTTGGTATTTGTCTCTCTCACTGGCTGCTTGTTTTTCCAATCGAGCAACTTCATTTCTTTAACGAATTGGAGATAAAATAATCAGATTTGATAATATATTTTAATTTTGTTGTAATGATACAAAAAATACATACTCTAGCTTAGAACGTCTATTAGCCAGAGCATCAACGGTAGAACTCGATACATTTCCTGGCATAAGTCGATTGGATCTTAAAGCAAAAATTCTACCAGAGAAAGTAGCAGCTAAAAGTTCAGGTTCGTCTGTTCCTATGATGCCTCCGCAAACTGATGTGACTGGTTCACCAGAAAACTGAGAATAACATCAATAAATAAGATATATTTATTGTTTCATGAAATAACTAACTAACATTCTTACATATGTGAATTTTAGACGCGGTTTCTCTTCGAAATTTTCGTTATTGGTTAGATACAGCTGGATTGAACCGTCATGACGACCAACGGCAAGATGATAGCCAGAATTATTGGTGAACCATCCAAGACATGTTACAGCTCCCAATCCTCCACCAGGAACTAGGCATTTGCTGGATAATTCTGACCTGGTTGTATATAAATTAAATAAGATATCTGAAAAGCTAAAAGTATAAATAAATTCGAATCATTTACTTACTCCTGGTAACTAACAATACCAATAGAGCCATCGGCTGATCCATAAAAGGCAAAAACATCAACATGGGATAAAAACGGTGGAACTGCGATAGTCGTGGGTCCAGCAGCGATATATATTTTTTGCTGCAGCTGGCCGTTTTCAATAATTAAAGCCTCTTTATTTGCAATTATTACAAGAAGACGAACGCGAATATTCTAAAAATGATATTTTTTTTTCAAACTTTCTTCTTCTTTCGCATTAAGCATCCGCTTGCGTTATTAAGAGTCCACAAAAAGATAAGATACGCAAGCGAAATAAAATAAGGGGTTTACTAAGCTATTTTAATGAAATTTGAACAATTTCGAAAATAATAATTTAACTATACTACGATGATTATTCATTAATTGATAAAATTCTTTATTCCAACTAAAACCTTTTTTTCATGAGACTAGCTTAAAAATTAGATTTGAGGTATAAGAATTTTTGTTTTTAGCGGTTACTTAAAAAAAATTGTAAGATAAAAACATGGTTTATCAATAAACACGTGGAAGGGGTCCCGGGCAACAGCTATTATATCGTATGTTAACAATAATTTGTAAGTATATGACCTATTACACCCTATTATTTTCCCGACTGTAAAAAGTACAATATCACAATTTTAACGGAAAAAAAATCTGCCAAGTGCGAGTCAAACTCGAACACGAAGGGTTCCGTTTACAATACAAAAAACTGCAAAAATCACGTTTTTTTGGTCAACTTAAAAAAATATTTTATTTTGTTTGTTATAGAGGGAACAAAAATACATCACTGTCTAACGTATAGAACCGTCTGAACAACGGACACAAAATAGCGAACTCTTAGTAATAAGGTTCCGTTTTTACCGTTTAGAATGTAAGGAACCCTAAAGAATATATACTTACGTATACGCATATCTTTATTTACAAATTAACATAAGGTACTAAGAAGGTGTTTAGTATCTAATCATTGTTTCAACTTTTCCCTGCCCTGTATGCTTACAGTTTCAGAAATTCAATTGTGAAATAGAATTAATGACTTACATTTGGAGTATTAAACGGAGCTGAATCAAGAACTCTATCTTCACATACATAAGAATATAACTCTTGCAACTCCCTATAAACTGTTATGGTTCTACCACTGCATAAGATTAAATCATTGCTAATTACGGACCTGAAAATAATTATTCTAATATTAAAATATTAACAATAATATTAGTAATAATACTGTTAACATAGAATTTAGTTAACATAGAAGTGATGGTTTCTGATACGGAAGTCTCAATGGCGAAAAATACTTTTCCTTTTTTAGTATATCCTTTGACTTCATTTCCAGAAGCAGTAAAAATTTTATCAGAAGTGTTTCCTAAAAAATATATATCAAATATAAAAGATTATACCCAAGTAATAGATAAAATAAAGTTGAATTAAATTCATTTCAAGAAATTGTTTTGTAACCTGCGGATGAACCCAACTGAACACAGGTTATTGGTTTTCCTGGAAGTGTTTTGAACTGAACAATAGGATCCTCGTCCTTTATGCTTAAACACTGAAGTACTCCATTTTTATCACCAATAGCAAACTAAAATATCAACACTTTTATTATTTTCTGAGTTATTATGGTAAATTATTTTGTAATTTTTTTTTCTACCTGGATTTTAAAATTATTTCGTTTCGTATTTTTTACATTTAGGAGTTTAGAGTATAATAAAGATTACAATCTAAGAACACAAACCGTTTGAATTAGATATTAATAATCATTAAATTTATTTACTTGCCCTTTGTTGTAGTTTTGTGTCAGAAGCTGGCAATATTTTTAGGGTATCCGGATAAGTTATTCCACATAGTGTGTAATCAATTCGGGCTAAATCGTATTCCATTTTATTTACGTGCTTTTTTTGGAATTGCTTTTAGTATCAATCTTAGTTAAAGCACTATATTATTTATAATACTAAGCAATTAATCGATGGTATCATAGCAATGGAAAGTCAACAACAATAGAAAAAGCCATCAAACATATGTTTGAACCATGCTATCTTTCTTAGTGTTTTCATGTAAACATACAAATTAATTAATAAAATATTTATTAGTATTTTATTGTCAAACTCACCTAAATAATAAAAATACATATTTACTAGACATCAAAATAAGATATATAAAATACGTTTTTTCATAAGATTTAAGAAATAGATAAGTGTTATACATTACATCTTTAACAATATTATGCTATTTCTTAATTTGATTGTGTAATGTTTTATAGTCATATAAAAACATTTAATTCCTTTACAAAGCATATTGTGGTTTCAATACAATATACTGTAACATAACATGATGAGTGCTTAGTGTTACTACTTACCTACATAGTGTTTTCTGTTTAAGCTATAATAGAAGTGACATGTGTCAGACATGTCAATTTCACAACAATTACAGAAATACGAATTAATAACCTAAAATTTAAGATTAATTAAATGGTGCCAACTGTTTACTATCCATAACATTTTTATTGCTTTTAATTTTCGGAAACTAAAAAATGGATAATGATAAAGATAATGTTGTGCAGGCAGTCGTTATTATGGATTTATTTAATAATAATTTTCTTCCGATAAATAACGAGAAGCCAATGGTTAGTAAATATAACCCTGGAAATTAAACTGAAATGCCTTTTTAAACAATTTTATTTTTTTTAGGGGCTACTGCCTGTTGCAGGAGTCCCTCTTATTGATTTCGTTTTGGAATCGTTAGTCTCTGGTGGTGTCGGTGAAACCTTATTATTTTGTTGTCAAGATGGAAACAAAATAAAAGATCACATTAAGTAAGAAGTAATTATTTATTCTGTTACGAAATATTCCTAAACGGTTGTAAAACACATATATTTTATAGAAAGTGTAAAGAAGACAAAGTACCATGGAGTATAATGATGGATGTTCAGGTTTTGACATCAGAGACATGTCAGACCATGGGAGATGTGATGAGAGAGATTGATGCTGCTGGTCTAGTCAGAGGATACTTTGTTCTCTTAGGTGTTAACTCTATCACTAACATGAATTTTGCTGCCCTTTTGGAGAAACACAAGTAAGTAAAATGTTTTCATATGTTAACAATCAAATTAAGATACAATGTTTATGAGGTTAATGTGTATTGCAGGCAAACCTGTAAGAAAGATAAAGGTGCAGCTATGACAATAGTGTACAAAGAGGTTGCATGGGAGCATCCATTAATTAACAATGATAAATCAATGTTATTAGCTGCTGATGGCAACACAAACAAAATATTAATGCATGAAAAGTATAAGCCTAATTCAAAGGAACCTACTATTTCTATTCCCTTAGTGAGTATTGAATAAAAATAACAGATGTTTTTCTAAAACATATAGGTATAAAATCACATCACATTGACAAATCAGGAATAAAGTGTAATTGAAAAAAAAATATTTGAATGTACAATTATTTTGTCAGATTTAATGGAGTGACTTGAAGGTATACTAATGGATGGGTGCTACTATATCTACTCATTTTAAACTGGATAGTGCTTTGTGTTCTATGTATTATTATGTGTAGTCAGTAGTGTACTTTGTACAAAATTCATAGAATAATATTATTATTTGTAATGTATTTATATTTTTTTAGGAATGTATTTTAAATCATTCTGAAGTAAAGTTACATCACAATTTAGTAGATGCTAGCATAGCCCTTTGTTCACCGACAGTACCTCCTCTCTTTTCTGATAATTTTGACTTCCAAACAAGAAATGATTTTGTTCATGGCATTTTAATTAATGAGGATATTTTGGCCAGTTCAATATATTACACCTTACTGAAGGAAAACCAATATGCAGCGGCTATTACTAATTGGAAAACTTATCAAACGGTGTGGTAAGTAGTTATCTTTTGTGGAATAAATTTAGTATTTTATTGATACCAGAGTATAAAATGTGTTCAAATAATAGATTTTTTTTTCTTTTCATTACCTCATTATAAATACATTTTTAATCTAAATGTAATTTATGGATTTAAAATTATCAATTAGTTTTGAAAATGAGAAACAATGTCCACAATTTAAAGACACCAACAAAATTTTGATATTTAACATTTTAAAAAATGGTTAATAATTTATTTTAGTTGGGATATACTTCATGACTGGGCACATCCTTTGTCAATTGAGTCTGGTTCTTTTTACCAGAACAGTTATGTATCAATGGGCAATCACAATTTTAGGAAAACTGATTCAACCCTAAGCAGGTAAGATAAATATAGAATATAACTTTTGGGTGTCTGTAAATAAACAACCATGCAACTCTATAATAAGAGTATAGTATATATATTGTATTTTTATGTATAAAAAATAAATTGATTATAGGTCCTGTTCTTTAGTAGAAGATGTTCTTATCGGAAATAAAACTCATATAAGTGATATGGTAGTAATTACAAAATCAATGATTGGAGATAACTGTGTGATAGGGAAAGATGTTGATATCCAAGGATGTCATATAATGAATAATGTTGTGGTAAAAGATAACACGAAGATACTCAATTCCTTTATTGGTGAAGGCTGTACAATTGAAGAGAAATGTCTATTAGAAGGTGTTGTAGCCTCTGATAATAATTGTATAAAGGCAAAGAGTGTACTTAAAGGAAACATTCTTGGAGATTCACAAAATGGTAATGGTAAGTTTATCTTTTAGTTTTATGCAATATTATTATATATATTTTGATATATAGATAGTCTTATAATACTATATTTTTTCTGTTACTTTTTGTGTATTGCACACCTACCAACATCTTCTCCTGTACATCATAAGGTTGGCTGGTAGAGAATGTCTTTGTGGCATTAAGCCCCCCTTTTGTGCCTTATATTGTATATTGTGCAATAAAGAATTAATTAAATAAATAAATAAATAAGTTTAGAGAGTTTATACTACTGCATATTGTATATATTTTCAGTGTCACAATGATTTCAATGTAACCAGAATTGGTTTGTAATGTCAAATAATTAAGAAATAAATGTAAACTATTTATAAGATTTGACTTTATTGAAAGTGTAAAACTTATTGAAAAATATTGTTTATGTAAATATTACAGCACCAAAATTTTTTCATTGTTTAAAAATCCATATCACATTGCTGAGTCTTTCTATGAGTAGTTAGAATGGGCATGCATATGTGCTTAATTTTTCTTACATAATATTTATTTTTTATCAAAATTGTAATTTATTTTCAATTTTCATATTTATTTATAATATCATATACTTGGTAATACTTTGGGTCCTATAAGAACAAAAATAGAAATTTGATGATCTTAAATTAATTGTCGTATATCCTTTTAATTTTATTACTTATACATTTACAGATAAAACACTTGTCAAATCAACATCAGAGAGTGGAACTGAGTGGGAAAATGAGTCTTCAGGAGATGGAGAAGATGAGTTTATTGGATTTGAGAAAGACTGGAGCGAAAGTGACTCATTCTACTCATCTGATAGCAGTGCAGAATCATCATTACCGGACTCTCCTATACCAGAAGACACTAATAGTGAGTTCAGACGCACTTAATAATTCATATATTATATACATGTACTATTGTATTATATTCATCTAAAATTTAATGTCTAAAAATTGTTACTTTAATCAAGGAATTTTGTAACTATAATTAAGCTATTTAACATTTTCTTTCAGTTTTCTTACAAGAAGTAATAGACAGTTTAGCAAGAGGATATGAAGATAAACTTAAGTGTGACTATCTCATTTTGGAAATTAATTCATCAAGATATGCTTACAATATACAATTGCATGAGGTCAACTTCTTCGTTGTTAGGGCACTACTTAGCATGCCAGTTTTGGTTGACAGTAAAAGCGTGCTTAACTCTGTGAAGGATATCTTAAAGTTCTTCCGTCCCGTTCTAGCAAACTATATTAAAACAAAATCTTCCATAATGGATTGTTTAAAGGCTGTTGAAGTAAGCATATGTTTTATATATATAGTAAATATTTGTTTATTGGAATATATTTATACATTTTATTTCAGGAAAGTTGTCTGAAAAACGAATGGTTAGATGGAAGAGCCGGACAAGTAATTCATTTGCTCTATGAAGCAGATGTTGTTGATGAGGACTCTCTGTTAGAATGGTTTGAGGATTTAAATGAAAATACTAGTCCACTGGTCAACCAAACAGGAGTTGTAAAATTCTTTGATTGGCTTCAGGAGGCAGAAAGTGAAGATTCTGATTAAAATATATTGTTATATTTATTTTTTTAAGTTGACAGAAATAAATGCCAATAATAAGAGAAAATCTCTTTATGTCATACTGTAATGAATAAATCATTAAGGTAAATTTAAATAAGATGATATATACTTAAATAAAAGCATATTTTATAAATATTTAATGACTTGCAGAAATTATTTTAATATATAATAACTAGTCTTCCCATAACATTTAATTGAAGAGAAATATTAGTATAACATAAGGTATATCAAATATATATAAGCGAGTCCGGTAGACTTGGTCCTGCCGTGAGAATATTTTCTGACAACAAATCAGACATGAAAAATAAGGAATGCTAGGAATGAGCCTGCTCGAGCTGGGATTAGCTAGAATTTATTAGGTACAGGTTTCCAATGTAATAAAATGTTTTTTAATATTTTTATTATATAACTGAGTGCAGTTATTAAATTGCTTAAACAAAGTCCTAAAAAAATATCACAATCTAGGTTTTTCCCATACTTTTCTGATATTCTAATGATTACCTGCTAAGAAAAAAAAAATGTTAATTGCTGAAGACATTCTTCAGTTATAAATGGTGTAAATAACACAATTTAAACATTGTTTTATATATATATATATTTTAAAGAACTTAAAAATAATATGGAAATACAACCTTGCATGTTATAAATAGACAATCCGGTTTTAAGTTTTTTTTTTTCAGATTAACTCTCAAAGTTTCATAATTAATTTAAAATTAAATACTTTATTTTATAAAATATTCTAGACCCTGTAGTTGATATTGTAACTTTTTTAACTCGAATCTGACTTGGCTTAAATTTTTTAAATTTCAAACCACTCAAATGTTAAAAATAAATTTACTCATTCTAAATTAAATTTGGTTATAGCTGTATAATTATACAAAAATATATTATTGTATTAACCATAATATTAATTATAATTCTACAAGGAATAATAACAATTAATCTATTTTTATGACATTTGAGGTCCTGCAGACAACAATCTTATTATGTATTAAAATTTAGGTTCATATAGGACAGTTTACACATAAGAATGAATACAAGTTTTTATCTTTGGTGTACTGGCATATCAGACAGCAGCCGCTTGAATGCTCTACATTCATTTAAAAGCATATAAGCAACTTTGAAGTTGCATTTCCATAGTTATTAAAACTATTAATTAGAAAAAAGTTAATGACATAAATATTGTTTTTCAAGGTTTTATATACCTCTTTACCACTAGATTGATGACAAATAAACTCACAATAATTGTCATGGCATCAAGTCAATCAAATTACTCTGTGGTAAAAGATAACATGCAAAAAATACTGATTCGTCCCCCAATAGAAGCTCTTTTTATTGTTGTTTTAACCTTTAAAATCGATATTTTTTTTTCTTAATTGATAATCCATTCGCAAGACTTAAAAACAACTATTAACTTTTCCAAATCTCAGACTGAACTGAATCATAGCTAGTTAGCTAAATAAAGAAGTGTCAATTCTGAAAAGTGGCAGTTTGAAAATTTTCCATACCTTTTTACCAGTTCAACAATTCAGTCTATCAAACTTATTATAAGCAGGTCACCAACCTAAGACAACTTTAAGTTTATAATTATTTCAGGGTCTTTGGGGCTGTTAAAATATTAACAAATAAAGGTTTTTTTTTAAAGAGGAACATTTAGATTATCGGATAGTTGCATACTGTTGAAACTGTACAGTGGAGAAGTTTTTAAACTTATTTATATCAAATGATGTTGGCTCACAAGGAGAATGAATTTTAATTTGTCTCATGTGAGTATCTCTTCCGTTTTGATGATTGCTTAGTACAGCTATTTGAATCATAAAGGTTCTTATTGGTCTCTCATGAATATCTTTTATTGGTATCATCTCCCAACCTGAAAAGCAGATAGAATAAAATGTATAAAACGGATATTATAAATATTATACTAAATTTATATATAATATTTATCTTCTTACCACTTGGTTCTATAAGTTCAATAACTTCTATTTCTTGCAGATCATTAAAATGTGTCCCAGCTCTTATTGAGATTCTGCTGGGAGTATAACTTTCATCTAGCTTGTAATCAGTATATATATAGATATGCGAAACCATTGTTTTCCGTTGAAATTGAATATTGACTAGGTGAGGCAATTGTCCATCTGATTGCCAATAAGTGTCCATGCAATCGTCCCGCAGTTGATCAATTCCAAAACCTATAATGATTAAATTATTAACTAGCCCGTGTATTGAAATACAATGAAATGTAAAGGAATATGGAAGCAACCTGGTTTGCAAGATGATAAACTCCAAATGGCATGGTTTCCTACTTCTCGAACGATTCCAGATCTCTCACTGACTAGTGGATCTTTATCTGAACTCATATCTAAATATTTGATTACAATAAAGGCGTCCACTAAAATATTAATTTAGTTTCACTATATACAAGCAAAGTGCAAACAATGTTTTATTTATCAACTGACAAATGTGAAATGTCAATTGTTAAGCCTATACCTATTTCAAGTGTCAACTGTCAACTAATAAGATTGTCACAGGTAATCTGAGAATAAAATTTAGATATGCTATATGTTCTTAGTCAATGATAATATCATTTTTATTGTGTTATTTCTTGTATTTTGTTATTTAAAGATTAGCTTTAACAAGGTTCTCGATGACTACATAAAATTATATGTATTTCACCCTTCTTAATCAAAAAAGAGTTGTTTGAAAATATATGTAAGAACCAAATGTCGTTCTTCCTTTTTACTTTATTTGAATTTCTTTATTCTTTATTGTACACCACACAAAATAACAGAAATAAAAGAAGAAAAAAAAAAAAGGTTACATAGACAATTATATATTATGTTGTACAAAGGCGGCCTTATCGCCTGGCGGCGATTTCTTCCAGGCAACCTTAGGGTTAGAACAGACCTAAAAGACAGAGTGATATAGGGAGGTGGCATAAATTAAAAATAATAAACATACATACAGTTTATAGTTAAGGAACAATTAAAAAAATCTATATTACTCTAAAGGCGAATTTTAAAAATATGTTACAGTCCAAATTTGAAATTGTAAACATCTGATCCTCAATAAATCCAACCCACTATAAGTCTTTTTTATATAGGTGTAGGCATGGGCGTACCCAGATTCTGTGCTAGGGGAGGCAAACCAGATTTCTTTAATATATTTTTGTAATTTTGGAGCTGTAATTTTAATTTTCTGAGTATGGTTTAACAATGAAAGAGCAAACGCTGGTGACTTGTCTTTGCCGGATTTGTTTGTAAAATGCATTAAAGCATTTCTAAACCGCCTTTATTTTTTAAAATTTAGTTTATTTTATTTTTTAATGTAAAATACAATTTTAATTTACAATAGAGAGGTATACGATGTCCAGGGGGGGCAGCTGACTCACCCCCGGCCCTCCCCCTGACCCAACTCGGTACGCAGATGGGTGTAGGTATTTTATAGGCATATATAATTATTAAAAAATAATAAAATAATAATAAATAAAACTACGAAATAGCTGGAAAGC
Organism: Napeogenes inachia; assembly: GCA_959347355.1. Classification (NCBI taxonomy): domain Eukaryota; kingdom Metazoa; phylum Arthropoda; class Insecta; order Lepidoptera; family Nymphalidae; genus Napeogenes; species Napeogenes inachia. The sequence continues at coordinate 18,208,201 of OY365797.1, forward strand.
ACTAAATGGAAAACAATATTTTAATTAATAATTTTATATATTAAATATGAATAAAAAAGAATAAAACAGTTGTTAAATTGTTTTGGTCGTACAAATAAAAAGGTTCCTCAAATATAGGATATTATATAGGTAGGTAGGTATATTATGGTATGTTATATAAGCATTAAATAATAAAACGATAATAAATAATTATGTCGCATGTTCAGTTTCAGCATTGCTGACCACAAGTACCTATGGGAAATAATTTAGTACTCATCGTAATGAATGAACGCAAGGTATTTACTATAATGACCAATTAAGCCAAAAATGGGATGAAAACGGGTTCATAAGCAAATACATCAAATAATTTATTGCATGGCATAAAAGGAGAAAATAATGTAACTTTCCAGGTGCGTTCTTTTTAATTTCAATTATTAATTTTATAAAGCACACAAACCACAGTGTATTAATAAAGTCGACCTTAGAAGTTTTTGAATGTAATATTAAAATTAATATGTATAATCGATTACTAATGAACCAATGACAATTTAAATTTAAAAAAAATATTGACATAATTTAGCGTCAAAATCCATAACTTTATTATTTCTAATGATTACTAAATCAAATATAATTCATTAAAATGAAATTAGGTAAAAAACAAATGCAACAACTTTCAGGATTTGCAGCATCATTTGTAACCTTTAGTCTATCTGGTTTAATAAGCATTATTTATTTTACGGATTGGAAAGCTGTTTGTCTATACATCCCTTATTACAATGGACAATTCAAGACTGAAAAAAAGAAGTGAAACGAAAAAAAATCTTGAAATGCTTTTCTTATTATTAGATTTGAGATAATATGTGCTATTGTGCTGTACCTATAAATGTTACATGAATTGGAAATTGTTAAGTGATATTTAAAAAAAGTTCGTGTTTGGGGCACGCGCTTACTTGTTTCGAAGCTATTGAAATCTGGAAATAATTATAATAATGTTTAAGAGATCAGGTGTGTTGGGATTTTGTTGTAAATGTCAACCGGATCGCGCGCACCCGGCGCTAGCACCCAGCTGCCGCGTGCCCTCGGCCCTCCTCCGGCGTTCGCATTTATTCGCCCTCTGAATAAATAACATTTCACTGGTTTTATAATAATATTATCCAAATTAAAATAATGTTTCTGTAAAATGCATAATTATTTATTTGTAGCTAACTACATCTGTCCTATTTTTTTAAACAATAATATAGTTATTATTATATAATATTAATTAAAAATTCATTTCAAAAGCTTAACTATATGTCTTGAATCTTGATTTGTGAACCAGCCTATCTATTTAGGTTTTAAATTAAATATATGTAGGTATGGTACGGTAGGTACGGTAAATATAAGTATATAGTTTATTACACAAAGGTCATTAATCGCATAATTTCCTACCTAACATGATATCATACGAAACAAAATAAGTTTCTGAATGTAGTAATTCTGCAAATTTTTTATTTAAAAAAAGCTTTATAGAAAAAAAAAACCACAAATTTGAAATAGAAATCATTACTAACTTTCGTAAAAAGATCGTTTATTATTAGATGGAGAATTGCAAAAACTTTGTTTTGCGACAAACGTACAAACCTATGGTCATAGGTAAATCATATTTTATTTAAGTATCCATGCAAAATGTATACAATAAATCATCATAATTATCATTTACTTACAGTTTTCCATTAATATGTCTTATATTTAAATTTAAGCAATGATACAAAATATGTCATTTGTTTTGAGTTACAGTTAGGTAATTTAGGTCTCTGGTAAATAATACTTATTAGAAATATGTAAGGGCAAGAAACCAATTAGAAGACATTTGTATGTTGACGTAGGTAGGTATCTTAAAAACTGACTAATAAGAAGAGAATAGGTACGGTGTAATTGAAAACAAAATAACTAAATATAGAAGAATTTTTTTGTTGTTTTACATTCCATTGTGAAACTTATAAAATTTGGTATGATTAAAGTTGTTGTCGAAATAAATTTTATAATAATAAATATATAACCGATTTATTTATTGGTATTTATTTCATTTATCTTCATAAAATAATACGAAACACATAGGTTACTGACGTCATAATATTTTTAGTAAAATATTACAATATAATTCCTTAACGTGTATAAGTAATTCCTTTACGTCTTAAAACGAACAATCAATATTTAAAAATTATTTCCAACAAAACCACATGGAATAAAATAACTATAACAAAGTTTGTTATTGTTGTCTGAACTTATCAATAACTAAGGGACTATGTATACAAGGGTGGGGGTACCTTTTGAAGGGCTTTAAACTTTAGCTGTAGAGGCCACGCGCTTAGGTACATGCCGATGCACAGTTCATAGCACACTTGCTGTTTGGCGGCTTGCCGGGTGGCCGTGTTAGTCGTGAATTCAAATTTCAACTTCTTACGATAATAAAAAGTGTGCGAACTGTTCGAACTTTGTGCCACGATTATAGACATTGGACTAGTTTTATACTTGTGGTAATCAAGTGATTTTGTGTAAAATGGATTTGTCTTGTGAAGAGAACCTCCAGAATTCCGGTCATAACAGCAATAGTAGTGGACGGACTTTGGATATGTGTATTGCTGGACCTGATCGTGCCCTGGACCGAGATCCTAGGCTTCTGGTGAACCTCCTCACCCTGGAAAGAGTCCATGCTCTGCACACTGACTACTTTCAACACGTTCAGATTGATATTCAGCCTTTCATGCGGAAGGTGGTTACTACTTGGATGTTGGAGGTAATATTTATATCTGTATACTTTCACATAGTTACAAATACTACTACTATATATATTTATAAATACATATTCAATGTTCAAAACTTAAAAAAAACATTAAGGATATTGAAATTGACAACAGCTGATTAACTTAATGTGAATGACCTTACATTTGTAGGCGAGTTAAGAGAAGGAGCTTTTATAGACCCTTTATTTATTCAAATCATCATGGATATTTATACTTGTGTTATATTTAGAAACCTTTAGTCTTTATATTAATATTTATTAATAATTAAAACCTACAAACATAATAAGATATGAATACTGCTTAAACGAAAATAAACTATATACCTATAAATTCTATGAATATCCTACCTGCAAAGGTTATTTTCGTTATACCTGTCAGAATTTCAATAGTTATTATTTTCTATTGGAATACCTATATCGTGTATAGAATGAGATTATTATACATAAAAAAAATAAATGTATCATATTCCTGTAAATTCACATAACACAAAAATCAATATATTTTTTCTTAAATAAGTTTAAAAATGGTGTGACAATTATTGATTCTGTAGAAGTAATAAATAATTCAAGATGTGTATTGTGTAGTGCACGTGGGTTAACTTTAGGTAGGTACGAGCCCTTACAATAGCTTTGAGCGGAAACTTTTTTACCAAAGTTTTTCGAAGGCTCTGTTCGACTTCAATGAACAAGGGAATCTTACCCTGTAACCAGGATTGCAAAAAACTTATCGTATTTATATATTCAACGGCTGTTCGTAATAGGACGGCTACGGTTAGTACCTAATAGACCGTGGATACTACTACGAGTGGTTCCGTATAAATCATTAATAGGGAATACCTACTGTATTGTAGTGCCATTTTAATTAGGCCAAATTATATAAGAATTTATTTACAAACACCAGTATTTAAGTTTTTTGCTCGTAGAAAAGAAGCCATAGGTTTCAGACTGACCATGTTCACACGCTCTATATTCAACTAACCAGATTATCAAGTATTTTTTATGAAAATATATGACTATATTTGTAAATAAATATTCAATATGTTACCAGGTTTGCGAGGAACAGCAATGCGAAGAGCAGGTGTTCCCTCTGGCGGTAAGCTACATGGACAGGTTTCTGGCTCAACGAGCCATCTCCCGTCAACAGCTGCAGCTTCTGGCAGTCACCTCACTCCTGCTGGCCTCCAAGTTCCGCCAATGTCACCCGCTATCTGTTGACCTACTCTGCGCCTACACTGATAACTCCGTTTTTCCACAGGAAGTTAGGGTAAGGTTTAATCAATATTTAATTTTACTAATGCTTTGCTTTAAAAGTACTCATCTGTTTGATTGTTCATTCGATAAATATACACATCCGCACTTAGATCAGATTTCTTAACACCTAAAAAGTGTTCCAAGATAGCTACTTAGATGCATATCGTGAGAGAGGTTAATTGTAAGGTAAAACGTCGTGAGGCAGCCGTATACCTGGCATCCTGCGACGACCGCAAGTCAGAATGCATTGTTTTGATTGTGTGCTGTAAATAGCATCGATTAGCTGAGTCAAATGTCACTCCTTCACCCCAAAGGGACGTCATTATATTGCTCGTTTCCTTAAGTCCCGTTTGAGTTTCCTGTAATTACTTCTTCCGCGATTTAACTCCAGGGGACAAGTGAAGCCATGTCTTACAAGTACAAAGCTGTAACGTGTGACGATGAGACTATTGAATTAGACACTACTTCCGACGGAAATGTGGGTAGCGAGACATTCTGATATGTTGATAAGACGATTCAACACATCCATGTAATTTGATACACGTACATACATGCATTAGATACATTCACATGTTTTGGAGGTTCACACACTGGGTCATTAGAAAAATTGTCATAGTTATAATTGTAATATTGTGTGCGGGCGGGCAGGTGTGATTCGATCAATTTGTTCACTAATGCGCATGAGTTTTTGACTTTTTCACCCTATTCACACGCTACCATTACTTTCCAAATTTATACATATTTTTACATATTACCGCAGAAAGATCATACATCGGTAATCTATTTCTCATACATCTGTAATGAGTATGATTCTCACGCAATTCGTAAGATAACAATTTTCCTGACATTTGGCTTGAATAGTAACCGTGAGAAGCTCGTTCTTAGGGGTCCGGAGGTACCGTATGGCACAGTATTTACTTCCTTGCAATTAAGTAGATCATCCTGATAACTTCCTCGGTGTATGTAAATGAGGTCAGTGGACAGAAGATTCCCATACTTAGTCTAACATTTGGCGTTCGATAGATGGGGAAAATTTATTCATTTTACGGTGGGAATTATTTTGACATGAAATATTACTAGTTTATGTAGTATTTATATATTTTAGAGTATTCCATACCCACCCCTATATAAGTTTTGAGCTTGTGTCTTTCCCTAGACGATGGTCCCCCGTTTGCCCTTTTCTTGCCATTTTTTGCGGTTTCCGCCTGATCCATCGTGTATGACGGTTACGTTTGAGCTGAACAGAATACATAAAGTATCCTTTCTTTAACTTGCTTTCTCATAAAGACTAATTGCTGTACAAATTGAAGCAATCGACTTATGTCAGGTACTTTAATAAAATGGGGATACACATGAATTCGTGGCCTGGGAAATAATTACCGAGAGTTGTGATATCCTCGTAAATAACAGATTTTTATTTTTGTTTTAGCAATGGGAAGTAATGCTGTTACAGCGGTTGAACTGGCAGCTCTCAATAGCTACAGCCTTCGACTTCGTGGAACCTCTGCTGGCCCGGGCACCCTGGGGTCGCTCCAATCCTCTAGTACGAACCCATGCCCTCACCCTCACCTCAGTCTGCTACACAGGTAAATATATAATTTAAGAGATATTTGTATTGCCAAATATGCTATGTTTAGTGATGTCGCAACATGCGGGTCGAACCTTCCTTGACTCTATGCTAATTATTGCCGATAAAGTTTTAGTAGGTACCCATTTTAGTAGGTACTTAATTTTACAACAGGTTTTGAACTGAGGACGTTTTAAGTATGGCCCTCTTTGTCATGCGATTAGTGTACGGAGTGGTCATGTAAGGGTGCATGTATCGGAACGCACATGCCACCCATGCTGTGATATCAAACACCTTGTGCCACCCCATGCTACTGACCCTCTGTTAAACTCCCTTTGTACTCACAAATTATTGCAATTGCGTTTTAGTAATTTGGTCCAGTAGAGCTATTTGTTTGTTTATGTATTGCGATATAGAAATAAATAGTTATACATGCTGCTTCGTCTAATAGTATATAATATATGAAAACTTTCGTCTTCAACAATGATGGAAGTTTTATATACAAGGACATGGACACATCGTATGTTATAACCAAAAAATGAGTAAATAAAAAATGTAAATTAAGTAACAATATTAATACTAGTTAAGAATACTACACAATACTGTAACTAAAAGATTGATTGTAATTTTTCTACGTCACTGGAACAAAACTTTTTGTTAACTCTAAATTGAAATTTAAACTCAATTCTTCTATCAATAACTCTCTCTCCTCCGTTCGTCATACATTCCATCATTAGTGGTTAGTCACTCTGACTGCTGACGGTTGTGGGTTCGATTTCCACACGACAATTTTTGTGTGTACTTTGTGTCTGTTATTTATATGTTTGTGAAGCCCTCAGGGATAATGTAATCGATAATGAGGGACTTTCCTTAAAAAAAACAATTATTAATAAAAAAGGTTGTATATCCTCGATTTTGTAACATCTCAATTTGGCGAATCAACTTTTTATATGAACACCTAGTACTGTATTCTCTGAAATTATTTATATTAAATGCTTTTACTTATTCAATTTGTTACGAAAATAACTGTTGTTGATTCCAAACAGTTCACATTATCTGGATTCTGATAGCTGGGTACAGTTGGTGTTAGGTTTGTTTTAATACTAGCGCGTTATCTGAACTCAATCTGATTTATGGGATACCGCCATGTGCCCGATACGCTCCTAGGAGTAAAAAAAACATGCTCGTAAACTCACGTCAACGTACTTACGCACATTACGTCTATGTGAGTATGTATATATCTGTGTGTGTCATAATCATAACTATAAAATGTAAAAGTTTTATTTATTTCAAAGTATAATATAGATTATATATAACGTTTAGATTTAACAAGCAAATTATATATGATGATAGTTAATTGTCTTAGCTTGACTTATTTCATAAGTTTTTTGGAGCTCGACTTTTTAATTATCCTCTAACATTAATAATTAAAGTTCTAAAGTAGTTTTAATTTAGTTGTGTTTAAAGAGCATGGTTCACTTAACCCTGTTTGCCCCTATGGTCCACGGCATCTCGATAAAAAGATATTTATAGCCGGCAGCTCATGATGAGGTTATCCTTGCTTTCAAAAGATACAATTAGTAACAATGATATCTTACTTATATTTTCGAATTGTTCAATCTTTTAATAATAATTCCATGTTAGAAAGTAATTTGACCCAAACTTATGTCAAAGGCCAAGCTTGTTTACGAAATCCCCAATATGTTTATGCCTGGACTCCGGAAGTACATATAATTGGTAACTGATATTGCATTAGCCGAGGTGTTAAAGGGTTAATAACACCTCTTGACCTGTGAATTTCCTTCGTCTTGCAATAGGGGTTTATTTACGATTTACGCGTGTAATTTTATAGCTTCTTTCAATGTAACCGTAGGCCTGACATTTAAATATTTGACGTATTCTATATTCTTACTACCAAAGAAATTTTAACCCTTTGGTTTTATACGTTACGTATTTATATCCATGGATATAAATATATTAAGACCTGAGTGTTATCTAAACGATAAAGAAGTTTTGTAATCAAAGTACCTAATCCTCGTTTCTCAAAGCCCTTACTACAAATAGTCATCGTAATACACACCAACGAATTAAGTGGGTATAGAAAATATAATCTTACAGATATATTTATAAGTAGCCAGATGACCGATACAGCTGTCAATAAGAAGTCGTCACTTAGCAAAAGATAGCAATCAAATATAATGTATAATAATTCGAGACCGTGTTACGGTCGCGGTGACTTATGGGACGAGCTGTCGCGAGGGGAGACAGCGCCAGCTGAGTCAGCGACAATAACCGAAGACGTCCCGCCGCCATTGTCGTTACCCAAACCAATGTCCCGTCCTCGACAAAGGCCCCCGACAAAGGCCCCCGATAAAGAACGTCTCAGCAAGCACCTGGTGTCCCGACCCTTACCTATCTAACTCGATATTTAGCCTCGTTTAAATCAGAGCTATCAAAACCTTCCTTCCGTTCTATTTAACATTCAATGCGTTATCTAATGCCATTTTTATTTATGACAGTTTCACAGCAATTTTATTATTGATATAAATATATAAACTGATTTTTGAACCACTCCATGAACCCCTTGTGTTAATAATAAAATGAGACATTAGGCGTATACAGTATTATGTTACGACTAGTTTCACACAATTAGATAATGACATTAACTATTTGCAACCCTTGCACTTCTGCATCTATTTGTATAAGTAAGGATTCCCAGAGGGAGACAGGTTTCCCAAACGGAACTTAACGGTTCCTGAAGTCTGTTAGAGACACGCTCATTACTAGCATGGGTAATTAGAAGGGAGTTGGATAAGTCTAAGGAGGCGCGTGGCCCCTTAGCGCGTGTCCTCGCAGATGTTGATTCCAACTGACGGACAACCTGTCGCGCAACGGACCGCTCCGGTCCGGTGCCTCCGGAGATTACATCTGATACACTCGCTTTCGTTATTGGTTTATTAATGAGCTACCTGCGCGGGCGCACCCACCGTGCTTTATTTTATATTTACATCACCAAAGCGGTACATAAATTATTTTATATTTTAAAATTATTATTGAACTACACTTTAGTTATTGTAATATAGTCTATATAATATAATCGTTTTAAATTTTTACTTTGAAAGGCTTGTATCTAGCAGGATTTATTTCCTTGAAATCGTTATAAAACTACTTGGAAGCGTGACCTTAACATTCGTTATAAATGTTTTTAATAAAATTATGAGTCGTTCGCGTGTTTCGATATTGTTTTTTACTTCTATCTAAGTACAAAGGTTTAAGGGCGAGCGTAAGAAGCATGTAGGCGGGCAGTGACCCGTTCGTCTACTTGGAGGCGAACGGAAGGGTCCTGCCAGGTGTCGTTACATCTGCCGTCTTACCGTCCCTCGATTACACCCAACGCGACTTAAAGTTTCGCTTCATCACCTTAAATTCACCGTTAGAATGACAATATAAAGATCGCCAATGTTAGGTTAGGTTATTTTTCGTGTTTCCTATAAAACCATACCTTATTATTATTTCGTGGATACAAACGGCATAACATAGAGGTTATTTATGTATTTATTGATTTGACGTTTCGATCTTAGTATCGTCATTTCAATATAACAATGCTTCAAGCAATCCCGTCTTGATCGTTGCGAATATGCAGCTGCGTCCTTGGCTAGAAAACTTAAGATGTAAATTGCCATTATACGTGGTCTATTGTCCCGAGGTACGCAATACAAAGATGCAGACGGGGACGTCGTGCACAAATCTGGCAGCTGTTCGATTTTTCCTTCCTTATTCTCAAAACAACAATAGGGCTTATTGTGCAAAGTTACATGATGTTTTAAACGGACCCCTAAATACGACCTTCGCTTTAAATTGTCGCAATCAATACTTGGATGAAATATATTTAAATTTAATATAAGATAAAATCTGTTCATTGTGATAGTATTGTTTCAATGTTGTTTCTTAAACAACGCAAGGACGCTAAGATGCAAGGTGGCCTGCCACCTGTCCGGCGTAGGTAATTATCTCGCAACAGATGCGCACTACCTGCCTCAACGCACCTCTTTGTATCCGCATACTTTTTTTTAACAAAAAGTATAAAGCTAAACATTTGTTTATAGATCTATATGACCTTTATTGACGTCGAGCTTTTTGCAAAGTTTTGTTCTATATTTAATTCCAAACTATTTAGGTTACAGTTACCTTAAATGGTTATTTCCTAGCACGTGTTCATTGTGTACTTTTCGTGTCGGTATCGAAGTTTATTGACCCATGTTTATTTGTTAACAGAAACGGAATTCCTGTTGGTACCACCATCGCTGATCGCCGTGGCGTGCATAACAGCAGCGGCGCGAGGGCTGCGCGTGCGCATGACCATAAACGACCTCTGCGTCCTGACACGCACGCCAGCGCCCGCCGCGGAGCTGGTTGCGCGCCACGTGGAGCGAGTACTTGCCCGAGAAACCCAGCCCCAAGAGCCAAGGACGAGACACGTCCAACCCATCAAGCAACCCACCAACGACCAGACACAGCTGCCTGACACACCTACAGACGTTCAAGACGTACGATTTTGAAAATACAATATAAAAGCTTTATCTTTTATTATAGATATTTCCAAAATATAAAGTCAATTGATCTCATCGGTATTGATGACATTGTTATAGATCGCCTCGAATAGGTTTCATTCTTAAGTTTTTTCGTCGCGCACCTGGGTGTACAAGAAGATTGTGAAAAAATACTTTATTTATATTACATTTACGCAGAACCAGCCTGAAAGATAGATTAGATGAATTGTCCATTGATCTCAAATTAATATTTATGTAAAATAGTGCGTAGTGATAGATTTACGTTATTTATTAATTCTAGACGTTTATATTGTTCATCTCAACAACTGATAGTTCGTCACTGATCTCCGTTATCCAAAAAATATATCTAAGGATTGTTTGTTAATGTTTTCTTAGAAATCACTGAGTTGAATATTTTGTGTGTATTGAATTAAAAAAATAAAATATGTCACATTTGTATTTAAGTTTTATCATGAATTTCGTTTATCATTGACGTAAAATTTCGTCTTGATTTTGATAAGTTAAGATCTCAGTTAAAAAGTGGTTCCAAATGAAATGCTGTACAGACTTAGTTTATAATTTTAACTAGATTTGAGTGAAAATGTTAAAATATGTAGTTATAAGGTCGATGTTAAGTTTAGTAAATTCTAGTCACATGTTTACACATTCCTGTTTTCGACCAAACTTTATATTTAGTATATAATTAGTTTAATTTTGGTGTGTTGCTTAATAATCGCGGTATTTATTATGGGTTTACATTGAATACTCACCGGTTGTATGAAAAGTGACTCCAGTATTTTATTCTTTAAGGAACTTGAAGGGAGATTTATTATATAAGAAGTACCGAGGCATGCCGTTACGCAGTGTTGATTAAATTAATTAGAAGAATTAATGAACGCGTCCATAAGTTTCTTTATAAGTATTTAAGCTTTTTTAACTCGTCTTAAAATTTTTAACTTTAAATTGATTTCCTTTCTTTCTATAATTCTGTATGAACTTTGAATTTCTATTTTTAATCTTATGAAGCGAGTTATAAAAGCTTATTTGAAATATATATTATTTATATATAAGTTTTTGTTAGATTACCACTCATGGACATTGTTAACGTCTACTAAACATGTTAGTTACTAAGACTTTGTCTTGTATTTGGGTATGTACAGTTTGGTTTTAAAATTTATAGAAAAATAAAAGCTTGAAAACGCATTTTTTTTTGGTTTATTTTCACACAAGTATATACCTACTTGTGTGTTGTAATATATATCGAATTAAAAAAATACATAATTTTACTTAGGTATATGGTAGAGTTATAAATATATACCTACAGTACCTACCTAAGTAAGAAAGGTTATCTTTTATAAGAACGAAACTGAGACAATTATTTACAACGGGGATTTTATTTATTGTTATGAAGGAGATTTAGAACTTATTTAAAAATTAACAAATCTTAAACTGATCTCGTAAGTTTTCTGACATTTTCCCGGATATTCATTCCATTGAAAGCTTCGAAGCTTTGATCAATAATTACAACGATAACAACAATACGAAATACATATAAAATTTGTAGATATGCGTCCAATAGTGGTTTCGCCGAATACCGAGTACCTACCTACTATTCGGTTTAACCTTTACCGAACTGAATATTCGACCGAATTATTCGGTTTACCATTTAATTGTTTGTTTGTCATAAACAGGTTCTAATATTAAGGTACGTTACGTGTGGCAGCTGGCTAGATAAAAGATGTTGATTTGTTATTTAAAATATTGTCTTAAAGCTTGAAATAAATTCCGATTTATGTTTCAAGATAAATATTGACTTATAAAAAAAAATATGTAGACTTGATAAGTTTCGAAATAAATATTGATTTGAAGCTTTTTATTAAAATTGCTTTATATTAATAAGCTTTATTAAACCCATTATTTATAGGATTTCTTTGACCTATAATATGACATAAACATTACATTTGTCCTGTCGTGTAACCAAGAAAATAGAAATACAATTAATATATTCGGCACAATCCAAATATATTCGGCACAAAAACCGAATAATTCGGCCGAATACGAATAGGAAATACATCCCGAATATTCGGGCTATCTCTAAAAATTACTAATGTTAAATTTTGCTAAAAGTTTATGGAACAGTAATATTAGCGGCACTACACCTACTAATACCTACTATTACCTACTCGCATAAGCTGCATTTTGTTTACGTTGTGCGTCCAATTACGATTATGCCGTTCTGCAGCAGCTCCGACGAGCTATGCAGGCTTAACGACTTATAACATGCCCTTTGGAAAAGTATGGGAGCATAAAATAAGCTGAATAATGAATTGGTTTGAATATGGTTTAGCTACCTATATAGAGTTATAATCGGCTTTTCTAAAGGATTATTGTTTATTTATCTATAATGTAGCTTTATTAAGATCTTTACAAAAGCTTCATAATTATTGTAACATGTTTGTGATATAATTTCAAGTTACCTATTATTTAACTCGCTTTTAAATATGTGTTTGGTTTCTAAGATAGTATCCGAGTATAAGGATTTCTATTAAAATAACAATTCAAATATAATTGTGATCCAAAATATTCTCAATTTCGAAACAATTTAAATGATACTTACAAAAATATTTATAAATGATTTATTGACGATTATGTATGCGTATATTTATATAAGATACTAGAAGTTCCCCGAACTTCATCCTCGTGAAGTATATTATAGAAGGGCGTTATACGTTTCTACGTAACTGATCGACCGTGGGCAAGATGGTATTATTATAGATCTTTTATCAATTAAATACAAAATATATTTGCAAAGAAGTTTGTTACTGCCAGAGATTATAGCAATCAAACAAAATAGGTATATATTCTTCAACTTTTCTAACTTAGGTCAATATATTGAACATGGTTTTCTATATTGTTGTAATTTTCATAATTTGATGTCTAGTAGCGCCATCTTTCGCACAAAAGATATTCTTTTACAATAACACTAATTTAAATGTATATAAGAAGTAAGTATCGGGAGTGAAAACGTAAACTGGTAACCAAAATAGTTTTTATGCAATTCGATAGATGGCAGTAATAATATGACAAAATTGTAAGATAGATGTCGCAGCTCGTTGGTTATTGTATAGTTAACAAGAAATTTTGAGGTAATGAAGGATTATTTTATAAAACATATGTAAAAGATAATATCATGGAAGTAATAAATTATTATTGTATTTTAGGTTTTTTTATACAGGAGTAAAAGTAAATCTATTATTTTTAATTATCTTTTTAGTGTTCAGTTAATTATTATTATCATTATTATTATTATATTATTGTTGTTAACAGTTTTTAATTTATTAATATTTATTTAGAGTATGTGTCAAACTATAGGCGCATTTCTGATTTTTAGCCCCCGCCTCAAAAAGAGGGTTATTATAAGTTTGACCTGTCGATCTGTGTATCTGTGTATTTGTATGTCCGTCTGTTGCATTCCAGCAGCCAAACGAACGAACGAAATGGGCGAATTTGATTGCGGTTTTTTTTAATCGAAAGCCGGGTTCGTTGAGATGGTTAATAGCTATATTTGGTCGAAATAGAAATAGCCGTCTCGAAGAATAAATATAACATTATTGTGTACTTATAGTAGTCGTTGCGTCGGGAGAGCGCTTAATAAATGAAGAAATTAAAATGCAAGTAAGTTACCAAGGCAAATGAAGACATTACGATATCGAATCGTATGGTATAAGTCCTCAATGATTAACTTCGTAAAATAGACACAATCGTCAACATACGTACAACGGTCCCCGGTCTTGTTTTGGAGACAAAAATCGATTAGAAACTGAGCATATAAGTTCTCCGTTTTTAAGTCGCTGACGAAAAAACATGCTACCTTAGATTATTTGCAGAAATTCTATACTCAAGATGGCCAACTTAAAAATGCTCATTACGAGACAGACCGCTATTTACAATGTGCAGTTCGATAGCTAAGTTAACCTAAGATCACTGAAGGGGAAGTCCTCTAGACGAAGGTTGGCTCGCGCTTGTCAAAGTGGCCGCCAGTGTTTGAACAACTAATGAACGGCTCTCAGGAGACGGTGTTTGCCAGACGCCCCGAGCGTCCTCTCCTGGCTTTTTCGTGTTCGGCTTTGCGGAGTCCCGAACCTCCCTTTTCGTTCTGTTTGTTCTTGGTATCGGAATTTCGAGTACCAATGAGAAAATATGTTGGAGTTTTCATTACTTTTATATTAAAATTTTTATTGTTAATTAATAATTATGTATTGTTTGTTATTAAGAGTTATTATTATATATAGAGTTTTTCTAGAGATTTTCTGTTAGTCTTTTTAATCTTCATTCCCTTTTTTTTAAAAAATAAAATTAACAAGCTTAGTTTTTTTTCTAGAATAAAGGGTATAAAAAAACTAGAATTAAAATGTCTAACCTCAGGTTTCATTTCATTCACTCAGGGTATCTTACCCACACAAGTTTTTTTCAACTAAATTTCCGTAATTGTATAAATTTTTAAAATACCTACATTTTTCATAAAGAGCATCTTTTCTGTATATAATACGAAAACAATAATGATATTATTATAAACTCTAATACCATATTGTAACTTTTTAATTAAATTTTAGACATTTAATATACACACGCTAATTTGGAGAGAATATACCAGCGAAATAAATTTTCATATAAAACCCATATACTTATATGTTTGACTTTTTAAACGTGCTAAGCTCTGGAACTATTCCTTGGATTTATTAGTCCTTATACATTAAGGAATGTTAAATATTACATATGATCTCACTACGACTCGAAGTTACTTCTATAAGAAAAAGTAAAATACATATTTACATTTTACATTATTTTTTAATTTCTAGTTATCGTATATTTTCCTTAGATCTCAATAGACCTTAAATTGAAATATAAACTGAATTTTACAGAATCTTCAAATCCAAATCTTCAAAATTCCAAAAACTCTAAATCACATTTTTCTTTTTTTTGGTTTGGCTTGTTTTGTGCAAAATTTAATGTGTCCCCTAGTTTCCGTTTTGATCTGATATATAATTCAGAGATATATGAATGTGTGATTATTTATTTTTATTTATAAAACTTCACTTGAAGTGAACAAATGAAAAAATTAACGAATGAAGTTAATTTTATAACAATATTTTATTGAGAAATAATGTTAAATGTATAAAGTTGCATCATTTATTATATGAAATGCAATATTACAAATATTATCTGCAATATCTTATGAAGATTCAAATAATTCATTAATTTAATGTAACTTCATTAACTGAATGTAACAAAGATACCTAATTGCAAATGTTTAATAAATAAATAAGCTGGAATTATCGTAATATATAATATATTCTTATATGCTGGGAGCTGAAGGTGTGATCTGATGCGAGTGTCTGCTGGCAATCATACCAATGGCGGTGCCATCAATCACCAGGTCGCAGGTGCAGACCCTCACTCAAAACTCTAACGGAGATTATAAACTAGAATAGGTATCTCCTGTTTTGTTGTTATTTACTTATGCTTTTTTCATGTCGATGGACATTCTAGAAAAATCTAAATAAGTATTATAATATTATATATTCAAGAATGAACTGTTATATAAAAAAATATGAAACTATTTATAAAAAATATAGCAATATTTACAATAATATCAATCAATGGTAGATTGTAATTTATTTACTTTTGACTCTGTCAATTTTTCTGTCTTTTTTATTTCAATGTTCTCATAAACAAATATCTTTTTCAAGAAATCTTTTTAATAACTTTTATGATATTTATCTTTTGATATGGTCGTAGGAATCGTAATATGAACTACATGTACCTATGTACTCAAATACCTTCGCCGTTTAAATTAGCTCCAGTCCTAATATCCCGGCTTCGTCATCTAGTCGATATTATCAAAATATTACATTATGACTTATCAATTACCAGCTCAATCAAATACCAGCTGTGTTTAAAAAATGGTTTGCGAACACAAACACACAAACAAATATAGCAAGTTTAATAAAGTAAACATAATAACATCTATTTTTGAAATAAATATATAATGAGACGAACAGGGTTTAAATCTGAGAACATCGCTATCCGCTTAATAAATTCTGACTGAGACTCGATAACTCAATTGTTTGGGTTATAAGACGATTTTTCAGAGGTCCTCAGTTCGAATTCTGTATACATATATTATTTTCCATTCCAAATTAAATCTTAACATGACCAAACATATTCATAGGCAAGTCTTCAGCATCATACCATCTTACTTAAACTGTACGTCTTAACACGAAATTAAAACATCTCTTCACTATCATAACATCTAACATGTTCATAGGCATGTCTTCAATAGTATAACATCTAACTAAAGCTATACGTCTTAACACTTTATATATAAAATAGACAATGACATCTAATTAAAGATATATTTCTTAACACATTATATAGAAAGTTAAAACACCTCTTTAACATCATAACATCTAACTAACGATATACTTCTTAACACATTATATATAATAAAGAAAATTAAAATATGTCTTCAACATCAAACCATATAAAAATATTGAATCATTATAATAAGAAATAGAAAATTAAAATATGTCTTCAACATCATAACATCTAAACGTCTTTACGCATTATATAAAAAGTTAAGAATGAAGAATAGTTGGTCGTTAATTAAAAACAGTGAGCGTGCCAGCATGTGGCCTGGGGCCAGGGGTTGAGGGCGCAAATTGAATTAGACAACGTACGCACTCGCCTATAACCGCTGCATTATCAGATTAGTTGCAGCGCGCGAGACTCGAGCACATGAACACAGCATCTTTGTTTTCCTTGTGTATCTGATTTGTAAATATTTGTTTGGTAATATTTGGTAATCATTTTTTGATATGGAATATACTTATCTGTTTTTTATTGGTATTCTTTTTTTTTGTTGTATTTTGTAAAAGGTTGAGAGTTTGTATATCTGTTTCAACTAATTCACAAATCTTATTTATTATTACTTACCTGAATTGAATTTATTTATATTTTTATTTTTTTTATACAAAAATATACTTCTTTTAAGTACCTAACGTTTTTTTATAAATTCACATACCTATATTATATTAAAAATTCTTGTGACCTTTATATTTACGATACTATATATATTGTTAATTGTAAGGTTAAGAATATTTTTAAATTAAGTATATATTGTATAATAGGATTAGTGTAGGTAATGCTAGCTTAATTATTATTTATATTTAATAATAGCTTATAACAGCGACTTCGTTCGTACTGTACAAGTCAAAAGGCAAATCAAAACGTTATTTTTGGTAATGAATAATTGATGATGAAATATACCCTATATTTTTTTCGGTACCATCTGTGTGGGAAGTTTGTTTAAGTTTAAGACGGAAATGAGTCACAAATAAACCTAACTTCTTTATAATATTAGGATAATGAACATTATAACATTCTGCAAGATTTAATAAAGTTTAAAGAGTATGTTGGATAGAGTGACCTAATGAATTTGATGACGTAAAAGTTAGCTTACTATGTCTAGTTTCAGTTTATATTAATAACAATATCAATGAACGAGTGTTATTGTACTGTTTTTGATTTACTAACATTTTGAACTCCTGAAGTCTTAACTCACAGTATTACAATAAATAATGAAATTTAGACCACAAAATAAACGCTTAATATTGTCGGAAAATAAAAACGATTATATTTTAATATCTTATATATAAATCGTTTAATAATTAAAATTCTTATTTTTAGATAATCTATAGATATAACAAAACATAATAATGAGGGGAAGAAAATAGCAAAAATGGTGGAAAAAGAAATACGTAGCAGTTGTTTGATTGCAGGTTGCTAAGTGATCACATATTTTACTCGGCGACTTGTTTTTCATCCCTTCAGGCATTCAAACACAGTAAATAAGATATCAACTAAGATATCTTTGTGTGTTTTTATTATCGAAAAGAGAAATTGATTATAGTATTTTTATTTGTTGTCATAAAAATTATAAAAGTATTTTATAATAGCTATTATCTATACAATTTGAATATAATTTATTTTTAGAGTTCCAGTGGAATGAAAACGGAATCCTGTTACAAAGTCTTCATTGTCCGTCTGTCTGTCTGTTTGTGTCCAGGCTATATCTCATGATCCGTAATAGATAGTCAGTTGAATTTTAATGATGTATTTCTGTTATAAAAATAAAATTAAAATGAATATTTGAGTTGGCTCCCATATAACAAACTAGATTTTTTTTGGCCTACATTAATAACATCAATAAGTAGACCTTTGAAATTTTCTCAGATTATTTAGTTATATAATCATTTTAAAAATAATATTCAAGGGGGACACTTAAGTACTTATTTAATTTTAAATCTCATATAACAAACATAGTTATAGAGCCCGATTTGCGCTGGAACGGTTTTTATTTATTATTTCGTTTTAATTATTTTATTAGAATAATATTCTTGGTATGGTAATTATAATTATATATATTTACGTTACGTACGTTCATAATAATGGGGCTTAAAAGTTTTACTTGTTGGGATTTCATATCACTGTCTGATTGTGATGAAATGAAAATCTAAAAGAAAAACATCGTTAAGTTTTAAACAGTTTTTAAACAAAAATTACGAGATACAAATTATGATAATTTAATATATTACTATATACACATATATATTTATATATAGTAATTTTGTTTTGTGTGTAAGATAAAAGGTGTGAAACAAATAATGTAAAATAAAAAATATTATTTGTTTAATCGTAGAACTGAGTGTTAAATTTTTTAAATAAAATATATACATTGAACTTTCTAATTTAATGATTATATAAAAGATTTTTTACTCGTTTAAAACATAGGTAAATATTTTAATATATTTATTAGTTATGTTAGAATGAAACGCCTGAAACAAAGTCTACGTAAAAACAACCAAACTGTAGATAAATTGATAAAAATATATATATAAATTGATAAAAACTGTAGATAAACTGATAAAAATGAATGAGAATTCGTTCATTTATTTATCTATCTTAATGAAAGAAAAACAATTTATTCATATGTATTTTTTGTACAACAGCACAAAGATGGTTAAGTAGTAAAAAGAAAAATCTAAACGTCACAAATTATAATTTCACTTATTTCTAATATGGTTATTTTAAATATAATTACACAAGAACAACTCTACGCTCATAAGCGAATACAGTTCTTAAACTATTTGTATTTAGTATAGATAAGTTATAGTTTAGATATTCTTATAACATAAATAAGTAATAATTATCTTAAATGATAAGGTAATAAGTATAGTTGAAAGAGCGATAGTATAAAATATATAATAGTATATGTAACAGCATATATAATAGTACATATAATAGTATATAAGAATAGTAGAACACCTCCCATCCTTAATTAGAGATAGTATGGCGCGTTATAAAGCCTTCAATATAGGTTTAAGAATTGCGTAAAAAATAATCGTAAGGGGATTTTATCCCTCCCTACGATAAAAACTTTCAAGGACACAATATCTAAAAATTATAGTTGTCCTTAATTTTTCTAAATTTAACTTTAGATGAACTTTGTCAGATATCAATTTGAATATTGTCAACATGCAAGTGCAGTTTTCTAATACATCAAACAGAAAAATAAAAAAGGGCTTACTTGAGCAATTAAGATGAATAATATATAAAGTGGCGGGATGCGTCGCGAGTCCCTCGGGACCTTGGCTTGCGAATATACGCGTCATTTTCTCACGTACCTACCCTCACGAACTACCCCTGGAGATCGAAATTATATTTTCATTTTAATTATACATATCATTTATATTTATATATTTTCAGGACCTGAAAGTTACAAAATTATAATGTTATTATGCTAGTTATCAATCAATTAGGCTCATTAATAATAATTAACCAAGAAACAGGCTTCTAGCTTCTATCTTATGAAAAGTTGTCCCCACTTGTTCAGGCTCGGCTCAAGACCACCCCAAGGCAACGATCAATCAAACGCTGTACTCAAAGCCTGTTCCACTAGATATAACAAACTTCGCTAATATAATATATTATTTACCTGAAGATAAAATTTAGTTAAAATGCAACCGAGACCTCAATTGAATATAACCTTCCATTCATTAGTACCTACCTGGATCGTTAATTACAAGTTTTTTATTTTCCTCAATGACAAAGAAACTGTCGGCGAAAAGAAAAGTAGACAAGTGTCGTGACATGCACCCTCGAGCGTAGCGCGGGGCGAGGGTGCGGGGCCAATGGGGCGGCACCCCCTGCAGCCGGACTCGCCCATTGGCCCTCCCGGGGGTGGAGCCCCGCCCTCTCCTCGAGGCTCGCCCTTATTGAATTAGGCTTATCATTCGATTTCAAGTGGGGCGAGCGCGCGGTCCTCCGTGCCGGTAAAAATTATCCTTGCGATCCGATAACATCTGTAATCGTCATAATTCGCGGCTCATTCAATTATGCGGTGAGCGTTCAAATCAGTTCCAATTCGGGAAGTCATAGAATTTGAGTTGATGTTAGGAAGTGGATAAGTATGGAGTACGGATACTTGAGCGGCGCGGGTGGAGGGTTCGATGGTGGGTGCTTGGGAGCTGGCGGCGGCGAGCTGTCCTGGGGCGAGCTGGCGTCGTGCGGACAGATGTCACAGGCCGCGTACCGATACCAGGGGATGCGCTACCAGCCACCGCCGCCGCAGTGCGCCCGCCCTCAGGACGCAGCCATGAGAAACCACCACATATTCCCGCCGGCCATGAACTTACAGCGTAAGTTATATTTTTGTACGTAGAAAAAAATATTCTCTTAAAAATATCAATATTAACCTAGATTCAATATTACCATTCAAAATTATTAAAAAAATATATAATCAAATTAACAAAATACATAATATTATTTTATACATAAAACAACATTGCTACGACAGTGCTACGACGTAGCCTTTCTGGACGGTTGCACCTTCATCGCTAAATTGAATTAAGTAAAACAATGTTTGTACAAACAGATATATATTATTTATATTAGAAAATATCAAAACATTTACTAAAATATTACTTTTATATAATAAGTTTATAATAAAAGCAATATTCTCAAGAATGATCTAAGAATAGTCCAAGATTTAATAATATTATTAATATTATGCAAATTAAAAGGTTCTTCATTTTAAATTATTATAATTAAAGTTATATATTTCGTTAGAATTATATTGTGTCTTAAAAAAATATATTTTATGTAAAACAATTACAACAAAAAAATAATAATTATTATTGTTTTCCCTTTGAATCTTGTCTTCTAAGAATATTTGAATGATATTTATTTTAAAAAAATCATAGAGTGTGAAAAATAACTGAGTAGCAATTTATAAAATATAGCAATTGTCATTTTTAGCCAATACAATTAATGCACTATATATATGTATATAATATTATTAAATGTATTCAGTACTATATTCCGTCTATTGTAAACAAATTTTTAGACTTTGAAAAGTTTAAAATATAATTAATTTATCTATTGAATTGTAATGTATATATTTATTTGTGTGCTTATTATTTACTTAAAGTTCTGGCTGACTTTGTATTTCGGTTTAAATTCATAACCCTGTACACCCTTAACTCTACATAACTCTATATTCAAACCTCTTTCATTATAAATAAAAAAATAATTTTCTGTCATTCTTCTTGTTATACATTTTTTGAAAATTATTTAATGTTCTGGATTATTGTATTTAAAGTAAACCTCCTTTCCTTAAATAATTAAAAAAATATTTGTTGCCAGTATTCAAAACCTGTACATTATGTTAAATAAAACATCATTTTCCTTAGGATATAAGGCAGGAATACTCCGCAGCTTACACCTTTGAGAGTTGAAAGATATAATTAAATTATTTTTGATACTTGGGAAAATATTTACTCCAGAACAAACAATTTATTGAGAACATTGTTTTTATATGTTAGACATTTAAAATTAATTATTCATTTTTACAAAGAATTACATGAATTCTTTTGTTTATTTACTACTCAAGACTTTGGAACCTCTGCGTTTGGTAGAAGTAAAAAAAACATGAAGACTTTGTTCGGTGACTGAATTTATAATAAAATATATCTTTTAGAATAGACAAGATGCATACATAATATAGATATGTTGATTGTGATACCTAATTCAAAAATAGATGATACTGAGTTAATTTTATTATATATTTAATACAGATATAAAATATTCCCTTTTTTTATTAAGAAACCACTAAGAAAAGGATAATGTCATTAGAAAAGAAAAAAGTTACGTTTACCCAATAACTAATTATTTATTATAATAACTAATTATTTTGAAAGTATAATATAAAGAGAGCAAATCCGCGGGAAGAAGCTTGTAAGACATTTGTCTTACAAGCATTGAATTACATTGAAATATATTTATATTTCAATGTAATATTAACCCAAGTTTTCATTTAAAGCATGTAATTTAATTATATAACAAAAATTGCATACACATTATATCTAGGCTACAAATGATATATTATAATACCTATATATTATATAATTCCATAATTAGTCTATTATATATATAAAAGAATGTCCACTTAAACAAATTGTAATCAATTTAATAAAACGTATAAATATATAATACTAACAAACTCTAGTAGAAATAATCTCAAAGGATAGATTGATTTTAGATATTAATTTTAATAAAATATCATTCCAAATTCATTTATCTATTCCGTCCATACAAATATAATTAGAATAGGTGTCGGAATAAACCTATTTCTCGGTAATGGTAAAGTGAATTCGTTTTATTTTGAACAAGTGGCAGGATGTTGGGGGAAATAAGGTTGTGACTTCACTATACAAAGAGCGTTTAGAAAGGGCAGGGTGAGGGGTGGGGGGTGTTCTAGCCGCGTGAGCGATTGCGCCCCTAATTGGTGCCGGCGTCCGCGAGAATCTTAGAGGGAGGACAGCACTTCGTACCAGTCTTGCCTTGTGAATCTTAGCCTCTGGACCGCCCCCCGCGGACAAACTTTACCTCACCCCCGTTATCACCCACGCAACAATAATTCTCTCCGCGTAATCTTCAGTAAGCCCGCCTTATGCCCGGCGTTAATCACCAAGAAATTAATTACAAGTTCTTATATTAATTGTAGTACAATTACAAGAATTATATGGTTATGTTTATTATAGGGATTAGATATGAATCAGCTGAGTTTCATAACAAATTTTAAAATTTTGTTTTAGTAGATATAAGCTTAGCTTAGACCTAAGAGTTCCTTTTCGATACTTCGCATATGTTATTCTTATATTACATTAATTGTCAGTTTATATAAAGAGGTGATTTTTTTTTGTATGGTGTGAATTTTATAATTAGTGTTGTAAAGCACAAGACTTAGTTCGTATATCAAGAACAAGACTAACCATGCAAGACGTTACCAAGAACAAGACTAAACAGTAAACAAGAATCTTTTTATATAAAATGTGTTTATATAAAGTAGGTCGGAGGAAATCCAACATACTTGTTATACTCACCCTCTCAATATTTTAGAACTTAATTTAACTTAACTCAATTCTAATGTAACTGATTAAAAGAACTGATAAATACATTATTTGGTACAGCTTAGACAACATGATCGTCAGTACAACAGGAACTAGCTAAGATCTTAGAAACAACTTTTCACCTTGAATCTCAACGTTCCGATATTTATTTTATATTTGTGATTAAATGTCCTGAAACGGAAAAAAGTCAGAAAAGTAGCACTGCTAGAATGCTAATAGTTTTTATAATACTTATTTTCGAATCCCAATTTCTTATAGTAAATATTTGATTTTAAAGTTATTTTAGAAAAGTTTTGTAAATGACGATTTTTTATAAAAGTGTAACGTCTTCTCAAAAGTCTTTTAGCCATTTTACATTTACAATCTTAAAAGTTGTTTACAAGTTCAATAAACCCTGAACTTAGAAGTAGAAAACATTCTGAGTTTCAGTGTTCTGACTCTGAAACTTAGTTTTTGTTTTGAGTGAGAATATCAGAGGATGAAATGCAAAATGGAGCTGTGTGTTACAACAAACATTTTTATGTACCAGAGATGAAGTCAGGATAAAGTATAGTTTTAGTGGTAAATTTTCGTTATTAGGATTTTAAAGAAGAAAACCATTTCTAACCAACGTTACCATACAACCTACGAATATATAAGAAGCATCTTTAAGAAAAAATTCAAGGATAACATGTATTCTTACATACCATGTAGGTACATATACGAAAAGGTCTATTCTGTTATGAAAATGTTTAGTTCCAAAAC
Organism: Napeogenes inachia; assembly: GCA_959347355.1. Taxonomy (NCBI): domain Eukaryota; kingdom Metazoa; phylum Arthropoda; class Insecta; order Lepidoptera; family Nymphalidae; genus Napeogenes; species Napeogenes inachia. The sequence goes on from OY365797.1 coordinate 18,232,606, forward strand.
ATTCAAGAAAGCAATGTTTGAAGTATATCGACGGATCTTTATTCGATTTGATTTGTAACGGAGAAGGGAACATTCGAATAGTTGGGAGCCCAACCTAAACCAATATCGCCATTTCTATTCTTGACGGCGCCTTTGCATGCATGTGGACGGGTTAATTCGATTTAGAAGCTCGGAGGGCAATATTTTATCACATCATGTGATCTATTCTGTCCCAGTAAGTATAGTATAGAAGAGTGGGCCATAAAAAACGTAATATCTCACAGTTGAGCTGCGACGCGAGCCACCATCGTAACTTTACATAGTTACTGCTTACTGTACTTGACTACGAATGTTTTATTCGAAATGGACTTACATTTATACTGAATGATTATATATGGTATTGAATTATTAATTTATTTATTTTAAGGTTAAATTGGAAAATATTTTTCATAATTTAAGTCTTCTTGCAATACAATAAATGCAATCATCCTAACTTTTTACGAGCTACATACTTCGGGTGTATTTAGCTTCCGAGTGCCTGTTTTATGGCCGCCATTACGGAAATTTACCTACATGTTTATTTCCAAATATAAAATGTATTGCCTTTCTACACCATACTTGTGTTTTACTATGCCTTAACGTCTGTGTTTCATTGACGTAACCAATATTTTAGAATTATCGTAATTGGCTTATATTTATCTTATTATGGAGATACACTTGTATACAACAGAAACACATACACAACATACGCACACAAACAAGTACACATATAAGAGTATTAATTTATATCTACATTGTAATCTATTAATTAGAATTAGATAATTGTTAATTTACATCTAATTGTAATTGACCACAACGATAATAACAACCAGAGAGGCAATATAACACTAACAAATGTCGTATAGAAATCAAATATATATTTATGACGTAAAGATGACATAAGGTTGACGTAAAATTGACATAAGATTGTATCGCCATTATCCATCTATATTTGAGTAAAGCCTAAGAGTGTTTGTGGTTTGTCTATAGCTACATTACTTTTTAAATGTTTTAAAGCTTGAAGAAAGCTCATCGTTTTCACTACTATTTGAGCTAAAGGCCTTCATTAATCTGGTAACCCTTCCGCAATATGCCGGCTGCCGACGACGCGCCGACATCGTTTGCATTATGGATGGAGACGAACTTTACGCGTGACGCGAGAAAAATGAACCACGGACGAATGGAGATACTATTTACTGTTATGTTAGAAGCCGCGATTTTTTGACAGCCCTAGTTTATTATTAACGATTTAACATCACATTTTCTTAATAGAATTTTTATTTCATTATGAATTCTTTTGTTTTAATTGACATAGTACATTTTTTCAGTATGTTTTTGAATAGTATATTAGTTTACCTACTACTGTTTCACAGTTTTTCTTGTTTATAAACTTAAGTTGATACTTTACAGCTAACCGATCTTTAATTGTAATAAACTAATAAATACCTTAGGTAAATATTTTAATTTTAAGATTTTAATTCATAGATGTAAAATTTTGATTAACTATTTCTCTTCCATTTCCTCCTTTGGTTTCAGATTTCCGAAACCTTTTAGGGGATGTCTAAAATATTAAATAAACCCATGCATCGTCTTATCTAGACTCAGTGCTTTTGTCAGGCCCAACGAGTTTATATATACATATAAGTTTTGAACTAACATAAATATTGCCCCCGTTTCTCAACATAGTAATTAGGAAACTGGCTGGGTAGGTTGGGGGAGCATGGATCATACACATGTGAATTAATCGCTGTCTGACGATTAATTAGCACCACATTCTCCTTCGCTTACCATGATTTTAAGATGAATCTCCAAGGCAATTGTAAATTTTGGTTTGTTGCTGAATATTTTTTTTTGTAATTAGTATATTTGTTATATACTAATTATGTTAAGTCCATCTAATCTATATCTAAATCCAAAAATACTTCTAAATGGCCATTGTATTTTAAAGTTGGAATATCCAACCATTATCAAATTAAATTTAACAGTTATTCTGATAAAGATCTCTAAAACGGTAAACCCTGCAATAACACTAAGGAACCTGACCCACGAAGTGCAAACTCAAATTAAACAATATAAGAACATCTTGGCGAAATCCTCTTCATTAGGTCTCGCAAATTGCGGGGTTAGGGGAGGGGGGAGCAATGACATGGGGCTTGTTCCCCCCCTCCCCTCTATTAATAATGCAAATGAGACCGCAGTTCGGCCAAGAAGCGAGTCTCGATTAATTCCGGTTCATTTGAGGTAATTGTCGTAGCGCGTGCGGTCTGTGGTCGACCCGCGTCACTAATGGTAACACTGTCATGGGATTTTATGCTGAAGTACAAGGTGACAATGGTTTGTTTTGTTTGCTGTTTTTTAAGTAAATTTTTTGGTCAACTTAAGTATATAACCATGGTCAAAATATGCGTTTTCTTTGCAATGTACACAACAATATAAATTATATTACATATAATTTAAATCAATTCGTTGATTCAAGTAAGCGAAAACTTAAAACAAAGCTAGCTGTAGAACGTCGTAGATAAAAGAAGAGTGCAGTTTCCTTACGTAGCAAGGCGTAGCTCGGCTACGATCGATACCACTGCTACGCGACATGCCACCGCTACGGTTTTTCTATATATACTTACTTTTATTATTATGTACGTTTATTCCGCAAGCTTATAAGATTATTTTATTATATATCTAGTCATTATATAATACGAAATTTGACACACATAAAGCATGCTATGAATTTCATTATAACCATATAAATGGGAGCTTTTATGAATAATATACTCGAAAAGGCTGAAAATATTATGAGAACATCGTCTTATTTCGGTATACAGAATACTCAGTTTTATAATAAGGTTATACAGTTTATTTCACCATAAACAAAGTAAAAGATATATTAAATGTATAATGATTTAGCACTTCAATTCGTTAAAAGAAATCGATTATGTATAATAAAATATAGATTGCCACTAAATGTAAAATAGCAAAAAATAATCTAGAATAAATATAATAACATTCCATAAATAACGCGAACGTCCTAATTAAAACGTCAAACAATATTTACATTTATAAACAGTAGGTATATAAAGGAGTACCGTGCCGAGGGAGTTCGGAGGGGAGACAAAAATGGCTGCTACTATGTATCTCTCCTCTCATTCACGAATTTCCTAGGGAAGTAATCGTTGTAAATCTTTGTCTTTTTACCTCTTAATGTAATGAGTTTAGGAGGATAGGTGTCGTTTGATATTATTTCATTTTGGTATTAATTTTCGTTTATATGTATTATTTTATACATTTTATTCATATACATAATTTATATTACCTACAGTATTTGGCCAAATTAAATATAATTACAACTGATCTATATTTGTTTGTCTGTTATTTTCTTTCAAACATGGCCGACTGTTTGTGGTAACTTCGCGCTTTTGAAAATTATGTGAAAAATTACCAATCAAAAAGTTTAATATGGTCCTACATTTCAGCGGGTCTGCCGTACAAAGTGTATGGAGGACACGAAGGTTCCTTGACGGAGAAAAGAAAACAACGAAGAATCCGAACTACCTTCACATCAGCACAACTCAAGGAGCTGGAGAGAGCCTTCCAAGAAACTCACTACCCAGATATTTATACCAGGGAGGAAATTGCTATGAAAATCGATTTAACTGAAGCGAGAGTACAGGTTAGTAACATCTTAATATTAATCTCACTTTAGTCAATTGATAATCAAAAATACGACAGAACTACACAAATAAAACAAAACAAAACTTATTTGTCATGCATCGAATGTCGGAAAACATGACAAATTCCATTGATTTAATGGAATACAATAATAAAAATATTTCGGGCTTTTTCCCTCTGGGCAAAAAAAAAAACATTTCCGCCTCGCCGTCACAGCATTTCCACAGTCCAATTAGTGTCCAGTAATTCGGCTGCGGCTGACGGTGCCTTGCCAAAAAAATATAGCAGACATTCGCGGTTAGCTGTTGTTAATTTCATAATAGGTGCTCATTTTTATGCACACCGAACATCATGCCTTATTCTGGGTGAATATTTAATGGAACAGAATCGGATGAGTGGAGAACTGATCACCTTCCACCGCGAGCGGCCCGCTAGTGACTCTTCTCATCATGTATTCCAGGTGACGATACCCTCGACGGATACTCATATGTTATTATTGTTACTGAATTTATCTTATGTTAAAGTCCATTCAAATTTGTTAAAAATTAATATATTTGTATTTTAAAGCTTAATTTTGCGTTGTTTCTTGTAAGTCTTCTCTCATTTGAGATATTTAATAAGTTTTTATTATAGAAAGAACATTTGACGGATAGGATTCGAATATGCAATCTCTGGGACATATATTTATTTAAATCTTTAAATATGATTTGTTTGGCATAACGTTTTTTTTAGAGAATATTATAAAAAAATATTATTAAATATTCGTAAAATATTAATTAGAATAATTATGAATTATAATTATTATTACCTTTAAACTTATTAATTTAAATATTTTAAATGACTAATTTGGACAGCTAAAACAACAGTTTAGGAGTTTAAAAGCGCAAAAAAAAAAGAAATAAGAAATGCAACTACGTAAAATATGTACATGAAGTTTCAATATAAAACACATCAATACAGAATGCATAATGAAAACAATAAAGCTATGTATCGTATTCTCATTACGTTAAAAAGTGTATCGAAATGGTTCGGACGCGCAATAAATATCGCAGGCGGTTACGTAATTCACTCCGCGCGTCTCCCAATAATTAAAACTCGCCTCGAAAATACGAATACACATATTACAATTAAAATTGGGTGCACGACCCGCGGTAAATACAGTATTCATTGTAGAGTACAAACAAATGTACATGTAATTAAATTATTGTGATGTACTGGCTTGTGATTGGTTATTTTGAATTATGTATTTTAAGTTTTGAAAAAAAAAAGGTTGTATATATTTAAATATATTTTTATTTAGTCATAAAATATTATTTATTTATCCTATTTAATAATTTCCAATGGTCAACCATTACGAGAGGCCTGTCAGAAAATGTTAACATTACGAAAAGGTAAATATTACGAGGCGTCCTAATTCAACACGCGAATTCTGCTCAAATTTATCAGAGGCGGAGAGCAAACAGCGTCCAAAGCGCTAAGCAAACTCCCAGTTTACTGTATCCTATAATAAAAGGCCACCTGCTACAGAGCAAAAGAAAATCACTTGAAAAATGACCAGCTGTTTCATAATACACATTTTTTCCGTACCCACGTTGTCATAGCGATAGAGCAATTTAATCTATCAAGCGCTGCACGCCGCCGTCCAGCCGATAAATTGTATATAATTGCGGACGATTTTGGTTTTATTGTTATCCACGGATGGTGAGAGATTAGATCCTGTATAATCTGAATACATAAATATATTTATTTGTGTATTAATAACTTTAATTATTTTATTTCACTTAATATTTTATATCTGCTAAAAGATACTAAATGTTTAAGTAGTTCAAAATTATCAGCGCTTTCGAATGATAAAGCCGCTGCATTATATAATTCATAAATTATAATACACTCAGAAAATCTTCCACATGATAACAAAATCAAATTTGCTCTCAAATTCCATTACATAAGGTTGGTTATTACCAGAGTTATTGTTTATTTAGAGGTGGTCACTAAAGTATGACGTGTGGCATTCTGTAAATACAATAAAGATTGACACGGCAGCCTTCGGGAGTGCCCGCAAAATGTCAATCCAGATCTTAGATGTTGTGTTGTCCGTGGGGATGGAATCTGCACAGAATAATCCCTGTTTTAGGCAATAATTCATATTTTACTTGTGATTCTCAAAATATTATCGTTGTTCGTCTTGAATGTTGATTCTATTTTACTTTCATTCTGAAACAAAGCGTTTTACAAAATTCTATAGTTAAAACGAGTCGAGTTTAATTTTATTACTTTTATAATAAAACTTTTATTATAACTAAATAAAACATTGAGTATATATTTTTTATCGATGCATTTTATTTATAATAACATTTAATATAATAAAATTGTAATAATATCTATAATAAAAACAACGATTTAGAAGAGACATTATCATAATATGAATGATTTATTGTAAAAGAAAACAACTTAATGGGGATAACACAATCGACTCGTGCGCAGGTGACGCGTGGTCACGTGTCAGCCACGTGGCTTGTGTACCGCGTGATTAGACGCACTTGCTACTTCACTTTGAGAGGGAATCAAATTATTATACTTGTTATTTGTTTCGATTATAGTCCCACTAGCTCGGGAATCAAAGTTTTATTATTTGGTTATATTATTATGGATTTACATTTTATTTTGCTGCCATACTCGGTCGTAATTGTATTAATAAAAATAGACGATACATTTATTAAGGACACTTTAAAATAAATTTTAGTATATCATGGTTTCTTAACTAGGTTAATAATACGGTATTGTGGTTAATACCACTGCTTACCCTCATTAAAGGGCCACTTACGTTACAAAATCGCTTGATTTTCGGTAAATCTACGCAAATGAAACTACGCCCCAACTAATCGCGTTGATTGTTTCAGGCCGCTAAGTAATCACAAGTAATGTAACTGTCGGCTTTTGTAACTATAACATTAATTATTATATGATAATAATTTTTTATTGTTAAAATCATTATTATAATGTTCATAGCTAAAAACATTAAATTCAAACTGAATATATTAAATAATATTTAAATTAAACAAAAATTGTATGTTGATTACATACACTTAATAAACAACTTGATAATACTAAATATATAGAATATAATATTTATAATAAAACACTTACACTTGATAAACAACTTAATAATACCAAAGTTAGTGGAACTAATCAACACGAAGGGCGTGACATTTGATTTGGTGTATAAGTGCATGTTATCATAGAGCGTGGTGTCGTGGGAAGCTGCGCTCTCACGGGTGATTAGATCTCCTACTGTGACCTGGATCTCCCGTGGGATTTGTTCAGATCAAACGATTAGTTATAATTGATTACCATCACTTCTCACGGATCATATATATAAATACATATAACCACGTGTATAACTATATATATATTTGTTAATATGTGTATGTGTTTGTATATGTTTAAGTATTTTTCTTATATCTTATGTTGACTAGTTTTTAAATATATATTTTTTCGTTGTGTTTCTTCTATATGTATATTTATCATAGCGCAGCAACTCATATAAACTGTCTCACAGTAAAGAAAATCTGAGAGAAGGCTCGAAATAAGATAAGGTTTTTTAGCGCTATATAATTCTCGTTTCCTTAATGAAACTATAATAATAATAATAATAGTAATAAATATAATATGCAAATAAAATTAATACAACTTGGCATTGACAACCTTAATATTTTCCTAACAAGCTGAGGTTTTAGGTGGCGGCGCTAATGCTAAAGCGCGTTAGATATTTAGCATATATCTTCATTATTTCGGGATAAGCTGAAGAAGGGCTACATATCCTTGTCAGCACTTTAAGTGATTAAAAAGTGCCGACGAACTGGAGGGATGATCTGGACTTTATGCAAATAAAGTTTTGTTTTATTTTTAATATCAGTTCAGAAACATTTAATTATTAAATTTAAAATATTTTTTAATACTTAGTTTTAAATGATTACTCAATCTATATTATCATATTATGTTGATGATTCAGTGATGATTTTGTAATATCAAAACATTGTAAAAAAACTATATCTTAATACTATTTTTAATATTCGTAGTAACATATATTTACTTACTAACTTAAAGTACTATTTATAATATTTATAGTTTCAAATAAAAAATGCGTTAACAGAGCTCCCACGCAATTATTTTTCATTTAGCCCAGACTGTATCCCTTGAGACCGCGGGATCAAGTGCAACGCCCCTGTGAAATAAAACAATTTGAATGTAAGAAATATTTTGGTATGTAGGGAATAGTTGCGGATATCAAGGGATTTGTAATTGCAGTTTTCACAAGATAATAAAACTAATATTTAGAAATATCATAACGTTTTATAACATACACAATGTTACACTTTTGAATCAAATTTGTTGGTAAACAATATCGTAACACACTTTTGAATCAAATTTATTAAAAAAAAAAAATACTTTCAAAATTTTATATGAAGATCAAATTATTATTTATAAAGCTTCACCAAAAGAGCAACTTCATCTTCCTCGCTGAATCATGGTTGATTTTAGGGGAAGCATAGGAGTGCCGTCAAAAACTATCATAAGGGCACGATCTATGGTTATTATAAACGAATCGCCATGCGCCATGAAGGGAGACCTATTTGTGTGATATTTCTTTGTTTATTCCAATATCGATGTATTATTAATATACTGTTGATGTTTGAAATATCTAGATTTTTTTCTTGATTTGTTTATTCTACTGGTTCATATCTATCTAAATCAAGACAGGTTATTACTTAGGTAGATCTTAATATCTTCAAATATATTTATTTTAAAATAATCATTTGTAACGTATCTCTGGGTGAATCAAAGCATTTTTCAAGGCTATTTATATATGGTGTTATTTCATATACCTAAAAATAACAGCTTAAATATATAAAAGGGTAATTCAGTGTATAGGTAACCTAATCGTGTTTACATACATATAAACAACAAAAAAAACGATAACGCTGATCGCACTTGTTCATCAAATGATTAATAAATTGAATCTGACTTAAATGACATTGACAATCCACATTGACAATCATCATTGACAATGCATGGTCACAATTTTCTCACGAACCATTACCCGGGACGAGTGGGGCCATGGTATACGTTAACTATTCTTTCTACCCTAAGTTGCATTTATCATAGATTCTCGACTCATTTACTGCTCACTCCGTTTATACACTGTACCCTACAGTCTATCAAAATATGTGTTACCCATCTGGCATTTAAAGCGTTTTAATACATTTTTTTTTTATATAGCGAAGTGTAAAAAAAGTAAGAACTTACATTTTTTTTTAATAATTCTTGCTTACAACTTAAAATTATCTAAATATATAAATAGTCTTAAAAAACCACAAACGGTACCTACATTAGATGTTTTCATTAATTAGTATATCTTTGCAGGAAAATATCCTACTGAGATGAAATTTTGGAATCTCAAAAATGAATTTATATTATTAGTCATTTAATATTATTTTTTAAATATTGCCTATATTACTTTACGTATCGCTTGAAAAAGGAAGTATTTTTAAGTATGCCATAGTTTGGTTAAGCACAAAAATCAATTCGAATATATTTGTCACTTCATGTAATCGATTTTAACCGTATTTCTCTAAGGTTAATCAATTAATCAATCAATGCAACAGGCACTTCCCTATACACAATTAAAACCGGTACAGATGAATCGATTTTGACGTATCACCGTGATTCAAACGATCAGGAGACAATGTGTTCTAATCACACATCTCGTGGCACGTGACATGACAAATAAGTGATACCGATCGGCAGATGTATACTTTAAATCATTGTCAAATTGATTTTTAAAATATTTTTTTTAATTTTGAAATTACCTTCTTGATTTTTTTTTAAATTTAATTCTTTTTGGTGTCCCTTGCCTATAATAAATAATGATTTTAACTAAAAGTAGTGTGTGTTTTATAAAAGAAGAGGGTATTTAAGATTATTACATTGAATTTAAACGTTGTCAAATTTAAGACGTCAGTTACAAGTAAATTAATAATAAATCTTAAGATTATATTATACATATTTTAAATATAGGTCATTCCAAGATACTAAAAAGTTTTTATAAAGCTGATGACATATTTGTTAGATATATAAATGGTGTTTATTTATGACGAACGTAGGGCTGTGCGAGGTAATGGCGCGCGCACTATCATGGAGGGCACATCTGTCGCAAACTTTATGACGGACTTTTTGTGACCCGAGCATGTATCATCAAAAATTTATTGACACAAGAAAAATAGTGTGTATCCAACTTAATTATTTAATCTGAAGGCTGTCTGTATGTTTTATTAAATTTTATGTTGAGTCAACCAAGAGGGTTATTGTTATTTAAATAATTAGCTGTTTTTTCGCGGCTGTAGAAAAATATATCCTAGTTCTGTTTAATAAAATGTTATTATTTAGTTGTCGATTATATCGTCTATCTTACCATAAATAAATTAAGCTTACTAATTAATATCTGCACAAAACCATCCTATGATATCCGTTTAATATCCGTTTTTGGTATTTAAAGCCAAAATTTTTATATTATCTCTTGATAATAACATAATATCTGCAAGTAAAAAGTATCATATACTTGTCATGTATCTGTGTAATCATGTATCTGTGTATATGTAATATTTTAAAATCATTCTGTACATTATAATCAAAAAAACATATGAAAAACACTAACATTTTCAGTTCTGTGTTCTCTTCATGTATTAAACAGGTATTTTATAATAATTAAAAGATATATACAGACTTTGCTTCGTTATATATTTAGATACATATATCGGTTATCGATTATTGAAATAATTACGGCCAAATATTGTAGTGTATATATAAATATTTTAGTAAAAAAAAACGAACTCTGGGAAAAGATTTTCTATTCCATACATCTTGTACATTATATATTTTTAAAGCGTATACACTTTTTTTAATACTATTTCGTTAAAAAGTTTTGACTACAAACTAACAAATGACTCTATTTATCTTTTTTTTTTATTTTATTTTTTTATTTTTATGATGAGAAAATGTTTTATGTTTTTCTTACTCGACGGAGTATTAAATGTTTTCTCTGAGTAGAGTAAAATTCCAGTAATTTTTGTATTCCTTTATGTAGGGTTTTTTGATAAAGCCCTTGACCTCTTGCGGCTTAGCTGTTCCAATTATACTTATTGTTTCCAATTTTACTTAAAAAAAAAAAGTTAAACATGTAGCTTTAAGCTTATCATATTTTTATGTTTATCTAATTGATGTTGAATTATGTCTATCATTACTTGATTATTGTAAGATTCTTAGATAAAAAAATCATTGTTTAAGTTTCAGCCTTGTGATTTTTGCATGAAGTTAATTAAATTTTTTAATGAAATCTTAATGTATAAGATATGAAAAAAATAATCAAAAAACCGGATAAAGAATATTCAACTGTTAAAACTAAACCTGTCTTACTTAAAGCGAAAATATATTGAAAAAGTGATTGAAATTTAGACACATTTACTACTAATACATATTTGATTTATATGTTGTTAATAATTGATAACCTGTCCGCGCTAAAGAGCGTTGAATAGCGAGTAGTGTCGACAGACGGACTAAACAAACTACATATTGATCTCATTATTATGATGTGTTAATTCAGGATTATCTGCCAATGTTAACACATGTTACCAGTTAGTAAAAAACTTTGCCAACTTAAAATACCCTAAATATAATGTAAGTGTTATTTGAAAATAACTTCTATGCTATGGTTTTAAGATTGATTATCGTGTTCCATGTCATCGTGGCCCAATTGGCTTTATTATAGGGGTAGCTAATATTATTTCGGGGCGTTTGGTGTTGCCTTTTCATCCGCTAAGTATAAATAGGGGGGTGTGTTTGGTTTTTGATCGCCCGGTCGCTTCGGCGATTGATTAACTTCGTTGTTGCAAAAATAGGGATTAATTTTAGTAATATCAAAGCTTTTAGTCTATTAAATTATTATTATAGTTATTTATGTTATTTAATATATTGATAAAATGATTGCTTATTTTTCTTCGCTTTTACAAATGTGATTTTATGTACATATTTGTGTATTAAATTTCTTTCATATTATATTATCTACGTGTAAGATTCCAACAAACGAATAGTTATAATATATAATTCATAAAAATAAAGAAATTTAAGGATCTTTTACTCTACACTCTTTCGTTAATGACTCAAAATCCGTGAATTTGAGTTAAAATTCTATGTATTATTATGTTCTTATCAATCATTTAACAATTGAAATTGAGCTGAAAAATAATTGACACAATTGACAAATTCCTGTGGACTAAGCCAAGTATGTAAATTAATTACACTATTATATTATATCGTTAAAGATATAACATTAAATTGTAAAGAAAAATATTTCAATGCAATCAAATACTTATAAAAAGTAAACATTTATATTCTCGTTTTATTAAAACTTTTTAATAAGTTATTACTGGCCATACTAATACAAAAACTTTTTGATATTTTTTTCGATAATAAATTGACATTCACATCACTATTATAATATGTCAAACCGGCTGTTCATTGTAAACCATTTAGCAAAATTAGAATATGAATATTTTAAATGGTTTATTGATAAAGCTCTTAGACATTTGGCGGTAAAAAGTATACACAAAATACTATGTTAAATATATGAATGTTTATTTTTAATCAAAATACGTCTTGCATAAGAAATAACCATATAAATAAATGAATAATCATGATTTATGATTTTGGTCTGATAAAAAACTTCCGTATTGAGAATGGTTTTTCTCTATAATAGGTATCGTCAACCTTTTGAGTTGGATAAAATAAAAATAACAATTTACAACTTTTCAAAATTCCAAAATCCTCGTTAATTCAAAACAATTTTCAAATGTTTTATACATAATAATATTTGGACATATAGAACTAAAGATCTTCATAACCGAAGAGCCGAGAATATGTATAAAAAATATATAATGAATAAATCATCAACACTGTATTCGAACCTGTGACTACTGGGTAATAATTGCCTGCTAATTGACATGATAGGTGTTAGAAAAAAATAAGCTATTTTAATAAGCTAGTAACAATATCCCCGACGACGCAGGTTCAAGCTCTACCCGTGTTGATGAAATTAATTATTTATTTATTTAAAAAAACAATTAATCCATAACCATATCTAAACTAATTAAGAAGATCATGAAATTATGAATAAACCAAAAAATTAAGGCATTTAGTATATTTTTTTATAATTACAAATATTCAAATAAACAAACTTATCGATAAAAAAATTAACATAATTATACAACACATTTAAAAATCTCGAATACATTTCTAAATATTACAGTTATACATATACATATATATAATATATATAAGAGACCATATGTGTATTAAAGAGCTGTCTGTATGTCTGTAGGGATCAAAGTAGCGGCTGTGAGCTGACAGTCAATATTTGCTCCTCGTCCCAGCTAATGAATGGAATTAGATCATTCCGCGCGGCCTCACGTTTTTCATACGCCCTGGTTGAGCTCTCTGACGTATGAAGACTCTAGCTTACATATTACTTATATATATAAAGTAATAAATATAATTATATGTGTTTTATTCTACATCAGTATATTGATATTATTTTAAGGTTCATTTTAGATAGATGATGGTTTACTTAAATATTGGTACAATTATTTGGGTTTATTTAGTGACTCTAATGTATATTATTTATTTATATATTTTCCACTTTAAATTTGTATCCGTGACAATTTGTGTAGATCAAGTTGTGTATATTTGGATACTTATCGAAAGAAACCTAGAATTCTTAGACAATGACAGTCTCTAACTTAAAATTAAAGCTACGATGGTATCAAATATCCTGGCCTGAGAACCACATAATATCAGTCAGATATTTCTTTATTCTGATCACTGTTTCAACCGTCAATATTTAGTGAAATAATACTTATCATTTTGTTGTAATTAATCTTTCGTGAACCAAAAAGATTATTAAATATATATTTACCAAGATATATTCAGGTAAGTCAATCGGAAACAGTTCACGCCACAGATCCTCCATGCTTTGAGCTCATGAATAGGAACCATGAATGGGTTCGAAACTAGTCGGATGAAAATCCGATTAATTTGTGAACATAACCAAGTAAATATATATCTAATAATACATAACATAGATATAATACAAAATGTGTATATTTAAACGTAAACAGCAAGAGAAGGCAAGGCTTGTAATAATTCGACGTAGCGAAGTTGCTGTATTCGTAGAAGCGTAGAAGGATAAGTTGAATGCATTGTTGGGTTGAATACAACCACTGAATACATTAGCATTTGTTTGTTTGTTTGTTTGTTCGCCAGAGCGCGCCACATGGCTACAATGTTTATTTTAATACTCAGCTATTGTTTGCGGAGGGCACTGTATTAAACTACCCCTGAGGATTTGTTTAAGGTGTCTGTTAGACTGTTGGCATAACGTTTCGACCACTCGTACCGTATGCTAGTGTTAAATTGGTAATGTTGGTTATGTTTAAATACTTTTATATTTTGATTATTAACTACTAAATTTTGAGTCTAATAGACAAAAAAAAAATTACGACCATCACATTATTTAATCTACTAATATCATATTTTATTTACGACCATCACATTATTTTATCTACTAATATCATATATTTTTTGTTTTTAATGTAAGCCATCCTCAAACGATGTATAATGTATAAAAATATTTATTACGATCATCACAATATCTAATCTACTAATATCATCTAATCTATAAATAGACTTGAGATTGATAGATACAAAATCATTACCCCAATTAGAAAGGGGTCCTTAACTATCAGGCATCTGGAGCGTGTAGGTCAGAGCTCGGAGGTGGCATCTGCAGAGCGTGTGCATCTCCGTTTAATTACATTTGTCTTTTCCCCCCACCCTCCCCCTACAATTCGGTTCATTTGCAAAGTGCATTTCGATGGCGTCCGATTGTTTGAACCGCGTTTAATTGCCTGTCTGTCCCTTATTTATTGGCATTCCATAATGTCGAATCACAAATATAATGAGAGTTATATTATAACTTATTCCAGATGCTTCTATAATATAAAAAAATAACGTGAAATGGAACGGTAATATAAGAACCAGGCATCGAATTCAATAAACATCGCTACATCGTTCAAACACATCCGTGGAATTATTTGCGTCAACCCACGCTCGGCTTACCAGCGACTTTACATTCCGCACGGCATCGTATCGAAGTCATTTATATTGGTAGCGGTGTATTATTTGTTTGTTTGCGGAATACATGTGAAGCTTTGATTTTTTCCAATTCGGAAATAATGCGGAAGGCGTGGTGCTCGGGGCGATCGGTTCGAGCTTCGAGGTCCAATCAAACGAGTCGCTGTTCGTTAGTCGCGAGCCAACCTTGCCACTTGGCTACACCGATCACGTACCTGGGAGCTTTCAGTCCAAGGCACTGATTTTCGCTTTGAACAAAATGATTTTATCAATCTTTTGTACAATTTTCAATTGTAAATACGATACAAATAATTTTTATATATAATATAAGTTTATTGTTTGGACAAAAAATTGTTCTCTTCAAATATTATTGTACTAGAATTTTATATTAGAAAATCTATGGTATTTGTACATATAAATTAAGTGCTGTAAGTAATACAGATCAATATCATATTTTATTATATATTTATAAGGAATATATAGGTAGTGTTATAGTGGAACAGTAATTAACAATAATTATTTCTGGCAAATTGGAACTACTATCAAAACTAATATAAAACTTAAACATTTATCTAATGCTAATTCTTGTAACTTATAACGAATTATAGCTTTCAAATTCACAGAAGTAATATTGTTTATAATTAATTAAACTATGTATCTTATGAGTGACCTCAGTCATGTTTAAGGAATGATCTGAATTGTCGGTTTTGTCATGAGTTAGGGACGTCTTTACGTCATGACTATTTAAACATAATTTTATAAGGTATAATAAAAAATATGATTACTTTGTTGGGAATCTGAAATATATTTAAAATATATTCAAATTAATAAAGCAAGTTAAAAAAAATTGTTTGCTTCTTTTCATAAATATATTTATTTTTGTTTAATATATATAATATATTTAAAATAAGTTTTTGTTTTTAAACATAAACTGTACATATAATATCCCGGATTTTTATTGTCATATTAGTTATTTTAGTTAGAAGATACTTGTCTGTAATTCGAGCTAAAAATTTGTTAGTAATGTTTTGTTTAAGATAATAAAAAAATAAAACATATGTCTGCCTAAACATATGTATGCCAAAAATACATTTTTAATTAATCAGCTGAACTTATTACATCAATAATAAATATTTATTTAATATATAATGTTAGTTATTTCCGGTGTAGGTGTAAGGCAAGAAGATCCCCTGTCACCAAAGCTACTTATGGCTGTATTAGAAAATATTTCAAAATATTGACGGGAACAATAGGGGATTACAATAAAGAACCAACACTTAAGTCAACTAAAATTCGCAGATAATATATATATATTTTTTAATACAGCAAATGCACTAGAAGAAATGTTACAAACCCTAAGTAAAGAGAGTAAAAATGTAGGACTCCCGATGAATGCTGAAAAAAACAAAATAATGACAAACAATATCGAGAAGGCAATTGAAGCAGAGGGCAACAAAATTGAATATGTAAAGGAGTATATCTACTTAAGAAAAAAAGTCTCATTCAGTTCCAATAATAATGAAGAAGAAATTAATTGGAGAATTAACTTGGAAGAAATTATGGGCAGAGAAAGAAAACCTAAAGGGTAAGTACAACCTACCCCTAAAGACGACTATAATAGATACTTCTAGACTTCTTCCATGCCTAACATACGGCAGCTAGACATGGACATATACAAATAAAATAACAACCTGCCAAAGAGGGATAGAAAGGAGCATTCTGAAACTTAGAAAAATTAATAAAGTAAGCAGAAAACAAATTAGGAAAAAAACCAAAGTGATAGATGCTCTGGTTTGCTCAGAGAATAGTTCATGCTCTCAAGTTAAAATGGCAATGGGCTGGACATGTCTGCAGGTACCAAGATTTGAGCTGGACATATCAAACCACAAGATGAAGCGGACCAAGGGGAAATAAAAGGGTTGGCATAGCAAACAAGAGTTGGGCCGATGACCTCTTAGATACAGCAGGAAAAGACTGGATGGAAAAAGCAGAAGAAAGAGAAAGCTGGAGGGACATGGAGGAGGCTTTTACTCGGATGGGATTCATATCACAACCTAACAATACTTACAACTAGATATAAGATGAAATTATACTAACAATACTAACAAACTAAAAATAATATATATATATATAAGAAAAACTTTATGTATGGTGTTGAAATATAAGCTTCATAGCTAAAAAGTTATTTCTACTGAAATGTGATAGAAGAGAAAGGATTGACTTTTTGTTAATCCCAAATAATTGGAATAAATACAAGTATAAAGTTTATAGAATTATTATACATAGAATAGGGGAGCCATAGGCAGTCATGAGTGTCAGTGTCTGACAAATAATAAAAGTGGCAAGATGTCAGACCGATATTTATCTTCTAATCTCTATCGTCTAATCACACATGCAAGAAAGAGAGCCAGAAAGGTAGTCCCATTTGCTTTCTCTTTTTTCGGTGGACACATTTAGGCTGGTTTCCCTACTCATTGTATAATAACTCTATGTTAAAGTTGGTAATAATTCGGAATTAATATTAACATGTGACATGTACTCATGACACATGGCACTTCTGGCCTTCACAGAAGTACTAAATCGTGATATCCAATGTCACAGATATTTATAACATCTTAGTAAAATAGACATTTATTATTGGAGCGTCATCTATATATAAAATGTCATATTAAATTTATTACTTTGGAAATTATAGTCTTCTAATATGTGCTCGTGTAAATCAAGCGACCTTTGAGAATTAATTTATAGTTCTATAATGTAATGACGGATAAAATATATACATTTTGTATGATTATAATAGAAATAATTATCTACATATATATTGGATCAAACTAAAGTAGTTCTAGTTTAATTTTAACAATATTTAAATCATTTTTATCTATCTAAAATCATAAATAAAAACATTTTAAATATTACAGTCCGTCAATACGTTTCAAGGAAGCGAGCGCAATTTTATCCCCTTATTAAAATCTTAATTATATTTTGGATATCTATCAGATTATTATTTCTGGCAAGTCATAATAATTTACACGTGTATTAATTATAATGTGTTTTGAATACTATGCCAACAGGGAAAACTTTAAATGACAAATATAATTCTAATTGTTTCTAGAAAACTAGAGTTCATTAGCGTTTTGTCATTGCCAAGGCGATGTACGCACAGCGTGGGCGACGCTGTTAATATCAAATCATTAGACTATGTTTAGTTCATTATTCGTTTAAATACTTGTAGTCCAACATCAATGTTATTTTTGGCATAAAAAGAACATATATACAAACCGTTAAATATATACAAAACCAAGTTTATTACAAATTGAGATGTCAATAACGAAATGGTCAGAAAGTTTGCTAATATGGTTTCCGTGTCGGAACTCGGAACATAAAGGTGTGTAAACATCATCAGGCAGGTCTGCGATGAACAAACAATCCCTGCGTATGATTGTCGGGCTTCAGTCTTTTTTACTGTAACATCGTAACAGCCAATCAGCGCCAGGGGCAGTTGCAATTATCTCTAGCATCAAATCGAATTACGATCAATTCGGATTTGCGAATTCGTACGAATATAAAACGGTTTGTATTATAATTTGGCACTCGATGCACGGATGTGTTCCCATTTGTTAGATTTGTTTAATCGTGACTTCTTTGTCTGCGAATTCGTTCTTTGTCGATGTTTTTACTAGATTACTGCTTTTAAAGAATGCCTTTTAAGGAACTCAGAATTTCAAAATGATGATAAGCTTAGGCAAAATTGTTTACTATATTTGACGTAGGTATATATAATAACATCAACCCTGCAAATGAGTCAACAGCCCAAATTCCACATACTGATCTATTAAATATTCTTGAAAGTTATAATAGCATTTATTTAATACCTAATATACTTTTAATTTTACATTTAAAATTAATAAAAGGAAGATATCTATCTTGTAGAACATTATTATATATCCGTACACTCAATGCTATGAAGGACTCATTTTTAAATTTATTTTCTACTAACCACTACCTACTCGACTTAATAATAAAATTAATATTTTCCAGGTATGGTTTCAAAACCGAAGAGCCAAATTCAGGAAGCAGGAGCGTTTGGCACAACAGAAGGCTGGAGAGACACCAGTTAAGGCTGAAGGCAAGCGAGACAAGCCTGGCTCCCCTGCGACGTCTCCTCATCCACCACCTGTCTCTGTGCAACCAACACACCACAGCCTACCACACCTGTCACCACCAGACTTGAAACCTATCACTTCAGCAGGTATGAAAAACCGTACGTAGTAGATAGAATATATATAATTCTATAGATACATAATATATCTAGAATTAATTTATTTGAATTCAAACAATGTAAAATAAATTCTATAGTAGTAAAATGTTCTAAGTTGTGAAATTACGATCCACCTACGGTGAGTGGTTTTGGCAGGAATTAAAGTAATTAATTATTGGCTAACACATTAAGGTACATTTCTGACACATTGCTGAGACACCTGGAAATATATATATATATATATATATCCGTCAATAATTAATTTATAAAACACAATATTTTACTTTTTTACCGTGGATTATTGAAGAAATTTACAAAATTAGTGATAGCCCGAAATAAAACAAACAATCCTTTTTTTGAACCACTTGCATTACTTTTTAGTACTTATTGTGTATACCTTATAACCTTCCTCAAGACGTTTTAGTCTGACATGTTTTTGAACGATAAAAAAAAACCTTAGCTTTCTTGTATTAGCTTACACATTATTTTATAAATATAACATTTAAATGTTTTCTCTAACGAGGTAATCAATCAATTTCTGGGTAGATTATCCTAAAAAGATAAAAGAAATAAGAGTAGGTTGTGAAAAAGTAACCTACGCACTGTCACCGTGACACGTTCCTGAAAAAAATAACGTAAATTATTTTTTATAAAACTAAAAATAATTTCATTTTATTATAAGATCACGGCCAAGAGCAATCTGTTTTATAGTAATATTCTAATAGATTTGTTTTTTTTTTAACCTTCTATTTTGTTATTTTATTCATTCATTTAAAAATAAATACGTTATATTAGTGAAAATTATACAACAATAACATATCGGTACGGAGTGTATAATCTTAACACCTTACAGCTCTTACACTGTGTATATATCATAGAATTAATATACATAGAATAGGTGAGCCATTGGTATTCGTATGAGCGTCAGTGAAAGACAGTTAAAAAAAGATGGAAGATGTCGACACTGTTTGTCTTTGTCTAATCACACATACGCAAAGAAATTTTCATGACGCGTTTTTAATTTAAATACTTTGACAATTTTTAGGACATCTAAATGTTTGAGTTTTTTACTATTTTATTTAGAATGAATGAAAAGATTTGTGTATAAAATTTTTGACACTACATTTTGAAGACTATATTGAGTCAACACGAAAATTCAAATATTAATTATTCTAGCTAAAAATGAAAGTTATTAGTAAATAAATATAATCTTTTTAATAGCTATTTTATTTTTTCTTATGTATTGTTTATATTATTCTAGTTAAGGTAAAAATATCTATAATAATAATCATCTATAGAAATGTTTAAAAATGTGGTTATTGTTATCATATTCGAATATTGAGATTATAATATAATTTTTATTTTCATTGTTATTTTAACATTATGATGGGTTTCTGTACTTTGGAAACATTCAGATACAGTTAAATATGTAGAGACTAGCGAGTCTCGGTAGATTTATTGGTAACATCTTTTCATAGTTCTTTGCTTGATATTACGAGAGGTACAGAATATTATAGCAATCTTCTTACAGTTGTATGTCCATCAGTGTTATGATCCAGTATCAAAGTGGTCACTACAAATCTTTGAAGTTTTTTTTTATGCATTAATCTTCAATAGCATTCATTCATTCATTCATTTTGTCATTATCCTTAGAAAATCTGAAGTGAAATAGGTAGATTTAAATATCTTCTAATGAAATTAATCTTTTTTAACACATGATATACTACTATTATATTTCAATATGTGTATGAAAAATTTTAAAACTGACAATTTCTTACTTGTAAAAACTGTAGTTATAGTCGAAAGGAATTGTTTCTTTCTTACACATAATGCATTTGTCATTTTATAGACTCAATAAAAGAAATATAAATTATAATTGTAGTATATAATTTTCCATAACTTTTACTCAACTTTGATCCCACACATTGAAAATGACAACTTAGCTTTCAGAATATTAGTAAAAATGACAATTGCTAAGATTACGCCCGAGACGGCAACGACGAAACACGAGATTTTATAAAAAATAGAGATAGATAGGGTTCTTCGATCTACCTATCTCTTTTTAGTTCGATGGTAACATTTAAGCCTTCCCTACTCTATGTATAATATCTCTATGGTATATATACATTTAATCGTCGTGTCTAACCATTCGACCAATCATCGAACAGCGTAATAAACTGGTGTTGAAAAGATGAAATGTGAACTAATTTCTTTTATGACGCAAGACCACTAAGTGTCGTAAGGCTTTTTTTAAATGGTATCTAAAGAGTTTAAATAAGAAAGTTTGAATAAAGTGAAAAAAAAAGACTTTTTGAATGATTTTTAAATGGTGTGACACTTTTATGAAAACTAATATATATAATCAGTATATTTATTAAATGATAAGTCTGAAACCACCGCGACGTAAACTCTCTATATATTATTGTTTATGGAAATGAAGTTTCTTTGTATTGTGGAATGTACGTTTCTGTGTATGTGTACATTGTGTGAGTGTGTGTGTGTGTATTTATGTGCGTGCGTGTGTATGTGTACTTCTCTCTTAATTTTTTTTTTACTTTTTTTTGTTCTCACTTGTCACATAGTGTATACTATTTGGCAACTGAAAATGGGAGAGTGTTGAAAAACCGTTATTTATTTTTGTAATTATTAGTGTGTGAAAATGATTTGTTCGTTTGATGTTGTTATGTTTTAAGATATTTGAATCAGTAAAAATCAAGTTGATTCTACAAAAAAATTGAGCTACGGTAGTCTTCAGTTGATTTTTTTATACATCTTGAAGTATCAAAAATATTTATACGCGAAGTGCGATATATCTTTTTTATGATCTATTGAGCACAAATCGCGGTAACGCCCAATGTTATATTAATTTCATATTTATATTTAGATGTTATCGTTGAAAAATTAAAGATTTCACGAGCATTGATCGCTTTTATATACTGATGAGTAACGCATTCCATTAGATCGCAGCCCAATCTTACTATTTTAGCAGCCGGCGTGGGAGAACATAACAAGGTTGATTTCTACAACAGAAATATGTGTCCTCAAAATAGAATTTAAAAGTAGATGCATTGAAATGTGACCATTTCAATGATATTATTTGTTTAAAACAAGAAATTAGGTCAAGTTCGTTGCCTTGTTTCTGTCAATACCTAACCATTATTGCAATCCAAAATCTACATTAACATTGGAAAAGATAATATTTATAATTTACGATAAATGTAATATTTTGAATTCATATTATACACAATGGAAACATTTAATTTACATTTATTACTATAATTTAACCCTTCTTATAATGTAATTAAATGTAACATTCATTATTTGTATTAACAACTATAAAATACATTTAAAATTATTTACCATTTATTATTATAATGGAAGACATAATGTGACTAAAATAAATATTAATAGCTATAGATCTACCAACACAGTGTAACAATAAGGAGTTGTGAATACAGGTGTAGTGTGGCGGTTGAGGGCGTATAATGGCTTGTGGCGCGGTTAATCACATTACACCACGCCACGCCACACTCCGCCAGGCCACGCCATTCGTGCCAGATTTTCACTTGGCTCATTTGCACTAATTGTGCGCGTGATTGTCACTCAGGCTTGAATAAACAACGGAGCGGCAAGGATTAGGTGATTAGCGCCTAATTGAGTTACCGCGATTATTTCATATCCACTAGCGCACTAGCGCACCTGCAGTCTAATTTTACAGTTTGCAGATTTGAATCAGTTTTCATTGCCTTGATTGCAATTTACTAAAACTTAGTCTATATGATTTTTAATTCTGTTAAGTTTGAATGTCAACTGAGCTTTCCTAATCGAAATTAAATTGAGAAACAATAATTTCGTTTGTTTTATTATACTCATTAATGTTTGTGAAGACATTTACAATCCAAAGTAATTTATTTACCGTAGTTACAGTATTTACACATTGTTTTCTTGACCGCTACAAAATTATTTGTGTAAGTTTTCTACATGTTGAAACAAATAAGATTTATATTATACATTAATAACAATTGTCTGTACGGGTAACATATAAAATAAAACGTAGGATCAAAACTTATCAGATCAAATTAATTATAATAAAGTCATGTTATATTATTTAAAAAAAAAATATGTTTGAGTAAATTAAATTTAATATTTACTGAATATTTCTTACAGCTAACAAATTATGCGAGGAATTGAACGGGGTGGGATCTGAACCGCCAGTGAGTGGCGTGGGCAGCGGCAAGTGGAGTGGCTGCGGCTTGCTTCGCCAGCCCTCTGGCTTCCCCCTGCTGGGCGTCGCACCGCCCAACTATCTCCTCTCCGACCACCTCGGGACCCTCGCCAAAACGAACAACCATCTTTTCTAATGGTCACAACTCTTTTAAACTGGACCTCAGCCATCGGACTAGCCAGCAGGGCTTACGGAGTGGTTCTAAAGTTTAAATGTTAGTGCAGTGATCAGAATAGATTTTCGAAGTGCCAAACTATCGTGTCCATTATACCTAGATAAAACGCAGCATAAACTTTGTAGGCGTTTTTTATTTTAAGTTATATGGGTAATATTAATATAAGACATACTAGTTTAGTTTTGAAATATGCAATATTTATTTATAACGTTATTATGTGATGGATTAATTTGAATTTTCATGTAAATATAAAAATAGTATACGCTAACTCAATATAAGTCTAATGTACTGTGACTTTGACGTTCTATTTCTAGATTTATTGATAAGAATTTCCTGATAGTAGCCGACTGCGTTGTGATAAGAGTAGTGAATAATAGACAAAGTAATGTAGTAAATAACCATTGAGTAAATAAGTTTTTTATTTCATTTTATTTATCAGATATTTATTTATATATACCATGTTGTTAAATAAACAACAATGCATGTAGAGTGACGCAAATTCAAATAATTAATTTGAATTTGTATTTGACACATTGTTGTAAATATGTATGTAAAATTGTACATATGTATCATGCATTTTAGTGTTGTATTCTGAGTGTATGTAATACTGGAGCTAGGTGGAGGTGTTTTAATAAAGAAAATAATAAACCTGCCTTGCTTTTTGATATCCTTACAAAAAAAACAACACGCTTTAGATAAATTAATGTATATATTTGGAAAAAAAATATGAATAAAAAAATCGATTAAATGAAGTCAAGAGCCAGTTGAGACCTGATGAAATAGAACGTTACACGGCCATTAAAGATCTTTAGGTTAATTAGGATTTTAGTCAGACGTTTAAAAAAAAAATAATAAAACCAATAGACATACTTATACTCTTTAACGTTAAGAAGTTACTAAAACACTATTTTTAGAACATGTTTACATACACGTAGCCTTGATTAGCTCGACGTGAACGTGTCTGAAAATTCTACGTGTAAAATTAACCGATATGTAACCGTTTAGTATCAATTTATTAAAAGAAGCAGACGTTAAAACATATTATTCAACAATGCACCAACATTGATAACATTTAATTTAATATTATTTTTAATTACTTCGGTGAAATAATATATTATTTTTGTCTATCATTATCTAATTGTGTTGAATTTCATTTAATTTGAACTATACGATGACACTATTTTGTAAAGTCCAAAATTTTGAGTTTTGTATATTGATTTTATCTATTTTTCTTGCTACTTAGATATACTGTAAAAAATATATAAATAAGGCTCTCTAACTCTTCTCTTACGTTATTTATTGAGTGTGAAATAACAAAGATGTTTAAAGAAAAAAATATATATGTCTTTAGGTATTTAATTACCACCTAATAAGATAATGTATTAAGGGTACTCCATCGATATTGTAACATATTAATTAAATAAACTTATTTAAATATTATAATGAACTAATAGTCATAAAAAATCTACCAAACTCTTTAATTTGATACTGATACTGGGTGAATTGTACAAAAATGTCATCCGCCATTTTATAGTATACGCCATTTTGGATTTACTAAACTGATTATGCATAATTGCATTTTCATTGGAACTAAAGCATATCATGTAATGTAAGTTTCAAAAATTAAGAATTGGGTCTAGTTTAACTTTGTAAATTTTTTCTATACATTACAAGTTAAATAAAAGCTTGTGAAAAATAAACTTACAACAACTGGATGAACCAACCTATCAGCGTGGGTCTTGGTGACAATAACTACTCAGCGAGTTATCATAGACTGTTGCGTTGGCGACCATCTCATATAACACCCGCTCTGATACTAAAGGTGAAGAAGAATCTATATATATCTTTATTTAATAAATGTTTTTTATATACTACATAGTGTATGTTATTACCGTTACATTAATTTAATGAGATGGCCATAAAACGTTATTTTTGCTCTTTAATAAGCCTAATTTGATTTTACTGATTGATCAAATAATTATACATAAAAACATTTCTTTGTTTAATATATCTTAATATATCAATCGGAAAAATTTGTTTTTTATATTTATGAAAGATGAAAAATATAAAGATATAATATATAATATAATAACTGATACATATATTGAATATTATTATAAGAAAGCTTAATATATCCATCTTATATTTAATCAAATCTAAGGAAATCAAAAAATGTATGTATCAATAAATATATAAAGATATTTGTAGCTTTTTAGCAATGTGTGGATATATTTAGTTTTGTGGCATATATGACATATTTTTATAGGTTTTCTGTTATAGACATAAAAATATCTAAAGTTGAATTATTTAAGTTAAATATTTTTCATATTTTTAGGAATGGAGTTACAATAAAATGAAACGTTAAAGTTAATTTCAAAGTTCTAAAGTTATAAAATAGTATAAATATCATTATTAAGTGCCTGATTATAAACTTTCCCAATACATTGTATTTATTAATGAATTACTTTAAAATAACAAATAATGCAAATTATAGAAAAAAATATATTTTAAGTTAGAAATATCTTAAACACGTAGAATAAAGGTCTTAATTTGTATAAAATGTCTTCAAATTGCTATAAACTCTCAAATTACAATATTTTAAACTGTAAGTAATGACTAAACCTAAGAGGAAAATTAAATAACTCCAAAGAATAGCGCCTTCAAATAAAGGTTGTTGAGTCAGACTCTTATTTTATATCCTCGTCAGTGGAATCGCTGCGTAGGAGTTTTCCAGAACAGGAACATGGACGCTCTATAAATACGAGAGTTCAGCAAACAGTTCTTCAGTCTCTTAGTGCCACCGCACGTGTACACTACAAAACATACATTCACAAACATGTCTCTGGAACGCCAAGTCCGCCTTAAGGTCAGCCATTACTAAAAATAACTGTTTTACCACATTTTAATAACTATATAAATTTTCGTCTTAAATTATTTAAAAATAAGTCTGTAAATTCATCACATATTAACTTCTCTTTAACAGCTCGCTTCCAAGCGCAGCCCCGAGCAGGAGAAGGAAGCCCAGGAATGGATTGAAGGCGTCCTTGGCGCTAAATTCCCTCCTGGTGAACTCTACGAAGATGTGCTCAGGGACGGAACTGTTCTCTGCCAGGTCATCAACAAATTGAAGCCCGGATCCGTCAACAAAATCAACACATCCGGTGGACAGTTCAAGATGATGGAGAACATCACCAAGTAAGTATCGATATTATAAAAACTTTTGAGTGGATAGCACTACAAATATATTTAAAAGATCTATTTAAACACTATTTCAAGATGATATTTAATTTGATAGTTATTATAACGTTGCATTTTTGGCGCTAAATAAAAACATGTTTTTGGAGACTTTTTTAAACTTTCTCTTGTTATTTCAGCTTCCAAGCTGCTATCAAAGCATACGGTGTTCCCGACATTGATGTCTTCCAGACTGTAGACCTGTGGGAGAAGAAGGACATTTCCCAGATCACCAGCACACTTTTCGCCCTTGGTCGTGAGGTAATTTAAAACATTTTAAGTTTCAAACATTTAAGCCAATGGCGGTACAGAGAATATGTTTACGCTATTGCGAAGCGCAGGACGCCATAACATAAGTATTTCATAAACACGGAATTTCCAATTTTAGACATTACAAAAATTTATATTTAGATATGAAATGTTTAAGTTCCACAAGATTTAATGGGGTATTAACTATTTTATGATACACACAATGATGTGTTACGAAATGCTTGCATTAGAAACATCTGAAAATTTTAAAAGTTGAAACTTTGCCAATTTCATCTGAGATTTATGACCTTCACATGTTGTATTTGAGGAACATGAGGACCGCTTCCAACAGTTATTTGTTAGTTATTACAACGCAATTATCGAATACCATTTTCAACATAAATCTTGAACTATACGATCGGAAACTAAGAAATGTTTGGAGGTAGATGACTAATTAACTGACCTACTGGAAACAGCTCCTTCTCGTCTTATCGTAAACACGATATCTGCAGACCATAGTTCTATTTAATTGTGGAAATCTTAGAAAATACTACAATCTTGATTAACTTTATTTTTTCAGACCTACAGACACGCTGAATGGAGCGGCCCCTACCTCGGACCCAAGCCCTCTGAAGAGTGCAAGCGTGACTTCTCTGAGGAAGTTCTCAAGGCCGGTCAAACCATTGTCGGTCTCCAGGCCGGTTCCAACAAGGGTGCCTCCCAAGCTGGTCAAAACCTCGGTGCTGGCCGCAAAATCCTCCTCGGCAAGTGAAAACTTCGCCGCGCCATCTCACAAAGTGATATTAATTTAAGAAAATTATCGTACAAAACTGTACACTTGGATGAATTTGTAGAGACTGCTTTCTCCTGGTGTTTTTTAGTAATGATGTTTAAGATTGTTTGTTCTCTTGATTCCTGAGAAAATAATAATAATTACCTAGTACCTGGTAATATCTTAGAACACGTGGCACCATTCAGTTTTGTATCTAGAATAAGAAATTGTATTTATTTCCATTTTAATATAGTTTTTTTGTAATAAAAAATCTATTTATTTACTTACTTTGTTTTTTTACCTAAAATATTTTTTACTTATATTTTTATATTAAAACAGACATAGTATTAGTCGGTCGTACAGAACGATATTACTTATAGATTGATAATAATTTACAACCGACATATACAGCAGAAATAAAATAACAAATTTTATAAAAAATTGTTAACAATAACCTGCTCTTATTAAATAATAAACTTCATGTATTATCGATAAAAAATATATAAATACGTAGGTATTTGTATTTCATAACCTAAAAATATATTAATATAAAAAAATGAGATATTTAAGATTACAAAAGATATCTTAGTTGTGACTTATGTAGTGCACATATCTTTTTATTGTCTAGTCTGCGGTCTAAGATAAAAGATCTTTAGTTTTTAAAATTACCTTAGGATAGGCACATGATTATATAAATAAAATATTAATTATTATATTATACGTAAGGAAAAAATACGATAGTGGCATTACGTAACCTTGTATAGATCAACTTAGGTTTCATTGTACCTAAAAAATATTTTTTATGATATTCGATATAATGAATGCCTGTTGGTGACGTCACTCACAGTCCTATCAAAGACTATATTCAAAAGTTGCAGATGCAATTATATCCTCATATCCGAAGATGAGATATAGAAGACTAGGATACACAGAGTGAAAGAATAGACGGGGAGGCTGTTACCTAAGAAACGTTACTACATCTACTTCAAGTTGGTCTTCAATGAGAGGGTTGTACTTCTTAACCTTTATACGAGCTGCAATCAAATGACCACGGCTACCTTAAAAAACTTAGGTACTAGACAAAACGTTGACACATTTCTAATAAATATTGAATGAAACATTTTTTATTTCATAATCGATACGGGCAGCGATTCGAATTCGCGGCCTCTGGAAACGCTCCGCCTTCTCTACCCCTCTGCCGACTGAGCTACCGTTTCGCTGTCCGTTTATTTTTAATTTTAAATTTATTTAAACATGGCTGTTTATATATGTATATATTTTTGAACATGTTGATTTTTACGAATTGTTTTATTAATAAAAACTTTTAAAAATGTTGCTGTAGTTATTATATGGCAATACGAATAGGTATTCAAATTAAAGGTATAATATTTTTTGTGTTCAATAACTTTAAAGAATTATTAAACTGATGATAAATATATATTACTATCACTATTATTTATATTTTGCAAAAAAAATAATGTGTATGCACCTGAACTATTGAACTCTTGAAACTTAAAACGGATGAACAAGATTCATATGAAAATAGCATATCATAAAGTTTTGTATAAGTGTTTATAAAAGCGTATAACTGAAAATATGAAAACAGGGTCAGGATTTAAAAAACAGTCCCTTTATTATTTTTAAATTAATAAATAAATCTTTATTCCTTAGTTTTTAAAAATATAGGTATACCTTCTAATACAATTTTAAAAAAACATGATAATCTTGAAGACAATTAAAATATTTTGAAATATAAAAAAAATACGATAACGAATTTTCCTAAACTTACTTATTATTAGAGATGGATTGTGTAGTGATTTCACCGAATAACCGAGTACCGAATAGACACTATACGGATTAACTTTTACCGAACCGAATTATTCGGCTTACCATTTCATTGTTTGTTTTTCATAACTAGGTATGTTGTATGTGGCTTCTGTCTAGATGAATAAATATGTTGATTTCTGGTTAAAAATATTTTTTTAAGGATTAAAAATAAATACTAATTGTAGGTAAGGAATAATAAAATAATTATGTTGACTTGATATTTTTCGAAATAAATGTTGATTTGAAGCTTAATTATTTAACATTATTAAGCTTTATTTAACACATTATTTATATCATTTTCTTAACTTATAATATGGTATACCTAAATCTTAGTTTTGTCTTTTAGTTTTTTACCGTGTCTTGTAGCCAAGAAAATAGAATTACTCGAACCGAATATATTTGGCTCCAAAACCGAATAATTCGGCCAAATACAAATAGTGAAAAAGACGCCGAGCATGCCTCATCTCTACTTATTACTAGGATCCGCCACAACTTGCTGCAGGAGTTGAGCTGAGCGCCCTCCCCCTTCTTTATGCTACTAAAGTCGGTCCAAACCGCGCCCAAGGACTTCCAATGAAGTTGCTGGCACCGGAAAGGTTAAGAGTAACGATTGGCGAGCGCGCGCAGTTTCAGTTAAGCTTAAGTCTATGGGAGATTCAGTTTTTTGACCATATCTTTAAAACGAAACAAGATTTATATCTTATTCTTTTTTTTTTTTTGGAGTAGAAGCTTAGTCACGTCTTTGACATTCGTGCCAATTTTGGTTTAAATTGGTTAAGTGGTTTTCCTGTGATGATGCCTCAAAAAATGGATTCCCAAACGGTTAAGAGCATTGCTTACGCTCATCTCAATTATGTATAATAGTTCTACGTATCTTATTGCTTTAGTACTAGAGAAGTAGTTATTTAAAGTTATCTATTCTATTATTCTGAGAAATATAATAAAATTCTGTGGAATTATGCAATTTTTATTTTAAAAATAACGAATAATAACAATATAAATATATGTAAAAATAGTAATTATAGCATAGAAACATTTTAAATAATATATAAATAATTTTATTACATCGATAAACCGCAGTATAGGATGTAACACGAAAACAAAGCTATAAATAACTAGAATCATAAAGTCCAGATTAGTTCTGAAAATATTAAAAAAAACGGCCAAGCGCGATCTGACTCGCGTAGGAAAGGTTTCGTTCTATTATTACATATAAAAATCCGCAAAAAATTATATCTGTTATATTAGAGCCCCCTAAAATATTAATTTTATTATAATTTAATTCTTTATTTTTGAAGTGAACATATAACTTAATATTTTGTGACCATTTTAATATTTTACTTGTTGTTATCAATATGGAGTACAGAGAATTGCTTTTGTTGTATGTTGTATGAAGGCCCTCCAATAATTATTTTACTTTGTTTTTAGTATTTGTTGTTATAGCGGCACCAGATTTACATCTTCTGTGTAAATTTCAACTGTCTAATTATCATCTATTCATGAGATACAGCTTGGAGACAGACAGATGGACAAATGGACGGAGAAGGCTTAGTAATAGGATTCAGTTTGAAACTTTTGATAATTGAACCCTAAAAACAGATTTCATGAAATTACATTTTTCTGTGTATTTTCTTCACCGCTATAAATCATTGTTTTAAGTAATAGGCCATCTATGATTTTCGCTTTCAAGCCGAATTATCGACTTCAAAATAGCCGAATATTCCGCATAGTCAGCAAAACCGATCGTTGCTTTACTTTTTATATGTTTATATTCTATTTCAGTTAATTCTGTAAAAATCTAAAATGAATATTATTTTTTTTAATTTATAATTGAACTAAATTGTGATGCGTAAAAGTTTTTTTGCATTCAAGCACAACGAAAGTATTATAATCCTAATACAAATTTTGACGTTAAAAAAACAATGACAGTTTATCAAATCGTAAAAAAAAAACATAGAATTATTGCATACTCTATAAATAAAAATATATTGACATATAAAAAAATTAAAAAATGTTTTATATAGAATGCTTTATAGAATGGTCCTAAATAACTAATAACTAAAGATAAATATAACAATAAACAAAATTTTTAAAAATGGGTAGGTACATACGAATAAAATAAAGTAAATATTACACAGCATACTTTGATCTGAATAAAGTTTTTTAAGGAACTAATTATTAAGTAAAAGAGAATTGTAATTATATAACTAAAGCAATATTATTATATTAATTGTGCAGCAAAAACTTTGTACTTTGTTTCAAAATTTCGTAGAAATAGATAGAATGCAATTTAGCACAATAAAAGTTTATATAGAAAGGTATTATTTTATTATTTATTTGTATTTATTATATATTACGCTAAATAGTCGCTAAAGAGTTGTTTGTAGTTTAAAATAAAATAAAACAAACATATAGGTAGGCATGCATAGAATTGTCCAAACCCTCAAAAACAATAAAACAACAAGAAGTCGAATTTCAGGCATTGACTAAAAATATGATCTAATAATACATCCTTCTATATTAGTTATATAAATTAGAAGTATTCTTCCATTTTTTTGTCATTTGTTTGAATCACAAAAAAAAGGTTGAATAACTTTAGTTTAAATTTGGTACACACATATATGTACTTAGATTAGCATATAGTTCATGACATATTTTAATTAGAAACACAGAGTTACGAATTATTAAATCATTTAAATGTAGACGTGAAGACAGTTACTTATTTTGTTATTAAAATAGGAAATATATTCATAGTAGATATATTCATTAAAATTAAATTTTATTTTTACTTTTATGCATCGCAATATACATAAGAAATAGAGCCGATATAATCGACGTTTTTTGCCCACTCATCGCCCTGGCCCAAACAGACCTAAAAAGATTAAAGAGGCCGATTAGTCGGCTTTACCGACTAGTCAGTGGCTATTCGGCACATCCCTAATTAATTTATCGTTCAATAAAAAAACTTGAAATGTTGCTCTATGATTAGTGACAATTTATTAACTTTCAATCAAAAATGTTGTACAAAATATTACATAAAAATCACTTATGTATAACACTATACATTTTATTATATTATACTAAACTTATGGTAATATGTAGCATTACATATTACCATAATTTTAGTATATTACTGTTATTAAGTGTATAACATACCTATTTCAAATTAATTTTAAATCAAACAACAAGAAGGAATATAAAATTCCATTTTCTTTTATAATGTAAAAGTTAATAGAGTAACAACTAAAAACCCTTGCAATAAAATATACTTATATTAATCGTAATAATAAATAAGTTTGAAAAGATCCGTTGCCTCATGCGCATAATACAACATGAAAAAAATAAATAAAAGCGCGGTAAAACTTGCCACCTAGCGTGCGTTATAATAAACAGCGGCCGTGCGCAAAATCCCGAAATAACGATTTATAATAACGGCCGTTGCTAACGAATTACTAACGCGGCCGTTATTACGGTCGTAGCCTCGTTTGGTTCCTCAAAATAGGATACAACGTGCCGGGTTCTCGATTTCAGTGTGGGTTTTTATTAATAGATTACGTGTTATAGAAGGCTGCGTGGTTCAGTCGTGCGAAGGCAGCGGAGCCTTTCACACTGCTGCTTGGCTTCAAAGACTGCCAACAGATGGCGGGTGAAGCAGTTCAAGCATTTCTAGTTTTTTTAGGGTCTGTTAGATGGAGCTGCAAGCAAAGGGCTTTTTTTCTTTAGTAATAAAGTTAGGTTTTAAGTAGTTTAGGTTCTCGCCAACAGATGGAAGTTTGGGTAAGTTTTTAAATATTTTTTTGTGTTAACTAATTATAATTTTGTAATTAATCATTAAAGTATGTTTTTGTAACTTTTACTAACTATATTATTTGCTAATCGCAGCATTAAATAAGTTGCAGAAAAGGCGTTCTAATAAAATCTTAACTAAATAAATAAATGCCAAAGTAATATTTTAACCAGATAAAACCTATTATTTCATGTAGGTACATTAAAAAATAAGACAATTAGCAGACATCATTTTGAAAAATCTACATAATTCTCGTTTTATTATATATATTTTTTTGTATCTGTGACTAGAATTTTATATAAATACTTAATATAGAATAAAAAAGGACTCGAAGCTGTGGACAGCTTCTAGCAATGATTGATTTGTTTATTTAATATATAAATTTAAAGTTGCATATTTGTTATTTATATATTCTATATATTTTGTACAGTTTTTTTGCCTTTAAAAATAATAATAGACTAACATTAATATTAGTCTATGATAGAAGGTACGAACTTTTTATACCGATTTAATTTTAGCAGTGACTTTGAAACCAAGATAGTGAAACAAATGGTTTGCGGCCAACAGATACTTAATTTAATAATTGGGCGCAGCGAAGACCGAGGCTCATGTAGTTGGCTTCAATGCGATCTCCCAGATGCTTTTTCTCCTGAACTACTGAACCGATTATCGTCGTGTTTTTTTTAATTGGATAGCAGCAATATCATCGATGGTTTAGCAACAAAAAAATCTGTGATCGGTCATGTACTTGAGGAATAATCACCGAAAAACAAAATTTCACAAAATGTACGAATAAAATCATTTAATCTGTGCTCCACTGACAGTCAGAATGGCTGTAGACCTAGTTTAATTATATCATACTTTGTACCTAAAATATTTATATAAAAAAAAATTGTTTATTTAAGAATACGTTTATTTTTAACTCAAAATGTCTTGAGTTTTTTAGCGTACCTAATTCCTTTGTTATCCAATAGTAACTAGTTACTAACAATAAGTATAACCAAAAAGGATTATAACGAAAAATATATAAATATATTATATACAGCTCGTTTATTCGAATATCAATCTCTACATTTATTTTAATAATACAAATGAAATAATCCTTTGATATAATTTAATCTACTTTTAGCGAATACAGGAAACATTAATGTTATTTGGCAGACTTTGTAACTAAATATTTAATAGTGACTCATTGTATTCTACGCACATCTTTAAAGTTTTCAGAAATGTAGATCTAAATAAACAAAGAAATTAATAACATATTTATTATTTTTAACATCCGATGTAAAAAGGGTGTTAAAAGTTTATAACGTCTATCCGTTGGTATCTCCCAAATAGAGTTACGGATTTTGATGTAGTTTTTATTGTTGATTTTTTTTTTTGTATTTGGTATAATAAGCTATAAACCTATAACAAACCCTGCATTTAAGATTTCTCTAAAAAAACAAAAAAATATAACATTGTCAAAAGAATGGTATTTCAGAATATTATACAAAATTTGATAGAAACGTAACCGGGTTTTTTTTCAGCCATCTTAGTCAAAAAATAATATAATAATATGCTTATTCTCCAGCGTACAGTAGATATTTCATGGTAGTTTTTGCGTGAAATGAGATGATATAGAGATAATATTAAACCTAAAATTTTATTTACTAAATTTAACAGTGTGTTGCAACGAAATGTAGAGAATAATTTTCCACGATTTTAAGGTTTTCTGATAATATTATTGTTTTCAGATACATATGAATAAGTATATGATATTATAAGAAAGTAACACATTGACTGGATTATGAATAATTCTTATAATTAATGTTAAATTAAAAATATTTTTTTAATGATAGGGAATAAATAAATAAGTTCTGCGACGATGAAAAGCAATCTGTTATTTGGCCTTCTTCTCTGTTAATGTATTTGTTTTTGTTGATATACCTCAATAATATTATGATTAACGAGTTTTGCACGCGGTGTTCGTGTCGAGAAGATAATGTTTGTAAAAAATGCATTCTCTGAATTGTTTTTCGTTGATGAAAAACAATTTTTATTTTATTACTACATTTACTAATGAACGGGATAATGTTAAAATTTAGTCTAATCCGAAATATTTTTTGTAATCGGACATATTCGAAGTATGGAGGTATACTTACAAACTCTACATCTTTATAATTTTAGTATTAATGTGAAAGTTTCTCCCATTCGTTCATTAAATAAATAAAAATAAACAAACAAATAAAAAAAAAATTAAAGATGATATAGGTAATTGTAATTTCATAAACATTGTCCATGCCGAAATTTTTTTTAATTCAGGACATATTTGAAGTATGAAGAAAACTTACAAACTGTAGTTCTTTATAATTTTAGTAAATACCTACAAGAAAATCCCTTCTATTCGTCCTTTAAACATTATATTTAATGTAAGATGAAAGGTATTTTTTGTAATTTTTTGGCACAATCACTCTCCCGCCATCGCTTGACGTTGACGTGTTTCAACCATGACACATGCGAGCAAGTGCTGTGCGTCATACAGGTAGGCAAATCCCATCAAATGCTGTCAGCACCCAGCTTTCATCGCAGTAATGATCCCAGCTATATTTATTTAAAAATAAACACTTCTCCACACAAATGCACATATATAATCTTAATATAATATATATACTGTGAAATATTCTCACAATATTTTTTTACGTAATATTTGTAGAAAAGTATCTTGAAAAACATTATTAATATAACAATTTTATTACGTAATTACTGTATTTTACAGCAGAAAGGTTGCATACATTACATTAAGTTGTTATATTATTAAATTAAAATTATATTCAAATGTAACGTAATAAATAAAAAAAAAACATTAAAAAAAACACCACAGACTTTTACATCGATAGAAGTGACCAGAAATTGACAAACCACAATATTTCATTATTGTTATCACTACCGTGAGAAAAAGGTCGTGATATATTGTTATTGTTATATTAGATGCCTACATTTCAAATAAATTAAATAATACAAATATGTTTTTTTTATTTGCTCATTTAGTACTTAATAATGTTTATAAAACAACTATTATGACTAAACATATTCTAACTAAACATATTTGTATAACAAAATTACTTATCCATTGCATGCAATGTAATAAATTCTAAATTAATATATAACTAAGTTTAAAATTACTTATCCATTGCGTGTATAAAACGTTGCAGGCTCCAAGGAAGTCTGTGGAAAAAATCAAAATTACAAATTAATTAATTAAATACATATTAAAAAAAAAATGTTGGAACTCTATAACATCATATTTTAGAGATCTTTCGAATATAAAAGTGGCAAATACTGCTCAGATTTCCAAACCGTTTCGCTTTCTTGGACAGAAATAGCGACTGCACACAGCGACTGTCGGACTTCTCTTCAGGAAATCGTGTCTTTTTATTCTTACAAGCTACTCAATACCAAAACTAAAGTAGGTCGAGTTGATGCAGTCAGTCAGTTATCTAAAGTATTGGCGCAAACTTTTTGTATATAAATAACAAAATTTAATTTATTTTTTCAATTTTTTTTATACACGCAGTTATAGGAACCAGAGTTTAGAAATATAGTTAAAATAATGTTGTATTTAAGCTTTGCTGCAAACAGGTTTTATGTTTTACCAGTGAATATATTTCATAATATTTAAATCTGATTATACACATTTCACATATTTTAGATTTATTTATACAATTGTGGTTCAAAATATAAAAAAATATATATTTGCAATAAATTCACGTTTTAATACTTTATTTGTCATTTAACATTGATTTTAGTAAAATAAAATGGTTTCTGCGATGGTAATATATATTTGTGATTGTTATATTTAGAACACGTTTACTTGTTGCATCATGTCGTAAAAGCTCTCGAACATAATATTAATACATACAGACGTACAATGAGACAAAATTCACACAGTTAATATTAGTTTCTTTTGGAAGTAAAGTTTTTTTTTAGTAATAAACTTAGTACACAGTTGTAAGGGTTGCTAGGTTGCTTACTTTCGTGACACTTAGATAATTATTGGGTGTTTTGTTTTATTTGAAATTATCCAAATTTATATATTTATATTAAATACCCCAACTAATATTAGTTTCATTTGGAAGTGAAGATTTATTTAGTAATAAACTTAGCACTCAGTTGTAAAGTAATTAGGTTTCTTACATTCGGAACACTTAGATAATTATTAGATGTTTTATTATATTTGAAATATATAAGGTTCCAAATATATAAGTTTATATTAAAGTTTTTATTAGTTACTGACTCTTGACGATAATTAGATCTTAAACAAAAAAAACATTTTTATCTTAATATTCTGAAAAAAAAAATTTTTTTTCTAAAATAAAACTGTTAGTCGTGTCGTTTCTAAAAAATATTTTATTATTTCAAGAAATAGATTTATATGAAATTCCTACTTCAAAGTAACATATTTGATGATGTATTTGTTGGATATATTTTAAATGAATTAACACCATTTATCTGTTTTAATAGAAAAGGTGAGTTCAAAGTCAAAAATCCATTTATATAACATGAATCGAAATAAATAACAAGCATTAATTTTTCGTCTTTTTAAAACATTACAATATGTAGTTGTCTAAACTTTAAAAAACACTTTTGTCACAGGTATCAGACAATAATAAAAACTATGATTTATCCATACCTACTTCTATTCATATAAGTATGTATGTATGTAAGTGTACGGACAAAATATAAATGAAATTAAAGTGTCAGTCTGTGATTTCCAAAATTCAATTTTCTCAAGAGCCTATAGCTTATGACATTTGCATTTTCTCTAAAAAAGAAAACAGTGTCACAATAACAGTAAGGTTTTAGTTGAGATGGGTTTAAAATTTAAATAGATACCTTTAATTAAAAACTTTTTTAATAGATTTTTACGGTATAGAATAAATCCTAATACACATTTTGAATGTACTTGGCCAGTAGGTATTGAATCCTTTATCTAATGTTATTTTATCGTAGTATAAAATAACATAAAATAAAAATTACAAACGTAAAACATTCAAAAGATATATTACTAAAATAAACACTTACTTTCTGATATTGTAAGGAACATTCAAAACATTTTTTTTATCTATTAAAACCGTTGTCTAAAACAAAATTAAAAATACCAAACAGTTATTTTATATTTATCGTTATGTATTATTTTCTAAAAAGGATTAATGTAAATATCAAAAAACAAATCCACAAGTTAACAAATAAATAATGTAGGACAATGACAATACTTCCCTTCACTAAAAGACGAATTACCAAAGTGCAAAGCTAGTGTTACACTTTTACATAGAACTGTACCAGCGTGGGTTATGAAACATGACTAATCTCCTGAAGTTTCAGTAGAAGTTTCAGTCCTCTGAGTAAGCAGAACTGAGGATCATGTTATTTTAGCGGCGCCCACGCACGTGCCGATCCGCCACACCTGAAGACGGTAAACACCTGGCAGTTATTTCTTATTTTATTCTACTATTCGTGTTCAAATGCTGGGAATGTTTAAATTTGGAAGCAAAACTTTTTAATTTTATATAAAAAAATATTAGGTTTAATTGTACACTCAAAGTGATCCTTAGTTTAGTTTAGTTGCATCTAAATAACAAATTATTTTTGATTTTTTTTTATATACTTAAGCAAGTTAAAAGAAATAGTGATTTATTTTTAAAAATGGCTTCCCGTCATTAGATATTAATGTTTGACATATTTTACAAGAGTCGGTAAATAATTGAAAGTTACATAGGGGAGGTATGGCCAGGTTTGAACACTTGCCAAAAAATGTTTCTTGTTGAGATTTTTCCATATTTCACGGTCATGAAATTTATGTAGCAAGAAAACATTCAAAAACTTAATTCGAGAATATCAATGATCTCAAACCCTATCACATTACAGTGTGCAAATTCTAAAATTATATTTTTTTATAACTGTCTGTTGCCCACGACTCCAACAACGTGGGATGTAAAATTTACATAATTAAATAAATATGTATATATATATTTCGACCATATACACCTATTATTGGATGCATATTATATACACATATATATAACACCTATTTATATAAAAATAAAATAGTGATGTAAGAATTTGTTAATATTTTTGTAGGAAGCTTTATTTAATAGTGATTGTAAAAAATTATAAATCATAAATATCTACTCATCAGGGTAGTTCTGTAAATATTAAATGCAAAAAAAAAACAAATCTGACTAATAGTTTCAGAGATTAGTGCAGTCGAACAATTTTTTTTTTTTTTTTTTTTTTTGTCTGTCTATGCTGTTAGCCCTGTTGGCTATTACAGCGTCACCGGGGGAGCGGGTGGGTCAGGAGACCCACCCTTGAAAAGGGGGCCAGATGGGCCCCCACGGGGAACGACGTCCCGAGGGCGTCTCAGATTGAGACACGGACCTCGGCTCGGGGCGTCGTTAGTCAGGAGGGAAGCTAAGGAAATTTGGACACTAGCGTCCTCCGACGGCAGAACGCCGGAGCAACGGAGCACTTACTCAGTTGGGACCTCGTCTATACCGGTATAGACGGTGTGTGTCTGTATGTTGTGAGGTGTCACTTATGCCTACGCGTACACGTTATTACCTACTGTGAACGCGTCGTCGGGGTCAACGAGTACCGACTTGGGTCTTCTTTTTCTGACTAAAGTAGTCTTACGTGGTCTATACTCTGCGGCGTCAGCCACCAGTGGGTTCGGGTGTCGCTCAGCACGTTCAAAGTACTTTTGGGAAAGCCCCTTGAAGTACTGAGCGATGGTCGGAAGGTTCAAGTCTCTATGGAGATCGATGTTGCGTACGAACCACGGCGCCCCGGTTGCAATCCGTGTAAACCTGTTCTGAATCACCTGAAGGGGTTTCAGATTAGCGTGCGCAAAAGCGGGACTCGCATAGGACATGACGGAACGTATGCAAGCTTTGTAAAGTGTCACCTTATTGCGAAGGGACATTTTACTCCGCTTGCCTAACAGCGGATATAAACGACCTAATATGTAGGCCGCTCTGCTACGAACGGTCCTAATATGCGCAGTGAAAACTAACTTTCTATCTAACGTTACTCCTAGGTATTTTGCCTCGTCTTTCCAAGGTATCGGTTTATCAAAGAGTTTGATTCGCGGGAGGATCCTTGGGGGGCCCCGTTCGAAGAGCACCGAAACGCTCTTCTCAGGGTTTACCTCGATCCGCCATTTCCGCAGCCAACTCTCAAGGGAGTCGACTGCGGATTGGAGACGTTGGTATATCTCCCAGTGATCCTTAGAGGACGTGTAAAGCGCGGTATCGTCCGCGTACATGGCAAGGTGCACTTTAGATCGCGGTCTAGGAATATCGCTAGCGTAGATGGAATAGAGGATGGGCGAGAGAACTGAACCCTGGGGAACACCCGCCCTGATGGGGCGGGGGGTTGACAAGACGCCTTCCACTCTGTAGCGAAAGGAGCGATTCGTCAGGTAGTCCCGTATGATGAGTACGAGTCTGTCCGACACCTTGAACTGGTATAACTTGTACACCAGTCCATTGTGCCAGACCCTGTCGAACGCCTTAGCTACATCGAGGAAGAGCGCTCCTGTCCTAGCAGTCGAACAAACTAATAAACAATCTCCTTTATAGTATTGTACAAGATTAAAAACATTTACATCTTCTTTCATGTTTGTATAAATTGTTTACCAACCTTCAAACCATTATTTCATAATGAGAAAAATACAATTCTATAATATTTTTAATACTACTAATTTTCAAACCCGGGACTCTAACATAAACTAACTAAAACAATATCAAATTTTTCATCTCTCTCTCATTAAAGCCATCAAAAATTAATTAATAAATCATTTCTTAAGTGTGACTAATATTTATAAAGAACAAATATAAAAAGTATTTATATCAATCTGTGAAAATTTTATCAAAATCAGCTAATTGAACTAACTTATAAATTAAGAAAACTTAAATGGCTACAATTGTTCAAATATTACGCAAATAGATTTCTAAACTTATAGCATTCTGGTAGACGCCATTTTGTTTTCTTTTGTGATTTTACAGGAATGTATTTCCTTGTAAGTTCGGTATATCCGTTGTGCTTTTAATTACAGGAAATTACCGCAATTCTAAAAGTTTGACGTAAATTGCTTCTCTAAAATTAAAATACAATAATATAGGATAGAAACATAAAATCTGTAAAAAAACATATTTATCTTTTGTTATTTAGAATCATTCTTTAAATCATCCTAAAACTTTTTTAACAGATTATTTGAAATGTCAAAACATTTTGAGTCATAAAGTGTATAATAATTCTGTTTTGATTTTAAGATTTCGTAAACTAACATACTTTTCGTGACGTCAAAACTCTTACGAGAGGTACTGAGAGTATTTTGTATCACTTGTAGAGTAGTGGTTAAGATGTTGGGTTCTTATTATTCTAACACTTTGTATATGTCAATTTTGATTGACTACATAGTGTCATACTATAAAAAATAAATAAGTTTAAAAGTAATTGTAATGTTCCTAGCCTGTTCTATCTTTTGGAAAAGTGCAATTAGAGTCTGGCCTGCAATGTATGTCTATATGAAATAAAAACTTTTGTCTCAAAGAGTTTAAGTATTACGACAATGATTCAAGATTCCAACCGGCTCTACAGTTAGTCAATCTAAACGGAAACATATACACAGACAGAGAAACTAGAATTTAAAAGCTGTAGCTTACAATTGTATCTTTTCTAACATTTTTTTTTTTAATTATCTCAATAGTTTTTTCCAGTATGGTTATGTGACGTGTAAATTTGGTCACTTTTCTAATATATCTATAGACCAAACAACATGGCCAAATATGATGTAGTACCCGTAGTGTTGTTCCAAACTACTAATAGTACACAATTGACTACGTTAGCCAAGTCATGATTCATTTGACAGATGACTTCTTTATCCTAAAATATAACCGTATCGTCTATTTTAGTTTCGGCAGTAATGACTACATTATTTATTTTTATAATCTTTTTTAAGCTTAGAAAGACGTGGATATAATTGGTAGAAAGAAAAATAATTATAACATTACATTTGAGTAGGTCCCGGCAATTAAGAAAAAAGGTTTGACAAGTAATAGCAAAATGTAATAAATCGT
Source organism: Napeogenes inachia (assembly GCA_959347355.1). Classification (NCBI taxonomy): domain Eukaryota; kingdom Metazoa; phylum Arthropoda; class Insecta; order Lepidoptera; family Nymphalidae; genus Napeogenes; species Napeogenes inachia. The sequence continues at coordinate 18,275,183 of OY365797.1, forward strand.
ATAAATAATTATTAAAAATATATTTCTATTTATAGTTTTTTTCTGTTATAACATTACCCTCCATAGTAAACAACAATAGTATTCACAACATTTAAATAACATCAAAATGTGTATTGACGATAAGTTTAAAAATATTTAAACTGTTTTAAAATTATATAAGATTAATCTTTAAATCATATAACATTGGGTACAACATTTTAACCTATTAAATAAATATTTACTTTCCAAGTCTCTACATAGAAGGAAATCGGCCATGAGCGACTACGGTTCATGTCGGTTTAATTAAAAAACTAGTAACCTTGTATAATCGGTACGGTGGTTCAAACACAACCTGTCTAATCTATACAAATAATAAAATTAAAGTGTTTGTTTGTAATTCCAAATTAACAGCTTTCACTATATGCAATATTAATGTATATTACTAACATAAAAACCCATTTTTTTCGTCTATTTGCCTGTTTGTTCTCTAAAAGAGCTGGACTGATTTTAACAGGACTTCGAAATGCAAAAAAAAACTCGCAAAAACAAACTTCATATCAATGAAATAGTAAACAATATCTGACCCAAATAGTGTATATAAAAATTCCAAACGAAGTAGCGGGTAGCAGATAGTATGTAAATAAACTTATATTTAATATTTATTAGCTTATAAGAGCGGGTTTCTCGGGCACAGGTGAAGAAAGCAGCTAGCATTGACGAAGGATAGTATGATCTGGTTTATATATTAATCTGGTAAACCAAAAATGTATGTTCGTGACTAATGTAGAGCAGTTGGAATAAGATCAGAGAGAGAGATGTTTGCGCTAGATTTTAAGATTTTTGACCGTGAAAAACTAATTTCAATGGTTTTGTAGTTTTATAGGGTTTCGTAAAAGAAACAAAATAAGCCCATAATAAGTTAAGTAATAATAATAATAATAACTAAGAATTTGTTTTTCGTTTGTCCGTCTGTATCTCAGTTGAAATATTCACAGATGATTTCTATTGCCGCTATAAGGACAAATATTAAAAACAAAATAAATATTGAAGGGGTACATACAAAAAAGTGATTGTTTTGCCGTTTCTTATAAATAATGGTACGAAGCCCCTTTTTTAGTCTCAAGTGATTATTAATAGCATGTTTTTTGAGACAAAATGTCTATCAACAGTCAGTATTTTACTCCCAATATTATGATAAAACTCTAGTGTAAACAAATCTTTCATTTTAGAGATATTTAAATTGTTTATTTTATTTTATGATAAATGATGAATAAATAACCTGTAATAGGTTATATATTGAACACAAATTTTGATTTAAACGAAATGTACAAGACATTGAATTATCAAATCACGATAATATAAAAATAGTACACAAAAAAAGTTTTATAACTTACATAAGTTTTATTTTTATAAAAAAATATTAATAGACGAACAGGTGTGATGGGTTGGCTGATACAACTAGACTAATAGTAAACCCACGCAATGAGTATATTTTATAATCTATATACCTAATTGGTGCTCTTGTGTTAACGGAGCCGATTGTTGATTCACGAATGATTTGAACTTGCCAAATGTGATTCTAAACTTTTCTCGGTCTATTTTCGATCTATGATACCGCATTTGGTATATGACTCATAAGGACAGAAATATTGTAACCATATATGTTGATAAATATAAAAGAATAATAAATATTAACGATAATATTTTGCTGTTAAATAAATTATTTATAGGTACTTAAATCTATACATATATTATGTTATTTAATAATTTTTATTAGTATTTTTATTTGCTAGTCTGTCTGTTTATTTGTACACACATCTCACTAACACCTCTGTACAAAATTAAATGCGGTTTTTACAGTTGCTGGAGATCTTACTTAACATCCTATAAATGTTTCTCGATTCGACGTATTAATTTGTTTACCTAAATATCAACAAATACGTGTTACTCCAATATGTTTAATTCTATTTTAATTCAACGTTATATTCAACATGTTAATTTGGCACTTAGAAAAATAACCTCCGAATTGTTTAGCAAAAATTTTCACAATACAAAGAAATTTTTGGACGTGAATTCTACAAAAATATGTCAAAAATTTCGTAATTATGTATGACCTTCTGAAGTACGTACTGACCGAGTCGCGGGCAGTGACTAGTAGACGATACCTTTGTTTGACTTTATATGATTTTTGTTATTCCTATTTGAAAAAAATAAAACTTAACATGAATTGTACATATGGTTTTTGTATTATATTTCTTGAATTGTTAGATCAATAAATAGGTTTAGTGAAAGGAAGGTAAATAAATTTTATATATTAGGTAGTACTGGTACCTAATATTAATATATTCATTATTTAAAACCATATAAGATTCTGTTACAAAAATGACACTTATTCTCTGATAAAAAGAAAATTGAAATTATACCAATATTTATCAATCTTTGTTCCCGATTAGTCATACCTACATTAAAAATAAAATACAAGTGAGATAATAATAATTAAATATATTTATTAATAATAATGTAAGTTAAAGCGATGCAAAGTAAATGATACGTTTAAAATTAAAATATTAATAAGTTTTAAAACAGATCGAACCTACTCTATCTTTTGATACTATGTATTAAGTTTAAAGTTAGATTCGAAGATAGATAGAGAATAGAAGAAAAATGCATTAAAAAAGAGAGTTTTAAGACTTATCCTATGGGGTAGTCACGCGAGGGCGGATCCCCTCCACTAGGGCCGTGTGCAACCCGTCTATAGACTACGGTGGAGCGCTGCCCTCGCGCATCATTCGACCTCCGCGCTTCAGTCTTGCACCGAACACGCGCCCGGGAGTGAACATCTCGTAGCGAATCGACGAACAGGTCCGTGACTGGTGAAAGTGACATCTGGTCCTGATAATATATCCTTAACGCGAGTGAATTTAGGGCTAGGGCTTCCTTATACGATCTATTTATAGCGGTGCAATGCCACTCCAGCGCTGTAACTTTACCTGAACGCCCCAAATTAGGAGCGCAGGAAATTTTATCGCGCAACCAATGTGCGGCGTGGTTACGTGCATTTCATAAATATTTAGAGGAGGTCCTACTAGCCTAAATTCGGTTTATGTGTTTGTTGAGCTATAGTGGCAGTTTAATTGCAATGGTTGAGATGCAGGCAACTTGGGTTTTGGCCAATGAATGCGATTAGAATTAATTTCAACAATGATCCAATGTTGTTTTGTTTCAATGTTTGTGATTTGCTGAAGTGATGTAACCTGAAAGATTGGTGACTCAAAATAAACGTGGAATTTTAAAATAAATAAACCCAAGTCGTCAATAACTGTAATCTTTTTCCGCACTTTCCGAATACCTTATTTTATGTCTTAAAATAAATGAATAAGTCATTTTTTATATATATATTTTTTTAATAAGTATTTTTCCTTTTCAGGATTAGTTAAGCAGCACAATGCCCTTCAAACCCGCAGACAACCCCAAGTGTCCGAAATGTGGCAAGTCCGTGTACGCCGCAGAAGAGCGCGTCGCCGGCGGACTCAAATGGCACAAGATGTGCTTCAAGTGTGGTAAGTATCAACTTACCGGCTTACAAATATTGTAATATGTAATAAATATAACTAAAATCCCTTAACGACTTGAAATATCTTTTGAACGAACCAGTTAATTTCATGAAGAATACAAATTCAACTTTATAAACGTTTAGAAATAAATATACTGTACTGTAATTATTGTTTGTTCTACGCAATATTTATGTATCTGTAATGATTTTTATTGTCATTAAAATAATTACTTCTCAGGTCTGTGCCAAAAGTTACTGGACTCTACCAACTGCTCAGAACACGAAGGTGAACTTTTCTGCAAAGTATGCCACGCCCGCAAATTCGGACCCAAAGGATACGGTTTCGGCGGTGGTGCTGGCTGCCTGTCCATGGACAGCGGCGACCATCTGAAGGCCGAGAACGCGTAAGTACTCATCAAATTGTATCGGACCCCGCCGCCCGCCTCTGAGGGACTTTCCTTATCTAAGGTCGCATCGTCGACCGGCCTCCGGGCCCGTACGTAACAACATTAACCGCGTGTATATAATCTCATATAAGCAGACAGTGCGCGCTCGGCTGTACATTACGCGTTGCTCGACACGTGCATGACCAGTCTCCGTTTATGTCGCAACAGGAATTGAGAGCGAGCAGCCAACCAGCAGATCTGGAGGGACGCCGACGCCATCTCGGCTGACCAGCCGTGCCTCGCGATCGCCACTGTACTTTAAATTATCTTAGTTAGGATTATTATTCGCTATCGCTTAATTTATTTATTTATCGGTATATTTAATTATAATTTTTTAAAAATAATAAAAAAGTCGACTACCAATTCCGAGTTGTTAAGCGGGAAGGCGGTCAGCTGGCGTCAGACCTATCACTTTCGACGGCTGACCGCTTTCCTGATCCATTCCCCCTTCTGACCGGGACATTCCGAACGCAGCACAATGGTGAGAACCCCATCTAATAAGGCCTGAGCACGGCTTCGCAACGTTCGAGGCGCACCTAAAGCATGCATAGCTCTACCCATCAATTTCTTTATGGTTACTTTCTTCGCAACTGATCCGAACTAACCCTAACAAGTGCTTGTATCAGCCTTAATAATAGCCAATTTACGTGATGGGATAAGGAAAGCGCCCTCCGATGAGACCTAACGATTATAATGTAAACGTAACAACTTGATGTGGGCCAGTGATGCGGGCGGCCGGGATACCTTACCTTCTCCCATTACGGCGGAGGTGCGCCGCCGGTGTCAACCGCTTCGCTCTGTGTGATGTTCTGTCTGTAGAGGTGTCCGGTGAAATGCGGGCACTCAATAGGCTTTTACATTTAACATTTCTTCTTCTTTGCTCATTCAGGATGTGAATGTTGTGTGCCAAAACTGATGCCATTTGTACGTACAGGGGCGTACGGACCAACGGAGCCTGCTTGGAATCTCGCGTGATTGCGAAGGCCGCTCCTGGCGAAGGATGTCCTCGGTGCGGCGGCTGCGTGTACGCGGCGGAACAGATGCTAGCACGTGGACGGGTAATGTCTTATTTAATTAAAATGACATTTGGATATGATTTACAAACAAAACATAATTTAGAACATAGTGTATGAGAATTGGCATTTCCAAATGCTAATTAATTACTCTTTAAATACAATCATTTTGTATCTTAGGGCTATCACAAGCGATGCTTCAAATGCTTTAATTGCAACAGAACTCTTGACTCAATGACCCATTGTGATGGACCAGACACAGAACTGTACTGTAGAGGTATTTAAGTAAAAGTTTCATTTTCACCCAAAATGCGTGTTATAATTGGAAAGTTGGGGTGTTGCAAAGTGTTTGTGGTAACCGCGTGTACCCGTAGTGCACGTCTGCATGGACCCACTCACCCTCATTGTTCACTGTATGTCCAGGCGTGGCATAAGGAGTGCTTCAAGTGCGGCGACTGCCAGAAGCGACTGGACTCTACCAACTGTTGCGAGGGCTCAGACAAAAACATTTACTGCAAAGGTTCGTTCCCAATCCCAAGTCTTATCGGAGCTAACGTTACTAGATATTAATGGTTTTTGTTTCTAAAATGATTACTTCGACCCGTCATTTACAATGAGTTATATCGTTTATTAAAATAATCTTTAACAGTCATGGCATGACTACCCGTGTGTTTTATTATAATTAAATATGTTTTCTCTTTAGTGTGTTATGGAAAGAAGTTTGGGCCTAAAGGATATGGTTATGGCAAGGGAGCCGGAGTCCTGCAGAGTGATCCTTACGCCAATGGGTAAGAAGTTCAGCCATGTCGATACCGGCTTTGATTCCTGGCGAGGGCACAGCATTTATTAAAATAGGGAATTGTTTATAACATAACTCTTCAAATACTGTGTGCTCATCAGACGCAATTTGTTAACGCTTACTTGCTTTCGCTGTAGGATGCTACTCCATAAAGTTTGGGCCTAGGGGTGTCGGACACGGGGGAATATCATCCTTGGGTCTAGTGTGTGATGTGAAGGACAAGGAATGGCAGAGGTATATACAATGTGTGTTCTGCAAGGACTTAAAAACTTACAGTCTATAGGACTGTTGGCCCGTGTCTAATAAATTAATTTTTATTTGCTTATACTTTGCTTAGCAAATGTTTTTGCGCATGATCTGTATGTTAATAATTGACCAAACTAATGTACATTGGTCTATTACGGTTTTTATTTCTGATAAACATAATAGCTCTCAGGTTACAGACAGGTTTAGGTTATTTCCATCGCTTGACTTTCATAAAAACATCTTATAATACAAACAAGAGATGGCAGGATGCCAAAATTGAAAATAGAACGCGCGGTCCGTTCTCGAACGAACTAAATTTAATGTAGGCAGGACGGGCCACACGGTCTTACAACATATTTAATCTGATGCAGATTCTCCCCATTTATCTTGGTTATTATTAGGTCGCATACGAACTTTAAATGTAACACTTGCATAATCGATGCAATACACTAATAATAACTTGAATAATTACAATACAGTTGACATATATATGACATATAGTTGACATACATTCACACAGTCATCCATGCAATTTGAACAACACATAAGTTATTTCAACTATCACGGTAATTCCAAACAATAGTTAGGTACAGCTTGTTCCCTACCGCATTAAACCGACAATTAAATTCTAAATTTAGGTGTAATACTAACGATCGTAATTTTAGTATGTATGAGGAATGTATGGACATGTATGAATTTCATAACTTCCTCACAGCGACCAAGCCCCGAGGACTACTGTGATCGACACGGCCGCTATCAAGGCCGCTCCTGGTAAAGGTTGTCCTCGCTGCGGCGGCGTGGTGTTCGCGGCGGAACAGGTCCTGGCGAAGGGTCGCGAGTGGCATCGCAAGTGCTTCAAGTGTCACGATTGCAACAAGACTCTGGACTCCATCATCGCCTGCGACGGACCCGACTCCGATGTCTATTGTAAGACTTGCTACGGAAAGAAGTGGGGACCTCATGGCTACGGATTCGCCTGTGGTTCTGGATTCCTCCAAACCGATGGCTTGACGTAAGTTCATTGAACTATTTATTTGATCTTATGACATTTTGAATAACATGACGATTATTTTAATATTTGTATTTTTTTAGCGAGGACGAAATTTCGGCAAGCCGTCCATTTTACAATCCAGACACCACGTCCATCAAGGCTCCCAAGGGCCAAGGTTGCCCGAGATGTGGTGGAATGGTATTTGCAGCTGAACAGCAATTGGCTAAGGGCACGGTATGTTTACTTGTCTTCTATAGTGATATATAAAAATTTAAATTTTTAAAAATCATAACTGCCATTATTAAAACGTATTATTAGTAGAAGGTACCTCCAGATATTTTGAAGAGAAATTGTAACGCAAAATATTTTAAAAAGCAATTTGTTATAATCAGATGTGGCACAAGAAGTGCTTCAACTGTGCGGAGTGTCACCGGCCGCTGGACTCGATGCTGGCCTGCGATGGACCCGACAAGGAGATCCATTGCCGCGCCTGCTACGCTAAGCTCTTCGGGCCCCGGGGCTTCGGTTACGGCCACGCCCCAACCCTCGTCTCCACTGACAGCGAGCCTCAAGTTACATAGTAAGTTATTCAGATTGATATGATTCTGATTATAGTAAAATATACATATATCCTATAAAATACAATACACACTTATAGCTTTTGTTATAAAATGACAACTACATGTGTGCCTATATACAGGGTTATTTGTAATTAGTTGGCCATCTCTTGCAGACAATCTCTCTACATCAATCCCTACATTTGTTCTACGATTTTTTACAAATCTTGATTAACAACACAAAAAATAACAAAACAAAAATGTTTGCTCTGTCATTTACTTATTACTCTTTATTTTGTAAGATGTACTTAAAAGGTCAACACCCGGGCGCCTTACCGACGCTCAGAGTTAATGGCAGTTTAGAGACAACAAATGAATTTAGTATGAAAAAATTTAAATTTTAAAAAGTCATAGAACAAATGATTATGAGATTGATGTGGAGAGGCTGCCTGCAAGAGGTGGTCAACTAATTACAAATAACCCTGTATATATATAATATTTTTATACAAGTTACATGTTATTCCTTTTAATTTACAGCAATGAACAGTTACCCTTTACCGGACAGAAGGCAGCTAAGGGTACAGGTTGTCCCCGTTGTGGCTTCCCTGTGTATGCAGCAGAACAGATGAATTCAAAGAATGCCACATGGCACAAACGGTGCTTCTCATGTGCAGACTGCCACAGATCTCTTGTGAGTATAATAATAACTTTTAACCTAATTGACTTACATAATAAAAAACCAACATATTAGAAAAAACATTCATTTAATTCTATATTTGCTTAAATTAAATTCGATTTTAAAAATGAACGATCTTCATCTTCTGCTTTTTCGAGATGAGTGTTCAGAAATTCTTCAACAGAATCAGTGTTCCATTTCTCAATCGCCACCGTTTCTCTTACAATACCATCTTTGTCCAAAAGCTTAATGATGGGGTCTAATCCACGTAAATACTTAATTTGTAAGTTGGGGAACTTAGCTGGTCGATTGCTTTTTACAAATGCTTGTATCTGAGGATATGCCGGAAATTTACAAGTACACACCTCCAGTATAGCTCGGGCATATTTCTTTCCTTTCGATGCTGAATCATCACTGTGGCAGCATTGCTTACAATGTTCTACTAATTGATCTAAACTAAAATCCTTTAACTGATCGCAAGAGGAGCATAAAAGATTTGCTTTTATAAATCCTAGCGATGTACAATCCTCAGTGGTAAATTCTGCAGAACTTCGTTGAGCAAAAAGTACTACCAAAAAGATTGCAGAACTTAGACATAGCTTAGTAATTATTACCATTTTCAGTTCATTTAAAAAATATTAGGAATAAAAATTTCCTTTCCTGACACTATCAATTTCTTTCAAAATTCAAACGTCAAATCCCCTTCTCAATGTCATATTCGGTTTGTCAGTTTGTCAGAAAATAGGACAACAATAGATAATATTTTTTTCCAATAATTTGATGGCGTTACTATCGTCTCAAGGTAGATATAAATTAAAAAAAGCGATACTGAAAAAGATCATTATCTTAAGAAATTTCACGTATAGCTTGGAAAATAAACTACTAGTTAATATTTAACTTAAAAGAGCATTTTTAAAATGATAACTTTATATCATAAACTAGTTGGACACTAACGCTATCACGGAGTCTTATTGAACTATTATTGAGCGCGTTTTTGCATGCCTTACTTTTTAAGTTTGCCCTTGTAAGGCGATACTCCTTTTCCTTACTCTCCATAATGTTGACAATATAATTATTAAATGACGTGTTTCGTATTCATTAGTTATTATGATATATATTTTTAGTTTTTTTTTTAGAAAAACTCTAACACAACAATTAGTATTAATGTTTGGTATAATTAAATTTTATTACATTTGTTTAAAATATTTTAAACGTGGCCTCTTTAAAATGTTCCGATTATTTCACTGAATATTATATACAATCTTTCTAATAATTCTGATATACAATATTTGATAATATTACAATATTTGCTTTTTGTTGCAGGATTCCACAAATTTGAATGATGGGCCCAATGGCGAAATTTACTGCCGCGGATGCTATGGTCGGAACTTCGGACCCAAAGGTGTTGGATTCGGTTTGGGTGCAGGCACATTGACCATGGCCTAAATAACTATAAAGCTGGACTTTGTAGGAAACAGCTAGTATGCGTGGTAGCATGAAAGGAATCTAATCTCTAGCTTACTGCTATTTATCTATCTTTTGATCATACCATGTGTTAAACTGGTTTTAATAATGGTTGATTTTACAGAACGAGACTAATGTATGTAAAAGAGTATAATCTGTATAAGTCAAATATTTTATGATAAGAACATATAAATTAAGGTTACATTCCTTTCATTTGTATAAACTGTGATGAATGTGTCTGGGCCCTTAGTTTATAAATTCGTCATAAAATATTGTTGTAGGAATATTATATAAGATCCATAGACTTAATAGTTATTGAATAAGTATTAATGTTATTAAATACTTTATTATTTAAAAAAATATATAAAAAAACAAAAAAAAAATACTGAACGGCTTTTAAACGGCATTGTGGTTGTGCCTTCTCATCACTTTTTGATATGAAGGTGAAGAACTATCCTGTAAACACGGCTAAGGTTGCAATATGCAATCGTTTCGACCGACCAGATCTCACTACGAAGATCTGACGTGCATATACATACTATTAAGTTCCACCAAAGACTTTTGTACATACTTTGTCACTTCACTTTTTACAGCAATAAGCTATGCTAGACTTAACACCTACGCTTTTAAGCTTTTGCGATAATATAATATGGTATGGTATATAATAGTACTGTAAATTAAGGCAGCTTATTGCTTACATTACGACACAAGTCGCTATGTTATCGTTTTATTAAATAAAGATCTATACAAAATAATCTTTTTTATTATAACCTATATCCTATTAAATATGAAAATTGGTGTTTTCGTTATTAACCTATGAAAATGATAAGGAACTTTACAGTATCTGTTCTTTAAAATATATCAAATAATAAGGGATTATTTAAAAAAATATTTATTAAAGACAAAAATAACATGATGCAATGAAAATAGCCATTTAAAATAACATGGATTAACTTACAACAGGAATTTAAAAATATATAACGAATACGATTATCGACATAAAAAAAAAGAGATTGACTGTAACATTCATAAAAACTTAAATTGTTATTCACAGGTACAAATACAGTTCTTAACCTAGATTGAAAATCGCCTAAAATAGTGCCTAGCATGCTTTAGACAAACTAACAATTTTAAAAATAGGCGGAGATTTAAATACATCTTAAAATTTAAAACTTTACCAATAGAACTAGTCAATGTTCGATTCGGTTGACACATTGCTCTACTTGTCTATGGTTTTTTAAAAACACTAGAAATAATACATGGCAAGAGTTATTTTTTTTTAACAACAAATTTAGGACCTTTATTCTTTTTATTTTGGGATGTACCTGGGTCTTCAAATCCATATTTAGCTTTAAGTCTTTCTTTAATAAGAAGTCCTCTTATAAGTCGTCTCCAATTTCCGTAGACACGAGATTCTATTTTATCTTGTTCCCTCTGCTCTTGTTGTTCTTGATCCTATAATTATATTTAAAAACTTAGCTACTTATATTTCTATAATAAGTAAAATTAGTCATATTGATTAAAAGTCATTGAATTAGGCCATACAATAACATTTTAAGAATATCTTAAGCAAACACGATTTAGGTGCTAAAGACATTTATCAAAAAATAATACATTTTGGTATGTGTCAATAACATACCTTATGCCAGGCTTCGGTGAGAATTTTCTCAAACTCAGCACAAACAACAACACCATCGTACACAGGGTGGGTCCAGCCACCGTTGCAATCAAATCCTGTCAGAGCAGGAGCACAATCTATGTTCAACTTCTTTGCTACTCGGTGCAAACTTGGTACTAAAACAATTAACAATATAAACTCTTTTAAAATCAATAAAAGATATAAGTTCAAATAAGATTATTGAAAGAGAGAAAGTAAAATTAGTGAAAGATAAGGAAAAATGTAAACAATACTTACAATACATATGAACCGTGCCTTTCGGCAACATGCATTCCTTGAATAATTCAACATTTCCATATGCATTCCGTGGAACGATTCCATTTTCAGCAACGGGAGGCTCGTAATCTTGTATTTGCCATGGTCCAAAGATGTCCAAAAGTAGGTCAGTAATAAAGGTATTTGTAGCCTAAAAATCACATTAAAATAATTAAAAAAATATTTAAAATTATTGATGATAAAATAATTACTACTCTCCCAAGTTATACTAAGTCTAAAAAGGTGTACGTTATTATATGATAGCCTCACATAACAAAACATAGTTTTACCTACCCGTATATATTTAGGACGCGCTTTGACAATCTTATAAGGTTCTTCACCAGGTTTGACTACTTTAGCCTCTTTGATCCACACATCCCTAGACTTACAGATATACACACAGTCTCTAGAATACACCGGCTCACCACGGACGAAACCCAGAGTGGGGGAGTCGGGGGGGTAAATAGCTTCAAACTTAAGAAGGTGTCGCTTTAACACATATAGGGGGTGATTTTTGTATCTGTAACAAATATTTGTGTTTGAGTCAATTTATAATACAATTAAATAAGTTTTATATAGAATATAGTAAACAATACTTTTACAAGACACATCATATTATACCATACAACAAACTTACTCAGCGATAATCTTGGGCAAGGGTGCTTCCAATTGCATTCTATCCAATCTTTCATCCTCCTCCCGATCCCTGGCCGATTTGATTCCTAACCAAGGTTTTAATGCTTCATCCCACCACAAAGGTTGGACTCTTTGTTTGCGAGTCACTGTGTTCCAATAAGGCACATACCGTCTTGTTAGATCTTTTAAATAATTATTGTTGTCCCATCCTACTACATAGGTTACTGGATGGGTGGCACGACTCTGGTGAAAGAGTTTGTATTGGTTAAACAATTTTCTTTCCATATAGTGAATATTGTTAGATTTAAATAGATTATACACTTAACAAAAAATATTAATTAAATACAATCGTTTATAAAATTATATATTAGGCCTTCATAGATATACTGTTGGTACTAAACCTAGATATAATCATTCAATTAGGATCTCCTTTAAGTAAATAGAAGAAGTGTACTTTTCTAACATTCTAGTAAAATAACTCAAGAATAAGGCACAGCTAACACCACTGGATGTATTCTTACTAGTATTATGAATACTAAAGTAAATAAATAAATAAACAATTTCAATGTTTGTCTGTTTATCATGGTAAAGTAATGTATATATTAGAACAGATATGACAACTTTTAATGTTAGGGAAAACTACAAGATTCAAGTTCAACTCAGTCATCATTCATTACTATGATGGATTCAGATAGGATGGCATTGCTACTGAATGTTACTTTAGTAATTAACTTTTAAGGTTAAGTCGTCCGCTAAAAGATAGCTAACAATAAATTACACTAAAGTTACTTACATAAAGTTCATTGGAACAATGAACTTTGCCTCTAACAATATCAACAGCAACCCATTCCTCTAACTCTTCAACAAATATTTCACACCATACGTCTATTTTATTAAAAGATATTTCCTCTGTATCTGTGGACAGTACGCGACGATCGATTTTTTTGAGATTTTTTTTATATTTTGGAGTAATTTTTTCAGGTTTAAAATCTTCATCAGTTTCCGATTTCTGAGGATTTGGAGATTCTACTTCCAAGTAGTCACTATCTGCATCAGAATCTTTTTTCTGTTTTTCTGAAAGTTAAATGATTAATATTAACGATTTTGGTAAAATCATGTAAGATATGGATAAATTTTTCGTAAATAAAGGTTAAAAAATGTTAAATCAATGTAAGAAACTACTTCATAAATAATAAATTTTCATCAGATGTCCTCAGAGACCTCTCAAAATAATATTGCAGTAATTACCCTTTACAATTAGCTTCTTTGCATCTGCTTTGGCCTCTTTAACTCTTTCTTTGATAATATGCACAAGATCATTAGTCACATCATTTTTGGCATTGGGTTTCTTTTTAGCGAGATCCTTATGACTTACTCTTTTGTCATCCTCCGAATTATCTTGTTTTTTAGTGGTTCTTGATCGCTTTACAGGAATCTTATTCTTATCCGAATCAGTAGTAAAATATTTACTTTCAGTGGCATTATGAGCACTTCTTGTTCGCGTTTTAGCAGCATATTTCTTGTCTTCACTTGAAGATTTCCTTGGTTCTGTTGTTTGGGAACGTTTTCTACTGGTGGTTTTAGTTAGCGACTTTTCAAAAAACTCACTTGCTACTGTTTCATTATTGATGTCTGTTAGTACAACTTTAGGAATGGCGTGTGGTGTCAACTTACTTACACCAGTCTTAGTAGTAAATACATCGTCTTCTTGTAGTGATCGTAAATTAAGTTTAGGTTGGCTTCTACCAGCAGAGCATTTGTTAGTTTTACTTTTTGATACATATTCTACTTGATTCACAGACTTCTCTGCAGTGGCTATGTCTTCTTGGTCTTTTTTATTATTTGTTCGATTGCGATTTTTTCGATTTGTCTCTATTTTAATAGTTTCTGTTTTTTCATCTTTATTTTCGAGTTTTATATCTTCTTTTTCTGATTTAATAGCTTCTGCTTTTTTGTTTTGGCTGAGGTTTCTTTTTGATCTTTTAGGTGAAACACAATCTTCAATTTTATTTGTATTTGCTGTTATATCCTTATCACTCTCAATTATTTTTTTAGCAATTGTTTGTTTTATAACTGCCTTTTGATTTGTCATCTTACTAGTTTCAGATTTTTTAGTTTGTAAGCTGAGATTTCTTTTTGATCTGTTTGTGGACACCATTTTTTGTTCTTTGCTGTCTAAGGCATTTGGAGTTACATCCTCAACACTATCAAGGTTTTGATCAGTATTTGTTTCCTTCAATACTTCTTTTTTATTTGACATCTTACTGGGTTCTGACTTTTTCAGTTGTAAGCTGAGGTTTCTTTTTGATCTTTTAGGGGGTGACACACTTGCCTCTTCCTCATTATCATCAGTATTTGTAATGTTAGTTGCACTTTCAGATTTCTTAATGGCTTTCATTTCTTTTACTGTTTGCATCGGATTAGGGGATTTAGTGGCTTCAATACATTTGGCTTGTAAGCTGAGGTTCCTTTTTGATTTTTTAGGGGGTGATACACTATCTTTTTCTTTATTATCGTTGATATTTGTACTTACATCACCCTTGTTAACACTTTCGGAATCCTTATCAGCATTTGTTTGTTTTATTTTTGGTTTTATGGATTTTTTGGCTTCTTGCTTTTTTGTTAAGCTTAGATTTATTTTTGATTTTTTAGGGGGAGATACACTATCATCTGTTTTATTAGCATCAAGATCTACTTTAGTATCTTTTTTTAAAGACAAATGTTTTTGTCTTCTTGTCCTGACAGCTAAACTGTCATCACCACCATCAACTTGCATTATGTTATCATTGTCACTTTCACTTATATCATAATTTCCATCTAACTGGGGTATTACAACTTTCTTAGTTTTGCTTTTATTTGTACTTGTTTTTTTTATTCCACTTTCATTTGCATCTGCAGTTTTATCATCCTTATCTTTAGTTGATAGTGAACATAATTCAGAATTAAGTGGCCTTATAGGTAATGTAACAAAATTAAACATAACACGACACTGTAGCCCCAGGCTCCGCAACATAGACACAAAGACGAAAACCATATATTTTTTAGTACTAAATATTCTTTTTTTAATTTGTTGTATTAAAATATCTTTCAAAGGAGGCGCTTTGGGTCTATATTTGTTTTCGTTTTTATCCTGTTGTATATTTACTTTGTCTTTGTACCATTGAGTAATTTGTTCAACATATTTCATATCAACTCTTTGGCCAGGATAACATTCTTTTGACGGGACTAAAGACAATGCTGCAGCCAAAATTTCCTGGTCATTTAAAACTTGACTGACGTAGTTTCCATGTCCTAACCAGCATAACACATGCACTTTGTGCATATAAACTTGATATTGTTTTTTTACTCTGTTCATTTTTCGTTTTAACATCATTTCAACATCCAGTTTCTTGGTTTTTCTCTTTATTACCCCCGGAATGTCAACAAAAAGCTGCAATCCTTGCTGTGGAATTATTGCATTGTTTTCTGAAAATAAAAACCATTATAAATATATTACCATTTTTCTTGGTAGTCCTTGATTTTGCGATGTATTTGTTTTACTAGTGATAAACATAATAATTAGTGTTTAATAATTACCATTGACTTCTTCCCAATCCTCAAGTTCGGACTCACTATCATTAATTACCACTCTTTTTTTTTTCTTAAATTTAGCCTTAGCAGGTTGTTCAATTTCTTCTTCACCAAGAGCTAATAGGTCTTTTACATCAGATTCCTTCTCAGACTTTGCTATATATTTTTCTACTGTAATCTTAGTTTCTTCCAGTTTATTCTTGTGCTTTTCAAGCTCAAGAAATGTCCTTCTAGCAATCTCTTCACTGTCATCAACTGCATTGCTTGAAAATACCTGTAAGACATAAATTAAGAAATCAAATTGTATCAAAATATAAATATAGTATACATTATTAAATTATAAGTCTATTTTAAGTCTATATAATAGTATAATAGTGTTTATTGATATTACAACAACATTAGAACTAAAAATTTTAGTTCTACCATGTAAGTATATTTATGAACATATTATTTAAGCTTACATCTTTATATTCCACTTTTTTTTCAGTTTCATTTTCAGAGTCACTTTCATTGTTAGCTTCAAATTTAGTAACAACTATCTTTTTATTGGATGTGCTTGGCTGCTCGTCATCACTGCTATCTAGAAATAATAATAAGTAATTATTGTACAATAATGTGCCTTGTGGATGTTTTTTTTTGTACCACATTGTTTGCCCTAGTAATATAAGCTTTACTGGGAAATGTAATAAAAATGGATTATTGCTTGCACTAAAATCATTAATAATTTAATATCATATTTTACTCCAAATAGTTTTAAGTATATATAACAATTTATTAAAAAAGATCTTCAAGCAAGAATGTTTTACAATGCAAGTGTAAGATTTATTTCAAAATTTATTGGAGAAAAAAGCCATTGGAGAATTATGATAAAACAATAGGTAAATCTAAAACTACCACAATACTTACCACTTTCAGAAAGATTAAGGAAGGATGGTAAGAGCTTATCGGCATCAGTTAAATCTTTCACAGAAATTGGCGGTGCTTCTACTTGTTCTTCCGAGTCTTGTTTGCTGAATCTTTCTTTAAAGGATTTCGAGACTTTGGTTTTCTTTACTCTTGTATCTAAGCTACGTATTGTATTTTTTGATTTAGGTTTTTTGGTTATGAAATCATCATCAGAGGAGACATGCTCTTCTTCAGAGCTGGACTGTTCAGTTATAACCGCCTCAGAGCCGGAATCACTAAAATCGCCGCCTTGTTCACTATCTTCTTCATCTTTGTAAACGGTTTTAATAACTTTCTTTCTTGTTGTAGGCATTTTTAGTTGTTTCTTGTTAGCGCTCAAAAATATTATGAAATATTATGCAAATTTTGCGTCATAGCATAGACCCAGTTATGAGGAAGTCGTTGTTTTGATGACCTTGACTGACGCTTTTTTGTGTGGTTAAACTTAAATGTCAATAATCACATGCGTGCTAATTTGACAGTTGACAGCTAATCCGTTGTGACTTAACAGTTGACAGTTATTCCAATGTGAGCTTATCTGTGAGCCACAGATAAGCCTTATTGTACTGCGGTATAAGGTCCGCCGCCGGTGTGAATGTGGTGGAAAAGAAGGCATATAGTTTGTAAAGTTGTGTTTTTTCCTCTCTACATTAAATTAAAAGACTGAAGACCTTTCAATTTCTGACGAATGTAAAAATTAAAAGAACACCAACACAAATTGTGTTAGTTAAAATAATATAGACAATTAGTATAAAACCTTGTAACCTTGTATTCGGGCTAGTTATTTGGCTTTGTTATGAATTATATTCAGTTCGAGTACGTTTCTTTACTACACGACACAGTAAAGAACTCAAAATCAAAACTAAGATTTATGTTATATTATAAGTCAAAGAAATCCTATAATAAAGCTTAATAATATAAAGCAATTAAGCTTCAAATCAATATTTATTTCGAAACATATCAAGTCAATATATATTTTTTATTATTTCTAACGTACAATTAGTATTTAGTAATATATATTTTGAACCTTTAATCATTTATTTTTAAATTTCAAAACTATATTTTTAAACTACAAATCAACATATTTATTCCTCTAGCCAGCAGCCTTACGTAACGTACATGTTAGAACTTGTTTATGACAAACAAACAATGACATGGTAAACCGAATAATTCGGCAGAATATCTGGTTCGTTAAAGGTTAAACCGAATAGTATTAGATGTTCGATAATTCGGTGAATCCACTAATCGGCGCATCTCTACTTATTATATACATAAACACCTTTCACACATTTCTGAACTACATAGTTGAAATGTTAGTCCCTGATAATCTTGATTCAAATATGCCCTAAAAATTTTAGAGTAGGATCAATCTAATGGTTTGACCATCACATCTTATCTCTTTTTCTGGAATATATTACTGCTTTGCTCTTAAAAGCTGGTAAAGACAGTCCGTGATCCGCTAATACACTGAGACAGTTCTTGGCAGTATTTAGTTTAGTCGTTATTTTGACTGATTGATTTAGATGCAACATAAATAGCCACGCCATCTGCATATTGCAGAGTGTTACAAAAGATGTCAACGGCTAATTCCAAATCATGTGTAATTTTTTATTGAATGGTGTATTGGTTGGTTCCGTAAAAATAGGTAAACATCTTGGGACCTGAACAGTAAAACTCATTATTTCTCATCAGTATATGACAGTATAATGACTGTATTTTCACAGTCATCCAACATTAAGATTTTACTAAAGAGAGAGTGAATTTTAAGGGGTGAGGAAAAGAAAAGGGTAAAAAGGAATAGAAAATTAACAGATCTATACGAGCTAGAAAAGAGCACCTGAAGGTTGAAACATCTCATTTGAAATATTTGTTAACTCTTACTTAAATTATTTTAGGGATCACTTTTAGTTTTGTATAATAACGACCCTCAATTAAATACATTTCTGACCAATACATGTTTAACTAATGGCTATTAGCTTTAAAAATATTCTGCAACGTACTCATTTCAGTGATTTAAATTATTTCTTAACTGAAATTAAGGTTTTACAATTACTTTCTATTTTGTGTTATTGGTCCCTACATATTATACCCAAACCATTTATAAATATATTAAAATCGATTAACATTTTTTTTTCGTGTTAATCTGCAATTAGTCCCAGAACTATAAGTTGTGAGTTTGAGAACATTATAAGAGGTCTCCCCAGTGGGAAGCACTCCTATTTTACAATTGAGAATCTAATCTCTGGATATCATGGCGTTCAAAGCGTTTACTATAATTTATATCAATTAATTTGGCAGCCAGATTGTTCGGGTAGCTTCCGAGGCGAATTCTGTAGCTAGTGGAAGAGTGCTGGCTCTCTTCTTTACTGTGTTGATTTCCAAAGCTTCATGGATTTGACCTTGCCATGTACGCGGACGATACCGCGCTTTACACTTCCTCTAAGGATCACTGGGAGATATACCAACGTCTCCAATCCGCAGTTGACTCCCTCGAGAGTTGGCTGCGGAAATGGCGGATCGAGGTAAACCCTGAGAAGAGCGTTTCGGTGCTCTTCGAACGGGGCCCCCCAAGGATCCTCCCGCGAATCAAACTCTTTGATAAACCGATACCTTGGAAAGACGAGGCAAAATACCTAGGAGTAACGTTAGATAGAAAGTTAGTTTTCACTGCGCATATTAGGACCGTTCGTAGCAGAGCGGCCTACATATTAGGTCGTTTATATCCGCTGTTAGGCAAGCGGAGTAAAATGTCCCTTCGCAATAAGGTGACACTTTACAAAGCTTGCATACGTTCCGTCATGTCCTATGCGAGTCCCGCTTTTGCGCACGCTAATCTGAAACCCCTTCAGGTGATTCAGAACAGGTTTACACGGATTGCAACCGGGGCGCCGTGGTTCGTACGCAACATCGATCTCCATAGAGATTTAGACCTTCCGACCATCGCTCAGTACTTCAAGGGGCTTTCCCAAAAGTACTTTGAACGTGCTGAGCGACACCCGAACCCACTGGTGGCTGACGCCGCAGAATATAGACCACGTAAGACTACTTTAGTCAGAAAAAGAAGACCCAAGTCGGTACTCGTTGACCCCGACGACGCGTTCACAGTAGGTAATAACGTGTACGCGTAGGCATAATTGACACCACACAACATACAGACACACACCGTCTATACCGGTATAGACGAGGTCCCAACTGAGTAAGTGCTCCGTTGCTCCGGCGTTCTGCCGTCGGAGGACGCTAGTGTCCAAATGTCCTTAGCTTCCCTCCTGACTAACGACGCCCCGAGCCGAGGTCCGTGTCTCAATCTGAGACGCCCTCGGGACGTCGTTCCCCATGGGGGCCCATCTGGCCCCCCCTTGTTAATGGTGGGTCTCCAGACCCACCCGCTCTCCCGGGGACGCTGTAATAGCCAACAGGGCTAACAGTATAGACGAACAAAAAAAAAAAAAAAAAAAAAACATGGATTTGAGAGTTGGTAAGTAACCATGGACCATTCGACAAAGTACACAGTATGCCATTTTGTAGTCTCTGTATGATGGATATATTGGAATTACAAGCGTTTCCCCAGAGTTGAATACCGTACATCCACACAGGTTTGGGAATACTTTTATTGATTAGGAACTTATTGTCCACAGAGCCTTTAGAATTACGTGCCATCAGCCAGTACAGTTCAGCAGGCTCAGCATTCTTTTCAGGAGCCTTCTCTCAAATACCTAGGATAGAACATGTTATCGGTGTGTATAATGTAACATGATCTAGAGGTTTTCCTGGCTTATGTATCATGGAGAATATAAATACTTTCCATATTGTATGGATCCTGAGGATGCCATTAAATAGTGCAACCATGAATACTGGGGCTTTTTTAGGTTTCATAAGAACTTTTTCAGTGTCTAGGTCGAAGCCAGGGGCTTTGTCGTTTTTCAAGCTTTTGATAGCTCAAACACTGTTATTGGTCTTTGTAGAAGTGATAGTTGGAGGTCTTGCTTTAAATGACCATCGACATCCCTCTCAATTTCTTCGCATGTACTGTTGTTGGGTGTACATTCATAAACTAAGTGTTATGTTCCTGTCTTGTCTTTCCAAGTCTTCGCCCAGTCTCTGTTATTTTTTCTTATTGCAGACTTAATTTGTTGTGGTCTGTTAAATGTTTTTTGTGAATTTCCAGATGGGATATTCAAATGATGCAGTGACAGTTAGACTTTTCAATTTATTTAGTAGTGTTATTTATTTTATTTATTTATTTAGTGCAATTTGTTTTCACTATGTACCATATGTACCCTTGCAGTTGAAAGGATGGACCATTGGACATGGACATATTATGTAGGTCCATTCTTTCAACTGCAATGGCTGTTGCCTGGATTTGAATAGTTTTGTACTCGGAAAAAACGTGGTGCTTAATGGTCATTCTTACGGCTATGGCAGTTCAATCGGGGCCAGTGCCAGCAGGGTGACAAGTGATATAAGTGCAGCAACATCAAATTACAAGCAGAACATTAAGTTTATTGTTGGCAATTAGACCATCTAACTGAGACTTGTTTGATGTTTGACCATTAATGTTCCACGTTGCTATCCTGAGCGTAGTCATTTTGGAATACTGTCTAGCAGTGTTGTTATGAGTCTCAGAAAAGTACTCATCTGTTGTATAATTTGTTGTAAAATCTGTTGTGAAATTGTAAAGATCGATTTTACTGATTGTTTTAAAATAACTTCTTCTAATTTATTAGATATTCTTGTTTTGGTTGAGGCATATATATGTCTCTAACTTTGAAAGATTTTTTAAAACTGGGTTTTTTCGCTGTGTTGTACAGACCTGGACAAATTTAGAAATACTATAGTTATTTGTCACACAGAGGATTGAATCTTAGACATGTCAAATGTCAAATCAACATACACCTGTGCCAGGAATCGTTTAGGTATTTAATCGATATTATTAAATTACTTTTAATCGATTTTGTTAAATATCAAAATGTAAATTGTATACTACACCCGAGGGAAAGAAAGACGTCAAGTGTGACATAAAAAAGTTATACATACACTGACCACAAACGTAGCCAAATTAATAACTATACTAACATTGCATACATAATATATTTCAGAAAAACTGGTTTAAATATTATAACACTTTGACCTACCTATGTCTTAACTTCGATTTGCTAAAAGGTTTTATAATTTACGATAATGGAAAGGTTTTTGTGTTTGTTTAAAGAATGGTAAATGGTCTGAATCAATCCCGTTAAGTGCTATTCAACAGAGGTTTAATGCTTGTATAGCGATGTGGAGTGGATGAGTCGCAACTTGCAGTCCGCAGACTTGTCTACAATACGTTTAGTTGATCTTATTGCAAGCAATAATTCTTAAGCGAATTCTATTCAATAAATTGACACTGGAAATTGATTTTATTATGGAAATTTAATCAAAGTAAGCTTTCTTTTTCTAGAAGTACAACTTTCCAAATAATTTATTTATTTATATTGCGCAAGACGTGAAACGATAATTGATTTATCGACAAGTTAATTAGGTAGAATGATGCAAAGAAAAATGTACTTATAAAAACAAAATTGTATGAATGTTTCGTTTTGACAGGATAAAATTACGAATGTATTTTGTATGTGAGTGTATGAACAAGACAGTGTTCGTAATAAAGCATAAACTAAAGTAAATAACTTCAATTGTTTGCTGCCTTATTGTTAACTTTAATTACATTTTGAATTAATTTTGTAATTAAAACGGAAGCTAGCGCGGCGCGTGAAGTTTAAGTGGCTGGAAACAGATCGACCCCTGGAAGGGATGAGGTGCGGGTGGAACGGCCTTTAGATGCAATCTCTGGGTGGATTAATTAATTCTGAGGTGCTGGTTATCTCTGTTATCATTTAATAAAGTTATGTTATAGAAGCTTTATTATCTGATATGATAATAAGTGCGTATCGAATCTGTTTTCGTTTAATGTTTCATGAGTGATTCACCTGGCGTGATGAAAATAACGAATTCTGAATGCTTTTCAAAACAACACTCTGTCGCTACATTATGCATGAAGCACTCCATTTGCTGATCCGCTCATGAGTTCTGTTCTCGCCTCGTTAAACGCTTACATTATCTACAGCTTTTATTGATTACTGGCTACTTTAAGATTTATTCAGAATATTTACCCAGTTTTGTAGTGTTTATGTCATTTACAATTTAAGTTCTACCTTATAAATAAAACACGATGATCTTGAGTTTCTGTACTATGTATGCTTTTGTCAGGTTTGTAGAAATTATTTTTCCGAACTAGTGGTAGCATTGAAAAAATGTTCCGTATTTAATTTTCAAAAAAGATTTTTGGTTTGATTTGAAATCAAACAGTTTTTTTTTTAAAGAACCATTGACATGGCTTACCATAATAATAAGAATGGCATTCATAAAAAATAATAAAATTAACAATAATATTTGAAAGCAATTTTATTGTAAGACGCTACTCTTATTAAAATTAAAAGAAAAGTTTCTTTCATGCAAAATGTTTCTGTACATAAAACCGTTATTTATTATTTCATACTTTTAAATGTTGCTGGATTTTATAATTACTTAATAACTGAAATATTTTTATATGTTTTTATTTTTGCTAGTGGTATATCTAATTATTTTTAAACGTTGTCCTGTTGTTTCTAGTTTCAAACATAATTTCATTAATCATATAGTTATAATGTATTATATAAGAAAGTTTTCCGTGGCTTACAATGTAAGGACTAGTTAGAAATGTTATATTACTGTAGTCTAGAAGCAGGCTGAGTGCATTTGCTTAATAGATCGCAGGCGAAATGTTTACACTGTAAATAAAAAAAAATGCCTGAAGCCGAATAGAGAAACTCTTTGGCAGGATTATCGCGAGTGACTGGGGACGTGCTAAGTTAAACAAATAAAAAGTTGACTACAGTCGCTAGTCAAATAAAAAAATAAACACATACGACACCTCTGCGACGTTAGAAAGAGCGGGATACATTACCGAAGTGGAAAAGTTAAAAAGCTTAAATGTATCTCCGGCGCGGCTAAAAGTGTCTGACAAAAGTTCGACTTCCATTTTAAAAAGCTCCATTACAAAACATCGAGATTCGCTTCCGCCACAGCGCCGCCAAATCTGACTGACGGTGAGTTGGAATGGAATTAAGAAACTTTTCAATCTATTTCTCGCAAATGTATCTAATAATAAGATGTGTTTTGATTAAAATTATCTTTACACTTCTCCAGACTTCTTTTATAGAATCGATTTTATAATATTAAATATAAATGTATAATAATATATAAACAAGAGAGAAACGGTCGCCGGATCACTTTATGATGCAGTTTTTTCTCTACTTTGTAGGTACGACGCTAAACTTGAATTCGTTACATGGATTCATATCAATACTGCGATCGTGAGATCTTGATACATTATTAAAAAAAAAACATACATTTTTTTTATTAAATACTAATATATTTTAATGTATTTTATAGATATTAGACTATATTTTCTTTTTCATCTCTCAAAATGGACCGACGTAACAATAATTGAATCATCAAGTGGCTAAGATATGCATTTCAACATGTCGTCTCTATCTGATGTCTAAGTTTATTAATCTATGTTTCTTTAGTTACAAACTCAGTGTTTGTTAATTAACCTCTTTATAAAGAAACGAATAGTACTAAGAATGAAATTGATATGTATACAATATCAATTAATACAAAATTAATATCAAAATTATCAATTGATTTTCATAGCCACTCTTGCTTTCCCTTCCCTTCTGCTCTACTGGACATACGATATATAGAAAAGTTTTTTTGTGTTTTATAACATAAGAAGGACAAACAAGCCTGCGAGTCATGTGATGTAAAGTGATTACTGCAGCCCATGGTTTCTTACAGTATCTGAGGAATCATAAGAGCGCTGCCGGCCTTTGGAGATGAGAAACAAACTAAAAAGCTCATCGCAACACTCTCCATGATAACTGTGGTGGAATAGGCATAAAAATGTGATATTTCTCCGCAACAGAAAAGGTTCAAGCCTTTCACGGAGCACTGGGTCGACAACTCATCTACAACTCAAGCGACTCGTCATTGGATGCGGTCAAATTATTCTTTTTTGTTCCCTTGTTTTATTATGATTATAGGAATAATAGTTTTGTTTTGTCAAAGCGGCAGATTTTTCAGGCTTAACTAACTTAACTCAATAAGCAGACACCAATCATACAGTAGTTGTGTTGTCTCAAATCAGCTTTTAAGCTATCCTGTGAAAATATAAAGTTTTTCAAATTAATAAGTATTATAACTCAAACTCAAATTCAACTATTAGGTACATTATGTCAACTAGGTCCAATCCAGTCCAAACTCTATCTAGTAGTTTCAGAGATAAAGAGTTAAACAGACAATCAAACTCTCCAAAACTCCGTTTTTGCTATCTTTCTTTAATCTATTTTTTGTTTTAACTGTTTAAAGTACTACAAGAATACCATATATTGATTTAACATAAAATATAATTAAGAGCTGCAAAATTAACATTAACTAAAGACTCGTAGTATATTAACAAAATATAATCCATATAAAATATTCCTCACGTATACGTAAAACACAAAATTTATAATAAAAAAAAATTTTTTTAGTAATTTTTTGGTACAAAAAACATAAAGTATCACAACTATCCGATCGCAGTATACACATCCATATGGGCACCTCCTACTCCCAGCAAAGTAAGTTGAATTCGAGAAGAGTTGTAAGGCTTTGGCTCCGAGATAGTGCTTTTAGGCCCTAACCCCGGGGGTTGCAGTGGGTCCGCGGAGCTTCTTAAAATGTTTTCACTCATGTATATCTGGGAATACATTACCCTTCCTTCTTACTTGAGGCACACTTACTTTTAACACAAAATTGAAGTGACATAAAGCTCTCACTCGACTCCCGGGTGTATGTTAACTTAAATTACGTCTTATATGAAATCTGAAACGTATCTCTTGCTGATTATATGAATTTGTTTTATTTTTTGTTATTTATGTTGTTTTTGTATCATACTTTTGTATTTTTATTGGTTATTTTGCACATAATGATCCTATATCTTAGCGTAGATATATTTTTTTAAGATTTACCATTATTGATTCATTTTGTTTTTAGTTATTCGTTTCTTATATATTCTGCCAATAAATATGATTTTCGAGGCTTTAAAATTAACTAAATTATTTTAATTCTTTAATCGTTTTCAACGAACGTGCGGTTTAACGTTACCTTAATAATAAACCTCAAGATAGAGTCGTTGAAACAAATATTTTAAATTTTATGTTTTAAAATAATTTTTCTGTTTCTTTGTATATAATTAAACACACTTTAATTTGTCTATAAATTTTAATGTAAACTGGTCCTTATTTATACTGATATTAATAATATTCGGACAATGAAACTCAACTAGTCCTATTCCTGTCACTATACTGTCAGTCTATTCGTAAGGATGGCACTCTCATTTGATATAGCACTCTGTGTGTACTGAAGCTTTTGCTTTGCCTAGTAAAACCTTGTTAAGCTCTGGAAGGGTCACCTATATTTCCAATCAAGTAATCCTTTAGTCTATTAGTTCAAGACTTAAAAGCCTAGTATTATAGTGCACACATATCTCATTCCTTCCAAGTAAATAATTGTTGTTATTCAGAATAAATTAACATCACATTCTTTAACTTAACTTTAATTAAAAAATAAAATTATACACCGGAAATGTATTTATGACAAGTTAATTTAATGTTTTAAGGTCCAGTATGGGAGTCAGTAATTATACTTGCATTTACAATATAATCACTTAGTTTAATTACAGGCGTTAATTACCGGCGATCTCGGTTCAAATTACGTACTCTAAAACGCATTAGAGGCTGACAGCTGGGGATTATCCGTCTAAGAGACGACGGCCGGCCGCCGGGACCAATGCTATAATGAAATTTAATGAGACTTAATCGCAGACGACTTAATGAACGTACTGTTAAGATAAGTGCTTAGAACCATTTCTAAGTAACTAAGTGCCCAAAAAAGATAGTTCTCTGTACTTTATACACTTCGTGTTTTTGCAACATAAAAGGATTACTGATAAAGGCTTTATTCCATGTCGAAATAATCAAAATGGTGGCGTATTTATTTAAGTAGTTTTTTTGTATTCTTCGAGATACTTTCTAAATTTAATGTTATTACCACAGTTTGGTTTAATGGTATATTAAATGGTTTCGATTATTTATTATACAGTGTTACATAACTTTTTTATATATCATAAACTTAAATACATAAAACATTAATGTCAAATGTATTTTTAAGAATTAAATAATGTTATTACGTAGTGATATAAATGGCAATATTATACGGTCATTCGTTTTAAGTGCTTCCAAGATTATTACAGAAATATATGTGAGAATGTTAATTATATCAATCTTGACACCAATATATTTATTACCAATATTTTTTGCTATTACTTTAAAATCGATTAATTTATAATTAAAAACACTGATTATATCCGCTGGCTTGGCTCTCGAATAACTCAAATTTGGTAAATAATTTGCCAACGAACATCTTATAGACCCAAATTGATATATATTTTTTAAAATTTAAATATTATTGATCATACAAAAGCATACTAAAACGTATTTAATACAATATTTTCAAACAAACAAATCTATTAGTTCTCGAGCTATAAGCGCACAGCAAACAACACATGCAAAAATATAGAACTGACAAAAAGTATTGAAGCCAGCTAAAAGCTTGAAGTTTAAGGCA
The DNA here is from genome assembly GCA_959347355.1 of Napeogenes inachia. Taxonomy (NCBI): domain Eukaryota; kingdom Metazoa; phylum Arthropoda; class Insecta; order Lepidoptera; family Nymphalidae; genus Napeogenes; species Napeogenes inachia. The sequence goes on from OY365797.1 coordinate 18,302,734, forward strand.
GGAGCACTTAAGTAGCATAAACTATATGGATATATATAGTATAGTAGGTCTGTGTGAACCGTTTAGCTCTAGCGTTCATTTTTGCTCAGTAGACGGTAACTTACTGAGATGAAGGAATGGACCATCAAGAAAAGTGAAACGAATTACGTTCCATATTTGTCATTTTAAGAAACTCAGAGTTATCTTTCTTTAAACTTATAGTTATCTTTTTTTTTAAGTCAAATGTCATTGTACTAACTTAAAGATAAAAACATGTGTGTCTGGTCTGGTTCAGATAATTATTTATATAGTAACTTTATGATTGCGTTATTATAGTATTTGTGATTGTTTCTTAAGTACACTAAAAATAATGCTCTAAACTTAAGTTCTCTGAAAATAATACTATTTAAAACTTTTAATAGTTTTCAATCAGTTTTCGGTGGGCACAACCTTAATAATCTACTTCAACATAGTTATTGTAACTTTTTTTTTAGTAGACATGTAAATATTATTGTTTCTGTATTAAATTTAATTATTCCTCTAATTTTATTTCACGCTTGCTTTGAATTGACTGATGTATGACCATGTCTTATTGATAGTTTTTGATTTGTATTTTGTGTTTGTAGTTATCATTATTTTAATTATTTATAGAAATAATTAAGGTAAGAGGTAACAATTATTTGTCTGTTAATAAAAATAGTTTAAATCTTATAGAAAAGGACAAAGGCTTTCATTTTCATTCCGTAATTGAGAATAAATTACGTACAATGCTTTTATCGGAACTTGTGAACTCACATTTGCGAATTATTATATCGCCAGAAATAGCAATTATATTGTGTGTGCTGCCCTTATTTGTATAAATAAATAAAATCAAATAATCCATCCGAAATATTGAATTGTGATGTTTCTTAAGAACACCAATCGTTAAACGTTAAAATCAAAGTCGCGACCAAAAACTAGTGCTGTACTTAAATAAGTCTTAAATACATCGCTAATCGGTACATCGGTATCGGTATCGGTACATACATCGGTAATAACACTTAAGAATATTATACTAATACATTGCAATAAAATAAAATTATGTTTTAATGGTACAAACTGTTTAAAATTAAGAAAATGTTTGTGTATTTATTCTTTCTTGTGTATTTATTCTTGACTATGAAATCGAACATCACTATTTGTAAAATGTTTGTTCCAATTTACCAACCTTGGCAGACCATGTTTGTTTGTTTGTCTGTCCATAGATAAAGAGCTTCAACATCACTATAATTTATATTGGATAGTATACAGAATACGTCAATTCTCAAGTTCTTTATTTATTGGTTAAAAATTGTTTTCATTGTATAAATAATTTTCTAGACTAAATACACACAAACTGACATATGTTATACTTCCTAATAATATTAGTACACATCATATATTTTTTTTATTAAATAGTTTAAATTAAATTAATTTTGAAAACTCGCTTAACAGGAATAGCAAACCTTTTTAAACACCAGATGTTTTATCTTATCTATTCATGTTACAATTATTTAAACTAAAATATGCCCATAGTATTCAAAAAAATCAATTGATTGTATCTCATAATTGAAATAAGTAATAACACACAACAAGCAAACAAACATGTATAAGTTAAAAAATAAAAATCTATTGAATAACAATATTATAGTGGATATGTTGTTAACTGATTAGAAGAGAAGTGGTGTCATCTTGGAACGTTCCAATTACCGGATAGGGTGGCATGCACCCTCATGGGGGTGAGAATGATCCATTTCGAAAACTAATTTAGAGTTGGCAACTAAACAAAGAGAACTGGCGCAGATAATAATTAACGCTTGTGGTTTAGTTTCACTAAGTCCGCGGTTAAACCTCAACTCAACTTAATTAAATGTTTTTTTTTCCTTTTAATTATCAAATAAATTTGTTTTTTATTCACTGATATGTAAATGTCCATCCATTTTAAGTGCTCTTGATACGCGGTGTCCTTTGTAAGTTCTTGTAACTCGTATAATGATAATATTTCAAGTCTTTTAATTACTTTACAATATATTAACAGATTTTAATGGAAATTTAATGATTTTAAAAATATATTTTAAATGCAAATTTTTATGTTGTCTTAGCTTACATCATTATTGGTTTATTTGGTATTATTAATAATAATATATATTAGCGGTTTTGAAACTAATTTATATGACAATTGCAAACGAAATTACGAACATAATAATTACAATATTGTTCTGAAATTATTCTTGTTTCTGTTATGATGTTAATTAATGTAATAACTCCTAAATTCTCTGTTATTAGTAATATTTATAGCTTTTTATTGTTATTGCATACCTTACTTTCGCTACACTGCTTCTAACATTTGAATACAATACTTAATAATAATCTTATATATTCAATCATTTTTATATTATTATAATCACAATAGTGTTATAATTTAACGTCAACACGAGCTACTGTAATTAAATTAATAATAGAGATTCAAAAATGAGCCTTATCGTCTGCCAGCATCTGTAAATAAATTCCCAATTACTAACGAAATAATCAATACATTTATTACTTTTGACAGTTTCAAAATAAGGCCAAGCGTATTATTTTTAAATCTGTAGTGGTGTTCTATTCTTGTTACATATTTATATATTGACAAGGATATAAATATTATTTTTAAATATGTAATTATTTTTGGTTACCAAATAATGTTTTGGATTTATTTCCGAGACTTGTTTACGATAAAAATTTGTTTTTTTTTTATTGTTTGTTATTGTATTTTTAAATTATTATTTAGTCCGCTTCAGTTAAAGATATATCTTAATTGACAATTTTACCTTGCTTGTCTAAAAAGCAATACTAAATTTATTTTTTATCAAGTGTAAATATTGTAACCTCGATATCGTTTTTAAGCAAAGAGGGTACCAAATTCAATACAGCAGAGATGGCTTAAGGTTTGTTTTAGGATGAAGCAAAATCCATTGAAAGCAACCATTTTTTACTTTTTAAATATAATTTTGTTTTTTTTTTTAATATGTCTTGCCCTGGACGGAACACATTTTGCTGTATGGTATCGCCGGCCCTGCATTAAACAAACATACGGTAATCGGTAAGAAAACAAAAAAGGTTGGTACGTGGAGGTTTAAAACGTGTTGTGTTAAAGTGAATGTCTCTGTCTTTGAGTGTTTGCGGCACGGCCCTTGTCCAGATAAAAGCTTCTCCATTGCACGAAAAAGCACTCACTCCAAATATTGATTTGTTGCTTCTACAAAACCGGATATGTACCCTTCGCTTTCTTCATTGCGGAAGTATACTTACCGATTCGCAGGATTCTTTATATTTTTTTTTTAACAAAAAAGTTTTTATTGTGCTTATAAAATTGAAACGTCAATGTCAAATGTCAACATTATGTCTATTTATAATATACTAGTCACATATTAAATTAGCGAATATCAAAACGATATAATCATCTAATTATACGATAATAACATAATTAAATGAAAGCAATGAATAACTTAATTAGAGCGACCTAATTAAATTTTATTATGGCTGTGTTTTCATTTCACGTTAACGATGTAAATAAAAGGTATATACATTGTATAATAATGGAACTAGTTAATTTTAATTCACGGTTGTTCTAATGATCTTATCAAGACGTTGTTCTTATCGAACGGCGGTTTGGGGGGTAGGGAGAGGTGCTTAAGCGAAATCCCAATTAACTGCTTGATTAGAAATAGAATAAAAAGTCCGTTAAATGATATTCAAAGATTGTAAAACTTACAATGTGTTATAAATTAAATGTGAAATTTAATTAAATTTCCGTGTCCAGATAATTGTTTAAATTAATTGAGTTCGTTTCTGTTATATCGCACGGCAATTAAAATTATGAGTTGAGGTAATGATTTCTCGTTGGAGCAAACAAGTTAAGAATTTCCTTATTAAAAGAGGGATTAAGGGATTTCTTTATTAATACTCGGGAGCACTAATTGCAGGGTAGGCAACCTTCATTTAGTCGTGAAGCTCCCGTTGGAGCCTCGCCAGGGCCGCATGTAGTCACTGTAATAATGTAACATTATAATTATGGACCTCTATAAATTTACTCCTACCACATGTAAGGCCTTCTTACTGCGTAATGAACGTATTTTTGATACCTTTATGTAAGATATATATTGCCAGAGACAATTGTAGAGTTTACTGTCTGTTAGAGGTATTAATTATGTTAATTATAAATGTATTCGTGAATTAATATTACTTGTAAAATAAATAATAATTATTATTTATCTCACAATCATTATATAAACTGGTTTTTTAATAGATTTTAAGAACGTGGGTCATACTATTTAGTATAACCCGTAGATTCGACCCTGGATACCAATTACAGTACCTATTACTTATTAACTTTTAACCCCTAATGTTTTTGGTGTTAGAGAATGATTGTTTGTTTGAACAATATATGTTTATAAATTTTAAAACGAATGGTTCGTTTAATTGTTATATGATTCTTAGGTAACTGAAGCGGGCGCTCTACTTCAAGCTAACAACTCGCACTAACGATTGCTGTGACCTGTTAGTAAGTGTTTGTCATACCATAGTGTTGATTTACGAAGTGCAAATTGCTTATTTATATTTCATACCTTCTATATATTAAAGAGGAATGAACTATATGTAGTATAGATCAATAAACGCTTAAAGTTTGTACATTAAATGTTTTTCAATTGTTGCACCCCTTCACAATAAGAGTTGCACCGTAAGTAGCTACAATAAACCTTCCGCTACATTAAGCTTCCTCCATTGCGCCGTTAGCGAGATAACGAGACCCCGCACCGCACATAATTTATACCGTCCGAGCTCGTTAAAAACTTATAAAGACGCACATTGTTAGTGAAGCCAATATTCGCGGTTATCCCGGGATATACGACCGGTATAACGACTGCTTCATGTGAACCAAACACTTCTAATAGCAAACGCAATCGCATTCACCATTGCTACGTTATTTACTCTCGTTTTAAAGTATATCACAGGTCACATTACCCCTGGAATTGGATGAACTAATGTACAGTGTTTGCTTTTAGTGCTAATGATTTTACAGGTCCAAAGTGTAGGCATAAAGAGCGAGTAATGGAAAATCCATGTGCTGATCCAATCTGCCAAGCTTTTAGGCCGACTGGTCGGGTTCGTTTTACACTTAGTTTATATGCAAGCAATTAGGGGTCGCGCATGAAATGCAACGCTGTCGTCTGTTACTGTCTGGCTTTTATTTAAAACGTCCCATTAAAAAAATGTATTTATCTATTACCTGTGTTTAAAATAATGGAAAATAAGGTATTAAAATATTTCAATAATTTTGTCGATTCCAATCTGTGGCCTCTGGGATATTGTCCCGACGTTCTACAAATTGAGCTACCGTATCTCTGTGAATTAAGCATTCTATATATAATCGTCTTTATCGGTTTCCTAGAGGTTATGGATTCGAATCCCAGCCCGTATCGGTTTATTTTTCATATTAAAAATTTATATTAGCATAACATATACATGTTTAAAGATATTTCTTGTTTCTAAATCAGTAGTTTAATAAAATAAAGTTATCCAATACTTATGAAAGTTTTCGTGAATACATGGTTGCAGTAACTATCGATTAACAAATGGTGGGTAGGTTTGGCGACGAGGCAGTGGTGGCGCGGGCGTGGATCACGGACTCCAAACACAAATCAACACCGATTCTCCATTTGTTAGACACGGGAATGTAATTATGGCCGGAACACTTAGCGGGTGTTGGGGGGGGCTGCACCGGGCCTGCGTCATTCCAGCTTTTAGATCCACTCGACAACGATACTTACTTGGAACCTGTATATATTATTTCAAATGATTATGTAAACTTTAAGTTTTATGATACTGTATATTAACAAAGTTGTGAATTTACGATATCTAGCTTGTGGAAGGAAATTGTGTTGAAGACGTGAAATTGAGTTATTTTTTGCTTTTATTAACTATAATAATAATTAAAAACAGATATTTGTTATTAAACACAGATAATTCAGTTTATAAATAACATGGTTATTATTATTTTTTATCAAAGAAATCAATAAATGGCGAATAATTAAAGTTCAGAAAAACATCAACATCAAGTCTTCTAAAAAAAATATGAAGTTTAAAAATACATAAAAAGGTTTTATTTAAGTGGTTATTTACTCTGCACTTAACCGGTTTCGCGCTTAACTCGCAAATTAATGAGCCGTTAATGTCAGTTAAGTCTGAATAGTTGATTGCATTAAAATGCAAAACTATAATTATTTCCTACAAATCCATACACTTATATCGATTTTATCGCAGCAATATTCCACTTTAATTAAATGCTTTTTACATGCAAAGTAATAATGGTGGGATGTAAATTTAAAAGTATGTAGCGTGCGAGCCGTAGCTCCGGACCGGTACCGTGACACGAGTTAAACTAAATTAATAAACTTGCACCAGTCTCCAGCTTTATTAAAAAACAGTCATTAAAGCAGGAAAAAGTAGGTAAAGTCGCCAGCGGGGACAGCGCCGCTAATTGCGCCTTTATTGCTAAAATAAAGTTTTAGTGGAACACAAGTTTTAATTAAAAATGTGAGAATAGTTTTTAATAAAGGACGGACTCCCTATATTGCGAAACTTCAAGCGATACGCTTAGCTTACAGGAAGTCCGGTTATATTGCGTCTTGAGAACCAGCCAGTGTATTTGGTGCCTTCCGCTCTCTCTACCACGAGCCCATTTACTACTTACAACATAAAATGGAAACTCATTTTAAGATATAACCTATAATGTCATATATATTGTGTCAAAGTCAAAGTGAAACTTTATTTTTTTTTACATTGCACTTAAGAAACGTCAAACTCTACTTGCACGTTTAGAAATGGTAGTTCCATAGAGAAGAACCGTCAAGAAACTCCATGGACACTCTTTTAACTTATTTATAAAATCACAATTACTTTATTGGCCATTTGAGTCACAGTCATAATTAATACGTATTTTTATTTTAAATATTAAAAACATATCTTTTATTTTTTTTGCCTTATGTTATTCTTGTTGACTCTACATCTTCTCTAATGGCATAGGAACTCCACTGTTCCTATGTGTGTGTTTAATTAAATTAATTATATCAATGTGTTAACTTTGTTAGAATATGCATCAATACACGACAAACGGTACAAATAACGAGAGAAACTAATAATGGTTGTGATTTACGCCCGCCCTTGTTATTACGACTCATATGAAATGTAATTTCGGCATACTGCGTGTGCACACACACATAGAACGAACTAGTGTGCAATACGTTTAATAAAGGAGGGACGCGAAGTAAATCCTTCAATTTCGCCGGCACACAGCGAAATTCTCGTTAACCGTGGCAATAAGTTAAACGGGCTGGTCGGTGCCACCATCCGCTCCAGGAAATTAAAAAAGGTCTTGAGCCGCGTCGAACCGCGGGCTTTCGCCACGTATTGCTTTCGAGACACTAATTACCTCGCGTGTGGCTTTAAAAGGTATAATGATTAGGTCCCGGTTACCGGATTTGGTGCGACTGTATTGAATGTTACGACGCTTACAATGTATTTAAGCGCGTTGGAATTCGTTTGCTATTAAAGAAAAATGTTATCGATGTGTATCACGATATAGTTTTAATCGTTTTTAATACATTACTTAAGTTGGTTGGTTAATGAAGATATCGATAATATAGGCTCGAGGTAATATATCTCGTTCAAAGAATACAGGGGTTCCCCTCTCTCCGACTGCACTCCCAATTAGATGTTCGATGAAAGTGTAATCAGACGTTGGCCGGATCTGGGACGTAATTAAACGGAGCGGCGAAGAGTGATTTATTAATAGAAAAGCTGGAGCAGTAATGAAATACTGAACGGACAATGGCGGCTAGGGCGGCCCGCTCGGGAAAATTAAATTCTCGGAGACGGTACACGGACTAGACATACACACTTGTCGTTTCTTTACAACTGACCACTGGTTGCTTAATAATGTACACTGTCAGACCACAGCCTCTACTTTTACAAACTACTACCTGTCTGGGGACGTGTGGAAACATAAATTTATCGACGAGGGAATGTAAAGAAGATTGGTTTTCCTGTGAAAAAGATATAAAGAAAGGGTGGAATTATAGGCTGAATTGCTGACTTATATGTTCATTTCCATAATCATAATACACAAGGTTTAATTTCTTTGCACTTCACGTAACACTTGACTTATAATTAACGTTTAACAATGCATCCGTACACCTGCCTATTATAAAAATTTTCAAAGGATGCTGTTAGTGTACTTTTCAAATTAAAGCATTAGTGTTCCGACCCCATCATTATATTAGAGTGTTGTTCCATTCCACCCCGTTTTCCGTTCCCCGCCCTCATCGCACTGCCCGATCTACGAAGTCGGGCGCCCGCTTACAGTTTTCGCCGGCAATCGGCATTCGGTTCATTCCGTCGCGAGGTTTCGCTGTGAGTGCACGTGTTATACCCACTTAGCAGACTCGCAAACTTTACACGAGTTCGATCTTTAAAGCCACTGATAATTTTTGGGCTGTCATAAACATTCCAACCGGATTTCGGGATAATAAACATAAATAAAACATTAATTAGTGCGTTATAGTTAATATTTCTTCAACCTTTGTACCGGAAGCATTTGGGACGATAGTATACAAAGTGACAATTGAAGTGGACAAGCAAATTCTGGTTCAGTGCCATTAACTGTGAAGTTGTTTGTGTAAAGATTCGGTTTTGTGATAGCAGTTTTAGTTAAGTGTGTTTATTTTGGCGCACGACAACCTTAACAGGTAAGCTTGATATTATCAACTTAATATATATATGTATATATATTTTAAGTCCATAAAGCCTACATGTAATATGTAACAGGGGTTAGAAAGATTATTAACAATTGAATAAAATTTTATATCATTATAATAATTTAATATCACAATTATATCTTAATAGTTACTTATTGTAATAAAATATATTAATTAATATCAATATCAACCTCAAATTCACATTTACAATGCACGATTTTGTTATTATATTTTGTAATTAATTATTATAAAGCTTGTTAATATAATAGTTATATGTGTGTAATGATTTCCTTACCTTGTTTGTATTTCAGTTGATTATTTAACAAAAATTAGATACCTATATCTTAGTCTTGCTTCAGTATGCACTCAGTATTGCGCCAAGGGGCTTGCTTTATAGGTTTCCTTAATTAAATTATGTCATCGGCTTAAGATCAGCAATATAATTAACTAAAAAAATAATAATGTATCTGTTAACATTTAATATAATATAGTGTTTTTCCTAAATTCTTTTTCCTTTTTTACAGACTTGTAAAACTGGTGATAAATGTGTGTCTGTTAGGGATTTTTTATTTTTTTTATTAGTTTAAATAGATACAATCTATAATAGAGATCGCAGGTTCAAAATTCAAATTCTGCCCGTGTTCAGATTTTTTTTATTCTGTCAATTAAATTTGAATTGAAACAATTACAAGAAATAGTAAACAAAATAAAAGTAGGGTAAATTAAGTATAAATCGAAACGATAATTTACTTGAGTTTATGCCTACTTTATAACTATTAAAAAAAAATACTGAATCTATGCTTAGTAAAAAAGGCATAAAATTAACTACCTGTCTTTATTCTTTCTTAATCCTTCACAGTCCATAAACAATTATTTTTTATCAGATTATTTTTAGATTAGAAAATTTCTTTGTTAAGAAAACAATTGCGGAACGAAACGAAAACCATAAGTCGCCAGTTTGAATCCTGCTAATGTCATTTTTATTATATATTGTGATATTACATGAATTGACTATTATTATTAAAATGTGAATTAAAAATAAGAATTTGTTTTGGTAACCTTATTTTAACAATTTATCAGATAAATATGACAAGCATTTATAATGCCAATAAATAATCTATTACGAGAGGAGTAAAATTAGATTATAAAAAAAAACATGTCTCATTATCTTTAATAAAAAAAAAACAAACTGCCATGAACAACACATGGTATGTACATTATCAGCTTTTAATGACGCAGGCTGAACAGTTTGTCATATGGGCTACAAGAAAACAAGACAATTAAAAAAAACAAAGTAGTCTAGTGGATTAGTAACGTTGTATGCGCTCTCATGACCCCGTATAATGGCCGCCGCGCTGACGCTTGTTATTTTAATTGTTGTATCTTAATTAAACTTCAGCCTTTCTCATTCCCCTCGCCAACTAAAGAACAGCTGATTTCACTTAAATTTCAACCTATTTTATATAACATGCTTACACCGAGACGGGTAGCGATACGGTAGCTCAATTGATACAGCGACGGGACGCTTTATCAGAGGTGGCGGGTTTGATTATCTGTCTGTAACGGTTTACTTATCATACTATATTTATTTAAATTAAACAACGGCTTGCTATCTATATTTCAAATATTGTTAAAATATTGTATTAAAAACTTTATATTTCAAGTTAATATAACTTTAATAATACATGTAACAGATTAATTAAAATAATTACGTAATTAAAATGAATTCATTATCACATATAATTAAATTTTAACTGGGTATTAAGATTACATATAAAATAGAAAGCTGTTTCATATGTATTTATAATGACAATATTTATATATGTGCTCAATTTTAATTATTAATTAATTTAGCGGTTTTGGTGTTCTAAACAAATCAGGTTGATAATTAATATGTTTGAATTAATTTATATTTTAATTAGTATTGTTTTATATATTCTATTCAATTGTCAACTAATTACATTGTATACAGGAAACCAATTAAAACATACGCCAAACATTGTTTTGAATTTCAATAGGAATGTGTCCTTAATAGGTTTTTGTTCCAATTATAATTGATTTCATTAAGCTTCGGCTGTAACTGAAAGTAGACAGTTTCAGTACAAGAGGGTAAGGTAATTACAAGATCCAATTTAGAATTGCCAAGTCTACACTTTGCTGTTAGTTTGAAACAAAAGCTTAATTAATTATGTCGAGAACAATTTAGTTCAGAGCTGTAATATTCTCAGTAATTACGAAATTCGATGTGTTTTGTAGGTAATTGCCGAGTCTCGGATCAGATTGTAACCGACACTAACGCACACATTCATCAAACACCCACACATTGCTAATTGGAAAATCTAATAATTAATTAAGAAGATTGATACTGTGGTTACAATGACTTTCATTTTATAACAATAACATTGTTTACGTGTTTATGAGCAAATTAATTAATTTGTGTTATTATTATTATGATAGAATATATATTTTAATGATAGAAATAATTTAACGGAAAGTTTTCGGGTTCTATCAGATACGGAAGGGTTAGTTGTCAATTTGAATGTCCAGGCTGTGATAAATCAGTGGCGTTGTGTCAGTGAGATGGGATAGGCGCGTAACGAGACACATATCCGGCAGGATCCTTCCAATTAGCGGCGAGGGCACGGTAGCGGTAGCGGTAGCGGTAGAGGTAGCGGTAGCGACTGCCACTGGACACCGCTGTGCGCGCTCGTTACGTTCCCGCCTCGTTAGGCGAATTGTTTGTTCGAGTATGTAAAAATGTGTTTATTTGCACATACGCTCCCGGCTAAAAATGTATGAAAGGACCCTTTTAAGACTTTTAATGATTTCCCGGCAAAGGGAAATTGGGTTAGTTATTTTCCCCGGGGTTGGCCCTCGTTAAGTTTTAATGGGGTAGCTAGCGTAATCAAACGTGCTTATTTAAGTTAACGATGCTTACAGGTTTGTACACTTTGTCGTCAATGGAAGTTTAAAGAAGTTTGCTTAAACATTTATAGAGTTTAAAAAAAACAGTGAAATGGGATTTCCATGGAATCTTTTATCATTTCAGCTTAGAACGCCTAAGGAACATGTAAATCGGTAACGAGCTAGAAACAGTCGTTTCCGGTGCGGCCGCATGTCCCTGTATAGGCATACTAATTAATCTTCAGTAAAATGTCGACGTCGCCTGTTTTTGCCAGGAACTGAGCTCATTAGAGCGACGAGGCATGTTGATTACATTCTCTTGTGCTTATTAGCACAAACTCTCATTACTATTGTTGTAATTAACACAAACGAAACACTTAAAATAGTCCCTTCACTTGCATTACAAGATTGTATAATATATAATAACGATAAAGTTGTATAAATTTAATTTAAACAATATTTGATGGTTTTTTGACATAATTTTGACATAACTCCATTGTTGTCTATAGTAAAAAGGAGTTTTGTTACTCACTTTTAACAAAACTCTTTTGGCGCTATTACTTTCATATAGTTGTTAATTAACTCAATGTATGGGGGGTTTGTTTGACACAATTCAATTGTTGTCTATGGTAAAAAGGAGTTTTGTTAGAAGTGAGTTACACTATTACTGGTAGTCATATAGCTACGTTGTTGACGGGTGTGGGCTTAATTGGACGAAGGCCCGGCGGCACCACCTCCCTAACTCTTCTAATTGGCTCAGCACTTACAATAGCGCTTTTCTCTAAAATTTTGTTAGACATTCAATGACCTTTTTAACTTTAACACCTGATCTCCAATTAAAAAGGAACTGATGTATTTTAAATGATTTGTTATTAATATCATAATAATGATTTTTTTATTGTTTAAATTAACTTATATAAATAATAATAATTAAATCTCATCTCATCATCATCATATCTTCGTTAAAATATAATTTTTTAATTCTTTCAAAACATCGTAAATGATAATTTATACAAACACATCAAAACACTAAAATAATTAGTAATAATAATAATAAAACCATAAACATTTCGTACTAGACTATACTAGTGAGGTGCTTACAATGGAGTGTGAAACTCGTCCCGCGGTACTTCACGGCCGGATATGAGCGGCTATTTAATTTCCGCGCTTCAATGTTCATTTGTATGTACCCGCTTTATATTTTTAAATTATAAATCTCGCTCCTTGCATTAATGGCATTTGTTTATGGCCAGTATTATTGCATTGAAACTTTTTCAATTTTAGTTTCAATTTTTTAAATTGAATTGTGTTCTATTTTTAAATTTTATATAGAGTTTGTTTGTGTTAGATGAATTGTAAAAGCCACAGATATAAATATTTTTTATGACAGTTTTTTTATATAAAAAAAATAATATTAAATAAAATAATCAATAAAAGATAATAATAAATAGAGTAGTAGTAAGTAAGTAAATAATAAATAAAGTAGCAGTAGTAATAATAAAAATAAATATCAAATAAAGTATGTAAATTACATATATTTTTCAAAATATATATTTAATAAGAATGAAAAAGTCGTTTCAGTCTCAATATTTATGGATAAAATGTATTGACTAATGTATTTTTATTATAATATTTAAGTCAATATAACCCTTCACCTATGTATGTTGTTAGGTATTTCAGTATTAAATTGCGCCATACCATGAAGTACCAATCGTAGACATTTATTTTATGGTAGGTCAAAACGACAACAGAAAATAAATAACATTTCACGATTTATTAAACTTTTATTTTATCCCACAATTAACAAAATTGAGATAATAATTATAAAATAAATTATTTAAAAAGGATTAATAACCTCAATTTATTAAAACAAAAAACTCATAAATGTTCTTTAATTAAAATAACCTACAGCTTCGACTTTATACATAATAACAACATGCAATTACGTTATTTAAAAGTTAAGTAGCTTGCAACATTTACCCTGATGTCGAAATGGTGAATAATGGCAACCCTAACTGTGATTCAATCGGTGCACGTTTCACGGATTTAATTAGTGCTAAATGAATCGTCAGCTCAGTGATTCAACTTAAATCGTCTTTATGCTAGTTAAATCTTGTGACTTGTATTTATTTTACTTTTATATCTTTATTTTATTTCTATGTTGTAATCTTTAATTACTTAATAGTCCTTGATAAATAAACTTATTTGTAGTTAATAATAATAAATCTCTTAAAGAAGTATGCAAAATGTATTTTTTTTAGTTCTGACAATATTTATTTTATTTATAAATACATTCAACGATATAAGCTATTTACAAGAGTAACCTTTTTATTTAAATATCAAACCAATAAAGTTTTATTAGTACTGTAACGTTTGCGATTGCTACTTCATTGACCTTTATTGGCCCCAAATAAACATTAGTTTACTGTTTATATTCTAGGTAATGGTTATTTTAATTAAGAAGCATATAATAAGTTATTTCTCTGTTTAATGGAACACTAATTAGACGGTATATTTAGTATAATATATAAATATAATATAAAAAAAAACAACTTTATACGATACTTTTATATAGCTATTTAAAAAAATATTCAAAAAAATGCTGGCTGAAAATAAAAATAAAACCATATATTTTCAACATTATTGATTGAAAAGTTTATAAAGCTGTGTTCGAATTTTGAAAGTACCAAAATGACATGACAATAAATGGCGATTTAAGTTTGTAAGGCAAGAGAGAACCAATTAGGGCAGGTCGGGCACGCTCGCGTGTCCTTAGTGAAACTTGTGAATAATTCACAAACACCGGAATAGTACTGGTACCAATTATACAACTAATTGGTTTCATATAAACTATAATTATGATATTTTTATTTTAATTATCGAATTAAAAGTGACTTTTTGGACTCCATTTTAATTATATTCGAATTAAAAGTGACTTTTTTGATTCGATTATTTTAATGATATTCGAATAAAAAGTGACTCAATTGACTCCGATTATTTTAATTATATTCGAATTAAAAGTGAATTATTTGACTCAATTATTTTAATTATATCCAATTTAAAAGCGTCTCATTCAATGTACTGAAGTCACGTGACCAAACTTGACCTATTATTTGCTTTCGTTTCAATTGGATAGGGTTCCATTTAATTAACGCTAGAGGTAACGGATGCAACTTTAATCCAATTATTTTTTTTAAAGTTGCCAAGTATTTATCTTCCTTTTACAAAATGCAATTAATTAATCAGACTATTTTCAGCGTTGCTTTGTTTTTGTTTGTATTTTGTTTCATTAAAATTGGCGGTATTTGTAAGACCATCTACAGCTTTCGTGATTTTTTTATGTATATCTCTTCAATAACACCAGTTCCTTGCACACCATATAATATGTCATCGGGATAAAATTCTAAAAGGAGGTTGAATTTGCACGCAAAGCGTTACCTATTCTATTCTTTATTTTATTTGAATTCTGTGTTTTACACTACCTATAAACAATAAAACATATACTTTAAAGAGTAATACTATAAAAATCCTGTAAGATAAACAAAAATATTTTCCAAGAACTGTTCTGTTATTCACTTCTGTTTTTTTTGTACTTTTGATGACTTTGCATTTCTTTTATTTTACTATAACCCGGCGTTAAAAAGTACTTTTATAAAATTTTATGTTTTTTAATATAATTGCTTATATTAAGATTGCTATATTAATATAACAATAAAACTTCTTTGTAATTTATACCCGTATACACCCGGTCTTTTACTAGACAGATTCCTACTTATAATATAATACTATAATATTCATTATAATAATCAAACAGATTTTTTAAACGACATAAAAAAATCAATTGCGTCTATAACAAGACAAAAAGATATAAATCATTTATATATATAGGTTAAACAAAGACGAATTTTTTTTTAAAGATTCCAACATACGTTTTAAAACAAACATTAGTTGTCGAGAAATTATAACAATTTACGATCTCAAAAACAATAACAGAGAAATTTAATTCCCGTCACATTTATTATTCTTAATTGATACTAAATTCACTTTAAATGCTGCAAAGAATTAAGCGTTGTAATAACATTTAATTATACTTTTGTTGCAACTACCACGATTTAGTTTCATACTTTATCTGAATACAAAATTTAGTCCACTTGTGTGCTAAAATAATTTCAAGAAAATGTATTATATATATATAAAAAATGGAATTTTGTTTATTCACATTGCGAATATATAATATATACCTGGTACAAATAAAGTAATTTTTGAATGTTTTTTGGTTGAAATAAAGTGTTCATTGTGGTAGCACCCCTATCCTCTTCCTGGTGGCTTCTAACTGACCGGTTAAGAAAGTTTACTACCTTGCATATATATATCTTATAATGTACGTATATCTTAAAAATCCATAAAAAAAATATTCGTAATTATTGAGATTAAATAGAACTTTGCAAGAATTAAATTTTCTTTACTATTATACATTTTATTATATAAAACAGTACTTTCTTGTTAAGTTAGGTAATCTATGTTTTGAGTGACAAACCCAATTTTATTCTCGACTGCCCCCCCCCCCCCCCACCTCCATGCTCCTGCCCCCCTCCCCCCCGCGGACCGATCATGCCTTATCCAAATTGGATCTTGAATAATAAAGAATCGAGGCGATTGGATTTTATTCCTTAAATTCAATTAGCACACGAGGGTCGTGTGTGACTGCAGACGGAAGATAGAGACGCATTATCGTATTAAAAGGGATGCTTGACTCTGAAGGGTGACACCCTGACTGATATGATATTGTCCTGATGACTGAATAATATGTTTAATGGATCCATTGGTGCAAGAAACTAAATTCGAAGCTACGTGTATATAAATTCTAATTTAATTTATTTGTATCCAAAACTTAACATTTATGTTGATTTTATTTATATATTGTTTTGTAGAAATTTTTAGTCAAGAATTCTTTGACCCTATTAAATGATAAAACAACCAAGTAACTGAATTTCATTATAAATATATTATACAGAAATATGCACTTACAAAATAGTTAGATTTGGCTTTTAAAATTAATGCCCAAATATACGTATCGTAAATACTGTTACAAGAAAAATCTTCTTAGAATATAACATTACTACAGTAATATGGTAATTAAATATAAATATAATATTAAAAATATATAATGCTTATAAAAATTCCTAACTACTTATTAATCGTGTGTTGTTTTAGGGACCAAATTATCATGGCGTTTATATCATACTGCCAATACCTATGAAACAATTCCTAAGTCATTATTTAAAACGCGACAGTTCTAGCTGCTGGATTAATTTCCCGAAAAAAAATATTTTGCTTACTTGTATGCTATTTTCTAATCCATTTCTTCAACTTGAATCGCCTTCTTCTGTCACTAATAGAGGCGGTTTCATTGTCTTTTATCAATACACATAACCAAACAATCCACTAATAAAAAAGTTCTCAATTGCACTGAAACCATACCTTATTTTATCACAGCAATTATGTTTATTTTATCACCCCACTCCATTTTAATATCATAAAAATTAACACCGATTGGCGCCAAAATGAGAAATCACAATGTTCATAAAAATAACAGATTCCAAATTCAAATGTATTATGTTTTTTATTGCAACATAATTTATGGCTAAATTAAGCTAGTTAAAGAGTTATTATAATTAGGAAGTGAACGGTGAATGAATGAATGACTCCATCTAAAGCGTATATAATAAATTGCTGTATTATCACTGTTACGTTTGACATGAACATCGAAATCTACTTAAAGTAATGGATACAATTTAATGTATGAAATAAGGCCGCTGATAAGTTTAACATATATTTTATTCTAATCCTCATACAAGTATCGTAAATGTTATTGGATAGTGTTATTTAATGCAACTTTGTATTGGTTAAAAATAAAGCGCTTTGGAGCTGTTTAGGGCTTTACTGATTTTATATAAGAATAGTAAATGTGTATTGGTTATTTTATTAAGTAAAATTGGTATTTTATTAAATAGAAACATTTGATAATTTATTACAAGGTTTACTTTTAAAGCTGTTTAAAGCTTTATATATGTGTGTATTTGACATTTATTTAATAATATTTTATCAAATTAAATTAACAACTGTTTGATTATTTAAAATAAAGCGCTTTTAGAGCTGTTTTAGATTATAATAAACAGTTACAAAGTATACCTAGAATCGATAATTTTATATAATTACATGTTTTAATTGTATCCAGTAATTGAACAGTAATTGAATTTGCGTGTATATTATAGTGTTTATCGGCTATTGAAAAGGTTTTAGTTATAATAAAAAATGTAGATAATATATATGTAGTTAAATACTATGTGTATTATTTATTAATAAAATTAAATGAATATCCATTATTTAAAGCGCATAAAAATTAAATTGAATAAAAATATACACAACCCTAATAAAAATCCTGATTTCTAATATATTCACAATACAGTATAAAGACATAAAAATAAATATCAATATATACCATAACTGGTATATGTGGAAAACAAGTCGGTTAAAATTAGCATAATGACTTAAAAGCATTGATAATGGTGTTTACGTTAACTGAGTGCGTGTGGGGGGTGGTGGGGGGGACAGATGAGGCGAGTGCCGTGGCGTGTGGCGCAACCTTAAAAGCAATATCCGGGAGCGCGCGCGCCGTCCGGAAATGAACCGGAAACAGCGGTGTATTAAGCCGCAGGTACCAGCCCTTCAATTTATAAACGCCCGCGGCCACTCTACCACTGTCATTATACCATTTGATAGTTAATTTTTATTTAAATTAAATTATTATTAAAGGTATATCTAAAATTGCCATCCTGAACTAACAACAAAATGAAATAAAGTAGGCAAACAAAAGTTTGTAAATCCAATATGATTTGGCGCGTCGGTAAACATCGGCATCCCGGTGATATCGCAAACGAATAACATTAAACTTTGTATGGATTGAATGTAGAAAAGCAATTTCGGTGCTCGGCGAGTGCGAGCCAATAGGATGAGGGTGTCAGAACGCTTTGACAGCTCCCTGATTGAAAAATACGGAAGCCTGTTTATAGAGCTAGTGAACTCTGTCCGCGGTGGACAAGAAAGTCACGATGGAGTCACGATGGAGTCACGATAGAGTCAGGATAGAGTTGCCTTCATGATACTTCCTTACACTTTACAGTAACAGTTTTCTATATAAAAGTACGGGATGGAGTCGTCTTCTTCATACTTTTTTACACAATAAATTTTTCTTAAATCTGAACAAAAATACTGTATGTTACATTTTCCTACTATACTTTCGATTGATAAAAAAAGAAATAGTATACGATTGAAGTAATTTTTTGTAAAACATGACCTTAAATTCAAAATAAATAATTTGTTATAAGGTCGTTATTTATAAACATATTACTCTTATGGGTGTAAGTATTTAGCGCGGCACTTTAACAATTCTCATGTGAATGTTAAAAGCCGGCATCTTCAATACTTTTAAAGGAATAAATAACATGTCTGTCTGTCCCAACTCATTAGCACATTCAAACAAATTGTCTAAAAAAAGATTTTAGCAATAATATTACAATACTCATTATTATAAATGCTATCCGTTTTAAAAAATATTAAAAAGTCCACAAATCAAATACTAAAAACGAGAACATATAATAAATCTTATATTTAATCGACATATATTAATGTATTGATCTTTTCAGTCATTATATGCAAGTGACAGTTCAGAAATAACTGAAATATGTTATGAAATACTTCATAAACAGACGCGGACCCTCGATATATCATGAATTTGGACATCAGCACTCTGCTATTGGAATTCTGCAGATGATTTCCCTTCAGAATTTATATGGTACGAACCAACCCTGGCTTTTGGAATGGGCTATGAGCTCGATTCATTTAAAATGGCCAAATTAAATATCTAGCGGATTACCGCGACACATTTAGGAATCTCTGATATGTATTACATTATTATACTTAACTTCTAAAACTTGTATTATACTTTTGTAAATATTTATAAACATGTATAGTCATGTTAAGCTTATTTTAAAATTTATTAAATATATAGAATGAAAAATAAACCTATACGGAAATGGATTTGAACTCGAACCTCTGTGAAACCATCCCGTCGCTCTACCAATTGAGCTACCGTAACTTATATAATTATTGTTTAAAAATATTCACAATCGGTATAACGATGGGGCGGTTTTCCAGAGGTTTGATATCGAATTCCGTATATAATGGTAATCAAAAAGTGTTTAAATTTTAAACAAACCTTGATATATTTGATATGCCGATGCAATTAACATCAATGTACTACTTGCTCGTGACTTATAATATTTATCGACTCTTTCTTTTGTAACCTCACTGAAACTTCGTTGCACAATAAAATCGATTTTTCATTACAAAACGGGTGAATATTTAATTAAAAACTTTCAACACGCGAGTAATTTCTTATTCCATATACGAGATTGAGTCAGCGATGCTAATGCTAATACAAGTATTTTAATGGAAATAGACCATAGTAAATCATTCAGAATTTTTATGACTGGTTAGTGACCCTGCTGAACCAAAGGTTTTGGGTTCGATTCCCACACGGGACAATTCTTTGTGATCTACCTATTATTGTTCCGAGTCTGTGTGTACTTTATGTCCGATTATATGTTTATTAGCGACATAGGGATAATAAAATCCCTAAGGAAAGTTTGATTAAGTATAAAGTTATTATCAATTACTTGCTGATAAAGTATTGAGGCTTATAGCTTATCTCGATGTATACACGGTCTTATCTTTTTCATTACAAATTGCCACCTATATGAAATACTTGTATTAAATTACTATTACTATATCAATAGTTAAATTTAGAAATCATACAACAAATATTTGTTTTTAGGGCCTGCCTTAAGATATATACAACAAATATAAGTTTTTAGTGCCTTATGTATTGAAATATTTTAGGAAGAGTGTGATTGTGAAAACGAGGCGTGTTGGATGCTGGGATGATATTCTGCCGTGAATTAGAATTGTAAATGCAATCACAGGTGTCAGTCTGTTCTCTACAATTTATGCATCTTCCGCCCTAGAATACAATAACTCATAAAATAATGATCATTATCGAAACTTGTTAGTTTGGTGCTAGTTATTTCTTGGTATCATATTACAATATATTATAATGAGGATATGATATTACTGCAATATTCATTTGACATAAATATAAATTTGATATATTTAATTTTTAATTGGTTACATGATCTACGGAATAAATGTCGAAAATACCAGGTCAATGACCTGCTTTATGACAGTCCTAAAGGGCACAAGAGCAAAGGGAGGGATCGCTCAAAACTGACCTCGTGACATTCATAAAAACCTTTTTACTATACGGTTTTAAGTTTAACTATATAAAATGTTTCAGAATTAATACTGGCCAAGTGAGAATCGAACTCGCTCACCATTATCTATAAAAAAGAATAAAAAACCCCGTTTACTATTCAATACTTATTCTACTCTATTTTTATTATTTGTTGTTATAGAAGCAACAGAAATAGGTTATCGGTGAAAATTTCAAACTTCTAGCTATCACGGTTCATAAGATACAGCCTGGTAACATACAGACGGCCAGCGGAGTCTTGGTAATAGGGTTCCCTTTTTGTACGGAACCCTAAAAAAATATTATCCAGTTATGGCGGGCATGACCATAACAGTGTTAAGCATATCAAGCCAATTATCTACTAGTTCTAACAATGTGCTTACTGCATGCGAGGTCTTTTAGTGCTATTAAGCTCGTTAAAGTTGGTAATTGATCTACGATCTGCATTCTATGAAGCATTTTCTATTGTAAGTAATGCCAACATACAGGCCGTAATCATTAATCTATGCGCTAATTAAACCACTTTATTGCTAAAACCATAGCAATTAACCGAACCAAACAGTCGCAAATATGCGTCTCGCTTATTACATACTTCTAAAATGGACGAATGAGTAGCGAAGCAGGAAATTATGCAGGGTTTTGACCGCAAGTTTTAATTGGTACAATGTCAGTCATGTCTGCACAATGTGTAATTTTCGTTTCATTACAAGTATCTCATTAATAACACCAGCCATCATCCAATTTAAATTGTTATTACGTTTTTTATTAAGTAACCAAAATCTTGACACAAATATAAATTTTGTTTTATTGAGCAAGGCTCGTAGTTGGCTTCAATTCGATCTCTCTGATGCTACTTCTCCTGAACTGCTGAACCCATTGTCATTGGGTTTTATTTGATAGCAGCACTATCATCCATGGTTTAGCCAAAAATCAGTGATCGGACAAGTACTTCAACATCACCGAAAAACCAAATTTCGCAAAATGTACGAATAAAATCATTGAATTTGCGCTCAACTAACAGTTGATTGACTGCTAACTTAGTTAATAATAAAATGATTTCATAATCAACAAAGGAAAATCAAAACAATGAATAGATTGTGAAACAATTGAGATCGGTAAGTTATTTGATTGGGTTTACACTGATGCTGGATAGATCAGTTCAGATAAGACATGCTAACTGGTCACGAAACGATAATGCAATAAACATAATACCACGATTACTAAAACCTCGCAATTAATGTAACTTTAATGGTAAGTTGTAAAATAAACTACACTTATAACTTCAATAAACAAAACAACTACCGACTAGAATAAATACTTGAGTTTATATAACCAACTTTGCATATTTCTATACGTTTTTATTCACATATTTATTTTTTTAACTCGTAAATTATCAGTTATAAAAAACCAAGCGCAAAACGGACTCGCGCACGATGGGTTCTGTAGCATTAAACAAAAAAACAAATTTACGTTTGTTATATTGGAGCCCACTTAAACATTTATTTTATATTGTTTTTACTATTTGTTGTTATAAACGCAGCTGACATACATCGTTTGTGATTTTTTTAATGGCTATCTATAAAGATTCCTAATATACAGCCTGATGACATACAGACAGACAGCGACGTCTTAGTATTATGGTTTATGCTTAAACCTTAAAAAGTGCTTTTACCAATACGTTAACTATGCAAAAATAATGCAAATGATATTAATATATACGTATATTATTTTATTATGTGAAGTAAAGATATAAGATGATTGAAATCCGATTCCGGGAGCACGTTACTAATACGAGATATCATCAAACCAGCACGCGATGTCGCGAGCCAATGAAGGTAATATAGGCAAGATATTTGCCAATATCTTTAGACCCACCCAAATATCTCGAGATTGTGTTCTCCCTACATAAAAATTGCTCCAGAATAGAGATACTGCCCGGATAAATATTCAATTTCAGTACGGACGAAACGGATTTGATACCTTAGGTACCTACTGACTTTATTGGATGATGGCCTTCGGAATGGCTGTGGATAATAATATTCATAGTTTTTCGACTTGACAACTTATTTTTTGTATCGTATCTATTGATTGGGTGGAAGTTATGCTTTTGCATGTGTTTTTTCTGTGTGTGTGAATATATGTAATCTTTTTAATATTTGGTTTTTATGGCTTATCCACAATTTGCGATCTTCAAGCACATGTAGATAAAAAGGACAGTTGAATCTAATACAATCGAAGAAAGCGATGCTGTCTACTTTCTAAGGGCTGTCCCTTCATTATATTATACGATTAAGAATTACAAATCGTGTACATTTAATTATTATTAGTCATTAAATCAACTGGAAATAATATACTTATGCACTGTTTCGTATTACGATAAAAGGAGAAGCGGAAGTAGTTAGAGAGAAATGTAAAGTTTTATTGCGTTTCGTGTTCCGCACAAAGTATCGCATTGTTAGGTAGCAACCCTAGCGGGGGAGGCTGGTATTGAATGAGATTGCTTCTTACTTCGCCAAATGGATTACGTAGAGGATGAAATGTCACAGTGTTTTAAGATACCAATTCGGACGAACCGATGTCGGATATTCATTTATATGTTACATTTAATGTTAAATATTCTTTTGTTGTTTTTATTCTATTCGTGTATGTAAATCAGTTTGTTTATTTGTATGTTATTGTGTAATAGTTAAGCTCTGAGCCAACATAATCAAGTAAATACATTTACACTCAGTAATTGGGAAATTCCGAGCCGGGCGCCATAGTCGCTTCAGTGGTGGGCGGGCGCTGAAAAACAATTTCACGCCAAATCTTAGCTTGTGTTTTCCTATTTCCTTTTTATTTATCTTTTCGTCTTTTCTTTTCCCGAGAATCAATTTCACGGATGAGTGTAGCGATGATCTCAGTTCAAAAAGCGCGGGGGAAGAGTCCACGTGTGCAGTCCCGGACTCCGGGATTCGGGATGCTGTGTGCTCATTACTAGATTGATAGCTGAGCTTAATAAGTTTTTGATTCCAACCCCAATTGAATGCCTTATAACGCAACCCTCGACCCCCATGTCTTATCCATAGATTAAAGATTATTATTTGTAACAATTTACGAAATGTAAATAATGAAATTGTAATATGACTGTATCGCAAAACTAAGTAGTGAATAACAGTGATTGTTTTGGCGCCCACCCAGATGGCATTGCGTATCTGCTGACGTGCCATGATATTACATTTTTGATTATATATACAGCATCTTTAATAACAACTTACGTTAAATAAACACAATATAGATATACGACTTAAATATAAGGGAGATCGCGGGCCCGTTTGAGTCGGACTATTCAAAATTGTCGGGTCCAGGCGCCGAAGCTCTCGGAATTGACAATTTTACGGGCGGTTTATTTCCGGACACCGAACTTCCTTCGGTCTGACCCGCTGCCTCCCCCCCACCCCACACCCTTTTGCAGTTCAGTTCACAAACATCACTCATTTCTGCTCTAACAGACGCTAATTGAGACTTCATTATTTTTACTTTAATAATTTTATGTCTATACGTAGCCATATTTCCGAGACGGTATATAAAATTTACATTGTATGTAAGTGTCTTAAGCGAAAGCTTCCCACTTAAAAGCTCTACAAATGCACTGAAAGCTCTTTCGCGCACTAATCCCAAACCTTTTAGCTGCAATCAAAAGCCCCGAGCGGGACGATGTGATCCTTGTGGAAGCGCCAGGGAATTTAATTTACATTTTTAATTAAGTTAAATTTTGTTCGAAAAGCTTTCACGGAATAGGAGTTTTCTTGATTAGAGTTCAGCTCTGCCTGAAGTTTGAGATTGATTAGTGGAGGTTTAATTGCTCTGCCGGTGAATAATGAATTCGATCAGCGCCGAGTCAGAGTAGCCAGATTAGTTTAACGAAAATGGATTATTTGCTTGTTTTCTTTGATTATTATATTTTTGCACGTAATTGATGATAAATTAACAAAATATTATCGAAAAAACTAATTTAAATAATATTAAAATCGCATGGTAATATCCATATTATTCTAACGTCACGCTTGTCGGCGGTTGGCACGTAATTGATGGCTGGGGTGAATTTTAACGTAATTCTACTTAATTGATCTCGTTGATAACGTAAATATAATTATCATCACTATATTTAGAATTATAATAAATTTAATAATACACCCACACACAAATTAAATTAAAAATAATATATATGGAAGAAAAGTACAATCTTACTTTTATTTGATTTAAAATACGCAATACTGATGAAATAAATAACTAAAAGACTTCCCAGAAGCACTCTGAAAGAACAACACAAGAGCCTTAGGTGACGTACGATTTGATATAGAATATTTTATCCGGGGCCTCGTCCCCATCCATTCCACTTATCCGGGCACTCTGCTGAATTTTTGACACGTCGGCGGGAAGGGCTGATCTTTTTATGCTTGGTTTAGTGACAGTAACCTTTAAATTCGCATTATGCGGGAAGTAACAATTACTTCTTTGTCAGGGTCCTCTCCAGCGTCAGATTAATGCGGTGAAGCTGACTGATAGTGATACATAATGGGATACTCTTATAATACTATACACTTTATGTTCTTTATCTTTTGAATCTTTGAAGATAAGTTTTAGTAATTTAATCCGCTGTTACACGTGAAGTAAAACAACACGTTTGTTTTTACAAATAAAGAGCTTTTTTAAGGTTCCGTACCTTAAGAGTAAAAATGGAACCCTATTATTAAAACTTCGCTGTCCATCTGTCCGACTATTTATCTGTATCTCATGAACCGTGATATCTAGACGGTTGACAATTTCACCGATGATGTATATCTGCTGCTACAAAAACAAAATAAAATAAATAATTAAGGAGACTCCTATAAAACAATCATGATTTTTCTGTAATTTTTTATAGATATAGGTGCGGAATACTTTGATCGGAAGTAAGACTCGCACTTGACTGATTTTTTTTAATGCTTATAGAAGCAAATCGAACCCAGCTGCCTGCCCCCACCCAATTGGACCGAAATCCAAGCAATCCATATTAGATTTGCCAGCGTTCATATCCATTCTAAGATGTTCATATTTTATTGGGGCCAATAAAGCGGATTCATGAATACGAAAATGCATTACAGATACTATATTTATGGAGCTCAGATATGTCAGGAGTATCAGGTGCTGATGATGATGGGAATTGAAGTTACGTCTGTTTCATAGATTATGTTGTATTAATAATTGTAGGTATAATGGTACAAAAATACAGATTTGTCCAAACGCTTGTAAAATAGTAGTGGGTATGTCCATATAATGTGTACTAGTTTACTCTTATGAAAGAAACTAAACTAGTGTTGGAAATGAAACATTAAATAAAGTATTTTTAAGAGATAATATAATACAATGTCAGGAGAAAATGTAAATAATTTGTATTCTTAATGGGTTCTTTATTATATTTTTTATTAGTCAATCTGTAATAATATTATATAGATTTGAAGATCTTTAGGGTAACTATTCCTAAGATTAATTACTTGTTAAATAATAAAATAGCTGTGATAATTTAAATAAATATCTCACAAACAAAAAAACTGAAATAAACTCTATTTTAATATTGAAAAAAAAATGCATGAAATGACAGTATTTGTAAATAGTAATTTATATCAGCCAATTCGCTGTTTTATTGGATGCTGAACAAACAGATAAATAAACAAAATATAACGTAATATTGTACACGTATAAAATAAATAAAAGTTGATATCAAGGAAATATTCTATAACTCTCACAATGGATAGCTCGTTAAAATAAAAAAAAAATGCTTTTATTATAATGAAATTTACGTAAATCTATTGAAGTTTTAATAAAGTAAACTCGATATTCCGTGAAGATAATAGCTATCAAATATCAGGCCATATTAATGTCTTTAGTTCACAACTCCTTACCATTTGAAGACCGCGTGCGTTGCTATTTCAATGTATTTGAAAGAGAACCCTGTGTCTTTCATATAAGGAAGATGTATGTTTATAGACAATATATTGTGTTATATTCGATATTAAACCTTATTCTGGGTAGTGAGGGTTGGTTTTTGTATGTTTGTGTGTTACCGTTTGACGGCATTTTGTCGGGGTAATAAGGTCTCGCACGGAGTGGACGTAAGAAGGATATCGTTTATTCTAATGAGACTTCACTGAGACGTGCTGCTCAAGTATACTATGTATTGCTGTACCTTGAATAAAACCTTTATTTACTGATTTATAAACATAATTTATTTATATATTTATTTATAAATATATAATGATAAATAAACTGAAACCATCACGGATTCGAACCCGCAACCTCTGGGAAACCGTCGCTCTACCAATTAAGCTATTGTACTCGGTGAATTAAGCATTAAATGTAATCATCTTTACTTATATAATCATAGTAAAGATAACTTAAGTTTAGTTAAGTATATATAAAGCTATGGTGAGTGTTAATTATAATTAACAGTATGTTATTAACTAATCCTCTTCCTCTATTGTTTCAGGATACAATCATCGCTGTGATGCGAGAGTGAGCCCAATATGATCCGAGACCCGCAGGCAATGCACAAGCCAGACGTTAACAGTATGTCAATATATATACTTTAATATATATATATCTATCTATATATAAACCATCCCGTTGGTCAAGTGGTTAGCGCCGACGCCTAACGTATAGTGACGCAACGGGACTCGGGTTCGATTCCCGACAGGAATAGGTCTGTATGTGATGAGCATAGATATCTGTATTTCTTGGTTTGGTGGTTTGTTAAATATATTCTCAGTATTTATAATGTATATTTCTATGTATTTATTTCGTTTATCCTTAACTCAAGCAAATAATTTGCTTACTTAGGGGTTAAACAATTTGTATGATATTATTCATAAATAAAAACCCCTAATGGGTTCGAAACTAGTCGCGCAAAATTCCGATATAATTGAGTTCCGAACATGCACTATGAAAAATGACAAACAAAATAAATAAAAGTGATTCGAGTTTCGCTGACGTAATTTTTTTATAATATTAGGACAAACAGGTCGTGAATAAAACGAAGGGTTGAGCCATAAACCGCCCAGCAACGTCCGTCGCGATATTAAAAAGGGGACGAAGATATTGCAATATCACATTTATGCGAAATGTCCAACATCCAGATCGTATTGATAAAAATAAGCGATTTTTTATTGTTACCACAAAATCCTATCTTCTACCTTAAACAAAATGATACATTAATGTCATCCAATTACTATTTCCATTCTTTTGTTTCCTAAAATGCGTTTTATATCGTCTCCAATAAGTCTCTCGATCCCTTCAGCTCTCAAGTCGTTCTTTATGGCTCTTATCGTAATCAAAATCGTGTTTTGCGTTATTTCAGTTATTAAGTAATTCAACCAGATGGAAAATCGAATCTCGACGTGGTTTTACCACAATGCCGCCTTGAAATTTATATCCGATTAATAAATCTGATGTAAAAAGAAGTTTATAACAAATTGTTTAATTTGAACACGTTTCTTGGTTCGCGATATTTGTTCGAGTGGTAGAAGGATACAATTTTTGTAATAACGCTACAAATTCGCTTCGGCGACGAATGCACAAGCAAGTGCGGAAAATTGCAAAGACAACGGGTGGTTCGTAAGGGTAGGTCGGTTCGTGCAGGCACTGTGGCGTAGCCGGCGCCCGGCACAGAGCCCGCGACGCCGGCGGTGGCTTGGGCGGCCCTGATAAAATTTATGGCCACTTCCCCTTTAAAACAATATTGAGGGCTCAGTTGGGATTTATGTCTCGCCGCTGCTGCAGCGACTCAATTTATTCTTCAATTTTTCATACAATAACTCACATACGTATTACGAGTGATGGATGAAAAGGACTAACTTTCGGGCTTTAATAAGAGCCTCCAGATGCGAATCTCCAAATTGGCTGAAGTTTATTGCCCACTTATGTCAGGCTTAACTCGCCTTCGTAGCCATTCTCCGACAAAATAATTTATGATGTTGATTTTGAGTTAATAAAGATTTGATTGTTTCTATACTATCTATTAAGTACAGACAACAAAATAAATAGTTTTTTTATATATATAACAAGTTGTTACTAGATATGTTTTGGGTAACACGAGAACATTTTAGATTGACAGTACACATTTTTTTTTCTTTACACCGTTTTAGTAGTTCCTAAAGGCTTTGTTGTGTATTTTTTTCTTTATAGTCAATGTCTACAAAATAATTATTCCGCTATTATAAGTAATATCGCTTTCTTGAAAAAATAAATATAATTATCTTTTAATACCTAGTAATAAAAAGCAATTAAGATACGGTTTTCAGCCATAAAATAATTGGAATTTTAATTGCTCAAACAGAAAACTCTTTCTTTAGAAATCGTTTACCACTGCTATTAGGCTTAATTCAAAAATTAATTTAAACTTTCACAAGGTTGTTTCAGGAAGCGAGTTTCAGCGTAAAGGCAATATCAATTTCATAATTTTAATTAAAAAAACTAACTTCTCTGATGACAAAGTTCCTACTTTTTTAATAACGGAAATGTTAACGACGGCGGATTTAGGGGGAGGGGGGGCAGAGTGTTTCCGGCATGCTTTTCACTCATTACTTTTAGTTGGAATTTTAATAAAGCAATACACGTAAAGTAATATAAGGATTGCTACCCCGCCCCTCTCTCCTCACTCTCAACCCTCCGCCCCGACCATCCCCTAATGCCCGGATGTAGACCAATTTAATAATGGATTTAGAGTATTATTTGGCGTTCTTATAAATGTGATTTTATCATATTATTAAAATGTATTAAATAATTTTATAAATGTTAAACCCGTATGTTAGTAATAAAAACTAGAGCTAGTTAAATTATAATTGTAAGTACAGATGAAGTAGTTTTTAGAAAGTATAGTGTGTTTATTTTTACATTATTAAGGTAAAACCCGCATTTGATTAAATTTAATTATACCCGTATTATGGTTATCACAATGCAATCAACTATTGTTTAATGACTGATACTTAAATATATGTAATATGTTTTGAATTGTATATAAACTTGTTTA
Organism: Napeogenes inachia; assembly: GCA_959347355.1. Taxonomy (NCBI): domain Eukaryota; kingdom Metazoa; phylum Arthropoda; class Insecta; order Lepidoptera; family Nymphalidae; genus Napeogenes; species Napeogenes inachia. The sequence continues at coordinate 18,332,846 of OY365797.1, forward strand.
GAAATGTTTTGTTGTAAATATCGTAATATATCGCGACACGGTAACTCAATTGGGCGAGCGACGGGACGGTTTTTCACAGGTTGTGGGTTCGAAGCCCTACTCGTATCCGTTTATTTTTCCTTCAATATTTATTTAAAATTTAGAAATGTTTTTTAAATATGGTATGAAAAATTATACTTTTCTATCATAAAAAAGTCAAAAATGTTCTATCATTAAAAAAATGTTAAATTATATAATAATATTGTTTCGATTTTCCAAAATAACTTTCATCCATAACCTCTTGATGTTTCATCACTCTTAAGTCACGATTAAATTTCCAACGACTATAACTCAAACAAAATAATCGTTATTTTCGTAAGACTTGACAAACATATATTTATATAATGTTAATTTGAAACTTAATGATGAGTTTTTAATAATAAATATTACATATATATTTAATTTAGATACCCAATATAAATGTATAATAGTAACAGTAAAATGCGAATGACAGTTACAAACTTTATTCTATATTTAAAATTTTATATATTAATCTGTTTGTATATGTGTATTTTTTTTATTTTTTTGTATATATGTAAGATATATACAAAAAAAATGTATTCGACCATACCCCGCTTTTTACAACTGATAGAGAAAGAAAGACATTTATTAAAATAAAGAATATAATTCAAATTAAATCAATAAATTCAAACGATTATTGAAGATAATACGCGTAACTTATTATTCTTGACGTTTTGAACAGGAAGGCAAGTTAATTGCGATATGCAATGAAGGATTGTAAATTGCGGGGAATTGCTGAGGTAGCTTCATTACAATAAACATTTAATTGCTACGAGGAATGTTATTGAATACACGCACTATAAGATTCATGTTTTATTGGAAATCATGAAAATATTGCTAATTAGACCTCAATTTAAATGATTTAAATATCTTTGATCAATTGCACTGATTATTTTTTTTATTACGTTGTTATGTTGAAATTATTTTTAATATTCCAATATTTCTGTAAGTGTTTCTATGTTATACATTTTTGCATATAATTTAAATTTGTCATATCACATTTGTACAAGATTTTGACTAAAATAAAAACACTCTTGATATTTGTTTACAAAATAAAACAAAATTAAAACTATTCAAAAAAGACAACGAATTTCAACAGCTTAATATTAATTGTAACAACTTTATTGTTCGTTAAATCACCTCATTTTCATCCTTTGTTCAAAATAATAACAAATTATTGGTAAACGGTTAATAATAATTTATTTTCATTGTTTTAATACAGGGAAGAGAATTAATAATATTAAAAGGCTTTACAATTATGTCCATACTAGCAGTTCCGACCCGTAATGGCCATAATATGTGGCCGAACTATTGTCGCGCTAAAATAAATTACTTTTCATCCATTTCCGGGTTTCTTTCCATTTCACCGCAGGCTGTGTCGGCGAAATTATACGAGGCCAGTTCCAGCCAAATCTCCATCAAATTTGAGACGTGTCAGCAATAAAAATGGAAAATACTAAACCACGTTTCTCTCGTTTATGTTAATATAACTTTATTAACTTCTGGCCTATTGCTTATTTATTGGATATCAATATATTGACCACACCTAAATAAATTAATTATAATTTTACTGTTAACAGAATATCGGTATATAGGCGTGAGAAAAATAAACGTTCCTAGATTATATTAATTATTGGTTAATTACATTGTTGTTTAAATGCTTTATCCGTTATAGTATAATCGATCGTTAGAAGTATATAATTACGACAATAACAACGAATAGCTCCTGAAATGGGCATAATAGGTACCAGTAACCGTCAAGCAAGTGCATTCCATAAAAAAATATGTCTGTCAGTTGTAATATACAAAACTTTTTCTGGACTCAAGAATCTTACCACTATTTATAATGTCCATGGCAATTAACAGGCTGTATTAGTTACTAAGTACCTTCATAATTGACAAGTCTAGACTGGATTTTGTTCAGAATCGTTTGTTTTTATTAATTAAAAAGAAGAAATAATCTCACGAGCGTTCCCCGCGGTTCGCTAATTACTTGCACCGCCCGGGGGTCGTACACCATCTTTATTATTTTATTATTAACAAGAATCCATTAATATAGTCCAATTAACTTTATTGTCGACTCCAATGAACGAGATACGGCGATGCGCAACTGATCGATCGGTATGAATTATGTCCAGCTAGTTAACCCTTCAATTGTCCTTGATGGGCTTGACGTACCATGTGAGCCTTACAATCAAACTGATTGCTGTCTATGCTCGGTTTTATTTAAAAAAACTGGGGAAAACCGGTTAAAAATGTAAATTTGTTTAAAAAAAAATATTTAGGTGAAATCGAATGTCATACATAATTTATCTCTATCATCAGAAATATATAAAAAATATATAATTAAATATTTTAATTCAATATATATTATATATATATATATGTATATATATATAAATGTCAAAGTGTTGCAATTAAACCATGCGTGTGCGCATCTATGACGTCATCGCACGGTTGGTGCTCGTCTGCTGGAATTAATTGAGGCAATTACATGGGAGAAAATAATCAAGCTAGATGAATGCTGTAATGAATCGTATTACAGACAATTATCCTAGTGTGTAGCGAAACAGAATGCATTATAAGGCATATCACGTACCTCCTGTTAACTAAATTGATCAGTTCGAGTTACTTCTTGAGATAAATGTTATAAAAAAAAAGCATAAGCTTTTATTGATGATAATGATTGTAGATTATATATTTGGGCATATTTTATATACAGGGTTAATTGTTATCGATGTGCCACCTTTTCCAGGCAGCGTCAATACATCAATCATAACAACATTTGTTCTACGACTTTTTAAAATTATTAGTTTTTAAAATTTAAGTTTTTACATATAAAATTTATTTGTTGCCTCTGAACTGGTATTTTCTCTGAGCGTAAGTATGACACCCGCGCGTTGACTTTTTGTGTAGCTACTTACAAAATACAGAGTAATAAGTAACTTAATATTTTTGTTATTAATTTTGTTTTTTTTTTTTACCAGGTCAGCAAGATGATAACAAATATTCGCTCAGCAGCACTGTCGCCAACAACCCTGGGGCTGGCAGGTTGTGTGCTCAGTGCGGAAAGGTCATCACAGAGCGGTTCCTTTTGAAGGCCATGGAACGCTTCTGGCACGAGGATTGCCTCAAGTGTGGATGCTGTGACTGTCGCCTGGGAGAGGTCGGCTCTAAACTCTACTATAAAGCTGATCTAATGCTTTGTAAACGTGACTATCTACGGTGAGTTTTAGTTTAGACTATTGTCAAATTAAATATATATTTACCCGGCTATGTTTATGTAAATTAATCCGAATATTGCCCCACTACTTTAGAACCCATTCGGGAAACCTATTCATGAACTCCAAGCATGGCGAAATCATGGCTTGAACTTAGTTCACGCCGCAAAATTCCGATTAGATTATGTGAACATAGCCGTGTATTATATGTTTTAATCGTCATGGTTCACGAAAGTTTCAAATATTGTCATATTATCACCATATTTGATTATTTGTTAAACAAACTTGACTCGGCTAAAGCTAGTTTTAAATATAAATTTATTAATATCTAGAGAAAACTAGACGTATTTAATTAAAACGTTTCAGAATAAACCAGAAGTAATTAATTATTTAGTATCTGATTTATAGAGCACGACCACGATTTTATCTTTATCTTTAGAAATAAGATACGTAATTAGCAATTGTAATATAATAAAAGGTAATAACTTTATGTTAAAACATTTTGTGTAAAGAAATAAGAGGATTAAAAACTCAATATTAACTGAGATTTTAATATCTATTATAAATTGTATAAATGTATTAAATTTCGGCTTTCATTAATAACAAAGATATTTATTACTTAATGGTTAATTGATTCCATCACTTCCCGATAAAAACATGGAATCGAATCTGATTCTATTAATATACAGGATGTTTAATATTCTAAGTGTGAATTATGAACAGGTTGTTCGGTGCCACGGGCAACTGTGTGGCGTGCAACAAAGTCATTCCAGCCTTCGAAATGGTGATGAGAGCGAAAAGTTTCGTTTATCACTTAGAATGCTTTGCCTGTCAACAATGCAATCATAGGTGAGGAGTGTTCTGTTAATTAATATTTTCAATTCAATATGGCTTTAAAAATATGACTGAGATTCTGTCGCTAGCTCTTCTCATGTCTTAGGCAAATAACTTTAGATTTTGGTATTTGTCAATCAAGAATCTTCTATAAAAAACTTTTCTTCTTCTTCTATAAAATTCTTTTGATATTTTAATTTTTAATGACGTCAGTAATGTATCATAAATTTGTTCAGGTTTTGTGTGGGCGACAGATTTTATCTCTGTGACAACAAGATACTTTGCGAGTATGATTATGAAGAGAGGCTGGTTTTTGCCAGCATGGCGGCTAATCCCAGCGGCTTAGCTCACATCAGGAGACAAGTCAGCGGATTACAGGTACAGGTCAACGATGACTTAAACGTGTTTATGTTTTATTAATAAATGAAACGGCACAAGATAATAATTTATACTTGTTACAACTTACAGTGCTTTTTTTTGCAAGTTTCTTTTAATGGAATAGCTGGTTGATTAATTTAATTAAATGTTAACAATATTAAGATCCTTAAAATTTAAATCTCAAAAGTATTTTTTTTATTAAAAAATGTCTATAAAAAAATGTGTAAAATATAAGTATATATATTTTTAATCACTCATATTTGAAAAGAAATGTATTATTTTTTGACATTGACAAGTAAAAGAATCATTTAAAGTGCAATTTGCATTTGTCGTGATGTCGCAGTCTTTAATAACGTTAATATTTTATGAATGATAAATGGTGTATCACATTGTTGGTTCTCACCACGTGGCGCTCAGACCGCTCGCCACGTTCAACCAATTATATCCCTCCATGACGTGCTCCAATACGTTCCAGCCATTTTAAAATTTTATGTAAAGACGTCCACTATTACACTACGGAATCAACTTCTGTTTATGCTCATTATACATGCATTTATCCATTTTTTACGGAGTTATTACGCTCACAACCAGCACTAAATTGCTGTTCTTATAATAGGGTCCAACGTATAAATTACATGCAAAGCGCTTTTTCGGATGTTTTGTTCCAAATAAAAGGCGCGCGAAAAAATAGGCGAAGGAGTAAATAACTCCCACAAGGACACCGTTAGTGGGAGATCCTATCTTTACTTTATTATGTTTCTTTTGTGATCATTAATCTTTCTCGTACGAACGCTTGTCGGAATGCGAATGTGGGGGAATCTATTTCATTTTATGAGTCGAGTGAAGGGAGACCATTCAGCCGCGCGACGTTTCTAATCGACTTTTTGATTACTCTCCCTGTATGTCGATAGGAATCTCAAACATTGATCAGAGTATATTGTCGACTTTTGTTTAGTGTAGTTTTATTTCAGTCGCCGAGCAATGCATACGTGGGTGCGGCGGGTGGGTGCGCGGGAGGGGCGGCGGTCCCATTGGTTGATAAGGATAACGGTGGGTGCGCGGGCGCAGACGACGCCTCCAGCGGGTACGGCAGCCCGCCTGATCCTGATGTTTGTGACGCAGCACGATGACTGACAATGCCACGCCGACTACTTGCCTCGGTAGGCACTCTAGTCTTTATAAATGTACAGGAGACTTTATCTTAAAACTTCATAAGTTTAAATGTTTATTTTTAATATAGGTGAAGCCTCACTGAGCGTTGGCGAATACGTACAACGCTAACTGTTTGGACTTGGAATTCTTCACAGAAGACCGACAGTCAAAATACTTAAAGTTCACAATCTCGATATTCACGAGTGTAGATAATGCTTTAATTTTATAATGTGAAACAATTTAGTGCACTAAATAATGATTCACTAGACTATTAATTGCGAAGTGAATTTATTAAAAAGTGCTCATACATACTCAAACATTCGTAAAAGATCCTGGATGAAACCACTTTACAAAATGTAGGGAGACGAGATAACATTGTCAGAACACGATATCTCCATTACGTATACGATTTGAGTCTACACGTTAAGATACTGTGGGAGGACTTGCTACTCGGCCAGCTCTTAAGCTTTGCCAATTTATTCAGTTCTAAACAATTTATATGAATTCATACAACGAGTAGATTCAGATTAAAATTCGATCTCATTTTTGTAAATGATTTAGCGATTTTCTATATTGTTATCATACATGGTATGAAATTGATTGTGAATAATTTTATTTTCAATTTATATTGGTATATATAGTTAATGTTGTTTTGTACCAAAGATCCATTTGATGTTTTTAATTCACTGATTTATTTAGATATAAATACCAGTACGGTAATTTTACGTGGTGCAATGGTTATAATAAGTCTGTATAAATAATGTTATAGTGTTTAAGATTTGTAAAGTATCTTTTTTTGCCATAGCTTCGATAAATGTTGATAATATACTGATATTGTAAAATAATTGATAATTAATTCAAATAGCTATCTTGTTTTTAAAAAGTTAATATGTATGGATTTATGCTTGAATTTTTTAATATTTAATAAAGAAATAAAGTGTATAATAAAATTTTTACGATTAAAAGATGTATGTATGTAAAAATTCGAACTGTGGTTATTAAGATATTTGCTAGGTTAGATTTTTTCTTCAGACACGTTGTATCATAGAAACAACAAATAAAATTTTCAAACATCGACAGTTATTTTTCATCCTACCGTTATTATGTAAATAAATATATTTATTTAAAGACATTTACTGTGTTTTATTACAAATTTAACAAACGAAACATAAATTAAAGTCCATAATAAAACCTCATTACGTAAGAGAGTCCATAACGTAATTACATTTATTTATGGTTTTCAAGGTGGTAATATCGAATAACCAACAAACAATAAAAGATTTAATAAATATTAATTAAAAGGCATACGTACCTTCATGTTCAGTTTTTCGTATTCACATGTACATGTACCAGAACCTCTTTATATTAATAAAGAGGTTAATATGGTATTACAGCATTTTTTTGTTTTGTATAGTTTAAATGTATTTTTTTTTATTTTAGAATAATTGACACTGAAATAGTTGACATTTCAAAAGACAAATGAGTTTTATTATAATAATACATCCTCAGAATAAAATAAAAACATTATATTAAACCTAAATATCTTCCTATATATATATATATCTCACATATTTAATCAAAACAAGAAACAAAGTCATTGATGTTCTAATAAATGAATTGGATAGTTTATTTAACGAACATATTCAGAATCATTATTATATTTTTTTTTTTAAACTCAAGTTTCAAATTATTTATATTCGGTAATATGTAAAGAGTATTGGTATTATAAACAGTCAAGCGCGAGTCGGAGTAGCGTACGAATAGTTCCACAGATTTTTTTAATACCATTACTATCTTTAAGAACCGAAAAAAAACAAGTATGGGAATCAAGTGAGTCCCCTCTGAATATTTATTTTATTATGCTTTTAGTAGTACATAGTTTATTATAGCGTAAACAAAAATTCATCATCTGTGAAAATATCAACTATCTATCTATCACGGTTCATGATATACAGCCAGGTGATAGACAGAAAGATAGAAGGACAGGTAATTCTTAATAATAGATTTCCATTTGTACCCCTTTGAGTACGGAATCTTAAAAAAACTCTTTTGTAAAATAAAATAAAATTTATGTGACATTAGTGACATTGAATAATAAATATGTTTGTACACTAATATTATTAGTACCTACTCCATATTAGAGTGAAAGGTAAAAAAAATATAAAAATGTGAAGAAATTATGGATGGATTGTGTAAAAGATAAAATATTAAGAGTAAGAGGCACTCCTCTTACTCTTATTCACTAATACTGAGATGATTAATTATGGAGGTGAGTGGAAGAGACATGTGCAATACCGACTTCACTTAGAGGGAAATGGGTAGGAAAAAGAGGACTTGTTATTTTTAACTAAACAAGTAGATTACTTAATAATGAATTAATGGTAAAAATCTCAAAATCCTTACAGAGTGTTATGAAACAATCTGTCAAACTGAAAATACTCCTTTATTTACATTTAGTAGACATACTAATTTGGAATCAGAATATCGCTGATTCCAAACATCAATAGTAATAATATAGGTATATATGTGCAAAAAAAATGCAAAAAATAAAAAACCCTGTAACCGTCAGTATATAAATATAGAGAAATTCTGCAAATAACAAATAAGAATAAAGATTTACCAAAATATACGATAACTTTAAAAACAACTGAAAATAGCGAATTTATAGCTTCTAGTCTAAAGCAGATAATATGAACCACAAATCAAGAATCAAGACGAATATTATCAAGCGTTACTATGACTTATATTGACTCTAAGCCAATAATAGTTGCGTGTTTTGGAATGCCATCTGTTCAGCTTTAGCCGAACATGTTTGGCTTTTTCAGCTCGTTTTGGATAAAGTAGGCGAAAAAGTCAAATATAAAAAGACATATTTTATTATAACGTATAAAAATTATTTTGAAAATTATATACGTGCGTCCGCCTTTTATTACAAAATGTCCGGCCTAATACAGCGCATGGTCAGGCTTTTTTATTTTAGAAAATGGCAACCCTATGCGTGTTATAGGAATCAACAGAACTGTATAGTCTATTATATAAACCAAGAGGAAATTCGTGAAAGCACTTAAATGAATTCTCACGTCTTAATATTTGGGGTTCTAAGGCTTTAATAATTGGCGAGACATGGCTATACTTGAATCACTTAGAAATACTTTAAAAAACGTCTTGAAAACGTGAGAATAACAGAGATAAAAGCAAATTTTAACGATCTCGTGAACAATACGTTTCCTAATTAGTATGAACACAAAGAGCCGAATAGTTATTAGTATTTGTGAAGTTAATTGGAGCTTAATAAGATACTTTTTATAAACCATGCCACAATGGAAGCTACAAAAACAACGGGCAAGTGCGAGTCGGACTCGAGCTTGTACGGTTCCGTAGCATCATCTATAATACGGTTAAAGCACGTTTGTTGTATGGAATTAAATATTTATTTTATTTTGTTTTCAGTATTTCTTGTTATAGCGGTAACAGATATATATCATCTGAAAAGTTCAACTGCCTGGATATCACGATTCATGAGGAGACAAACAGACGGAGAGAGAAGTTACTAATATGGTTCCGTTTTTACCCTTTGGCTACAGACCCCTAAAAGCAGTATATGATACTTAGAAGTATAAACAATGAGATGTTTGACCCGACTTAAATACATTTGACAATAAAATTCAAACATGTGTTTTATTGCTTATAATTAGGTCAGTTTTTATTGGATTTTATTCTTTGAGAATGTCCATAAAAATACATCGGCGGGTCTCGTTTAGTTTGCTGTTTAAATACCAACAGTAATGTTATTTTAATGTGTGCGTATATAATTTTAATTTGTGCGTGAGACTTGTATGTGTGTAGATGCTATGTTTCATATTTTAATAATATATATTGTTTATGTGTGCGTTAACCATATGAGACCTGGGTTTAGACGCCATGTTTTCTTAAAATGTATTGTCGTGAATATTTTTTATAATAATGTTTGCTCTTTATTTTAATAAAGGAACATTTAATGAAACAATTACAGTAAGAATATAATTAGCCTCAAATCATTGGGTCGCGTTCCTTCGTGTAAACTCACTTCAACTTTTTAATTAAATTTCATATTTTTCTCGCTGCACGGAAAATATCACAAATGGAACATGTTTTAAAAGTTATTCCTAATTAATATTTCAAATAGGAAATACGTTTTGTATTTTTTTGTAATTGTTATTTTTTTTTTTAATTTGAGTTTTATAATTATTGAGGTTGTTCTGTCATTGTTAAGTCGATTTTGATTGGGACTTAATAAACCGAAAAATATTTAAAGAAAAAAATATGTCAATGGGGGAGAAGCCACATGCAAAATTTAGTTTAATAAATGTATATTTCGATTAGCTATTAAAAAATACTAAATTCTTGTCAAGAAAATTGTTTATGGTATATAAGTCAAGCATTTAGCAAGTATATAAAATTTTCAGAAAAAAATGTATGATACATTAGAGTTTTTTCCCTAATATTTAGGTAATAGGTACCTATATTCGTTAAAAAACGAAACGAATTTATCTATATACAATTTCCAAAATCTAAGATATCAAAATTACAACCAGCACAATACTTAATGTTATAATAAATAAATATACAGTCCTTTATATTCCCATAAATTATAATTAACGCCATGATTATGATTTTTCAACATTCCCCGAGTCATCGCAAAATATTGTTCCATAGACATTGACATTTCCCGCCAAAGCATAATGGAACGTCTCGAAGGTTCTGTGAATCATTTGAATTAACGAACTCGCATTATGTCAGATCTAAGTATCGAACAAATTGGCAATTAGTGGCGGGCTTCAGCGGGACGGGACACGGCCCCAGACATACCCAGACATAGCGCGACATACGACCCCTTGCTATTAATGCTTTAATTTTCTTAAAAGCAGTTTTAAAAGACTTTCATTCAAACTTTTACATAGAAAATTGTGACAAAGGAACAATAAAAGCTATGGAGTCGGTTATGATATTATGTAAAATTATATATTTAAAATATTAGCGTGATTAATTAAAAAAGCAAAAAAATAATAATAATAATAAATTAACTAATTTAGATACACGAACAGATAAGAGATATGTTATTATTATTTTTAATGTTATGCATATTTTTTCTCGTAACTCAAATTAAAGTAAAAAAAACAAACTTATTTAAAAAAAAGTGAAGCGATATATTTTTATTTTTATAAAATAATTTGAATACCGAAACTTAAGTTAATACTCCATTGCACTTTATACCCGGGTAGGCGTCCAAGCGCTCTCAGTATTCAGAGTATCGCAAATGTAACTTTCGGTTCTTTTCATGGCTAAAGTATGTTGGCGGCAATCCATAATGGGATCTCCATTATTCTTGCCATTAATTCCCATGGCCCAGCTTCCGTGCATTAGCAGCGTCAAGGCTGCCAATCTACGAGGGTCACCATCCGACAATATTCCTTATTATGAATGGTAAATTTATGTTCCGTATAAAAGCTTTTCTTTAGATCAAAGTGATAGAAAATATAGCGACGCGATCGCCTTGTATAGCATAGCTGTTTGTGGGTTACGATGTTCATAATATTTTGTTTATTTTGTGCGAATGTTTCTTATTTTTGTTTCAATATAAATAATTATAATTATTTAAGTCGATGGATCTTGTTTATGTATTTGACATATTTGTGTATAAAATATTTTAAATATATTCGTCACAAATAAAAGAAAAGTATGTACGTATTAAGATTCCAGTAAACAAAACATAATTAAAACAAGATAAACGGGATACGACAATTATCTTAAATTAAAACATAATTGGTCATATCATGGAAATGAATTAAATATTTTATTCATAAAATGATATTCAGAAAGCTAATAAAGTACGTTTATAACCAGCTCGGACTTTGCAAAATTAATTAACTGTGGGTGGGTATGCAGTAAATAAATCCTTCATTTTCCTGCGCAGATTGCATAAAAATAATCAAATAAGTGCCACGGACATTACTCAAAGCGTCGCAGCTGCATGCGAGAAAGAGATAACCGATGTTCCATCTCTACCACACCCCACCTCCACACTCCCACCGACTGAAAGAAAAACTCTCGAAAAACTAATTACAAGTTGTAATTGAAATTTTGCGTGTTATATAATCGGATACTTGAGCCGTCGGTTACGTATAAATACTATTAAAATGAACGGATGATGTCGGCTATATCAGATTTGAGAAAGATTTTAAATTAATTTTAACTTATTTTCTTTGTTACAACTTTATTTAAGTTCAAGAATATTCTTACCAAGTATTTATGAGATTATATTAGTATTTTCAGTTGCGAAATTACTTTGTTTTTAAATACGAAGCATGTAAAGTAACCTACTTAATAGTTTAAAATACTTACAGCAAAGCGTCTAGCCAATAAAAATGTCTGAAGTTATCGCAGGCTCAGTGTTTGTTCAAATAAGAGAAAGCCACTCCACTCAGTCTAAACAAGCATTTTTAATTAAAGTCCCCTTCAAAACCGCGTCAACAAAAAAAGTTATCACAATAGGAACCATCTAGAAGCCGATCTAACTGTATCAACACGCGAATAATAATACAACGAGTAACACAATCAAAAGAGCAACTGAGGGCTGCAGGGGGAAACCTCCCCTTTAATAATTTTCTTTAATTACATATCATCATTTTTCAATTTCGAACAAAAATGCACCAGACGTTTTAGTTATTATGACAGAAAAAGAGAGAAGTATAGTTGTTTTATTGTATTGTCTCCCTTGCGTTCTAAAACAATTTGAAAATATTTCTTTTGTTATTGTTTTTTTTATGTTCCATAACATTCGTTATTTTTTTAAATAATATTATTTTTTTGTTGTAGACTATTTTATTATTTAATAATACCCTAAAGAGAATTTACTTAAATATTATAAAAAGGTAAGTGTATGTAATCATTATACTTTTATGAATGCTATACATTTATAAAACTATAATTATATTTACTAATAATAATTATACACTTACATATACATGTATAAATTGAACATATTTTCGTATAATTTTCTTTTTCATTTAAACCAGCCAGCATTCTCAAATATTTTTCCTTTTCTAATTTTAAATCTATTCTATTTTATTAGTTATAGATGTTAATAAATAAATCAAACAATATATAATATAATTAGTAGTTATTTTTGTTTCCAGTTTAAGTTACAAGGGAAGAATATCATAAGTATCATCCCGGTCAAGCCGTCAGTCAAGCGGGGGTGGGATGGCGTATAGTGGCGGGAAATGGAAAAGACATTAACGGATATGTCAGTGCCGCATCAACAGAGAGTGCCTGCTTTCTAATGCTGAATAAATACCATCTACCTCCCTCCCTGAGCCCGGTTACACCAAACCAACCGAGGTTTACTGCCATGGACTTAATATCGGAACTAAAAACACATACTCAGACGAATTTAATGTGAACATAACAGTATAAGTTTATTGATACAGTTTAAAACCAGAAATTTGCCATTAAGATATTAAGAATATCCTCAATAACAATTCTTGGAAAAACAGTAAGTTGTAAATATTTATACAAGTATAATTTCATGATTACCATTAATTTTATAATAAAATAATAAAAATATAATAAAAATAAACCGTTGATTAAGTTGAGATAAGTTCCAACAGTGTGACCTGTCCCATCATAAGTGGGCGAGACGTCCCATTTCCCGTTTCTGCGCGGGCATGGATCGGGAATGTTTTAGCCAAATCGACTCTGAGATTAGATGGATATTTTTAAAGCATCGCCCCGCTTCATCCATTAGTGAGATTTCATGAGCTACTTCACTAGGATTACGTGCTAATACCGAGGTCATAAACTTTAAATATAATGAAACACGCAAAACATTTATATACAAACTATTTAATTAACTAAATACTTTTTAGTGTCGACCTCTTTAGTGTTCTTAATGTTGGTACTAGATTTTATCGGCAGTTTGGTAAAGCACCGGATCTCACTAGGTATATATAAATATTTCGACAACAAAAAGAAAAACAAACGAACATATTGGAACATTAATTATATTAGTTGGTGGCATATAATTAAAACAGTTATGAAATTACTGATAATTAAATTATGTTCTGGTGAACTCAGTTCATGTTACGATCATTTTGTAATCACTGAAATAATTTCAATATTAACTGCAGTAAATTGCAAAATTGATGGTCAGTGGGTGGAAAAGTGGAAAAAAATGGTATTCAATTTCTTTTAAAAATGCAACTCTCGTGTTAGCATATTATCCTTGTGTTATTAACAACATGTACCTAAATAACAAATACAAAGAACGCTTTGTATTCGATCAAAAAACTATCCGGGGTGGGAATCGAACCCAGATGGGTTTAGCAGTTAAAGTCATTGCAACACCAACATCTAATCAAAATTTCATAATAAATGTTATTATTGTTATAAATGTCAAACATAATCTAAATAAAACATTGATTTCGAATCTAACTCGCGGTTAAAAAAAAAATATTTAAATGGCTCGTGAAAATTTATGAAAACATAATCTAGTTTAATAGTAACACAATTACTTAATTAGAAACTTACTATATTACCGTTATATTCAATACTAGCAAAAATGTCCTAAACAATGTTAATAATTGCATTAAGTTATTTAGTGTAATTACTCTAAGATGTCTGAGATGGAATTTAAACACAGGAGCCACACGACAAACTTATGTTATTAAGGAACCCGTTCAGCCTATTAACATTATATATAGGTTACAGAACAGTAATGTACATTCTTAACATAACTTATAAACTTATATTATTGTTTAAAATATCTATAAACATGCATAGCCATTTTTACGGGCAGAAATTCGAACCTGCGACCCCTGAGAAACCGTCCCGTCGCTCTATTAATTGAACTATAGTATCGCTACCCGTCTCGGTCAATTAATCATCATATGATCGTCTTAATCGGGACGTTGGTGACATCTATTAGGCTTCTTTCGAAATCCTAACCAATGTTTCTAACCTATTGCAGTATAGATAAACATTGAAAAGATGCTATAACCTAAATTAATGCTTATTTAAATTTTAAACAGATATACTATCATAAATAAACTTATACGGGCAGAGATTCAAATCCACAACTCTGGGAAATCATCCCGTTTTCGGTAAGTGATTATATCGTATCGCAATAGCAACATTACTGGGATTTAGACAAAAAATGTGTATTGTTATTTTGACAATTTATTATAATGATATAATAAATTTAATAATATTCGGGTCGTGCACATTCGTAACTGATTTTCGTCGGCCATTTCCGTTGATGGTTCGGTCGTAAAATTTTATATGCGCTAGCGCATTTTTATCACATATGATTATAATAAAACTAACTTCAGTGTATCATGTTTCCATTTTAATGAATTGAGATCAAATTCTGTTTATACGGGGTTGTATTTCGCTATATAAGGAACATATTCGATTCCAGGGTTATTTGGTCTTTTAAATATAAATATAATTTTGTTTTGCAAAAAAAACATCGTTTATATTAAATAGTCCTGGAACCGTGGATAACAAGTGATTTTTTTTTACAGTGATGCTCTTTTGGTGGTTTTAAGTATTCTCAAACACATGCACCCTCAAGACTTCATTAAATTGCATTTTTTGACCTAGAAAATTGCGTAGGAAAATGCAAACACATGCACAAGCTTGTCTTGGCGGCACTAATAACTTTTTCTTCAAACTAATGAATACCCCACCTCTTATTACCAAGCACGTTCTACCACTCGAGCAGTGACGGGTATGGTGACTGCATTTTTAAATTTCATGGAACTGGAATAAGTTTCACTAATCATTCATGTACAAATAAAATCAAAATGGCGGATGAGACATCGGTTCAGAAATTTATAAATATTTAATTATTTTAATTACTTAACATAATGTTTAAATTATATTTAAGTTTATTAAATTTCAATGGAATTCGGAATGGACATTATAAATAAAATATAAATAAATAAAACTTAATTTGTTATATTATGTTTCGAAGTAGACGTAATGTGTCTATGTATAGCACACACACAGAGAGAGAGAATCTTTGTAAATATTATCAAGATCAGAACACACTATCAATATAATGAAGTTTATGAATAAGAAAGTTAATTAAAAAAATACTCACTAAAATGTAGGAATATATTAATTTAAGAAGTCACACTAATTGGCTTTCAGGTTATTTTAATTAGCAGTAAAAAATATATTAAAAAAAACACAAAGCTTATCTCAAAGATGAATCAATAATATTAATTAGTACCTAGATCTAGAACAGACTTTACCTTAAGTAGATTATAATATAATACAGTTTTAACGGTTTCTCTATATGGAAGTCAGACAAACAAGAAATGTACCTTTATAGAAGATCCAATTTAATTAACAATGTTGTCCGTCCATTATGGATTAAAAACATCTCTCATTTTATATAATGAAATGAAATTATTCAACTCACAGAAGCATAACCGATTGGAAAAATAATATAAAATTTCTTGAAGCTTTAATTAATAGACATTAAAAACAATGTTTATATTTTATTTATGAGCACGCTGTATATGGAGAGTAAAATAATGCAGGCTCTGTATAATTGGGAACTATACACTGCAATGTTCATTAAGGAGAGAAATTGCTCTTTCAGTAATGAGAATTTTATGGAGGTGCAAGACAACGCGTCGTGCGCACTGCGGGCCGAGCCTAATTGATACCACCTACAAATTAATTAATTCTTTGCATTAAAATAACAATTAGACCAGCTGAAAAAAAATAATAATAATTTATTTAATAGAGATCAGTATTTGATTTATTTATTTCTTTATTGTCGGAAATAAAACAATGCACAAAAAGTCGTAATGCTACTTAGACATTCTCCAATCTTACGATGTACAGGCGGTAGGCGACCTAAAAAATGATTAATTATGTATAAATAGTCATTATAAATAGTTTTTATTTTGTGATACTTGTATATATGTAAATGTTATGTTTAATATGGCTTAAATTTTGTAAAGAATTCGATCCTGTTACACGGCTAACGAAGGCAAGGGTATCCCTTAATTATTACAACTTGGAGCCACCCACAGCGCCACCCGGGTGTTAATTGGGCTCCCTAGACAATACTAATAAGGGCCGTCCGCGCTTCTATCGGTCTAATTAAACGCGAAACTTGAGAGGAGCACCCTTGGCGACGGGAGTCTGTTTGCGGAGCCCCCTGAATACACTGTAATAATACCGGCTAAGCGTGTTGGAGAGCCTCTTTTTGGATCTCTGTAAACTGGTGCTTAATTAGCAATGTTATGAGATGAGTGTCGACTCTCGGTTTGTTTAATTTAAGTCACTAACAATTAGAGTTACTTATTACATTTAATATTAATTATCATCGCCTTATTTACTGGTTATGTGTGCTGAGGAATTGTATATGTTTTGATGGTCGTACTTTTTGATTCTTATTACAGATAATTACGGATTCATCTCGTAGCGTTTGACGTTTCAAAATTATTCATAAAACTGTTATGTATAAAAAGAACAGTTAAGATTTAATGCAAGCAAATTTATCTTCATGTTATTATTAAACAGTATACTACGATTATGGAACTAAAAGATTATTCTGTAGCTATTATTAAAGCTAAGAATTATAAGTAAGTAATAAACCTGTCTCAGCTAACACGTTAACAGGCTGCGTGGGGCGTAACAGCGAACACAGGCTGGAATAAGTACGACACAGAGCTTGTGAACACGTACACAGACTTGCTAACATTACAATAACATAGGTCAATGACTTTACATTCAAATTTATTTATCTGTGAATTAAAAAAGAATACTTCACCTCAGTAGCAAATCGTAAATCAAAATATTATTATTATTATTATCATCATTATATAAATCATGCTATTTTTTTTAACCGATTATTTAAAATATGTCAAAAGATTTCGTAAACTGTCATCGTTTTCGTAACGTCAAAAGTCGTACTGGTAAAGTTTTTTAATGTATTTTAGTTGGACTATTTCTTGCACTATAATATTCCTTTTGGATTAATATTATAATTTTCTCTAGGGCCTTGGCTATTTGTTTTCCTATGACTTCTTCGGAGTACAGCATCAATATTATCATTTGAATAAATTTAATTTATACTTTTAATAAAATGGTATGATTGTATTATTTATATTTTTTGATAGAGAATCGTATTTACTTATACATGGAAGTCTTCATATTTTTTGTTTTAATCAAAACATATTAATAATATATTTTGTTTGAATAAATAAGCAGATACGGGCAGGGAATCGATTTAATTGAGTTAGAGCGACGGGAACAGATGTCGCGGGTTCGAATCCCTGCCCGTATCGGTTTATTTTTCACTGTAC
Source organism: Napeogenes inachia (assembly GCA_959347355.1). Taxonomy (NCBI): domain Eukaryota; kingdom Metazoa; phylum Arthropoda; class Insecta; order Lepidoptera; family Nymphalidae; genus Napeogenes; species Napeogenes inachia. Next base: position 18,350,859 of record OY365797.1, read on the forward strand.
GTTTATTTTAAATTGTTATTTAATATAATTATAACAATTATAATAATAGTTAAATATTTTATACACAAGGAACGGTTAAATGTTCATGTAATTCTAATCAGTATTCAAATCGAATTTCAGCAATTAATTAACTACAGTGAGGATAATTCAAGATTGTTAATTATATTTATCTGTATGAAAATAACATTATTTACAATAATTACTCTCCATTATTATGTATGCAAGCAATAAATCTGTAGATAAAAAATGTCGGTGAATTTTATTTTTTTCGAAATTAAGATAATAATTTACGTGAATGTATATAAATCTAAATTATTATCTTAATTTTTCTTCAACTTTATCTGTTTTTATGTGTAAAAATATATATGTTTTTAGACTACAAAAAACAATATTTAGCTTGTGAAAAATGGTAACGCAGTTTTACTCTAAATGGTACATAAGGAATATTTGTTTCATTGTAAAATTTATAAAAAGAAAATGGCATAAACTTCATAGAATATTTTTTTAATCTACTCCACGTTACATATAAATTGGCTAATAATACCACGGTAATTTATAATAGTATACATAAAGTAAGCCTTGTATGTTAGTTACCGGTATTACCCGGTATTACCCGCGTCGTGAAAGGTGCGGTAATCAAGTCAATTAACTTCATTGCTTAGATAAACGTAATGAGAATCAACGTGACCTGCTTGCCGGTCAGTTACAACATCTATTAACTACAGAATTAACATAACATAAATGGACAATATAAAATAATTAAAACAAAGAAACGTTTAATAAACATTTTATTTAATCCTGGCAACATTTTATTTACATAATAAATCAATATATTTTTATTTATTATTCTAGCAACATTTCATTTAAATAAAAAAAAACTCGTTTATAATCTATGACTTGGAGATAAGAAATTAAATTGAGATAAGTTAATAGATAATTAAGACAGATGATCCCTTAAATTAAATTTAATACCAGCGAGATCATTTACATGTAAATATTTTCATTAACATTGACACTGGAAATAAATGAATCTGTAAGTTTTGTTAGTTTCTTTGTAAATGAGGGAATGGCTGTCAATGAGCTCGCCTACGACTCAAACTGATTCAAAATGGACTCCATCCCACGATTGATTCTAATTACTGATAGTGGTATTTATTGGAGCAGTTCGCAAACGAACCTAATTGATTTTACTGTTATTCCATCCAGACTTAAATAGCCACTAGTAAGGCCATTTATAGTTGAGATGTATTTGGCATAATGACAGTGACAGTTTTTATAAATTATATAGATTATAAAATTATATAGATTATAAAAAAATCTTGTAAATATTTGAAAATAAAATTTGCATTCAGGTATACAAAAAAAAATTAAAAACCTATGAACATTAAAATACATTATGACTACTTCATTTTTTAAATCACGTAGATTATAAAGATTAATTACAGTATGTATATTTTATAAAACTGACAGGTATGAATACTTTAGTAAAAAAAAGTAGATTCAAGTAAACAGTAAAATGAAAAACTTACAAAGACAATGTAACAATAAACAATAAAACAAAAACAGAAGTGAATAATAAAATAAAACAATGAAGTTTTATATATAATGGTAAATTACACAGAATTAACCCCATTCCAGGTGCTGTGAGGTTTATTCAGCTGTATTAATTAGCAGACAGGTGGATTACAGAGCAGATGAACCGAACACAGTGTAATTAGAGCAATACCATCTACCTAATACCAAACTAATAATTTCATTAAACACTTACATTCAAACTTGATTACTTCGATTCAATTATCCATAATATGGAAACGCATGCGTTTTGTTTTATATTTTAGTGGTATGAATATAAACTAAATAACATCATATAAATATTTCCGCATCTAGCTGACCTTGTCCAAATTATTTTTATACACGGAATATGACACTTTCTTAAACGCTCAGTGGATCTTGCTTCTTTGCTTCTTTGCTTCTTTACTTCTACTTACTTTTGTATTACATATCTGTTAACTTTTAACATCATAATAATTTAATTTTCTTGTTTAATGTTTACTTGCTTCTTTACTTCTACTTCTATAATATATCTGCTGAGTTTTAATTTAATTAACTTCATAATATTTTCTCGTTTAATGTTTAAAATTCAACAATAATAAAGTCGTAGTTAAATAGCGAGTAGCTATAGGAGATTGTTCGTGCGGGTAATTAAAGGCAGGTAGCGCAATTGAAGCTGCGCACACTAATTAGGCCCCATCGCTCTAGAAACTGTATACCTAACTCTTCCAATTAGCAGCTGGGTACATTGACTTCATTAGGTTCACATTACAACCATGGTAATGAGGAATTGAAAATAACATCAAAAAAAGTTTGAAAATATCTTTTAAACATGTACAGCCATGTTGAGCTTATTTAAATTGAAATAAATACAGAAACAATAATAAACCAATACGAGCTGAGATTCAAACTCACTATCTGTGGGAAAGACGAGATATAGAATGCTTAATTCACCGAGACGAGTAACAATACTGTAGCTCAATTGGTAGAGCGTCGGGTTTCCCAGAAGTCCCGGGTTCGAATCCCTGCTCGTATTAGTTTATTATTCTATATTTATTTAAAAATTTAATAAATTCAAAATATCTTTATTCAAGTAGGCATTTACACTTTTGAATCATCAATGATTACATCGATCGGATGATTAAATCGGTCAATATAGTAACTTAGTATATTTCGTATATTTCGATTTTAATGGTTTCCTAATTTAACATGATAATAGTAGCTCATTAGAATAAATGTTTATTGGTAAAATACGGTAAAATTAGTTTTCGTAACCGTTTCTCCTTCATAAATATAATTGCGTTCCACTTATTGCCCATAAAAGTAAGGGGACGTGCGAGCGGCCCTGTTGCAAAATTGTACAAAAGGAAAGTAATATGAGGTGGAAGTGGAAGTAGCTACCCCGGCCATGTTTCGGTGACTGGAGACGGCTCTCAGATAAATTATTTATCAACTGTATAGCAATTTTCTTTATGACTCCTCCGACGAAGCGGAGCAATTTACTTGTGAAAGAAATGCGTGAACTTACAACACCCAAATTGAGTGTGGAGATTTTAATAAGCATTTCAATGGAATTTTTAAATAAAATCAATATAATATGGAGTTAATTTATCAAATTCTATTTATTACCAGATTATTAAAACAATATATACTTTTACTTAAAAGAACACCCCAGCTCAAATTAACAAATGTATTATTAGAAACTGAAACCTTATTATTATTAAATACAATCATGATTTAATATCTATTATTATATACAATTTCTGGTATAATAGAATTATTCTAATTTTGTAGTTAATACAAACAAATGAGTAATGTTTTTAATATGTTAGAACCTAATTGGTTTCTCTCATAACTGTGAAAGTATGATATTATCAAACGCCGTTTAATAATCCCTCATTACCATAACTTGTATGAGCTTGTATTCTAAAATAGTATTTAGAAACTATTTACTAACAGTATAATCTATTTAGTATCGTGATTTATATATTGTAATTGTATAAACATTAATAAATATATATATATATAACAAATGTTATGAATAATGTAGAAAGGTTGTCTGCAAGAGGTGGCCAATTAATTACAAATAACCCTGAATAATAAATTAATCAAAATATCTAATAATGATAATAAATAATAAATAAATCATCACTAAGAAACCCAAAAGCAAACTAAGTATGTACCAACAAAGATTTAAAAATTAAATGTTATTTTATTATATACGATATTTTATCCATACTCAGAAACTCAAAAACAAACAAAATTCCAAAAAAGATAACTCTTCACATACATACATACATACATACATACAGACATACATACATACATACATACACACATACATATAAGGATATATACTTAGAAAATAAATTACCAAAACAAATTATTATAAGCTATATTAATTTACAAATTCCACATGCATCTCATTAGTGGACTTTTGAAATGGAAACCTAGACAAGAAGTTAATTAACTTCGATCCAACGAAGCGTTACTTGGTTTAATTAAAATTTGGTACAAATATCATATTGTAACGTCACGAATAATATTTTTTGCGACTGACAAATTGTCATGTAATATAAATCTCGTTCTGTTAATTACGCAAACATTTGTAGTCTGTGTCGTTGTTAATCAAAAACATATCATCAAATAGATAACAAAGTATATTTATATGCATAAAAACATAATATAAATTCAATATTAAAATCAACAAATACTATTTTTATAAAATAATGGTAGAAAACCTCAGAAAGCTGGCGGCTTCCAATTTCCGTAATTGTTAATTCATCAAGGAAATTGACTGCCAGACAAAAACCACTCCGCTTTTTTGTATCACACCTCGGTTTTTTTTTAGACATTTCACAATCAAATTCTCACAAAATAATATCGATGTTAAAAATAGGCACTCCTCTAATAGTTCATTGGCTGTATTCATTTTTAATTGTTCAATAGACTGGAACAATGAACAATCGACCGAGAACAATGCCAATAAACCTTTATTTAGTAGGAACTGTAGATTTTATTTGGAATAAAATTTGAAATGAAAGGCGAAATAAAATTTAGTGGTTATTGTATTGTATCAGATTAAGATATGAGACACTATATATTTGTTTAAAATATGTATAGTCATGTTAATTTAATTCGTAAATAAGTATTAAATGAAAAATAAATCCCTGCCTGCCCGTATCAGTTTATATTTAGGTTTACGGTTTCTCAGAGATCTGGGGTTCGAATCCCTGCCCGTATCGGTTTATTTTTCGTTCTAAATTTGCTTACAATCGACACCACCTTTAATTTTAATTTTGTAGTTATAGGGCCTTTTTGATTAATAATAATAATGATAAGTAGACCGTTTGAAACGAAATGAGTACTCAGTTATGGTTTAATTAATTTGAAGGTAACTTGTTATATAAGGTGCAACATATAATTACAGAGAACCCAATTACCATTGCTGTAACTAGTGTGCTATTATAATTTACCAATTACCGTGTGTAGTATTCACTTGTATTTTACCAATTACTGTATCTAGTCTATATTATTAATTACCAATTATTGTATCTAGTATGCTATTATAAACTACTAATTACTGTGTCTAGCATGCTATTATAAATTGGGAATTCTGAATCTAGTATTCTATTAACAATTTCGAATTGCTGTATCTAGTATTCTTTTATAAATTACTAAATACTCTATCTAGAATGCTATTATAAATTACGGATTACTGTATCTCGTATTCCATTATATATAAACAAATGCTGTATCTAGTAGGCTATTATAAAATAGGAATTAGTGTATCTAGTATGCTGTTATAAATTACTGATCATCCTATCTAGAAGGCTATTATTAATTAGTTAAATACCAATTATTGTATCTAGTACGCTATTATGAATTACTGAATCTAGTATACTTTTTTTAAATTATCGATTACTGTATCTATTGCCTATACTATTTTAAATTACCAATTAACGTATACAGTTTAGTTGTCTTAGAGTAACAAAAGGCCCAGTCCAGTAGTGGTGAACGCCAAGACAGGTTCCTCATTAGACTGGTGCTGATATGAATACGCAGCGCCGTCCACTTGGCTTTTATCATAATTTAAGTTTTCCATTAGCAGTAATTGACTGGAACATCGTTCGTCACTTACTGCCGCCCCAGATCGCTGATGTGATTGTTATTTTTAGATTGATAAATATTTCCTACTTTCAAAAGGTATTCTACCTTACACCTTCTTAATTGACAATTCTATTAATAATTAATAAGAATTATGGCAGATTGCTTTTATCTTAATGTTGCTTTTAGCGAGATATTTGTATTCGAGCGGCCATTTTGATATTATTTTAAACGGAGACTCGCTAATGGAGTAACATCATGTATTTACTATTGATATATGAATAATTCAATCCATTTCAATACTTAATAAAAAGATTTTATATAATAAAATAAAATCCATTAGTAGCTCTTGGGAAATGAAAAGTCATCCGGTTCTTAAGAGGCCAGAATGGTTTAGAACATATATAATATAGATCTCAAATGTTTAAGTACACAATATAAATTATTAAGAGCTCGCGTCACGGGAACGCTTTGAGAAGTAATGAATTAGAAAAGTTGCGCAACACTCACGCGGATTGAGCGACCGGGCCGGAGTCCCGGAGTCGCAACTTGCTACATTACGTTAATTAAATCTATCTGAACAACAAACTTTAATTAAATTTCATCCAGTAGTTACTCGCGGAGGAATAATCGCGCAATTAGAGAGGCCGTAAGCCTTACACGCTTATGTTAATCAACTCATTTCATCGACCTTTATGCTACAGGTCTTTCTAAGTTAGAAGTTCTAGCTGACTTTTATTTAAAAGATACTCAAAATAACTTTTTTAAAATCAAGCATCTCTTTCTGTTTTTATCAGTTATTTAAGTATGTATTCACAAGAACATACAAGCTCTATCCTACATTCAACCAAAAGATAAGAAATTAATTTACCAGTTCAAGATTATTTGATGTTCTCTTTAAAAACCGCAATGTTAGTAATGTGAACAGTACTGTAAGCCATAGTGCCTCGTACAGAAATGTGAACAGTACTGTAAGCGGTAGTACCGTACAGACTTCTTCGATTAATACTCATAGCAACAATGGCTCGCTTACCGTCTGTGTAGCATTGTACAAGTTTAATTGTTTTGTATGCTCTAAGCTGTACTTTCCACATGTTATTTCTAATCTAACTTAATTAATGTCTTTTCTCTGTCCTCTTTTCAGGAAACATAATTTTTCTAATTATATTTATGAGTTGCTATTAAACTTTAAGGAATAAAAAATAATTCATTCACTTAAATTATAGAATTCTTGAATCCTATTTAATAATTATATTGGGGAGTTTTTGTGTGATTTGATATATGTATTAGTAACAATAAAATTAGTATTTTTTTAAAGTTATTGTCATAGACTTCAGACGGAAGAAAAGTCAGATGAAAATAGAAAATCGTTAAAATATTTAATTTTCAAATATACCTACATTTAAGATAAAACCTGAATTTCGTTAAAATTTATTTAATTTGTTACTCAATATAGGTAAGTAAGTATATATGATAAAATGATTCTTTATCTTTAGCCGAAAAACATTAAAAGAGCACTTATTTATTTTATTGTAAAAGAAACGCTATAATGGACGTAAGAGTTTAAAATCATAAAAGTATTTTTTTATTGTCTATAATATTATTATTCAGACGTTAGTTATTACATAATTATTTATTTATTTAAGTGTCTTAACGATTATTGGATTATTTTTATATGTTTTTTATTTGCACTATAAATAAAGACAGTCGAGATAAACTGAATTCACTGCAAGGACGTATATAACGGTTTTTTTGTTATAATATTTACTCTAATAATAAAATATATATAGTATTAAAAAAAACAGAGAATAAAGTCACTAACTGGCAAAAAAAACATTTTTTCAATTAAACTTTACGACTCCTTTTCACACCATTCAATAGTCTGTTAATAGAATTTTATTCAGTAGATAACATATAATAAAAAATAACCATTAAAGAATAATTGTATAAAATCACCATGTTTAAGTCAATAAAAGGTGCTAAAAGATTGAATACCATAAAAAAAGGCAGAATACTTATGTTCGCAACACCATTCAGTATCATATGACAGGAATGCAGATAATAAAATGTTAACCAACTCCATCCGCTTATTAGGTTCTTCTTGACATTTTCAGGAAACCGTTTGAGTGCAGAAGAAACCCAGTATGTAATTTGAACGGCTAGTATGTGGCGATGATGACTGAGATACTATAAAGATGCAGCGAAACTATTTTAATGGCAGTTACGTGAACATATTTAACCGCAAAGTCCTGTAATGGTGTAAAATATTAAATATATATAAACTATTTCATGCGAGTACTATCGATTATATTTTATATAATCTATAAAGTTATTGTAATAATATTGAAATATATTTTACATTAAGCTCTACGTTGTAATTATAAAGAAATATAAGATATTATTTTTCAATCTGAAACACTTGAAAAATGGCTTTATTGCAAAAACAAAACGTAACTTAGGCATAATGTCGTCTCAGAGATATTATCTGCAACAAATAACAGTAAAATCAAATGGAACGTTGCTAATTAAATCGGATCAAAAGGAATTACCACATTTATAAAACCAATATGGCGTCGACCCGTTTACCAGCTGCGCGGGAACACCTAAGATGGAAACTTGCATAAAAACTAACATCAGCATTTCAGCAGTAAGTAGGTGTATCAATAAAATAAACGGTTCCTAATCGCGTATCCTGTAAATACCGGTCCTGAGTTCAATTACGTCCTATAATTGTACATAGCTGCAATTGTCAAGGCCTTCTCTAGAGCAATTACAAATAAGATAAAGAATTAAAAGATTTAAATATCCATTACTTATTTATATTTCTTACAAAACTACAAGATCGTTAATTACAACAATAAATGTTTATTTATATATGATAATACATGCCATTTTAAAATAAAAAAGCATAACATCAAATTGTTCAACCGTTTAAGTAACCATATTTTTTGTTATTTTATTCCATATAAAGCTCTAATTAGGTCTGATTCCAGCCATCTTGCATTTTTATGTCCTAAATACTGTCATCTTAAAAGGCTAGTGGTTAATTCGATCTCGTTAGACAGAGTGATATAAAAAGGACTGACTGACATTGGTACGCGTACGGTACGTGAACGCCATTTTGTAAACTTAAAAAATACCGCAATCATTCAAACGTTATTTCTTATAAGAAATTGTAATGCTCTCTAGAATCGATCGAGCAATCGACTTTTAATCGAGTTCTTGATATCAATAGAATTTAGATTTATCATTTTCAATTATCGTTTTGTATTAGTAATTATATCGATACTTGTTATTGAAGAAAAATGCCGTCAAGACATAATTTCTTGGAAATAATTTTCTTGAAATCCATAACATCTGTATTTGAGTGTCTTTTTTATGTGCTTCATTTATACGAAAGATTTTTAAATATATACTTAAAAGATATGTTGTTCATAATATCCGCTTTTGTCAATATTTTACGAAACCAATTATCAAACATTATCAGACTGCTATGTAAGTTATCACAAAGTTGTCAAAGTTTTTAAGTTGATAATATATAGGTATATAATAAGAAATCATAGGGACTTTATCAGAGCTGCGAGTATAGTTTACATATTAAACAAAATTTAAATAAAACTAAGGAAATAATTGAACTTCAATTGCCGTTCATAAAATAAATAAATTTCCTTTTTATTTAGCTGTTACTAACTAACTAGAAGCTTATAAAATATGTTGATTATTTAAAGAGGCCGAGTTATTCTACTGATCGTTTCAACAAACTGTATTTGAACAAAGACTGTGAATCGTTCCAATTAAATCTCCTGGAAGACGACTCATTGTTTTTGTCGGCATTTTGTTAAGGATAAAGATTTTGTGCTATTACAAACATTTAACCAAACCTGCGCGTGAGTTTTGTTTGTTCAAAGCAAAAAATATGGCTGCATTGCGTTTAAGAATGTATGTATATATATATATATATATTCAGTTATATTTTAAGGTTTCCGATCGAAATAACATTTGATTCTTCGTTTTAGATTTAGGTAACTTAGCTGTCAATATATTTAAAAATATCGAATCATTCAAATAGATAGTAAATTAAGAAAAAAAACTAATCTTAATTGATAATAATTTTACAACTATCACAAGAAAATAAGATACTAAGTAAGTTATAATTTTTTAAGATATATTATATACTTATTTTTGCAAATACAAACACTAATGCCTGACAAATTTACAAAAGCAATAAAGATATTATTTGTAATAAAAACAAAAAAAGAGTTTCGTTTAAACTACATCATAAAGCTCAAGGGAATTAACAATACTAACAAATAAACAATTTGCTAAAAATGAAGGTGGCAAAAAGTAGGAAGTGTGGAACGCGGGAAGCGCTTGATTAGCGCGGACGGTAGCGGGCGCGGGCTGATTGCTTGCCCAATTGGGTCTTATCCACCCGCACATGGGAAATATTTTTAATCAACACCTCCATTGAACTTACGAGCGGTCGTACGTGAGCTCGGAAGCCAGGGACGTATTTGGGACTAATAAATCATATGATTTGGATTGTATATAATAATAAATTGTGTTTAATATGATATGGACGAATGTGTTTGTTATAAATTAATATATTTTTCATTAATGTCATTAATTTTATACTTTGATTTTATTTTATTTTATGTTAAGTTATTATCAATCGTATTTGTAAACAAATAAATTAACTTCATAAAATAACCGATTTTATACATCTTGATTACTTGACACACCTAGTAGCTTAAGAAGTCTTTTCACTAAAATTTTATTTTCCATATATTCTCAAAGTTTACGCATAGCCATTGAAAATGAAGACAAATCATTGTTTAAATGAATACAGACAGCGCTATCAAATTATCTTCACCAATATTAAGATAAGTGCCCACTCTGTCGTGGATACAGGAAGAGTACCTACTTCTGTTGTAAATTTTTTTCTAGAAATTTCGCTTTTTATATTAAGTAACAATATATAAAATAGAAACATAAATAATCCGTAACTGTGTAAAATATAAATACTTAATACATAGTTACAATTTAAAAGTTATAATATTGTTCAAAATGAATTGCTTCTTGAAGACGGCTCTATTGCATCCAACCTCCGTAACCAACATCTGACAACTCTACTATATATTACAAAATAAAATAAGGTACTTGTCGTATTTGTACCAATTTATATTATTTACTGATTCGTCCCTGTGAAGGGTGGGGGCACGCTTACCGGGTGGCGGTGGGTCGGTGCTTGATTGGCCCTATGAATGTGAGTAGATTGCATTGCGGCCGCTCCCGCCGGTGCCGTCCGCGACCGCGACCGCTTCCGCTCTCACCTTGCACCCTCCCTCCCCACGCAAATTGACAAAACACGCGTCATATCTCACCTCATTTATATTAATCTGCAAATTTGAAAAAAAACAAATGATTGTTTTTTTACTGTCAATAAATAAAGTTCGTACCTATGTACCTATGAAATTTCATTTCACATGACCCATATAAATGTAAGTCACGTTTTCAATAACCTTCAGTTTTAGTGTCATAATTTTAACCCGTGCTGATACAAGACTTCATTTTGTTAAGAAATTCGCTACCAAAATACGACGAAATAAAGGAATTTAATAAGAAAGATTCTTTACACCCAACACTAAGCGCTAACTCGTATGGGCATAACAATTTCATAACACATCACCTTTGCACTGTTCAGATGAGAAGATCTTCCAGCAGGTCGTCAAGTGCAGCTGAAAACAGCCATCGCTGGTAATATTAACGTGTATTGTAATTACGCGGCGGGCGATCGCCTCCGTCGAAGGTAGGGCGGTATTAAATTCCGACAGCTACGTGATAAATCGAAATTGGAAAAGTTTAATAATGTTCGGTTGCTCCGAAAGCAATAAAACCGTTTATAAACGGGCACAAGCGAACTAGACGGGCTACAGGGAACAGGCGCCCGCCATCGGGCCTTTTAGGGACTCCTAGGTGAGTTGCCTTACGAGTTCCAAATTGATTTTATTTGTATTCGGATGAAGCGATAATGTGCTAAGAATTGAAGTAATCTTCATTTGTACCGAGATACTGGATTGGAATGTCTCTAACTTAAGGGACTCGAGACTAGATAGATCGTATATATTCTTTATTGCACTCCAAATAAGAAATAAAAAAACGAAAATAATAACAATAATAAACGTAACAGTAACTTAATAAAAAAAGAATCTAATTTATACATAGGTTCAAAAGGCTAGACAGATAGTGTACCTATAACTTAATTTCTATTGCGTTCTGATAATTTATAAATAAAAAATCATCTATATAAATCCACAAAGAAAGCTTTATCACCATATATAAATAAAAAAATTAATAAGTATTTGTCTTATAATGACGAAGTTCTCGTTAATTACAATTTCGTTATTTGTTAAACGGATGTACAAACATCGTTGTTTACAGAGTGATTGAATTAGAACAACGGTTTATCATTATTTGCACAGCTAATGGAATAATTACCCCTTTGGAGAGTATAATTGCAAAGTGCTTCTTCACACATCTGTTGTGATGCCTTGAACTCCATTACACACACTACACTACTGTAGTGTAAATAATTACTCCCATCATAATTACTTAGTTAACTGGTTTTGTGAACTTCTTATTACAGCCAAAGATTGAAAAATAGTAAAAAAAATACAAAACATATGTGTTTTTACATTCTTTATACACATTTAGTATTTTGTCCGTTACAAATAAAAAAAATATATAAATATTGAGGTAACTTTCGAATTGTATTGGACATTCTTATGATGGAATATTCTTTTTCTTACATAAACAAAAACAATCTGATAAGACATTAATTATATTTTTTACATTGCGATGAATATTATTTACATATTCAAATTATATCTATACAAATCCTGTTTTTAATTATAAACTTAATTTGGTTATGATAAATCTATGGAAATTTTTACCTCGGTTCCAACCCTCTACAGCGGTAAGGGTAGAGTAATTACTTCTTTTCTTTGTAATAAAAACGGATTAAACTTTACTTAGGAAGGCCTATTCATTTTGTTTACTATTCAAAACACCCCGCGTCAGGAAAAAACTAATTTGCGCCTACTTTGTATCTAACTAAAGATAAAACTCTTGGCTCTTTAAGATTTTAATTAATTACATAATTAAAAGTTTGTTGATTTAAGTTGTTAATTAAAATATAATAAATTTAATGTTAGCACAGCGCAATATAACTGAGATTTTAATCTTGTTTTCACATTTAGATTGAGTTATTTGTATTTTTTTTTTTTGAGAATAAATGTCTTAAGCCATTAAAACATATTTACAGACATTTAAAAAATATATCGATATTAAAATTACATAGTAAACAAAAACATTTACGGAATCCAATATATGTATATTGTCTGTTCATTAATCTTATCTGTTCTGGTCATGTTACTAATTTAATAAAGGAAAGCCTCCGGACCTCCCAAACCCTTTGATAAGTATCCAATAACTTGATGCCAAAAAAATTATAACAAAATGGTGGATAATATACGGCTTCAACAAATACGTCCTCATCAAATCAACCAGCTGTTTATAACTGCAAAAACGTGTGAACTAAATAAGAAATCAGTAAAATAAAATAAATAAATAGAATTGGTATCAATTACCAAGAAGTAAACATGAATTGTTCCATAAAGCTAATCCTGACCCCCATGAGAAACAATTTTCCAAACGGTTATGTTATTGAGGTCGGTAAGCCGCGGACAAGCTGTGATTTCGGTTAGAACTCCTTTTACTGAACAAATTCCTTTTTGTTTTTTTAATATTCGCATCAATTTTGACATTTGATTCCAGATGAAATAAAAAATAATTGTTTTTTTTTAAATTGCTTCAGATTTGACACTTGATTGTATAATTGAATAAAATTTGTTTTTTTTTTACAATTGATTGTAAATTAAATAAAAAATATATATTTATTTTCAATAATACCTTTAATTATATAGATTGACTGATATTACTTAATTATCTTTACAAAAATAAATGCTAACTGTAAGCAATGTTAAAAAAGGTTTTAATTCTCCATCAAGGCAATCAACTCAATTAATATAAACTGTTATGTCTCGGACAAATACACTCCTGTAGTTTAGTGGTTCCATAACCGACTGCTTCGCCCTTTATGAGTCTAAATGGACACTTGATTAAGGCATCCAATGGTGTCAGTTTATTTTTCGATTAACTTTGATATGAGGTCACAATCTTCTTTATTGCCATGTCCGAATAAATCTCCTTGATTGTATTACTTTGTTTATCTAAACCAAGTAAATAAATGGTATTATTTTGTTTTAACCATAATAATAAATAACACAACATAATTTATATACTTTGAACCCAATCCGTTTAATATTAAAAAAAAAAACAAATAAAATTTTCTTTGAAACTAAAAACAATAATCATCTTTATATTGAATACAAAACCCGCGTAGTTTTTGGGTTACCGTATCGGTATTCGAAAGATCGAAGACTATAAGAGGGTTTGAAGGACAAAGACGTGGAATGGGTTGGGGGTTGGCTCCCACGCACCACGTCCACGCCGTAATGAGTTGAAAGCTGATACTTGTAGCGCACTCTAAGCGCGCGTGTCCGGTTACCCGCCTAATGTTGCCCGGATAAACAATGACGTCCAGCCTTTTAGCGACATTTGTGAACCCACTCAACACTAGACGTAAGCCTAAAAAGATATTCTTACCCCTCCCTATCAAACGAGTGAGCATTAGGTCAGTAGGCATTATTTTGTTTTTATTATAAGCAAAATAAAAAAAAAACAATTTTACCCTTCCCTATCAAACGGAGAGCATGCATTAGGTCAGTTCTTTAGTATTTATTGTATATAACAGTTAAATCTAAATCAGATATATCAGATTGTAAATCTATCTGGATACAAGCACTTAGTGAAATATGTATAAGGCACTATAGTATTTCAAATTGACGAATGTTAGCCCACAGGCGTCAGGTAAGTGGTGATCTGAAAGCCGGCAAGTCAAATGTGTAGTGATGGACCATCAGCGTTACTCCATTAGACATGTGACACATTTAAACGATATCGTAACGATTATATAATCATGTTGAATTAAATGTTATCGTATCTTGCAGTTAATTCATTACTTTGTTGGAAATAAATGAAAAGAAAATAAATGAAATGAAAAGAAGAAAAAAATGTTTATGTAAGACATGATTTTTTGAGTTTAGTTTAGTTATTCAGTTATAATTAAAAGAGCTATAGACAATTGTTAAGCTAAATAAATATTTAATTTTAACACTAAATGTTGTACCCCAGATGTTTCTGTAAAAGTAAATAAAAGACTTACATATCATTATTTTTTTACCACATGTGTCTATATGAAAATCTTATTTGGTTAAACGATTCATTACAAAGTATAATATAATAAATATTATTAAATTATCATTAGGTGATAAAGCAGGTTGTTACATATACTTATCTTTAAAATATATGTTCAATAGAATGAAAAGTGCTAAATTTACTTCCGATTAAAATAGGTCACTAATAAATATAATAATTTTAAAAGCATATGTCAAAGTTTTGTATTCAAGTTAATTTTATTTCAAACTTTCTTAAGTACCCACTGATATATTTTGCTAATTGCTAATAATATCTATATCAAAGAATTTAGTGGACAAAAAAATATTTTTTTTAGCTTAACAATAACTTTGTACAAATAGATTTTTAATTACGAAACAAACACAAAACATCGTAAAATTTTATAAATCGTATCGTAAACATTTTATAATTCGTACCACAATCGTATATCGTAAACATTTTATAAATCGTATCATAAACTTTTTATAAATCGTATTTTAAACTTTTTATAAATTACTTAATTCTTAATTATTTATAGTCGTATATCGTAAACATTTTATAAATCGTATCGTAACCATTTTATAAATCGTAACGGAATCGTGTGATGGTGTCTCGTCTCCGCAGTCGGAAGCTGACAAAAGCGGGAACGAGTGCTTTGATAGTCCATTAGTTCATTATTAGTGATGTGCATCATAAGCCGATTATCAATTATTACACTAACTTAAAACAACGTGACAGACTCACATCTCACTGTCATCTGTCAAACTAAATTGATTTTGCATTTTCAAATGTATCACAAAATTATTCCTGTTTTTGAATTATCGGTGTCGCTGTTACAAATGGAAATTATAACAAACTTAACATAACAATCTTGATTCACACAAGCAACAGTATCTAGGAATCGAACCCACGACCGGACAGCAGACAGTACCAGACCAACCGATCGTCAAATATTTAATACCAATGCTCTATTTTAATATACATTTCATTCTCATTTTTAATATACATTTAAATACAAATCAGTCAGCTGTATAATATAAATATTTATAACCCGTAAAGAATATATTCTTTATATGAGCGAGCGAACTAGTTAAAATTTATATTAAATGGATTTAGCTTAGCAATATTAAATAATAAACTAAAGATAGTAGAACCGCCGCAGCATAACAGCTTCCATATTTAATACGAACATATCCTGTATTAACTGTACATATATACAAACATATACATATATATATTTATATAAAAAACAAGCTATAAAACAAACAACATAATGGAATTTAATGATCCAATACTTTCGTCGTTTTACGCATTACATTTAAATCATATAAACGCATCAGCTACAATATTAAATATTAATATTAATTAAATATCCAATATTTAAAATATCAAGAATCCCCGGTCGAGATAGACATAAAAGCTTGTATTGAGTATTAAGTAAATTCGCAGGAGGGGGTGTGGGGTGCGGGGTGGTCCATTATCCCGAGGTGAGGGGATCCAGCAAAGATGTTAGTCCGGCTCTTTGCTTCGGCGACTTTACGACGTTATCTCTAACAGGTTCCGTCGCGAAGATGGGTTTGGCCCGGCTCAAAGCACGGGTTCCTCTGTTGTGCTGATAATTGCCTCTAATGGAAAACTCTAGTAACTCGCGAAGTGCATTCCAAGTTTTAGATATAACTTAATCTTACGCTATAATACTTTGAGTTATCGATAACAAAGGATTTGTTTATCGATTTATTAATGGAATTATACTATATTTTATTTTTATTAGCTAAAAGAATATAACTATATATTTGCGTTTACAAACCAAACTACTTGACAGAATGAAAGAGCAAGCAAAATCTAATACACTTACGAGCATCTAACAGCGCATACATATTTAACACGCATATTTTCCGATTGGCGCGGAAGGGGGGAAAGGGGAGTGTGGGGGAGCGGTCATTCAATGAGATTGCTTCTTGCCGCCACTCTAAAGTAATGGATCTCGCCCAAATAGACTGGATAGAGGGAACAGTATAACGCCAGTTCATACAGAATAACACTTAAATTAATTAATTTAATATTTTATTACCGAGTGAAATAATTTTATAGCGAGCTGAGACTTGAGACTTGAAATTTACTTTAACTATAAGTATGTTTTTTGATGACATAAATGGCAATGTATGGATACTTTCATTCATAATTAATATGTTTAACTAAAGTATATAAAATGATATACGAAGCTTAAGTTTAAAATTATTATTAATAAAAGAACTTAATATTATATAAGTTATAACATATACTTTGTTTTACTCAATATTGATAGATTGTTGGAACGACAATGGATTTCGTATGGATTGAATTATGGAAGGCGAAACTGGGCCGGTAAGGACAAGGGGGGAAATGGAAAATGTGTGTCGCCAAGTAGCGGGCCTAACAGCCCCTGGACGGAGTGCGGGCTCCGATAATGGATTGAACAGATACCATAGACCGTAGTGCGCTCTCGAGAGCAAATGAAAATCAAATTTGACTTACGTCCCTAATGGATCTGTAGTTTGTTTTGTTGTGATGGAATTTATTCATCAAATAGTTTTTATATATAATTAATAAGGTTCTATTTGTTCATAAATTGAACACAAAATTGAAATTTCAAACCATAAAAAATACTCGGATGAGATTGTTGTGTGCTTTTTCTCAGATCAGGGCAGTGAAAACCCCGTTTTAAATTTAAATTAAAGAATGTCTATACAGATGGGCTTATTTCGATAAGTACTGTATTAAAATCTTGACACTTCCATTTGACGTACAGAAGTGATATGTGACATTGATTGAAACTGTCAAATATATAAATAAATACAGATTGTTCATGATTCTTATTTAACAAAATTATTGAGCATTCTCTCCCATAAATTAAGCATAGATCGTTTATCTAACGGGGATACAATAAAAGTATTCAGCAAGGCTAGTCTCCAGTTCATTATACAAATGGAGTACGGCTATTTGATCCACTTATGTGATTGCCTGCATTATCTCTCTTCCACTGAATGGAAGCCATAAGTCTACCTCGTAACTCCCGTCTTACAATATTATGTTTCCATATTAATATTATATGTATCTTTTATACGATTTCCAAAGGAATATACATATACCCTGAAGTTAACAAATAACTTTTGTGAACTGAATTTAAATTTATTTACTATTTATGAAGGTTTCTGTTTTATTTAAATCTTTTATTTAATGGAATTTGCAAAATGGTTGATATATATGTGTTATATTATATGTTCTATACCGCATAATATTATTTATAAATAGCGGGAAATAATTCAAACCTAGGACTTAAACAACACTTTGTTACGATTTTAATAAAAATATTTAGCTCTTAGGTATTTTAAGTCTGATTTTAAGAAAACGTTCCTAAAAATCAGACCTAAAAGAGTTAATTGGATGAATTATATAAAAAATCACGAGCTCCGAGCAACAGGTGTCAAAAATATATAAAGCCGTTTTATATTTAATAAAATAGGCAAGCGTTAGAAAAGAATATATATTTATATTTTTTTTAATTTTAAAGCGATTGAAAATACTTTAGATACTATTTAATTAAAACCAAGTCCAGACAAAAAAAAACTATAATAAAACTAACACATTCACATGAGAGAGATTGCTTGTTTTAATACTTCCAATCACTTAGCCAATAAGACCCTAATCAATTACTTCTCATATGCATATTCATTTAATTACTAGCTAAAAGTAATGTTCTTATTAATATTTATCTATGACTTTATACATTCTATCCCTTCATATTAATATTGTTGACATATTGGGATGTAGAGAAAGGGAGAGAGAGTCACGCTTCTTTTTTATATGGAGTACCTGACTGAAATGTGTTCATCGAAAAAAAAGCAATTGTTGCCACATATCTGTGTCTCTTTCTTGCATGCGAGAATAGACAAAGAAGGGTCAAAGTTTATCATACATTATGATAATGAAATCCATCTTTAATGTCAACAATTACCACGTAATTGACAAATGTCAGTTGTAAATCAGAGTTTAAAAAATTATAGATAATTAAAAAAAAAGGTATGTAATAAAGCAATCTCTTTATCATTATTTATTTAAATAACGTGAAGATACAAAAGCATATTGAAATCCAGAGATTCAACAAAACAGATTCCATCCGTAAAAACTTTTCGAAATCTCACTCATATAGGGTTGGGCATCTGTCCTCTATTACCTACTTACAACGCAATATCAAATTGCTTTCAATTTATTTCGCAATTGCCTTCTTTGAGTTTCGCTTTGTAGGGGCCTCTGACGTCGGACCGAGGCTACAATAAAATGTATTCGTCTCCGGAATGTTTAATATGGGGAAAAGTTTAATAACGCGTCCGGGAACTGCGAGCGGCCGGCGGTCAGCGCCGTGCCCGCCCCGCTGCGATAAATCAAATCTCATACCTTCGCTGCCACATAGAAAAATCCTTATTACATTCGGTAACATTTCTTTTTAGCAGATTAAAAATATAATATATTACTTTCTGGATACGCTATTACTCTTTTACGATATAAAGATTGTTATTTAAGACGTATTTGTATTAAATCAAGAATGGATATAATGTGAGGTGGTTAATACACATTAATTATAAAATATTCCAAAACTTGCTGCATTATTTAAAACTTACTTTTGGGAGTTCATTAGATACTGCCTATTGTAAAATAATAATTCCACAAAGCAATACCTAGTAAATATTTTTTATCCTAATCTCAAAGTATTCACAGATCTGTTCTATAACAAAGATAAACCTCCTTTTCTTATTTTTATTCTGTCTTAGTGACTAGCCAATTAAAATATTTATTGTTCTCTCTGGTATTGTCAGAGTTTGTTTGTAGGTACACTGTAGCAAATAGAATAAATCTTGACGAAAAGGATACTTAGGGAGGTTCCGATGAGTGCGTCTCATGTCAACTCCACAGTTGCCTTAAGGCGTCACATCATTAGGCAGCACCTGTGAGGAGAAGTGCGAACTTGCCCGCTACCAAGACACAATCCCTCTTATAATTTTGAGAGATTTTTTTCCTGTTCTTTATGAAGCAAGCATTGCAACACATTCAAAAGATTCAGTTTTAGATCCGCACCACGAGCAGCAATGAACAGCGTATTCAGCAATTGTTTGAACCAGAAAGAATCGGTTGTTACAAAATGGTATGACTTGTGGGCTCATCAAGACGCAACAGACGAACCTCGGCGCCCTGGAGCCCGATGACACAATGGCTCCCCGACGTTAATTAAATGTTAACAAACGAACTCGTAGTCGCTTAATTGGAACTGTTGCCTATTATCCTTACCTTCCGACAGAGAATGACTTCCAAGCTAAGAACCACTCGCCAGTGTTTTCATCCTACCTTAAAACTGAATGAGTCTTTTGTTAAAACAACACTTCAATTTCTGAACCGTATACATTTTTAGTAATTATACTGTTTTATAATCATGTTATATAACTCTTTGTCTCTATTGTATTTATTTATATACATTATAATAAACGTAAAAACATAATATATATTTTTATCACTCCAAAATTACTAATCTTAATTAAGCTTGTAAAATCTTTATGCGCCCATTTCATTATCCATTTTACAGCGCACTACTTGGCCCTAAAGTAACGAGTAAGAGTATCTACCAATTAGATGAGAGCACTAGTTCATTAACAGCCTTTTCACATTGCGATATTAGTACACTTGTTGACCTAGCGCTCGGTAAATTGGATAATAAAATGGTGCTTAATCCATAAATAAATAAATGTATATTACAGTAATCAATAAATAAGACATGAGTTTGAATAAACACACGATGTTGCTGGTGCTATTTTTTCATAGAAATCGGAACTGAAACATACCTTTTTTACTAAATTCTTGTACACTAATATTCATAAAGATAAAACTTAACAAATTTCAGATTGATAAAACTTATTAAACTTCCCTCAGGACGGACTTTTCAAATATTTCTTCTTACGTTAGAAAACAATCCAATTTCAAATTTCAGTTTCAATATTAGTTACATATATTTTATAAGTCAGCCAGGATAAAGGATTTTATAAGTGTAGATTATTTATGGTTTTTCTTCTATCCGTCCCTTAAAAACGCCAACGTACCAAATATGTAGAAAAAGGGAAACAGAGGTATCCCGTTACCGGAGTGGCCCCTTTAAGTGGATTCTTGGCAGTAAGTCTTACTTTTTACACTCTTTCGCCATTCTTATATGACTCATACCTCTTTGAAGATGCCAATAATGTATCTACCCAGTCTAAGTCTAATTATGTTAAGCTTCGAAAAATACTTGAAGAAGTTGAGAAACTATTATTTAGTTTTGCTAGACAGTGTCAAATATATATTCGATATATTTATAGATATTTAAATTTGCACATTAATTGTGTTAAAGACTAAATATCTTATAAATCATAAGAATAATAGAAAAGTAAAAATTATCTGATCTACTAGTTATTACAAGATTCAACGAGTTATATGTAATATATTCAAGGATCGTAAATCGGTTAATAATTGAATTCAAATATTTTTAAACTCATTATTATGTCAACTGTACGTAAAAAGATAACTAAGATATTAATTGGACATTAGCATTAGTATTATATATATATATATATATATATATATAGTATTAGTATATAAGGTTAAAGTCATCACTATGATTATTCAAGAGATATTGTCCTATTTTGGGCCAGTTTAAAGTGACTTGTATAAAATTTCTGTGACTTTTACAGGATCTATGTGTGATGTCAAATTTAGGTCATGTGTTGAAATAGATTCACGTTTCATTTACGTTTCATTTCGGGCTATTTTCTTAAATTCTTTTAAAGGCTAATGTCAATATAAGAACTAGAATACCTATGGAGATAAGTCTCGCTTTATAGTTGAGATCAGAGATTTCTAAAGTGGTCGATATCCCTTGAAATTATTTTCCCAGGACTCGGTATAAACGAAAATTGATTTGAGGGGTTGACGAATTGTTAGAGTCGAACTATACAGTTTAGTTTCTTTTTTTTTTAATTACATACTTACTTTCTTATGTACTTAGTCTGGCCATAAATATTGTTACAATTAAAAATTAAAAATATTACATTTGAATTGGGAATCTAACATTTTTGTACGATTGTTCATTGTGTTTTCTCATTTTGGCGCCAAAACATTGCACAAAATTTTGGGATATTAAAATGGATTTGAGTGACAAAGAGAACAGAATCGCTGTGATTGTATTACACAACGTAGGTATGGAGCCAAATGCAAATTTAAAATACTCCATACACTTGGTATTAGTCAAATGTTTGTATACCGGGCTATAAATAGGTACAATGAGACTTCCTCTGTTTGTGACAGAGAAAGATCTGGCCGTCCACGTAGTGTTCGTTCGAAAAAGGTGGTCAAAGCAGTAAAGGAAAGAATTCGAAGAAATCCTGTCCGAAAGCAAAAGATTTTATCTCGGGAAATGAACATAACACCTAGAACCATGTCGCGTATTTTAAGAGATGACTTAGGACTTGCAGCCTATAAAGACGCACTAGTCATTTCTTAACTGATAAATTAAAGATGAATAGGAAGGTCGCAGAAAAATAAGAGAAAAAGAGTGTCACGGATGAGTTTTTTTTTAGAATTGAGCAACATTTTACTAAACAAAAAGACCGTATTTATGCTCAAAGCTCTAAGGAAGCTTCCCAATTACTCGACAGAGTGCAACGTGGGCATTATGAGACTTCAGTGATAGTTTATTGGGGTGTTAGCTATGAAGGAGTATCTGAGACATATTGTTGTGAAAAAAGTATCAAAACATCACGCACAATAACAACAAATAACAACAACAAGCACAAGTGTATCAAGATACCATTCTTAAGAAGTTAAGTTCCTTAATAACACTATGTTCAATAACCAAGTATGGTCCTTCCAGCAAGGAAGTGCCGAGTCATATAGATCGGTCCAGGCAGTCTTGTTTAGAAGCGAACGTCTCGGACTTCATCAGAGTTGAAGACTGGCCGTCGTCTAGTCCCGGTCTTAATCCGCTGGAATATGATTTATGGTCAGTTTTAGAGATTACAGCTTGCTCTTAACGCCATCATAATTTCGAGACTCTAAAACAATCCATACGATCGACAGTGAAGAATTTCCCTATGGAAAGAGCGCGTGCTTAAAAGGACTGTATTTGCAGCCAATGGACACCACCTCAAATTAGCTTTTTATTTTTTTAATTGTTTTATATTTGTGTATTAAACTAATACATTGTAAAAGTAATAAATGTTATTTGCAATTAATAAAATATTTTTTTTGTTACAATATTTATGGCAGGACTAGGTATTATTACGTAATTTGTATTAATAAAAACTAATTACACTTGACATATTTTAATAAATAGACATATTTTTTTATTTTGTTATTTTTTGATAACAAAATCATGTCAAGTTTACTCACTTAAGCAAGCTGAATATTTTTAAATAGAAAAAGACCAGAGAAGTAATTTGGCTATTGAGATTTGAGGAATCAGTTAATTTTGGAATAGGGGTCTCTTGCCTAAAATAATTTGGGAATCCCTGGCTTAGATAATATGTATTAAGATATTCATATGCAATGGTAGTTATTTTGTAGTCTAATGTAAATAAAAAAAATAAATTGTGGAAAGTTGAGCAGCAAAATTTATCTGTTCGAAAACTGTTTTTCTAGCCCAGGTAGCTCAAATCATAACCACACCGAAGCGCTGATGTGTTGTTTTGTTTTAATTTTCAGATCATCAATACAGTCGGTCATAAGTATTAAATATAGTCAGTTTATATTTATTAACTTTTGTTAGACACTTTCTTTAGTGTCTTGTACATGTTCTTTAAAATAATAACCACAAATGTGATTACTACGAAAGATGTACGGCTCTACAATACGGACATTTAAGTATTTATTTAATGTTCAAGTGTAATGAAAATCATAAAGTTGTTGGTATTTTAAGTGTTTTTCATGTTTACTCGCATACTGAACGCAACTCAAGCTGTCAATGTCAAATCAAATCGCAACATTTTTTTGATCAATATTAAACAAATTCAAATTTCAAATTTAATAATATTAGCATTTAGCACCGACAGCTGATTTTTTTACTTTTTAGATATAGATACAGTTTCTTTATAATATATGTCGAATCCTAGGCCTGCAGGTCTATCTGATGATGATTCAGATAGTGATGATTACGGGTTTTATGACCATGGGGTAAATATACTATATAAACCGAACTATTTACTCTAGTAATTTTATTTTATTTAAAAACATAACTTGTTATATTACTACTAAAATAAAAAAGCTTCTTCAACAATTACATTATGTTTTAAATTATCAATGTATACCTTTTAGCCCCGACAACGGATCTTCCAGCAACCTGTGGAAGACCCAAAGAAGAAGATTGAAGAAAATTTGCAACTAAGTATCATAAGAAGTGATATCGAGGGTGTTGAAAATATAATAAGTTCAGGTAAAACAGTTATTTTTTACTTTTATTGTTGAGATATTTGAACATATTTTTAAAAACTTACATTATTATTTGTGACAATAGAAATTGTATGTAAAATCTTATCTTAATAACTTTTGTATTTGGCACTGTAAAGATCATATATTGAGTTGGTGCCAAAGAGTGTCAATGTATGCTTGGTTTACTATTAATTATTATGTGTTACATTGTATTCTAACAAGAAAAGTAACTATATTACAAGTTCTAGCTATCTTTATTAGGGTTGCCATGCTATCTTGTATTTGTATATTGTGTTATATTCTAGTCAAACATTCCATACATTATAGTAATACAAAATAGTACAAAAAGTACTATATTATTACCTCTACTTCAACTGTCTCGTTTTTTTGTATTTACTGTGACTGGAATGTTCTCACAGTTCAGCATAAATTATGAATAGTTTTTTTTTATTATTAGACTTAACTGTTTAGATTATTATAATTAATCTAAAAAAAAATAGATCCTTGATAGTTAAAGTTAAGAATTATAATAAATGCACTTAAAAAAAAAGTTCTTACATTTTCCTGAATATACCAGATACTACATTTTAAACAATATTTGAAAAATAATGATATTTCTATAAAAAATAATGCCAACTGTAATGTAAACACCTATAGTACATATTGGGAACATTTACTTTTATTATGCTTTTATATATTCCAGATTTAAAAGGAGATATCAATGCTAAGCTAGAAAGTGGTTGGACACCTCTTTTACATGCTTGTTTCCATGCACAAGAGATTGTAGTACAATATTTATTAGATCATGGAGCTGATCCTAATATACCGGCGGGTAAAATTTTTCAAATTGGCAGTCTTATAATTCTTTTCACTTGTTGTCTTGTATATAAACATGTATTCTTCAACTTATGTACAGTAGAATCTCACTAATCTGGCACTATAAAAAACCAGAGGGTGCCAGATTATTGGAATGTTTGGATTGTTGGGATCTTGATATCCAACACAAAAAAAAAATAAACAAAAAACTTTTGCTTCCTCCTTTACTTATTACTCTGTATTTTGTAAGAAGTACTTAAAAGTTTGAAAATATCTTTTTAAACATGTATAGCCATGTTAAGCTTATTTAAATTTATATAAATACTAGCTGACTCGGCGAACTTCGTACCGCCTTAGCGTTGCAATGATGCACTACTTTATTTTGTATAGCTGACCTATCTTAGGTCAATACCTATTCAATTTGAACTGAATCCTCCATATAAAAATGAATCCATAATTCCCTGGTCTCGCTATTCCTGAAAATGCCTTTAATAATTTTTTAATAAATAAAAAACAAAATATATATTTTCATAATATTTTTTATTTCTTGGGATTCAATAATTTCACTAATATTTTTACAAATCGCTATTGAACATCTTTGCATTTTTATTTAAACACTAAGCTCAATACGATGCTCTTTCATCAATATAATCTATGGCTGTGAATGACATTGACATTTGTTACTCGCGTTTTAAAAATATGCAAAATTAAATGTACATTTTTCAATATTTCTGAGAGATTTTCTTAATATTTTTTTCCGTAAGAACCTTCTCCTAATAATAACAAATACAACAAAAAAAGAATTAGTGAAATCGGTCCAGCCATTCACGGGTGATGCCGTGACCAAGGAAAACGGGTTTCATTTTTATATATATAGATAGGATGAAAAATAATCCTAATAGATGTCTAACCTAATGGATTTTCGAAAGAAACCTAATAGATGTCACCACCGTCCCGATAAAGACGATCACATATGGAATGCTTAATTCACCGAGGCGGACAGTGATACGGTAGCTCAGTTGGTAGAGCGACGGGACGGTTTCCCAGTAGTCGCGGGTTCGAATCCCTGCCCGTATCGGTTTATTTTTCATTCTATATTTATATAAATTTAAATAAGTACTTAAAAGGTCAACGCCCGGGCGCTATACCTACGCTCAGAGTTAATGCCAGTTCAGAGGTAATAAATAAATTTTGTATGGGAAAACTTAGATTTTAAAAAGTCGCAGAACAAATGTTGTTGGGATGAATGTAGAGAGGCTGCCTGCAAGAGGTGGTCAATTTATTACAAATAACCCTGTGTATATTGGTGCGTTCCGAGGGTGCTGGATTATTGAATGTGTAGGTCTATTAAAATGCCAGATTAATGAGATTCTACGGTATATATTATTTAAGTCCATAATCAACATAATCCCCTCAATAATTCTATTTACCCATGCATATAGTTTTCTCATGTATAATTAACATCTGTATTTTCATAAAACAGATTCTGTGACACCGGTAATGATGGTTTGTTCAAACAGCACAGCTAATGAAGTAGCCACATTTAACATTGTATCAAGTCTCATACAAAGTAACTGCATCTTGAATATTGGAGATAAGTATGGTGTGACGCCGCTTATGAAAGCTGTGATTAGCGGCCGACAATCAGTTGTTGAACTTATATTGGACACAAATATCAATATTGAAATGAGGGACCGACAGGGCTGGACTGTAAGTCATATCTCATTTGCAAATATTTTTACCGATACGGGCAGGGATTCGTACCCGCGACTACTGGGAAACCGTCCGTAACGGGACGGTTAGGGACGGTTTATTTTTTATTCTATATTTATATAAAATTCTTTATATATATATTATTGATTATGTTATCATAAGAACATAATGTTATTGAAATCTATAACTCCCTTATTACATGTTAAATGATTACTTATATTATAATGTTAAAAAATTTAAACTTAAGATCCATCTTTTTTTAATTAGCTTTTCAAGAATATAACTTAAATCTCAAAGTCAAGAAAATAAATCCAATTCAGTAAATTTTATTGTATGTACAATCTAATCATAATTCTAATGTGAGAGGTTTTAATACATGATTTATTAATATCCATTTCAGGCAGTATTTTGGGCAATACATCACAATTATCCACAAGCACTAGACACACTTCTAAAGAAAGGTGCAAGACTGAACATTGTGGACATTACCAACCGCACCCCCGCTAAGATAGCCTACTCACATGATTACAGACAAATACATACTGTTATATCTGCATATGAAAAGACCTGTGAAGATAGTGATGGAACAAATGAGGAGAAAGAAATTAAAAGACAGAAGACCTTTTTACATAGATTGGCTTCCTGGCAGGAGTATTATCCAGGTCTGAGGGATGAAAGCAAGTAAGTCTAATATTATCTATGGTTTTTCTACTCTTTCCCTTTTACTATACAGGGTTATTTGTAATTAATTGGCCACCTCTTAATTATAATTCATCAACATTTGGTCCTCGACTTTTTAAAATTAATAGTTTTAAAATAATATTTTTTCCCATACAAAATTTAATTGTACCCTCTGAACTGGCATTAGCTCTGAGCGTAGGTATGGCGCCCGGGAGTTTACATTTTAGGTACTTCTTATAAAATACAGAGGAATAAGTAATAGAGGGACTAAAAATTATTTTGTTTCGTTTTTTTCGTGTTATTTATCAAGATTTGTAAAAAATCGTAGAACAAAAGTTGTTGGGATTGATAGAGAGAGGCATATGCAGGCATGCATGGGGTGGCCAATTAGTTATAAATAACCATGTATATACAATAAGAATATATCTCACTCTACAATCTACATCCTAACAATCGTAGTTAATTTCTTTTTCCCCTTTAATGTTCAAGAATGTGAACTAGATGGCATTGTTTTATAAAAGATTTGCACTGGCGCATTTGACTACACAACTCAAAGTTTTCCACGTCAATTCAATTACTAGATTCAGGATTTGGTTGATTTTTTTATTTTTTAGATGGCTGTCCAAAATAATTAGATAGACAATCAACAATTTTAACTTAAACAGTGAAATTGCTCGAAAAATTAAGTATTTATATATATTGTTCTTATGTCATCTTACAATTTTAGTTATCTCCATGATCTCAATCTTTTATATGTACTATAAAAAATAAACAATTGTTATAACTAATAAATCATATATTTATTAAAAAAAAATTGTTGTTGTTCCAGACCAAAGTACACAAATGAAATCGACCACCTCCTGTATGGTATGAATTGTGATCGGCTTAAAAAGATTTTTAACAACATACAAATAGATTTGAGGGATTTTCTGCTTTTGGAAGAAGAAGATATGATAAAACTAGGTATTGATATGCCGTTTGAGAGACAAAGATTGAAACAGGGTATCCGAGGATTTCATATTAGAAGTTGGAAATTAAATGCTGTAGCAGGTCTACAGACGCGACGAGGAGATCCATACAGGTTAAAGTTATAGTTTTATGCAAACATTATAGGCAAATGGTTATATTGATGTATGTACAAATTCAAATATAACAAAGGAAAAATTAAAAAAAAATATTTTGACATTAGTGGATGATTTATAATTTTTTATAACATGTTTCTGAATGTTATTCATGATTGACAATGATTTACTATTTTTATTCTATGCTTATTTATTATTTAAATAAGCTTAACAAGACTACATTTTTAAAGATATTTTCAAACATGAACTTTCTTTTAATAATTATATATAGTAATGCATATTACACATTTAATTCCATAAATATTTTCAATTATATCCATTTTATTTATAAATGTGAATTTTTCACCTAATATTTTATAATAAAAATGTTTATTCCAGTATTGTGGAATGTCTCAACACACTCGGGTGTCATCTTGAACAGTTATACATACTGGAAACCACACTAACATATGCTTTGAGGGATTTCAAAAGACTTCCATTAAAGTTTGAACCGCCAGATTCTCCCACAATGATAAGGTTGCACAATGCCTCCAAGAAAATGATTTCCAACATAAATAGTATTAGAAAAGAGGTTAATATCATGAAAAAATTACATACAAAGGTAAGTTGGAATGCTGTTTTTCTAGTCATACATCTACATACAATTAATAGGATTTCTATTTTAGGCTTCATACATAAAAGTCTTCATTATTACTGTATGTTAATGTGAGAAAATATAAGTTAAGCTTATAAAAGTCATAAGATGATAGAAAATATCTGACTCAAGGTCTTGAACGTGGTGGCTTGTCTGGGGTAGCAAACCCCAGAAGGTTGGCTTGTAGTAGCTATATCTTTTCAGGCAGTAAATGAGAATTGGATACCTGAACACCATCTCTTCTTCTTCCTGTTTTATTTGTTTCATTCTTTAAGGGTAGCAAAAGTAGATGAAGAAGGATGAAGGAGTAGAGGAATTAAGGGTAGAAAGTATATGGCAATACTAAATTTTGACTCAACAATTAAAAAATAATAATAATCAGTCATCTTTTAGAATTAAATATGAGTAAATTTTACGTTCAGCATTTTCATATTTTAACATATATTCTCAAAATTTCTCAACAATATTCTCTGGAGGATCTATTTTTTTATATTTCAGTGTTTCCTGTGTAAAAAATGCTGGTATGAGATTATTATTAATTATGAACATTTAATTATTAATTAATTAAACATATTTAATTGATCTCATACTGACACCCAAGGGAACTACCGTAAACAGACACGAATTATGGAATATTTACTTAGTAACATTTTTTTTAAATGATAAAAAGGCACCATATGCTAATATGTAATTTACTTATAGATAAATCGCATAGTATTTACACGCTTAGCCACCCCTAAAATATTTAAATCGCGCCTTCTTTGCAGATAAGTAAAGATAGCTTTAGACCAGTTGATCTCATAACAGAGAAAACCACCAAAGATGTTGCGGTTGAACTTTTCACAGAAGTAGTCGTGCTCAGCTGTCTGGGCTTACTGCTGTACCACGCTAGAGGCTTCGTAACTAAGATTATTATTAAATAAACGTTCCTTCATCATTGATTATTTTTTTACCCTTGAATTAATTCTGGATCTTACATGTCAATTTTAAGGCTTACTGGAGTAAAAAGGTTCCCAAACAAAATAAGATACAGAGTTCAAACAGGTATGATTTATGAATTAACGACTTCTAGCATATGTTAATATTGTCACTAACATGTTTAGCCACATCAAGCTTATTTAGGTTTAAAATAAATTTAAAGATAAGGATTTTCGAAAGAAGTCTAATAGATGTCGCCTCCATTCGATAACGGCGATTATATATAAAATACTGATTCATCGAGCCGCGTAGCTACTCGATATGGGCATTTTCCTTTTTATTTAATAAAGTTCAGCAACTTTTTTACCTTACCGTTAACCGTTTCCTATAAACATTTTTTCAACAACGCGAAAAATGAAAAATTTATAACGATGTTGTTATCAGTGACACCTACTTGACAACGTTTTTTGACGTTTCGAAAAACGATGCCGTACATCAAAACTCAACGTTGTTCATAACGATTTCATAAAAACTATCACCTAGTACCGACACAGTAGCTCCATGGGTAGAACGACGGGACAGTTTCTAAGAGGTCGCAGGTTGGAATTCTGCACGGGGTGATGAA
Source organism: Napeogenes inachia (assembly GCA_959347355.1). Lineage (NCBI taxonomy): Eukaryota > Metazoa > Arthropoda > Insecta > Lepidoptera > Nymphalidae > Napeogenes > Napeogenes inachia. Next base: position 18,381,826 of record OY365797.1, read on the forward strand.
TTTTACATTCTATATGATTTCTATAAGATGCTTTATCAGGCAAATAATCATGAATTCTTGATGCACAATGATTTTAATGCTACATTAAAATTATTGTTTTTGTATATTTTATCACAGTCAAACCGTGAGGTTATCTTCCAAAAATGAATCCCGAAACAAAAACATAAACGAAGTATCGGTAAAAAATCTCAATCTATTATAGAACCATAACTTCCGCTTGATGCTTGCTTAAGCGTGTCTTAAACACGATGAAACCGTCGAGTCTATAAACTTCCGGTCAAGCAAAAATGTAATTTAGTATCAAACACAAATGTATTATGTACAGCGCCGTAATTGAACTGTCAAGCAGACCTGTGTAAACGACAAACTTGTTTTGTGACAAGCTACAACTATGCGCCAAGTACATGCTTGTTCGCTAATCTAGTCTTTCGTCTCGAAACCTTATAACAAATCTTCAGACAGATTTTAGATTTATATAGTTTTATGTTATTAAATAATAACTAGCAGTTATTACAATCTGTATGGCGAAAATAATCCTTACATTATTAAATAAGTTTACCGGGCTTATGAATCATTACGTTTACATCTTAAAATAGGGTAAAATACCCAGTAGTAAACCCCGCACCAGTACTTGGCTTTTATAAGCTTTGTTTTGTTATAAATAGGTTTTTTTAAACCATTGAAATAACGTTTGATCCAATATATGCTTTCTTATTGAATAAAATGCATATCTACGAACCAATAGCGTTGATCAGCTATACTCGTTAATTTCACTAACGAAAGCGAAATAACTGAACGTGTCACTTTGACCATTTTTTTTTAAGAAAAAGTATTCGAAGTTTTGTTAAGTTTATTTATGAATTTGTTGTAATTGATGGTGGATTTTTATGTTAAGTTGTTAAATTATATTTATTCTGTGATAACATTAGGCATTAGAGGCATTTTGTATGTTTATTACGTTTAAATTTAGGGGGGCGACTACTGGATTTCCATTTTTTAATGTTGATCCGGAAGTCAGTCACAAGGGGCCGACTACTGGTTTTTTACGAATTTCTTGGAATTTGTTGTAATTAACACATAGAATAGTCCTTGTTCTTTGCTTTCGATTGAATATAACTCATAGATGGTATCTATGAAAATGTGTATAATCAAGAATTTGTATGTCTGACATGACAAGAATAAGTAAAAGGCTCACTATAGGGCTTACCCTATAGTTAGCCTTTTACTTATTTCTCCACAAGTCAGCCATCTCTTAAGATGGCTGACTTGTGGAGAAATGAGACTGATTAAAATTGCCATATTTCGTTTAATGTTGATTTTTTCTATAACTCTTGCATAATTATAACATTTTGTTGATCTCTTTTTAAAATATAATAAACAAACTTTGTGTTAATTTAAAGTAGTGTGTTCTAAGACTTTTACGAATACTACACATTGTAATAAAACTATTTTACGGATTTAATCGCATATAATGAATTACATTTTAAATCTAACCCGACGTTTCGAATGCTTTTCAGCAATCGTGTTCACGGCAAGACGAGATGGAGGTGTCTGTCAGTAAGTCAGTTAATTAATCATCTACCTCAAACGGTTTCTAAGCTTCCGGGCGTACACGGTACAGTTTAGGATTCACATAAAACACACTAACAGTATCTAACTTTTAAAATTTATTTATTATACGCGAGTTTTATTTCATAGTTTTTCAAATACAGGTGAATCGAGTTAAGTTTCTCACTAAAAGGCTGACTGACTACTGGGTGTTTTACCCTACAAAAGATCGTAAAATTGAAGTTCTGCTTCTTTCAAGTAGCTGCGATAAGTAGGTATAATCTCAATCTTACCCATCGACTTCTACGACGACTAAAAATTACAAACATGATGAATGTTAATATATATTTTTAGCATCTGTTTCTTACATCGTCAAACAGTTTTTACTACTGATAAAATATATATAAACAAAGGTTCATTTAAAGATAAACATTAGCGAATCGAATGCAATATATTCACGGAGCAGTAATATCTATTCTCGTGTATGGCTCATAAAGACTAGTGTATTTGGGGCACACATACAAGATGCATCAGAATGATGTAAGCGAATATGCTACATTGAAAATTACGACCGGGTTTTGCTAAACGAACCGGCCTTGTAATAAATTTGCTAAAACAAATTTGGCAGCAGTATTAAATCCTTCGTCGAAGCCATTGCTATTTCTTCACGCAAATTATTCAGTCACTACCACTAAAGCAATTAAATAAAATAATGGTTTATGGTTGACGTTGACAAATTAAATCATTAGTTTTTAAAGGGTATAATACTACAAATAATTAATACGTACTACATAAATGTACGCTCGTAAACAAGTAGCTGCAAATTATATACTTTATGGCTCTGCATAATATATATTTTAATAACAATAATTTATATATAAATAATACAGTATATCATAATAATCTTTTTCTATTATGACCAAGGTTTTATATTGTTAAGATTTTTTCATTTGTATAGCTAACTGTCAAATAAATACAATTGACACTACCAAAAGACAGAGTTCAGAAATTTAATATCAGACTTATTTATTAGGGTGACAATTAACATATCTTTAGTTTTGGAATACTCGATACTGAACCGATATAATGACGCGGTGCTAGTATTTGACCGAACTTTAGGATAATTTTGGTTTTCAGTACTGTGTAGCACTAATTCACATGACCCCAGACAATTTTAACGAGTGCCGTTTAAAATCGATTATCATATTAACCAATAGGAAATAAACTCGAATAACCATTATTGACAACTTGGTAAGGTAACTTTTTTTGAACATAATATATTTTTTTTCATAATATTTTTTTTAAGTAGCAAGCATATGTAATATATATTTTTTTTCTTGCATAAATCATATTTGAGATTTAATATTTTCATGACCAGTACTCGAAATGGGTTCAAGTTTTTCATTTCATTGTTTTGCAGAACAATGAACAATGCCTTTGGTTAGTAACACCTATTATAGTACTTATTTTACAATAGTAAGACATTATTCAGATTCACTTTAAAATGGTTGCTTTAATTTTCAATTTGCGTAGGTATATTATGAACGTATTTGAAGTTGAGATTTAATAATAAAAGAAACTTCATATTATTTTTCTATTGCATTTTATTGACATCTACAACTTTCTTAACAAAATTTTGTACTAAAATATAAATGTGTATCAGTAAAAAGCTGTTAACATGGTGTACTGAATATATTGCTATAGTTATTGTTGCCTAAAAATAATGTTAGGACAAATCCGCCTTAAAGGCTGTAAGACACTTACTGTCTTTAAACAAGACTACAATGTTATAAGTACGTAATGTACCCATTGCACTATCAAACCGAACACGGTCATAAGCTCAAACTGACAATAGTTTTGTAAAACATCACTCACCAAGTGATTATTAAAATGAAATAGTGCAATAATATCAGCATGCCGCTTGAGTATCAAAATTTATTCACAAACCTCACAATCACAGTGAAAGCAAACAAAGCGACACATGCGACTCGCAACTTCCACAATCTACACCGGTTTAAAATTGGAATAATCTTAAAAATATAGCAAACCAATAACATACATGTTAATAAATGAGATTCATTTAAAATAAAGATTCAAAATAAATATCTGAAGATCTCCGACACTTCTTAGTGTTACAATTTATAAATTATAATAAATTATTAATAGTAGTATGGAATAGCTGCTGTCAGAGTGGACCGCTACAGAATCGTTTCAGTGTTTTTGGATAGGGATGTTCCTGTCGGTGATAGCCAGCTGCGGCAGTGGCGCCTCTACTGTCAGGACGCCGTCGCGGGACAACGACGACTTAATAGCCTCGGGGTTAGTGCCCTTTGGCAGCAGGAATTCTCTGTTGTATTCTCTGTAGACCGATTTAGTCTCTGACTTCTCCTCGTGTTTGGCGTGAACCTGAAAACGACATTAATCTTCATTAATATCTAACTTAAATACTTAAATAAAATTGAATACATTATATTCGTTGATTACTAATTAAATATTTGCTTCCATTGAGGTGACGCGCTCTTTGGCTTCATGCCAGCGTTCGAGATAATTCTTTCGTTTCAATATATATCCTTGCAACATATTTAATGGGAGAAAACATTATCACTATGATAATGCTCTTGCCAATGATGTGATTTATTGAAAATACAAAGTGCTTCGCTTTTAATTTAATGGTTTACGTGTTCAATGTCTATTTATGCCTTAGAGGAAAAATATTTTAAAGTAATTTGAAAACGTAAAATATATCAAGAATCTCACCAATAGTTTGTTGTCAACTGTCTTTACAACGATTTCTTCTGGTGTGTACTGACTGACATCAAAACGAAGTTTGAGGGATTTGCCATCACCTTCATCCTGGATGAGGGGAGAGTTCAGGCTATCCCAGTGTGTGGGTTCAGCCAGTTGTCTGCTGTCACTATGTTGCTGTGATGACGTAGTAGTGCTGTCGATAATAAAATATTGTCAAGTTTCTCTAGTAATTAAAAGTATCTTTCAAGTCACCTTGTTATTTTTATACTTTTGTTTGTTTAATGATTGTGCTACTTGAATACAATTCACTATAGTTATATATGTATGGAGTGTAGGAGTCAAGAGAAAAGTCATTGAACACCAAATTAAACATGATAAGAATGATAAGTGTATTATGTGAAGGTGAATGTAATGTCCTTTGTATAAAAAACTACATAATTGCGTGAATTAGAAATAGCATTACCTAACCCAAATACATATATTAAAATTAAAAAATTAAATTATATCAAAACAATTCAACAAAGTAACCGAGAATATAAAATTTTAAACTGATTAAAACAAATATTCATGGAATGTCTCGTGTCCAATTAATTTGTTTGCATTTTAAATTATTCAAAACGCCCTGTGAATGTTATACAAACATGCAATTTTTGCAGTTCACGAACCCCGTACTAAGAATGCATTTAATTTTAGATTTGAGTCATTATTTTTAACAAGCAAAACGCGCCCGCATTGATACTTACAAATGCTTTAAATTTTTTATATGCAAAACATAATATACGTTATAAGTTAGGAACTAATTAATAAAGAACTCAAAATCGATTTTTATATAATATTAAAATCATTCGCATTGGTTTTATGGAGTTTTGCATTTATGCATGCATGCATCTTCGATTTTTCCGCGCTTTATAAATTATAGGTAATTAATTTGTCTCTTGGCAGCTGATGTCATTTGCGAATGCAGCCAAGGTTATTGTCAACAATGATCTCACCAATGTTATCCCAATATATCAAAGTAGTGGACATAATAGCGTACGTAAACATTATTACTTAAAATAAATATTAGGTTAACAAAGATTGAGGTACTTCACAATTTAAATACATTTTTGGCAATAAATTACAATATTACTTTAAAAGGTACCATACGCATAAAAATATGTGTATTATTTTCATGTTGTTTTTATGTACTTTTTGTTTTTGAAATTAAATAAACTCAAATAAATAAATATATTGTGTTTGCGTGTGTCTATAATTGAGTATACAGGTGATAAGTGATGGTGCATTACCATGTGCTCTGCGATTCTAATTATAATATACCATATACATATATATATTTTACCTCTCTGAAGACTTGGTTACCCCTCCGGAGAAAACAGATTCGAAATTGTAAGACATGCAAAAGGCAATAATTACTGTTAGTTTTTTTAGACTAATAATTAATTACATATATAAATATAGGGGGAAACAATTTTATTTAATTTTTACTTTTTATTAATAAATATAAAGCTTTAAATATGAATAAAAGCGCAATGCGAGTGTAACTGGTATTTTTAAATAGATTTTATAGTATCTTAAATAAATACAAGTTAGAATTTTTAGACAAGCGTCAAAATTAAAATATTACGCAAGTGAGGAAAAGAAATTATTTTGTAACATAATTTAAAAATCTTTTATTCTAAAAATATTTTTTTTTTATCCGTACTTTTGTCTATTTCATGTTTAACTCCGCTACCTACTTCGCTACTATTTACTTTATATGTTTTTTAATATGTTTGTACATACAATTAATAATGGTTCATGAGTGTTGCAAAATATACTTAACTTGTTCCTCCCACATTACAATGTATGGGCGAACAAGTTACCTTTAATAGCCGGTATTACAATATATAAATTATGATTGGTAAAGGAACTAGAACAGAAATCTTAATAGATATATCAATATTTTTAGAGGACGTTCTAACATTGTCCTTAACATTATTTATTCATTCATCAAGACCTGCCAAGTATTTCTCGTCGATATGGCATTACGTCATGAAACTGAACCATTTCATACAACTGGGTCATGTTGTATGGTTTCGTGCAGTATATTTCTTAATTTATTTCAGCGTGTTGAACTACTGCATTTTTATACACCATAACGCTGATAAAATAGTCGTAAACCGGGTTGAAGAAATGCATATTCGCAATAAATATGCACGCAATATATTTTATTTCAATATCTTTTGTAACCCGATCTGTTTGTTTCTTTTACATATGGTGTATAAACGTAAATTTTATTGATAAACTAAAGTTGAACACTCCAGTGTTTTACAAATTATTTGGCTGATGGTCGGCGCTATTTCTATTCATGACATCATCGTCGGACTTACGTATCGCTGCACGCTTTAAATGGAGCCGACTAAGATGTCTGAAGTTGGTTGATGTTACGAACGATCCCGAATAATGCCTTTTGAATAACTACTTTCGTGGAACCGCCGGCGAGGTCGCCCGAGGTAGGCGACTGTTGCGAAATCCCCAATCTCATTAATTCAAGATTCCCTTTTAGGTAAACAGGGCCGGGCGTTAAGATACATTCAGAATAATAATGCAAAATATACAAATATGTATATATACGTAAAAGGTTGCGTAATGAATCCACTGCGGATATGATTAGACAAATAATAAATATGCGGTTTAACATTACATATTGTTTAAATTAATTTCAGTAAAACGAAATCTTTTGTTCTGTTTAAATATAATAAATACCTTGTGGAAGTTTTAAAGAAATTGTTGCTTTCTCTGTTCATTAGTTCAGATCGGAATTTGCTCATTTCTTCTTCCATTTTTCTCATTTCGGCGTCAAATCTCTCCCTGATACTAGAAAATTCAGTGTCGATGACTGAAAAATCACCAAGCTTGATCGGAATATTCCTCTTCAGACCACTGTCAGCCATTTTCACGTGTATATTGTAAAAACTGTCGTAACTAAACAAACACTGGCAGGGAAATGTTTTAGTGTAAACACAGATCACAGACTCAGTACGCACACGTCAGTAGACAAGGCAGGACTGATCATTAGTTGTCGACTCGGCGCCAGGGGACCTGCGCACAGTTTTAAATAGCCTCACGTTGGAACGGTGCGGCAGAGTCGCTCGGCGTCATTCGGCCCACACTGCGTTTCTCGCTCATTCCACATCTAGTCAGTGGACGAGCGTAAGACATGAGAAATCCACCTCATGGTGGAGGTGGCTGTAACCACTAGTGTATAAATCATTTGATGAATCATAGTATCTGGATGTCTTTGCTATGTATGGATATCAACAGACTAACCCACTAACTAATCATTTAGTTATTTTTATCTGCCAACACATAAAAGATTGAAGAGTTACAAACTTGTTGCTTATAAGCATACCGTCCATGGAATTTGAAACTTATTAAAAAAAAATCCATTAAATTCAAAAATGATCATATTATGTCATTGATAATAAATTAAAATAAAACCTTAAAATAAAATGTTGCGTTTTATGGTATTGGTTTATAGCGGATTTTCGCATTTTAATGATTACCTATACCAAATACCGCTGCCTCGTTATTCAACCTCGCTTGTTGATTGTGACGTGAATTACGTCATGACATGGTCACACTATCAATGTGTAGGCTGCATGGAAGTGACCTTCTGCCACTACCTACGTATTCTCATTTATCATACATTAGAAAACAAATTGATTCACAAATTGGCGCGGAATGCAATGTTTTCAGAAGTACATTGATTACACATTTTTATTTTCGATCTCTTCTTGGTACTTTTATGTTTACAGAAGACAGTATACCAAGAAAATGACCATGACATTTATAAAAATACAATCATTATTCATTACTCATATTTGTCAAGCTGTTTCGGTTTTGTAAGTATTGAAGTTGTTTGTTTTAAAAAATGACGAAATTTAATTTATTGTTTGTATTAGATATCATCAAAGGCAACTTCTTTAATATCATTTTTATTTACCGCCGCTAGACAGATGAGGTAGGTATATTTCTTAATAATATAGGTATTTCCGTTGCTTCTTGCACCAGTTTTGCTACTTACATATCCTATTTCTCGCTTGCATTAGCCCATTTCTCTACACAAATAGATCGTATAATGTAAACAGCAGTCTTCACAGGAAAAGGGAAACCTTTTACCCTCATATGCAAGCCATTTGTTAATGCCGGCTTTCAATAACCAGGAAACATTAGGACACAGCTGTTTTAACGATCTAAAATGGTCGCACGTAACATAAAAACTTCATAGCTCGATATTCTACTGAAACTAGATGATAGATTTATTTTCTAAATAGATTTTTTTTATTTTATGATCCACAGATTAATAACTGACATGTTTAAGTTACTCAAGCGATTGAAACTAAAATAATTTGATACTTTTTTTTCATGTATCGATAATGTGATAACTTACACGCAATATTTTCTATATAAATGACTTATTTAACAATCTAATAATTTAAGTATAGTTTATTCATAGTATTGATATCGAACGCTTTGTCCAAGTAATACGTTTGACCTTGAATTTTTATAAGGAAACAATACCGCTGGGTGAGATACAAATGTATTCAACTTAGGTAATATAGCTAGCTAGATTGTTGTGAGCTATGACTAGCTAGTATAATCTAACTATTATGTAATTCTCGCCGTCCATTCGAACTAGCGCTTTTTGCAGCCACAAACGCGTCAGGAATCTTAACTTGAATTCCTTATAAGATTTGAAAAGCAGGAATGTAGTTCCTATGATTTCTATAATTACAACTGAACATTCCTGGTATTTTTTTTTATCTTTTACATTCAAGAACATAAGTAGTTTATAATGCTGGGTACACATTTAAAACGACGATGAAGGTGCTAAGTTAAGGTACATACATATAGTTATAAAAACTGCCAAGACCTATCTTTTTACTAAGTCGACATGCCCTGTGGATAAATATCTATGTAATACTTGTTTTCGACTAACTTATTGATATTCGTTAAAAATGAATTCTCTCAAAACTACTATATGGATAAAACAATCATGGTTGTAGAAATTCATGTTAAATACGAATTCCGCGTTAAACGATATGATATCAGTAATGACCTAACATGGCAAACCACTAAAATATTCAATCCTCTAACATAGTACCATGAATTGTTGAAAACGATAAGCTCGGAGGTCATTCACCGCTTCATCGAATATAATGCTTTATACAATGTTTTTGTTACATGTTAGTGTTACTAATATAGGTAGGTAATATTATTCAATAACTTATTACCGAAAATATACTTATAATGTTTATAAATGATACGTGGTTACAATTATAAAGAACCTCGAGGTGAATGACATGGCGAATTAGAAACAGCCGTGAATGGCTGACGCGGATATCAACAAGGCAGGCTAAAATAAATGAATGTCGTTAAAAATATATTGACAGTACCACCCATACCACCCCCGCCTTGTCTTATATACTTTTGATTTAAAAAATCTAAATAATCATCGTCATTTATTATAATATTTGATTATCAGATCACCTACAGGCAACTCGTGACATTATTATCTCCGTATTAAAAAATAATAATTACCTACCACCATTTTTTGGTATAAAGACAAAAGCCATGTATAAACAAAGACGTTTTTCGATAAAGAGAATCAACTTTATGACCGATTACAACCCATTAGAGGGCAATAATATTAAGTTGACTTATATTATCTGTGTTACTGTATTCCTTCATAAAGGAGTTTCTTAAAAAAGAGTTTTCTCTGTAGTTACAAATTATAATGCTTTAAATTCTAAAAACAAGATACTGTTAATGTTTATGGTAACGTGTTAAAAAATTAATAACTACAATTCAGTCCTGAAAATTAACCATTTCAAAATCTGAAACTACAGACTAAGTTACAGATATAGTTAATAACGTTGGTAAATAAAACATAAGTCGTAAACTGCAACATTTTACTACGCTTTTAAAATTCGTGTAACAATTGATGGTAATACCGTCACATTGCAGATTCTGTTCGCCCATTAAGTCCTCATTTATCTAAGTAATGTACTGTAGCTAATCTAAGATCAAGGCAACTTAGGTTAGCGACGATGTGTCATTTTGTAAACCTATGAATATACTGTACATAGGGTGTTAAAAAAACGGCATTATAAATTAATTGTAACTAATAATATTAATCAATACATTTCTAACAAACAGTTAAAATATGCATTTTTGGTAATTTGCCAAGGCTTAAAAATATGTAGGTATAGATTTATTTACGTAAAAGGTTACTTATTGTATCAGATTATCCTTGATTAATTCCATACCTTAAAGCAAGATAAACTTCATTACATTCCATTCAATTTTAACCTACCAAGTTGCTGCCTCGCTTCCTTAATATACGTTTATATATCGAATATCATTTTATTAATTACATGTTTTATATATCTTTGATTGGTAATAGAATGTGCAGGCAGAATAAAATGGCGAAATCACTCTAAACTTACAAATGACTAATTAGTAACCACCAATAATTTATACTTATATCAAAACATTTGTCTATCTTTGTAGTTAGAAGTTGAAACTATCTTTATCCTTACAATTTGAACGTCTGTCCCGAGCCCAAGAAGCAGAGCGGAACGAAGTTGGTACCTTGTCTTCCGCATTATACTCCACACGCTTCATATTTCGTCGTAACTTGATACGTGCGGTCCCACGTCTTCACAACTTAGCTTAAAATATAGATAACATATCTGCATAATGTAGGTATATCTTGCAACAGTAATTTCTCATGTAATTTAATTTATCGTATTTTATTTTAATTTATTTAGTTATTACCTATTTATTAGAACTTTTGTTTCATATCGTAGACCTTATTGATAACTAATAATAATATCAGGACAAATTACAAACATTGATCTAACCCCAAGTAAGAAAATTATTTGCCTTTGTTAAGAGTGTTAGACAACGATACAAATGCATAGAAATATAAGGCATTATAATTTGTATTATGCTTTGTACTATAGACAAGGCAAAGAAACGATTTTTTCTAAAGAAAACAAAATGTACTGTAAAATAATTCTTGTAGAATGTAGGTGTCGCAACATTTCTTTAGTGAAGCGAGAAGTTTACAATGAATTCAACTTTCGGTTTTTTCAACTTACACCTCTATATGAAGGTTTAATATGAGTATATATAGAACTGAGCTGTGTAAATATACAGCTGAATGTAAAGGCATTCACTTATCCCATAAGTTAAAAATACATTCAATCATTGTACAAGGAAATAAAATAATCAAAACCACATTAAATAACCCAAATTAGTTTTCCAAATGCATGTTATAAAAAATATAAGTGCTCGCCCGCGAAGGGTTACGTTCCGTACCATTATTTATAAAGAATATGTGATGTAACCAAAAATTTAAGGTTAAAGGATTTTTTTTCTTTTTAATGTACTATAAAGTATTGCTTCATTCCAAATTTAAAGATTCTAGGTCGTCTGGAGTTTGAGTTTGAAAATATGCAGCATAAATTGTTGTTTATTTTGATTGCGTTGGTCGTTGACATAGAAGTTTGATTTAGTTACAGCTTAATGGTTAAGACCTGATTATTTTATTAGAATTATAATTTAACTCCTCTACGCATTCATGAGGACAGGGGTAGTAACTTTAAAATTATTAAAAATATTTTTATTAGGTATATGACGTACCCAAAAATTTAAAATACTCTTCTTTTCCCCAAAAGGTTTTTTTAAATGAAACAAACGAAAATCATTTGTTTATTTTTAAAATTTAAAGTCACTCTCAGATTCATTATTCAAAATATTAGGTTCTTACAAATGAAATTGGCGTTGTTGGAAACAAAAAGTCAAATATTTTTTAATATATTATGTATTTAATTAATCAGAGTCTAAACCTATGCACTGCCATTTTTTAGATAGTTCATTGATCCCTTTACTGAAAAAAACCAGTCGGACGGAATCACTAAAATCTTTGAAGGCGATTTGGACTGCACCGTAGGAGTTGAATTTTTTACCTTGCAAGAAGTTATCCAAAATTTCGAAAAAAAAAAAAAATCTATGGAGCAAGGTCCCTGGAATACCGGTGATGTCTTAGTCTTGTCTTCTAATTTGGTAGCCGTCTGTTGTGCAGTGTGTGGTCTAACGTTGTCGTGAAGCAGTGGTGTGGAGCGATTGACCAACCTAGGTTGTTTAGAAGCTAGCTTTTTCATCATGGCTTGCAATTGGTGACAATAGACATCAGCCGTGATAGTCGGGCCAGATTTGAGAAAACTGTAATGAACAATACCGGCACTAGTCCACATAACGCTTACAAGTATTTTTTTTTGGGTCAATTTACGCTTGGAGCAGGATTTGGCTTGCTAATCAGGATCCAACCATTGCGATGAGCGCTTCCGATTATCGTAGAGAAACCATTTTTCTTCACAGGTTATTACCTGTGAAGAAAAATAATTCGATTTAAAATCCTTTCATTATTGTGCCGATTCCGTAATGTAACGCAGCAGTCGACGTGCGTTTGCCTGTTTGCTTCAGTCAATTCATGAGGTACCTACCTTTCAAGCTTTTTAATCTTCCCAATTTTCTTCAAGTGGATTAAAACAGTTTTATCACTAACCCCGCAGCCTGTAGCTTACTCGGACGTGGTTTGCAATGGATCTGCCTTCATAATAGCCTTCAATTCTTCATCACTTTTTAATTGGGTCTCCGGAAGTCCACGGGGCTTGTTCTGCAGGCAGGTTCTAAATTTCCAAAACGAATACGTTCGAACCAAAAAGAACTGTGTTTTCTTTTACAAAACGACCGTCATACACGTCATTAAACCTTCGAGACTTTTCCGCAGCACTGGTGCTACGATGGAACTCGTACTTGTAAATAATGAGCTATTCAAAGTTTTCCATTTTGCTAACTAAATGACGCATACAGAAAAAACAGACGAAAAAAACTAATGAATGACAGTCAACGAAAAAAATACATGTGTACACAAACGAAAAAAATACATGTGTATACAAGCTATTTAGCTTTAAAAAAATTAATTTGGAATTCCTTACCAAAAAGGATAAATTTGTGATTTAAGTGGTCAGTACGAAAACGCAAATTTCATATGTAAGGACCTAACACAATCTTTGGTATCTACACGTGGTTAGATTAGATTGTTTCTTGGGTTTCGGTACTGCCCAGTGCCCAGTTCTTCGCACCTTCGCTCCTTTTAATCCATCAATCCAGCGCACTCATGGAGAGTATCTACCTACTTTTTTTTGCTAAATTAAGTATATAGCTCCTCCACTTTTCAATCATCAGACCAACTTAAGTATAACTCTGTATACAAATCTAATACATAATAAAACATTATCAAATCTACAAGCTTGAAGGTCATAATATATAAGCATTTATCCTGTTTATACTAAGTACAATAACCTTTTACGTACTTTTGTAATAGAATCTGATACACTACTTTTGTTAAAAATTTAGGTAAACGTGTCCGCCATTTTTAGCTTTTATTTAAAAACTTGTTTTTGTGAATTGCAAAAAAATATTTTGCATATAACAAAGGACGTCATGCTGTAAGAAAGATACATAGTTGTCTGTTTACATTATTTTAGTTAAAAATGTTGTAAGTAATTATTTCTAATAGCTATCGTTTACTTTTGAAATATTTTTTCACAATTTTTAAATGGTGCGCACATATACCTACTGCCACTCATCTTTGTACTCTCCTTTCATAAGTCTGCTAAAATAGATTTAATTTTTAGAAAAGTAGTGCCTTTTACAAGTCTATGTAAAAATATGTTTATCTTATAAGTATTCTGTGTACATAAATGTTAAATAGATAACTCATGAGAACTATATATGGAATTAATAGAATTCAGGTATATACAAGTATTATCATTAATATTATCGATTTATATAAAAAAATCTATTTAAAACATTTTCCGGAAGTGAAGCACTATGCATCAAAATATATTAAGAAAATTATAAAATCTAAGTATTAAAAATTGTATTATTCAAGATAATTTATGAACGATCCTAAATAACTAAGTTAAATATATTTTTTAAACAAATTATCTTAAATATTTCAATAAACGTTTTTTCCTAGAGCGTATGATAAATATATATTCCGATTTTACTATTTGGTAAACTGTCATAGTTTTCGTAACGTCAAAACTCGTACTAGGGTTACAGGTACCAAGTAGGAAAACATTGTACTGCTGTGTTAATTATTTGCTTTTTGCGTTATCTACTTTACATAGATATCCCTGATTAAAAAAAGATTGAAATAACACAGTTTTTGAAACCATTTGATAATCTTCCATACTCTTAATTCTCCGGAGAATTAAGATCAAACTTGAAATGAATTCTTTTTGATTCTCCTTCATGTTTAAAAAAATATATCAATTTAGAATAAACAGCAATTGAGGAAAATAATACTAACTCTTTTTAATATTAAAATAATGTAGCAATTTTACTTCTCGCTGAGATTAGAAAAAAGTTTAATGCTCTTTAATTCTAGTTTCCTCGGAGAATTGCGAAGAATAAAGAAGGATTAAAATTTTCTACAGTTCTTTTTGCATTAAATACATTTCTTTTAATTATCCACGGAGAATTAAAGAGAATGCATTTAATTTTTAACTCTTTTCTTTAACCAGGGATGAGACTGCATATTATAAATGTTCTTTGAAACTTAAATAACTATATCACTTGGTATACTTACTTAATTGTATGTGATTACACCAACATTGATTCTGAGTACCTATCTTACGCTTGAACATAATAATTAACAAGATAGAGAAGGTAAATACTATGTTTTTAGATATAAAAAAAAGTGTAAATGATGCTATTGTTGTGGTTTTTTGTTGTATCGTATTTGAAAATCATTTACGAGACTTCACGAACCAGAAGTACCTATTAAGTTTTCCAGGCGATAAATACATTCTTTTAATTACAGAAATACCAAACTGAAACCTTAATCTTAACATCTTAATGTAAATTAATGTGTATAAGTAAGTAAAAACATGACAAAAATGGTCACGTACAACATTCATTTTTTTGTCGGCATTGAAACGAATACCTTAAAAGTAGCAGATTCCGTTGTGAATCAACTCTATTAACAGTAGGTGTTATGTAGTATAAATATATCATGTATGTCCAAATGGAACTCCTACGCCCGATGACACAGTTCTAAATGAATAATTAACTGAATCCTCGCTATAATCATTGGTGTCGTCATATCTTTGTCTACAGTTGAAAGAGTATTCAGAACATAAAGCAACGTCTTTTGAACCCAATCCTTACTTGAACCAAATCTAAAAACTGGACTGCATTTTGTGACGGCAATCTACGTCTTCGTTACGCTCAATTTAAAGTGCAGTGACTCTGTGACGGAATTGTTCCCCCATTGTTCAAGACTTATGTATTATTGGTATACCATTTGGCCGCTAAAACCATCTCTGAATATAACCTTTTCAATTTATGTAACTCATTATTAAAAACTGTAATCTTCATATTTAAATTGTGTTTCAATATGCTAGTGACAAAACATCTTGATAGAAAGTGAAGAAAAATATGAAAATTCCAAATATAGTATAAAATGAATATGATATCATCTGACCTAAAAGTTACTTCCTTACACTTAAATTTAACACATTTGATGAAATGACTAACTAATATTGGTCATTCTTATCTTTTATCTTAAGTGGATAAGATATTTGATAAAACCAGTCATAGACTAAAATCACAACAATGAAGAATAAATATCTTTATTTCATACAATATAAAACAACTAGATAAAGATAAGTAATATAGATTAATTATACAACATCAACTTACTTCCAAATTCAAGATGTCGAAGGACCTTACATTATACAATTAACTAAACTGTTGGTCCCACCGATGTTTAAAACAAATGCAAATGGAATAAATGAATCATGAACTAATTATTAAAAGTGTTGCAATGACTTCGGTTTACAGCTTGTTAAAAACAATGTAAATTTGTGCAGTAAACAAGTTGTGCTTAATAATCATAATTGAAAAGGCAGATATTACAAAGCAACTTCCATAAACTAAATAATTAATAACTACATTATATAAACGCTATTTTATCTTATAAAATTGTATAGAAGCATGTAAATATTTTAGAAAATTTTGTAACGGTGTAATAAATAAGCTCTGTAAATTCTTAATTACCATTAGTTTGAGTCTTAAACATTTTTAGTTAATTGGCAAAGATTGTTATTTATCACAATTACACTGCTGATACCTTTTAGATACAACATTTATAATTATAATAGACTTACAAATACTAGTATGTATGAAATATATATAAAAATGTAACACTGGTTTGTTTTATAGAGAAATACAAAAATTTAGCATCCGATAAGATTTCAATAATTTTGATTACAATAAAGTGTAAAGATAATATACATACAAAATACTTTTCATTGTATAAAATGTAATCAGTCCACTTTATCATGTTTTTGTATGAAATGTAGTAATAGTAATAGTTATTTAAGGTGGTGTCAGTTTCAGTACAAATTTTTATCGACCACTTGGAGGAGCATCATGGGCTGGTGGTGCAGCAGTCGGAGGCGGGGCTGAACTAGAACTTCCGGATCCAGATGTGGCCCATACTATTATAATGATCAGCAGAGCGACTCCAATTCCCCCAATAATCAACATCATTTTCAGGTTTTGCCACCAATACTTTCTTTTAAGCTTACCGGCTTGCTGTTCGAATTGTGCTGCTCCATGCTGAAGTGCATCAGCTCTATTGTCTAATTCGGACAATTTCTGATCTCGCTCTAAAACTTTTTCTACATTGACACGCATAATCCCAACGACCTCATCTACTTTCGCTTGAGTTTGCGCTAAGCGTTTGTCGTTCACTCGAGGACCAGAAGTTCCACTTGAATTCTCCATGTTTTAGATTAATAATATTTTCTTGTGTTAAAAAAACTTAAGTATTTCAATAACTATCACAATCACCAACAAGAACTAGTAGTTAAAGAATACAGATTGCAATAAAATCATAAATCACAAACAAATGTGACGATTGCAGATGTCTTTAAAAAAATTGTTTATGTTCTAAGGAACGTCACACACATTTGGAATTTCAGAGTTTTGTAATTTTGAATTTATGTATATTATAATGCCAAGTCTAAAAATACATAATTTACAGGTAAGAGTGAGATGAAAAAAAATCCTTAAGTATTTTCGTTACTGTTTAAGACGTAACTCTTCCTTATCTCTCTAACTAAATGTATACCAAATATAATTTAACAACTTCAAGTCAAATTTTCCATCCTGTAGACATTTATCAACAACTAAATTAAAGCGCAAATTAGATTTTCTACATCCTTGATCCAAATTGCTTACATGTCTCGGGACCTCTTTAACCACCCAGTTGGTCGATTAGTTAGTGCAGACTCCTAACCTATAATGACGCAATAGAGTTCGGGTTCGACTCCCGACGCGACGGGGACAGGCATGTATGTGATGAGCATAGATGTCTGTATTTCTGGGTTTGGTCGTTTATTCAATATATTCTCAGTATTTATAATGTTTATTTCTTTGTATTTGTATTGTTATCTAACACCCTTAACACAAGCAAATAATTTGCTCACTTAGGGGTTAGATCAATGTGTGTAATTTGACCCTTGTAAAAAAAAAATAAAAAAAAATACTTGTCACTGTCAGTAGTCAGTTGAATTGGGTTGTCAAATAACAGATATCATTTGTCTGTTGTCACTTGTCAGACCATCACAAACCACAATCTTGTATTCGTTATTACATATTTCGTTACGAATTCGGAATACCTATCAATTTAAAGTGAGTTTGAGAGTTAAATCGAACAAAATATTCTTTATTACATTTCTGTCGTTTAAGTTTTCTTCAGAGAAATTCAATATTAAGTAATTATATAGGGAGCTATAGAGATGTCTTCCGAAACAGCTCAAGTTAGCTCCTTGCCACTTCCACCCTTACAGTATATAAATTTTTACACTGATGACAATGTACGAAGAAATAGGGCTCCCCTGGCACCGCGCCCTATTCATGATTCATATCAAATGTTTGGCCATACATTTAATGCTGATGATACCATAATCAGATCATTAGAAAGTCAGGTAATGTATAATTTGATCAAAGTCAGGTAATATACATCTGTATGTTAAATTCCGATTTTTTTACCTATTTCACTTTAACAGGGTTTTCGGCGCCTCTATCCCATGCACTTTGAAAGAAGAAGAGAATTAAAGAAACTTAATCACTCCCTTTTGGTGAACTTCTTAGATTTGTTAGATTTATTGGTACATTGCCCAGATTCACCAAAGCGAGCAGAGAAAGTAGAAGATCTAAGTTTACTGTTCATTCACATCCATCACCTTCTAAATGAATTCAGACCACATCAGGCTCGGGAAACATTAAGAGTGATGATGGAATTACAAAAACGTCAGAGGGTTGAAACTGCTATGAGGTATTTCTTTTTACATTATAATTTTTAATTAATATAACATAGCTTTCAGAGTTGAACTTGAGAATAAAAAGTTTTTTTTTTATGGTTTTAGATTCCAAAAGCACCTAGATAAAGTCCAAGATATCTTGCAAAATGCACTACAAAGCCTACCTGATCAGAATGACCTGGAATCTAACTTCAAGGTTCCCACAGAGATTTTGGATGATTACAACCAAAGTGACAATCCTAATAATGATCCATATCACGAGTTGGACAGAATAATGTGTAATATTGTTGACAACATGCGATAAAACATTTATATTTCTCATAATTTTGTGGTTAATGTATTATTAATAATTAATTTACGTAAGTTTAACTTTAATAATTTGAATAGTGATGCAAAATTTTTTGAAAATGACCATTTATTTTAATATATTGAAGATTTATTTAGTATATTTGTAACAAAATTCAGTTTATATATCTTTTGATCAAAACAAACTTGTTATTTTGGGATAATAAATAAATTAATGATTATAACCATATCACAATAAAGATAATTTTTTTTTTGTAAATTTGATAAATTAAAACCTTTTTTAAACTTTGACAACTAAATAACCTTTTAACTACACCTGTCTTCCTGTAAACCTCCAATATTGGTGGAAATAACAAAGTTATATAGGGTCATTTCGCCTGTTTGCGTCCATCGCCAGTTTGCGTCCATTCGACGGCTATCCTTTCATAAAATACTCGAAAATAAGTTCATGAACTTTCTAACAAAACCAAATGTAATTTCTGCCAATACCTCAATATATAGGAGATACACAGTCATAAACAAAATTTCCTTGAGCGCAATCCTTCCCTTTAAAAAAAAATAATTTATCTGAGCCACGGGACAAAAGACTGCGAATGTCTTAAATGTTAGTAAAAAAATAGTGAGCAGCAACACCACTCACGGTTAGTTTTACATTGTTTTATGTGAAGTTAAGGATACATAGATGTTTCTAGGCCTTAATAATAGAGAAAGGAAAAACATAATTATGAATTTACTTAAGTTTTTTAATAGTTGACAGTTAAAATAAGGTGGACGCAAACTAGTACATGCAAATTTTTAAAATTCCACTTTGCGTCCGCAGTGGACGCGAATTTTATGACCTATTATTTAGGACAGGCCAGATTGCGTCCACCTTTGTTTTCTTGTTATCTATTTATAAAAGTAATTAAAAATGTATAGCTTATTTAAATTTAATAAAATTGTATATACCTACGATCAATAATATCTTAATGTATTTATAATAAAAAAAATTAACGTAATTTATTAACGGTTCCTGATTGAACAAATTAGAAATTGTGAAATCACAGTGTATCAAGGTGCAACTATGAAACTCATGACATGAATAAAAATGATTTTGCCTATACACCTTTTTGGCAGTTACCTGTAGCTTAGTTCAATAGTGTCTTCAGATGAAGTTCTTATTTTACCACTAGAAGATATGGCAACTCATACTACACCAAGTCTTAAGAAAACTAAGCAACAAATATCAAAACCCCCTTCGACTGCTTTTATTCATTTAGCATCAACTGTATCACCGTCTATGACACCTAGTTTACAATCATCTTCATTATTTATTCAAGGCATTTCACATTCAGAAACCTTTGATCCATTTAAAACCCACCTGATGTTGGCTGAAATTTTTAGCATAGCAAGAAAATTTAATCAAATAACTCCAGCGGCCATATCTTCGTCTGCATCGAGAAAGTATTATGAATATAAAGAGCAGATGGAGAAAAAAAACTTCAAGGAACTGCTCCAAAACGTAGGAAAAAGACACTTCCTGTTAAAGTCACAGTAGATACTGATACTCTGAAAAGAAAATTTACCAGCCGTGGATAGTACAAAGTGTGCTGAATGTAATGACATACTTATATCAGATGTAGATGAAGACGGCGAAGAAAACATTGGCTGTGACAAATATATAAGATGATATATTTGTTATTAAAAATATTTTAAAATTTAATTGGTTAAATATTTAGACATAAAACAATAAATTGTTAAAATCTTATCTTTCTGAATAATAATTAATAAAAATCTCCCCTAAATTCTATATATAAGTTGGTGGACGCAAACTGGACATGAGTGGACGCAATTTAGATTTTATGGACGCAAACTGGCTAAATCGCCCAAATCTGATATTTATCACTTTTATATTTAAATCGTTATATCTTTCCACCAAAACTTTAAATGAATATAAAAAAGACTATATTATTAACACTGTACATAAGTTTTTATTCAAAACTAGTGCTAAATCATTTTTATTTTCTCTTTCAAAGTCAGCAACTCCACTAAATGGACGCAAACAGGCAAAATGACCCTATACACGTTTATTTGTAAATAGTTGACCACCTCTTGCAGGCTACCACTTTGCATCAATCCCAACATTTGTTCTATTGTTTAAAATCTTGATAAAAAAAAATGTTGCTTCCTCTTTTACTTATTATTCTGTATTTTGTAAAATGTGCTCAAAAGGTCAACGCCCAGGCGCCTTACCTACGCTCAGAGTAAATGTCAGTTCAGAGGCAACAAATAAATTTTGTATGAGAAAACCCAAATTTTAAAAAGTTGTAGAACAAATGTTGTTAGGATTGATGTAGAGAGGCTGCCTGCAAGAGGTGGTCAACTAAATAATAATAACCCCGTAAATACATAATATGCCCAAAAAAAGAGAAAGCAAATGGGTCCTTTTTAAGTGCATATGTGATTAGACAAGGATAGATATTGGTCTCTCATCACGCCTCTTATTATTTGTCAGACACTCATTGGCCTGCCTATGGTACCCCTAATCTATGTACAATAATTATGTAGGAAATATTATGTCTCACATGCGACATATGATTACATTATTAATTTTCTATTTAAAATTAATTGTCTTGTTATTTGTCTTTACCAGCATACTTGGAAATATAATTGTAATACATATATTCTAATTTATATATAACAAGAACAAAATAAAAGGGTGATTTAGTGAATGAAACAACAGACTAGCTTTAAAAAAATGTTAATTCATTTAAGTAAAAAAAAACTTTAGTATCGAAATCAATTACTACTTAAGATTGATTCACTACTTTTGTGGACCGGATGCTGCTGGATGCTTTGTATAGAAAAGTGGTTAAATAAAAGTACAAAAAGCTATTGAGATTTAGAATTTTTATTATAAAATGATGACAATGTCAAATTTACATCCTGATGAAGATCCTTCCTTGGCGAAACTAAGAAGCCTGAAAACTCTCGAAACCACCTCCGACATCAGCCTTCATCAGCAATGTGCATAACTCAATACTTACCAAAACTCGTAGATATCAGAAATTTTCAGCACAGGACAGTCATCAAAGAGAGAAGAAATATTTTGGATTAATAAAACTTAAAAATAATTTACTTACAATCTCACGAAGAGAAGATTACAATAAGTCAGCTTATCTCTTCTGAACAGAGCTCTTCAAATAATCATACAGCTGAATAACTTACCAACTCCTCATACAAATGACGAATATTCTAGAATCTAGACCATACATTAAAATTACAAACTTTGTCTTAACTGCTACATGCACCAACGTCGTTAGTCCTGAAAATAACTACTCTAATGCTACAACTCCTCACGTTGGATAATCTAAAGAAAATCATGCAAAAACCTCAATCAATCATTGAAGAAATATCAAAGAAATCTATTTTTATAGTTATGAATTCATCCCTTTAACTTTTACTTTTTGGGCATTGGATAAGAGGTGTCTTATGAAAGCAAAAACTATTAAGTTATTCTTTCTGTATAAAGTATTTGTGCTCCATTGTCATAAAAGACATCAATATAAAAAAAAATAATAACCCAAGATAGTATTAAATCATATTCCCCAAATTTAGATGTTTGTTAATAGTTATTGCGTCTTCTATATGGGGCACTTCTAAAGTCCCGTCTGCCATATCCCCCCCTTCCCCTCCCTGAGTTAGGTCCAGAGAATCGTCCGGAATTGCTAATTCTGGAGCTGTATTTGCCAGAAGGTGGTGCATACATTTTTATGTTTCTATCACCACTTCTTGATTGTTTTTCAGGTGATTCTTTTTCATCACCATTGTCAAAGGTGATTGGTCTGTGTCGTTTAGAACCTGAAGATTCCTTCTCTTTTTCTTTTATTGAGGCTGGCTGAGTTTCCTATAAAATTTGAAATATGAGTTTATGAAATAATAGACAAGCTTTATATAACAACTAATATAACAATAAAGTAAGTACACTAAATTATAACTAACCTCTTTATCAACCTTCTTAGTTTGGAATGACAGTTGTACCTTGCTCTTAAAACTTGGGGGGGTTCGGAAGATGTCACGGATAAGAGTGTTAATATTTGAAGTTGTCATTAAAGCTGCTACTTTCAATTTATTTTCTTCAGAATTTGCGTCCTCACCCTTTTTACTCTGGAATACAATTAACATTATTTTTTGCTATTTAAATATTGTTAACTTACTCCTGAATTACCCAAAAAGGACATGGATTATACTAAATAAAGCAACAAAAAATATTGTAAGGTATCTTAAATTATTTATTTTATAGTTTAAACTTCATTGACTTCTGTTTTACGTATTTGTTGTATTTATAAGTGTTATCTAATTGATTATTTCCCAATAATAAATTAATAAATACCTGAGTGACTTCCTTCAACTTTTTGATATATCCTTGAGTTAATCTAGCTGTATACTGGAGTCGTAGGCGTAGGGCTTTGAGTCGTGCTGCGTCAACACTCAAAGCTTCAGGGGCTTTCCGGCACAAAGAGTGCAGTGCATAAAGAGCACATTCAACATGAGAAAACTCTAATGATGGAGGGGATTTGGTATCTTCAGGTTTAGTTTCCCCATCTTCACTTTCTTTCCCTTCCTCCTTTTCATTTTCTATCGGTGCTTCTGGTAGATAACTCTGAAAATTACAATTTTTTTATTAAAAATACACTAACCTTTTGTACATGTAACATTATAAGTTAACTATATCTGTTTGACTTCTTCTATAAACATGTTAAGCTTAATTTTAACAAAATAAATAAATATATAATGAAAAACATCAGCAAAACAAGCAGGATGGAACAGTATCCTAAAACTCACAGGTTTGGTTGAGGGTTTTTCCATTCTATAATTATTATCATTTTAAACTAGGCAAATGTTATATTTTTTAAAATTAATCTTAATTTGCTTATTTGAATAATTTACCATAAGAATGTCATAAACGGTATTGATCTTCTCTTGTGCATTCTCAATCTCTCCACAGTGTTCAGTTAATTCTGAAAACGTTTTTAATATTTCCAGTTTGACGTCTGTCCCTCCTGTTGTTGCTATATCATTCCATTGTGTAAGCACATTTTCACAGAAAATATTAACATACTGTGTAGAATCCACTTGAGCCTGGAAAAAAAAAACAAATAAAGATATGGTGTAAATTTTCAACTTTTACAAAGAAACTTAGCATTAATTAAATAAAAATACAGACACACAACAGAAAAGGCTAAACAGACATTATAAAATAAATAAATATCATTAATTTTGTACTTAAAAAGTAAAAAATGTATATATTAAATGCTTAAATTATGACTGTCTGATTACAAGAAACTATCTGTTTTTCACTAGACTGTATCTTTGATAAACAGACATAAGTAACAAGTTTTGAATATTTACTAAAATGTTCATAGAATTAATATACATTGCTACGAAATACACTCAAGACGACGACGACGAAGCACGAGATTTCATAAAAAGTAGAGTTAGATAGGGTTTTTCGATCTACCTATCTCTTTTAAGTTTGATGGTGACATTTAAGGCTGGCTTCCCTACTCATGTATAATATCTCTATGAAAATGTTACATTTGGGATTTGCTGTCAGAGTAAATATAACATAATAAAATGTCAATGTAAGTAAATAAATGGTAAACATTAATATTTTTAATGTTATCTAAAAACCAATTTAACATCATATCCAACAATCACATCATAGTCAACTAAACATAACTAACAATGTCAGTTATTGATGTCTATATGTAAATATCTAAAGGTTGTTTGTTTATACTACATAAACTACTAAACCAATTACTTAAAAAAAATCCAAAGAATACTGAATTCGTTTTTTTCAAATTCATTAATTACATAATACATTAATTGATTACCATTAATTACATATTGATAAATTAGCAAACAATAAATATATATCAAAAAGAATTTTTGAGAGACTTATGTATATAATAAGTGTTAGTAAAAGTTTTTTGTATAAAAATCATAAATTTATGTTTGTTTCATTGTGTAAGCTGTGACAGAACCGATCTAATAACTGTGATAGAAAAGAGATAAAGTTATTTTGGTCTTGTCTTGACTTGTCCTTTGGACTGTTTTGACCTAATTTCTATAATAATTTTAATGTTGTTGATTGTAATATCTACAGACAAAAAATCCTTTGATTATTTTATGAAATACATTATTAGACTGTTCACATAATGACTTCTTTTCTACATGTTTTTAAAATTTCCAGCAAAATAATATTTTAAGAAAAATAAAGAGTACATAGTAGTAGTACTTTTCCACTTTATTGAAGGCCAAGTTGTATTGCAATAATTTATAAGCAAATTTTACTTACAGTAAATAGTGGTAGAGCATGTTGAGTGCATTGAACAAGTCTGTCAATGTATTCTGGATCCTCTGGGTGCCAATCTCCCGGTGTAAAAGCTAATGCTGATATAAGTTGTGTCAATTCTTTTCTTCCTGCAGGTGTTTTGCCAATTTTGGTCCAAGTAAGCAAATCCATTATATGCTCAAACTCCTCTGCTACAGAATCCTAATGAAATTTAACATTTCATAACAAGTTTAAAGAAATTAAATTATAAGAAAATTCATAGGTAATGCCCATTATGGAATTTATAAGAAACAGTCAATACTAACCTGCAATATTTTTTTTCCTTCTACAATGATGAGTTCTTCACACTCTTTGTCAATAACTTCTCGGCCAAGCTGTTTTACCTTAGTGGCTAAAAACTTAATACATCTTTCCCTTACTATTTCATTTGGAACCTCACTATCAGTACTCTGGTGAATTTGAGAGAAAAGCCCTGTCAGTGTTCCTTTAGGATCATTTTTTAATATAGTAACCAATGAATTGGTTACTACATTGATTTCTGTAGCATCCTCTGACTGTAGAAGTTGGGCAAGTATGTCAGAAATCCGAGTAGTGTGGTCTTTATTATTATTGCACATTGTAGGCAAAGCCTTTATTGCTTGTTTACGAATCTAGAAGAAATTACACAAATTATTACAGATTTTAAAATGTCTGTCGAGCGAGAGTAATGTAATGTAAAATAAACAACACTAACCGCCACGTCATCATCTTCGCAAAGATCAAATTGGGCTTCAATCGCTTGGTCTGCTAAATTTGGGAAACTGGTATAAAATTTTGCTATGAATTGGGACGCCAATCGTTTCTCTTTATCAGAACCTTTAACTGCAGCCAGAATTTCTAAATATTCTTTTTCGTGCTAAAATAAGCGATTTGTTATAAAAATATACACTTAAATTATTTAAAAGCTATAAAGAATATTTTAATTTGAGGTTACCTTTGAAATGTCATCCTTAGCATCTGCAAGAATTCCGTAATTTTGATACAACTTCTCTATATTATCAGCAGACATTTCATTAAATGGTTAAACGATGTATTTAAAATGTTAATGCTTGTAGTATACACTTAATAGTATCAAAGTAATGCTTGGCAAATATGATCAACACAGTAAACGAATTACCGACGCGCACTAAAGACTCAAGTGACAAATCTAAAATGTAAAATCTCGATTCAAATTTCAAGTAATTTTTTGCGAGTAATGTTGCCACTTGTCATTTGTTGATAACCATAGAGTAAAGGGAAGGCGATATGTAAGCAATGAAATAAAAGGGTTAACTAATATTTACATAATATTTTGTACAATTAACCAAGGAATTAATATTAAGAATTATTTAAGATTTTTGTCCTATGACTTTTTAAAATTAATAGTTTTTAAAATTTGAGTTTTCCCATAAAAAAAATATTGGTTGCCTCTGAACTGACATTAACTCTGAGCGTAGGTATGGCGCCCGGGCGTTGACCTTTTAAGCACTTCTTACAAAATACAGAGTATAAGAGGGAGCAAAATTTTTAGTGTTTCGTGTTTTTTGTGTTGCTTATCAATATTTTTAAAAAGTCATAGAACAATCAACAAAATATGTTGTTGGGATTTATGCAGAGAGGCTGCCTGCAAGAGGTGGCCAACTAATTACAAATTACCCGTATACATAGTTCTATTTGCAACTATATCCATTTTTTAGTTTATATTCCTTACCTCAACGGATTACATGATTAAATTAAATTACAGAAGTTTTTATTTTTGAAGTAGGACAATAAATTTAATTAGAAATCATTTAGTCATAGAAAGATTTTCTCTAAAATAAATAATATTCTAAACACCCAAGTAAAAACTGGAAACTGACACTAGTTTAAAATGTATTTTTTTTACTATCAAATTTTAAAAGTTAAATGATAATATATATACGTCGTTTATATTATAAAATAATATATATATAATGTACATATTATATTATATAAACGACAAATAAATAATTTGTAAAACAAACTTTTAAAAATACTGATTAGGTATAGTAGGTAGAGCAGAAGCTGTGTCTGAAGTACCCGGTTACTGCAATGTGAATCTTGAATCACACTTGTTTGATGTTTATCTTGTTTTTGATATTGTGACGGATCGCTTTGACGGATTGTGAATAATTGTGGTCCTTGAAGTTTTTAAACTAGCGAAAACTTGTAAACTTAGTTTATTAGATGCCTAAATTGTATAAATTACCTTAATTGTTTAGTCAATTCAAACTTTTTGAGAAGTAAAACAAAGTTACTTTATTTCATTTTTGTAAAGGAATGTGACGATATCTACTATGTTCCGCTTTTAATCAAAGCAGGTAATTTATTTAATTTATAGGCCTAGCTGTCATAACATTTTTTTTAGTTTGTTTCTAGCCGGCTCGTATGAACATGTACAATAAAAATTAAAAACTGTGGTGTATTTTTTTAATGGTGTTTATTGGGATCTGCTATTTAATAGTTTAATTTCCTTTTAATGAAGTTTCCTCTTCTATGCATTTCCTAAACATTAATTGTATTTTTATTATTTTATGTACTTATT
The DNA here is from genome assembly GCA_959347355.1 of Napeogenes inachia. Classification (NCBI taxonomy): domain Eukaryota; kingdom Metazoa; phylum Arthropoda; class Insecta; order Lepidoptera; family Nymphalidae; genus Napeogenes; species Napeogenes inachia. The sequence goes on from OY365797.1 coordinate 18,409,802, forward strand.
AATTGTAATAACTATTTATTTAAAGGAACAATGGCTTCTGAGGATGATGAAGTAATACGTAAAGCTTTTATGGTTAAAAGATCACAGAACAAGAAAATATTTACACCCATAAATTACAAAGAACGGTGTTTTGTACTCACAAGAAAATACCTAATATACTATGACTCCGATGGACAGGTAAGATCCTAAAGGAATATAAACATATATACTACTGTTAAAATATTTATAACTAAGAAAAGTTATATATGTATATATTTATTATTAATACTATAAGACAAAAGACAAAATACTTTTTTAAACATTTTGATTACTACAAAACTTTAGTAATATTAAAAATACTGGCTAGTTTAAAAAAGGTGAGTTAGATTTAAGAAGTAATTCATTAATCATTATGAATAAAATAAGAACTACATACATCATGGTATAACTACGATGCAATTACATCTATTCCAATTGTTTATAATTCATTAAAGAATTCTATGAATATTCATTTTTTTATATGTATTTGAATACAAGACAGGTAGCACATTTATTTTATGGTATAAATACCATAGAATTATTATACATAGAATTACAGCTATAGGCAGGTCTATGAGTGTCAGTGTCTGACAAATAAAATAAGAGATAATAATAACAGAAGAAGGCAGACCAATACATATCTTTGTCTAATCACACATGCAAGAAACGGAGACAGATAGGTAGCCTCATTTGTTTTCTCTTTTTATTTTGATGCTTACATTTTAGGCTGATGTTCATGCCTTATGTATAATAACTCTATGATAAATACAATTAAGCAGTATCAACATAGACTAAATTAAAATCAAAATTAAATTAAAGTCAAATCATAGATTAAAACAGAGTAAGAGTAAAAAGTTTATATATATTTTTTTTTTTTATGCATCTAAGGATTAAAGGACAGCAATGTGAGAGAGGTAAGCATATGCTTGTAAGTTGTAACATACTTAAATGGAAATTTGATTATCTGTTCTAATTATTGTCATTAGGATTCCAGATAATTAAAAATACACATGATAAAATGTTTGAAGAAAAGAAGTTATTATGTTAGGTGTTTATTTATGTACATACATTTGTGTTTATGTTTGTACATACAAAAAAATGTATGTATGTAGTTAATTTACAATATTTGGTAATTTTCATCATCATCATCAATGCCCCTGCATCATTTTCCACATCAACATTGTATAACTAAACTAAAATAAAAGTTAATTTATATGTCAAATTTTAGTATGAGTTTGACGTCTATAAAGTTACATATTTGATCATAATTGGTAGTCCAATAATTGAAACTCTGTATACCCGAGGGACGGGTAATCAAATTTCTATTGCAGTAATATTAAAAAAATCTTTGTAGTGTTTCTAACTTGATGTCTCCCTATTCATAATGAATTCAGTCTTGTGTTATTAAATAATTAAACATTAATTAATTAATTAGAATTTAATTAATTTTACTATATTATTAGAAGCTAGCAATGTTATCTTTCATACAGCTTATTAGTATGTAGTGTATTTTTGTTATGACTAATGTCATATTGCTTATATTATAATAACATGCATTTCTAAACAATAAATTCATTGATTGTTTATTTATAGTTCCAGTACGAAACCAGGCTGGTAACTTGCATAAAAACTCTTTACATTTAATTAAAAATATATAACAAATGAATGAAAAAAAAATCATTAGACAATTCTAACACAATGTTGTGACATGCTAATTTTCCTTGTGCTATCATTGGCAGTGATCTCTCATATTGAACATTTTGTAGAATTCAGGTGGAATGAAAAATTATATACATATATATATATATATATTTCTAATGCTATTATTATGGTTTTGAAATGACAGACAAATTATCTACTATTATCAAAGATAACAGAATTCTTATTCTTGCAAATCTGTTCTTTTTTTTTTTTTTCATAAAATCATTTTTGATGAGGGTTCTGTGTAATTTAAGCTTAAACTCATTAAGCTGTCTTATGCCTTGTTTATTCATGAATAGTGTTGGTAATTCGATCATGATTCATCATGAGAAGCCATGACATATCGTAATATAAGATTCTTCATCTCCAGCGCTTCATTCAGCCTTCATTTCGATCGTTTTGTTAGTGTATTCAACTAATTAACATGCTGCTTAAATTCAGGTTTCAGGCATGTAGCCGGACAACAATTTTTTTTGATAGCCGTGAGCTTTTAATATAGTCGCCAGCAACTACTAGCATTAAACATACAAATCATATCTTCCAAACTCTGTGGAACAAACTTTTTGGATATAAATACTAATAACTTCTTAGAATGCTGGATAAAAAATAACTTATTGAGTACAAAATTGCAGACATAGAGACTCTTGAGTGTTCTCTTCAAAAAAAATCAAACAGTAAAATCCACTGTAATTTATTTATTAAAAGTCTAGTTGTTATATATATTAGAGTTGATCTGAAATGAACTTCCCCTTAATATCAGACTAGTGTTAAGGGGCAAGATTTTGATTCATACATTTCAAAGTATGAATCGGACTAATTTCAATAGAGGGTTAATACGCGCATGCGCGATTTGGGCGTGTCTTCCATCCAGGGGACACCCGGCAGTTCTTCATCACAGCTTGGCGTTCGACTGTTACACGCTCTATTATATCGGTAATATATTTATATTGATATCAATTATCTTTATTTTATTGACAAAAGTTTAAAATTATATTTTAATTATTGTGTTATTTAGTAATTTTATGATCATCCTACGCAAAACGTCTCTCATCGATAGGATCCGAAAATGGTCTCTGTTTTTAGTGTTTAATTAGGCAGTGTGAGTTTATATTTCTTCCATCTGTGAGTTTCATTGTTTAAATATATTAGTTGATTAGATTTTTTTTTCGGCAATCAGTTTGGGTTTATATAATATATATATAATCTATTTCATTACTAAATATGTTTAATGAAGTTGTGATACATTGAGTAGTCAAAAAAGAATGAATGTTATTGCTACGTGTGTAGAAACTTTAAACTTCGAACTTCCTAAACATCGGAGTGCACTCTGTAATCACATTCAGTGAAGGGTGAGGAGCCCTAATGTATGTGTCGTCACGCCACGGCCCCCTCAGTTCCTGGCGGCTTAATGGAGGGCCCTCTGACACACTAATTGTTTGTAAAAGGCCCTCTCCATAGCGACTTCATTCTTTTTAGTGGTTTTGTCTTTTGTAAAACCACCGCTGTTCTTTTTGAAAACATTGTGCCGTAGTATTTACTGTTTGCAAATTTTTATTTGTTTTTGAGTTTTCCGTTTGTAAAAATTATTTGGCTTTCTTTAATCCGAGTGTTTTATATAATAATTGTAGAGAAGTTGACGATTAAAATAATCCTTTAAATAATGCCATAAATATTTAATATCGTAAACAGTAAGCACTAAAATTTTTACTTATTTTAAAGTCTATATTCATTTTTAAAGAACATACAATATAGCCATAGACAATATAAATCAATAAAAAAATATATCAATCAGGAAACTTAATTACAGAAACCGGTATCTTCCGGTTCCTGCTGTGGATGCGATCCTCTTCCCATTAGGTAATCCTCTTAGGCTATATTACGTCTGCGGTCATGAATATTGGACGCCGCGGCTTACTCTTTGCCTTTTGGATTTAAACATCAAACAGATTAATAAAAACTTTTCAGCTTTCAGTTTTTAAATATTAATAAAGTCTAAGTTATACCTTGTCACCATTTACAGACGTTAATATTTTAATTGAGTGAATATTTTATCATATTTTGTATACCTTATTCAGAAATTAATTGGCTGGATACCGTAAGGTCTTTGCATGTGATGATACAAAAACTGGTTCCAGAGTCATTGACTCGATTTGTACTGATGATTACACCCTTATTATTTTGGCGGTCTTTTATAATATACGTGTGTGTTTTGTACAGTTGGCACACCCTAAGATTTAAGCGCTATTTCATGTACATGTGTGTGTGTGTGTTAATTTAACGTGTGTCCATTAAATATTTTATTAAAATTTCGTTGTCATGTGTCTGTTATATTTTGGTCTTTCATTGATAACTTCAACTGAAAATTAGGATTTAAATTACGAGTTAGATTATTATATAAAAGAGATATTCTCACATTTTTGAAGTTATCAGAAATGAACTGTTGTCAGCGGTTTCTGAATTACTGATTTCGTTTCGTCTGTTCGTAATTTTGCTGAATACGTTTTTAATACTATTTTATTACTATAAAATTTGTAGGTATTATTTTTGTTTTTATAACACATAAAATGTAATATTAATATTGCTTATTATGTCAATATGATAAACAATTTTATTTGTTTAATTAAATCTATTAGATTATCTGTATTATGTCTGAAAGTCTAACAAGTGTATTTAAGTAGTTTATTCAAGAAGGTTAAAAATGTTAAATGAACGTTGAAATATTTAAATTAACACGAATTACCAACCCAAAGAATCACAAAATCTAAATCATTTAAAATATTTCGAAATAGTTTAAACAAAAAAAAAAATATTTATTTGTTTATACAATATTATCACTTTGAAAACATACCAGAAATCACTTGCGTATAAAATAGAAGGATTTTGATATCTTTCAAAAAAAGTCCTGTAAAGACACTTTAAAATTAAAGCTACGAATACTAGCAAATGAAAGTACAGTCGTTAAAAATGCTTCTTTGTTTTAGAAGCGTAAAGAGAGGGGACGTATACCCACTGAAGCTATTCATACCATAGAGCAGGCGCAACTAGGAGAGCTAAGCAAGCAAATACTGGATGGGGACAACGAGAAGAGTCCCTACAGCTGTCCCTTCCAGGTATGAGATATATCACTGGAGCTTTTTGTATCTAGTTAGGTTCAACTTTGATATTGTATTCTCTTAGATGTTACAGATAACACAGTCTAAATTTTATTAGTACGAAATGTTTGAATGTGCTCTATAAATATAATTTAAATTATCTGCAAAGTTCTAAAGCTTTTTTAATAAACAATAGGTACGTACGTATACGAATACCTACGAGCAAGTAATAAATACCGACATTTTTTCTTTTTAACCCCCGACCAAAAAGAAGGGTGTTATAAGTTTAACCTCTGTCTGTCTGTGGGAACGTAGCAGCCAAATTTAAATGTGTTTTTTTTTTAACCGAAAGCTTGGTTCGTCGAGATGGTTCTTAGCTATGTTTGGTTGAAATAAAAGTAGCCGTCTTCAGGATCTGGAGCTTTTATTGGTGCTTGTGAAAGTTCTTATACAATATCGATAGTGAAAACCTGAGCGAAATTAGAGTATTCGTCGGTTCATTTAGTACAACATAGAAAAAATAAAATAATTTTAAAAAGGAGAAAAAAGATCTAAATATAAAAAAAAACAATAAATTAAAAAAGACGTTTAAAAACAATAAAAATAATATTTTTGTGTACTTAAGAAAGTCGTTGCGTCGGGGGACCGCTAAATAAGGAAATAATTTAAAATGCAAGTAAGTCACCAAAACAAATAAGGAAATAACAATACCAAATTGTATAGTCAAAATCCTCATTCATTAGCTCCGAAAATTTTGTAAAATTGTTACCATAGTCAACGTACGTACAACGTTCCCCCGAGGCAACGACTTCAATAAGTACACAAAAATATTATTTCTATCCTTTTTAAACGTCTATTTGTATCGGGATTTTTTTATTTTATTTTTTTTGTACAAATGTGTTCTCTATTTATCGTTGGAAATCAAATCTATACTTAGAAAAATATATATATATAAGGGTGTGTGTATTCTTTCTCGTGCATACGGTTACAAATAGTTAAGTATTGACTCGCCCGTATCCCCCTTTTCACTAACATAAATGATAATTAAAAAACTCTAAAATATTTTATGCTTCCCTTAGATTTTAACTTATCAAGGTCCTAGTAGTTAATTAAATATGTTTTGTAGTTAGTAATATATTATCATCATAGGTGGGATACACGGAACAGAGCACAGACTACACTCTCTATCTGGTTGCGAAGGAACACACTGAGAGATTGGATTGGATACACGCGATAAGGACTGGTGAGAATACTATAGCAATTAATAATATATTTACTTATGTGTTTGTGTGTCATTCTCAAGCAATTGTCACATTATCCAATTTATTAAGTGCTAGATCAATTAGTGTACTAATATAGCATTGAAGGCTGTCAGTGAGTTAGTGCTTTATCTGATTGCTGTTAATTTGATAATGAAATGTGGCCATTAAAAACTTAGTACTAATTATAAATGCTTAAGAAAAACTTAAGAATCAATTATTTGAAAACAAATTTATACTAAAAAATTCTAAATAAAACATTACAATGGTTGGATTAATGTTGAGTTATTCGTGAATTTATCACACATACTTAAATTAAAATTTATGACTTGTATGGTTTTCTCATAAATGTTATTGCTACTAGACCAAATAAAAAAGTATCATCAAAATCGATTCAGCCAACCGAAACTTCAATAACAAACGTACAAACAACAAAAATAAAAACACAGCAGAATTGAGAACCTCCTTTATCGGTTAAAAAAATAATAATAAATGAGATAAGTATTATGTTAGATATATTTATTTCAAATATATATCAAAACATTATAGTGTTCATGTTTTGAGCATTTAATTCAAATTAATAGTTATATTACATGATATACTAGGTAATATAATATAGAAATATATTGAAAAACGTTGAACAAGTCTTGCCTCATGTCCCAGTAACGTATTCCGGTTGGGTAATAAATTATACTCGCTGGACCTAACACTATATTAGTATTGACACAGACATCCAAGCAGACCGGTGAGTCTTGTGATACTTGCACATATAGTTATATATAATGTAATATATAGAATATTATATTTACCCGCCCCGTTGGAGGAGTTAGTTCTGCTCCTAACGTATAACAACGCAATAGGGCTCGGGATCGATTCCCGACAGGGACAGGCCTTTATGTGATGAGCATAGATGTTTGTATTTCTAGGTTTGGTCATTTATTAAATGTGTTCTCAGTATTTCTATGTATTTGTATCGTTGTCTAACACTCTTAACACAAGCAAATAATTTGTTTACTTGGGGGTTAGATCAATGTGTGTAATTTTCCTGTGATATTATTATTTTGTTTTATTAACGGATGTACTATGTATGTGTAAAATCAGAGATTATGAAGAAGGGATGAAAATAATCTAAATAATGGACTTACGATGAATAATAATAATAATAATAATTATAACAATAATGATAGTAATAGTTTATTTGAAAAAAAAAAACAAAGTGTTTATGTGGATGGATATGTCGTTAGAAGTTAAAAAAGAAATAGATGTATTGTGTGAACGATGGTTTAAAGAGTTGAGACGACGCTGACGTGTGAATGGAAGGAAAAACTTCTCTTATCTCTGACTTATAATAAGAGATAATCATGAGAATGATAATTGGTTTGTGTAATGTATTCGATTTAAATAGGAAATTAATAGTCACAGATTTAGTGATTGGACTACTATTGTCTTTTAAATCCCGACCCAAAAAGAGGAGTGTAAGGTGTTATAAGTTTGATCCGTTTATATGTCTGTCTGTCTGTGGCATCATTGCAGCCAAACGAGTGGACGGATTTGATTGCGGTTTTCTTAACCGAAAACCTAGTAGGTCGAGATGGTTCTTAGCTATATTTGGTTTAAATAGAAGCAGCCGTCTCCAAGACATTGAGCATTTGTTAGTGCGGGTAATAGGTTTGCAATATTGATAGTAAATATTTAAACCAGTGAAAATTAGTGTGTTCGTATGTTCATTAAGTAGAATATAAAAACCAGTAACAACTTTAAAATTCAGAAAAAAAACTTTCCGACTTTACAAGCTTATTCGGGTTTTTATTCACGACTCCATTTCCTCGTATCCGCCATACTTTGGGCTAATGAGTGACTACGAAAATATTCAGGCAAAAAATACCGACATAATTGAATACAGTTTCAATATATATATTAATGTATTTGTTATAAATTTAATCTCTCGGTCAATTACTTTTTATAACGCTTTATTTTTCTTAATATCTTTTAAGGTGTTTTTAAATTGATATCAATTTGTTTCCATCATTGGATTCCATGATCTAAGACAGATGAACATATACAGAATGAACTATACAGTTATTAGTCATGACTTTACTTTTTAGGGTTCCATACCCAAAGGGTAAAATCGAAACCCTATTACTAAGAATTCACTGTCCTTCCTAAATTACTTTAATATACATATAACACATAAACAAAATCCAGATAAAATTTTTATTGCAAATATTTTTCTAATATTAATTAAACCCACGACCACCGGGCTAAATAGTCGAAACCACTGAGCCAATCAGTCACAACCACTAAGTCCAAAATTATCAAAATTTTACTTAAAACTGGAGTTTTACGCGAGTTTTTACGAAATATTATTAATAGAACTAAACACATTAATTATTATAATATATAACAAACTATTATTGTTGTATTATTAGCGAGTTGGGTTCAAAGTATTTTTAAACTATTGTTCTGTTGCCTGTTTTTGTTTTAGTGAATACTTTAAATATTTATACTTCATAGTTATTTATTACAACAATGAGCCAAATGGCTGAAAAACATGTTGTTGTAAAATTTATTTTTAATATTTGGAGTACATCGAGTCATTGCTCTGTACCCTAGTTACGATTGTTGATGTTAAGAAAACTATGACAGTTTACCAAATCGTAAAATCAGAACATAATTATTATACACTGTATGAATCAAAATATATATTGATATATTAAAAAAAACTGTTAAGAATTATATTATTTAACATGATTTATACAATGATCCTCAACATATAAAGATAAATATTTAAATATATATTTTTAAATATGTCAATAGATTTTGATTCATAATGTATAATAATTGTATTTTTTGATTTCACGATTTGGTAAACTGTCCCAGTTATTGTAACGTCGAAACTCATACTAGAGGTACAGATTCTTTGATATCTATTTAGTTATTAGAATTAAATATATTATTGAGTAAATTATTATTTTTAAAGATACAAGATTTGCTTTTTTAAAACAGTCAATAATGCAAGTTTTGAACAGAGTTCATTATTTATAACATATTGGTTAATTACAATATTTTTTTAGTTATTATTAAAATAAATACTAAATGATAAATCGTTATTAAATATTTCATATTCCAATTTATATTTGAATTCAATCGTTTTAAATAATCTAACTACTAAATTGAACTAATTAATTAGTTTTAAACTAAACTAATTATCTAACTATTAAAATAAACTAATTAACTAACTAACTATTATACTAAACGAACTAACTAATTAACTATTTAACTAAACTAATTAACTAACGAACTAATTACTTAACTAAACTGACTAAAATAACTTTATTAGTTTTTTGTCCAGATAGATAAAATATTAAGATATATTTCTTGTCAGTTCTGTAATATATGTAAGTTTTTATATTTGTAACCTTTAAATACTACAATGTCATAATATAATAAAGTTATTGGACTTTTTAAAATAATGCATTATTAAATAATGTATTATTTAAATGTATTTAAATTATTACCATACAAGTAGTGGTGAAGGATAATATTTTCTTAATTTAATATCTCTCTTATACAATCAAATTATTATTTATTAAAAGAAAAACAAGTTGATAATGTATGTATTATAAAATCTTTAAAATAACCTGTATTAAACTAGTTTTCTCAGTATCAAGACTATTTGTGTAGTGTGCTGTTACCTGACGATTGAAATTAATAATTGATCTTGAACTATTTTTTAAATATATTTCTTGATTTATAAGTTCCAATATTAAAATGAGTGGGTGTGAAATTATGTAATCTCGGATTGTAGATCGATTATAAATTTCGACTATTCTGTAATATCAAATATAATGGAATGACCTGCTAATGTGAAAGGGTGATTTTATTAAATTAATAGTTACTAACAATTGCAACCAATGTTCTCAATGTAATGTGTATGTTGGTTGGCTAGACACCAGCAATCATAGCCAACTCAGCAAGGGTTGGTGGAGTGTATGTCGAATACCCATCCGTCGAGGGTTACCGTTGACCAAGGGGTGCTAATATTTGAGTATAATATGTTTCACAAACCTAAAAAACGGACACAAAATACACCCAGACTGGGAATAACTATCTTTGGATGATATAAAAAAAAATATTCCGAGCGAGAACCGAACCCGCACCACCAAGTCTTTGGAAGCAACATTGATTATTTGATATTATAGTGTGTATATCGAACACGCGTCGCGCGTCGTACCACCCGGCGGTGTGGTCGGCGAGGCGCTGGGCCTGCTGCGACGCGGAGCGCAAGACCGCGCCGGGGTGCTCCCTGGCGGCGGTGTGGCCGCTACCGGAGCCCGGCCTCGAGCTCATACTGCACGAACATACTAGTGACAACGGGTTATGTGAGTATTACTTTTATTATTATGTATAATTTATATATATTGTTTATTTTTAATTACTTGTATCGCTACTTGGTTTTGGTTTGACTATAATTTTAAGACATCATCGGAAGATGAATCCTCGAAGAATCGGTCAAATAACTCAGAAGTGTATCACTTCCGAGTTTCTGACCGAATCCTCAAACCAAAAACAGGTTGCGACCGAAGTAAGGTTTTATATATTGATATAATATATTACGATTTGATAGAAGAGAATTTTTTAAACTATTTTGTCCTACATTAAGGACCCTGATACAAAAACGTATATATATATATGCAACTGAATTACTGTTTTAAGTGTAATACATATATAAATATTATTGTTCTCTATTTTGATAAGACCTTCTAATCGTCATATTCATGTCGCTATGTTTATCGATGCCCGGAAGCGTCAAACCCAACCCACATAAATTACAAACACATTACTTATGTAGAATATTAAAATAGTTAATTAAAAACGTCTCAGATGTATCCGTAAATTGTGGTAATTTTTACTAATGGTAGCCTAATAAATGTAATTTTATATGATATATAAATCTCGTTTGAGATTCGAAACCTTTGGCGCAGCAGGACAAATAATCAGTAAACGGACAGACCGTTGTATTTATATGTAATTTGTAATTTTTATATACATATACCCTCCTACATATATATAACATCCTAGTACTTAGTTCTAACCATATTTATTTGAATAAAAACTTAACATATTAAAAGAGAAATATAAAAATAATAAAGTGCTCTAATTAGCTTAAGTTGCATGCTGTAAATAGGCTCAGTGCAACTAACTAGTGGAACAGGAAGTGCATACTCCAAGTATAACGCAACTAGATGTGAACTAACGCAACCTACAATAACCTGCCGTATGGAACCTCAAGATATTACCGGATATTACCGGCCCCTTGGTAATAATTACCGTTTTGTGATTAATTATATTACCACTATGCTATTGGATACGTATAAATATATGGATATAAATTCTTTACAGTTTAAAATTTAAATACGAGTATTTGGATACGTGTGTGGGTATAAATTCTTTTGGAGTTTAAATACGAGTATTTTTTATTCTTATTTCGTTTGAGTTTTTTACCGTACCCAAATTTCAATAACGGAACCCTATTACTAAGACTTCGCTTTCTGTTTGTCTGTCTGTCTTCAGAATGTATATGATAAACCGTGTTAGCTAGACCGTTGTAATTTTCACAGATGATGTATTTTGTTGCCGTTATAACAACAAATACTAAAAACAAAATAAATATTCTACGGGGATTTTATACAACAAACATGGTTCTTTTGTTCTATTTTAATAACAGCAACAGATTCTTGTAATTTTTATATAGTCTACACTTCGTGCGCGACTCCGACTCGCACTTGGCCGTTTATTTTATTATTTGTTTCAATACTTTGTTTGAAGTGTTGATACGTGTTTCTATTTTATTTATGTTTACATTTCTTTTAATTTTTATGACTGAAAATAAATAATTATTGTAATGTTTATAAATGCCTTGATTTCTGATCTTTTTAAACAGTTTTAATAATAATTATGCAAATGTTTGTATAGTAGAGTCTAATAATATTGAATGTATTTCGTATACGGTTTGACTCTACGGAGGTGTCGTTGAGGTGAAGTAACATAGCCGAGGATAATAATCTATATTCAATCCGAGATTGAAACTTTACATCGTTTACAAACTCAATATAGAGATGGTTGCATTAATAGGTCAGGAAACGATTAGTAATTATATTTTTGCAACAAAAATTACATCAGAATCGATTGTTAATTTCAACTCATACATTCGTTACTTACTACCCCCCCTCCCCCCTCCCTTCCCTTTGGCAGCGGTAATCATTTAGCATACGGTGGAACGTCTGCTTTTCCCCCTCACTCCCCACGTAAAAAAGCACTATGCATCCATAAGTTTTTTTTTATAATATAAAAAAAAAACGCACTTTTTTTATTCCATTCTATATTTTATAAATAAAGTAAAGGCTATTAAGATATTTATCATTTTAAAAGTTTTAATAATTCGTAATACTGTCAAGGTAGACTTGATTCAATAGAGAGTATGATAATATTATCTAAGTTATTATTTTATTATCTCTATTAAAATTAAAATAAACAATAAAGTTTTACGTTCAATTAATCCCAAAGAAAGTCAAAAATTACTCACAATGTCCCAGTTTCATTTAAATTTAAAACTCACCAGACATTTCCTGAAAGTCGCGTACAAAAAAATAATGATTTATACACGATGAGTAATAGTAAATGGATATATAAAACCTGATTGACACGATCTCATTTTTTAAATCTTCACTCTCACATTTGAAAGTGAAATGTGATTTATAAAGCCAGTTACAGATAAAAAAACAGCTACAGATATTAAGCCAGTTACAGATTATAAAAAAATAGCTACAGATAATTAATTTAAATACTTTAAGAATTATCTATTCAGTTTAATAATATGTTTTTTTTATTTGTACGAAGTCGAATATAAAATTTAAAAGACAATTTTATTCAAATTTATATCGACTTGAATATTAATGGCTAATTTGATTAAAATATTTTAAATAAATTCTGTTTCGCTTCTGAGTATTGCTGTCGTTATTTTGCTGTTGAAAATAAAACCTTATCCTTACCAAAATAGGATCTAGAAAAGCTTGTTTTATAATACCGTAGTGGTCGTCATTGAGGTGTATGTGTCTCCCTTTCGTTCAAATGATATTTTGTACAGGTGTGAGACAGAAAACAAAAGCATGCGCTTGCGCCTCGAATGGTGAATGTAGGCCGAGTACGACCATCTTTTCTGCTCTCACTCGCTTGTCTTGTTGATAAAACCAAGTTCACAATGTATTTTATTTCTTATTAAAGTATTTTTTCAAGAATTTTTAAAAACATTTAATCAATATAGGACTTAAAAAATATAAAAAAAATTAAAGTTAAAAAAAAATTATGTCAAATTTATTTAAATTACAAATAAATCTAAGTTGACTGCCATTCTGACTGTTAGTTTAGCACAGATTCATTGATTTTATTCGTACAAATTTTGTTGCTAAACCACCGATGATAATGCTGCTATCAAATAAATAAAAAAACGCCGATAAAAATCGGTTCAGTAGTTCAGGAGAAGAAGCATCAGGGAGATCGCATTGAAGCTGAAACATAAGCTTCGTTAAATAAAAACGATCATTATAAAAAAAACAATAATTAGATCGTAAATAATTAATAATGGCGTCTTGATTTACGCGGTATAGCTGTATTGTGTAGCCGGCCTTAGTTTCGACACGGTACATTGACACGCACGCCAGTCTGTTGGAGGTGTCGCGCGCGGAAGTCCGGTCGCTAGCTCCCATGTTGCAGACTAAGTCGGCAGACGAACCCATGGTTACCAAGAAGAAATCTAAAATACCATGTCTCTCGCTGTCCGCCTTCCTCCCGGCTCTGGAGGGTACGATCAGTGACCTTTTAATATTAATTTGACCTCGTTTACTTTCATTATTGCAGTCACTTCTTGTCTGGGTCAGGTGTAATGTAATATTTTTGTGTAATTTTGGTATAGTGTTACTGTGGTGTGTGTGTGTGTGTGTTGTAAAATGTAAAGGATATTCGGTTTAATTACTTTACAATCACTGGAATATCGTTACGTTACGAAATAATATATCAGTAATTTATTAATTAGTCTATAATTATACGTTTTTTGTTAATTGTTATTTGAATTTATTAATAATAAGTGTTGTGTAATATTACGGAGTAATATTAAATGAAAGTTGTAAGTTAATTCGCCAATGTAATAATTGTGCCCACGCGCGGTAAAAGTTAATCGTTAAAAAGAAACTTTCACTCTTTTGCTCATTAAGTTGCTTCAATAATATTTTGTTATCAAAAACGTGTACTTTTAAAAAATATATTATTATTAGTTCCACGATCCCCCGCCGTGTCAGTTTGATTCGCTATAAATTGCTTTTATTACGACAATTGTCACGCAAATGTAATTACTACTGTTCATGTATATACATAGTTCGTCTGTATGTACTCAATCCTGTTATATAGTACCTTTAGGTATTAAACATTTTATGTAATAATATTTATATACTTCTTTATAGGCATAACATAACTATTTTATATCCATAATAGATTCATTAGTTTTACGCATTAATACCAAAAACCCAGTAACCGATTTAATCTTTTTAAAAATACATATTAAATTATATTTGGATAATACGTCAAAAGTGCGTACCAAATGTGTAGTCCAAATCACACCATAATATAATATTTTAATTTCGTATAATAAAATAATTTCATTATAAAATTCGTTTATTACAAAATAAAAAGTTATATCACAGGTGGCACTTCTAGTAGAGGTTATATTTAAAACTAATTATTATCTATTTAGTAGCTTTAACTTAAACTGATAATAATCATTTACACCAGACCCACATTTGTTTTCATATGACCGTCGGTAGTCTGTCAGAAACAAAGATATAAGATTATATATAGATAAAGATAATATATAATGATAATATATGTATAATGATAATATAGAGGGTTAATTGTAATTAACGCATCACCTCTTGCAGGCAGCCTCTCTACATCAATCCTAACAACATTTGTTCTACGACTTTTTACAAATCTTGATAAATAACAATAAAATTCGTAGAACAAATGTCGTTAGGATTGGTGAAGATAGGCTACCTGCAAAAGGTGATAAGTTAAGTACAATTTACCCTGTATAGTGATAATATATAATAATGTGTATGGTTGTAGCGGTGACAGCGGCAGTCACCATGCCCGGGGGAGGTGGTCCGCCTCCCGGTACACCTTCAGCGAAGCCAAAGGTAAGTATCGACAGTTCCAGGACTATTTGGTCTAAGCGACATACGGCTAAGACACGCGAAGAGAGTGCTTTTTTCTGATTAAATGATGATTTCCCTAAAAAAAATTGCTTAGACCAAATAGTCCTGTAGCCGGCGATATATAGTTCTTGTATAAGTTTATTTCTTTCGAATTATTTTTTGCATTAATTATTTTTTGGATATAATTAATGTTTAGTTTAATTTATTTTTAGGAGAAGCAAAGGACAAAAGTCGTGGTAGCTTTGTACCCTTTTAAAGCAATTGAAAGCGGCGACCTTTCCTTGGAGAAGGTAATTGTATTTTATAAAAGTATTATGTATGTATGTTTTTATTGAGTAATTATCTCCTAAATATAAATTGCAGGGCGCGGAATATGAGGTTATAGATGACTCTCAAGAGCATTGGTGGAAAGTGAAAGACGAACATGGGTATGCAAACAAACATATTGTATATATGTATATAGTATTAATTTATGTTTTATTAAAATTTGTATTGTTTCAGCTGTGTTGGATACATTCCAAGTAATTATGTTAAAGAAAAGGAAACTATAGGACTACAAAAATACGAGTAAGTGAATAATCTAGAAATATAGCAAATTCAAATAACATATATTTTAGTATAACAAAAAAACTCGTGGTTTCAGAAGGCCACAGTTCTCTTGAATTGACTAACCTTGAAATGATATTGTTATATTTTATTAGCGTTGTAAATATACGCTACTATTTTAATTTAATATATGTATATATATGTATTTAAATGTTATATATATTCATTTACTAAATAGATATTTTTAATAAATTATTTCCATAAATAGATATTGTTTGAAAATGTCGACATTGCAGTTGTATAGTATAAAATATGAAATAATTATTTTTTTAATAATAATAATTATCTTTCAGATGGTATGTAAGCGAGATGTCCCGTCAGCGGGCGGAGTCGTTACTAAAACAAGAAGATAAGGAAGGTTGTTTCGTGGTACGAAACTCTTCCACCAAGGGGATGTACACACTGTCCTTATACACCAAAGTGTGAGTATTTATATTATCAATGACCTTGAAATTACTGCACCGGTTTTGATGAAACAATGACGATTTTCAAATAGAAAATCCTTCCATTTGGAATGTTCTATAACCACTGATAAATATATATCACAAATTTTTGATTTGAACTAGTATAGAATGAAAAATAAACCAATATGTTTAGTCTCGAACCAGTGACTTTTGGTAACCCTGTCACTCTACCAATTGAGCTATTATGCTGCTTTAATTGGTAGAGCAATTAGGCCAGAGGCCATTTCTAACATATTCCCAAAACTCGACAAAAAAATAAAAGATGTGATGAGATCTAAATGGAAATTAGTGTAGCGGCTGATTTACAACCTTGAATTAACAGTTTCTGAAAAAAGATTGATTGATTAATTATTTAATAATTAAATAATTGATTATGCTGTCAGTGGATGTCAAAAAAGAAGTAAAGTTGATCAATCAAAAAAGTCATTTCATGCAACTTTCAGCTCTTGTAGCACACAAAAACCAATAAATTGTCATAAATTGACATGAAAAATGTTCCGTGTTTCCCATTTACGAATTCAGACAATGTAGATCCCTGTCAAGTCTCCCGTGGACCCACCTGGACCACTCTGGGAACCTCTGAATTAGACGGTTTCCCAGAGGTCGCGGGTTCGAATCCCTACTCGTATTGGTTTTTTGTTTCATTACATATTTATTTAAAATTGGAATGAGCTTAACATAGATATTTTATAACCAAGAATTGGTACTATTAAAATAAAACTTACTAGTTCATATTTCTCGAGTTAAAATGTTTTTTTAATATTAATTATATTTGTCAAATCAATGACGAAATTTGTCTGAAATTCAGTGTACATAATCTGTCTCTTTCTAACTTATCTTTTTACTCTATTTTTTCTTTAGGTGACAAAAACCTATCTAGTTTCCAGAATCTATCAAACTTTACATTTAACAAGTTTTTTGGCTATTTAGTTGCATTATATTTTTTTAATCAACCTTTTGTATGTCTGGTTGTTGAACTTGAAATAGTAATTAAAAGAGAACGCTCTCATTATTCAGTGTATATTTATGTTATATAACTTTATGTATTTAGATAAGTTTTGTAATTTTATACTATTAAGCAATTTTGTTTTAATTTACCCAATCATAACAATCCCATTATATTTATGAGGTTAATAATAAATAAATACCTACCTATTGTATTGTACAAATATTGATTAAAAAGTAACTTGTTTTTTTGCGTATCTAGAAGGTACGTATCCCTATTATTAAGAAACTCGTTGTCCGTTTGTCCGTCTGTCTAACTCCAGATTGTTTTTCATGAACCGTGATAGAATACTAAAAATATAATAAAATAGATATTTGACGGTGCTATTCACATAACATTTATGTATATGTTGACTTTAAATATAAATAGTTAAATTCAAATAAAATAAATAATAAAGGGGGTTTCCATACAACAAACGAGATATATAGTCGTTTCTTATAATTGTAGGTAGGGACCCTTCGGGCGCGAGCCCGACTCGCACTTGGCTGGTTTTGTAAATGATGTAAAATTACTAAAGAATAAGCAAGAATTATTGTAGAGACAATTATTTTATATTACTTCATTATTCTAAAATGAATCTACAAAAAACAAAGAACAAAAAAATCTACTAAATGAATTATATATCATAAGTATGTAATAATATATAAAAATAATATATTTTTCAGAAACCATCCTCAAACCAAGCACTACCACATAAAGCAGAACGTGCGCGGAGAGTTCTATCTGTCGGACAAGCACTGCTGCGCCAGCATCCCCGACCTCATCAACTACCACAAGCACAACAGCGGAGGACTGTGCTCGCGGCTCAAGACCACGCCCTCGGACCGACCAGCACCACCCACCGCCGGCCTCTCACACGGTACGAGCTAATGGACCCCACGGGTCTAATTATACTGGTTGATTTTTATAGTGTTATAACTTCAATTCCGTGTGCTAATATTGATATTTTTGATAGGCATATTTGTTAACCGATATTCATTAAGTATTCAAGTATAAAAGACTAAAAATATATTTTAAGACATTAGTGTCGGTAGTGTCATCTTTTCAATGTTTATCTATACTGCAAAGTTAGAAACATTGGTTAGGATTTTTGAAAGAAATCTAATAGATGTCACCACCGTCCCGATAAAGACGATCACATATAGAATGCTTAATTCACCGAGACGGACAGCGATACGGTAGCTCAATTGGTAGAACGACGGGACGGTTTTCAAGAGGTCACGGGCTCGAATCCCTGCCCGTATCGGTTTATTTTTCATTTAGACTTAAAAGACCAAAAACTAATAGTAGTAAAAAATAATAAATAATAATAAATAATAATAAGTGGCATTATTTGGAGTCGAATAAAGCTAATATAATGGAAGAAGTGGTGTTATGTACAACATTGTAATGCAGACAAGTGGGAGATCGACCC
Organism: Napeogenes inachia; assembly: GCA_959347355.1. NCBI lineage: Eukaryota > Metazoa > Arthropoda > Insecta > Lepidoptera > Nymphalidae > Napeogenes > Napeogenes inachia. The sequence goes on from OY365797.1 coordinate 18,428,628, forward strand.
GGTGGAGCTGGTGCTGCTGGAGGAGCTGGGCGCGGGGCAGTTCGGCGTGGTGCGGCGAGGACGCTGGAGGGGCAGCACCGACACCGCCGTCAAGATGATGAAGGAGGGCACCATGTCCGAGGACGACTTCATCGACGAGGCCAAGGTCATGACGTGAGTGCTCCACTTATTTGCATTTTTACCAATCAGATAGCTCAGTGGGCAGAGTCACCGAGTTGGACTCTCCGAGATTATGGGTTCGAGTCCTGTCTGTGTTGATATTTTTATTCTATACTTATTTAAATTATTATTATTTGCTGTTTCTTTCTCTGTGTGATCATTTTAATTTCCTGATATTTTAATTTTGTAAGCTTACTCTACTCATTTTTAAATATTGTTTTAACTATATTTTAGTTATCTTAGAAAATATTATTTTTTATATATATTTTTAAGTATCAATAAATACAAAAAATAATTTTACATTTTATACAAACGAAACATATAATAAAAAAATAATTAATTTACATGAAATAATTTTCAGAAAACTACAACATCCAAACCTAGTACAGTTATACGGCGTGTGTTCCAAGCACCGTCCAATATACATAGTGACGGAGTATATGAAGCACGGGTCCCTCTTCAACTACCTCCGTCGGACCTCTCCGGACCAGCTCGGACCCGCCGTGCTACTAGATATGTGTATACAGGTTTATATGTCTTTATATATATCATTCTACTGTATGCTCGTAACTGACAGTGCTGGACTGGTTTTGATGGTAATTTAGTGTGTTCGATCGGATAGTTGAAAGACTAAGATACAGGACAAGGTCTGCTCTGTAGGCTTGTCATATACATGAAGTGCTGGACTGGTTTTGATCATAAGTTTGTGTTTGATTGGATGGATGGAAGACAATAATACGGGACAATAAGCCTGTTCTGTTTGCTGGTCACTTTGATTGTAAATGCTGGACCGATTTTGATGATAATATTATAAACAAACATCCCCAGGGATCACACATTTAAGCTTGATAAGTATTACGAACTGACCAACGAACTGTCCAGGAATAAATTTATAGTTAGTTAGTACGCGGTAGAAGTAGGAGCGACAGTTATAACAGCAAAATCTCTCTATAACTTACTTAAAGACCTTGGCCTTTCTAGAACTAGCATCGCTTCAATTCTAGAACGTATTTTAAAGCCGGAATTAGTAGGTTCTTTACGGAGAGGAGTGTAGACAGTGAAGGCGAGCGTGTTTGCGCATCATAAAGGGGCCTCTTAAACCTACTTCAAGTCCCAGGCACTGTTTGCACTACTCTCCTTGCAACGCGAGGGACCCGGCACCCGCACGGTGAATACATGGAATGCTAAGAAGCTTCGTCTTGTACTATATGCCAATTAAATTTAATTAGAGTCCAGAATGGCAGTGTTTATAAATGTTGTGCTGTTAGATTTTTCTCTTGACTAAAAAGACTTAATTTAAACTCAAACTAAATAATTTCAGGTGTCTAAAGGAATGGCGTATTTAGAAAGACAAAACTATATTCATCGGGACCTGGCAGCGAGAAATTGTTTAGTGGATGATGCTAATGTTGTTAAGGTAACGTTCCTTATAATTGCTATAATCTCTCATCAATTTATTAATAAGTTATTTTTTAATATAAAAAAAAATCATACACATATACAGGGTTTTTTTTAATTGATTGGCCACCTCTTGCAGGCACGTCTATATAAATCCCAAGAATATTTGTTCTAGGATTTTTTACAAATCTTCATAAACAACATAAAAAAAGAAACAAAAAATGTTTGTTCCCTCTTTTACTTATTACTCTGTATTTTGTAAGAAGTGCTTAAAAGGTCAACGCCCGGGCGCCAAACCTACGCTCAGAGTTAATGCCAGTTCAGAAGCAAAAAAAAAAGATAAACACAAATAAAAAAAAGGAAGTACAATAGACGGCCTTATTGCTAAAGAGCAATCTTTTCCAGTCAACATTTGGGTAGAGAGTATTATTGTGGAATAAGATTTTTTTACAAGAAATAATGAATATACATAGTTTTTATTTCAAGAAATAATGAATATACATAGTTTTTATTTCAAGAAATAATGAATATACATAGTTTTTATTTCAAGAAATAATGAATATACATAGTTTTTATTTCAAGAAATAATGAATATACATAGTTTTTATTTCAAGAAATAATGAATATACATAGTTTTTATTTCAAGAAATAATGAATATACATAGTTTTTATTTCAAGAAATAATGAATATACATAGTTTTTATTTCAAGAAATAATGAATATACATAGTTTTTATTTCAAGAAATAATGAATATACATAGTTTTTATTTCAAGAAATAATGAATATACATAGTTTTTATTTTAAGAAATAATGAATATACATAGTTTTTATTTCAAGAAATAATGAATATACATAGTTTTTATTTGAAGAAATAATGAATATACATAGTTTTTATTTCAAGAAATAATGAATATACATAGTTTTTATTTCAAGAAATAATGAATATACATAGTTTTTATTTTAAGAAATAATGAATATACATAGTTTTTATTTCAAGAAATAATGAATATACATAGTTTTTATTTTAAGAAATAATGAATATACATAGTTTTTATTTCAAGAAATAATGAATATAAATAGGATTTATTTTCAAGAAATAATGAATATATATATATATATATATTATTTATTTTCCAGAAATATTGAATATACATATTTTTTTTCAAGAAATGATGAATACACATAGGGTTTTTATTCAAGAAATAATGAATATATAGATAAAGAAACTATAATACTGAGTAATAATATGTATAGATATGCATATTTATATAATACTATAAATATAAAGGATCTATCCATGATCCATCCATAACGTCACACTAAAATAACGGATTATAACGAAATTTAATTTAGAATCCTATTATCCTATGAAATAAGATAGTTTATATATTGTATGACTATGATTGTGTTGATACTAATGAATGTTACAAACAGGTTGCAGATTTTGGCCTGGCTCGATATGTACTCGATGACCAATATACAAGTTCTGGCGGCACCAAGTTTCCTATAAAATGGGCTCCGCCTGAAGTACTTAATTACACGCGATTTTCATCCAAATCAGACGTTTGGGCTTTTGGTAAGTGAATTAGAAATTTATCAAGTAGCATGCTATTATAGCTGACATACTCAAATTTAAATGGAACAACATTTTTCATTATGAAATGGAGATAATAGTTTATTTTTGAAATAATTGTTTCAGGCGTGTTAATGTGGGAAGTGTTTACCTGCGGCAAGGTACCGTACGGTCGAATGAAGAATACCGAAGTGGTCGAGATGGTTCAGAGAGGACAGGTCTTGGAGAAACCTAAGGGATGTTTAATTGAAATATATAATGTAAGTGTTATACATCAAAACTATCACATAATCTTAAAATCAAATATTTTAATATAACTTCAACATCCGACAGGTGATGAAAGCCTGCTGGCGGCACGCGCCTGAGGAACGACCATCTTTCCGAATGCTGAAGGAGGACCTGGCCTTGGTCGCACAGAAGGTGGTGACCGATTGACTGCGCCTGTTGCTGCTGTTGCTGCGCTCTCCCGCCCCCAGCCCCGCGCCCGCCACCCCCTCCTCCTCCTCCACCACCACCACCACCACCACCCTGCCGCGCGCGCGCCGCGTGCACGCCGCCTCGCCAGTCTGACTGCGGCAGCGCAGCCGACTACACGCAGATTATATATATCGACAGATATAAGAGTGGGTTTCGAAAATTATTCATAGGTCTATAATATTGTATGTGTACTGTTGACTGCGACGCAGATTATCAGATCTAAGTGTGGAAGCTCAATGCAAAGAAGTCTGTGATAAAATTTGATGCAATTGTTGTTGCGGAACATATTTAAGTACATAAAATTAGCGATGTGTAGTAAATTTTTATTGTCATCTACTATGTTTGAAGTAGCGTAGGTAAGTATATCTGTTAACGTGAGAGTCTGCGTCGCATTTTACCACATTAACGATTGTTATATTTGTTAATATCAATGTGTCTTAGATAACAAGAGCGGCAACTCGGTCACCATCTATTCAATTCTAGCATTTCCATTAAAAACCATACTTTTTTAATAGAGTTTTTACCAAATCTTGATTGTGTAGTGTAAATATTTCATAGTAATATTAGGCGTCTGCTTAATAGAGTATTTCAAATCGATAATATAAAAACTTTTTGATACATAACTTAGTGTGGGATTAGGAAAGAAGTTTTTATATCCAATTTTTCATTATTTTTTGTTACATTTCGGTACTTTTTATTCGCTGCATTTCTAGTCTGTTATTGTTGGTCAATAAACTTTCTCTTTTTCATTTAAATTTTTAAATGATATGATTATGGCTAAAAAAGTAATCTTATTGACAATGAGTGAAATCTTAGAAGATGAAGTTAAATTAATAATGGTCTTGTTTTCATCTCGTTAAAGTATTATTAATATTAGTCAACTTATTCTAATATTAAAATAAAATAATCTAACGTAATCTCAAGATTGATTTAAGGCCAAACTGATTTATAAAAAATATATTTAAGTACACAATTAACACTTGACATTCCATATTAAAGATTTCATTATAAATTGTAAATCTACATTGTTCATATAAAAGTATGAAAATAATGAAATATTAATAATTTATATCGTCCAGATAAATAATTAATCATGAATGCTAAATGCTAAGTAGAAGCGCGTAGGAAGGAGAGGAATGGGTTGGGCAACCAGTCAAACCGTCCACTGCCAAGGCCGACCGTTTAAAGACAGATAATGTCAGATAATATAAACAATAAATCTATATAAATATATATAGCAATCTATTAATATTAAGATTTGATGACGTATAGCAAATTATTCCAGCTGTACATTATGTCTGATATATCTAGTCGCGATGCCTATTTTATGCACATGGTTTTAATTCAATTTAATATATATTAGCACCATTATAAATTCGCATATCGTTACCGGAAGTAGTTATTATACAATTTAGTCAATAGATGGTTTATTACATTGACAGGGCGAATGGCGGGAGTTTTGTGTACCTCGTGATCTGAGAGTTGTATCAGAGAGATAAAATAGATATCATAACACATTATCCATTGTACCATTTATTTTCTATTACCACATGATAGTACATTTAAGATTTGGTACATAGTTTTTAATTATACATTACTCATGACTATTCATAAACCCGTATTCACAATATAACAAAAGAAGCAACCTTTAAAATTATATAAGGTTTCATATAAAATGCATTTATACAACATATTGCCTGTAATAGTTATGGCAACACTTACTCACACACTATCAATTCGTCACAAACATTCCTATATATAAAAATATATATTAATGTGATTTAAAACCCTAGTCATATATTAGCTGACAAATCATTATAATACAAGTGAATTAGTTAATGATTTAGAAAAACTTTTTCAATTTTACTTATAACTTTGAGAACTTAGGTGTTCCAAATAATGCGCTTCAGAGATGATTTTAATATCATTCCTTCCATCGTATCTTATCACTGATATTATTGTCATGCATATCATTAACATATTACAGTACATTCTAAAATCTAGACCGACTAAGTTAGGATTTACTATCTTTTTAACCTTAATGTCTGCTTTGTGTACTATAAATGACGCTTAAATTACTATGTTTAGCTGTTCATTTACAGCCTAATTCTTCAGTTACATTAAATCCATTGTAAATTGATAGCATTTTACCTAAATTAGCTCATTTTACTGAAAATATAATTCATCACATTTTGACACTAAATGTGCCAATCATTATTTGTATTGAAATTATGTAGATTAATTTTAAGTTAATTGCGACTGAATAATGTTACTTTTGTTTTCGATATTATGTATTCTTATCAACTTTCTAAGAATTCATTTTATACGTATTTATTATTATTAATAGTTATTAATAATCATATATTCTTAGATATTATTAACTTTGTAATCTATAGTTGAGTATTGTTTTAAGTTTAGTATTTTGCTGTGTTAATATGCTATTATTATTTACATTTATACCGTCATTTTTAGTACAATATGAATAAAACTATGCAAATTTTGATACTTAGTTATAAAATATTTTGCTTTGGAATTGTACAGCATATAATTTGTATACATAATGGTTTTGTAAGTAAATACAATATAGAACAGTGGTGTTTTATTTTAATAAAACTTTTCAGCAGCAAGGCGCGGAAGTATAACAACCACCAAACGATCTGTAGAATTCGTAAAAGAAGGCCCCAAAGAATCAAAACCGAAACCTTGTTATATTTTAGACGCGGCTCCTGATTGGACTCTCATGATGGACACGTATAAAAAACAAACTGTCCAGGAATAAATTTATAGTTAGCTTGTACGCGGTGGAAGTGGGAGCGAGAGGTATAACAGCAAAATCTCTATAACTTACTTAAAGATCTTGGCCTTTTTAGAACTAGCACCGGTTAATTTCTAGATCGTATTTCAAAGGCGGCATTAGTAGGTTCCAAATTGGGTTAGGTAGGGAGAGGAGTTTAGATAGTGGATCGCAAATCCCAGGCACTTTGCTCTCCATGCAACGCGATGGGAAATCTATGAAATGATAATAAGCTTTGTCTCGTCATCTGTGTAAGCCTGAAGGAGATTTAGTAATTGTTCATACATTTAGTTTTACGTACGAGATAAGCCCTGATATATTTTTTAAAATGAAGGGAAAGTGATCCATATAATTGTTTTCGTGAGCGGATTAATTCTTAGCGTTTGTTGCATTATTACGGCACAAGATGGACAGATTCATCATACATAGCGTATACAGAGGCCCCTGTATGTTTTAATATATGCAACCCACACCTAGCCAGAAGTCATTAAGAAACACGCTGAGCCGAGTACCTCGCTGTGTTTATTGCCACATCTTCTCCTGAGATCTTTCTCCAGTTGAGTTCCTTTTGAATAACATATTCTACCTCTTTTAAACTTTTGTATGGTACAATAATAACAAAAAATTAAAAAGAATAAAATATCTAACATGAACAATTTTGTCGTACAAAAACCAAAACAGAACCCAATGCCCGCTGTCAACCCTCACGATCAGCCTGAAAACATAGAAAACAACAACATCAATATATAACAATTAATAAAGGCCCCTCCCACCCTTCATCTCCCACTACAGTTGGTCACCGCGGGAGAATTCGACCACAACCCTCCAGAAAACCTTACCAGGAACAGAAAAATTAAGAACGATCTATTTCAAGTTGCAACATATAATGTGAGAACTCTATCAACAACTTATCGTTTAATGGAACTGATGAACTCTCTAAAAAACACAACGTATGACGTAATCGGTCTTTCTGAAATCCGGCGTGTCGGCACATCAATCCAGGAATATGGCAATTTCAAATTTTGTTATACAGGAGAAACACAAGGTTTATATGGCGTTGGTTTCATTGTAAAAAAATATCTCAAAAGAAGCATCGTCGGTTTTCATGGATTATCAGAACCAGTAGCTCTTTTAAAATTAAATTTAAATGGATATCAATTAGATATACTGCAAGTCTACGTACCCACAGAGGCTTCAAATGAAGACGAGTTGGAAATTTTCTATAATACCACTAATAAAGCTTTAGCACCTCAGGCAAGAACAAAATAGTTATGGGCGGCTTTAACTCAAAAAAAGGGCTTCCTAGACCAGAAGAAAGCCTGATAATGAAAAGCCACGGATATGGCATGAGAAACAGTAGAGGTACGCGCCTGATAGATTTTGCATACGAGAACAAACTGAGTATTTTGAACACCTTTAAAAAACTCAAAAACCGAAGATGGACCTGGAGATCGCCGAACGGAAAAGCAAAGAACTAAATTGATTACATATTGTCAAATCTAGCCAAAAGTGTTCAAAACGTGCAAGTCTTAAATGTAAACCTAGCGCAATATCAGCATATACCAGAAAACTCATGGATCGAAACAAACAACTACACGAAATAAAACCTAAAACTAGAACACAGAAAAACGAACTTAAAGCTTTATATAAACTCATAAGTAAGAACATAAAGAGAGACTACATGCACCACCGTTCTAAAATCATCGAAAAGCATATAAATTCTACTGGCAGTATTAAAAAAGCATATAAGGAGCTAAATACTCACAAGTTATGGATTAAACAACAGACAGACTATCACATAACAGAACCGATATTATGAACATCGCAACTAATTTCTACAAAAATCTGTATGATTGCCAGACCCAAAACTCTACAAATATATTTGAAAGCACAAAACAACTGGCAAGAAACATTTCACAGATAAAATAATAAATTACTAACGAGGCTTTAAAATTAGGCTGTGAATACTTAGCACTCCCTTTGAAGCGGTTATTTAACACTATTTTGGATTCAGGCACCACACCTTTACAGTGGTCAGAGTCGACCATGATTCTACTCTACAAAAAAGGCGATCCTACTGATATAGGGAACTACTGTTCGATCTGTCTGCTGCCAACACTCTACAAACTTTTTCATCTATAATAGAAATGAGGATTAGTAAGAGTTTAGACAAGCACCAACCGAAAGAGCAAGCTGGTTTTAGACGTGGATATTCTACAATAGATCATATCTACGCAATCGAGCAAATTATTGAGAAATATAGCGAATATCAGAAACCACTATATGTAATGTTCATTGATTACCGGAAAGCCTTCGACACTCTTCTATATGGACCGCCTTAAGCTCACAACACGTTGAACACAAATATATAGAACTCATAAAGCATTTGTACAACAACTGCATAAGTAGAGTTACATTGAGATGATATATAGGACCACCGATATCCATAAAGAGAGGTGTAAGGCAAGGCGACCCGTTATCTCCGAAATTGTTCATGGCGGTACTAGAAATGGTATTTAAGAAACTAAATTGGGAAAGAAAGGGGTTGAATATTAACGGCAAATTCATCAGCCATCTTAGATTTGCCGATGATATTATTTTATTATCCGAAAGTGTTGCAGAGATTAATGTTACACCAACTAAAAGCTTTGAGCTACGAAGTGGGCTTAGAAATAAATTTAAATAAAACAAGAATTATGTCCAACAGTACAAAACACACCATACACCTTGACCAAAAACCACTGGAATACGTAGATAACCTTGGAAAACAAGTCTCTTTTGGAAGTCAAAACAATGAACAAGAAGTTGAAAGAAGAATTTCAGGCGCATGGAGAAAATATTGGAGTTTAAAAGAAATACTGAAGGGAACCATACCTATGAATTTAAAGAAAAAAGTAATGGACACATGCCTGCTTCCCTGCATCACCTACGGTTGCAAAACGTGGAAATACACGTTACGCGTAAGGAATTAAATCAGATTCTGTCAAAGAAATATGGAGAGAAACGTTACAAATGTGAGAAAAATACAAAAAATCCCACACACTAACATACGGGAAAAGACTAAAGTTATAGATGCATTAAATTTCTCGCAAAAGTTAAAGTGGCGATGGGCAGGCCATGTAGCCTGAATGAACAACAACAACAATGACCGTTGGACTTCGAGAGTGACGTTATGGCGGGGCCCTGCCGGTATAAGAAAAAGAGGAAGACCTGTAAACCGTTGGGATAGGCGACATAATAAAAACAGCTAGAATAAATTGGAAGACAATTACCAAAGATAAAGACAAATGGAAAAGTCTGAAGAAGGCCTTCACCCTCAAATAAGAGGGGTTCTTGCATGCCTGCATGATAATTAAAGGAAATTCAATAAAGCAAATCTAATAAATCTTATACTCATTTTATAATCTAATTAATATTATACCCAATATTACATTACTTATTTAATTACTACCTAATACAAATTTAATATTTAATTACTAATAATTACCAAATTAATACTCATTAATACCCATGGTGGAGGTACCCACGATGTATCGATTTCCATACACCGTCGACAAAATTTCATTCATATTTTTTTAAAACCAGATTCTTATGATTTGTATTTGGAATGGTATTGTAGTCTGTGGCGAAAAGTACTATTATAAATGTCGGCGTTAGGAATCTATCATATCAAAAAGTTCAAAAAACTTTCTAAGAACCTCAGTGGATTTTCATTGCTTGCGGTCAAATAGTAGAAAGTAGAAACGGAGCTTTTTCTAGGGAGATTCGGACAAGAGATGAGAATAGTACCTACTTACATAATTATAGATTTGAATGTTGTTATAATGTTTATATGCATTCAGTTTTTTAGGTTCCGTGAATAGATTCTAGACAAATATGTTGTTTGTGTGACATACATCTATTTTGAATTGTCTATGACCCCTAATACGAGTATTGACGTTACGAAAACTATGACAGTTTTCGAACCGACGCGTCACGCGAAAAGAGTTTTATAGTTCACAATAACTTCGTACATGTTATTTGTTATTATGCCTTTACAATATACTTTACGTATAAGAAGAAATATCAACATACCCAGCATTTGAGTGTTAACTGACAGTTGGGACAAAGTTTTGTCTAGTTTTAAACGACATTTTATTATAGTTTCTATTTAAAAAATGAAGACAAGCTCGACACAATTTTTAAAATTGTTAGAATGCATGGAGAAGTAAGTACAATTAATACTATTATAATAGATACTAAACTAAAAATTATATGTGTTTATTTATATATTTTAATGATTAGAAACGGAGATCTCAACAAGACGCCTGAGGGGCCCTACGGCCGTCTTAAAAATTATGAGAAATGGACAGAGCTGATAGAAGTCCTCAATATGGATACTAGCGGAGAAAGAAAAACTATGGATAAGTGGAAAAAAGTATGACACCTTTATTTCCTGTCACATATTGCTACATAGTAAAACCTTATGACTGCCATTAATTGACTGCATTTCCTTTGCATATTATAGGTTTGGAGCGACTTAAAAAATAATACCAAGCGCAAAGCTGCCAAAATTCAAAAGTCTTTCATTGGTACACATGGACCATTTACTAAACTGGTTTTAACAGACCTGGAGCACCGGGTTCTCAAGGTCATTGGGAGCCGGGCTTCTACAGGTCTGATAGAGTTTGAAGAAGCCAATTCTGAGGTATGATTATGTAATATAATAATTTTATTAACTTATTGATATATTTTTCTATATTTTTAGACCTATACAAGATTCAGTATCTATTGTAATTTTAAGGTTTTTCTGCTTAAATGTTTAATTTTTAAATTAATGATAACTTGTTAACTTCATGTATAAAATTTATTAATTGGAAGCTTATGTATATGTTTCAGTCCCCAAAGTTGTTACTAACTCCGGCCTCCACCACATCTTTAGATACCAAACCAAATTTAACAATGATTGATGTTGAAAATTGTAAGTTGTAATTTTAGAATGTTTTATACTTAAAAATACATGATTATTACAGTATAGTATAGTTGATCCAAGCTATAGACAATGTTAAATTATTATATTTTCATTAATATAACCAAAATTGGAGGACATTTCATAACTTTGATGTTCACTTAATACTAATACTAAATAAATTGATTATCTGGTTTAATTGCTTAGAATAGATACCTTGTTTATATTATTCAATTCCAAATGTTTTTAGCACCTAATATGTATGACAGCACGGAACATTATATATCACCTGAAATAGAAATATGTTCCGATACATCTCCCGAAGCCGAAATAGCCGAAAACACTATATCGCCGCCCTCTTCACGCAGACGTCGCCTTGTTCGCCAGCGCTTAACTTCGCGGCGTGGTTTTCAGCGTAGCCCTCGTGTGGATACAGCTACGCGGCGTTTTCTAGCTAGCGACGAGCGCTGGCGAAATCTTTTTTCAGAGCTTGCCACTGAGCACCTGCGATTGCGAGAGAGAGAACTCGAACAGCAGGCTCAGTGGCAAGCTCTTTTTTCCCGATGTTTAAATTGCGTTGAATCATTTTTAAAATAAAATATTTGTTTAACTGTTGTTTTTTTACATTCTGCTTTATGTTACAAATTAATTATGAAATTTGTGTATCTATTTAATATACAAAGAAATTTTGCAAACATACATATGTAAAAGATTTTAATAATAATGTAACGTACCGTAATGATACTTGTAATTATATTAGAACTTGTTTGTCAAGTTATGCTTGTTAAATATTAAAAAAAGGATATTAAAAAATTGGGCAATTTGAAGACTGAGACTCCGGCCAGTTCCCGGAAGCTGCAGGTTCGAGTTAGTGTTGACGAGTTTTTCGTTATATATACCTATATAAATTATATTATTTGCTATAGACTCAAACCTGCGAGGATTTAATTTTTGGATTGATTTTGTCATTCCAAATCGTCGTCTACATAGTCGCCTACCGTAGCCTCCCTTATTTCAAAGTTCGATGTTACCTCTCACTGATATTTCTTTGGCGAGTTCAAAAATACTATATAGTATTAGTTTTCTTCGAGTTTAAGGTAACAACTTCTGATTGCTATGCTAAAACGAAGCACTATTCGAAAACTCCTACAGTTGCGTTTTTCTCAAATTTCGAACCGTCTTACTCTTTCAAAGATTTCTACTACGCATACTATATTCGTTATTGTTAACTGCATGTTATTGTAAACTATATGTTATTGTTAACGATATGTTATTGTTAACGATATGTTATTGTTAACGATATGTTATTGTTAACGATATGTTATTGTTAACGATATGTTATTGTTAACGATATGTTATTGTTAACGATATGTTATTGTTAACGATATGTTATTGTTAACGATATGTTATTGTTAACGATATGTTATTGTTAACGATATGTTATTGTTAACGATATGTTATTGTTAACGATATGTTATTGTTAACGATATGTTATTGTTAACGATATGTTATTGTTAACGATATGTTATTGTTAACGATATGTTATTGTTAACGATATGTTATTGTTAACGATATGTTATTGTTAACGATATGTTATTGTTAACGATATGTTATTGTTAACGATATGTTATTGTTAACGATATGTTATTGTTAACGATATGTTATTGTTAACGATATGTTATTGTTAACGATATGTTATTGTTAACGATATGTTATTGTTAACGATATGTTATTGTTAACGATATGTTATTGTTAACGATATGTTATTGTTAACGATATGTTATTGTTAACGATATGTTATTGTTAACGATATGTTATTGTTAACGATATGTTATTGTTAACGATATGTTATTGTTAACGATATGTTATTGTTAACGATATGTTATTGTTAACGATATGTTATTGTTAACGATATGTTATTGTTAACGATATGTTATTGTTAACGATATGTTATTGTTAACGATATGTTATTGTTAACGATATGTTATTGTTAACGATATGTTATTGTTAACGATATGTTATTGTTAACGATATGTTATTGTTAACGATATGTTATTGTTAACGATATGTTATTGTTAACGATATGTTATTGTTAACGATATGTTATTGTTAACGATATGTTATTGTTAACGATATGTTATTGTTAACGATATGTTATTGTTAACGATATGTTATTGTTAACGATATGTTATTGTTAACGATATGTTATTGTTAACGATATCTTATTGTTAACGATATGTTATTTTTAACGATATGTTATTGTTAACGATATGTTATTGTTAACGATATGTTATTGTTAACTATAACGTATTCGTTTTAGTTAACTATAACAGACTAGGGGCACAGTTCCATGTGTGGCTGGACTTGCTTGTTATACACTGCGAAGCTTTGGTACGACGAGAGGTACTGCCTCGCTATGTTCATCACTTCCAGTTTTTTCGGGGTTAATTTTCTCGTTCTCCAGGTGACCATGAAACTGACTGCCATACACGTAACGATGAATGTTGGGGATATATAACATGTAATTGGTAGACTGAGGAAACATTTTTGGGGATAACACGCAGCCTTGGAGAACAACAGCGTTCACAGGCCTAGTGTCAATGTTTATCAATGCCAGTGCACTTAGATGGAGAATTGGAGAAGGAAGGAAGGAATTCAGCTTTCGGAACCTCCCAATAACCATACGAAAAGCTGAGGTATAATCGTTTTAGCAATATTCTAAGACTACCTACCTAATATCCTTTTTAAACCTCTCCAGACAGTGATGTGCTATCGTCTAATGACTAGCTTGTCGTTCCTACCTACTAAATCTGATCAAACGTACGTTTCAAATGTTCTACTTTTCATGGATAAACAAAAATTGGTTTCGACAAACTTGATCGTAGTTTTAAACACGAATGAAACCCTATTCAGTCCGTTCCGTTTCTTTTAATTTTATTATTAATAATATTCTTTAATTTACGAGTTTTACGGTATATTTATTAAGTTTTTTTTTGTATTTCAAATGATGTTTTAAATAATTGATGATCAAATTTTTTCCTCTAAAAAATATTTAAAATACATAGTATTTTTGAAATACCCTGTATTATCTATTTTATATAGGTATTATCTTAGGGATATTATCTAGTTAAGAATATAATATACATTTTTAAAATATTAACATATTATTTATTTTAGATAGAGTAACAATAAAAACAACAATCATATTATGAACATGAAATTATTAAAATAATAAATTTAAGTGTAACCAAATGTCTTAAAATATGCAAAATTTAACTATTTTAATGTATACATACATACACCCCAAATGGCAACTTTGATTGAGATAATAATTTTATTCCCCATAATACTACAAGTATTATTATTGAAATCAAGTATTTTTGTGTTGATTTATACATTAGCAATCTAGGATGAAGTTTAACAAAAACTTCTCCATGTATTTTAATTCTTTTAGAATAATAATCCCATTTTAATCTGATTTTATTATTTAGAGGAAATAGTATATAAGTATATTATAGAAACAATGTATTAGAGAATAGTACATTTGATGCTTCTTTCAAACAAAATACTAACATTCATTAAGACTAGCAACATATCTTTGTAAGATTTTTACAAAGTTAAGTGTTAAGGAATGATATTTTTTTATTATGTTGGTACAATCTTAATTTAGGTTTACTTATATAATAAAAATAAAATAACGACTAGAAACTAATAATCTTATGGTAAGTTTTGGTTGAAACTAGAAATCAATAGACAGGCTTATTTTTGTTTAAGTGATCTAATGTTATTAATTTATTTCAAGTTTTTTTTTTATTTACAGCAAAGATACTTAATTTTGTTATATATGTATATTTGATCTGATTAAATATTATATGAATAATCACTGGCAATAAACCTTGCTATTGTTCCCATTCTATTAAAAACATAGTAACTTATATAATGTTAAACAAACTTAGAGACAAAATGACTGATTTATATAAATGATATATAATACAACTATGTATGAAAAATATATATATGTATGTTTAGATATATAATTAACAATAATATAAAGATCAGGTGAATTAAAAGTACTCATAATTCACTGTTGGTATTAATGGTAGCTAGCTATTATTTAGTTAGAGGTCAGTAAATATTTATTCTCTTATGTTAAATATCTGTAGGCAAGATGTCAGGTATCAAATATTGACATAGATCCATTTCGGAATTGACAAAAGTCACTTTGCCAGCAGTATTTTCATCAAGCCTGCAAAATTAAAAAGACATTTATATCAAAAATGGTTTTAGAATAAAAGACTGATGAAATAGCATACCTGTCAGTGGGAGGAAAATATTAAAAATGTGTGGTATAACACAACAAGAATGGATAAAAGGAAACAGTTTATTAATTCAATTTGAAAGCTGTGCTTTTGAAAAAAAATGAGGAGTGGAAAGTTGGAGAGGAGGAGAGATGAAAATTTATGTGACAAAAGAAATACACATTACATTACAGTCAGATAACAACACTTATGAATTTCAAAAGATCATAAGATAAGATCGCTTTAAGAATATCTATCAGATGACAAAAGGTCACAGATAAAAATATTATGTAACTATTCCTTACCATCCCTTTATGACGGCCCAACAGCCGGAAAAGAATGTTGGAGCATTTATGATGAGACAGACACCAAGTCGCTCAGGATAATGTCTGCTCAGTAGCCAAATCAAGTTTTTTAGCACTTGATAGTCCATGCAAGATAATGTAAAATTGTTCAAGTCAAAAACAATGCATAAATTGTCAATCACTTCTTCAAAGCACTTCTTGCTAGCATCTTCCTACGATTAGAATGTAAAATACATTTTTATAAAAATTATAATGTTTTATATGCTGTCTAGATGTTTTATTAAAAAATAAGGGATGAATAAGACTCACTAAGCAATGTACAATGAATTTTGTAAGCTCATCAATATTTCTGTCACTAGAGCTGTGGTTTTTTGCTGGAATATATACAATTGGTCTTCCAATCATGTCTCTGTGACGAAGAACTCTCGCTCTGTTGGAATACTTCTCTATTAGTTCTTTGTTCTCATGCAAATTGGCTACACCATATTCAACTCTCCATTTGTTACTTTTTAATAAAGCCTGAAAATTTTATAGTGTAATTTGGATGTTAAGTACGTCATTCAACAATAATTGACATTGGATATGTTTACTGAAACTAATTATATATTACCTGAAAAGCATTATCCACAGTTTTGAAAGCTCTTAAATATCTCTTTAGAGAAAAATCGTTATGATACTGAGATGGATCTGCATTTACAATCAGTTGCATACGGTCTTTAAGTTGTTTCAAGTCTTCCTCCTTGACTGGTTTTAATTCTTCTGCCATCACGATTACTTTTTGATTAACTTTCTATTCTTACTTGATACTTATATATAAACTTGTACAAATATAAAGAAGTTGTTAATACGATTTGTAGAAAAAGTAAATTAGATTAATTGTGAATTTTTACAATACACATACTACTAAGAATAAACAAGACATCTGTCATTTTTGACATAATGACCTATCATTAGTTTTAAATAGGCTTTGCATGCATAAGAAAACCATTACTTATTACGCTTTACGAATGAAAGTCATAATTTTATTAGTTAACAATAGATATCGTATTTAGATTAAATATCCATTTTTTTATAATAACAGTAAAAAAATCAGAAGATTAACAATTATTAATGTTTTTGCAAAAGGATATTAAACAATGCATCAAGAAAGTGATTATTTGGTATATTTTTTTATGAAATTTGCACATGGTGTTCATCGATGTTGAGCAGGCATTGGACCGGGTTTCCCGTAATATTACGTGGTGGACTTTGAAAGATAAGTGTATGGCTAGGAAGTATCTACATACTTAGAGTAGAGAGTAGTATGTAGAGTTGTTGGAAACACCAACAAGTTCAGTGTTTCAGTGGAATCCTATTATTAATGGTTGCTCTGACATTGGACATATAGGAAGCATGGTGCATGCTGGTGCATGCTGTTCGCTGATTACACTGTTCTTATCGGCTAGGATGAATTTAAGGTACAGAGAAAACTGGGAAAATGGCAACAAAAGTTAGAGACACGAAAGACAAAAACGAACACCTGTTTTGCGATTGCGGTGGTGTCTTCTCTTTTGTTTCCATTTCATTGGATGGAGTGTCGTTACCAGTCTGCCCCTACTTTCGCTACCTTGGTTCCTTCATACAAAGCGATAGCAATTTTCAATAATATAAATCGAAACGGGATAGATGAAATCGAGACAGATCACAAGGACAACATGTGATGCCTGATTTCCTCTTAAGTTAATAGCAAAAACATCAATAAAACCATATAAGTGCTTGGAGTTGAAAGCGGTGGATGAAAAGCGTATGCATGCAACGAAGTTGCGATTGCTGAGATGGATATGCGGGGTAATAAAAAAAGGATAGGATAAGGAAGTATGTTAGGGAAAGATTGGGAGCAGCGCCAGTTACAAAACAAAAAGAGGAAGTCGTCTATCATGGTATGGGCATATTATGAGGAGGGATGCAAAGGATGACAATAGAGATGGATAGATTACTACAAACGCGATATGGAGCAGAAGGAAGTATGTCGAGAAATGACAAGTGATAAGAAGGAATGGAAGTAAAAAATACTGCGCCGACCTAAAAACTGAGATAAGTGCAGGAAGATAATGATAACTTGAATTTATTTTCGACTAGTGTAAAGGTAAATTAACGAAATGCAAGACAATTTATGCAGCTAAAATCTGGTTATTTATAATATAACCACCACTTTTATGTGATAGTCAGATACAGTTGAAGACTTCTTTCTTATTTTTAATTAAACCTGTAGTAGTTCCTAAATATTGTTACCAAAAATCTAAACATGTTTAACTTATATTGTTTAAAATGTTTGGACATATGAATTTTTATTAGTTGGTGGTGGTTGATGAAATTTGGAATATAAACCATGTAAGAAGTTTAATGTCTATAATACAATATATTGAAATTTGTTGTTGTCATGTTGTACTACCGTATTTTCTGCTAATTAACATTGTATATATCATGACATGTAGCGAAGATGTTTTGATCGTATTTTCAAATCGTCATACTTTCAAAATTTTAGTTCTGTACTGCGATAACGTTATCAGCTAGATTATCTAGTTTTTCCCTAATTAAATAAAGTAATATGTTATTCGTAATTTCAAAAAAAAAATTTTTTGTTACAATGTTTATGGCAATAATATACCTAATATTAACGAAGGTTACACATACAGGGTTATTGGTAATTAGTTGACCACCTCTTGCAGGTTGCCTCTCTACATCAATCCCTCTTTACAAATTTTCATAAACAACAAAAAAGCACCATACAAAAAAAATCTCCCTCTTTTACTTATTACTCTGTATTTTGTAATATTTACTTAAAAGATCAACACTCGGGCTCCATATCGACGCTCAGAGTTAACGCCAGTTCAGAGACAACAAATAAATTTTGCATGGGAAAATTTAAACTTTAAAAACTATT
Source organism: Napeogenes inachia (assembly GCA_959347355.1). NCBI lineage: Eukaryota > Metazoa > Arthropoda > Insecta > Lepidoptera > Nymphalidae > Napeogenes > Napeogenes inachia. The sequence continues at coordinate 18,447,504 of OY365797.1, forward strand.
AATTTAAAAAAATTGTAGAACAAATGTTGTTGGGATTGATGTTACGGAGAAACAATCCATACAAACAAAAATAACAAATTCCAAATTCAAATGTAATATTTTTTTATTTTTAATTGTAGTAGTATATATGGCCAGATTAAGTATATGAAAATAACTTCCCAAATTTGAGAAATTAAATCAAAGGTTAGCTCTTTCAAGTAATAAGTAATAAAACAGATTATTCCGCTTTAGATTATTAATATAGATAAAAAGTCACAATCACCTTATAAAAAATCAATTCTTTAATACTTTTTTACAATTTAACTTTGTCAGAAATTATCAGAAAACCCTATCTTGAATTATTGTAATTAATCAATTGTCAAACAAACTTAGATCTAAATAAATATAATAAATTACAATAGCGATTATGTATATTTTAGATTTGTGATTATCATTTTTTAGTTTATTTATTTTACTTTTGAAAAGCAGGCCCCCAAACGAAACTATATTTTTAAGGATAAATAGTCCTTAATGTTAAGAAAGGAGTTAAACTATATCACATAAGAATTCGTCCAGAAGATTCCGCGTCGGCTTAATGATAGTAGAGTTGTCTTGTGATTAATTAATGGCTAGTAGTTAGTGGTCGTGAGTTCGATTCCCACACGGAGCAGATGCTTTCGTAACGTACAGATTGTTGTTTCTAGATTTCTGAGTCTCACCTAGACTTCTTTGTGTCCATTATATTCTTACGAAACTTTTCGCGATTTAGTGATTAATTATCTAATGCAGGAGTTGTATTAAAAAATGATTTTTTAATACAATTTCTTTGAAATCGCTTCAATCATCATATACATATGATGATTGAAGCGATTTTAGAGATCCATACGTATAGATTAACCTACACATAAATGAGAAAATCAAATCTTTTTGTATTCCATACTGAATTCTAAGTCCACACTATTATTTTCAACTATATTACCAATAATATACAAAAACAATCAGTCAATATAGTAAAGTTTTGATTGAAAAATATAACTCTGTGTCCGAATTTGTATTTTTGAATAAGTATATAATTAGTGTTATCCCATCGAGATATATTTATATATTATCCCATATTTGTTCGAGTTCCGTCGCGAACAGTCGTGTCGTCGCTGACGCTCGTAAAATAATTCAGTGATCGGGTAAAGTGCTGACGCTGCCGCTGCCGCTGCACTCGTGCGTCGACGGACATTCCGCGGCCGCGCGTCACGATGACCCAGTTACCGTTTATTAGTAATTGTTATTTTTATGCAAACAATCATTAAGGCACAGCTATAATTTTTATACAATTATGGCATCACCTAATACTACTATAAGTATTAAAACTGAAACCGAACGTCTGTTGTACCAGCTTTATACAGATGAACAATTGGAACGACAAAAACTTAAAAAAGTAGTTAAAGACCTTAAGGGCCAAATAGAGGAGTTTCAGCAACAACTGAAACAATTTCAGGAGACAAAGAACAAGGTTACAAATAGTAACTCCAACAGTGAGAACCCCGTCGAAACTGTTCAGTATGAGACAGACGAAGAGGAACTTGCAAAAGAAACTGAGTGGGTACGTCAAAAAAATAGGAAAAAAAGGAAACTGAACTTGACGCCATCCCCACCACCACAAAAAACAGCTAACTCAAAGGAGCCGAGGATAAAGAAACCTCCACTTCCACCTCCTATCATCGTAGAAAATATCAAAAACTATCAAGACTTCTTTGATTTAATTTCTATGACTGTAGCCAATGATACGTTTACCGTAAAAACTATGAACGGCGAAAACGTAAAAGTAAATGCCAAAAATGAGGACACTTATAGGTCCATTTCCAAAATACTAGCGCAAAATAGTAGCCATTGGTATTCCTATGAGAATAAACAGGACAGACCTATTAGAGTAATGGCTAAAAATCTACATTCCTCTTGTCTGCCTGATAGAATTGTTGAAGATATAAAGAACAAAGGATATAAAATCCAGGAAGCTGTAAATAAATTAAGTTGGAGAACTAAAGAACCACTTAATATGTTTACGTTGTCATTTCATAAAGATGAAAACATAGACAAAATTTATGGCATCCAGACTATATTAGGTTGCAAAGTCGACATACAGCCGCTCAAGACTTCGAAACTTATACCGCAGTGTAAAAGGTGTCAAGCATATGGACACACTCAAAAGTATTGCTTCAGAGAGCCAAAATGTGTAAAGTGCACAGGCAAGCACTTTACAAAAGACTGTACAAAACCAGCTGAGGCGAAACCAAAGTGTGTACACTGTGGGGAATCACACCCTTCTAATTACAGAGGGTGTTTAGTGGCAAAAGAGCTACAAAAAATCAAGTATAAGTTACTGAAAAAGGTGACACCAAACGATAAAATGCCTAAAGTATTAAGCGAGAAAACCGTTCAAAGTATTAATCATAACAAACAAGTAACTAAAAATGTGTCTTATGCTCAAATAACAAAGACAGGCCAGCCACAGTTGCAAGCACAAAAGGTAAGCTCTAGCAATGATGACAAAATAAATAAAATACTCAGTCTTTTAACTTCGTTTGACGAAAGACTGAGGAAATTAGAACATAGCACCCATAAACAAAAATAATGGCTAATAAAATTAAAATAATGACTTGGAATGCAAATGGACTGCTAAAGCATCAAGAAGAGTTGCAAGCTGTCCTAATCACAGAAAACATTGACGTGTGTCTAATATCCGAATCACACTTCACTAGGGAATCATACATCAAATTCAAAGGATACAGAGCTTATCATGCTTTACATCCGGATAACACAACTAGAGGTGGTAGTGCTGTCATCATTAAAGATAGCATTCATCATTATGTAGAAAAGAAACATGAAGAACAACACATACAAGCTGTGGCTGTCTGTGTTGACACCAAATGTTATCCAATTACAATATCGGCCATATATTGTCCACCAAAGTTTTCTCTCAAAGTGGAGCAATATAAAGAATTACTTAAGGATCTTGGGAATAGATTTATATTGGGCGGCGATTTTAACGCCAAAAACACGTTCTGGGGATCTAGATTAACAACAACTAAAGGAAAGGAATTGCTAAGTGCTGTAAGAGAAATGAAATGTAATGTCATTTCCACAGGGAAGCCTACTTACTGGCCCACTGATGTACAAAAGAAACCAGATCTCATTGATTTTTTCATTTATAAAAATATTACATTAAGCTTTCTCCATATACAAGAGGGCTATGATATGAATTCTGACCATTCACCCATATACCTAACTTTAAACGATAGAATAATACTTAAGGATCTCAATCCTGTTTTAGTCAACAAGAGTACTAACTGGGAAGGCTTCAAAAATGATTTGAACGCAGCCATTAATCTAAAAGTACCATTAAAAAATCCAGCACAACTTGATCTAGACGTACTCAAATTCGTCAAAGATATTCAACAAAGTGCATGGCATAATACGCCCGAATTCAAACGAAGACTCGGTAACAACTGTTATCCAACACATATTAAAAATCTTATTGTATTAAAAAGAGCTCAGAGAAGAAAATGGCAAAGATCTAGATATCCACCAGATAAAACAAAGTTAAATAACATGACAAAAAGACTTCAAAGAGAAATCTGCAACTTTCACAATGAAAAGACTACCAGGTATCTAAGTCAACTAACAGGTGACCACTCAACAGAGTATTCCCTATGGAAGACCACGAAACATTTGAAAAACCCAATTACTCCTATACCGTGTATACAGTTAAGTGACGGAAGTTGGGTTATAAGCAACGAACAAAAAGCAAATATATTTGCACAACATCTTGAGGAAATATTTCAGCCAATTGAAGATACTTTTGAGACTCAGAGGATAAATGAAACATCCAGTGATGTTCAGACTATTAGACTTACTACACCTAAAGAAGTGTACACTGAAATCAAGCAACTAAACCTAAAGAAAGCCCCTGGTTATGACTTAATAACTGCGGAAATTCTCCAAAATCTTCCGCATAAAGCCATAGTCAAACTTACTACATTGATAAATGCATCATTCAGACTCAAATATGTGCCTGATATTTGGAAAATAGCTGAGGTGATTATGATACATAAACCTGGTAAACCACCGCATGAATTGACATCGTATAGACCTATTTCCTTATTACCAATGACATCAAAATTGTTTGAAAAATTGTTTCTTAAACGCTTGAAGCCTATCATAGAAGAGCAAAGCCTAATTCCAAATCATCAGTTCGGTTTTAGAGAAAAACACTCTACTATCGATCAAGTACATAGAATCACAAATATCATAGAAAAAGCATTAGAAGAAAAGAAAGTCTGTTCTACGATATTTCTAGACGTGGCACAGGCTTTCGATAAAGTCTGGCATTCAGGTTTAATTTACAAAGTTAGAAAAACACTTCCGAAACAGTTTGCAGATTTAATAGAATCGTATATCTCTAAAAGAATGTTCAGAATCAGACAAGACAATGCTTACTCAGATCTGAAGCCAATCAATGCTGGTGTACCCCAAGGTAGTGTATTAGGTCCGGTCCTGTACCTAATATATACCTACGATATACCTTTTTTAGAAAATAACACCATTGCTACGTTTGCTGATGACACTGCCATAATGGCTACAGGAAAATCTCATGCTGAAGCAGTGGAAAAAGTTCAAACAGCTGTTAACGTATATACGAGTGGACGAAAAAGTGGAAGTTAAAATTAAATGAGACGAAATCTGTTCATATAGATTTCACAAACAAAACCCTCAATTACCATCCTGTGTATCTAAACAACAGTGTGATACCGTACGAGAACTCTGCCAAATATTTAGGCATGACCTTAGATGCGAAGCTTCGCTGGAAGGCTCACGTCAAAATAAAACGCAAAGAATTAGAGATTAGATACAAGAAAATGTACTGGCTGCTTGGGAAATATTCTTCGCTGTCCGTACATAATAAATTGTTACTCTATAAGCAAGTCCTAATGCCCGTTTGGACTTATGGCATCCAGCTTTGGGGCTGTACTAAGCCAAGTAATATCAAAATAATCCAAAGGTTCCAAAATAAAGTACTCAGAGGTATAGTGAACGCGCCCTGGTACATAAGAAATGACGACCTCCACAGGGACCTTAAAGTGGATCTCGTCACCAAAGTCATTCAAAAGTACGCAGAAGCTCACGACAAGAGACTTCATCATCATGTGAATGTCGAGGCTATCCAGATCCTTGACAACACGGACTTAGTGAGAAGATTAAAAAGAACTAAACCCTTCGAACTAGTATAGTGAAGTGATAGTGCAATGTAGTGTAAGTGCTACCTATAAAGAACACGCGAACAAAGTGTCTTCCCCTTAATAGAGACAATAAGAAACGTGTTATTGGACACTATTCTTATTATACATAAATCTATTTAGCAAGTTAAGTTAGATTTAAATTACTCATTAGCCTTTAGGCTAGATTGTAATTGCAATAATGTACTTATGTATTTTAAGAACATTATTAATTAAAAAAAAAAAAAAAAAAAAAATCCCATCGAGATCTGACTCTTTGAGAGTCAAATCGTTGATTCACGTCACTTTTACTAGAGGTGCGAGGTCCGGCCTCAAGGCAATTACAATTATTTTGTCCTAAAAGATAAACCAGTGTTGGCTTCAGCTTATGTATTCTTAACATCAGCAGGGCTATTGCGTATCTTTTTTGACAGCTAAAATAAAAATCACTATCAGTAAGTGCGGACATAATGGTTGTCAAACAACTAATTTCGTATTATATAACTATAATGACAAACTGCCATGACGTCACAGCTGATGGTCATTAGAAAAGTCAAAGTTAGCGAATAGCCCTGCTGGATGCAAGGTATTGATCCATTGATGATTGTCGAAATTATTTTTTCTACAAATAGCTGACATAGCTTCATTTAGTGTGTGTAGTTGGTTTCAGATCTTAGGAAGCGATGACTTTGTAGCGTCAAATGATCTAATGACTGCCATAATGTAAAGCTTACGATCGATTACGTCTGTTGTTGCGAGTCTAGAATTCGAACAGATTGTTTTGTTAGGGAAGAGAACGTCACTATTCTCTGAATATGGATTAAATACATACAAATATATAATCCAGTAATTTTTGTAGATAATAATGTAATGTTAGAAATTTTTGGGTGAAATTAGACTTGATACAAAAAATATGTTTGATTTATTCCTGAGGGATGATATAAGAAATGTATAGATTGAAGATAAAGCTCTATTTATATATGTGCATAATTCAGACAACATATATTTTTAAGCTACTACTAGCTCAAAAAGTTATTTGTCACAGACCTGAGAAGACGAGACCGACAGGAACTCAGCAGGCTATTCATTTCTCATTGTTTCAAAACCATATGTAAAGCCTAAATTACATACATACATGTATTTTAATCTTGAAGTATTCTTCAATAAAAATAAGAAAGAGAAATAGGCCAAACATCGATTTTTCAGAGAATCAATCGGAATCTCAATGGTTCTCTTTCTATTCAGCTCAACTTTTTGAATTCTATTAGAAAAGTGAGAAATCAAAAGTCTTAGATCATTGTTCTTATCACTTCTGAACGCCACAATTAAACAATTTCCTGACTTCACTGATTAACCAAAGCAAAATCGAGTTTTATATAGACAAAATATAGAGTGGATCATCATTTCTACCAGACCCTCAATATATGTTTTATGAGAGCCAGCTTCCGGTATTGGAGCGATCTCTTGTAAAACCGACCTGTTTGTAGGAAAGTTTGTAGAAAATGATCTAGTAACAGATTTTTTTAATGTTGTTTAATGGGTATTAATTTAGTTGTTTATATTTTTATGTGTAATAATTTTGAATAATTTATATATTTTAGTAAAAGGCCTAACTTTAATTGAAATCGATCTCATTGTTGCACTATTGATTCATAATTTATGAACTTGATTTTATCAAACTGTGGCGAAGTATGTTTTTATGTTTCCAATATGGGCACACTAGCTAAAGAATGTTTCCAAACTTTTCTAAATGGCTTACAGGTATAGGATCAATAATTTTTTTTAGTTTCGTTAATACATTTTTTTGTAATTAAATTATAATCAGACCCAAATATAATGTCTGCTTGTGGCGTAAATTAAGGCACACCATGTTTTACACGCGGAAAATTATATGAGGCATGTTCTGGATTAGGTAAACCATAAAGTATGTTAGAGTTAGCAAAAGATGGGATAACACAAAATATTGTACTCTATTGCGTTAAGGAGTTGCTATTGTTTTATTGTTGCTATTTATATGATTAACAAAATATTACAATGGATTAATAATAAATATGTTTATTATTGTATTATTTTAAATTCCATCATCGTTTACAGCACTCTACTCTTGAACTCGTATATATCACATCCTTACACACTCATAACAAGTAGTAATCTTATTTAAAATAATCTACAAAACAACTTTTGCTTGGTCAGCTAGTTAAATTATCATTATTGTGCATAATGTTTAACATATCTATTATTTTCTTAATCTTTGGTATGTTTTATTATCTTAGCGGGTAGAACTAGATTCAGTTATTCTAGCTGGTTCTATAAATAATTTAAAATGGTTATATGATGTTAACAATGATTTCAATCTAATAGGAAGTTGGAGGAAATCACCACACAAAATAATACTTTTACTAACAACAACTAGGAAAATCTTTAAAAAAATATTTACTAACATAAGATCAAATAATCATAAAACGATAAACTGACGAGGTATCCGTAGCTTATATACAAAGCTAGTCTATAGTAAAGAACATGTTAATCTATTTTTTCCCCTATTAGTTTATTAAGTAGCTAAAGCTACTTCATAGAATAGTCAGCGTGATAAATCCGTCCGTCTATACTCTCTATAGCTTCTGAAGGCTTAAGAGTTAAAACTCCAAATTTTGTATACAGGTAACCCATAGTCTCATTACCAATATGTGCTATAATAAATATATGACCACTATGTGCCAATAAAAGATTAGCACACTTTAAATATTCGGATATTGACCGTCACTTAGAATCAATTCATGTGGTGCAGTTTTTCTCAATAGCTTTTGTTACTTCAAGAGTTTTGCGTGTAACGGACTACGTTATAAAAAAAATATAAACTATTAATGCTTACAATGTTTTTACTTTATTTACAAGTTTAGTGTTATTGCCGTACAGTTACTTAAGTTATGAAAGAAGACCATTAGAAACGTCAAAGTTTGGAATATGACCGATCTTTTTTCTAAAGTCAGGGATTGTGCAGCAGAAACTGTATCCAACGTCCACGCGATCGTACTGCCAATTAATCCAGCTGAATGCATTGTTGTTGCGACAGCGGTCTGTACAGAATTGCAGTTTGCGGGCTTCTTCTAGCGTGTAGTGAGGGTTGTTGATACCAATGAATGCTGTACCACGACGTTTCGATTGCTCGTACACCACCTAATGAAGCATAGATATATAGTTTTTTAAACTCTTTTATATCACAGAATATATAATCGCTAATATATAGTACATACCTTGTAGAAATATTGAGGTACAGGTAATTTATTATTCTCTAAATAGATATTGACGAATCGACCGTTTCCATCTCGCAGCTGTGTGACACCAAAAGTTCCAGTGTAGACCACGGTTTTATAATTGGCTTTCCCGATACGAGTTCGTAGATTCTACAAAGTAAAAAAAAACTTTTATATAAAGAATAATTTTGTACATAACTGACATAATTGAAAATATTATTTTACCTGTTCGAGTCTGTTCCAATTGCCACCATTGAAAGGTTGCCACTGAGGAGCAGCATTAATGAAGAAGAACGACGAACGCTGTCCAGTTGCAAAGACGAAGTCACTTTTAGCAGCAAGATGTCCACGAGCCAAGAACTGGCTTTTTGTCACGTATTTGTCAGCCATAGCATTTCCTACTAGCCTGGCGATGGCTTTTTTTTGACTAGCTTGAGTGTATAAGGTGTTAATATTTACTCCAGGGAAGAAAGTACCCGCTAAAAGTAATTTATTTTTAGAAAAATATTTTACGTATAAATTGAAATGTTGACTATAATATATATTACCTAACCAGCTTGGTCGTTTAACACCGGTCTGATGCACTGCATTGCTAAAGTTTTGGTCGTACCATACGTACAAAACTTCCATACGGTTCCGGAGATAACAGGAGTGGTAGACAGTATAAAAATTATTGTTCACTATAAAACCAACACTAAAACAATTTAAGTCATTGTAAAAATACATAACCATTTAAATATAATACGCATTGGCAGATATAATTACCGAATAACTACGCCATTATTGAAGCATCTGTTACTTGTTTCTTCAGCATGGAAGAAGGCATTGTTTGAACAAGTTAATTGGCCAAAATTACCGTTTCCATTTAACCATCCAGATCCAGATACTTGGTTGTTACTAACACAGCGGGCAGTCTAGATCATACAAATATTGGGATTTGATATTGAATGTTTGATAAAATTCATTGTATATATAAAAAAACTTACAGCTGTGTGAACTGTACTTTTAATGTTTGGATGAAGGATAGCTTTATTGGTCGGACAAGATATAATAATTTCTTCACCACCATTAAGCCGAATCTGACCGTTATTGTTACTGGCTTCCAAGAAGTTATTGGTCCTCTTGTTAATGTACACTGGCTGGGGTTGTCCAAGGTCTCCGTTCACACGGAAAGTGCATCCTTTAAAAATTACATTTAGATCAACTAATTGAAAACCCTATCATAATTGGACAGTAACTAGTATTTACCACTACGGGGTGCTCTTGTAGCATTGATCATCATTCCTTGTTCAACTGCGAGCCATTTATCAAGGTAGTCCTCAAATTCCTCCTCTCCTAGGACCAGAGCCAGGTCGGAGGGTTCTGGCATTTTGGTGGGAAAAGCTATGACAGCTAGCATCACTGCTGATAGTGCTACTATATAACGGAACATTGTATATAGCACTGTTTTTCAAAAAACAATATTTAGTATTTACGCGGTCAATTGACCAACGTATATGGAACAAAGTCGGTGTTTGCGACATTTTATGCTAAATTTATATAAAAGTCTTATCATTTTTAAGTCCACAAAAAGATTTTTTGTTCAAGATTAATAAAGAGATAACATTAAATACGCTAGATTATGTCTGATTAAAATAACATTTAAATCATCCTAAATTATCTAGTATAGAGTAGTTTTGAACAGTAGGGTAATTTGTGGCAAGTGCGTGTATGTTTGGTGGCAAATGAAGCATTTTTCATTAAACTGTCAGTAACGGATTTTTTACTACCGATATGCTATTAATTCTTACATTGAAGTATTTAAGGAGTTTGAGTTTTGAGTTTGAGGAATTTGAGTTATAACGCCATCGATCGATCCGTGTACCCACTAGAGAAACGAGTAGAAGATTAAGAATTTCCGGATGAATTATAATTATTATGCGGTGGTTCCATTCATATATTTAATGATTTGTTTATTAAGTATTTCGAATTAATATATCTTTAAATTTAGCTCGACGAAGCGGGCTGGGTAGGTATGCTGGGATTTTATAAAAAGTATTTAGGGATTCATGTTGTTCCAACGCAATAACATTTAGTTAATCTATAAACGAATTTTATATTAGTTTAAGATTATAAATTACAATATTACAATTATTTAAACAAATGTTGTCGATATTCACAATATTTGCTTTAAGTATCTAACTTTTACAATCTAATTTATAGGAAGATAAGAAAAACAATGCTAAAATAATTAATTCTGATAATACTACATAATATCAGGCTCTAGCCATTCATCTTTCACGACCTCTGATAGATATCAAAAATACTATCCTACCTATAATACCTATTTATAAGCATAACGCTGATTAATAGCAATTATGACGTCAAATTCTTGATACGTTAGAATGTTCGTTATCTTATACGAGTATCAGCCGCTGGCCCTTATCCTTAACACTGAACAAAAGATTTGGCAAATGTCTTTAGGTCCGACAACCGCCCTGACACCAACCCGCCTCGGGTATGTATGTGTAGGCTTTCCTACACATGGTTTCCAGAGCTATCTACCTTTTGAATAAGTTGTGGAAAAAGGTAACCACTACTATTTTTTATCTCTTAACTGGCTTTTACGGTATCTTCGGAAAAATACAGCGGACCTATTTAAGCCGCGACATGGTACCTGTTATCCTATATAAATTTGGATTTATAATATTTAACTACTTTTTCAAAATCATAGTTGTTAATTTTAACATTTAGTTTTTAGGAGGAATGAGATCATGAATCACTGTGACTGATCACACTGACTTCAGTTGAGTTCTTATTTGTTTTGGCCACTATTAGCATAAGATATGATATCATCCATGTAGTCCTCAAGAATACCACAAAATGTAACAGCAATCCTGTTTAAACCAGATTTATTTTCAGGATGATGATTAATATTAAATTTAGATAGAAAACATATAGTTTATAATTATCTTGTCATTTCATAGTACTAAAGTCAATAAAATTCATGTTTCTGTTTATTATATTATTGATCAATTCAATGTATAATATAGTAATGAAATGTTTTTTTACGAAAATCTTACTTAACCTTTCAAATACTAAAAAACATTTTCAAAGATGAAAAAGGTAAGAAGCTTCTCTTAACTAACAAGCAAATTTTCGATTATTATAAAAACACTTACGCAGTGCCAGAAAACCAAAGGCTATATGGGGATCCATAGGAGCACAAGCCTGACACTCCTACCGAAGATTTTTATTAGAACCCACTAACTTTGGAGGAAATCAATAAAATAATTAAAATGAAACCATCTAAGTTAGCACCAGGTCCGGATGGTAACCCTTATATAGTTTATAAAAAATGTCCGTCGCTCCATAAACATCTTTTAAATATATTCGGTAAAATCTGGTCAAGAAAGCAAATACCAGTATCATTCGGAAATCCCTTTTTGTCCTCATTCCGAAAAACGACAATGTCAATAATCCTGAGGATACTAGACCGATAGCCCTAACAAATACAATTCCTAAAATATTCTTTTCTTTTTTACAAACAAAAATGACGCGATTCATGATTAATAATAGATATTTCAGGCATAATCGCCAGAAAGGGTTTTTGCCCAGAATTTATGGATGTCTGGAACATAATACTTTAATTCCAGAAAGCCTTAAAGATGATAGAACTAGCGAGAGACAGATTACGGTTTGTTGGTTAGACTTAGAGAACGCCTTTGGGTTGGTACGACATGAACTGATGATGTTTGCGCTTAGATGGTATAAATTTCCCACCGTAATAAGCGACATTATTGCATCATACTATTCAAAATTAACATTTTCCCTAATTTTTAATGAAAACCATTCAAAACCACTCATTTATAACGTAGGTTTATTTCGAGGTAGTTGTATTTCTCCAATTATATTTAATATAGTTATTAATATTTTAAAAAAGACAAATTAATTAAACACGAAAAAAGTGGGGTTATCGGTTTAAGTTTAACAATAAATACACGGAATCCTTACTAGCTTTTGCAGATGATCTCGCGATACTGTCAGGTACTTTTAAATGTAGTTGAGGATTTCTGTACGTAGACGGGAGGATTGAGGACAAAACCAAGTAAATGTTTTAGTCTGTGTCTGGGTAGATGGAATACCAAATATCCGGGTCTTGTAATAGGCGGTCAGTACTAACGTACGGTTACGGAAGTAGCTCCGTTTAAATTTTTAGATAAACAAATTGATTACAAAGGCCGTACTCCATCGTTGGATGTTATAGTCGATAGCTTTTTAAATGATCTCAAAAAGGTAGACAACCAACCAATAAGTAACGTCAGAAAAGCTATACGATATACGATAATTTTTTAACATCACGTAAATTGGCTTTTCCTCGTTTATGATATTAATAAAACCCTTTTATCAAATTTGCAAAAATCAAAGCTTGCATCTGCAAGCGTCATAAAGCCATTGATGTTCTGGCTCGGGTTAGCGACTCTTCAACCTTATTTAGAGACCGAAAAAATCCTCCTCCTCCAAAAAATCAAAACCGAAGCCTTATTTAATATGAGGCGCGGCTCCTGATTAGATTCTCATGATGGATACGTATGAAAAGCATTACAAAATCCCTGGAGATGTTAGTGTTTCGTCATCCAGACCGAGCTTATTCCTGTATTCTAAACATCTGAGGCGCGTGATACTTGTGGAGCTTACTGTTCCCTGGGAAACAAACATCGCCTGGGATCACACATTTAAGCTTAATAAGTATTACGAACTGACCAAAGAACCTTCCAGGAATCAATTTATAGTTAATTTGTACGCTGTAGAAGTGGGGGCGGGAGGTATAACAAAATCGCTCTATAATCTACTTAAAGACCTTGACCTTTCTAGAACAAGCACCGCTTAATTTCAGAATCAGAAAGTATTTCGAAGGCGGCATTGTTCTTTCCAAATTTGGTAAGGTAGGGAGAGGAGTGTGGATAGTGGAAGCAAGCGTGTATGCGCATAATAAAGGGGTCCCTTAAACCTACTCCTGGGTCGCAAGTCCCAGGCACTGTTTGCACTCCTCTCCATACAACGCGATGGGCCTGGCACCCGCTTGGTGAATCCATAGAATGCTAAGACGTTTTGTCTGTGTATGATGATCACAAGATTTTCTTCGAACAATGTAGACAGTTTGTCTACTGAATTTGAGTTAATTAAAGTTCAGATAAATAAAACTCAACTCATTATAACCAAATCAATATTGACTTTATGCAATTTCTTAGTAAATAAACATGGTTAATTAGTGTGGTATATTTCTAATCAGCAAAAATATTTAGATTTTTAACGAAACAATAGGTTTTACTTCATTGATAATGTATTACTATCGTCCTTGATACTTTTGTTTAGCTTATGATAGAAGACCATTAGAAACATCAAAGTTTGGAATGTGTCCGATACGTTTTCTGAAGTCAGGGATTGTGCAGCAGAAACTCAATCCTAGATCCAGACGGTCGGGCCTCCAGCCAATCCAATTAAAGGCATTATTGTTACGGCAGCGGTCGGTACAGAACTGTAGATTGCGGGCTTCTGCCAACGTGTAGTGGGGATTGTTGATACTGATAAATGCTGTACCACGACGTCTCGATTGGTCGTACACCACCTGATAATAATTAAAATTATTTATTTATTTTTACAATTAATTTAAATTGATAAAAAGAATAATAAACCCTACAATTACCTTATAAAAATATTGAGGTACTGGCACTCTATTATTGTCTAGAAAGATGTTAACTAAACGACCATTTCCGTCACGCAATTGGGTGACACCGAAAGTGCCAGAATAGATCACTGTGTTATATCCAGCTTTTCCGATACGATCCCGCAGATTCTGCAAAGTTGAGTTAGCGAATTAGCTATTTTATCTAGATTACTATAAATAAAACGTACCTTTAATTTATAAGTGTCAGCTAGCTCACCAATTCGAGATTGTTCCAATTTCCAGCATTGAATGGTTGCCATTGAGGAGCAGCGTTTATGAAGAAGAAAGTTGAACGCTGTCCAGTCGCAAAGGCGTAGTCACTTTTAGCAGCAAGATGTCCACGAGCTAAGAACTGGGTGCTTGTCACATATCTATCTGCCATGGCATTTCCTACCAGCCTGGCGATAGCTTTTTTTTGACTAACTTGAGTATATATGTTGTTAATATTTACGCCAGGGAAGAAACTGCCGGCTGAAAAGAAATGTATAATATTGTACTGATTGTAGAACACAAAATATATATTTGTAAAAACCTATAAAATATATATTTTTACCTAACCAATTTGGTCGACCAACACCAGTCTGATGCACGGCATTGTTAGCTTTTTGGTTGTACCATACGTACAATACCTCCATCCTGTTTTGGAGGTAGCAAGATTGGTAAAGTGTGTAAAAGTTATTGTTGACTCTGAAGCCGACCCTAAAAAAAAAGAAGAATAATTCAAAAACAGAATTCACAATAAGTGTATTAAATAAAAATGTATTATTTACATACCGAATAACTACGCCGTTGTTGAAACATTTCGTATTTGTTTGTTGAGCTTCGTAGACAGCATGATTCGCACATGTCAATTGGCCAAAATTACCGTTACCGTTTAACCATCCAGACCCAGACACTTGGTTGTTACTAACGCAGCGGGCAGTCTAGATCTGATAGAGATAGAATATTGAATGTTCGATAAAATTCGTGGTATATATAAATAAACTTACAGCTGTATGAACTGTACTTCTGATGTTTGGATGGCGGATAGCTTGATTGTTCGGACAAGATATAATAATTTCTTCACCACCATTAAGCCGAATCTGACCCTTATTGTTACTGGCTTCCAAGAAGTTATTAGTCCTCCTGTTAATGTACACTGGCTGGGGTTGTCCAAGGTCTCCGTTCACACGGAAAGTGCATCCTTTAAACATTACATTTTGATAAACGCATTGAAAAACCTTTCATAATTGGATAGTAACTGGTATTTACCACTACGTTGTGCTCCTGTAGCATTGATCATCATTCCTTGTTCAAGTGCGAGCCATTTATCAAGGTAGTCCTCAAATTCCTCTTCTCCCAGGATCAGAGCCATTTCTTCTGGCTTTCGCATCCTGGTAGGAGAAGCAGTGACGGCTAGCGTCATTGCTGCTAAAACTACGAAGTAACGGAACATTATTTGTTTACCAACAGACTAAAACAAACAGTCTTTCCACGGCCAAATGGAGTTCCTTTGTGGAACGAAGTCAGCTATAGCGCCATTTTATATTATATTTAAGTGCAACTCATATCTTTTTATATCTTATTAATTTTATATAAGATCAAAGAAAGATTATAACATGTGTGCGAAACATTTCATGGATTATGATAAAAGTTTTTGGGTATGAAAAGATTTTTATAACCTCCCACCTGATATGCTAATATTAGATAGATACGAGATATGATTTTTATTTATTTTATTGTTATGATTTTTTTAATAAACATATTTATGTACCATCAAAATTTATATAAGAGGAAAATAAAAGTACATAAAGAAATAAATAGGGTACAAAGGATGAACTTATCTCTTTAAGAGATGTCTTAAAGTTACCCTCGGCGTGTGATAAAAAACCTTATAAATATGCGATCTGGTACGTTGTGATATTAAAAATATAATAATAATATGTTGAATGATAATTTAAATATATAAACTGCAGAAACTACATCAAATATATATATCACAATTTTGAATGTATTCAAAGTTATATAGACATGTAACGCAAAGATATTTGCAATACACATACATTCATACGTATATATGTTTTAAAAACAAATTGTATTCTTTAATAATTCAATTCTAAGCAATTATATTCTCGTCTGAACTCTCGTCAATTATATGATAATTGTTTTTGAACCTCTTTCGCAAAAAGTTACGACAAAAGTTTATAATTCAAAGTTCTTAGGTTCATCAAGGTTGTAGGGTATTGTTACACTTATTTTTGTCTCATGTATTGAAAGTCGTACTACAATAACAGCTATTAGTTTCTATATATACTATTAGGAGTTGTGGGTATTTACAAGCAACTGTTGAGAATCTATGGCTATAAATTGGAATACAAATGTCAAGTTTATGCAAGATTCGCAAGACCGTTCGTGAGCGTTGCACAGTCAACACCTCTCTCGGCACCAGTCTACAAGACAAAAATAAGATTCTAGAAAATTTAATTTCAGATTTTCGGTGAGTTTGATGTCTCTTTTTTTGATATCGCGACGCTTTTGGTGATGTCACTATAGTTGTTGCCTCTCTCAGCCTCCTAATCCTCACAGACAGGCTAATCCTGTCTCCAGCATAAGTGATGTTCCACTACCAAGTAGAACACCTAAAGGACGCCAAGTGGACGCTGGAAGTGCGAATTTTTACTGCGCACCTTAACAGCACTCCGGGATATCTGACGGTGCCTTTCGACACACCTTCGAGTTGGGAAATCACACCAGCTCGCCCACTACTGACGTGTGGGTGTTGGAACAGGTACCTCTACAACTTTATGGTAATGCCCGAGTTGCAGCATAGGGGCACTGGGGCTGGGCGGGACTGTCCTCGAACGCGAGACGCCGCGACCACATGCGCCAACTGCGGGAGGCCGGCAAACCATTCCGCATATCCGCAGTTCAAAACGAACTGTGAAACAAAAGAACCGAGTCCGCAGCCCTCACCACTCAAAAATCATCACGCACTGACCAACTGTCGGCACCAGTTTACATGATTAGCACCGATCCTCACGCCAATGCCCTCATGGCACCAGTCAACCCATACACCGAAAAGTCTAGCCGTAGGAAAAAAAGCAAAAACAAACGAGGGAAGAGCCAGCTTCAATTCCCCTAATAAAACCCAAAAAACCCACTGCCACTGCTCCTAAAGCCGCGAAACAAGCACAGAAGCAATAGCACATCTTGATAGACAGGGCCATTGACATCCTCAAGGAGGTACTGCTTTGAGGGATGATCAAGACCCTATCTAGATAGTGCTTAAAGGGATGTCCCAACTTCTCAATTCAACTTGCTTGTTTTTTAAAGGAGTACGAAGAAATAATTAATTCACATAAACCCTTCACGAAGTTCGTACAAAAATGGAGTCAGATAAAACATAGATAAAACATAAATAAAAATGACGTGTATATTACGTTTTTTAGCTGTTCCTTATTTGACAAGGGTTAATGTAGCTTAAAGTTAAGATGTAGTTTAAAGTTAAGATGACATTGTATAATAATATCAAATTTGAATATTGTCCAGGTGCTCTACTTGTTCGAATCATGAGCCGAACAAATTTTAGTTTCTTTGATGAAAACCATTTTATCTTATTTTGTTTTGGTCACATTTGAATTAAGATGTAAAAATTGTGCTATCTATACACTCGGTAGCGTGTAAGCCAAGTTCAGAACTGGTGAGTTGCACCGTGTGTTATATTATACTAACCATTTGGAGCTACTCATAACTCAAGAACTACTTTATATAAATATGTCAAATTTAGCTCATATATAAAAACTTGCGTGATAAATATGTGCTCGGCACACAAAAATACCCCATAAACGTAGAAATATACAGCGGCGTAACAAATACTATATGATATTAGTTTTATTATGAATAAGTACCTACTAATAAATAAAGTAATAAAAACAAAATGTGAAATGAGAGAAGAGTTTAATATAAAAATTATAGTATATGCCATGGTTGTTGACTTCAAAGACAAAAGAAGTAAGATCTAAATGGGTGCCAAGTTCAATTGCCAATCCTGAAATTAAATTATATATAATTTAACCATTTAAAATATTTCATAACAACCTAAAATATCATGTTATCTTATAATTTAGGATAATATATTGAAACCTAAGGTCTGATTCGGCTAGTTTTTATCAACTTTGTCAGATTTAATATTTTGCTTGGTCAACCAAATGTATGCAATTTTGGCGCGTTTGGTACAATTATTATTCACAACTTCTTACATATAATGAAAAAATGCAGTAATACCGTTCGACCCCTAAAGTAAGAAAACCAGATCTTTATATAAATAATCCAGATATTTTACAAATTACGCTAATATTATTTTAAGTTTTTTTTTATAACAAAACAAGTTAAACCCTGCATTAGAATACATAATAGAAGCTGACCTCTGACCCCAAAGTGTTACTGATAAGACCCGAAAATTCGCAGAATGGCCATGTTACAAGTTTTACCCCAGTTTTGTCTGAAAGTTTGTGACGTATAATGAAACAAAGTAAGTTTGAAAACCCAACGAAGGGACTTTGACAGACTACAAAACGATTACAATACATTCTATCTTTTATTCGCAAAAATAATTAATGCAGTAATTATAAAATTAATTACGTTCAGTGATTAAGGTAGTATACCACAAGAATGTTGAATAGAAGTCGTGAAGAAGGTTTGTAATGAATTATTATCAAACAAAACTATTTTTAATTATGATATTTTAACTTATCTTATCTTATTGATATATATCTAATTGAACAGGTATTGCTAATTACGTACGTAACAATCATATAAAAACAAAGTGATGAGATAATATCAGTGAAGTAGCACTGTGGTCGTGATAGCCGGCAGCAATACATGTGAATTCTAAATTCCAATTCGGCGGAATTCCAAGATCCACCCAGATTATTAACATAAAAATTCAGCAATATAAAAACTATCCACGAGAGATAATGTCAAAAACTTTGTTTGTGAAACTTAAGTTCATGAATTTCAGATCTTTTGTACTGTACTGGATTGTGTCCACTGTACTGTGCAGTTTTGTACCCTGACTGTACTGTACTGGACATAGTATACTGCATTAATGAGAATATTCATTATAAAATGATGTTCATAATAAATTAACAATATTTTTAGTAGTAGTACCTAGTAGTAGTAATAAGGCAGAATATATTTTTACTAATATTCCAAATCAAATACTTTTTGGTTATAGTAATTTATTTCACAATTTATTATATTATTTATATTAATTTTAAAACTATACAATTGGTTGACTCACAAAAGATTTGAGCATGAAACCAGATCCACTTGTCTTCTAATTAGAAATCTATTAACTCCGCAATCTGAAAATAAATCCTATTTCCTTATGGATACAGTAATAATTGCAGCTGCAATAGTTGTATCTCTAGCTAGAGATACAACTATTTGAAAACAAAGACTCTTTCAAAGCTAATTCAAAGGATCCAGAAAGAAAATCTGTAATTGGCAACTTAACTGCGGTAATGTAAAATATTTCTTCCCAAGTTAGATGGCGGGTTATTTATAAGAATAAGTAAAGAGAGTGATTTAACTATCTAAATGAATATAAATGGCTAACTATTTTTTTATTACTGTTACTAAAACGAATTACCTATACTAGAAAATATTATATGTTTTAAACATAAATATTTTTCCGTCTTTTGTGAGCTTAGTATTTTTGGTAAAGTAATATTCAAGATATAATTGTATTATTTTCTCTGTTTTCTTTTGTTCGTGCTTATCTAATTCTATACATTTAATTTAACACACCTACTTTACGACTCACACACACATACTCTACTATATTTACATATCAAGCTTATTTCTCTAAAACCCAGGTTTAGATTTCAATACCCATTATGCTTGTTAGAAATATTCAATCAAATTAGATTAGAAATAGGAAGATTCGTTAGTATTCACAGATTTATTAGGATACTCGACTATGGATAATATTGGAATAGTTAAAAATCACCTTGACGTTACACCCTCCCTAATTCTCAGTCCAAGTCAGAGTGTTCGTTAAGTAAATGTGTCAGTTTACCTTCCATAATTTTAATATCAAAAACAAAATATTTGTAAAAGATATACAAAACACATTTTCACTACAAACTACTATATCTACTACTACTAAGCTACTATCAGCATGAAAAGTTTTTTGCCATAGCTTATAGCTATATACCTTAAAAAATCTTGCGACTATAGCTCATCAGGCTGGTTTTACCTATCCTTAAAATACATAATGTGTAAATACACTTAGAAAAATTAAGCTTGGCAGCGATCGCTCACACCTACGCTGCATGATTCTCTTTGTGTATGAAAATACTGTAGTAATCGTTAGAACACAAACATTCCTTAGCTATTTTTCAACTTTTGTTAAAGAATAATACTTAAATAGTTTCTGAGAGGTTATTGAAAAAGTGTATACCTACATTTCTCGATCTACCTAAACGATTTGCTCACTCTTTAGAACTGAAAAGTAATTTGCAAGCTTGTGTGTGTCTCTCGTATTTATGTTGTAATTATTTTCAGATGTATGAATTGGGAAAAGAAAGAAATAAGTAGAGGCGAAAGACCACTTGCGTTTTGAGACATACGGTGATGATGTCAATGAATTGAGGCTGGAGAGTATGAAGTCGTTTCATATTCTCATAATGAAGAATGAAGTGGTTGAAAAAAGAATCGCTATTTGCCAACGTGAAATGCTAGAAGCATGCCGGATCTAAAACTACCAGATAAGGTCAGTAATACCAACATGAGAAAAAATTATAATAATAATAGATATTAGAAACAGAATAAGGTTATAAGATTAATATCAGTAGTAGCACTATGTATCTGCCTGAAAGATTTTTTGTGTTCCGGTTCAAAAAGATACTCAAAAAGATCAAACTTCCTCTGTTTGCTATAAAATAAGATCTGGCAACCCTATTCGCGTGGTATTCATATGAAAAAGACGATCAAAGCAGTAAACGAAAGAATTTAAAGAAATTCTGTCTGTTACCAAATTATTTTGTCTCGGGAAATGAATCTAGCAAACCTAAAGCCATGACGCGTATATTAAAAGTTGATTAAGGAAGTGCAATCTAGAGGCGACGCACTGGTTATTATTATTAGTTACTAAAGGTCTTAAACTTTTATTCTGTGTAATATTTGCAATGCGAGTAGATAGACGAGTTTATGTTCATATCTCTATGATAGTTTTCCAATTAGTGAACAGAGAAATTGCAATGTAGCCATTTTGCGATTTCAGTAATAGTTTGGTGGGGTTCTAGAAATCTTAGCAATCAGGGTTCTAAAATATTGGAACAAGTATATAAAGATACAATTCTTGAGAAGATTTTCACTTAAAACAACATTTTGCAAAACCAAGAAGGGTATTTTCGCCAAGACTGAGCACCGGGTCATAAAGATCGATCCACCAAATTGTTTGTAAAGAACGTTTCAAACTTAATCGGAGTTGAAACCTGTCTTGTACCGCTCTACATTTTCTGGGTTACAAATTATACTCGATTTTAAAGAGTAAGGCATGACCTAAGCCCCGTGATAACCCATGATAATTAAGAGTCCCATAAGCAGTCCATAAAATTGCCATTGAATCGAAAAAAAAACCTATGCATAGAGTATATGTTTTTGTATCTCAATGTTTAAAAGACTGTATAAAAGTAAAAACTAATGCATATAACAGTAATGTATGTTTTATGCAATAGAAAAAAAAGATTTTTGATTGTAACGGTATTTATGAGACATCTAGTATAATCGTATTGATGGAGATGTAGGCTTCATATATTGAATTTTTTTTCAAAAATACCTGCCAAGCATGTTTCTAATTTAGCAGTAAAAATAGCTTTGACAAGACATATAAACAACTAATGCAAATAAATGTTTTCTTATTGGAAGTATGTTTTAAAAAACAATAAATATTCTTAACATTAAATTGAAAAAAGACCCTTTAGAAGTAATCTGTGCTTGCATACTTGTAGCGTAGCTTATCTATTGCTATTCTGAAATGACTTTTTCGAAGGTATTAAGTGATTAAAAGGTTCAGAGGAAGAAAAAAATAACGATCTTCCCAAATGTAGTTGTTTAGTACCTAATTAATCAGCGCCTATTTTTCTCAAAATTTGAGAGATGGTCACTTGGAAATGACGAGCGAATCTAAGGACATTATGAGCTGGTTGCAATAAAGATATTCACTATTTTTTGAAAGAGGTTGAATGAGGTATTTTTTATGGAACTTATAATTCTTTTATAAAAGATTCGAACCACTGCTATGCTACAATTATTTAAAAGCATATAAATATAGAAAATAGAACCATTTACACATAGATTTTTAAAATATTTTACAAAAAAAATACTGGCAAAATTATATACACAAATAAATAAAAACATGTTCCATATTCCATATTCAGAAAATTATGCCCGAAGAAGCAGAAAGACAAAAGAGTGACCTAAAATTCTTAATTTGACTAGAGAGACCGGTGTGCAGCCATGTTCAGCAACCATTTAAGACATGTTTTAAGAAAACAGGACATGGGTAAACGGTGACTTTCAGGTTGCACTTAAAATGTTGCTAATTTGTTTGATATATTCCCTGCAGGTTCTTTATCTTATATTCCGCTGCACGGCAGAATTTGTAATGTTAGCACTGTTGTATTTTGTTATACCACTTTCGGAACTATAGTTTGAATCTTATCGAATCTTATTAAAATAGGTCCAGTAGCTCCAGCTGCAGGTGGACAACCTCTATTATTTAAAAAATAAAATAAAACTATTAACGTACACAAAATGTTTACTTTATTTACATTTATAATTTATGACATATATATATTCTTATAAAAATATATTCTTTTCTATTATATTCATCATATAATTTACTAAGAATATTTTTTTTTTTTGCAATTCTATTATGAAAGAAGACCATTAGAAACGTCAAAGTTTGGAATATGACCGATCTTTTTCCTAAAGTCAGGGATTGTGCAGCAGAAGCTGTATCCAACGTCCACGCGATCGTACTGCCAATTAATCCAGCTGAATGCATTGTTGTTGCGACAGCGGTCTGTGCAGAATTGCAGTTTGCGCGCTTCTTCTAGCGTGTAGTGAGGGTTGTTGATACCAATGAATGCTGTACCACGACGTTTCGATTGGTCGTATACTACCTAAAAGGAATAATTATTTAGTTTTTTCACCTCCTCTTTGTCACAGAGAAACGCTGATATATAGTACATACCTTGTAGAAATATTCAGGTACAGGTACTTTATTATTCTCTAAATAGACATTGACGAAACGACCATTTCCATCTCGCAACTGTGTGACACCAAAAGTTCCAGTGTAGACCACAGTTTTATAATTGGCTCTCCCGATACGAGTTCGTAGATTCTAAAAAGTAAAAAAAATAATTATATAAAGGATAATTTTGTACATAACTGACATTATTGAAAATACTGAAAATATTATTTTACCTGTTCGAGCCTGTTCCAATTTCCAGCATTGAAAGGTTGCCACTGAGGAGCAGCGTTGATAAAGTAGAAGGTCGAACGTTGTCCAGTCGCAAAGACGAAGTCACTTTTAGCAGCAAGATGTCCACGAGCCAAGAACTGGCTTTTTGTCACGTATTTGTCAGCCATAGCATTTCCTACTAGCTTGGCGATAGCTTTTTTTTGACTAGCTTGAGTGTATAAGGTATTAATATTTACTCCTGGGTAAAAACTACCAGCTGAAAAAAAATAGGTTTTAATAAAAAAAAATGACATATTTTTTTATATCTTTAGAAATTGTTTATATAAATTCACATATTACCTAACCAGCTTGGTCGAGCAATATTGGCCTGATGCACTGCATTGCTAAAGTTTTGGTCGTACCATACGTACAATACTTCCATACGGTTTCGGAGGTAACAAGAGTGGTAGAGAGTATAAAAATTACTGTTGACTTTAAAACCAACACTAGAATAATTTAAGTTACAGTAAATATTTATAATCATTGAAACTTTACAAGCCCAATTCAAGATACCAGATATAATTACCGAATAACTACGCCATTGTTGAAGCATCTGTTACTTGTTTCTTCAGCATGAAAGACGGCATGTTTTGGACAAGTTAGTTCACCAAATTTACCGTTGCCGTTTAACCATCCAGATCCAGACACTTGGTTGTTACTAACGCAGCGTGCAGTCTGGATCATACAAATATTTTGTTAATATATATAATACTTGTTGAAATTTTAATTAAGAAAAAATAATATAATTACAGCAGTGTGAACTGTACTCCGAATGTTTGGATGGCGGATATTTTGGTTGGTTGGACAAGAGATGATAACTTCTTCACCACCATTAAGCCGAATCTGACCATTATTGTTGCTGGCTTCCAAGAACTTATTTGTCCTTCTATTAATGTACACTGGCTGGGGGTTCCCAAAATCACTACCCACACTTAAAGTGCAACCTTTAAAAAGTACCTTTATACAAAATAGTGTATAACTCATATTTATACAAAATGGAAGAAAAAACGCTACTTGCCACTACGAGGTGTAGCCGTTCCATTGATTCTCTGTCCTTGCTCCACTGCAAGCCATTTATCTAGATAGTCTTCAAATTCCTCCTCTCCTAGGACCAGAGCCAGGTCAGAGGGTTCTGGCATTTTGGTAGGATAAGTTGTGACAGCTAGCATCACTGCTGATAGTGCTAATATATAACGGAACATTGTATATAGCACTGTTTTTCAAAAAACAATATTTAGTCTTTTCGTGGTCAATCGACCAACGTCTATGGAACTAAGTCGGTGATTGCGATATTTTTTACGATATTTATATAGAATTCGTATCATGTCCAAGTGTAAGAAATTGGTTTTGGGCTAAGATTAATATAAAGATTAAATCAAATGTGCAAAATTATCTTGGATTACGATAACATATACAACATTCTAAAAACAACATTCACCACTTTCAAGTAGAAAATTAAATAGTTTTATTGTTTTAAGGGAAGCGTTAGATAAGGGTTAAAAGAAACACCTTTTTAGAAAAGTAACAGGAACAGAATATGCATATTAATTGTTATAACTTCTAACGTTATAACGTCCAAAGTGGATACTTAGCTTTAGCAGATCATTCTTCCATATCGACTGTTCTTTGTGTTTGTGTCTTGGCCTCCATGTCTTGTAGAGGATGCTGTGTATGCAAGTCTTCACTAATGTGTTACGATATCTTCACTATATTAGAGTGTATAGTGTATAGTCACATTATTTTACAATTAAAGTAATAAGAGTAGTATATTATTATAGTTTTATTGTTGTATTTACGTAACGTTATATTTATTAAATGTTTTACCTTATTTCATCCATGACCGTTGGGAATATATAGGGTGGTGTTATATAAGCCGCTGCGGCACCGCATCTGATGTTATCATGAGATAATTAAAGGGTACTGGTAAGGATGTGACTACTGGTTTAAATTCATTTCTCACCTTCTAGATCTTGTATCTCTAAACTCTCAGAACGTAATCAAGTTTTTCCAAGATTTATTTTTTGATTAAATGTCTGTTATAAGTTATATACGTATTTAAATTGTCGTTTAATGATTTATTTTATTATGAAAGAAATCAAATAATATTAGAACACGAGATAGAGTTCTTTATTCCTGAATTGGTTTCGTTCAGACAATGTTTCTTATCTATTTAATGTGATGGTTCACTGAATTTCGATTAACCAAAGAAAACTATAAAAGGTAATCATTATTATATTATAACCAATATTGACTGTAAGTCGTTATTGATACATTCGTTTAGTTTATGTTAGAAAAACATTAGAAACATCAAAGATTAGAATGTTGCCTATCTGACTTCTCAAGTCAAGGATTTTTCAGCAGAAACTGACTCCTAGATTATTCTAGTCCTCCAGCCTATTAGATGACATTGTTTTAAGGACAGCGATCTATATAGAACTGATGAACTGTTTCAAGCATTGAGTAATTGTTAGTGCAATAGGTTCATGTATTGAATGCAAAATGTGTCATGTATTGAATTGTATCAGAATTCAAAAATTATAACTATAGAAAAGCTGAAACTAAATTTATATAAGTGTTATTTCTTCATATAACATGATTAAATGTAATTGACACTTGTGTTCTAATACCGAGAGAAAGCAGTCGTCATCATAGCAATTATTTCTCTTCCCTAATAGATAATACATATGTTTCCGATGAGATAAAAACAACAGATTAAAAAAAAATCATGACGCAAGCTACTCAATACATAATTGTTAATCTTACTTTAAGGTTTCTATATCAAAACAAGGTATTTCACGTATAAAATTCCATATTCGAGTCCGATCTCTAACTCCCGTAATAAGCATATCAAAAGTTTTACTTCTGAATAAAAGTTTGTGACGTGAAATAAAATGAAAAAGTTTTAATGCCCTATGACTTTGACGCAAAAATATGGTGACAATAATTTTATCATTTATTTAGCAATCGTAACTAATGGTATAAAATACTAAATTAATCAATTCATGGTTGAGGAATATTTGATTTATACTACAAGGATTTTAATAGAGGCCATTGGGTTTTTTTATTTTTCCTCAAATAAAAATAATATTAAATGATGATTATTTTAATTTATCTTATCTTAATAAATTGATGAGGTAATTAAAAAGAGATAAAGCAACAATTATTTAAGTACTTATCACATATTAGTAAACCTAATATGCAATAACATTTGCATTTATAGTACATGTCAATTACAAATTAAAATTGATAAAAAGGGTCTATATTATATAAACATATCCTAAAAGTGCGAGCACTATTTTTAATGTGAACAAATATGAATACTTTCAATGACAGACAATGCAACAAAATTAAACTGTGTGTGTGTGTGTGCACTTTTAAATTGTGTACTGTATTGTGTGTATAGTACCTGTGTGCAATTTTATGCACTGTGCTCTGTCCACAAATACAAATACACATGAGAATATTTTACAATTTAAAATTGTTGGGAATCTCTTAATTAAAAATAAAATTCTGCTATAGATAAAAATCATTGCGTTTTAATGAGTATATTGATAAAATATTTTTATAAAAGATATTTAATAATTTAATCTGTTAAAAATATATCATGAAGTAACTTAGGTACTTCATGTATTATTTTTTTAACACTTACAGGAATTTTTAATATTAAATTTGAAAATTAAACGTATTTTTGGATTTTTTCAAATAGGGTTGATCTAATAACAATATTGTAAAAGAATCATATAACGTAGGGGGCTACATAAAAGTTTCTTCGAATTTTATATTAAAAGTCAATACTTTATTTCAAAGCTTATTTACGTTTTTTATAATATACATGTAGCATTTTATTCAATAACTTTTTGATACCAAATGTCAAAAAGTTACTATGGTAGAGATCTGATCCTGTTGCTGTAGAAATTTTAAGACTTTTGATCAATAATAAGAGACCAGTAGTTTTGTCAGTCCTCTCTTGATGTTAACCTGATAGAGCCTAAAGAATTCTGGAGGGACTGAAACGAGTAGAAATCTGAAGGTCAAGGATATAGGGCGGATGTATACCTCCCAGCCAAACTCTCTTTATTTTTGCTGAGTGGCTAAAGATGTGTTAGGTCTAGCGTTATCGTGATGAAAGACCACACCCTTTCTTTTGATCAAATTCGGCAGCTTCCTTTCAAGTTCTTTGTTTAATTTAAGAACCATCGATTTGGATTACTGACAGCTGACGAGCTGTTGGCAGTAATCCAAATCGATGGCTCTACCTGACCGATCACGACCTATTTTGCACGTTCTTCTAGTAAGTGGTCCACTTTTCATCAGCAGTTATCAATCTCTTCAAAAATTGGTTGGCCTTATTACCTCTCAGTTAAGAATCGCAATTGAGTACACAGTTCATAAGGATACTTTCAGTGAGCTCTTGTGGTACCCAAATATCGAGCTTTTTTGTACACCCTTTCAAATGGGTCAAAACTGTTTTATGGTCAAGGTCCAGCTATTTTTTTCTTGACCTATTGCATAGCATACTTGTGATTTAATTGGTAATACTCGAATTAATATCAACTTAATATCGAGTAGTAAAAACATAAAACACTTTCAACTAGCTACCGTTTGATATTTTAGTACCACTAATACTTCGTAATTAATAATATTTTTTTAATGTATTTTGAGTCCAGTCTATAAAAAATAAAGAACAAATTATATTAAAATAATTTTAAAATGAGAAATCTATTAATATGGGCTGGACTCGAACCTACTACTTAGGGGTCACCGTCCCATCGCTCCGAGGATTGAGCTACCGTGTTGCTACACACCACGATTGATTGATTCTAACACTACAGAGACAGGCGAGACATTTAAAGGTACTTTCAAAAATCCCAAGCAATATAATAACTTAATAACTTATATTAATAAATTCATACATATAACATTAAAAGACCTCATAACTCAAATTAATGTAATATAAGAATATTGCCTTTCAGTCAATCCTTTGCATCCCCCCACATCCATATCTTTTATTTTTATATTAACAATCTTTTATTAACATGCCTTCCATCCCTCCTCCAGAATTGAAAAAAAAAGTTTTGTCATCGATGTCCGCGTCCTAGCTTGTAACATAGAGTATTTATTGCTTTTTCGACAGCACGTTTTATGTTTATATAGATGCTTTATGATTTGAGTCGGGATAGCAGAGAGGAATTGTTAATAAACGAAATACAAAAATTGACTGGTGGAAATGTAGTTATTTATCAGATTGCATTAGTATAATAGACAGTGTTATAATTGCACCTACAATTTTGTGTAGTATTTGTTTGTAATTAATTGACAGTAGTTCGAAATGTTAATTTCTGTTATTCTTTATTTAATTATTTATTTCCTTAAGGATTTACTAACCAAATCTATATTATAACACAAAAGAAAAGTATCTTCCACTGTTAACATACTTTTCGCTATAAATTTAATTTGCAATAAATACAATTAACATGAATATTGACTAAAAATAAAACAAACTAAAATTATAAAAAAATACAAAAAAAACAAGATACTTAAATATTAACTGAAACTCAAATATTGGAATATTTATATATTTTTCCAGATCCGTCAGAAAAAAAAAATGTATTTCTGAAACACAGAATAATATAATTTAAATTTTAAAACTTTGCAAAATTGGGGAATTTTCACCATACTCATTCTTCTCTTTGTGGTATGCACAATGCTTAATAAATAAACTTTCTAGGGAGGTGTATCACGTTTATATTTATTTTAGATCTTCAATGTTGCTATTAATTTACTTAAAAAAGAACATGCATTTCAAATATTTATATCTTTGTTCCAAAAATTGCATGTTCACCATTTTTATTTTTTTTTTCGTGAAAACTTTGGTGATACCATATTGTTAATTATGCATGATTTTATTGCCATATACAAATCCTGTCATTTGGCTTAGAATATTTTTTCTAAGAGTTTAATTAAGATTGGTAAAATAGATTTAGGCTTGTAATATCCAGGTTCTAGTTTATCACCAATTTTAAATAAAGGAATTCCTTTATTTTCATCAAATCTGAGATTTTTTCAATTTGGAAATTGTTTCAAATAATTTGCTAAGAATTAAGAATAATTGTGGGGCAATAATACTGATAAGTAATTTAACTGACTTACCCTTACTTATTTACTGAGTTTTTTTAGGGTATAATTTTTTTCCGTGCTGCATGACGTGTTAGGTGTCAATGACGGATAGGGCTTCACGGTGAGTGCGAAAGGGATCCCGTGGCGTCCGTTCTCATAATTCTCGTCTGTCTTCTCAGCATTTTCTGTTTAAACAATTGATAAATATTCATTCCTACAAGTCTTTAGTGAAATCGTTAATCTTTTCAAATATCATTCCAGAAAACATATAAAAAGATCCCCACAATATTTCAACTTTTCGCTATCCACTCCAGACGAATGATGAAGCTCTTTCCAACAAATCTTTTTAAAATTAAAGTGGATTATTGATTAAAATAGATGATAGATGAAAATAGTTAGAAAGATTATGTTTCAGCGATTAGATTATAGCTTACTAAAATTTTCTCCCAGTAAAAACTAAGGCTATGCTGGCCAAGTCACTTATTTTGCCTTTGATAGATTTTTGTGATGTGGTGTTTCTTGACTCATCAGAAGAGTTAGTGTGCAAGCTCGAACGTCTCCAAAATGTGGCAATAAGATTTGTTTTTAATTTACGTAAATATGATCATATTACGGAATCACGTAAGAAATTAAATTTAACCCTGATCAAATTACGAAGACCCTTGCACACACTCGCTCTCCTTTACAATATTTTATTTAACCCTATGACTCCTACATACTTAAAAGAGCGTTTTAAGTACCAAGCCGGCATTAGTGGAAGTCGCCTGAGATCTACTGATAATTTGAGACTTACGTTTCCAACCTGTAATTCAGACTGCTATGCCAAGTCATTTACTGCTCTTGCGGTAAAACTTTGGAATAATCTGCCGCCTGACATCCGAAAATCGCCTTCGTTAAAGTCATTTAAGCACAACCTCCGCAAGTTTTATGAGTGTGATCGGTAGTAATTAATTAGTTTTTTTTCTTTATTACTTATTTATAAGAGTTTTTAGTTAGTACTTTTTTATTATTGTTATGTATATTTTTGTACACATTTATTGTTGTTACTATTTTTATTTCAAATTTTTAGTTTTCTACCATGTTACATGTTATTTGTTATTTTTTTTATAAGAATTCAAGGGTTGACTGGAAGAGATCTCTTCAAGGGATAAGTCCGCCTTTGTATACTTTAATAATTGTTTTTTTTTTGTATTTTATATATATTGTAATTTACATTGTGTTATTGTGTACAATAAAGAGTTTAACATAACAACAACATAGTTAAACTTAAAATAGTCTGTACCGATCTGGGACTGGAATATAAAATATGTATAGAATAGAATGGAATAGAAAGGGTGGGATAGAGGCATCCTATAAGAAGATGAATTTCATGCCAACGAATTGACTAATTGACAGACGACGCACTGCCCTAAACACTGTTATTAAGATATTTTTGGAATAACCGTAATTCTTAATGTTTGCTAAGTGCAAATTTTTTATTATTAAATCAAACTAAGTTTTACGTTAGAAATATTGATTTATGGTGGAGGAAAACTTCATTCATTTTACAAAACCTCTTACTTATTTATATAAAATGACAAAAATTGGTAACAACGTATAACATTATTTTTGGAAAGTAATTTAAAGGAGATTGATTTTTTAACAAAATTTCAGAGGTTTTGATATTTATGAAGGCAGCAATAAATTAAATAAGGTATATCACAAAAAGATTACGTGAGCTACATGTGAAACCAGACAGGCCAGAGTCTAAAGAAACATGAAGAGACAACTAAAATATATAATCTACTACTTAATAAAACTTAATATATTATTTAAGAAGATAATACATTATTTGTTTAGATTGGCAAGTCCCTGAGTGTTGGCCCAGGGTTCCCAAAACCGATTATCCTCACATAACTTTTAATATCATTTCTTCGTTCCCTTTATATTTTTATTCAATAATTAATAATTGTATTTCTTTCTGTAAACGTATTCGATAAATATTTATTTAACGTAAGAGGAGACAATTTTTCGTTATTTTTCCCGTATGCCAGGTAAAAACCACTCCTGTTACTTACTTAGCTTTGTAAAAGGATATTGAGGGTAAAAAAAATATATACAGTCTCGCTGCTATAAGACAGTTGCACGAATGGGAAGATTCGACCGCCTATGTATACTACGCAGACCTCTGCACTTCTTTGCAGTACAGTTCAGACCCTGGCCGAAATTAATGGCCAGAAGGGTACTGGCTTCATTGTAGCTAGATAACCCCTCTCCGAAAAAAGCAAAGAGACGCTCATTGACAAAGGCCAAAGATGAATTTAATCTTAGGCATTACGATCTACATTAAATGTTGACTTCTTAATCTTATCGCTGTCCACTGTATTATCTTAAGAAAGCGCAGTCTGTCTTGTTCGAAACTCAAATATCAGGGTCGAACGATACAGCATGTCTACTGTATAGTCCGGGTAAAAATGGAACAACAATTTATACCTTACGCCAGGGTATATGTTTTTGTTTTTTTTTATACTGTTAGCCCTGTTGGCTATTACAGTGTCACCGGGCAGTATATGTGTTCGTAAAGTCTGCTATAGCAAGTCTTGAAAATTTTAAAGTACCTGTCAATACTTTTTTGGGTTATAAATCATAACCCAAAATTTGATAAAACCTAATTTAATAAAACTACGCAACGATTTTCATAACATTTTGTGGTTTTTCGGAAAAACCCCTTAATTTTTAAGGGAAACATAAAAATATATCAAATTAGCACAATTAAAAAAAAAGAGACAGATTAAATTTGAAATAAATTAATATAAAAAACATAAACGACACTTCATAAAAATTCAACAAATTAATTATTTTATATTTTTCCATCGAGCGCATTAGATATAAATCTGGGATGATTATAAAATAAGTATATCTAATTTAAGATTCAATCAATTAATATCGATCGATCAGGAAAATCAATCTAGATAATTGTTGACGTTATTCCACTAAATCTCTAAAATTCTAGTCACATGTTTGAAAATGTTATTCATTTATACCGCCATAAAAATATTGTTAATATTTTCTGTTTCACAACTACCATTAATAAAGACTTGGCTGCTGTTTAAGATCTTATCTTGTCATCTGTATCGGTTTAATGTAAATCTTTCTAAGTGTCAGGCTATTTATTATTGGCAGCGCTGGTATTCTTTCAAGGATTGATAACGGAACCTGCCTCTCATATTTTAGAACGGTAACTCTAATCTTTATTGTTTGATAAATTTGTATCTATATATATATAGAAGGATGTTTGTATATATGAAATCGATGAACTCAGAAACTATTGGACCGATGATTATGAAAATTGGTATGTATATGTATTTCTCCACGGAGAAGGTTTATATGGTATGCCCATTGATGTAACTCCCCACCAGGCGACGCTGTCAAATATAGACTTCCGCCTCGTTCAACCGATTGTCATAAAAGTTGGTATGATCATGTATGTTTCCTCGAAGAAAACAAATATGCTATGTCCATTGATGCAACTCGCCACCAGACGGCGCTGTCAAATATCGACTTCCGCCCCATTCAACCGATTGTCATAAAAATTGGTATGGCCATGTATTTTTCCTCGAAGAAAACGAATATGCTATGCCCATTGATGTAATTCGCCACCAGGTAAAGTAAGGGTTAGCCCAGCGAAGCGGGCTGGGTTCGCTAGTATATAAATAAACCTTTATCAAACATTGTCTTGGTCTGTTTATATTAAAAAGAGGTCAGCAGAAAAAAATAGCATTGAACTGTTTACAACCATAGAGCTATTCTCCTGCAAATCCTATCCAAACTGTGTTATTACTTCTTGATTATGACAATACCAGCTAGATAAACTTAAGAACCTCAAAATTAAAATATTGCTGTAAGAATTATATTCTTTGCGTATCTACGAACACGTTTCTAATTGCGTCAGCAACTGAAGTGGCTCATTATTCGCCCACGTTAGAACCTTTTACCTAAACCCGGGATTTACCAAATCCTCTTCATGTTAGAAGACATTTGAGTTTGACAAGACAAGAATATCCCCTATCAGGTGTATGAAATTATAATTACTTCTATCAGAAAAGCGAAGAGTTCAGTGTATCAATAACTAAATAGCAAAGTACAGACAGATTTTAATTAGAGACACATACAAATCACAGTAAATCCTATCAGACAGAGACAGGGTCTGTATTCCTGATGGTCTATTAAATATATTCGAAGTATTTACAATATTTATTTCCTTATATGTGTGTTGTAGATCAATTTGTTATTCCAATGATATTATATGATTATTATTTAGATTATTATTAAGATTATTATTTAGTTTGATTTAATGGTCATGCAATTCACTAATTGAGTATAAAACATTAAATTGAAGCAATTACAATATCTATTCTTTAGTCTATTGTTCTATAGTGTCAGTTAGCGTGACTCAAAACATTACCACTGATACCAAATTTAATAACTTTTTAATTGTATCAGTCACTGAAACAAATCATCGAATGTTTGTTTTTTCTGCTGCAAACCGGAAAATTGAGGACTGAAATTGTATACCAATCATTTTCCCAAATACCCTTTTAACTTTAGTTGCTTTTTTATTTTTGTTTCATTATAAAAAGTACAATTATCATTCTTATAATAGGTATTACATTACTTTTTGTGGGGTTTTTAATATTCGTTTATAAAAAATTGCAGCAAATAAAGAAACAACAAAAAATATGTTCTATTAGTTTTTTCATGAGAGGAAATCCTCTTATTCTTGAAATATTGTTTTGATATTTAAACAAAAACACATTAACCAACTTAATATTTGTTTCAATTATAGTGTTCAATACAAGAGAGAAGTAGGTCAGAAATTCTTAGCCGAAAGAAAATTTATTGAATATCTACTCGTACTAGTTGAATTAGCTAGACTTTAAACGTTAAACCTGAAAGAATCCTAAATCGTTGGCAATATCAAACCGATATATTTTTTAATATACACAATAATTTATTAGCTGTAAGTATTTATTGACTATAAATCCAATATCTGTACTTTGACCTACTCTTAATACAAATATGTAAAGACTTTTGATATTCTAGTACCTATTATTTAAAAAATATTTATTAACATTTAAGAAGTGTCATTTTTACTTAAATGAACTCAGAACAATAACTAAAGCAATTTAGTTATTGTTTTTGCTTTGGTTATTGTTCTGAGTAAATGAAAAATACTTTACGATATTGTCAAACTGTGTTCTGCTTCTAAGTATTTGTAATTGTGACATCATTTAAGAGAGTCTGTATCTGTGTCTGTATGTGTCTGTGAATATAAGAATTGTAACTCAAATACTAACCATAAGTTCTTCGCTACTATCTTGAAACCTTATTGTAATGATTTACATATAATCTCTCTGAAGATATTCTCTTAAATATTGTGAAAACTTTGTCAAAGTATATTGTATTATAGTTTAGAAGAACTATGCGGATAAACCGACGGTTGTAATAGGAATATCTTTTTATTATTTATATATTTAGATACTCAGAGTAGGAGCTTTACAATTGCCGAATTATAAATAAAAAAAAACAAACAATATTGATCGTAATAGAAATGACAAAAGACAAAGATTTTAATTAAATCATACGTCTATTTACAGGATTATTAAAAATGTATAAACTCAAGTTAAATAATTAATTTTACTAAAATACGTTTTATACAAATGATTCGATTGCTGAATATAATTTTATATATGAAGAATAAACTCGTCCGAATCATTTGTGGTTTTCATTGTACAAGGAATGTTATTTCTATTTTCTAATTGAAATGGTAGGTCAATATTTAATTAGTATGCAAATGTATTTTAACAATGCCTTAAAATGGTGAAAAAATTGTTTAAAGAATTTCCATTTGACCTTTTTTATTAAGGAAAACCTGTCAAAGAAATTTAAATAAAAAATAGTTTTTTTTGAAATAAAATTGAAAGCCTGGATAAACCTCGGAATATCATTTCATTGTATGTCTTCCTGTGTATATA
Organism: Napeogenes inachia; assembly: GCA_959347355.1. Taxonomy (NCBI): domain Eukaryota; kingdom Metazoa; phylum Arthropoda; class Insecta; order Lepidoptera; family Nymphalidae; genus Napeogenes; species Napeogenes inachia. The sequence continues at coordinate 18,483,356 of OY365797.1, forward strand.
TTTACTGTTATATTTTCTGTGTACATATTGTTGTAAGGTAGAGTATTATCTTGACAGGTGATATTTAATTGTTATTAAATACTACGTATGCTGCTTCATCTACTTGAAACATCATTGACTGTGTGTGTGTTTTCCTGACACACGTTTTCCTTAATTCAATAAGACTCTCGTGAGAGGATTAAGTAAAAAGAACAAAACGAAAAGACTACAAGACAACCACTTTGAGTGTTAATATTATATCTCGTTAAAGGTTACAAGGTATAAAAATATGTGGTGAAAAAATATTTAAGTAAATTAAACAATAATATTTTCATTTTGATTTAAAGTTACTTTTCAGAAAAAGGTTTTACTTGTGTTACATATTAATTAATAAGTATAAATAAAGCAAAACATTCTTCTATATTCATTTAAAATATAAGCACTACATAATATTTGTACTAATGATAAAAAGTAGAAGTCGAAATTAACGTATAAAAGAGCGGGTTAAGTCACTACCAAGAGTTAGTATACAATAAAACTGTGTATCAACTTATTATATGTAGTTTAAAACAGTCTCTATATTATTTAATATTGAAAAAAATATTGATTTATCTGTAAGACGGCAGAACCGTTGTTCGTGTTGCTGACACTCGAAATGTATGTCCGTGTATCCGGAAAACATTAATATCTCATACAAAGATTTTTTTTTTTTTTTTTTTTTTTTGTCTGTCTATGCTGTTAGCCCTGTTGGCTATTACAGCGTCACCGGGGTAATACGAAGAACATTAGTGATTTTGAACTGTAAATAATATAATATCTCTTATTAACTCTATACACGTTAAATACATGGAATTATACACAGCTATTCCATTACATCCGTTAACCGCGAATATTCGCTAACGGATAACAAACTAAAAAAAAAAAAAAAAAAAAAAAAAAAAAAAAAAAAAAAAAAAAGAAATTGTGTCATTTTATATTTAACTAAAAAAAAGGTACTTTAAATATTTTAAAAGGACACTATTTAAACCGCACAGTAGCAAGAAAAGGGTCTTAGTGTAATTGGTTATTTTTTTTGTATTAATTAAGTTAATTAGCCATACGCTTTCTAGTTAACATTTGTTTATCTATACATATACTAAAACTGTTACTGATCGAAAACTGTACATGGAAAGTATTTAAAGAAAATCATGATGGGGGCCTTTATAAGAGCACGAGAACCCGAAACAATGGTTTCTCATTTTGTCTGTTTGTCTGTATGTTTGTGCACGCTAATCTCAGAAACAGCTTAACCAACTTGAATGCAATTTTGAGATATATTGTAATATTCTTTACTTAACATTTAATGTTTAACATATAATCTAAATCGGTTAAGAAATAAAAAAGTTATGTAAATTTATGTCAATCACGTAATAGGTACCAAGCAAATCTTATTCTATACATGTAATAAATCTGTAGAGGAGTAGTATTTGTACATTAAAAATATGAAAAAAATATACCAGGAAGTACAGTGATATTTAACAGAATCCATTTTCAACATTTTTTAAAATTAATGTCTGTTTATCTGTTTGTCTTTCAGTTGTGCACGCAACCCGAAAAAAAAATTATCACTAAGTAACATTTAGTTACAACTTTCATTACACAGTCTTCACTCTATCAAAAGATGTATGTATCTAAGTTGCTCCAGAAATCTATCTTTAAACATATAATAAAACTGTAACTGATCGCTGTATATGTAAGAATATTTTCTAAAAATCATAATGGTGGACCGTTATATAAGCAAGAAAACCCAAACCAATATTTTTTTTTTTGTTTTGACTGTTCGTCTGTATGTTTGTGCACGGTAATCTCAGAAACTAATTAATCGATTTAGATACAGTATTCGGGTATACTTTCTCATGGGATTCACTGTACATACTGTGTTTTTTTAATTTAAATCTGTTAACATATAAAGTTAAAAATCTCTTATTTTCGTACCATTGCGGTACGGCGTATTAATTTAAGAAATAGTAAATAATTTGCTTATTTAGGCGTTAGGTCAATGGGTATAATTTGTCCTGTGATATTATTATTATGATTATATCGATAGTACATATTGATAGTATAATAGTATATATAGATAGTACATATTGACAGTACATATCGATAGGACATATTCATAGTATATATTGATAGTAGATATTGATAGAATATGTTGTTAGTACATATTAATGGTACATGTTTATAGTACATATTGATGGTACATAAAAAAAAATTAAATTAAATTAAATTAAACTAAACTAAACTAAACTAAACTAAACTAAACTAAACTAAACTAAACTAAACTAAACTAAACTAAACTAAACTAAACTAAACTAAACTAAACTAAACTAAACTAAACTAAACTAAACTAAACTAAACTAAACTAAACTAAACTAAACTAAACTAAACTAAACTAAACTAAACTAAACTAAACTAAACTAAACTAAACTAAACTAAACTAAACTAAACTAAACTAAACTAAACTAAACTAAACTAAACTAAACTAAACTAAACTAAACTAAACTAAACTAAACTAAACTAAACTAAACTAAACTAAACTAAACTAAACTAAACTAAACTAAACTAAACTAAACTAAACTAAACTAAACTAAACTAAACTAAACTAAACTAAACTAAACTAAACTAAACTAAACTAAACTAAACTAAACTAAACTAAACTAAACTAAACTACACTAAACTAAACTAAACTAAACTAAACTAAACTAAACTAAACTAAACTAAACTAAACTAAACTAAACTAAACTAAACTAAACTAAACTAAACTAAACTAAACTAAACTAAACTAAACTAAACTAAACTAAACTAAACTAAACTAAACTAAACTAAACTAAACTAAACTAAACTAAACTAAACTAAACTAAACTAAACTAAACTAAACTAAACTAAACTAAACTAAACTAAACTAAACTAAACTAAACTAAACTAAACTAAACTAAACTAAACTAAACTAAACTAAACTAAACTAAACTAAACTAAACTAAACTAAACTAAACTAAACTAAACTAAACTAAACTAAACTAAACTAAACTAAACTAAACTAAACTAAACTAAACTAAACTAAACTAAACTAAACTAAACTAAACTAAACTAAACTAAACTAAACTAAACTAAACTAAACTACACTACACTACACTAAACTAAACTAAACTAAACTAAACTAAACTAAACTAAACTAAACTAAACTAAACTAAACTAAACTAAACTAAACTAAACTAAACTAAACTAAACTAAACTAAACTAAACTAAACTAAACTAAACTAAACTAAACTAAACTAAACTAAACTAAACTAAACTAAACTAAACTAAACTAAACTAAACTAAACTAAACTAAACTAAACTAAACTAAACTAAACTAAACTAAACTAAACTAAACTAAACTAAACTAAACTAAACTAAACTAAACTAAACTAAACTAAACTAAACTAAACTAAACTAAACTAAACTAAACTAAACTAAACTAAACTAAACTAAACTAAACTAAACTAAACTAAACTAAACTAAACTAAACTAAACTAAACTAAACTAAACTAAACTAAACTAAACTAAACTAAACTAAACTAAACTAAACTAAACTAAACTAAACTAAACTAAACTAAACTAAACTAAACTAAACTAAACTAAACTAAACTAAACTAAACTAAACTAAACTAAACTAAACTAAACTAAACTAAACTAAACTAAACTAAACTAAACTAAACTAAACTAAACTAAACTAAACTAAACTAAACTAAACTAAACTAAACTAAATTAAATTAAATTAATAGTACATGTTTATAGTATATTCGTAGTATTTATAGTATGTATCGGTATTACATATTGATAGGATACAAGGTTATTTGTAATTACTTGACCACCTCTTGCAGGCAGACTCTCTGCATAAATCTCAACAACATTTATTCTACGACTTTTTAAAAATCTTGATATACAACACAAAAAATACGAACCAAAATATAATAATTTGCTCTCTCTTTTACTTATTACTCTGTATTTTGTAAGAAGTGCTTAAAATAAAATTAGATATAAGATAAATTTATTGATATAAGTCATTAACAACTTCATTATTGAATTTAGATGTAAAAAAATATGAATTATTATAAAAAGGCAATTCTGAAAAACACTGTTTTTTTCCAGTTTTCTTTTAAAAATCACTTCTAATGAATAAATCAGGTAAATTAACATTTCCCTATTTAAAATCAGTGTCACCAGCTCATAATACAACCAACCCGGTCATACTCTGAGTCATTTGCATAATTCATCTATACCTAAACTAAATATCGTTTGAGTTTATGAATTATTTGTGATCAGTGTTAATAGTTACTAATAATAAATTATAATAATAACAAGTAATTAAAACCATTATATACTACTATCAATTTATTTTTAAGAGAATTTTATAACATTAATTTTTAATTCCAAACAAAATTTTATTCCATTACAAACGTCTGCAGAAGTCATAATAGCATTGTCTATAGCAGACAGATATAGAATAGTTCGCCTATTAAAGAAATAGGGCTGATTTGATAAAAACAATTAAAGTTTCAAATGCACAATCAGTCAAAGCCACCCTTTATCCAAGGTTTAATCAAAAATAAGGGTATTAAAAGATATTCATGTATACTTCAATAAAAATGTTAAACTCCAATGACCAAATCTAGTAGTCCCGTACCAAAATGTGTAATTCATACATATTACATTTTTAACGGTGCTGGCTTACGTCTGACTTTTAAAATTTTACCCCACATTTAGATTATTTGGCAATAACCAGAAACAAAGAAAGATCAGACATAGATATGAAGGTATATGTTTGTCAGTTTTTGAAGTGAAAACTTCTTAGGCGCGTTGAGCGTTTTGGTAGAGGGTAAAATCCTCGGTTCGCGTCACCGACATGCTAATGATAATAGCGCGGAGAGCCAGACTAGCGCACGCGTAGTAGCCTGTGTACACGTATACACTAATTTGACGTTTAACGTTGATTTAAAAATTTCTAAGCATCAAACAATATCGTTAGAAGAGGAGGAAAAAAATAAATATTTTTAATTAATTAAAAATTAAAAATTATTAAAATTGTATTGTCGATGACAATGATGTAAATAATTAATATAATGTTCAAACTTGAATTCATTGAAATTCGTGTAAATATAAATACTATGTATAATTAAGATAATTGTATATTAATTATTTTTTCAACCACTTTGTATTTATAAAATTAAATAAAATCATGATATTAAAAATTTCATATAATTTTTGCATATAGTTTTAATGTTATTTATCTACCTTCAATGATTTTTAATATTCGTTCATGTTTTCAGATACTCTAACATATTTAAGCCACACACACGGAGGTACACACGGAGGTACATGAAAGAACTAAAAGAAAAAAAAACATATTTAAGCCGGTACATTATTTTTATAACAAACAGTTTCTTAATAGTGAAAACCTATTTCCTTTGGCTGTTAGGTTGATTCATGTGTTCATTTGATAAAATGATCGGAAATATAACTTGACACTGCGATAATAAAACTAATATAAATCTAACATAATCGAGCATTATGTTTATGAGGTTTTTTATTTTCAATATTTTGTCAGTTATTGAAATAAGTGAGTCATAATATAAATATAATACTAATTTCAATAATTATATACTTGATATCAGTTATAATGTTTTCAGTCACGGTGAACTACGCTATAGAACAATGGACTAAAAATAATATAATTACTTCATTTTCATCTCTTTTTCAATTAATAAATAATTTTGATTTAATGACAATGGTCTTGCTATTGTCATTAAATCAAATTTATAAACAATGTCTGTCTGACACGGAGTGCCCGCCGCGGAATTTGTGCACTGCCATGGCACATAAGTGGAAGCGCAAATCTTGGACATTCACTTGTTGCGTCAGGGAAAATAATTAATCTGGCATATCTTACTTCCACATAAGTCTCAAACAACTCGTGCTAAAATTTGAATTATTCTTTTATATACTTTATATCACTAAAATGTCAGACTATTCATGACATTCGACAGAGCAGGGAATATCATTTTCGGCTGAATACAATATCCACTCCGACCAAGGTCCCCAAGCAATTAAAGTAGGGAGAGATGAGTACCATGAACCACAAATCAAATGAATTTATGGTATCTATTGTATTGAGCCATTTGAGATTACCGTTATCTTACACAAGTGCGTATTTTCCCTCGACGACTCGTATTGGATTTAGTACCTTGAATAGCTTGCAATGTAACAAAAGAAAATCTCAGAACATCTGATGTAAACTTAAATTTAAATAAATAAAGAATGAAAAAAAATTGATACAGAGGGATTCACCCTCTGGGAAACCATACTGTTGCTTTACCAATTGAGCTACAGTATCTCTACCCGTGAATTAGGCATTCTATATATGTTCGTCTTTATCAAGACCGTGGTGACAGCTATTAGGTAGATAAACATTGAAAAGATGCCACAACCAAAATAAATGTTTGAAAATATCTTTGAACATGTATAGCCATATTGAGCTTATTTATATTTAAATAAATATAGAATGAATAAAACAATATATTTGTAAATCCGTCCACAAACGCCGATGTAATAGCGTAACATACACACAAGCAACACACAGGCGAATTGAGAACTTCCTCCTTTTTGAAGTTGGTTAAAAAATCGAATCCCTACCCGTATCGTTTTATTTTTTATTCTATATTTATTCAAATTTAAATAGAGTAAACATGTTAATAGTTAACCTTATTAAAAATTAAATATTTAATAGGTGACGGTTAATTAATGACATAAGAAATAATTACCACTGATGCACCCTCATCAGTCGGTATTTCATGTTGTGATAGGCTGAGTCTAATGTAAAGTACAATTCCTGACAAGGAAACTCTTTAATGAAACACAAAGGCGAAACCCAAAAATTATTAAAACTTTTCTCGACCTATCCCATAACCACTGAAAATGTAATTATAATTTGATATACCTAAATTTGGGTTCTTGTTTACTTTTGGACTTACGGTATGATGATATTTTTTTATTTTCAGAAAATAGATTTGGATATTTTTATAAAATCCGTATGATATCTTTTATTACGTTAAAAACTAGATTTTTTTTTATTCAAGATTATCAGATTTTAAATTAAAAATGTCTATTGGAAGGATATTTTTTTTTTACAGAGATATTATTCAAACTCTATATTGCAATAAATATTTATCGTAGCATTAATATTTTTTTTTTGTTTCAGCTGCAGATTTTTATATATCCATATACAATACAGGTCTGCTGGAAGAGATTTCATTTGGAAACAAGAAGTGCGTATGTATAAATCTAAGTTAAAATATGTTTAGCTTACAAGTGTTCCGTTTTCCACATAAATGATAAATAAATATACAGAATATCAGATGAGATAGGTATATAATATTTACCAAGATATTACAGAGTACGAATATACAATAGAGGAACATATTATTTTTTACGTCAAAACAAATAACACTTCGAAACAATAACAATAACAAAATTACATAATAATATTTATTGTATTACAATATCTGTTGTTGGAATTCTCTTCCGTCCCTTGATATATAAATAAACTCCATGTCTCGAAATGTATACCGATTTTTTTCCATTTTGTTTCAGTTTAGTAAGTACTGTGTTAAGAAATTATAAACAGATCAACACAGAATGGCATATCCATATTAAATAGTAAGAATGACATTTGAAGAATGTACAATGAGTCACAAAAAGAAATAAAAACGATTTTTAAGGTATTAAGATTAGTGTTGCCATCTGTCCGGCTTTAATTCGACATGTTGGGCTTTCTGCTCGTTTCCGGTTCAATATTTATAAGTCCCGCCTGTTCCGCTTTAGTTAGGGTTTTTCAAATTCAAAAACATTGTTTATGCCAGACATCGCTAAAGTACATATATGATAAAAAATAGTATATAAACAAAACCTAAAAATTAAAGCATATTTAACAAAATATCAAAACAATAACAATACAATTTTATGCAGCAGTGTACTGAAAAAAAAAAGATAGATCACTCAGCCTACGATGTCACCGAAGGACGCTTAAGGTCCACCGAGGTCCAAACACTAATTTTCAGTGACAACCTTAGAGGTTATCACAGCAATAGATAAAAGTAACAAAGTTATTAACATATTCATAAAAAAATATATATGAGAAATTGTATATATTTTCATAATTTTTCCATATTTAGGTGACAATTTCGGCGAACATTTGCATCATAAATAAAAGTTTTTGCTGTTTAACTTTACAAAGCAAAATCAGTCACTTAGCTTATGAATAAATCAGAAGATTTACGAAGCACGTTATATTTCAATTGGTATTCACCAGTCCATCCATTAACATACGCCTACATACTGTAAAAAAGCAAATCATTTAACAGTATTTTATTTGTACTTAACTATTAATACATAGAAATGTTACACTTTTATACTCTATAAGTATTAACATAATTAAAGTAAGTAAATAACAACAAAGCGCTGCAACTTTTCGCAGATTTTATTATATTGGTATACCTTTATGGTACATATTTTATCTGTCGCATGACACTATGTTAAGTTACATGATACTATGTCAGGATAAATGCTGCAAAAATGTTCTGTAACATTCATCTCAATTATCTTCCAGAGACATTAAGCACACGTGGGAAATAGTCATAAAAGTTAGAACGTTGTTTATCGCCATGTTTACTTACAAGTTAGTGTGGCTTACTCAATATAAAAAATGTTATGTTAACATCAAATATTGAAGTATACGAACCACCATCAACCGACAAAAATATTTTTGTAAGATAATTAGAAGGTACAGTAATAACTGTTAAAGAAACTTAGTTTTATTACAATATCCATCATCTATATTATATGGAGAACATTTTGTAAAAATTCCAACACAAAGTCCATTCTCTCTGCACTGTGTGTAGTACTCACCGATTACTTGCTATTTGCAAGTAAGTGATTCTTTATTTGACGATTCCAAAACATTGATCACATTATATCGTAGACATTTCTTAATTTAAAATCAGATACAAGATGCTTATATTATTTTATACAACCTGCTAAAGTTGTTCAAAATAATATAAAAACCTTGTCAAAATTCTTAGTTAAGAAATACATTACCACATTTAGAAGGAATTTCTGAGGGCATTTGCATAATAAATAACTTCGCACAGAAAATCCAAGTCACTTAACTTTGAATAAATGTGATTTGAACGTGAGTTTACTTTTTTATATTTCGAATCGTATTCTCCATAATTTATATTAATAAACGCCCAATACTGTGTTACTCCAATTCATTTTTCGGGAAATGAGTTTCAGCTAAAATCAAGTACAGTTTGAAATAAATGTATTTAGTATTGAACACTTGAAGTTGGGATTAAGTTGAACATTTAATTATATTTTATTTGTACTAAAAATTTATTTTTAATTTTATAATGTTTCCAGATTTGTACATCATTGACATTAGTAGAAAATTATACATTGCACCTAACTCGGTAGATTTTATAACATTGTAATATATAATCCATATTAAATAGTTCATATTTATTAATTATAAAGTTACATATATTGCAATAATTATATATTATTGGACGCTGTCATAATAAAACTCATTTGCACAAACGATAGATAATTCTTTTGTTTTTATTAGTCTTTTATAAAAATTTTGTGTTTCACCTTTCCATTAAACCAGATGCAGATCCGGCTCTGTCGAACGTAGACATTCAAGTTGATCACAAATTTATAGATACTATTTAGTTATAAAATCAAGCACACACACACACACACACTTTGACGTATAAAACTTAGTATCTAATTTCTACGCTTAGATATTATGGGTTTTGAAAGAAAGTAGGATTTGTAACCGTAGGCTACCCAAAATAAAATATTTTTCATATTTTTCAAAGTAAATTTAAGTAAATATTGAAATAAAAAAGAAATATAGTTCTGGCAAAAGGTTGAAGGATAATTTGAATAATATACTTTCTTATAAATATAATATACTTTCTTTAATATTTTGTTCGCACATTCCATAATACCTACTGCATAGAAATAGTAGAAGTATTTTGTAAAATATCTTTGAATGAGTTCTTAAATAAACTGTTTCCTTTTCTTTCAAAAACAAAGACCTCTTTCATTATAACAAAACGAAAAACAACTATTTTATTTAATCTCATAAACATTCATTTATAACAAAAAATAAACTGACTATATTGGTTTTTTTTATTCCATTTTATATTTGGTAAAAGTCTTTTTTTATTACAGTTGCTCTTTAAGCACTTTAGTTACAGCTTTTTCTTGTTTACAGTTTGTCTACAGAAAGTAAAAAGAAGAGCTGTAATAGGTGTTCTTTAATATCGTAATATTCTAATAATGATATTAAAGAACACCCTTTTCAAGAAAATCTAGTTAAGAATATGTAGGTCATTCTTTTGTAAAGATAAAACTTTTCTGAATTGTATTGCAAGCTTTATATAGACGGCAATTTTAATTTCAGATACAAGCTACGTTTATGAAGGCAACTATCATTTCCTATTTGGTTTTATTAATACCTCATAAAATGGCTTAAGAATGTAATAAACCTTATAGAAGTTGTCTTTTAAAAACGTAAACTATTTTTATAACGACATAATTTTGTACTCAATAAAGTTAATATTGTAAATCAACTTGTTTGAAAAGTTTAACAAATAGTAAAATGATTAATATCAACCCCTTTGGTAATATTACTCTAATTAAAAACTTAGCAATACATGAAAAAATATTCGTTGAGTTCAACTTATACATTCAAAAAACATAGATTTTATAAATATAAGATAAAACATTTTATATTTTTAGCGAGATTTATAAAGATGGAAAATATTATTTCAGATACAAGATAAGTTTATATTATATTCTTTTCCAAAGTTTAGCAGGTTGTTTATAAAAAATATATTCTGCGAAAAATTTTGACTTTTCGTAGATAAATAAATTACCATATTTAGAAGGCATCTCCGAAGAACATTTGCATATTAAATAAAAGTGACGTATAATTTGATACAGCAAATAACAGTCACTTAGCTTATAAATAAACCTTACAGAATTTTATTTATATTTCAATAGTATTTAAGCCCCATAGTATTAGACATTTTTTTAAAAGATTTTACCATCCTGAGATCAGAAAACAAAAAAAAAGCTGCAGCTAGCTCTGAAGATTTTATTACATTGAAATATAATATATTTTATCCTTCAGATGAACTATGAAAGCTACATATACTGTTATAAGGTTCTGAAGTATTAATTCCAATAATCTTCCATAGACATTAAGTACACGTGTAAAATAGTCGTAAAAGTTAGAACGTTGTTTATCGCCAGTTTGATGACATGTCTGCCTACAAGTAACAAGTACAAGAACAGCTCACTCGACATAAAACATGTAGGTACATTAAGCTCAAATACTGGGGCAACTAAATAAGGCATATGGAAGCCACTTTTATTTTTTTTAATCCTTAATTAGGCATTTGCATTCGAAATAATAGCTAAGAATTCTTATTTCTCCTTTCGAAATAACTTTTATAATTACATATTCATTATATTTAGGGATCCATACCCAAAGGAGGTGGAATCCTATCACTAAGACTTCTCTGTCCGTTTGTCTGTGTCCAAGCTGTACCTCAAGAACCGTGATAAGCTAGCCAGCTGAAATGTACACAGATGATATATCGCTTAAACAACAAACAAAAAAAAAAACATAAAATTAATATTTAAGGGTGCTCCCATATACCAAACGTTATTTTCTAGGTCGATTTTAATAGCGGCCACAGGTAGCCGGTTTCAATATCCACCGAATATTATAACATATTTTCTCTTTAAAAATAAATAATCTAAATTTCTTTAAAAATAAAATATTTAAGCTTTCCCTTAAATATTTTATTTAATGAGTTATACAAAGAACGATATTTTTAACCGATATATATTTACTATTAATATACTATCGGTATGTACTATCGATATTTCCTATTAATATGTACTATCGATATGTACTATCAGTATGTACTATCATTATATACTATCAATATTTACTATCAGTATATACCATCAATATATACTACCAATTTATACTATGACATTGTACTATTGATATGTACAATCGATATATCCTATCAATATGTACTATCGATATTTACTTAAAATTGATATGTACTATCAATTTATACCATCAATATATACTGGCAATATGTACTATCAATATGTATCATCAAATTGTACTATCAATATATACTTAATTAATATATACTTTCAATATGTACTATCAATGTATACTGACAATGTCATGTCTATTTCTGTTTCAGTATCGTGTCTTCTTGTAATGAACCTGGGGCACTCGGTAAGCAGATGGAAGATTTTTTCTTCGGTAGTATCGTTGCACCTGCACGTCGATCTGTCAGTCAGTTTAAATCTGTGTAAATACCCCTAAAACCCACCGTGTCCGATTAGAATCTGCGAGGTAAGTGAGTCTATGTCCAATTTGGTCATTATCTTCTTGGCAAGTCTAACGTCGGGCAAAAATGTTCTAGTCACTGCAGCTGTCTCTCCTGATGTGTATCTTTCTTGCCAGATTTTTATTGTCTGGTCCCTTATCGTCCTTTTTGCGTACGATATGGGAAACTCGTAGCAGGCCGCCCTCTTCGTGTTCCTAGCCACGTCTTTCGCCAGCTTATCTGCCCTCTCGTTGCCGCGTACACCCACATGCGCTTTGATCCAGAAAAAATTAATGGTGCTTCCTTTTCTGGTTATTTCCTGGATGTTTCTGACGTGTTCCTGATGTGCTCAGTGGTTCAGCGTTCAAAGCCTCCAGGAATGATTTGGAGTCCGTAAATATATTTACTGCCTTCCAGTTTTTTTCTGGCTATGGTGTTAGTGGCAATTTTTATTGTCAGCAGTTCAGCGCCCAAACGCTCGCTCCATACGCAATTATTGGCACTATTACAGCCATAAACATGGTTGCCTTAGCTGCTTTTGATATCTGCCGGTAGATTCCCAGTGCCTTGCGGGTAGTAGTCGAGGTGTGTTTCGCGAACGTAAGTTTAGAGTCGATGGTGACCCCCAGGATTTTGATTTCGTCTGTTGTTTCTATATACACTCATGGACATATTTAGGGGAACGCAAAAAAAGGTCGAATAACGGCGAATATTTTCATATTTTCGTACTGGCCACTATACCAATATTATGTATTAAAAAAATAAATTTCATTTGTTTTTTTTGTTTATCTGCTAATTTCTGAGACACGTAGTGTATGGAATTTTCGTCGGCTTTTGTTGTTTTTAACAAAAACTTTATTTCTGTTGTTTTTATGACGAAAAATTGTCATTATTGAGTGAAGTGAACTTAATTCGATAAATTTAGGCGATAATGCCGGATCTCAGCGTTGCTCTGGTTTCTAAAGCTGTAACTTTAATTGAAAATGGTTACACTTACAATGAAGTGGCTCAAACATTACATGTTTCCAAGTCTGTGATTTTCCGCAATGTTAAACGATACCGGCAGACTGGAGAGTATACCAGGCGTAAAGGACAAGGTCGCAAAAGAGTAACAGGAGAGAGAGACGATAGATTTATTGTCAGCAGTGATCTCAGAAACCGTACCTTGACTTCTTCTGAGGTACGAAACCAGCTGCAGGAAGTTCGACAAGTGATAATTAGTACCAAAACCGTCAGAAGAAGACTGAAGGCAGCTGGTATAGGGGCGTACTTGCCTGCCAGAGGTCCACAGCTCACCGCAGGTCATCGAGTGGCTCGGGCCAGCTTTGCTCGTTTCCACCTAAATTGGAATAATGACGCTTGGGGAAAAGTTCTTTTTAGTGATGAGTCCAGATTTTGTCTCAAACCAGATGATGGAAGGACCAAAGTATGGCGACGACCCGGAGAAAGACACGCTCAGTGTAACATTATTGGGAGAGAGCCGTATGGTGGAGGGTCAGTAATGGTATGGGGCGGTATTTGCTTAGGAGCACGCACGGAGCTACTCATCGTAGAAAACGGCTCCCTGACTGCGGCAAGATACGTAACCGACATTTTAGAGCAGATTGTGATGCCTTTTGCCCCTTTCATTGGAGACAATTTTCTTCTAATGCATGACAACGCTCGACCTCACATTGCGGCATTAGTTTCGGAATATCTTAATGAGGTCGGAATCCAGGTTTTCGGGTGGCGGGCACGCTCGCCAGACCTAAATCCAATAGAACACGTTTGGGACAAACTGGGAAGACAAATTAAACAAAGAAATCCATCACCTGTCAACGTAAGAGACCTCAAAACCGCATTGGTTGAAGAATGGAACTCAATGCCGCAAAGTTTTATTGACAATTTAATAGAGAGCATGCCCAGACGCATGCAGGCAGTTTTAACAGCAAGAGGTGGCAACACTAAATACTGATTGTATCACCCATCGCGAAAAAACCAGTCATTTAGACAATATTAACTTTTCTTTAGTTTTCATTGTGTTAGGTCAAAACTCTTCAGAATTAAGTCACTGACCTTATTGTCTTTAATTTCGTTTCTTTCGCTTTAATTTTGTGATTTTTTATGTTCAAAAATGTTAATTTAATTAATTCAGAATAATAATCAAATGTATTGTACAACAAAAATGTGTTTTCATATGATCTTGCAGTCTGTTTTTTGCGTTCCGCTAAATATGTCCACCGGTTTATTATCTTCCCTTGCGTAAGATCGGGTTATTGTATTTCAATCTCCTGGTGATCACCATTGACTTCGTCTTATGTGGTGCGAATCGAAGCTTGTTGGTTTTCCCCCATTACTGAACTAGTTCCAGTGCTGCGTTGGCGCGGTACGATACGATATGATAAAAAAAAGGAAAAGTTAAGCTAAATATGTGTAATAAATAAAATATGTGAATGTGTGTGTGTAAATCGAAAGACATCATTAAAAAAAAGAATTTATAATTAAAAGTAAATTATGTTAAACTGTCTAATATAGAAATGTAAGTTTTATTTTTAATCTAAGAAAGAATTTTAAAAAAGGCATATGGCAACCTCAGCAGGGCTATTCCGTATCTTTTTTGACAGTTAAAATGAAAATCACTATCAGTAAGTGCGGACATAATGGTTGTCAAACAACTAATTTCCTATAGTAACAAACTATGTAACTATAGTAACAAACTGCCATGACGTCACAGCTGATGGTCATTAGAAAAGTCAAAAGTTAGCGAATAGCCCTGCAGGAGAGAAAGCGCTTACACACTGCAATGGCGGGTGCGTTTCAAGAAAAAAATATTAAGTACATTTGTTGTCATGGAAGATCATTCCAACCTCTTTTTTGAATAGAATAAAAACGTTTGCTTTTAAAATTATACCTATGACATTGTCACAAAGACAAGCATAATTTTCAAATTTTATCTTTATAAAGTTGAAGTACATTTATTCTCCACCTGTTACTTGTTTTGATAACCTCGTTAAGCCATTTTCATTTTATTATGCTCCGGTCCTTCCATGAATTAATGTTAAGAATGATATTTGAGTTTTTACACTAATAAAAGCTTAATATAAAAGAAATTTCGCTCAAAACGAAAACGCTCAAATTAATTACAAAAACTGTTAAACAAACTGTTTGCAAATTTGAAATATATTTGCATACTTATATTTATTTTTATAAATCCAAAATAATTTGAAATAATTAAATTCAAAATACCCTAAAACATGTATAGTTATATATGTTAAGCTTATTTCATTTAGATAAATATAGGATGAAAAATAATCTGATATGGGCTGGGATTTCAACCCGTGACTTCTGGGACTTTAAATTAAAAACATATTTTTTACAGTTTCGTTAACTTATCCAAATGCTTATTAATCGAAACAAGATATCACAATACTCGTATAGCTTTAGTCGAAACGCACTCAGTATATTCTTTCACCATACTTCAGATAAAAAATACGACCTTAAATATCATTCAATACATAGCCCATTGATCATTTGATTGGTCTATTGGTATCTCGGAATTCAATTATCAATTCAAATTTTGTAGGCTGAATATTTGATTAAGTAGTTCAAAGACCACTTCATCAATATGATCACTCAAAAAGTTGGTATTAATATAAATATTTGTACAATACTTTTGTAACTTTGTAGATTCATTCGATTAATAATTTATTTAAAACACTATCCGGCCCTGTAGAGATTTTTTTTACATCTAATATACAAACGATCTATTCAAAATTATTATTAATCGTTGGTCATCAAATAGTGTTATTATTCAAAATTATTATTAAAAACAAATTGATGCTCATTTAATAATATTTTATAATATATAAATATTATATTATATATAGTACCATTTGTCGATCAACGTAAAGGCTATTTCGGTGACAATATTCTGTCTCACAAAACAGTATTAAATGGAAGCCACAAGACACTGGAGAATTCTGATGTCAATAGATTATTTAAAGCCCAAGGTATTTGTTAAATCCGATCTAATTTATTGTTTAATTGAATTAACTTGAAACCGGATAATTATTAGTTGATTTGACATCATAGAAAGAGTCTACTTCCAACTGTTTTATGAGATGAATTTTAATTAGAGATTTTTTTTTACCATGAAGTCAATATTATAAATAAATTTATTTATTGAAGTACACTGAACAGTAAATGACGACAAATTGACTATTATTTATTCAAAAACCTTTAATAATACTTTATTGTTATTAAAACAAAATTATTTCCCGAAGAATATAAATTCCCCTCAAAGTTATTTTGAATAAATAATGTTTACTAACCACACAGATTAATCCACAGAAACGAAACGTGAGGTTAGTATAAAGATAGAGTGTGACGTCATAATCGTATTCTGTCCTAGTTTGATTTGCAAACAAATCCCTCAAAGGCATTCTAGTGCGCGAATTCTCGAAGGCTAATGAATACAAAATAATAACTAATTTGGTTTTAAATATAGTCACCTTTTCAGAAGAATTAAGTAAAGCAAGACAAAAAGTAAGTTTTATTTGCTTCCTATACGTTTCTTTACTGAATTGGTTACAACTATACCTTCTCACTACCTAAGTAAGCGTCTCGGAATAAAACGGCAGACGATAAATAGACTATATATAGTTTTACAAAAATCGGGCGTCATAAATAATAATAACTTTTCTTATTATACATCAATATTATGTTATAAAACATTCATAGCTAAAGTAAGTAATGTTCGAGTTTATGAATTATTAATCACGATAGTTAATATTCATTAATAATACATTCTCGTTATAGCAAGTCATTAAGAACTTTATATTTAATTACCTAACTGTTATATAACATTCATTTAAATACTCTGTCCAAGAAAATTCATTTCATTACAAAGACGTGTGAAGAAGTCGTAAAAGTTGGAGTGTTATTTATAGCCACCTTGATGATACCTTTCCCTATTACAGAATTTAGAACTTTTTGACTAAAACCCTTTATTTTTAAGAATCTTTAGCTACTTTTACAAGGAAGGCAAATCCAATCTTATTATTTTCAGTGCGTCGAAGTCGAACTTTCAGGGTTAAATTATTTAATGATATTTAGAGATACTTATCTTTTAATAATACTATTTTAGGACGTTACAATTTGTCATACGTAATATTTATAATACGTTTGCTTTAATATACCAGTCGGATTTAATAAAAAAATATACAGTTAACATTATATTTATTTAGGAGGGATATATTCTATTGAATGTACGTATAACAATACCCAACCAAATCCATCTTGTAAACCTTACAACCAGCGGTGCTGTTTAAAAATATATGAATATGAATTCATAAAAGGATTAGAATAAATAATTAAATAAGAATGACTTAACGAGGTTTTCAAACTAAGTCACAAGCGGAGAATGAGGGAATGACAACTTAATGAAGGTGACATTTGAAAATATGCTAATGTCTTTGTGAAAAAGACGTAGCAATTTTTTTTATGCAAATGTTTTTTTTTATATGAAAATGATAACGCTTTTTTATTTTGCAAAACGTCAAACATAAACCATTTTCAAAAATTAGGTTTTTGAAAATCTGAAAACTGTCGTCTTTAATATTATTGTTTTAATTATTTATCTATAAAAACACCTTTTTATTTCTGATTAAATACTAATGTCACTTCATTAGTATCTAAAATATAAATAATAAAACTCTTCGTTTTGTCGTATATTAGATTATTTACAAATTAAGTGATTCCATAATTTCACTCAGAAATTATTTTAGTTCACAAGGAAATGTTTACTCCGTACTAATGAAAAATGAGGAAGTTATGCAAATAATGTTTTTTACTTTGTAAAAACCTCACGTATACTTAAATAAACCTAAAAAAAAACAGAAATAAATAAATAAAAAAACTTTCTTTGTTCCATTGATAGGATTATTTCTACTGATACATATTTTATAAATCAGATATGTATGGTTAGACACTTTTTTTTAACTGTATCCTTATTAAAAACTAAACAATTAAAACAAAAAGTTTCTTATTCGGTGTGTGGTATTATCCCTATTTTAGCTATATTTTCTCAAAGGCTCTATTGTTTTTACGAATTCAATAACTATGAGGACTATCAGCCATGAAAATGAAGTTTTTATGAAATTTAACCAGAACCTCCACAGAATAGAGCATAGAATATAAAATAAGTGCAATATATATATATATATATATATATATATATATATATATATATATATATATATATATATATATATATTTATATTAATATATATAGGCTCGTTGGCCTTCCTATTAATATAATATATATATTTATATTAATATATATAGGCTCGTTGGCCTTCCTATTAATATAATATATATATTTATATTAATAGGAAGACCAACGAGCCTGCAGGTCACCTGGTGTTGATTTATCACTGCCTTCCAGAATCTCTTGCAATATCAGATGATTGCCAAGAACGTTGCCGGTCTTTGAGGAGGGAATATCCACTCTTTTTAAAGACACCCATGTCGTATCAATCTTTAAACCCCGCAGAAAGAAGTTTATGTCCTATCTTGGTGGTTTATGGCAGAAAGTACTTGGATAATCGCAAAGTTGAAGAACGCCATGCATTCAGGTAGTAGAGATGGAATTGGCGTACAGTGCAATAGTAAAAATCGGCGGCAGAAATTATATTCCGATTCTGAACCTTGTTCAGTTTACCCCGTTGTAAAACTTTCGTTAAGGAAGTCTGTACAGAAGACAATCGTTGACGTTTTGCCGAAAGAATCCTGCCCAGCCGGAAAATATGACATCTCCGTTAATGATATCTAGTTATAGATAGATAGATAGTTTTGGAGATTTTTTGAGTTAGTTTGTTGTTTGTTGAATTAGCATGTTTGTCCCAGGGTAAAACTGTTTTGACAGGATCGAAGAAAATCCGCCGATAATGAATTGAATTGAATTGAATGGGGACCCATAACGTTTCTCCCGTGAATTATGCTCTTTAATAGACAGATACCTAGCAAACAAGAGTGTTTTCAAGTGCTTCCTTCGTTTTTGAGTTGCTCCAACTCCAGAACGATTTAAATGTGAAATGTTTGCGAGGTGATTTCACAAATCAAAAAACAATTATTGTGTGTTATTTAATACTAGTTATGCCTTCAAATGTCCATTATTATTTTGCATTCTTACCTTATATATCAAATAGACTTTCCGTCACTATAAAAAAAAATCGTCTCTATAATATATGAAATAAAGCAAAATATTATTATTAAGAGCGGAATTAAAGAATACCTTAGACCGTATCCACGCTTGCACCACTAAGTAGATATAAGTAACCAATACAATAAAAAAAAGAAGTTTTTCTTTGTGAAATAGCAGCAAAAACCAACCAAAACTACATTGTTCTCTATGTGATATTAATATTAACTGTACTTGATAAGTTTAGGATCGTCAACGGTATTTGAAACCAAATTAGTTATTATTTTGTATTCATTAGTTTTCGAGAATTCGTGAACTAGAATGCCTTTGAGGGATTTGTTTGTAAATCAAACTAGGACAGTATACGATTATGACGTCACCCTCTGTACTTACACTAATCTATAGTTTTGTTTGTAAACTAATCTACTAGCTTATGTTGTTGGCTAGCATCACTGATTCATAATAATTTATAAAAGTTTAAATAAATTTATTTTCTTTGTTAATTGGTTTTGTGCTAAAAATTTATATTAAAGGTTGCTGAATAAATAACAGTCAATTAGTAAATTTTATATCATTTATTGTTCAGTGTACTTCATCAAATAAGTTTATTTAAAATAGTGACTTTATTGAGTGCAAAAATAAGTATGTTACAAAGAAATGAGTGCTCTCAATAAACTATTTAAATTACGTTTACAAGACAATCTACAATATTTTATAAAATTTAATAATTATCTTATATGTGAAGGAGATGTCTTTATGTACTTTACAGATTCTGTTCAAGATAAGTATCTCTACGTCTTATTACATTTTGAATATTTTAGAATCCTTTACATAATATTTTTAAGACAAATGGGTTAGTTTCGTGTGAATAAGTCATTTTTATATCTTTAGTCATAATTATATTTGAACAAACATAAATAATATTATTTTAACATCGCACAATGATTGTTCACGTATTATTATTAATATTATTGTTATTATAATATTGTTTATATAATAAATATATAACACCAGTAAGACGTAGATATACGTCCAACACAAAGTGAACATTTTCTGCCTCTTCCATAATAAATTCAAATAAAGTAGTACAATTTTTTTCTTCAACCATATACAATACATCTTTATGTAATTAAATAAGCAAAAACAAACTAACCATTACGATAATATATAATAAATAAATAATTTTAACAATAATCTTGGTTATTATAAAATAATCAACAATTATACAACAATATTTAAATATTACAATAGTTCGAAGATTAGAACCGATCACATTATTAACTCATACAGACAGCAATTGCATTTATATATTTATATTTCCTAATTGTACTTAATGTGGATTATATTGTCTTTAAGGTAAATACATCTCCTCTCATAAATCAGTTTAAAATAGACTCTTTCTAAGATGTCTAATCAATTACTATTCGGGTGTCAAGTTAATTCAATTAAGCATTCATTCAGATAGGATTTAACAAATACCTTGGGCTTTAAATAATCGATAGAAACAGGAACCTCTAACATCCTGTCGTTCCCATTTAATACTGTTTATGAGACGGAATATATTTACCGAAATAGTACTTAAGTTATTCAACAAATTATATTTACCTATTATTTCCAAAACAACATGCCACAAACGATATTACAAATAAATAAACGGAATGCTATATCAGCTCAGAAAATAAATTAACAATTATATTATGAAAAATTAATACTAAAACGTTCCACGAACTAAAAATAATCAGAAGACCACTCAAACAATTATTATTAATAGCAATTGAAGCTCACATTAATCGTAAAAAGATCTTCGTTTCGTTATTATAATATGTCAAATTACTTTAAGAATAATAGTAAAGTTATTAATAATACGAGAATCGTATATCAGTACTAGACTGTCCATTATCTACTGATATCAGCTCACTTTATAGTTTACGTAAGTTAAAATTTGGTCGAGAAGTATTCTATACATGCTAAGTAGACTTATGATACACGATGAAGGCCTCCAACATAGTATTTACAAAGACTGGCTCGTCAAGTTAACGAGCGTTTGTCTTTTTGTGAACCAATAACGTGCACTCTAGAAAAACGCGTGAAAATTCTTACCAATACACACACTAGCATAAGTGTCGAGCACTTCAAAATATTAATCGTAATATCTAATAGGAAAATATGTAATCGTATCTATAAGAAGATTTATATATTTAATACATGTCTAAAACTTTATGGTAAGAAATATAACTATATGAAAATATATAGATAGTGATGTTCTTTTATATAAAACATTGACAAAAACTAAATGTTTGTAAAGAAATGTTTGACTAAACTACTTATTCATTCAATTGTTTCCGTATGATGACTCAAATTAGTGCTTAATATATTAACACTTATAATTTGTAATAAATAAGCATGTTAAACGAAATGTACATAAGAACTGGACAGTATGAACTGCGAAACTATCTACAACACAGTACACTCATATAGTAAATTACGAAGTACATTCGCACTTACTATAAAATGAACTTACTTATTACATTAAGATCAAAATTCTCACAGCTTTGTCTTTCATTGTTCGCTTGATAGCGAGTAGAACGAGTAAATTCGTTAAATACTAAAACTATTAGGTACATCTATTACATATGTAGAGGTATTTGTAACAGTCATAAGAATAAAACTTTAATGACACTACTCATAATATGTCGTACAAATTATTACAAAGATTATGAACGCATCATTATACTATACATGAAAAAAAAACAGCATTTTTTTTTATTAATGATTCAACCACAATTTTATCAAGAAAGGAAACGATGTTTAAATTACATGTAACATAGAGTTAGTCTAAAAGGAATGCACAAAATCTTGCAAGCAATCGCCATTAACTTTTAATTAGGATTGATTATTAAAACTTTTATATTATTTTTATTTTTTGAAATCATAATAACAATATAAACACGAAGTGTAAAAACATGTAACATTAGTTGCATTAGTCAGAATGAGGAAGAGCGTTTCAGCAAAAGTATACTTATGTAAGGAATAGAATAAAAAAGATATATACAAATAAGCACATCATCAAGTTAGTCCTATGAAGTCATAGAATTTAGAGCTCTTATTAGTAATGCGTTTATTATTTGCTTTCAAACTTTTTTTTATAAGTTACAATACAGCTTTTTTTATAAGTTACAATACAGCTTTTTTGTATAAGTTACAATACAGCTTTTTTATAAGTTACAATACAGCTTTTTTTTATAAGTTACAATACTTTGACCTTTTACACCTAACTGTGTCGGTGGCTGTTTCGTTTGAAACTTTAATCGAGCGTCTATCTGATCAAAATTATTTCAGCCTTTCCAAGGCCATGTCAATGAACTTTGATTTTATATACCTAATGCTTTTTTCTTGTTTTAAAATAATGATATTAAACCATCCTTCAGATTATCGAAAAACAATCTAGATCAAAAATAATTCAACCAATATTTCGTCAATAAATAATTAAAATGAAGTTCTCTAGTTCTTTCTGTAAATAATTTACAATAGGGACAAACAAGCTTGAGATCAAGAGACGTCACTTAATTTATTTATAATTATAATAGCATTTACATTAAGAAATAGATGAAGAGGCTTAATGGGCTACATTCTGTGAGTGCTTCGAGATGAATCTTACAACACAATACAATAAATAGAGTTAAGTAATAAGGCCTGCTTATAATTAAGTACAAAGCATTTATATAATTATAATTTAGAGAAAATATATTATTTAATATTTTCGTCATTTTCAATTATTTACACAGAATTAATAATATCTACGGAGTGCTGCTTTTGACAATTTATTAATATTTTTTGAAAATCAGGATTAAATGATACAAATTAATAGTTCAAATATTTAAATTAACAATTACCAACTGTTCGAGTAATCATATTGATGCAGTGGTTTATGAACTACTTAATAAAATTTTCATCCGCTGACAAATTTTGGATAAATGAATTACGAGATACCAATAGTCCAATCAAATGATCAATGGAATAGCGTATTGAATTATTTTAGATTTATTTTGTGTATTGTTTTATTTTCAATTATCTAATGTGCTGCAAGGTTATATAAAATTGACAAAGCCTTGATTAAATTTATATTGTTTTATTTTTGGGAATAATTATTAATATGAATGCGATTTAGATTTTTTATTGCATTATAATAAGGATAGACTTAAAGAAATAATCTTAAACTATTTCGGATTTATAAAAATATATAGAAGTTTCTATTGATGGAAGATTCAGATATATTTCTATGAGCAAGTGTATTTTTTATAATCTAAAAAATATTATTTGCGTAATTTCGATATTTCTTATAACTAATGAGTTTAAAATTTCCTTGCGATTTAAAATTATTTCTAAGTGAAATTTCCAAATTTGTATCTACTTAATTTTAATATCAACTTGGTGTTTGAGTGAATTATTTTAATAAATCAGCTTTATTTTGCTGATTCAAATCATCCTCTTCTTAATAGAGATATAATATATAAATATTTCAGACGGCTGTTTCCAGATCTTCAGATACTATTTGAAAATGCTCTTGACCTGTAACAAAAAAAATGTCACATAAATTTAAAAATGGAACACCCTTAAGTTTTTTAATATAATAAGATTTGCATTTATAAATATAGCCATGACTTTGTCAAAGACATTAGCATAATTTCTAAATTTCACCTTTATTAAATTGTCTGTCCCTCATCCTCCGCTTGTGACTTGGTTTAATAACCTCGTTAAAAATATTTTATTATTTACTCTGATTCTCTCCGGGATTATTGTTAATAAAACCTTGTCCCATAATAATATAAAGAATTGTATTCATTTCATCAAAAGCATGGCTATAAACATATTTTGCGAAAAGCAATCTGTGAAATTTGTATATATTTTTAATAATTCACGAATGAAAGATTTTTATTTTCAACAGTTGGATTCAAACTTGGGACCATAGTTCATCCGGGTCATTAATGAATTCAGTGTCTTTAGCGTATGCATAAGATTATAGATGTAAGTTTTAGTGGGATAATTATAAACACTAAATCAAAAGCCGAAACGAAACTTCAGATACGAAGATTTCTACTTAATGCTGTAATGGTAGTTTGACTCACTCTCCAGGTAGGCTGCGAGGTCGTGATCATCGGCTCGCAGCGCAAGATGCCTCGGAGTGAGTCCGGCGCGGTCTTGCGGCGCCAGCGCTGCGCCGGCCGCCACCAGCATGCAGCACACAGCACGCCGCCGATGAGCTGCCGCCTTGTGCAGCGCTGTCTGACCGCGCTCGTTGTCCTTCATATTCAGAATCGCGGTCGGTGCACTCGCGATCAGGTACTTCACTATCTCCTTGTTGCCGTATCTGGTAGCTATGTGCAGGGCCGTCTGTCCGGTCGCGTCTATCGATAGCAGCGAGTACCCCGCCGAGTGTAACTCCTTCATCTAATCGAGATCGTTAATTTTATTAGGATTGATCTTAGTGAAATGTGTATATAAGATTATTGACCTACCATTTTCAAGTCGCCGACTTTCGCCGCCTTTAGAAGAGTGTCCGACGTTTTCTCTAATAAATTTCTGGAACAACGTTGACGGTTCAATATACGCTCCTTGATAATCGGAAAAAGTATTTCGTAACTTAAATTTTGTATGTTATTTTGTTAAGATTAAAGATATAATATAACTCTGAGTATATTGCACGGATAATATATAACTATTTACTAAAGGCTTTTTTTTTTTAGACTACAGAATTACATCTCACCTACAGCCAAACACTTCTTGATCAAATCCAAACAGTTTTTCGTGAACGCTGCATGCAATAGAAGAAAGAAGAAATAGAGTGCAGATTAGAATTAGAGAATGTGCCGTGAGCTTTAATAGAAACACGTGCGTTCTAATCTATTGAGTAATTTCGTTGACAATATATATATGTACTTTATCTCTACAAGGGTTTATAATAGCTAAAATATTTATTAAAAAATGAAGCCATGTTTATCTAAGACTAGATCTATCTAGAAAATTTATCCATCTAAGTTCAAGTAACATAATATCGATATTATAATAAATCGAATAGCTTAAAAAAAAAATTATATCTAAGTTTCCACTCCACGATCAAGACTATATCTAGACTCTAGACTATAGTATGTAGCCGATTTGATATTAAAAACTACAAACAGTTTCTATACTAGCGTTCTATTATTCATAAATTTATCAAATATACAGTCCTTCTGTTGCGTTCGTGTCTAGAAGATAGGAAAGATACTGTCAGATTTTGTTATGAAACATGTTAAAATGAAAGACTAAGTCTCATGGGTACTTACGTTTTAAATCGTGACAACGAATCACTACTGGGTTGCATATTCACTGGGGGGCTTGTACAGAGGGGGGGTGAGTTCGAGTCTTGTCTGGAAGGAATTTTGGGTGGTTGAAGTGCTTTTGAAGGTGGTATTGACATTTTAGTAGACGATGAGCCAAGTACGGCGGGAGGTGTTTGAGGTGACAGCAGTTCTTCTGAAGTCCTCGCTGGGCTTCCAAAACCAGATTCACTGCAAGGACAAATAAAATTTAATTACATTTACAGTTTTTAAATAGCAATGTTTTATTTAATAACACTTCACCACACACGGCAACAATAATATTACCTTATTTTAATTTCGCGCAACCAAAATTACCATAATTGTTCAAAAGTACGATATAAATTGCGAGTGAAATAAAATAATTTGTGTAAGCTCACCACATGAAATTAAAATCACACTCAAATGAAAACACTTCAACCAAAGTATGTAATCAACCGCGGGAAAATATTAATTTAAATAAGTGGTATAAAAGAATATAACCACGTAACGTAAAAAATATCTAACCACGTAACGTAACCTAACGTAGCCGTAATCCTATCCTTCTCTAATGGCGGCTGTGTTCTGCTTGGTAAAACGTAAGTGGATAAAATGTAATTATGCACCACGCGAGCTTACCATGTAGGTAATACGGATCAACTCGCTAAACGGATAAAATTCACTGCAGCGTAATATTGTCCTTCGTGTAATTACGGAAACAGGTAATCGATTTTAGTATGTACATAACTAAATAAAAGTAACCTAGATCACGCACATCATCCGGTTATATAGCCATTTTGAGATATATAAAGACATATCGAGAGTTACGAGGTGGTGTATAGCGACACGGAAGGCCGCTCCTGGTACGCTCGAGTGAGTTAGTGGTGTTAGATAAAAATACTAACCTAGCGTGTGATTCCGGAACATCCAAGGAGACACCAGCGCTGGGGGTGTCGACACTCTGTGATATGTCGAGCGACACGGACAGTCCTGTGGTGGTGTCGAGCGACACAGAAGGCCCGGTGCGGTCCAGCGAGGCGGTGGTGTCCGGGTGTGCGGTGGACTCCGTGTCGGGGGTCAGCGGCGCCGCGTCCAGGATGTAAATGTTCTCATGTCCAATATCCGTCGGATAGTGGAGATTCTCCTGCGCCTTATCGATTCTAAAGAAACGTTCCGCGGTCACAGCTGCAAATATAATTTATTAGTTTCTTTTCAAATCTATAAAATTTCTATTGAATTTGCCAAAAAAATATGAATATATAATAAATCGATTGTCAAGATAGTGAAGATAGACTTACAGTCGACGAACCACCAATCGACGAGATTCGAGTATATATGAGATTCTTTGATCATGTTTTGTATAACGGTCCGCATTTGCTCCAGGTCGGCGGCCGGATTTACTTCTAAAGTACCGATCCGTTCCGCTGGAATGGAAGACAATTTTGTACCGACATCAATGAAACCATAAGCACCTCTCGAGCGACTGTACGTGCCTTGTATTGCCACTCTTTACAAAAGACGAATTTTTTAATGCATCTTTATTTCTGGATAATTCAAAATTGTATGAAACGTGTCTCATGAAAGAAAATGGAATCTTTTTTCTACAACTGTTATAACAATTTTATTTTATCTTATTCTTTTGTACCGAGTTAGAAGAAAAACAATATATATTATTAAAGCTTTAAGTACATGGAAGATGCCAATAGAATCGAAATGAACTGCTACACGTCACGCCTCGTTACTAAGGATAACAAATAGCTTCATTATTAATAAACAAAACAATATTACCTGTTTTCGCTAACAACTCTTTGTCGTAGTGATGACGTTCGTAGTCCGCCATTGTTATGAGATTCACTGTAAGTGCGAGTTTGTCTAGCGTTGTTTGTCTAAAATAAAATAAACACGTTTCTACAATATTATAAAATAAGCTGGAAAGTTTATTTTATTCTGTTACAAGTTATATAATTATTTATTTGAAATATAATCAAACAATATTTAGAATAATAATATATGTCATGTTAGACAGAGATAGAGTAAGGGTTGTTTGTCGAAAGTAATCTTCAAAACTACTCATCCGATAATAATTATTCACTCACAACATAGAATGGACCTTCCTGGAAGATTTAGCCTGCAGGCATATTATCATGTGAAAATAGCTTTAAAAAGAGCTTTTATAAGACCAACTTTCAAGTAAATTACCAAAAAATCGAGTGAATAATATTCTTCCTCCCGGTGACGCCGTAATAGCCAACAGGGCTAACAGCATTGACAGACAAAAAAAAAAAAAAAAAAAAAATCTTACGAACGCTTTGTTTGTTGACAAAGTCATAAATATGTAGTATTTTGTGTACTTACGGTGCCAGAACCCTGCCAGGTTTTTTCTTAGCCAGCATGGTTGCTTGGTTCAGTCTACAGAGTGTTATCACAGAGGGTGCGAGTCTGCAAGCTTCTCCATCCACTTGCATGGGTATAACCTTCGTAGTGACAATTTTTGCTGTTTTGCATTGAGTAATACACGTACCATGGCCACCAGCTTGTAGTAATGGCTAAAACAATTAATTTAAATAAACGATACAACCTACTTTCATTATAGTTATTCAATAAAAAAATAGATTGATGCCTTTGTTTCATATATTCCTACAAAATCCCTTTGTACTTGCAATTCAATGAACAAAATATTTAAACTTCAATGAGTATACAAAAAAGAGCGTTTGTAAAAAGTGCCGGGTTAGTTACACCTAAATGGAGGAAAAGAGTTTATATTCAACTGTGATATAATTTACAAATGGCCGCACTGGTAAGCGAATTTCAATTGACAAAGGGTTTGCAATCGTGTTATAGAATTTAATGGAATGCTACATGGCGTATCACTTCTATATCGGGGCACTTTGGTCAATTACCTCTTGGGATTTCAAGCGCTCTTAGTGCTTAAAAGTGCTTTACTTACTAATTGATAAGTTGTTAATCCTACAACTTCTATGAGTCCATCCTCAGTGGACGGCTCTGAACTCCCACCTGACTTATTCCAGGGATGAGTCCCGCCCCCGTAGCTAAAATAAAAGTTATAAAGGTTTTTAATCAAAGTTATCTGTTATAGTATTGTTAATAAGAAAATCTCATCTTTTGTTTTGTTACGTTTGATTAGTGTCAAAAATTAGACAAATTTTCATAACACTATTTTTCATATATTTAAAGGTATCTTGGATGTTACTGATTTTTGTTTCATAAGAAACTGCATAAGGTTTAATAGAGTACGAAAATTCAATTATATATATAACATTTAAAACCTATATTTATGTACTTAAATGACTACATAGATATTAATACATAATAAAATCGTTTGTCCGTAGGTACCCGACAAATAGCTAATTATAAAAAAAACTTAAATGGTAATTATAAAAATATACCTTGGAATGTTTAAAAATACAATGGCGTGTACTTTATGTTCCTTGAGCACAGGCGTGTAGTCTTTGCCATCACACTCCATGGTTACGAACTCAGCGAGACCCTTCCACTTCCTCTGCATCAGATCCTTACCACCAGCGGTGCCATAGAACAATTTGTTTCTAATACGAGAATTAAACTTCTCTGGATGAGCCTCTGAAACAAACACAATATTAAACGATATAGTTTAGATCGCTTTTATTCTAGATGAGAAAATATGAAACTTGTATCAACTGATATATGATACAACAAAGTTGGAAAGACTATAATACACTTATAAATCATAACTAACTTGTTCTCTAAG
The DNA here is from genome assembly GCA_959347355.1 of Napeogenes inachia. Classification (NCBI taxonomy): domain Eukaryota; kingdom Metazoa; phylum Arthropoda; class Insecta; order Lepidoptera; family Nymphalidae; genus Napeogenes; species Napeogenes inachia. The sequence goes on from OY365797.1 coordinate 18,513,104, forward strand.
AAGCTTCGTAGAAAGTTATTACGTTTTACTACGTATTTTTGAACTAGTAGTTTTATAAGGCGCTTTAACAAAATACCATAAATATTTAGTAGTTTTACCTCTTGCTTCATGAAACTCAAGAGCTATATGCGCATCCACTCCGAAGGAGAAGTAGTTGTTGACCACATTGAGAGGAAGTTCAGGCTTTGCATTGCTAGTATCTTCACCTGATGCTGCTCCGTTCGGTTCCACTTTCAGCTCCCAACGATCTAATAGTACCGTGTCGCTCTCACCGATATGTGCGAGGATCTTAGAAATCGGCTCATCTTCGTAACCCTGTATACGTATATTTTTTTCTTAATACGCGTATATATATATTTTTATTAATTATCAAATCAAACAACTTTATTTGGACAACATAATATACAAAGAAACAAAGAATTGAAACAAAAAAATTACAGAAAAAATGTCATCAAGGAAAAATAAAAAAAAAAACGACGGTTTAAAGTTTTGATGCAAAATCAAAAATATCACTTTTCATAGTAAAATATCTTTAATACCCTGAACTTAGTTGAGTTCTCTCTGTATTATATTTTCGTTAACTAACTCAAACACGAAATTTCTAAGATCATGAATATATTATAATATTTTATGTTCATGTTTACTTTGGTACCCGTTTTGATATTACACTGATCGCTTTATATACTAAAATAATATAGTGACAATAAATAACATTCAAGAAAAATTCTAATAAAAAATAAGCTTTTTAGTATGCCCATTTATATATCTTTTCAAAAATAACTTACACATTTTATATTTATAAAAAAAAAAAATGATTTTTGGTTGTAAAGTAGAATGGTTTCAACTCTCAATTCGGCGATTTTATGATCAAAGGTTTATTTAATTGATTTTACTTAAAATGGCTACTCAAAATTATGAAATAATTTAATTTGTGAAACTGATTAAAGGTCTGGAAAAATCTTTTTAATCTTTTGTCTTGAACTCGAAAGTAAATCTATAATTTATATTGTATTGGCATAGCTTAAAAAGTGGAGCTTAAATACTCAGAACAAAAATAGAGCTTTTTTAATGTAAAGATATTAAAAAATTAAAAATACAAATTCAACAATTCGACAAAGGGAATATGTATTTTTTATTATTCATCATTTGTATTATATTAATATTTAACACACTCTCAAACTCAAAATCCATTTATCTTGCTATCTTAACTATTTCCGGTTTTACTACATTCTAATATTAAAAAAAACCTAAATAACTCCTAGACTAAAATTAAAACTTTAAAAAACAGTTCTAGATAACTCCTAGACTAAAATATAAAGACTATATAAACTAAGAATAATTAAGTTAAAAATTACCCCTCCCCAACCAAGTGCTCTGGCTAGATCATTGCCAGTACCGAGTGGTAGAACGCCGACCGCTGGCCGCGAACCAATCCGATCCAGCACACTCAGAACCCACCCCACAGTACCATCACCTCCGCACGCCAGAACACGCAAGTTAGGAACTTTGCGAAACATTTCTAACCTGAAATACAAACAACTTGATGACTTACTGTAAACAACTTGATGGCACACTGTTCGTAAATTAGAATCGTTTTCCGTATACATTATTTCCCGCTGGTTAGTAATTTAGAATCTCAAACGCTCTGATTAGCTTCCCCGAGCAGCATTCAACCTATTGTCTGATTTGCTTTATATTTTTTTTATTTTCTTTAAGGTAAAAGAATAAGTAATTTTAAAAACAGCTGGTTTTCCTCTTTAATAATAAATTCAATGTGTTTACCGAGTCCTATAATGAGTTTGTGTGTAGTTTGACTGTACTCGTTAGAGCACGGAGTTTACAAAACTTATATAACTTTGTGACTTAACTTGTGAACTTCAGTACTGTTTCTCTCTCTGGTAACATGTTTTAAACAATTATCTTAGCATAAGTACAAAGCCTGTTTTATCGCAGGCCATTGCCACCAATCCCTTAGGTTATAAATAATGAAACTAATAGTTTGTGAAATAATTCACGCTTATTATATATATATTATATATATATATATGAGATGCTAATATTTATATTCTACTAAGATATTAGATAAATATCTTATTCTTAGAGCTTATTTTTTAATACTACTTTTTACCACGTTCTTAGTTTAGAGTTAATTTTCAACCATGGAGTAAATTTCATGTTTTGATAATTTATTCCTAGAATATCCTTAACATTTTGGACAAAAATATTCTATACTTAATACTAATACTTGCTGATTTGTAAATTTAAACCAAGTAGGTATTATGTATTTTGTTTTGGATTTGTTTGTAGTTTTAAAAATACAATCGTTTGGAGCATGTCTATAATAAGCTAACAATTATGAAACAAAAGCTGTAACTATCACATAATTATGTTATGCACGTGTTTTCAGGTCAGGCTAGCCTGCTGGGAGTGAAGCCTACCTAGCCTGCAAGCTATATAAAAGGAATATATTAACTACAAACCTACAAGGAAACTACGAAGCAAGGATAAACACTAATTTTGCATAATTTACTTGCTAGGTCCTGGCGTGTTGAAAATAGGTCACGTACAGAGCTTAATGTAGTTTTATAGTGTTTATAAAATTTGCAAATATACTATAATTATAAAGAGTTTTCGGTCAATATTCTTAACAGGGTTTTATTATTATCAGCAGTTGGTAACGACAAAATTCAATGCTGCATATCAAAAAGGTCTTTGTTAAAGATCAAAGAGCATATCAAGTGACGTGAAGTATAACAAATCCTCTTACAATATACAATTTCTTTTAGCCTGTCGCTAAAATATAAGATTTTTATATACAGTAAGTAATTGATACTGTACATATTTTTTTTACGTTGTATTTATTTATTTCATAAGGGATATGTTGTTCTGTTGGAGGCTTAACGTGTATGTCCTAACTAATATTGTGAAGGAGAGTTTGTTGGTTTGTAAATTGACTTATACAGTTATTATTACTTATACAGTGTGGGAGAAGCCGCTGTCAAAGCTAGTTATAAAATATTCCCTGTAGAATTTGACATGTTCTGTTAAATAGGCAATTATATATATAGTTGTAATATTTCTAGAGATTCATGTCTGTTCAGCCCAATATGGCATCATTGCTTAGAATTAGTCTTCTTATTATGATTTATTAACCTATATCAGTCGGGCATAAAATTTTATTAAAATCATAAGCAGCAAAAGTGAGATTAATTCTTCATCCAGCCATGATGTTTTCTGAAGTTCGGAATTTATAGTTGGAAATAAAAACTGTGAATTCAACAAAATTGTTTAAAAATTAAATTTTGCCTTTTTGCGTTTTACTATTCAGCATGGCGGTTAAAATTTAACAAATATACTATCTTTTGGAGAGCCGTTTAGTTAATTAAAATTATGTGCATATGTAAGTGCAAATATATGTATACAGGTATAAGTAGGTAAAATATTTTAAGCTAAAAGCAACGTTAAAACTTTAAAATTAAATGTTATTTATTTTATTAAACTTAGTGAAAGTATATAATAAGTAATATATAAAAGTACATAATAATAACGTTCTCATAATTTTAGAGTGTATTTTTTTATCATGTTGTTTTTATGTAAAGTACAATAAATTAACAAAGGGTTGTAAGCTATAAGGTCAAAATAATTACCCGGGGCCAGGGCCGCCTTGAGTGAGATCGAAGACCTGTCGAGGATTTAGCAGCCACTGAAATTTCTGCAGAAGTTTAGCACCTTGATTGCCCCCACTCTTCGGATTAATAAAAACCAGGACTGGTTTAACGTTGGCTGTCGGAATTGGCTTTATAACGAACGTCCTTTGTTCACTCTTCGAGTCCTTTCCTTTTTTCTTTGCAGTATTTTTCTTTTTAGGAGATTTTCTTAACGAAGACTTAAAGCTCCCTCTTCGCGGTAGTTTCACAATCCAAGATGGAGGGACAATTATGTTAGATTGGATACCTAATGATAAATTGCTTTTTAGTAAAAAACTAATGGCTTTGAAGAGAATTGGTACGATAAAAAGCTTTTACTTATTTCTTATTTAATTTACTTACCTAATGAGCATTCTTCTCCTATCCTTTGTATATTGAAACAGCTGTCTTTATTGTGATAAGCATCTTTACACCAAGAGCAACTCAGCGCTACAATTTCTTTGGAACTAAACGATAATTTAGCCTGAAGAGACTGCGAACAAAAGTTACCGTAAATTATTTATTTATAACCTAATTTAATAAACCCAAAATATGAAAATGTAAACTAGCCCCTATATATTAGCGAGGATACGCACACTGTCGCCTATATCATCTCTAAGTTCAATAGCCTTCTCTACAGTTGGTGACGTAATGCACCAGACACAGCAACTGCGCCGGAGTGACTGTGACAAACAACCATGCAACACACATGCAAACAAATTAATGATGTTAAAAACAAATAAACAATAAATAAAATAATGATATAAGAACAATAACTGCAATTATTTTAATACAATTGTGATATCCAATAAATATAACAAGAAAAGTCAGTAAAAATTTCTAGTTAATGCTGAAGTGATTGTCCTTAATAAAAAATAATAATTATAAAGCCGTGCAACATACATGAACTAAATAATTGTGTTAAACCAAAATAAACTCTACGTGTATATCACCAGTATGGAATTAAGAATGAGAATTGAAATCTCAGAGTTTATAATGAAAACGCGTTGTGGACGATATGGTAACACGTCATTAAAAATGAAGTTTTAATTTCGCGTCGGGGAACTGAACACGGCGTTTTTCGTGTCTCATGCGAGGTAAATGTAAATCCAACGAGGGCGGGAAACTTAATAGCACGAAACACGACATAAAATACAAAAGGTTGGAATTAATAGATAACACCTTTTTAAATGAGTTACAGCAGAAAATAAATTTTCAATACAGTAACACCTTGTTAAAAAATGAGTTACTGAAGAGAATTTGAATACAGAATTATTTTTTATTTAGAGCTTTAGGGATTTTTATGAAAAGAAAAGAGTATAATGGTATTGTAAAAGGTTATTTCCAAGTTTCTAAAATTCTTTGCAAACTATGTCTGTAACAAATGGATCGCGAACAAATAGAAAGTCGATCCGAACATTAAAGTTAGCCGCAAGATAAGCTGTTCAATGACCCGCTTTATCTCAAGCCAGAGTCAAAGCTACGTAAAAGTTAAGCTTATATTATTTTTTATAATTTTGAATTTTCCTTCATAAAATAATATTTACTTTTTATTACAATACAAATTTCGTGGCTCAACAGTCAACATTGGTGTAGACAATATACATTTTTAATGATTTTAACGAAGGACAAAGTTGTATGTCACTTCGTACCACGTAAATTCCTTCATAATTTTAATAAAGTCATACAAAAGAAGATATATTTTACGGATTTTTTTATTATTGTATATAGCCAAATAAATATACATAGAAATAATAACATTTGTTATAACAAGAAAGGATTAATATTTTACTGTTTTATTTTAAAAGACCCAAATTATGAAGGTATTAATTATTTTTCTTTTTACTGGTTTTGTTAAATGTCTCGGTGGATGAGCGGGGCACCCAGTAATACGGGTCTAAAACCTAGTACAGGGGCCCTTGCATCTAGTTTGTATTGAAAAAGGTAAATGAATAAACATAGTTTTTTTTTTTTTTTTTTTTTTTTTTTTTAGGTAAGGTTTTTTCTATTAACCACTGAAAATTATACTTAAAAAAATTGAGACACGGAAGGGTTATCTCTGGTTCAAAGAAATAAATTTCCAATGGCATTTTCATTAAGTATCTGGACAATATTTTTTAATAGCTCATTTTTAATTTTCAATTCTCAAATAAAATATTTAATAATAGTAGCCTTTGTGAAGAGTAATTGTAATTCTAGATGTTCAAATGTCGTAAATACCAACATTGTTTGAGAAATTACGACGTCTGTGTTTGTTTGTACGATGTCAGACACAAAACTGGGATACGAATACTAAAATTATTTTACAAGTTATTATACAAATTCAGTTATTTTACAAATGAAAACGTAATAGTTACTTGAAGACAAATTAAAATGCTAACAAAACTGCACTTTCATGAATTTCAAAACATTTTCAGGTACGTTGGTAGCTTGAAAAGTTTTTCGCTATGATGTTGGTAATTTTTAGTTTTAGATTAAGATTTTTAAATTCTGAAAATTACCAACTAGAGAGAACTCGTTTTTTGTAATTAAAGACTGAATATTTAAGTGAACCACGTTAAAGGAATTCGTTTTATATTTTCCATTTTAGGTGAGATTTTAATGTGGTGTGCGTGTGTTTTTTAAAACGTAATATAGCTTTTTTTTTTAAATAAAGCAAGCTTATACTGTACACTGTACTGTACTGTAGTACTATTTTAATTTATTATATAAAGAATATATTAAATAATAAATATAAAAATAACACTTTAACACAAGTAGCTTTTATATTTATCACATCTGATTTACTAACTTTATTATTTTAATTATTTTGTAATTGCAGTTTATTATACAACAAAGTGCATGGTGAATAAATATTAAACACAACACAAAAGTTCAACCAAAGTATTTACAATGAAAAAACCAACATGGCTGACATGAAAGATGTAAGTGTTAGAATACAATTGATATTTTCTTACCTTCCCGCACGCTTTGCACTTGCCCTTCTCTGAGCGTCTATGGACCCAGTGATGATGTGTGTGTGTTTGTTCCCGGTACTGACGAATGCCGACATCTCGGAAAGTAGGCTTACACGCAAACTGCACGCGGTCTATCAAAATGTCTATACATGCTTGGTGGGCTACGATCTTACAGGCTGAACACTTCATCCGTGATCCATGTTTCTGTAGACAAAGAAACATTTATGTTTAGGTTTATTTAGAATAATTATGTAATTTTCAAACAAAAACCAATTTTACAGAAAATACATTGAACATGTAGTATTATAGAGTACAATCTATAGATGAGTCTTGTAATGGATCTAATAAAATCTGTTAACCGTAAATAGTTGAGAAAAATGAAATAATGATATTCAGAAGGTCAATCACCTGTAGGGTAACTGAATCACCATGTAAATTGAAAGCATCTCGGGGAGAATAATTTCATTAATCAGCTGTAGATGTGTTTCAGGCACCAAAAAGGTCTAAAATCTTTTTACGATAAAAATACTAAGAGCTTTTTTGTGAAAAATTGATTAGTATCTTCCTACACGTACTGTTTATCTCCTTAACCTTTAAAAGGTATATATTATAGCCAATTTCTAATTATTTTTACTTTACATTAAAATATACTATATATCTTTTTAAATATTTATTATTTTTTAACAGAATATTTAACGTTACGTATATTTAATTTGTATTTAAAATCGTAATGTAATATACATTAGATAAACAAGGCGGGAAATTAATTACACCACCGTCGTGTGTTGGAAAACATCCTATCTATTTATGAAACAACAATGGTGTGTATAAATTTCAATGGCGTCTAAATGACAAAGAAACCTAATATTAATTAATAAACCTACTTACGTTATCTTACATCAAGTAACAAATAGACAACTTGGCGACTCGAATCAACCCTCAATTTGCCAAGGCCTAGGGGTGAGGTAATTTCAGTTTAACTTTGAAGTTTACTTGGCGGTTTCAACTATGTTATTAGAATGTTTGTACACTTACTTGGTTACAATGTTAATATATGTTGTTTTTTGGTGAATATGCCAAGAGTGTGGTTAACAGAAAACGCTTTAAATTTGTTTATATATTTTTAATTATAGTTGTTAATTTGGTTTATATTATTATTATATTATTATTGTAATGCTATTTATTCCTACGAATATAAAATTAAACAAATGAGTTCAAAATATAAATCTAAATAAACCAAAAGATTGTTAAAAATACATGAAATGGAAATAAGGAAATGTATCATTATTCACATTTAATACAACAAAAGGAAACAAAGTTCATGATCTAAATAGATCCCTGACTAGGAGAAACTTTTGGGACAAGCAAAAACTAATTAAAGGCTGATAACGGCGTATTAGTAGTTAGAAAAGGATGAACATTACAAGTTAGTTTACTTTGTTATATTCTCACGTTTTTAATACTATTAATTAACTGGCACAAAATAATAATATCGTAACATAATACAACGAAATACATTAATGTTTAATTCTATTTCTTTGGATAACACGTAGCTGCGTCTTTATTGACAATTCATACAACTATCACCGCAATAACGTCAGAAATGTCATACATACATTAAATTTGTCTTTCAAATGTATGTATGAAAATTCTGAAAACACAATCTTGATACTTGCTGGCTGTAGTGTTAAGCTGCAGGAACACCTGATGCAAGTTTTAGCTTCTTCCGGTGATTTATTGCTATTGTGTAAAGATATTCCACAGTTTCACTACGGATATTAAACCAAAGTAAATTATGTTCATATTTTAAGCGGAAAATAATATTAAAAATTGTATAGTTCATAAAAACCATTATAATTTTTTATTATTATTTAAAAATTCCGGACGCGTTAATGCCCGATTTTTTTTTAATAATAATATATAATGAAACGCGATAGTTTAAAAGTTACTTTATAAATTTAGCTTATAGTATGAAAATATTTATCCCTTAAGTAACAGTGAAACCGCAATTAGTAAATGATTATAGCCACACACCAAGCAGTCTTTTGTTGTATCGACAGTGACAGGTCATTGCGGGTAAATGGCGAAGTAGCTCATTAATCTTACATTCAACTAACAACAAACTCACAACAGATAGGAAACTTTTTAATGGCTACGAGAGGAATTATAAATACTGGCCCTGTTGCTTCTAAATTTATTAAAATATATTTTATCACTTTAAAGATTACTGCGTACTTAATGTCTTGATTTCAATGAATTTGATTGAAATAGGAGAGGGAAAAATGAAAAAAGCATGTAAGGATTTCAATGGATCTCGTTATTAAATGGATTTGAAATACATATATACATACATTTTAGTAGATTAAAATGTTAAGGGATGAAAGTAAAGAGTGTAATTATTGCTTTTAAAACATTTTACTTAACGTTTGTTAATAATAGACAGACTGTATAATTAACTACACAAAGACTTTTTTACTACATAGTGCAAACACGGGTGAGTGTTTAACTTACACAAACGATATCTTAGCAACAGCATTTTTAACAACGTTACTTTATATTTCTATTACTTTATAAAAAATGACAGTCATTGTGCATGAATACTTCATTAATAACAATATTTCTATTCAATGGAATAAATGAAGAGCTGCTAAGAATCATTCAGGACAATGCAAACTAAGAAAGTAACAGTTTTGGAAAGGCAAAATATAATTAATGGTAAGAAAATTAGAATCTTGAAAAGTACTTCATCGATTAATTTAAAACATTGTGCTCAGCTTTTTTAAAACCACAATAGAAGTGAAAATAGGTAATGTTGAATACATAACAAAAAAACCAAGTAAATGAAATTATACAAAATCGATTTATTGAAGGGACAAAAATGCTTTGAATACAACTGAATGAAAAGTAATATTTAAAGTCAAATTCAAAGAGTCTCACAAAATAACCCATGAATTATATTAGTCGATGTAATATACGATCAGAAGGCTCTTGACATATATTTAGTAGATATAATAGGTAATTGGCATTTATATTATTCATTATAAATGGGATTAACTTCCACCTTGTAATATTTATTGATAATGGCAGAATTCGAACCTGCAACCTTTGAGTAACGGTATCCTGGCTCTACTAAGTGAGCTATCGTATCGCTAACCACATAAATTAATTTAAGAAATCGTATACAGTCTTTGTCGGGGACAAAAGCTACATTTGCTATTCCTACTCTTTTCCAAAATCCTAAATATTATTTCAGTGTTTGCCAGTATATAATAACATTGAAAATATGAGACAATTGAAATTAATGTTTGAATTGTCCTTTGACATGTTAAGCTTACTAAAATTTGAAACAAACATAAAATGAATATTTCATTCATTAATTTTGGTCCATATGTTACAAACAAACATCGCATGTAGGTACCTACTGCTCAAAATTGTACACAATGTTGTTAATATGATTTGGTAACGAACAAAGCTTAAAAAAGTCATTGAGCTGATCAAAGTCGATGGTAAACTAACATTGTATATTATTTCAATTAGAGATAAGCAGTTAATTTTAAGCTTGTCTACACCCTAGTTTATCTTCAAATAATTAATTCTCTGATAGCGCGTGCGGAACCTTAATTTATACATTATTTATTTACTATTAACACATACTCACGGCATAACAGCAATATACAAATGGCTAATTTAATATATATGTAGACGAACATATATCAATTTGGTATACGAATAGTAACAATAATTTTATACTTAAATATCGAATGATTCAATAGTGTATAAACTGAGCTGATATTTATTAATATATTGATAATTCATGAAATCAAAACCGCAATGTAGAAGACCAATGTATGTATTAAAAATTGTGAAAAGCACAATATTGATACTTGCTGGCTGTAGTGTTAAGCCGCAGGAACACCTGATGCAAGCTTTAGTTTCTTCCGAAGATTTATTGCTATTGTGTAAAGATGTTCCACAGTTTCCACTACGGATATTAAGCCAAAGTAAATTATGTTCATATTTTAACCATTAAAAAAACTATAATAAACCTTACAAATAGCTTATAGTGTGAAAATGTTTATCCATAAAAGTATACTATGTTTTAAAAAAATTATATATCATAGTACCTTCCTACATATATTGCATCTTTCAAATTCAAAAAAAGCGTAATGTAATATACTTTAGATATTCTAGGCGAGAAAATAAATTACACCACCCTCGTGTGTTGGAAAACATCCTATCTATTTATAAAACAACAATGGTGTGTACAAATATTTTAGTGGCGTCCAAATGACAACGAAACCTATTATTAATTAATAAAAGTTGTGACTTTCGTTATCTTACACAAACTAACTAATAGACAACTTGGCGACTTGAACCAACCTTCATTTTGCCAAGGCCTATGGGTGAGGTAATTTCAGTTTAACTTTGAAGTTTACTTGACGGTTTCAACTATGTTATTAGAATGTTTGTAAACTAACATGGCAACAATGTTATTATTATTTTTATATATTGTTTTTGTTCGCTAAATCAAGAGTATGGTTAACAGAAAACACTTTAAGTTTAATAATACATAATTTTAATTAGTATTTTTAATCTAGTTTATCTAGTTGATTATATTATAGTAGTGCTACTTGTTGTTAAGATTGTAAGTTTATACAAATAAGTTCAAAATTATAAATCTACATAAACCAAATTAAAGATAATTTATTTTACGTTGTTTAATCAAAGTTTAACGTATAAGCAACGAAGATGTTTCATTATTCACATTTAATAAAACAAAAGAAAACAAAGTACATCATTTAAATAGAACCCTGCCTAGGAGAAACTTTTGGGACAAACAAAAACTAATCAAAGGCTGATAACGGCGTATTAGTAGTTAGAAAAGGATGAACATTACAAGTTAGTTTACTTTGTTATATTCTCACGTATTTAATACAATTAATTAACTGGCACACAATAATAATACGACGAAATACTCGTACATTAATATTTAATTCTGTTGCCTTAGGATAATACGTAGCTGCGTCATTATTGACAATTCATACAACTATCACCGCAATAACATCAGAATTTTCATACATATATTAAATTTGTCTTTCAAATGTTTGTATGAAAATTTTGAATAACACATTTAAAACTTGCTGTCTGTAGTGTTAAGCCGCAGGAGCACCTGATGCAAGCTTTACTTCTTCCCGTGATTTATTGCTATTGTGTAAAGATATTCCACAGTTTCCACTACGGATATTAAACCAAAGTAAATTATGTTCATATTTCAAGCACAAAATAATATTAAAAATTGTATAGTTCATAAAAACCATTATAATTTTTTATTATTATTTAAAAATTCCGGACGCGTTAATGCCCGATTTTTTTTTAATAATAATATATAATGAAACGCGATAGTTTAAAAGTTACTTTATAAATTTAGCTTATAGTATGAAAATATTTATCCCTTAAGTAACAGTGAAACCGCAATTAGTAAATGATTATAGCCACACACCAAGCAGTCTTTTGTTGTATCGACAGTGACAGGTCATTGCGGGTAAATGGCGAAGTAGCTCATTAATCTTACATTCAACTAACAACAAACTCACAACAGATAGGAAACTTTTTAATGGCTACGAGAGGAATTATAAATACTGGCCCTGTTGCTTCTAAATTTATTAAAATATATTTTATCACTTTAAAGATTACTGCGTACTTAATGTCTTGATTTCAATGAATTTGATTGAAATAGGAGAGGGAAAAATGAAAAAAGCATGTAAGGATTTCAATGGATCTCGTTATTAAATGGATTTGAAATACATATATACATACATTTTAGTAGATTAAAATGTTAAGGGATGAAAGTAAAGAGTGTAATTATTGCTTTTAAAACATTTTACTTAACGTTTGTTAATAATAGACAGACTGTATAATTAACTACACAAAGACTTTTTTACTACATAGTGCAAACACGGGTGAGTGTTTAACTTACACAAACGATATCTTAGCAACAGCATTTTTAACAACGTTACTTTATATTTCTATTACTTTATAAAAAATGACAGTCATTGTGCATGAATACTTCATTAATAACAATATTTCTATTCAATGGAATAAATGAAGAGCTGCTAAGAATCATTCAGGACAATGCAAACTAAGAAAGTAACAGTTTTGGAAAGGCAAAATATAATTAATGGTAAGAAAATTAGAATCTTGAAAAGTACTTCATCGATTAATTTAAAACATTGTGCTCAGCTTTTTTAAAACCACAATAGAAGTGAAAATAGGTAATGTTGAATACATAACAAAAAAACCAAGTAAATGAAATTATACAAAATCGATTTATTGAAGGGACAAAAATGCTTTGAATACAACTGAATGAAAAGTAATATTTAAAGTCAAATTCAAAGAGTCTCACAAAATAACCCATGAATTATATTAGTCGATGTAATATACGATCAGAAGGCTCTTGACATATATTTAGTAGATATAATAGGTAATTGGCATTTATATTATTCATTATAAATGGGATTAACTTCCACCTTGTAATATTTATTGATAATGGCAGAATTCGAACCTGCAACCTTTGAGTAACGGTATCCTGGCTCTACTAAGTGAGCTATCGTATCGCTAACCACATAAATTAATTTAAGAAATCGTATACAGTCTTTGTCGGGGACAAAAGCTACATTTGCTATTCCTACTCTTTTCCAAAATCCTAAATATTATTTCAGTGTTTGCCAGTATATAATAACATTGAAAATATGAGACAATTGAAATTAATGTTTGAATTGTCCTTTGACATGTTAAGCTTACTAAAATTTGAAACAAACATAAAATGAATATTTCATTCATTAATTTTGGTCCATATGTTACAAACAAACATCGCATGTAGGTACCTACTGCTCAAAATTGTACACAATGTTGTTAATATGATTTGGTAACGAACAAAGCTTAAAAAAGTCATTGAGCTGATCAAAGTCGATGGTAAACTAACATTGTATATTATTTCAATTAGAGATAAGCAGTTAATTTTAAGCTTGTCTACACCCTAGTTTATCTTCAAATAATTAATTCTCTGATAGCGCGTGCGGAACCTTAATTTATACATTATTTATTTACTATTAACACATACTCACGGCATAACAGCAATATACAAATGGCTAATTTAATATATATGTAGACGAACATATATCAATTTGGTATACGAATAGTAACAATAATTTTATACTTAAATATCGAATGATTCAATAGTGTATAAACTGAGCTGATATTTATTAATATATTGATAATTCATGAAATCAAAACCGCAATGTAGAAGACCAATGTATGTATTAAAAATTGTGAAAAGCACAATATTGATACTTGCTGGCTGTAGTGTTAAGCCGCAGGAACACCTGATGCAAGCTTTAGTTTCTTCCGAAGATTTATTGCTATTGTGTAAAGATGTTCCACAGTTTCCACTACGGATATTAAGCCAAAGTAAATTATGTTCATATTTTAACCATTAAAAAAACTATAATAAACCTTACAAATAGCTTATAGTGTGAAAATGTTTATCCATAAAAGTATACTATGTTTTAAAAAAATTATATATCATAGTACCTTCCTACATATATTGCATCTTTCAAATTCAAAAAAAGCGTAATGTAATATACTTTAGATATTCTAGGCGAGAAAATAAATTACACCACCCTCGTGTGTTGGAAAACATCCTATCTATTTATAAAACAACAATGGTGTGTACAAATATTTTAGTGGCGTCCAAATGACAACGAAACCTATTATTAATTAATAAAAGTTGTGACTTTCGTTATCTTACACAAACTAACTAATAGACAACTTGGCGACTTGAACCAACCTTCATTTTGCCAAGGCCTATGGGTGAGGTAATTTCAGTTTAACTTTGAAGTTTACTTGACGGTTTCAACTATGTTATTAGAATGTTTGTAAACTAACATGGCAACAATGTTATTATTATTTTTATATATTGTTTTTGTTCGCTAAATCAAGAGTATGGTTAACAGAAAACACTTTAAGTTTAATAATACATAATTTTAATTAGTATTTTTAATCTAGTTTATCTAGTTGATTATATTATAGTAGTGCTACTTGTTGTTAAGATTGTAAGTTTATACAAATAAGTTCAAAATTATAAATCTACATAAACCAAATAAAAGATAATTTATTTTACGTTGTTTAATCAAAGTTTAACGTATAAGCAACGAAGATGTTTCATTATTCACATTTAATAAAACAAAAGAAAACAAAGTACATCATTTAAATAGAACCCTGCCTAGGAGAAACTTTTGGGACAAACAAAAACTAATCAAAGGCTGATAACGGCGTATTAGTAGTTAGAAAAGGATGAACATTACAAGTTAGTTTACTTTGTTATATTCTCACGTATTTAATACAATTAATTAACTGGCACACAATAATAATACGACGAAATACTCGTACATTAATATTTAATTCTGTTTCCTTAGGATAATACGTAGCTGCGTCATTATTGACAATTCATACAACTATCACCGCAATAACATCAGAATTTTCATACATATATTAAATTTGTCTTTCAAATGTTTGTATGAAAATTTTGAATAACACATTTAAAACTTGCTGTCTGTAGTGTTAAGCCGCAGGAGCACCTGATGCAAGCTTTACTTCTTCCCGTGATTTATTGCTATTGTGTAAAGATATTCCACAGTTTCCACTACGGATATTAAACCAAAGTAAATTATGTTCATATTTCAAGCACAAAATAATATTAAAAATTGTATAGTTCATAAAAACCATTATAATTTTTTATTATTATTTAAAAATTCCGGACGCGTTAATGCCCGATTTTTTTTTAATAATAATATATAATGAAACGCGATAGTTTAAAAGTTACTTTATAAATTTAGCTTATAGTATGAAAATATTTATCCCTTAAGTAACAGTGAAACCGCAATTAGTAAATGATTATAGCCACACACCAAGCAGTCTTTTGTTGTATCGACAGTGACAGGTCATTGCGGGTAAATGGCGAAGTAGCTCATTAATCTTACATTCAACTAACAACAAACTCACAACAGATAGGAAACTTTTTAATGGCTACGAGAGGAATTATAAATACTGGCCCTGTTGCTTCTAAATTTATTAAAATATATTTTATCACTTTAAAGATTACTGCGTACTTAATGTCTTGATTTCAATGAATTTGATTGAAATAGGAGAGGGAAAAATGAAAAAAGCATGTAAGGATTTCAATGGATCTCGTTATTAAATGGATTTGAAATACATATATACATACATTTTAGTAGATTAAAATGTTAAGGGATGAAAGTAAAGAGTGTAATTATTGCTTTTAAAACATTTTACTTAACGTTTGTTAATAATAGACAGACTGTATAATTAACTACACAAAGACTTTTTTACTACATAGTGCAAACACGGGTGAGTGTTTAACTTACACAAACGATATCTTAGCAACAGCATTTTTAACAACGTTACTTTATATTTCTATTACTTTATAAAAAATGACAGTCATTGTGCATGAATACTTCATTAATAACAATATTTCTATTCAATGGAATAAATGAAGAGCTGCTAAGAATCATTCAGGACAATGCAAACTAAGAAAGTAACAGTTTTGGAAAGGCAAAATATAATTAATGGTAAGAAAATTAGAATCTTGAAAAGTACTTCATCGATTAATTTAAAACATTGTGCTCAGCTTTTCTAAACCACAATAGAAGTGAAAATAGGTAATGTTGAATACATAACAAAAAAACCAAGTAAATGAAATTATACAAAATCGATTTATTGAAGGGACAAAAATGCTTTGAATACAACTGAATGAAAAGTAATATTTAAAGTCAAATTCAAAGAGTCTCACAAAATAACCCATGAATTATATTAGTCGATGTAATATACGATCAGAAGGCTCTTGACATATATTTAGTAGATATAATAGGTAATTGGCATTTATATTATTCATTATAAATGGGATTAACTTCCACCTTGTAATATTTATTGATAATGGCAGAATTCGAACCTGCAACCTTTGAGTAACGGTATCCTGGCTCTACTAAGTGAGCTATCGTATCGCTAACCACATAAATTAATTTTAGAAATCGTATACAGTCTTTGTCGGGGACAAAAGCTACATTTGCTATTCCTACTCTTTTCCAAAATCCTAAATATTATTTCAGTGTTTGCCAGTATATAATAACATTGAAAATATGAGACAATTGAAATTAATGTTTGAATTGTCCTTTGACATGTTAAGCTTACTAAAATTTGAAACAAACATAAAATGAATATTTCATTCATTAATTTTGGTCCATATGTTACAAACAAACATCGCATGTAGGTACCTACTGCTCAAAATTGTACACAATGTTGTTAATATGATTTGGTAACGAACAAAGCTTAAAAAAGTCATTGAGCTGATCAAAGTCGATGGTAAACTAACATTGTATATTATTTCAATTAGAGATAAGCAGTTAATTTTAAGCTTGTCTACACCCTAGTTTATCTTCAAATAATTAATTCTCTGATAGCGCGTGCGGAACCTTAATTTATACATTATTTATTTACTATTAACACATACTCACGGCATAACAGCAATATACAAATGGCTAATTTAATATATATGTAGACGAACATATATCAATTTGGTATACGAATAGTAACAATAATTTTATACTTAAATATCGAATGATTCAATAGTGTATAAACTGAGCTGATATTTATTAATATATTGATAATTCATGAAATCAAAACCGCAATGTAGAAGACCAATGTATGTATTAAAAATTGTGAAAAGCACAATATTGATACTTGCTGGCTGTAGTGTTAAGCCGCAGGAACACCTGATGCAAGCTTTAGTTTCTTCCGAAGATTTATTGCTATTGTGTAAAGATGTTCCACAGTTTCCACTACGGATATTAAGCCAAAGTAAATTATGTTCATATTTTAACCATTAAAAAAACTATAATAAACCTTACAAATAGCTTATAGTGTGAAAATGTTTATCCATAAAAGTATACTATGTTTTAAAAAAATTATATATCATAGTACCTTCCTACATATATTGCATCTTTCAAATTCAAAAAAAGCGTAATGTAATATACTTTAGATATTCTAGGCGAGAAAATAAATTACACCACCCTCGTGTGTTGGAAAACATCCTATCTATTTATAAAACAACAATGGTGTGTACAAATATTTTAGTGGCGTCCAAATGACAACGAAACCTATTATTAATTAATAAAAGTTGTGACTTTCGTTATCTTACACAAACTAACTAATAGACAACTTGGCGACTTGAACCAACCTTCATTTTGCCAAGGCCTATGGGTGAGGTAATTTCAGTTTAACTTTGAAGTTTACTTGACGGTTTCAACTATGTTATTAGAATGTTTGTAAACTAACATGGCAACAATGTTATTATTATTTTTATATATTGTTTTTGTTCGCTAAATCAAGAGTATGGTTAACAGAAAACACTTTAAGTTTAATAATACATAATTTTAATTAGTATTTTTAATCTAGTTTATCTAGTTGATTATATTATAGTAGTGCTACTTGTTGTTAAGATTGTAAGTTTATACAAATAAGTTCAAAATTATAAATCTACATAAACCAAATTAAAGATAATTTATTTTACGTTGTTTAATCAAAGTTTAACGTATAAGCAACGAAGATGTTTCATTATTCACATTTAATAAAACAAAAGAAAACAAAGTACATCATTTAAATAGAACCCTGCCTAGGAGAAACTTTTGGGACAAACAAAAACTAATCAAAGGCTGATAACGGCGTATTAGTAGTTAGAAAAGGATGAACATTACAAGTTAGTTTACTTTGTTATATTCTCACGTATTTAATACAATTAATTAACTGGCACACAATAATAATACGACGAAATACTCGTACATTAATATTTAATTCTGTTTCCTTAGGATAATACGTAGCTGCGTCATTATTGACAATTCATACAACTATCACCGCAATAACATCAGAATTTTCATACATATATTAAATTTGTCTTTCAAATGTTTGTATGAAAATTTTGAATAACACATTTAAAACTTGCTGTCTGTAGTGTTAAGCCGCAGGAGCACCTGATGCAAGCTTTACTTCTTCCCGTGATTTATTGCTATTGTGTAAAGATATTCCACAGTTTCCACTACGGATATTAAACCAAAGTAAATTATGTTCATATTTCAAGCACAAAATAATATTAAAAATTGTATAGTTCATAAAAACCATTATAATTTTTTATTATTATTTAAAAATTCCGGACGCGTTAATGCCCGATTTTTTTTTAATAATAATATATAATGAAACGCGATAGTTTAAAAGTTACTTTATAAATTTAGCTTATAGTATGAAAATATTTATCCCTTAAGTAACAGTGAAACCGCAATTAGTAAATGATTATAGCCACACACCAAGCAGTCTTTTGTTGTATCGACAGTGACAGGTCATTGCGGGTAGATGGCGAAGTAGCTCATTAATCTTACATTCAACTCACAACAAACTCACAACAGATAGGAAACTTTTTAATGGCTACGAGAGGAATTATAAATACTGGCCCTGTTGCTTCTAAATTTATTAAAATATATTTTATCACTTTAAAGATTACTGCGTACTTAATGTCTTGATTTCAATGAATTTGATTGAAATAGGAGAGGGAAAAATGAAAAAAGCATGTAAGGATTTCAATGGATCTCGTTATTAAATGGATTTGAAATACATATATACATACATTTTAGTAGATTAAAATGTTAAGGGATGAAAGTAAAGAGTGTAATTATTGCTTTTAAAACATTTTACTTAACGTTTGTTAATAATAGACAGACTGTATAATTAACTACACAAAGACTTTTTTACTACATAGTGCAAACACGGGTGAGTGTTTAACTTACACAAACGATATCTTAGCAACAGCATTTTTAACAACGTTACTTTATATTTCTATTACTTTATAAAAAATGACAGTCATTGTGCATGAATACTTCATTAATAACAATATTTCTATTCAATGGAATAAATGAAGAGCTGCTAAGAATCATTCAGGACAATGCAAACTAAGAAAGTAACAGTTTTGGAAAGGCAAAATATAATTAATGGTAAGAAAATTAGAATCTTGAAAAGTACTTCATCGATTAATTTAAAACATTGTGCTCAGCTTTTCTAAACCACAATAGAAGTGAAAATAGGTAATGTTGAATACATAACAAAAAAACCAAGTAAATGAAATTATACAAAATCGATTTATTGAAGGGACAAAAATGCTTTGAATACAACTGAATGAAAAGTAATATTTAAAGTCAAATTCAAAGAGTCTCACAAAATAACCCATGAATTATATTAGTCGATGTAATATACGATCAGAAGGCTCTTGACATATATTTAGTAGATATAATAGGTAATTGGCATTTATATTATTCATTATAAATGGGATTAACTTCCACCTTGTAATATTTATTGATAATGGCAGAATTCGAACCTGCAACCTTTGAGTAACGGTATCCTGGCTCTACTAAGTGAGCTATCGTATCGCTAACCACATAAATTAATTTTAGAAATCGTATACAGTCTTTGTCGGGGACAAAAGCTACATTTGCTATTCCTACTCTTTTCCAAAATCCTAAATATTATTTCAGTGTTTGCCAGTATATAATAACATTGAAAATATGAGACAATTGAAATTAATGTTTGAATTGTCCTTTGACATGTTAAGCTTACTAAAATTTGAAACAAACATAAAATGAATATTTCATTCATTAATTTTGGTCCATATGTTACAAACAAACATCGCATGTAGGTACCTACTGCTCAAAATTGTACACAATGTTGTTAATATGATTTGGTAACGAACAAAGCTTAAAAAAGTCATTGAGCTGATCAAAGTCGATGGTAAACTAACATTGTATATTATTTCAATTAGAGATAAGCAGTTAATTTTAAGCTTGTCTACACCCTAGTTTATCTTCAAATAATTAATTCTCTGATAGCGCGTGCGGAACCTTAATTTATACATTATTTATTTACTATTAACACATACTCACGGCATAACAGCAATATACAAATGGCTAATTTAATATATATGTAGACGAACATATATCAATTTGGTATACGAATAGTAACAATAATTTTATACTTAAATATCGAATGATTCAATAGTGTATAAACTGAGCTGATATTTATTAATATATTGATAATTCATGAAATCAAAACCGCAATGTAGAAGACCAATGTATGTATTAAAAATTGTGAAAAGCACAATATTGATACTTGCTGGCTGTAGTGTTAAGCCGCAGGAACACCTGATGCAAGCTTTAGTTTCTTCCGAAGATTTATTGCTATTGTGTAAAGATGTTCCACAGTTTCCACTACGGATATTAAGCCAAAGTAAATTATGTTCATATTTTAACCATTAAAAAAACTATAATAAACCTTACAAATAGCTTATAGTGTGAAAATGTTTATCCATAAAAGTATACTATGTTTTAAAAAAATTATATATCATAGTACCTTCCTACATATATTGCATCTTTCAAATTCAAAAAAAGCGTAATGTAATATACTTTAGATATTCTAGGCGAGAAAATAAATTACACCACCCTCGTGTGTTGGAAAACATCCTATCTATTTATAAAACAACAATGGTGTGTACAAATATTTTAGTGGCGTCCAAATGACAACGAAACCTATTATTAATTAATAAAAGTTGTGACTTTCGTTATCTTACACAAACTAACTAATAGACAACTTGGCGACTTGAACCAACCTTCATTTTGCCAAGGCCTATGGGTGAGGTAATTTCAGTTTAACTTTGAAGTTTACTTGACGGTTTCAACTATGTTATTAGAATGTTTGTAAACTAACATGGCAACAATGTTATTATTATTTTTATATATTGTTTTTGTTCGCTAAATCAAGAGTATGGTTAACAGAAAACACTTTAAGTTTAATAATACATAATTTTAATTAGTATTTTTAATCTAGTTTATCTAGTTGATTATATTATAGTAGTGCTACTTGTTGTTAAGATTGTAAGTTTATACAAATAAGTTCAAAATTATAAATCTACATAAACCAAATTAAAGATAATTTATTTTACGTTGTTTAATCAAAGTTTAACGTATAAGCAACGAAGATGTTTCATTATTCACATTTAATAAAACAAAAGAAAACAAAGTACATCATTTAAATAGAACCCTGCCTAGGAGAAACTTTTGGGACAAACAAAAACTAATCAAAGGCTGATAACGGCGTATTAGTAGTTAGAAAAGGATGAACATTACA
Source organism: Napeogenes inachia (assembly GCA_959347355.1). Lineage (NCBI taxonomy): Eukaryota > Metazoa > Arthropoda > Insecta > Lepidoptera > Nymphalidae > Napeogenes > Napeogenes inachia. Next base: position 18,535,041 of record OY365797.1, read on the forward strand.
AGTTAGTTTACTTTGTTATATTCTCACGTATTTAATACAATTAATTAACTGGCACACAATAATAATACGACGAAATACTCGTACATTAATATTTAATTCTGTTTCCTTAGGATAATACGTAGCTGCGTCATTATTGACAATTCATACAACTATCACCGCAATAACATCAGAATTTTCATACATATATTAAATTTGTCTTTCAAATGTTTGTATGAAAATTTTGAATAACACATTTAAAACTTGCTGTCTGTAGTGTTAAGCCGCAGGAGCACCTGATGCAAGCTTTACTTCTTCCCGTGATTTATTGCTATTGTGTAAAGATATTCCACAGTTTCCACTACGGATATTAAACCAAAGTAAATTATGTTCATATTTCAAGCACAAAATAATATTAAAAATTGTATAGTTCATAAAAACCATTATAATTTTTTATTATTATTTAAAAATTCCGGACGCGTTAATGCCCGATTTTTTTTTAATAATAATATATAATGAAACGCGATAGTTTAAAAGTTACTTTATAAATTTAGCTTATAGTATGAAAATGTTTATCCATTAAGTAACAGCGAAACCGCAATTAGTAAATGATTATAGCCATACACCCAACAGTCTTTTGTTGTATCGACAGTGACAGGTCATTGCGGGTAGATGGCGAAGTAGCTCATTAATCTTACATTCAACTAACAACAAACTCACAACAGATAGGAAACTTTGTAATGGCTGCCAGAGGAATTATAAATACTGGCCCTGTTGCTTTTAAATGTATTAAAATATATTTTTACACCTTAAAGATGCGTACTTAATGTCTTGATTTTAATTAATTTGATTGAAATACGAGAGGAAAAAATAAGAAAGCATGTAAGGATTTCAATGGATCTCGTTATTAAATGGATTCGAAATACTCATACATTTACATCGAAATGTAAAGGAATGAGAGTAAAAAATGTAATCATTGCTTTTAAAACATTTTACTTAACTTATGTTAATAATAAACAGACTGTATAATTGACTTTGAATCAACAAACAAAGGAAATTGTATACAAAGTTAGAGAACATGTAACTGACGGGGGAATTTATTTCTAAAACTTACAAACATTAAAGTCAGAACTAAAAATTTTGAATTTGATACCGAACAGAAATAAATAACATGCGTTTTTTTTGTTGCATACATAAAATATAATATACAACGATATAGGTACATTAGTGTGTAATTACATAAAGATAATTATACAATATCTCAACAACATTTCTAACAAACATTACTTTATAGGCCTTTTTTAAAAAAGGACATTCATTGTACAAGAATACTTTATTACTAACAATAGGCTTATTCAAGGGAATAAATGAAGAGCTGCCAAATTTAATTCAGGACAATGCAAACTTGGGGCAAATACTTTTAACAGTTTTTGAAAGGCAAAAGATTACTAATGACAAGAAGAGTTGAAACTTAAAAACTTTTACTCGATTAATTCAAAACATTACGCTTAGTTGAATTCCTCAATAAAAATCGATTTATTGGAGGGACGAAAATGAGTTTCTTGTGAGTTTTGATTTGAGTAACGACTGAATGACAAGTTATATGTAAAGTAATATTCAAAGAGTCTCACAAAATAACCCATGAATTATATTAATCGATGTAATATACGCTGTCGACTTATTAGACATGTATTTATAATTTACATATAATAGTTATTCTTGTTATTTATATCATACTATATGTTGCCTGTGACGTCGTTCACGTAGACTGTCAAAATAATATTTTTATGGCTAGGAACATAAGCCATAAAAATATTATTCAATATCATATCGGTTATTTTTCAAGTATCTACCGATACCTCATATATTTATTTTTTATTTCCATTAACATACGTATATTTGAACAACATAACACTCCTTCTATGGTCGTCGGGTAATAAGAAGGATTTTCTCAAATAATTATGTAAAATTCGGTGAACCAAACGATTAAAAACAGGACCTCCCGTGGCGATAAGTTATTGCGCTACAACTATGTGATGTCGCAAGCAAAACCACATGCAAAAGTTAGTATTTCTATAGCCTATGTGTTTTTTTGATACATCAGCTACAAAATTGCTAAGTTTAATTAAAGTCCGTTAAGTTGTGTTGGCGTGATTGAGTAACAAACATCACAGACAAAACCATGCGCAAAACTTAGTATTTCTATAGCCTATGTATTATTATGGTACATAAGCAACAATTTTGCTTAGTTTCATTTAAATCCGTTCAGTAGTTTTGGCGTGATTGAGTAACAAACATCGATCCAGCTAAACATCCATCCATCCAAACATCCAAACAATGGCACTTATATATTAGTTAGATTGAATAGGATATATTCATGTTTTTTTTTTATTTAAACTAATCATTCACCTCTTTATATCGATGTAAAAATTATAAATGGATTGGAAAATATTCTAGTTATTTTACAAAGTGAAAATAAAAACATTGAGTAAATTTGAGCCGTTCTAACACCGTCATTTTGAATGACGTCATATGACACGTCCAGTGATTGTTTACTCTAAACTTTTTAGGTACTTCATACATTTATTAAGTTTTAATTGCAATATAAGACATGGAAGACGACTAAAACCATCTTACAAATAGTGTATAGTTCCGGAGTGAAAAAATAGATAAACACCCGACAAAGTGCTTTTTTGTATTCCAAGAGATGCGAAAATACAAAAACATTGGTGTATGGTAATTAAAAGGTATAATATATGTCCTTAGTGGTGTTTATATTTTTATGAAGAGCAATTTAACGTAAGTATACTTTATTTGTATACAGCTTAGTATAAATTAGTAAGAAGTAAGTTTTGCAATAGCTATTGAACATTAGAAAATTTGGTTTAAAATTAACCTAATATAGTTTACTAAAGTTCAACTTTTCATAAAAAACCTTTTTTTTTTTAATTTTATGGTTGTCGATTTATTTCAGGTTAAAGAAGATACAGCATATTGTATTGAATATAATATAACAAAACTGTACTGCCCATGCCAATGTATGTGATATTAATCAACCGGGACTCAGTACTTCTCCTATTAAATGTGATGATCATAAGGCAAAGCCTTGCTTTTTGCATATTGAAGATAAATTACCGAGTGACTAAGCTCTGCAAGTCAATATTAAATCGAAGTATAGAAGTAAAAGTGTCAATGTAAATATGCCTGATGAAAAGCAAAATGTAGCATTGTCAACATTTCCTCATTCAATATACCATATTGGAACTATAAAATTAAAACGGTCTGTTTAAAAAAAATGTTTGCTGAAAACACAGCTGTTAGTACTTTTATATAGCATCTTATATCTTCTATATCTACTGATTATTGATTTGCTTCGACGTGCCCCGAATAAACAAGTTTTTAAAAAGCATGTTCGTAGATATCTTTACGAAAAATTAATTTAATAATCTATTTTTATTTTATTTTTTTATTTTTTTTTACTATAACCTTGCGTAGTAATATTTGTATTATATTTAAAATTGATTTATTATCTCATATTCAAGTAAAAGTCATACTATTTCTCGCAGTATATATCTAATAGTTTATATATGTTTATATATGATTATGTATTTATGTATTTTGATGTATTTTGTGTGTGGAACCTATAATATTTATAAATGTATTTTGTTTTCTATTGTTATAATTTTAGAACGTGTTTAATCTTGTCGCTTTTTATTATCTTTTTTTTTATATTTTTGTTCTCTATTGTACCCCTCATTTGTTTTTTTTTTTCTGTTCGTTTAATCGGTTGACTGGTAGAGAGTGCTATAGCATTAAGTCCGCCAATTGTATAAATTTCTTTGTACAATAAAGATTTTATAAATAAATAAATAAATAAATTATTAACCAAGTTATTTATCTGATTCAAGTGAAGTGTAAAATGATTCAGAGGAAGAAACATTTTATAAATATAATGTGTAGTAGCATGCTAACTGCTATTGAAAAAGAGTTTGTAGTTGGTTCGTTAGAGTTATTTGAGTATTTTGAAATTTGTTTTTAGGATTACCTAAACAATCGTGTCATTTAATAAAACTTTTAAGCACGAAATATAGGTTTAAATTATCTATTTTTCTCAGAAACACTAATACCACAGTATGAACATCGACGCCGATCATTTGAATGGCGTGTCAAATGACGTCACATTTCCTTCCGGCTTTACCAATTTATTTATATTCTTTATTGTATATCACATTAAAAAATAATTTTGACAAGAATTAAAAAAAATACATTTAGAGCTACCGGATCGCTAATCCCTTTGATGAATTTTAAAATATAATCTTTTTGGTCGGGACAAAGGTGACATTTGTTACAATTATTTAAAAAAATCATAAACAATATTTCTATGTTGCCAGTATATAATAATTGAAACATTGAAAATACGAGACCATGGATATGGATGATTGAAATTGTCCTTTGACATGTTAAGCTTATTTAAATTTGAAATAAATACAGAATGAAAATTTAATACATTCATTTCATTGTGTTAGTTTCAAATGGCTAAACATTTTTATATACAATTTCAAACAGGAATTGTACACAACGTTACCTATTTTGTTTCTTAACCAACCAAGCTTAAAAAAGCATTGGGCAGATCAAAGTTAGTGGTAAGCTAACTTTGATCTGCCCAATGCCGCTTTTATTATTTCAATCAGAGATAAACAGTTAATTCTAAGCGTGTCTACGGCGTAGTGTATATCTTCATATAATTAATTCACTGATTGCGCATGCGCCCTCTTAATTTATTCATTATTAATTAACACATACTCATTTCCATGAGTAGCAATAGCAGCAATATACAAATGGTTGATATATATATACAAACATATATGAATTTAGTATATAACCATATTTTTTTATAACAAAATCTTTTATATTATATTAATCGATACGGACAGGATTCAAATCCACGATCTCTGAAAATCGTTCCGTCGTCTACTGATTGAGCTGCTGTATCGTCTTTGATAAATTAAGCGTTCCATATAGACTCTTTTCGACAGGTTTAAACATGTTTGTAAACCATTTTTAACGTGAAACTATCATACCTGGCATTCGCTGTCACCAACATAGCAACAGTCTCCTGAAACCGAAGTCGGTGCCCAGAGATGTTCCCCACTGACAGCTGCGTCACTCCAGTCTGGTGTCGATCTGATCACCCGGGCTCCACTGGGTTCACTGGTACGTCTGTTGACAATTAATATTATTTATTATAAAGAAATATCTTCAACAGGGTATGTGTTATAATCATACATTTAGATTGTTTTAACATTCATCAAGCCATAATCATTTTGTAACGGTATTAATAATTAACAGAATCTTACGCATGGTTGAAATGAATATACAACGGTGTACATATCTTAAGATAACTTCAAGGGGCCTTAAGATTAAATACAAATAACCTTTTGTTATAGCTACTATTAACAATTAATATAGAAGCCATTAAATAATTACATTAAAGGGCATTTAACCAATATTTATGTAACATTTGAGAGTTCTTTTAATATAGCATATCAATGAGAATGGTATCTGTGGATAAACTAGTATTGAAGGCGATACTATTTTTATAAAAATATAGGACGTGTATCAATAAATAAAATATATAATATTGGTTTTATTTATTTATTCCTTGTAATAACAAAATGATTGTAACTTTTACCTTTTTATGTTAGAATAAACATAAGTGTCAGTCATATTTGACAGCATTTCAAGCATGACGTTGCCGCCTTTTGGTCATAAAATGTCAACCATTTTGTATATATTTTTTTCTAAAATATCATTCCAACGTTTAACGATGGAGTTTTTAATTATTTTAAATACAGAAAGTATTTTAGTATTGAATACCGGTAAGTTATAGCAAAATATTCGTTTTCAACTTTTAGGTCAAATTCCAACTAATTCAAAAATTTAGGCCTATAGTATTCTAACTTTTCGTAACATGTTTGTGTATTTGAATTATTTGTAGAGAGAAAGAGACAGTTTATAATTGTAGCCAGTAATTGATTCGTGTTCCTTATTTTATTTTATCCAAACTAAACTAATTATTATAGAAATATACAATTTGATTCAGTGACTACATGTGCCAGTTACAATTAAAGGTTACATATCCAGCTCTGACAGCAAATGTTCACAAATACAATTTACACTATATCCAACCTCATTTCACAGATTTAAATAAGCAATACCTGTACTGCAAATAGGATCTTTTTTTATAATTAAACTTTCGTAAACCATGATGATTTTTTAATATATATTTACCCATGTTCACGTAAATAATCAGAATTTGCCTGACTAGTTCAATTCACGCCGCTAATCCGCCATGCTTCGACCTCATGAAAGGGAACCGCGAATGGATTCGACTAGTCGGGCAAAATTTCGATTAATTTACGTGAACATAGCCGGGTAAATATGTATTGAAAATAAGATCATTGGGTGCTTTATTACTAGCTAACGGTTCAGAATATATTTATAACAGAATTGTTACTTATTAGTTTTATTTATATTTGGCACAACGGTATAGGTACGCATAGTTAAGCTAATGTTGTAAAAATAAGGGAATAATATATTCTTGTTTAAGTGTTTTCATTCAGTCTGATACATCATTTTAATTCATACTGAATACTGTAGAAATTATCGTAATAAATAATGTACCTAAATGGTACAGTACTACATTTATGGTAAAAAGATTAGTCGATATTAGGCAATAAAAAGGTAAAACAAATACAATACAAATAGTATAATATAATAAATAAAATCCTATCCCTGCCAAAATTCAGTTAAGTTCTACAACTAGTCCAACTACCGACTGACCCAAAATAATTATTTGACGCACCTCCTAAACCATTATTTTGTAAAGGCTAAGAAAACATAATCAACAAACAATCACGTTTTTCTTTTTAACTGCGGTCCAAAGAAATGTTTTTAGTGATAACGTAAACAAACTACAAAGAGAGAAGTCTAGAGATAACACGAACGAAGTTGCAGGCGGATTCCTACTGACTTTAATGTTTAAATATTATTCTTATTCTGTGAATGGGTATACATATTATTTATATTAATATAATAATAAGTATTATATTTTGTATATTTTTTTTTTTGTGTATTATTTAATTCTGTTTTTTTAAAGCAGTTCCTTTTAAAAATATTTTTGTGAAAAACTCTTTGCCGTAAAAAATAAATAAATAGAATATTTTTAAAACGAGTTCTAATATTTAAAATTTGTATTCTTTTCGTTACTTCTGCCATCATTCTTTTATTTGGCACGATCAAAGCTGCTCACTAGAAAATTGTATAAAAAAATTAAAAGTATTTTTAAAGCTTAAATATCAAGAAAGAAATTCTACAATCTTATTTTTAAATATATTGAACAGAAGCTCCGTTTCATTTAGGCCGAGATCTTATAAACATATAAACGAAAATGGACTGCGCGCATTGTAAAAGAACTATGGAGGGTTGTGCATCAATAAAATGCAGCCGTTGCGCTTCTCAATTTCACCTGGAGTGCGTGAGCAGCGAACAACTATTTCCCAGTACGAACAGCTGGAGGTGCTGTAAATGTGAAATGTGCTACCCTCCAGTATTGCCAAACCAGGTGTTAGACGCTGCGGTTCGAGCCTAATAATACAATATATAAATGTAATGTGACCTTAAAATTTTAATACACGTCTTTAGTATGTACATATTTTTTATTATAGAAACTAGTTTTTATTGTATAGTTATTTCCAAAGCCTTACGTGTAGTTTAAACAAATTGAGAACTAAATCTATTTGTTATACTAAATCAATAAACTTTACTCCTGAGAAACTAATTCAAAGTTTTATATTGAAAACGGTATTGCTTGCAAAATTGCTTTTAGTATGAAATGATTTATTTTGCCTCGAACGTGTCTAGATTTTTTATGTCTTGATACGTACAAGCCTTCATTTCCGTAATATATTAAACACATTACCATTAACCAAATAAATCATACAAGTACTCGGGGGATTTAAGTACAATTTCAAAGGTAAGCAAGCAAAATAAGGTACCTATCAAGCATTTTTAAATTGAGGAAGAAACTTTAGATATACTAGATAACCTTAGGTCATAAATATCCACGCTAGCTTCTAGACATCGACCACTTTGCAAAGAAGTTGGCAAGCGGGCAATCCTTTCTACCGTTAAGTCGCGCATTAACTAAAGATGTTCCGGGTGTAAATTACAACGAAACTATTTTCGTTACCTCGAATTTCAAAGTTAAAACAAAATTCAATACTCCGCTTTTTAAACATTTTCTTCAAAATGTTTTGTTCATGAAAGCTCGTAACATGAAATTATTAGTGTACAGAATGTATGTAAGAAGTCGTCCATATATAAAAGTGGTGAGTCGAAGAGGTGTCGACTGTTCTTTAAATAAACTACAATATAAATGACAAGACCTCTCCAAACTTCACCTCTACCTCTTATGACTTCCACGTAATAGTAAAATGCCTCTGGCTGAATACACGCTTGTAGCATTACTCTTTGGCATCATGTGTTCTGTAGTAGTACGTTATAATTCCGTATTTCGTTTTGTTGGGTAGCGGTACCGGTATAGTTGAAGAGCCCGTGGAAAGTCAAAACCTCTTGATATGTCAACAAATCGTGTTCAGGATAAGTTTTAGACCTCTGGATTTATAATTTACTTAAAACTTATATTTGAAGATCTGTCATAAACCGCAGAAACTCTCTCGATGATCTTTATGAAAGAGTTCCAAGTAAAAACTTTATAGGTACATTATTTATATAAATTATTTGGAGTTGAATATTGAAATAGGTTTAAATTTAATGATATGAGTAAAGTATTTTACAAATTATTTTATTTAGATCGTGCCAAAAAAGAACTTACACAATTACAAAATTGAATACTCTTTAAATTTTTAATAGAAATCTATAATTGAGCTAAATTGCTACAATGGTCAAAGTCAAAGCTTTTTGAATTCGTTATACACTGTACTTATGAAACTTCAGATTAGCTGCTTGGTGCTAAAGTAGGGGTTGATGGACAAATTACTAACAACTTTAGTTATTTTTTTATTATATTGCTATTGACATCAAAGAGTGGACATTTTAAAACATGATTTGTATTTATTACTTTAGTATCATTGGTTTTAACATCTATGTTAGATAATATCCACAAACAAGAATTGGTCATGAAATAAATTTAATAAATTTTGTTAGTCTGGTCACGGGAGAGTCTGGTCTGGTTCGGTCTAAAATCTGGGTCTGGAGCCCTACAGCTAACAGTATTTTAGAATAGTATGACTATGGACTTAAGACGCGCATCCCTATACTCTCAATGAATAAATGAATAATAATAATAATAATAATATCAAGACAAACTACACACATTGATCTAACCCCTAAGTATTATTTGCTTGTGTTAAGGGTGTTAGACAACGATACAAATACATAGAAATACACATATCAATACTGAGAATATATTTAATAAACGACCAAACCCAGAAACATAGACATCTATGCTCTTCACATAAATGCCTGTCGCCGCCGGGAATCGAACCCGAGCCCCATTGCGCCGTGACACGTTAGGCGTCTACGCTAACCACTCGACTCGATAGTATTCTTGTGTACATATACAATGTGTATAAACAAGTTTACTCATTCGTGTCAACTGCTATTAATCCTGGGAGTCCAAAAGTTTTAAACCACCTTATAGCCTCTTGATATTTCAAACACGGGGGTAGTTTTAGAACTCTGATTTACATAGTAATAATCTCATTCCGGCTCCAATATACTGGTAAAGTTATCTTTGAAGATCTGTCGTAAACCGCAGACAGTCTCTCGATGATCTTATGAACGGGTTCAAGCAAAAAGTTCTACATTATTTATTTATACAAAATTATCTTGGAGTTTAAAATTAAACTAGGCTTTAATTTAATATTTTAACTTGACAATATAAGAAAATTATTTACAAAGATCTATCCATTTTTTTTTATTATACAATATTATTTAAAACGTGCCAAAAAAGAGCTTTTGAGACCCTTTAAATTTTTTAACGTGTTTAAAATTTCAACTAAATTTGAACATTATCCCTAAAGATACTAAACCTGGCCTGACCTTTAGTAATACTCTTCACACATGAATAAATATTAAATGACTTTATAAAATAATAAAATTGGAGCTCTACGTACGACCTTGGAACAGTATACTTTGTTATAAAAGTCTGGATTTAACTTTGTTATAAAAGTATTTCTAATACTCGTGTAGTATAAAATGGTTGTTTCACTATAACTGACATTGGATCTTCAAATACAAGGCACGATCTAGATAAAACTCATTAAAAAATCTACCACTAATTATCTCAATATCTTATGTATTTTAATATTTTATATCATTTATTTTAGTTATGATAATCCCATAAATAACAATCATGTAATACTTAAATACGTCATTGTTATAATTACACAAAATATTTTTGCTTACATAAAAAATACGTGGAAACTCGACGTCTGTGCGACAAGATCTATTATCTATCTTTAACCCTTGTCGTTGCCACCTGGTATATAACTTCAGACTTTATTATTCTTCCAAGATTTATTCAAATATATTATTTCAATAGACAAACACCATGTCTCCAGGATTGCTTATATCGATAATTTTCTTTCTATAACAAATATTAAACAAACATCGAATACCCTTGTTCATATGACATTTAATATCGTAAAGGGTGTTGTATATCAAACGCCTGACAAAATGTTATTATTGTCTTTCAATTTTGTCAATCATTTTTATTTTATTTATTTGCTTTTATCTTTTGTGTATTTTTTACCAACTAGCTGAGGCGTCCGACTCCGTCCGTATGAATACAAATTATCGAAAACGAAATGTACTATTGAAATAAAAACAAATTTAGAATTAAAAATTCATCAAGGGCAAGACTCGAACCAGGCACCTCTGGGATTCCGTTCAGTCTTTTTCAGTTTTTTATTTTATGAGTTACCCAAAACGTCTAACACTTTAAGTGTTGAAATTAAACTAAAATTGTTTATTTTACACACTTGAGATAATTTTGACATCTTTTATTGATATAGATTTTTATAAGTGTAGGTTCAACACTGTTACAGTTTGTTTAATCATTTTAACGTTTTGTTTACTTCATCCACAAAGGGCAGTAACAATTTTTTTGACGTTTTTGTGAAAGGTCCATCCATTATTTAAACGATTTAGTTAGTACCACTTAAGTATTAATAAGAAAACATTAACGTATTAACGTAAAATAAAAAGTATACTGTTAGATACAATATATCAAGCTTAAAAAATATGTTTCTATAGACAACTTTCTATATATTAGTTAGTAAAGTTAAAAACATTGATTCTAATTATAGACACAAGCATAAACATCGTTTTTGTTCCGATTAAAATTATAAATAATTAATTCCAATTATATGACGATACGATAGCTCAGTTGTTATAGTGACGGGATGATTTCGAGGAAGTTACGGGTATTAATCTTTCCGTATCGATAATTTTTCATTTTATACGTATTTAATAGATATTTTTTGTAATTTTAGATACGAACAACATTATTGGAATTCAATATTATTTTGCAACATTGTACATATTGGTATTAATAACATAATATCGTCAGGTTATTATATTCTTAAATTCACGATATAAATATATTAAATAAACACGATATATTATAAATCCCTTTTCGTACGTGATGGATGGCAATTGGGGTTTTTCTATATTAAAATCTACAGACGTTAACATTTTTGAAACGCATTTGAAAATTGGTTTTATACCCCTTACATACATACAAATACATTATTTATTTCATTTCCGTTCAATATATTCATTAAATGAATGAAATCAAGTCATAAAAGAATAATTTATGAAATGAAACGGGATACAATTATTCTATTTATGAATTAATAGATCATTTAAATTATTATTTCTAAATCGGTTTGTCTATTTTCGATATTAATAACAAAAAAGAAACTGCCGGTAAAATATCATGATTTTACCGGCAGTTTCTTTTTTTTTCTGAAGATATCTTTACCCAATTGTATATTCAGTAAGAGCGAAGCTCTGTGTTGTTGGGTTTAATGTATTCTATGTCAAATAAAATTAAAAAAAAATTCTATGTCATCAAACTTTTCTGTAATTATTGAACCGATTTGATTATTTTTTTAATCGATTGCTGTAGTTCTGGTGAGAGTTTTTAAGCAAAAAAATCGGTGAAGGGTCATGTCCTTGAGGAATAATCAACAAAGAATGATTTCAATGATTTGCACAGCGTTAAGCTGGCTGGTTTTTTGCTTACATTTGTAAGTAGGCCGATTTGGGAGTGAAAATCTTATTTTTTTTTATTTAACAGTTTGAAATTAGAACATTTAATTTCTGACCTCACTCATTTGACAATCAGTCAGAATGGCTGTCAACATAGTTAAATCTAATAACGCATTGTGTTTTTGTAGGTTATAAATTTTCGATTTAAATTCGATAACCAAACAAAGGGTACTTGAAAGCTCTGAACCGTGGCTTCATCACAGAACATCTGTTAAAGGCCTTAATGAAGATATGTATATATGTCTGGCTATGACATTTACGTTATTGAAAATACAATTAATCAATCAAATCAATATATTAATTCTTTACTATATATTTTAATTAATAAGATTATTTAATATATTATTTACCTGTTACGAAAGAACATGTTTTGTCTATGATATTTGAGGTTTTTATTTTTATTATTATATACAATAACTTCAATCAAATATATTATACATAGAATTATTTGACAAATCACATAATAAAATTCACGAAAATTTAAGCCGATGACATGCCAATTTATACAAAATAAAAATGATGAGGCAAAATTATAATAACCATTCTTTATGTATATTACATATATATTTATATTACAAAAAGATAGATAAAGCTTTAATCAATATAATAGAGTTGGATTTGTTTCGGTTGTTTCAATTGTTATTTTTGGGACTATAAAATCACAAACAAAATACACTGAGTAAATTAAATAATGTAGACTTATTAAATATATATTACCGTCTAATATAAATTTAATAAGCCTAAATTACTGATATTAATCGTAATTAGTACATTATTTACATATAGATTTATTTATATATAGATGTCTTCGGACTTTTGATATCTATACTAATATTATAAAGCTGAAGAGTTTGTTTGTTTAAACACACTAATCTCTGGGACTACTGGCCCGAATTGAAAAAATCTTTTTGTGTTGAATAGTTCGTTTATTGAGGAAGGCTATAGGGTATATATCATCTCGCTGTGACTAATAGTAGAGTTAGTAAAATTGGAGGGTACCTACATTCGTCTTTGTACGTAGTGGTGTACTAAGAAAGGATTTTTAAATTCCACTCTTAAGGGTTTTAAAGAGATAGATAGATGGATTTTGCAATTCTGTATGAAACTCGGCGGCAATACTAAAAACCGCGCGGACGAAGTCGCGGGCGACCCCTAGTATTCAATATATAAGTTACAGATTCTATTTGTATTTTAAAAGCAGGATAATATAAATAAAGACTTTAAAGGTAACATAGTGATAAGGAAGAAAAATACCATAAATCGTTTAATTTCTCACGGTCGATAGAAGTATAATATTTTATCGCTTATCGCCTCGGCCTCGTGACTGTGCTAGCACGCTTGGCTAATATAAATTAACAATGGCTTAACATTTTTATTCTCGTTATATAAATACATTTTGCAAATAATAATTTGCATGAATTAAACAACAACTCGTCGAAGGAAATAATGACTAATTATACCTACCTACTATGACATTTTAAGAAACGATTTCTGAGGACAAACTTCTCATTCACCACATAAAAGGAGTGCTGACTAGACTATGACATTTAAGAACTTTTAACTGAGGACAAACTTCTCAATAATCACATAAAAACGTTTTCGGAGGATAAACTTGTCATTAAGCATATAAAAATGGAGCTATATCTAGATCGGATGGTTGATCTGATGGTCTAGACTCTAGATGGTTGAGCCATATCTAGAACTAGATCTATATTATCATATGTTTAGGTTTCGTTTTAAAATAATTATGTCATAGATTTTCTTTGTATTTAATATTTCTTTCATCGCTGTGACCTAAATGTAACAAAGGTTATTTTTTTTGTCTTTATCTCAAGATATATGATCTCAGTATATAGCAATATAGAATTAGTAGATATCTTAGTATGTAGTAAAAACATGTGATAGTGCAAATGTAAGGTCATATATAATGTTTGTAAACCTTATAAAGGTAAAGCAGATGAAAAGAGATGAAAAAGTCACGATTGAATAAACCTGTATCTGATGTATTCTAAGGGTAATATTTTTAAAGACATGGAAATTGCAAAAGTTTAATTAATATTGGTTTATACTAATCCACATTTATCTCAATTTAAACAGTTTCTTATTTAATTTTGATATATAGATATAGCTTTACTTAATTTATCCAGATAATTATATAATTTTAGAGGGCACAACCGGTATAATTTAGGTAAATTAACAAAAACTAAAAATATAAAAACTAACCAACTATCCTTATTTACATAAGGAAATAAATATCTTATGCAAATTTGAATTCTCTCGGACGTATAAAAATAAAATTATGATAAAATCTTTATTTCTAAAATAAAATTTAATTGTGGAGGATAAAGTTATTTTTATGAATATTTCTTTGAGATTTTATTTATTTTTTATTTTTATAAAAATATTTTGTAATATACTATTATGTTACTTAATACGAATATCAGATTGATAATTTTTTGGGTTTTTACAAATATCATTAATTGATTCGTCTAATGCACACATTTCGGTGATGGTGACCTGTAAATATTCAAGTTATTATAAAACAGATCGTCCCTATATTTGATCCTTACAAACTACTTATTAGTTTACATATTTTACATATGTATAAATAATATTGAAGTGTCTGTAATATAAAATATCTATTTTAGTGCTTACCAATATATCATTTTATCAGTCTGACTTATTGTTTGAATAATTTTAATAATACTTTTATATATGCATGCATTTATGTATAAGCATTTAAACAAATGTTTTAAAACGTACATAGTTTTTTTTGAAAAGAGAAAAATCTAAAATAATACCGAATACAAATTACAAATTTAGAATAACGTACCAGAATTTGAGAAAATAATGTAATATTTACAATAACTATAATCAAATACAGAAACTTATATTTATGTAAATGTATTTGTGTAAATGTAAATAAATGAAAATTTTTGAATGAAATTCATGTAGGTAATATACAAAAACGTATAAATAGTTCATTATAATCGTTGATATACAGTTGAGCATTACCTAATATGTAATGAGGTTCAATATTCCAATTATAAAATAAAGCAAAGATGTCAAAGTCAAGTCAAAGTCATGATTTGATTATACATTGCACTTATGAAACGTCAAAATCAAATTGCAGCAATTTTTATAGCCTTGTAAAAATTACAATTATTATAAATATAATCTTTTCCTTAATTTTAAGGAAAAGATTAATTTAAGGAAAAGGTAATTCCTAAATTAATTTTAAGGAAAAGAAAGATAACATTATTATAGGATTGCAATAGTCGTACGTAATAAGACTTGAGGTAAAAAAAAAGTTATTCCAATACGATTTTCTAAAAATGTTGGGGAAAAGATATAATGGGCGACCAATTTCTGAAGTCTTTTTCCACATTCAATGGAATAATTGTATTATAAGCTTCGTAGATTTACAATTGAGAACGAAAAATTGAGTTACCTAATCCATTTTTCATAATAACGAGTTTTCTCAAACATTGTCTACGTTTTTATTGATTTTGTAAACATATTTTTACGTCTATTAAATACTTATAACTAACTCCATTAGTAACATTATTATATATAACAATATAACAATATATTATATATATAACAATATTTAACAATAATAAGTAATTATGGTGTGATTTATGAATAGTATTCATTTAGAAGAACATTATCATTAATTTGTAATTAACGGTCGTTACATAACTTTATTGTGTATAAAACAGTCAAGAAAATAGCACGAATCGGTTTTTATTCCAACCTAATAACAAGTAGACTTCGAACTCTGACAGCTAAGGCTGAGTGCACATAAGTGACTATCACAAGTAGCTTTGTCTTGCTATTACCTGTCAACTACAAAAGGAGGATGCCGATGAAAGATGGAATCGCATCACCAAAATTACTGAGTATAATGGATTTCTTTGTATAATTCTTGTATACAAGTTTGAATGTATTTTATATACATGATGTATATAATAACAAGTAGACTTTGGGCATTGACAGCTAAGGCTGAGTGCACATTAGTTACCATCACAAGTAGCTTTGTCTTGCTATTCCCTGTCAACTGCAGACGTTCGATAGCGATTAAACACGGAATCTCCTGGCCAAAATTATTTGTGTATACAGAATTTATTTGCCAAGAATTGAACGAGTTTTTGTGTATTTCATATACATGATGTATATAATAATAAGTTGACTGTGAGCACTGCTGGTAAGGCTGGGTGCACATTAGTTACTATGACAAGTAGTTGTTTCAATTTGAATAAAATATAAGAAACAAAATAGTGACAAAATTAGTATCACAAGGTTTTTAAATATCTATAAAAATATATATGTTAAGCTTATTTAAATATTAATTAACCTTTGGGAAACCCCACTCTATCAATTGAGTTTTTCATATCGGTTTGTTTTTATTCTACATTTATTTAAAAATTATACAAGTATTTATAGAAATATCACAATACATTGCGTGACTCAGTAATATAATATTATTTTATTTACTTATACATAATTTTATTGCTTTGAGACATAATAATATACTATGTTTTTTGTGTATTTTAAAGATATTAATACTTGTAGATCCGGCTTGAGAGTGGACCCGTTTCATCGTCTGATAAGACCGGTTAGCATTCATATTAGGACAAGGCCAGGGAATGCAGTATTTTAGATACACTAGGAATTCCTTATTATATATAAGTGCTAATATGCGGAATAATTAGTGTCTAACAATATATCTCCGCTTATATAAAAGGTAGAAATATATTTATTATTAGTATTATAGTTGTTATGAAGTATTAATTCTTGGAATGATAAATGTGTATTGGAATCTTTATACAGAATACTTCTATTTCAATTTAAGATAGAAAATTGTGCAATTTTCTTATTTTTTTTTTACTACAATCTCTTGTTAAAGAAATATTTTTGATAAGATAATAGATAATACAAACATATAAATAACAGACATAAAGCAAAACAGCCTAACTCGAAAAAAATATCTGTGGTTCTCACTAACAAGTCTTCCGAGTGGTAATCGAACCTCCGACCTTGAGCTCAGTAGGACCTCTAACAATTAGACCAAGAGGATGACAATGAATTCCCGCTTGTTGAATGATCAAAATTTGTTCATTTGACAGTTAATTGTTGGTATATTTCGATCTGTACCTAGATAATGAAATTAAACTATATTTATCTATGTTCAAATTAATATAATTATTAATTGTGTTAGCTATTGTATGTATAATTACATTATGTAGTATGAATTACATTATAAATATACAAAACCGACAATAAAGAACCAAACTTTTATATTTGATTTGAATAAACTTATAGTTTTGTATGCATTTCAATAACGACTGTGCAAACAAACATAATGTATGTTTAATATAACTAAAAGCAAAATGAATAGAATTGTAGCAAATGTTCAGAAGATATGTCACAGCCTCTGGTATTTGCAATTATCTATCGAATGTGGTTTGCTTGCGGTGGACAGGCAATGAGATGATATCGGCTATATGTAATGGGAGATAAAAACTATTTATACATATTTGTAAGTATATATACATGTACCAATACATTAAGAACAGATATATTTTATCTAGTCAATCTAAAACATAGCGTGTACTGGCCTTCCCCTATAATCAAAAGCCCATTCGTCAAATCGTCAATTATTCTCACTTTGGATTGACTGGAACATTCTATAATGGGCCTTGTCAGACATCGAACCTTTAATTCACCAGACATCCGATGATATTGTTTGGACGTAACAAACCAGAATTTCCTTGATAAAAAATGCCATGTTTTATCAATAAAGTTTTTTCCGTTTTATCGTCGATATAAAATAAATGATGTCATTCAATAGATATTGAATCTTCGATTGTGTGACTTCTAGGAATGTATCGATCCCTTAAATCGTGGTGACAGCGCTCACCACATGAATTGTGTAGGTTTTAACGTCTGCCATTTTGAATTCGAATCGTATAAAAAGTGAAGTCTAAGTTAAATAGCAGAAACTATAAATAACTTAACAATAAAAGCTTCAAAACTCAAATAAATAAAAAAAAGTAAATTTATCATCAATTTTAATGTTAACAAAGCATATATTTTAATCAAAAACAATACAATGGAGGGTCGAAATTAGCTTTTATTATTAAAGTGTTTACTTAAAAGAGTAAAAAGCTAAATCAAATGGATTATCATTAATCATTGATTCTATCTCATTCTAGTCATAAGTTAAAAATACTTATTAGTAGACTACGCATATTTTTGACTATGCGTAATATAAAGGGCCATCACTATTTTTATAAAATTTGTAACATAGAACAGACTTATTATTAATTATTTGACTGACTGGAACTCTTACATGGACTGACTTGACAAGATTAGTATCATATAACAGAAAATCAGCTTGAAGTAGCTGATATAGTTGCATTTCTTACGAAATCCTTTTTTTAATTCTTGAAATCTATGAACATTACAGCCATGTGTTTAAATTTATAATGAAAAATATGCCATTACGGGCAGGAATTTGAACCCGCAACCTCTGGGAAACGGTCCAATAGCTCTACTTATTGAGCTACCGTATCGCTTTATTAGTGGTTTTAAATAAGAATAAATTTTAATATTCTTTGTTAGACTTTACTTTACTTTTATACATATTTTCCAACATTCTTTTAAGCGTAACACGACAGATATGCTAATGAACAATTACATATATATATTCCTATATCTATATCTTGCAACTTCTTTTATATATGACCATGGGTAAAAACAACTAATAGCTAGTGATATAGTTGTGTCCTTATAAATATGGAAACTAAATCCAATCAAATTTCACGCTACAAAAGGCAAATACATGGTTCAAAAGAATCGTAAATCAAGGTCATACCTATGATGTTAGAAATATAAACCATGTAATTACTGTGTTAGGGTCTATAATTGTATTTGTAAAGAAATCACTGACCCGTACCATTGTCACAAGCGATGCGTTACGGTTGGTACCTCTGCTTACAATAAGCAATGCTATTGGGAGCGATTTTTATGGCATGACGCTTAATAATATATTTTTAATTTCCATACAAATAAGTCACCAATAAAGCCATCTTTTACCGCTATCTTTTTGCATTCATTGTGATGGTGTCTTTAGGTCTTTATTGTATTGGATTTTAAATATATATTTAAATACAAATATATATTTAATTAATAAATTTGCAGCAAACTCGGTTGTGCCGCAATTATAACGCCGATAACATACCTACATCCAAAAAAATGTACCGACTTTGTATACTATAATTTATATACAGTTAAAATATTTAATTAAATTATAGTTAGTGAGTCACGTGTATGAGTTTCAAGTTAATAAGACGTTAATTCAATTGTGAATTTGTTGATATATTCTAAAATAAACAAATATTTTTTATCTTTTTTTATCTTTTTTGGAATAAAACAAACAACACAATAGTCTTACGTGTCAGGAAGTTAATACAGTAATATATACTTTAATTAATATGTGAATTAAAGGTTGTTTTCTATAATATAAAAACTCAATTTATCGCTTTTTGCAATAAAATGTGATAAATACGTTAAATCATTTGTGTTTTTTTTTCTATAATAAAAAACATATTTTATCTTTTTTGCAATAAAACAAAGAACACAATACGGCTCATGTATCACGAAGGGCTAGCTACAGCAAGGGTCACTTAGGCCTTCAACTATGGTAATTACGTTCCGGTTTACAGAATGATTGGCGTATTACAATTATTTAAAACCATAATGTATAATATAAACATAAAATAAATTCTGCGTTAGATGTTATATTCACCGATGCATAATAATTTTATAATTTCATGTCACTTCTTAATTAACTGTATATTTACAAGAAATGTCACGTAATACTCTGAAAAGTGACTTCTTTGATCCATATAATATTTTACATCCAATATAGTGATGTCACCAAATTAGTGACTTTTGGCACGTTTTATAAGAAATAAAGTCATTATTATTTATATGTTATACATTTACATTTGATATTTCTTCCGGATTCTAAAAAAAAAATATTTAAAAAAAGATAGTGAAACTTTAAGATTTATCTTTGATATAATTATTATTAATAAAACATTATACTATTGATGTTACTCAAGTATGTTATTGTTCGGTTTTTTTTAAATAAAACAATACAAGTATTGTGAAAATCTCCTTTTTTTTAAATCGGTTGAAAATCTTGATTCCTCATTGAACCTCAGAACTTAGGTATAAGTGAGTATTTTACATAGATTTGTAATAAATGTATTTGTATAAACATCAATTTCCCATTGAATATTTAAATCAATATTTACAAAACAGTGTTGTTTGTTCACATAAGCAAATGTAACTAAAATACATATTATATATAAAATAAATTTACTTTATGACCTTGACTGAAATAGTAAATGTGTTTGATTTTTTCTTACTAGTACTAAATATTTATAATTAACCCGAAAAATAATAATTAGAGTTATTAACTTCTCGTGCAACACTGAAGAATACTTCTAATAAAGAAAAATGTTAAGAAAATTGTAATAAAAACTAGAACAAATATATCAATATTTAGGTCTAAATATTTAGTAATAATCTTCTCATTCTTATCTGATAACACGTGGTTTAAACTGATAACATGATAAAAACACCACCGGTGGAAGATATTTACCTAAAACATACCTGCGTCGTTTTCTCCGTAACTTAAGATTGGGACACTTTTTGAACACAGAAAATGATACACCAAGAAAACCCATTATCACAATAATATCACATTTATATCACAATAACATGACAGGTGCGTTGGAAGTGTATCTTGTGACTAAGCAGCGAGCGCGTCGCGCACGGAGTCTGCGAAGCACGACGAGATCGCGTCACCGCGTGCTCGGTTCATAACCAACTAACATCTAAACGGTATCCCGGTTTCAATCGAAACCTTCAATGTATATCACGCAATTAAGAAACACTGAGTATTGTTAAATTAGTGAGTCGTATTAACTGTTCTTGCAAAGCTAAGATTCTTTTCGTGTCAATTTAATATCGTTTAATTTATGAGAATTACGATCTAAACGCTTTGGTGATTACAATGTTCGTTGAGAAATATTTATTATGTTAGTTGTTTGGTTTATAAATAAGGATAAATTTTAGTTCATTATATATTGATAACATATTAATAATGAAGTATCCATATTAAAGCGAACTATATTATTTATACATACTGCATTATTTCTAATATAATTATTTAAAACATGTTCAAAATACGTTTATACGTGTTTCATATAACTACATTTAATACATCGAAAAAATATATAAAAAATGCTAGAGGTCAAAAACTAATGTCATATTTTTTGTCTGTGTTTTTGTAATATAAAAAAAATCTTCTTTAGTATTAATAGTAGAATGATTAAGATATTATATTTAATAATTATATAACATAATATGAATGAACCATCTTTTCATGAGGTATATATATAAATTGAGTTCAACTTACACTGGTTATTTTACACCGAGGCCGGTCGTGGTCATAGGTTTTAATAAAATATGTATGTGTGTATGTTATTACACTGCATCCTAATAACCTTGTTAACTTGAAAAGGATATGAAGGTAAGTAGGTATTTCATAGCACATATAAAACCGAATCTGTGTCTGTATTGGGAATGAGTCAGGTCAATGACACCCACTTTATTCGCCAACACAAACGAATGTTAAAACAATTGCATAAATGATCATAAATTTAATTATTTACATACACTATATATTCAATCAAAATAGAATAGTGAATAATTTTATTTAAATTTTCGTGAACCATAATGACTATTCAATATGAAAATATTATATATATCGATGTATTGAAGCCATTGATTGATTGCAATCAATCAATAGATAATCAATTTACGAATACTATAAAATGATTACTGTTATTTACTTTAATTACTTTACTTTAAAATGATTACTGTTATTTACTATTTCCTTATGGTCTACTTTGTATTGTTTTTATTAAGTAGTTGTATTGACTTTATTTTGCTAATCTAATTGTTTTAGTTACATTATATTATTGTCATGTTTACAAACTAAATTATAGGTGTTAATAATTAATTAAATATTTTAACAATGATTGAAATCGGAAGAAAGGATTTATTATTGAGTTTAGTACCTACTCCAAAGAGTTTTAACGTTACGAAAATTATGACAGTTTACCAAATCGTAAAATCAAAACAGAATTATTGTACACTCTATGAATCAAAACTTATTGACATACTTCTCTTAAAAAAATATTTAACTTTAGTTATTTAGGACGATTTATAGAAAGATTTGGTAAACTGTCATAGTTCTCGTAACTTCAAATCTCATACTAGGACTAGCGCAACTGTAATGCTAAGATAACTTCATGTTACTAAGTGGTTGCTATGGTGGGAGGTGATCTAGCGAATATAATGAGGTAATATTAGGAGTATAAAAAGTTCTTGCTGGAGTACTCAAACTGTACGAATCTTTCCGAAAAGTTAGATAATTAGTTGTGAAGTTTTATTTTGAAGGACCAATAATGAAATGCCATCACAAATTTGACAGCAATGTTTAAGTCACTGTCAAGATTGCTAACGTCACTATCAAGATTGCTAACGTCACTGTCAAGATTGCTAACGTCACTGTCAGCAATGCTGATTCACTCTTTTTAAAAACACTAAGGAGTTCTTTTTGCCGACACACTATATAATATTTCGAACCTATTTGGGGATCCTATTCATGTGACTTAGTTCCCCCCGAATTTGCAGATCGAATGGGTTCAGAACTAGTCAGCCTAAATTCCAATCAATTTACGTTAACATTTTCGGTTGCTGGTTTAGGTGCCTCCCCCGGTGACGCTGTAATAGTCAACAGGGCTAACAGCATAGACAGACAAAAAAAAAGAAAAAAAAAGAAAAAAAAGTTTAGGTAAAAAACTAAAACAGAACATAAGTTGAACCTGAAATTAAATGGAGGTAGCAATCAATGGGGAATATAGCAATTCTAATTGACCTCGTAATTGTTTAATATTGAATACAAAATGGTACTTATATAGGGCAATTAAGGAAGGTATGTTTGTAATAGGTGTAGCTAATAACGGTACTTAATCGATGTTTATCGATTTTTTTAATAGCCACTTCAATTGTAGGTACCTATTAGTAATAACTAAAGTTTAGTTCTAGGTAATGTTTGTTTCAAAATGTAGCTAATATAATAATCTGAATTTTAATTTTAACACAACATTGCATTTATATACGAGAGTATTTTTATCTTTTTATTCAAATCTTCCAACGGGAACTGATCATTCCAAGTATTCCAGACGAAGTCACGTGCAATAGGAGGTAATAAAATTAATAACAAGGGAATAAAAAGTGCTAAATTAAACATTTGTCACATAAAAGCTTTAAAAAGATAATTATAATTTTATAGTCGTAAATATAACTAACAAATTATGCGGATAAAGTTCCGATTAATTTGCGGGGGCATATATAAATATATATTTAATAATTACGTAGTTTTTTAAATTGCTTTAACATTGTTTTATAAATCAATTGAGTATCAAAGTTAGTGAAAAGAGTACATTATTCTTGATCGCAGCGGGAACATCATTCACCACTTATGATTTTATGACACACTAAATAAATTTCCTTGTTAGACCAATCTTTACAAGCGTACTTTACGAGATTGTTATTGGCAAATATCAATATAGAAAATATTTATAATCAAGGTTAAATAAATACAAGAAAAATACACTTTTACTTTATTAAAGAGATAAACTAATCTTATATTAAAATTTTGATTAAACAGCACATAATTTTACCTTTATAAGTAGCACGACTATGAAGTTAGTATTTTCTTTTTAAAATGGATTTAATATTAGAACTTTTACGTACGAGAATGTTTCATTTTGCAATTTTTATTCCTTTGTTATTATTTTGATTACTTGCTGTTGCACGTGACTTCATCCGTATGGAATACTTGGAATTATCAGTTCCCGAGGGAAGTTTTGAATAATAATATAAAAATACTCTTGAATAAAAATACAATAGTGTGTTAAATTTATAATGCGTATATGGCTACTTTTTAAGTGGGGCAAAAACAAACATATGTATGTATATATATTTCTATTCATGACCTCGTGGCAACGTGATCTAGTAAGTCCAAAGTCCTATTAATGTAGGTGAACAAAGCCGAGTAAATATAAAAAGGTTATTTTTAATTAGTTGACCACCTCTTGCAGGCAGCCTCTATACATCAATTTCAACAACATTTGTTCTACAACTTTTTACAAATCTTGATAAACACCACAAAAAAAAGAAACAAAAAAATGTTTGCTCCCTCTTTTACTTATTACTCTGTATTTTGTAAGAACTACTTAAAAGGTCAACGCCCGGGCGCCATACCGACGCTCAGAGCTAATGCCAGTTCAGAGACAATAAATAAATTTTGTATGGGAAAATTTAAATTTTAAAAACTATAAATTTTAAAAAGTCGTAGAACAAATGTTGTTAGGATTGATGTAGAGAGGCTGCCTGCAAGAGGTGGTCAACTAATTACAATTAAACCTGTATATGTAATAACCATCATGTTTCACGAAAGTTTAGTCACAAAAGAACTAATTAATAATTAATGCTTTAAGTAAATTCATCTATAACAAAAAGATGAAAATATACACCTTAAAGTACCTACTATAAGACACTTAAATGAAGTCAAAGGTAGTTTGTTGAACGCTTTACAACTTTAGTTGAAATTTCGAGATCAGACTAAGTCAAGATAAAGATGTTGAATAAGGAATTGAAATTGAATAAGTGTTATGGTAAAAGATTACAAATTTAAAAGATATCAAGTATCCACTTCTAAATTCATGTATTATTTATATATTTAAATAATATTATAAACGCGAATGCAAGTTTGTTTGTTTGTCATATCTTGTCACGCCTTCTCAAAATACTACTATTACTCAATCATAATAAAATTCTGTCTATTGATTTCATCCCGAAAAACAGTGTTATTACGGATTTTTTTTTACAATTTATAAGATTTTTTGTTTCTAACTTTACAGCGCAAGTAAAACCGTTAGCAAAAGCTAGTTTCTATTATATTAAAAATTCTCTTTTCGACCTTGAGATTTATTTGTTGCCAAAAGGTAAGTCTTCGAGTAAATATTCAGAATCAATGTTAAGCTGTTAGCTAATACCTCCTTAATGTGTTGGATTTCAGATAATCTGATGAGTTGAGATAAAACATCTTAAATTCCAATTTATTAGCGTTTTTTAATTCTTTAGATATTTATCAGTTTTAAAGATTTTTTTAAATTAGTACTTAAAGTTTAAGTACAAAAAAATATATTTAATATAGAATGATTAATAACCAATAGAAGCAGGAATTCAAACCCGTGACCTCTGGGCTCATATAAATGTTCATAGGTATTGTAAAATATTTTAAATATATTAAGGTTTTAAAGTAATTAAACCTAAACTGGAAACTATAGGAGGTGAATACAGAATTATCAAGTTTAAACATTTATCTTTTTCGGAAATAAGGTTTGATATAAATAAGAAAAAGCGGCTTACAGGCTTTTCCATCAGCCTCATAAAATTATGTTTGTTTTGCTGTTTTGATAACGTGTTTTATATTCAATATTTTGTTTAGTATATTATATATCATGATTTTTTTGTGAAATAAAAGAATTTGTATTCGAATATGCTGTAGGTAATGTGAAAACAAAAGATTATTTTGAGTACGTTTTTTAATTTAAATTAATCCTGAAGAGAGTATTGAACAGAGTATTAGGCCAATATATATTCCGTAGTGAAAATATTTGTAATATTAAAACAACGAATTATTTATGTTTTGTAATGAATACAATTAAATTAATACAATTTAAAAATTATATTTAGAGGTTTTTGGTACAAAAAATAAGGTAGCTGAAATAAATAAATAATAAATCAATTCTAAGAAATTAAATTTTCAAGGAGGGGAAGTTAAGAATCTTAAACATATTCATTATATATTTTTTTATCAAATACTGTTATATATTCTATCACTATTAAAAAAAGTTAAAAGTTTTAATAGATTTGTCATACTCAAAGGGATCTACTTTCTTTACACAAAATTAGTTTTTTATATGTACTTAACACAATGTCGCGGAGAAAAACTTAGAATACATAGGTACATATAATTATATAACAATACTTGAATACTTATTTCTAAATAATAACAACTCATTCAAAATAATACTAAACTTCATTAACAGACCGTTAAATTAGTTTATTGCTATTATATCAATAAAATAATTATTATCAATGCAATAATTATAATTATTATATATACATATATATAATAATTATAATTATAGGTACATACCTAATTACAATTTCATTATTCTATAATCATGATGACAGTAAAACAAGAACGTAGTAGCAGTAGAAGAACAGCAAAATAATATTACAACTATTACAAACCGCTCCGTTGGTCGAGTGGTTAGCGCAGACGCCTAACGTGTCACGGCGAACCCGAGTCCCATTGACTCGGGTTCGATTCCCGGCGGAGATAGGCATTTATGTGATGAGCATAGATGTCTGTTTCTGGGTTTGGTCGTTTATTACATATTTTCAGTATTTATATGTGTATTTCTATGTATTTGTATCGTTGTCTAACACCCTTACCACAAGCAAATAATTTGCTTACTTAGGGGTTAGATCAATGTGTGTAATTTGTCCTGATATTATTATTATTATTATTATTATTTTTATATGCAATAAGCAACCAAAATTGAACGTTTGCTAAAAATTTAAGTACTTTAGTTACTTTATTATATTAATAATTACAGTACCCGTATAAAATAGTGTGTAAGTATATATCAGTTAGAAAAACTTATAGTATGGCATAGCTTATTATACCACACATGATTGTTCAGTTACGAGTATGTGTACCTCAAGCCAAGTAACAGATTAATTGTTTCAAAGAGGATTCCATTCCACTTATAATTCATATCATACGTCACACTTCTTATATGTTAGAGAAAAAACGTTAGCGAAACAAAATGGCTGAATAATATTTTACAAACAAATAGCAATTTTTCACGTGACTACATCGTTTGAATCTTTTGTATTCGCGCTCAAACTTACAGTTTATCTTTTGTGAAAGTAAAATAACAAACACCTTCTCTACGTTATTTATGATGTACGTATGCTGTAATTTTCAATTTTACGTATGAGGAACATTAAAACTTTATTCAGCCATCAATCATCGTAACATAAGCTGAAAGTAATTTCATGGCACACGAAATAAAACGAATGAAAACCGAGTTCCCTTTTACCGTGTAACATTTATCTTGACGGTACAAGAGGCGTCACACAATGCCAACAAAATAAATAACACTTGTAACCTCATTCACAGTTTCTTAGATGAATTATTAAGTACATTGTGAGGGAATGAATTTATCAAATTGATCACGTGTTGCTAATTTTATATTACAGAGCTTCACTGGTTTTATCAAATTATTGTACAATTGCTTATTGTAGTGATGTTTTTTACATGAAAATTAACATATATTTAAATATAGGGTTCATGAGGATTAATAAAAAAAAAATAATCTTTCGAACAATTTAAAAGTAGACGACATTTTGTTATATTCAGATTAATTGAGGGAACATACTGGCATTAACTCCGGACTTTGATTTATGTTACGAACTAGACGTAACTGGCTTATCAACAATGTGCGAGATGCTTCGCTCTTGTCGAAGCGATAGAGTAAATTAGACAATTACTTAACAGCTGACTGACATCGAGTGACTTCCACAAGATTTGTGTAGAAATAAACAGTAATAATACAACCTCAAAGACAAATAATGTGTCGTATACTTAGAAATTAAGACATGTCTCATAAATTTCATTGAAATGGCAAAAATCCTATCAATATTTTTTTCATCATCAAAGTATATATCATCTACAAACTTTTATTGTAATGATGTTGATATTACCATTTTTTTTAAACATGATGAAGGAAATAAAAGCATTTTGATACTTTTCTAATACAGTTGATAATTATGCCAAGATAGCCAATTAAAATGCGTTTTTTTTTTGTATCCATTTTTGAGAAGTAAACCGTAAATATAGAAATTTAGTTAGCCTGTGAAGAGATATACGAGTTTATTACTAATAATAAACGTACATAAATAAGGTCAGAATTAATTTGAGAGGTCAAAAGATACAATAAATATGAAATCAATAATTTATAAATATAAATATATAATACATAAATAAGAAAAGAAAAAAATAGTTTTTCCAAGATACTTCCGAAGCACTCCTCATTACCCATAACCTTTAAAGTTCTTATCTTCCGAGATTTAAGGTTAAGTAAATTAATTGCCGGTTAGATAACAACGATAGAAAGGTACAATCTAATTTAGGGAATTACCAGGCACTTAAATGCTAAAATATACGAAATGGGATATTTACTTGATAAATTACTTGTTTTTGTTTGTAAGGTAAATAGTTCTCGAAAATTATTTATAGCGTATATAAATGTATATATATATTTTATATAATATACAACTCACTTTAGTTCAGGTAGAAATGAAGCCAGTTTGTTACCCAAATTTGTCTAAATAGTATGAAATTATGAAATAAAAACACGTAATACAAAGTACCATCACAAAAATGAAATGTTTGAGGAGAGATTCGTTTAACTCCTAATTTATTTACGACTTTCGAGTTTAATTTTGTTTGAACAAAAAAGAAGCTTTATTCACTGTTAATATGAAGAATTCCTCAGAATTTAACCTCCAAATATAGCTTTATTTTACGATTCACAAACACAATAACCAAATAATTTAATAAGACTTTTAACTCCAATATTAAAAAGGTAATTAATGTGTCCTATATTATAATAAAATATAACATGATATAAAACTCGTTGATATTTTCCAAACAGTTTTTTTACTATAAAAAACTGAAAATTTGTTTTACAAACAATTTCATTTTTTACAATAAACTTTCAGTCAAAATACAACAATCTAAGGATTTCATAAAAATTGTATTTTCGTACACATTTTTTAACTAGTCATCATATTCAATTTTGCCTGAAGTAACAAAACTCCACTGCTTTCATAAATGTAGAATACAAGCCAATTCACTAAGAGCTTGTTGCTTTTCAAAATATACCTTTTGTTATTTCCACTTTCAAAATATGTAGAATTAATTGGAAAGCGAATAAAGCTCGGGGAAATTGATAAACAGTTGTTACATACTGGGAGCGTCTTTCTATTTTAATTACATGATAATGAAAATAGTTTGGAGACTTATATAACATAATTAACAAAATGAGTATAATGTAAAGTTTTTTATTACACATTTGAATCAATATCTCGATAAAGTCTTCGCAATTCGTTTCAAATGGTATCGTTTTAAAGTTATATAAAATTCAAGAACCTTAGTTATTTCTGAATATTTTTACTATCTTTTACTATGATGAATATTTAGTGAGAACGAATAATTGATGTCTTTCTTAGCGACGTTGCAGCTTCGTGGCGTTGACAAAGGTTTATAGACAATATTATTTATAGTTAATATTAACATAACTATAATATATAATTTATAATAATAGAGTTATTTTTAATATTTGACGACAGTCTAATATCTGTCAATTATAATATAAAGAAATTGCATCGTTCATGAATGTAAAATATGCAGTATATTAATGTAAAATAAATCTGTTGTATGAATGTAGAAGAAAATGTATTAAAAAATATTTATAATTTGTTTTCATATAAATATTTGTAAATGAAATAAATGCAAGATTTAACGAAAGTGATACTAAACAAATAAAATAAGCATTTTAAATTTGTTATTAATTTATGTGAAGTACAATTCCGGAAAACCTCAGAAAATATTATATAGTTACGCTTTTAGTATTAATGACCAACCTATAGAAGTATTAGTTACCAATATTAAAAACAAAGATAAAAGATAATATACCGATATAGTTTTTAAGTCTAGTCAACTTTTAATCTCTATATAGTCTAAAAGATAATATTAAATAAGTAATACAAAATGTAATTATAATAATAATAATAATATCAGGACAAATTACACACATTGATCTAACCCTCCCTCTAAGTAAGCAAATTATTATTAATTTAATAAAGTAATTATATATTCTATACTTAAGGTTTTCTTACAGACATCTGTTTCAAATGCAAAATTTATTCCTTATTCAAGTCAAAAGATTTATTAACTTCTCGAATTGCTATATAATTATATATCTCAGTAGCAGTAGCAGAATATCATTCTCTAAGAACTTGCAAGTGAAGTCTGAAAAGGCTTTGAAGCTGTATAAGATTTCTGGAAATTATCTCAATTACTCCATCTTAACCGGTGTCGTCATAAGCTGGGAGTATTTATGCGACAGAAGGACAAGGGAAAATGCAAAGTCAGGACAGATTGGAAGCCTTCCAGTGGGTCTGAGATAAATCAGAGGTTGTTGGTCCTTCCCATAAAATACACCATATATTATTTTTATTCATAATTCCAATATATTATTAGGAATTGAGAGATAAAATACGACTTACTTTATTGAATAGTCAGACAGAGATAACAATAATATTACAGACATTACTTGAAGTACTCCTCGTTTTTAACACAATGCATTCCTATACTCCAACAGAGAATAGCCCCACTTCAAGCTATTCAAAGAGGTCCCTTTGTTCTTGGCAGAATGTCTTCACACTACAGTGTATCAAATAATATTATATAAATTGTTATAAAATAAAATAATATGAAATATTATGAAGTTATCATTAATATAAATGTATTAATTATATTTGATCCAGTTGTGGTTGACTGAGTTAATTATAAATGTTCACTACTTCTTTATTAATTTATTATAACGAATTAATATATACTAGACAATGAAAGTTAAGTATTGTTTAACTAACAATTTTTTTTTTACATTTAGTTTATTTGTATCCAATAAAATAAATTTAGGTCTAGATCAAACTTAATGAAAAAAATATCGAATTCATAAAATTGCTAAAGTCTTTTGCCTTATGTCATGTCACATCTTCAATGTGTATATTAATTTGAGTAGGGTTATATGTCAAAAAGTTAAACTATTGTAACCGCTTATGTCAAGCAATGTCTATATTTCAAAATGAGTTTTGCCGCGAAGTTTGTATCAAATGTCAATCATACTTAAAATGTCGGCTGTTGTCAAATAATGACGCCATATTGAAATTTAAGAATGTCAGATTTAATCGTTTCATTTCCTGAAAAACCAGTACCACGGCGTTATTTTAATCCTAGGGTAGAGTTTGCTTAAACAAAAAATATATTTTTATGGAATAGCTTAGTTCACATTGGGCATCCATCTTGTTGAATTTGGAAACATTTTATCAATCGACTTACAATTTCAAATCGAATTAAAAATGCTTTAATATTTTAATGTCTTGCTATAAGTAATAAGTATTGCAATGTTAGCTTCATTTCCTTTTATAAATTATATTTTAATTAAAATTGCTTCTAGTTTGCTCATTACGTTAATCGGTTCTTGACATATGGACTAGTGTCTGTAGTAAGTTATAGAACATTGTCATTATCGATTCAATTATTGAGAATATAATGGATTTAACAATTACCGGTTTCCTCCGTATTGTGAAAAACCAGTAGTTACATTTACGCTAATTTAATACACTATTATTGAAATAAAATATATAGTTTAAGATAATACATAAAGTAAAAATATATACATAAATCATGAATGTATTGTTTATTTTTGCAATGTACAATATATTATACATATTCCCTATGGCTCATAATATATTTATCATCTATTTCAGATTATTACGCATCACTTTTCATAATACCAACACGTAATCGTTAAACACAAGAATCACTTACGCTTTTAACTTAATCGATTTTACCTTTCTCGATTTATCAAAGTTCTAACCATTTGTTATTTTTTAAACTGTCATTATTTTGACAGCTATACCTATAATATTATATATAACTGTCAATGCCAAAATCGATTTAAAAAAATGAATATTATAACGCTTGGATAGCGTTATAATATAAAATATTATAACGCTATCCAAGCGTTATAATATTCATTCATAGAAATACCTGTTATAATGTTCTTCAAATATAACATAATTCAAAAATTACCAGGTATCTATTTCACACATATAATTAACCTAAATTACTTGGAATAATTTACGTTTTAGTATATATTATTAGTATATAGTACATATAGTAGTTATATATCAGTAAAATAATTTTAACAAGTAATCATTTCTAGTGCATCTATTTAATGTTTCAACTGTGATGGTTGGATTTGAATCAATAACCAATACTAACCAATCGTAGCCCTGGAAAAGAGAATACCAAATCAAACTTTATTCAGAAACAGAAAACTGTACATTGGCTTTGAAACTTAAGATTTATTTAAAAGTTTTGTAATTTATCCCTAGTAAATATATCTCATTTGAATAATTTAATCTATTACAGATTGAAATATTATTTAAGTAAAATAAAAGGTTTCATAAAATGAGATTCTGCTATTTCTAAAAATAAAAACTTTTCTTTACACTTCATACGTCTACAAAAATAAACGGAATATTGTTTAGATAATTGGTAACTAAAATACGGTATATTTTTGTAGTCTTTTGCGAATTTTTCAGCTCGGTTGTTATAAAAACACGCTAGATACCGTCACCCTGTAAATATGTCATAAATATATGCCTACAAATGTTATTGCGTCAAACATTTTCTCAGTGTGAGTATAAAGGCATGTCATATTTAAACATTTTACTCAATAAATAATTGATAGTTGGAAAATAAAATGACCAACAATTTTTTTTTTTTTTATTTTAATATTGTTTCAAGAAATTGTTTCTGAAATATAAAATTGTAAAACAAACTAATAGTATTTATAATATCTATACATATAATCAAATTATCACTGATCCATTTCTGTACATTTAAAATATTAAAACGTACAGAAATGGATCAGTCAACATCATAGGGGCCTTTATAAGGCAACAGAACCCAAAACAATAGTTTTTCTGTTTTGTCTGTATGTCTGTATGTTTGTGCACGCCAATCTCTAAACGCTAACGGATTATTCGATTTAGATGCATTTTTGGGGAATATATTGTCATGGGATTTATATTTTGTTTTTTTTTTTAACAATCGGCTAACAAATAAAGAAGTTAATAATCTCTTATTGTCGTACTATTGCTGCTTACCAGTTTGAAGGTCTTTAGTTTTTACATACACTGGTACTTACCAATGTATGTAAAAACATTGTACGTTTTATCAAAATCGAAACCTACGCATACGAAGTCGCAGGAACAGCTAGTACATAAATATTATACATTTTTACGTATTTTTATAATTGTCGTCTCTATTCTTTTTAAAAAGATCTTATTTGAACTAATTTCATTATATATACCAGCTATCTATTATAAACTTAATATTAATCATATGATAGACATTACATACTATCTTTCATCATTAGCACTAATTTAAGGGTATTTCAAGCATGTAACATGTAACACATTGAATAATTGGGGTGAATTCAGACGTCACATTTGATAGCACTGTACGACTATTTTACGTGCTATTATTTTAAAGTTTGTTGACCTTACATACTATATTTAGACAATTTATTTTAGTAAGCTACCATGGTCATTCAAATAACAGTAATTAATAGTTTTTACGAGATATTTACCATCTATATCTTTATTAGTTATTTTCTTCTATTTTATTACGCACACAAACCCGCGATTACAGATGTTTTCTCAATGATTATAATAAATCCCGTAAAACATTAATAACTGTAATCCATCTAGACATGTTTATAATCGAAGGCTATGTACATACCATAATATAATCAATAAGAATATAATTTATACATACATGTATCATGTGTAAACAACTTTTACTCGCTGATCTCTCATCATAAAATAAACTCAATAAGAAACATATATATAGTAACATAACATAACCAAACATACATACATCATAAACATATATAGTTAGAGCGTTAGTTATGTAACTAGGTATTTGTTAATAAAAAAGTAGATAAAAAGAGATTCTTAGTAACTTTAAATGGCAATTAAAATGTTATATCCAAAAGGTCAAAAAACTAATCACACTTTTGTTCGTCCCAAAGCACATTTGGAGTTAAATAAAAACTTTATAGATCGTAAAAATCGTACCGACAAATCAGGTCAAACGACTATCTAAGATCTGTCAAGTGGGCTGGACGTAAATCATAAAAGACCTATTCAATAAACGGCTCTGAACTATCATAAAATATCATGGATCATAAAATATTCACAATATTAGATATAATAACCATAATTTCAGTATCGTATTCTAATTTGTGACTTAATTATATAATTATAGTGTAGGATGTTTGTTTATGCGTGTGTTATGTTGTTAGTAATTTTAATCGCTGATTCAAATCTGGGTTTGATTTCAAGATAATTTTATGTGGTCCAGAGATTGTTTGATTTTGTCTATTGATTTGATTGTTTTATTTTTACAACGAGAACGAGAGAATTGGTATATTCATGCAAACTTAATTATCTGAAAAAGAAAATATTTTTACGCAATCAACGAATATGGTATGTTCATTTAAATATTGAAATACAAATCGAAGTATTTTTGTCACTTTTTTCATATATCCATCGCTGCTTATTTCTAATAATAAAAATTAGTTAAGACTTACATTTTAAAATAAAAATCTGTAATATTTGATTTAAAATAATTGGTTTGGACAAAGTATTTTATAATCTCATTAAGCTGTTAAAGACAGAATTTAAATGAATACCTCGAAAAACAAATATCAAAATATAATTCTAAATAAAACCAAGTCATTGCTAAAAATCACGGTAACAACGTGTCCTTCAACTTCAACTTCAACGGAGTCCGTTACGTTCTCGTGTCGTGATTAAGCTATAAACATCCAAACTTTTCCTTGTAAAATATGAGCTATTAAGAAGTTTTGCTTTTGCATCTTATTTTGTCGTTATTTACAATTTATCTTTAAATAACGATAAAACTTTAATGATTTCTCTGTAAAAAATATTTTTTAATTCACGAATTCAAAATAGCATAATGTAATATTTTCACTCTTTTCTTCAAATTAAAGATAACAGAAAAGATATTGCTTTTGTCTTATTACTTAATATTTTAGGTACTATATGCCTTAAATTCGTTAAAGACTTCAGAATTTAACTCACTGACACGACTTTGGGTATATCATACAATTTATTCTAAGATATGCCGTTTTCGTGAAATTATAATTCGGCATTCTGACTCCTACAAATTTAACATCTCATATGAAATTATAATTGCTTTTGAATTATCTTGAAGGCATAAAACAAAAATGTTGAATATTCTTACATCAATTCGAAATGTGTTTTACGATTACTCTACTGTAGTCAATTATATCGTTTTACATCAAAATATATAGTGAGAAACGAAATACTGCATTCGATTTAAATTGACAGTTCGATTCCATAAGATCGAGAGAATCAATTGCTACATCGAGTGACAGTTGACGTGTCTGACATAATTGACTTGCAACGTGCAAGTGACATAATTCAAGGTAACTAACGCCATCTTGGCAATGGAATAAATCACCATTTGGAATGGGGAATTGGGCACGTCTATACTATTATTATTATTACATGCATAAAGGTAATAAAATTGTAACAAACACTATCTACATGTTATGTTAAAACATATTTAAACGTATTTTGAACTGTTGATCCAGGTATAAACTAAAAATATGTAAAATACTATCGAGGTTGTGTTAATTTTTAAAGGCATGTTCAAACAACGGGCGGTAACAGAAGAATGGCATCCAATAAGCCATTTAGCATTCCTGGCACGTATCCGCAACAGGTAGCCGAGGCGATTCACAGACCTACATCCTGTTACTTTCTGCAATTTGATTATAACGTTTATTAATTTAAGGATTTTTTTTAGTTAATTTAAATGATTTCTGTTTCATTATACTTTTAACAACATTAAAATAAATAGCAGTGACATTTGTTTGAAAATCAATACATTTGTAAATTGTAAACTAATAAAAGTATTGAATAATATAAACTTGAGTAATGTTTCCACAAACCGCGAGTACAAGTTCAGTAATGGTTTCTAAAAGTTTTGCTATTTAGATTGACCTAATACCCTATCAGAGCGACTCTATTTTATACTTACATAAAAACCGCATCATAAATAGGTGCCGGTATAACTATAAATAGTTGTTATATTGAAATTACCGAACAACTAGTTGTGATATCTAATTAATTTTACCTGGACAAAATTAAAAACAAATTATCAAAATACATGTATATTTTGACTAAGTTATAATAACACTAGAGTGCACCCTTGCCTTAATATTACGATATATATCATATATTTTTTGTGTTTTAATATAATTTTAACCTAAAACACATTCTGTGTTTCTTGTGATCAATATTTTAACGTAGTTAAAAATATGTTCTTTATTTACTTAGACAAAAGGTTTAATTTAAGCTAATTTTCATGTAAATAAATGGAAATGACAGATTTTTTGTGGTAAGAAGTAACTTAAATATTTCATATAACAAATTACAACTACGTCGAATTCCATTAACAGTAACAGTACCATTAATTCCAGTAACACTTACCAATAACTACTTATTTTACTTACCAAGATTCATACATATTTTATGATCAATCGATTTTAATTATTATCGATTAACGATTATTGCATTTTTAAAATATATGTTAATAATGAAAGTTATAATAATATATTATGTTACACAAACATAAATTGTCGTTAAATTATTTTGTGATATCCAGCTCAATATTGGATGTTATACGTCAATGACAGAAAAGAGTACAAGCATTGAGAGTACAAACATTGAGAGTACAAATATAAAGAGTACGCTTCATTAAATCATCAAACAGAGAATTATTAAATAGAAATCCCATTTATTTAATACAACGAAGTCGGAATGAATTGATGTAAAATGGACTGCTCGTTTTCAAGTTTCTGAACGATGTAGAATAATATTTTTTTAATAAACATTTATTTATAGATTAATATATTCAGTAAATTAAAACTTAGGTTATATGAATGATAAGGTAAAGTTATATAGGGGAAGACAAAAATAATAATATAGTGCGTTTGAAATAAAAAAAACAAAAGGTAAGATAAAAAATGTCTATAAACTTGAATACCAAAGAAAGTATTTAAACAAAATAATTTAAAAGGGTTCATAAAATCTAATACACAAACTTTTAGAAAAAAACGATGACTATATACTAACATAAAGCTTAACTGTAACCTGAAAGCATTTTAAAACATAAAAGCTCTTACACTATACTCCAATTTTCGAAAGTAGACAGCTAACGAGCTGAGTTAATTAATTAATTAATTAAATTTGACCTATTTATATAATTTACAATAAAAATATTGAAATTTATTTTTAGGAAATTATTGTCATTTCCTTAATTATGATATTTTATAGCTTATTTAAGATTTATTATTTTAAATAGCTTTACCCTTAAAAAAACTACAAGACAATCCCTCTGACGTATTTTTTCCGAGCTGGTGGTTTTGACAACGGAAAAATGTTTTATATATAACTTACTATCAATAAAGATTTAGATTTTTCAGAGGATATATCTGAAAATCTGATATATAGCAACAATATAACGCAATTGATGTTATAGGCATGGCACTAAACCTTAATCTAAGTGAGTAGCGGTGGTTCTCAAAATGTCATTCACCGGATTGAAAATTTAATTGTGCCGCCAATCAAGCTCGTATGTGTTCAAGAGAGCCATCGAATTTTGGGCATCGAGTGGCAGTTCTCTGTAATGAATTACACAGACAGCATGTCCGCTTAAATTAAAATCTGATCAATAATGAAATTTATTCGGTGTTAAATTAATTTTGAGACGGTCTTGATACGTATAAGGCAATTTATTTCAGTTCTTTATATTGATTATATGATTATCGTTATTTGACCTACATTTTTGAAATGTAATATTATTATACTATAATTGTCTCATCTCTCAAGTATCTGAGGATGAATGAGGGAAAATTCAATTTTAAAAATAGTCTATCACAACTGTTCTTAGATCATAAACGAAGTAGAAATTGCTATTCTCTCTGTAAAATATTTATTATTTAACGGAAACAAAGAATCCAATAAAATGAACATTAGTATAATTTTGTTTCTTCCTACTGCTTGCAACAAGTTCCCCGACGCATTAAAAATACATGTACAATTTCATTTCTGACTGTTTTTGAAAATAGACCAACAAGTTGTTTTATACAAAAAAAATGAAAAAATATACTGTTTTATTTATATATTCATACATGCATTTTAGTAATGAAAAATATTTAACGAAGCCGATATAACGAATGTAATTTGAAATGTATTGAACGGCTATCGTTAAGGCTTCTGGCTATCGTGGAACCAATTGTAATTCTATATTTTTACATTAAAAATATACTTTAAATTCATAATATTGAAAACTTAAATAAATTTTCCATTCTTTATTTATTTCCACATTGTTTTTAAAACTTTATTTTCTTTTATCATAATCAAAGAGACAAAAAATATCTTGGAGACGCCATGAATGCATTGAATAATGTATCAATGAAATCCATTATTCAGCATAAAATAAAATGCACTTCATTATTCTGTTTTGACAAACATTTCCAGTGTTTGGAAACAGAACAGTTACAATTTTATCTATATTTAATACGCGTTAAGTGGTTCTGCACGATAATAAATTATATATATTTTTTACATATGGTAATTAGCATTAACAATACCTGTCATTAATGGAATTATGTGAACCATCATTACAGTAATTAAATATATATTAAAACTCAACTTCACTTCAACGTTTACAGTGGCCTCATTTATACCTTCATTATTATATTCATTGATTGACCTCAATTTTACTAACAAAAACGTGCGTTCAAGATTCACTGACAATGGAGATTAACGTTTTAAAGTTAGCTGTACTAAAAGTTATCTGAAAACAAATTACATAAATCAACCGACCTTAATGCTCTGAAGGCTATCTTAGACTTTCTTTTGATTTTTATGGCCATTCGTCTTCGATTCCGAGCTGCGTTACCCGTGAGGAGTGCTCCTTGAGCATCATTGCTGGTCTCATCGCTGGAGTAACCTTCAAGCGGCACGGGCAGGGCAGCAGGCGCGCACCGGGAGCTCCCCGGACTTGCGCCTCCCAACCCTGCACCCCAGGAGAGCATAGAACACCTAAAAGACCTGAATGCCTCCGTTGTACAGGCCCTCTCGTTTTGCAGCAGTCATGCAACAACATATCGGCGCAGAACACCGATGAATCCTCTGGTATGATAGTCACGCACAGTAATCACTTTTATTCACGCTGAAGTAACGTAATACACTCGAATGACGTCAGCACTTTGTCGCACTGGAGTCTATTTAATAACGAATTACCACAAAAGCACGTGGCCGGCACTTTAGTATGCGGTCTGTGTGTCATTATCATAGAACAAACATTGTGGTATCTAGCGCACATTAAAACGTACCAAGCACCCAGCCGCTTGTGAATTGCGTCTATTATAAGGTGATATCACCTGCTATCACATATAATATAAATAAAACTATTGACTGGAGCACTTTGTTTTTGTTATCATAATATTAATCGATCATACACAAAAACTGTATGGAAAATATGCACTCATTTCAAGATGCCTAAAAAATTCAAAACTCGTTCACCTTGACAGCCAATTTTATCAATTAACACCCACCGAGGCTCGGCGGCCGGCAAGAAAGATAAGATATGAATTAATCCGTGCTTTAGTCTCGATTGGAGGCTTTAAACCGTCTGTTCCGGTTTTTGTCGATCGGTTCTCCTTTTTAAGAGGATTTGGAAGATTAAGACGAGCTTCTAGTAAATCGAATTGACATTGGAGACATGCGTGACCTTCACTCTGGAATGTATTTATATAGAATGTTTTAACACTTTATACTCTACAGTGTAAGTATTTATTTTCAGAACCGTAAAGTCAACACATTTGTTTGCCTATTATTTATATTGTTTTCCTGTTATTAAGACTGTCTGTAATAAGCGTTGTATTGATAAATCAAACGTCAATTTATAATTTATTACACAATATGAAACAATTTTAACACAGTGGCATCACATATATTATTATTTTTATTATCACTTAAAATTTCACCAAACACACTTCGCGACACCGTTTAATAGTCCCCGGGACGTGTGTAGTTGGGGGAACAAGCGTATGGACTAATCGCTTTGGTCTAAACTAAAGGGGGTCTACAACGCTGCGCGCGCGCCGCTTTGTATTCCGTCTCGCGTCGCCAGCGTGCGCGCCGAAATAGAAACACTTCATACACTGTCATCTGTATGGACCCACATTTGTCGTGACGATAGACATCTTTTCTACAGCTCCTACTCGCTAATTTATTCACCAGTGACAAGGCGAGGAACGACAGAATGTACTTCTAAATATATATTAATACTTTATTTCATTATTTATTTATAACCGGGCTTAACGTGTGTTTAAGTGCTTATAAAATAATGTTTGTTTAATAACAATTAAAATTGCCTTTGAATAAATATAAGTAATTATTTTAAGGTAATGATAAAACATTAAAGTGTTAATAATTTATTATAATTAGAAAAAATAAACATCTTTTATGGTGATAAATTATGTAATAACTCAACCGAAAAGTTTAGTCTGACATTTTAATATTACAAAATAATACAAAGCATAATGTCGGTGTGAATGAACCCAGATACATAGAATTCTGAGAACATTTTCATGACCTTGAACTGTCTAATATCTTTTTAAACTCGCACAAAAGAAAGAATTATCTTTTTCCTTTTTTACTTTTTCATTACAATTGATGAAAAAATTATGTAATATATTATATTGAATTGAACTTTTCCAATACTGTTATCTGAAAAATTGTTGTGACATACCTAGATCATATCAGATTTGCAGCGATGGAAAAATTTTCTATTCATTCATGTCTTAAATTAAAAAAAATACTGTTTATCCTGGCCTTCTTTTGGTATATTGCAGTTTTATTATGTGATACCTATTAAGAAATAGATTTCTACTACTCTTTTTATTTTAAATTCTTCATTTAATTAGTAATTTAATATGGTTTTATGAATTTATGTAGTTTAGTTAATATAATATAGATTGTTTAATTAGTTTACTAACTATATTAATTATTTAGTTCAGTTATTGTTATTGTAAAGCCTTCATTATCCTGTGTATTTTTCTTTTTACATATTTAGCCATGTTAAGTTTCAAAATAATTATAGAATGAATGTTTAAACACGAGCAGTACTCAAACCTAAGATCTCTTGGAAAATGTCTCGTCACTTGGCCATTTGAGCTACGGCGCCACTATTTAATCCAAGATTTTGCATTGTATTGTATTGTTACATTGTATTGATTTTTCTATAATTATATAAAAAGAAATATGAATTAACACTTCTAATTTATTTAGTATTAATAGGTTTAATTATAGAAGGTTTAATAGGTTTAGTTACAGAAGGTAGCATTTATCTAATTACAAATATCATATACATTTTTAATAGTAAACTGACTGGTCCTTCTTAATTGTATCCATGTAGATATAATTTATTGTAGATATTTATTCGGTAAATTTTACTAATAAATATATTTTAATTATGTCCACTTTAAGGTATTACTATAAATCTTTAGATAACGAGAATGATTAAAGGTTTACCAGGATAAGTTTTTTGTGTAACGTAACCTTTCCGAATTTCATTCATTGGTCTTCTTTTTAACCCTCGACTCAAAAACAGGGGTGTTATAAGTTTGACCTGTGTATCTGTGTGTCTGTCTGTGGCATTCTAGCAGCCAAAAGTTAACGGATTTGATTACGGTTTGATATGTTTGGTCGAAAAAACAGTC
This sequence comes from Napeogenes inachia, assembly GCA_959347355.1. NCBI lineage: Eukaryota > Metazoa > Arthropoda > Insecta > Lepidoptera > Nymphalidae > Napeogenes > Napeogenes inachia. Next base: position 18,577,379 of record OY365797.1, read on the forward strand.
GTATCCAAGATATTGAGGTTTTGTTGGAGCGGGTGAAAGGTTCTTATGCAATATTGATATAATTACTTAAACAAGTGAAATTTGTGTGTCGGTAGGTTAATTTAGTACAATAATTAAACCAGTAAAATAACTTTAAAAAGTTGAAAAAATAAATATTTTTTTTCAACTTTTTAAAGTTATGTTAAAAAAATGTAATAGAATAAATTTAAAAAAACCCCGATACAAAAAGACCTCTAAAAAGAAAAATAATATTATTATGTTGTTATTGAAGCGTAAGTTACCAAGGCAAATAAAGAAATTAGTATATCGAATCGTATAGTCTAAAACCATAAGTATATAGTTCATAAAAATAAAAAAGACATCATCGTCAACATACGTACGACGCGACGGTCCCCCAACGCAACGACTTCATAAGTACTTAATAATATTATTTTTATTCTGTTTAGAGGTCTTTTGGTATCGGAGTTTTTTTTTTATTATTTTAAATTTTGTTAATTTTGTATTTCTTATAGTTACTAATGGTACATGAAATAAATAAATATTTTTTTTTATTTAACACATACCGCTATAATATTAAAAGTGATCTATCTAAATTCAGTTGAGGCAAGAAATAAGCAAAGCAAAAAATAATATGAATGGTAATTACTGATTTTACATTAAAAAAGCTTTATTCGGTTGGTTTACTTATAGTCCGGGAGCCAGCTACCAATTTTCGTCATGAATTTCCTCCCGAGTGAAAATTTGTAAACTGCAATAGAAAGTTGTGTTATGAAGCTTCGCGGTCGTCAGCTGCGGCTCTGGTGGTGGAGAAGGCAGTGGCAGCCTCCCACGCACGAAGAAAAAAAAAATTTTTTAGTCATTTCCTCCCATTCTAAAATTTCTTGAATAATAGTTTATCTAATATCTTAAAGGGAAAATAAAGTCAGCTGACCATAACATGGTGGATTATACGTCAGCTGGCCGCCCGAATATGAAAAAAAAATTATCTGGTGATAGTTTATATGTTACTGTGAATGAAAATTAACATCAGCTGGCTGTATCTCAGTGGAAAGTTCGTCAGCTGGTTACTTGAAATGTGTAATGTTATCAAAAGTAATAATAATATAAATTACAAATAATTAATTATTAATTAATTAATTAATTATTAATTAATTAATTAATTATTAATTATATATGGTCGCAGCAGAGGGTGCAAAAGGAAATAAGACGTACTTAAAATTAATGTATTTTATAATTAAATTACATTCTATAAGATTCTAAAACTGCGTCGATGCGACTCAAGCCAAAGCGAGAGCGAAAATGAATAACCGTTGTTAGTATTTTTATTCATTATATTAAAATAAAATTTCATTAATTTATAAAATTATGCTTCAATAAATTATTGATTAATTAAACTTTAGTTATAACTATATTTCCTTCATTATTAAACTGCATATTTATTATCAAATCAAATAATCAAATATACCTACTGCCAAACAACCTGAGAAAAGTGATTTCCTCCTGGATGAAAATTTATAAGAGAATAGTTAATATACTCTTGTAAATAATAAAACAAATCAGCTAGCTCTAAGTAAAGGGAAAAGTCGTCAGCTGATAAGATTCAGAAGGTGATATGCTCGTGAACGGGTGCTGCTTGCGGTGACTGGTTGTGTGGCAGGCCGAGGATTTGTATGTATATGTATGTATATATATGTATATATATATGTATGTATATATATATGTATATATATGTATATTTACTGTTATTATTATTTAATTTTCGTTGCCTGAAATCATTGGGCTTCTTTTCCGATTTATTGCGACGGTTCTAGTTGTTCCAAAATTGCATTTAAGTTTATAAAATAAATAAAATTGACTCATTTGCAGGGTTGATGTTATAATTTATAAGTCAAACATTGTTAAATTTTATTTAAAAAGAGCAACTGTTGAGTTTCTGGCCAGCTCTTCTCAGCAGAACAGCATTCCGAGCTGGTGGTAGCTTACTCACAGACTGACTATACTGACCAATTTAATGTAATTGACGATTCAAAAGTGCGTGTAAATGCCTACTTGAATAAAGATATTTTGAATTTGAATTTGAATTTGATAAATGCAGCTACATTACACATTTCAAGTAACCAGCTGACGAACTTTCCACTGAGATACAGCCAGCTGATGTTAATTTTCATTCACAGTAACATATAAACTATCACCAGATAAATTTTTAGTTGAGAGGAAATCATTGAATTTTTTTAATTTTTTTTCATATTCGGGTGGCCAGCTGACGTATAATCCACCATGTTATGGTCAGCTGACTTTATTTTCCCTTCAAGATATTAGATAAACTATTATTCAAGAAATTTTAGAATGGAAGGAAATGACTAAAAAAATTTTTTTTTTCTTCGTGCGTGGGAGGCTGCCACTGCCTTCTCCACCACCGGAGTCGCAGCTGACGATCGCGAAGCTTCATAACACAACTTCCTTTTGCATTTTACAAATTTTCACTTGGGAGGAAATTGGTCATGAAAATCTGTTACTGGCTCCCGGACTATTACTTAGTATATTTTTCTACTCTAAAAGTGTTTTAAAATATACATTGATATTCTAAGTCGTTTAGGCTTTAACGATAAAGCAATAACCTCTCAGAGAAGATGCGAATAAACTATCATAAATACGTTTTCCAGGGTTACCGAGTAGAGAGGAGAAAGAGAGTTGGAGGTTCAAAATCCCTTCTCTCTTCTTTTCTCTCCTTGTGTCCTAATCTCTTTACCATCTCTATACCACTTAATACCATAAAATTACTCCAAGCTATCACAGTAAAAACATAATAATAATTATATTTTCGAAAAGTTTTTATTTCGAAACCCTCTGAAAAACGTCTGAATGTTTTGTCTTTTGTTTATTGCCTTATTATACGATTTTACCAAGAAATAGGTTCATTACGGTCCAATAAATAGATAAATTTAAATAAATAATGCTTGGATTCAAAAGCCTTGTTTGTCTACAAATATAATTGAAATCAGCTTCTACTTTGAATAACTTAATTTATTTCATTCCATGCTATATTAAAATTCTTATCAAAAACAATCCTGATATTTTAACTGTAAAATATGTAATGTCATTACAAATATTGTGGATAAATATTTTATAGCCAATCTCATTACGTAAATTTAATTGTATCAATATAATAACATAAAAGCATGTGAGGTAATTATAAAAGCCCATATCCTGAAAACAATGACCTCTCATTTCGATATTTTAACAATATTATGTAATTACATTTTGTTAAATACATTCATTGGATTTTAAACGTTTAATATAAGTACCTACATAGTTTATATATTTAGTATTTTTGTATTTAACACATAGTTTATATATTTATATAAGAATTGGGTTTCTATAAAATAGCTCAAGAATATAGGTTGATAGATTTAACATTTAAAGTAATTATTCAGTGTGTATCTCTTTAGCTTAGTAAAATATAAGTACAGTCATGTTTTACAAAATATACATGTTTAAATAGTAAACAGAACTAGAAACATATCTATCTAGGTAGGAAACTTCACAAGAAGTAGTATTTACCTAGATGCATAGGAAACTTCACAAGAAGTATTTGTACAAATAAGAAATATATATCTATAAAGACACGTCTGCAATCATGAAGTGGGCTACAAAATAGAAAATAGACGCTCAACTAATTAAAAAGCTCGATTTCCTTAAAAACACGTATTTATCAAATAAACAAACGCGTTCAAACAATTGTAATAAAGGTGTTCTTTGAGCGTTTATTTTTTCAATTTTATGTGATCGTTTCAGTTCAAAGCTGTTTGAACAAATGTTAGTAAACAAAAGTAGATAATGATTGACTGTAGCAGGTTTAAAGATAAAAATAAACTGGATATAAGCGAAGTATTGATGCAAGCGGCATTCGCAACCCGGATAGGTAGAATGGCGACGATATTTGCTACACATCTGCCAAACGAAAAGTCTATTTATAAATAGTAGTAAGCGCGTGATCAACAACTTTAGCATAGCTATTTTAATCACAATAAAAACCATTAAAGAACTACCAACCATGGATAAGAACCACAGCAAAAAGATAAAAAAAAAATACATTTACATGTGAAGTACGCTCTACTTTTAATTAGAATAAAATATTCATTCATTTCATTAAATTAACTTTTTTAATAGAATGAAACCATCATTTTATTCATACAATATAAACATCTAGTTACAAATTCTTTCTTACCCTATAATTTTTACTATTTCAAACTTACGAAACAATCAATACCTATTATTTATTCAACCTACTAATAATACATACAGCATTGCCTTCGATTTTTATAGATGTACTTATGTTACAATCAAGTTGTTACTATTTGGCCCACGTGCCAAAAAGCATTCCTAAACATCACATGCTTCAAAAACTGTCATCAAATCGTCTAACATATAATTATAGTTATTTAGATGGTTCATAATGATAACGAACATAATGATATAAAGATTAGGTTTTTATATTATTTTAACTGTACTCCGGAAATATTTATTCAATACAGTATTGGAAGCGAGAAAATGCGAGTTTTATAAACCTCGTAAATTCATCCGAAGCCCAGCCCAAACACGACACTCTCATTAGCAGCGGTGGCGAGGCTCAGTCTTAATTATTGCCGCGCCAACATTATCTACGATAAAATTAAAATACCACAGACTATACTTGCAAATATATTTCGCGCCAACATTATTTAAAATAAAATAAATATACCACAGACTATACTTGCAAATATATTTACCGTCACAAAGACCTAATGAAGACATTTTATAATATTAATCACCCGGGATAAGCTAGGTAATCTTGGCATAATTGGTTAGGAGCCTTTTCCCGGCTGTGGGACATTTACAGGATTATTAAGGATTAAAAAGAAATAAGAATATATTGCCCCATTTCTATTATTATTCTGTCGTTTCAAAAGAGTCTCCATTTAGAAGTGTCATTTTTAAAGATAAAACATTAAAAACTGTTTTGCGAATGATGTCAAAATGTTGTCAAATATTTTGTTTCTAAAATATTTGAATCTTTTCTAATTATTTGGATTTAATACCTCGTTTGCAATGAGCATTGCAACCTTAACAAGGCGACCATATTCCCGCTCAAGAGGGATGAATTATAAAAAAAAAAACAAGGCGACCATAGTATGTGTCACTCAAAAGGGTGCAATGAGGTTTTAATCCAGACCCATAATAATGAGCAGAACTTGTTTCCCTAACTCTTAAAACTTAGTCAGCGTTTTCAATTTTGCGGTAAGAAAGTTAGAAATTAATTTCACGAAAACCTTCTAAGAAGTTAGACAGTGAAAATTTTACCACCAATTGGAGCAAGTCAATTAAAATTCTGATGATCCTGTGTTGTAATAATTATTGAAACGTGATTTTCATATTATAAATTACTTACAGATACCTGCAGACGATGTTGTAAAAGGTTTTTATTCTGATTGACTTTATTGAAAATTCTCAGATCGTTCCTACAGTATAAGACAGATCAAGGTGACATTCATTGCGAGTTTTGGGGAAAATTATTAAAACGGTACAAAATTGTTCTTGAAAGTTAGAATACTTTATGAGTACCATTTAATTCATACTATTGATCTTTTATACTTAAAACCGTACTCTTCTATATATTGACTGTCCAACTCATTTCAATAATAAAATGAAATCAATAATGCTTAAGCAATTAATTTTTCAATCAAAAATGTATTAGGAAGGAAATGGAATATTGATTTTGGTAAAAATAACAAATGACCTGCAATCCATGTGATTCTATTTTCTTACCAGTCTGCTTTTGGACTTGGAATATTTTAGACTAGACTAGACTAGCTAAATCGAATTTCAATTTATTGATTTATAGACATTGAAAATAAATATATATCTCTGCAATATAACGACAATATACATCATTCCATCGCAAATGCGAATTGAGAAGAACTTTATGACAAATGTAAAAGAACATGAAAAAAATAATATGTATAAATGGTATAAATATTACTACGTTCGACTTAGATACATTGGTTTGATATACACAAACATTTACATATGTGGGTCATGTAGGAAGAACAGACAATGACATATTGACAACAATGGAAACACTTAAAGAACTCGTGCTCTCGATATACTGTGTATGTATATACACATATATATATGTATATATGTATATATGTCGCAATAAACATTAACATAACATTCATTCGATCAACAATATGTACCTAAACGACCTTCACAACTCAGCGTTAATTTCATTTGGAACACTAATAGAATCTGAGTTTAATCTTTATCTTAAATTATCTATTAATGTTAACTTAACTCAAAACTCTATTTTGTAACAACTTAAAGAATTTTTAGGAATGTATCTCAAAACCCATTTCATTTGGAATACCAATATAGTTAATATCATATAAAATTATTAAGCAACTAATAACTCAAGCAAAAACTCGATTTTGTACAAATCAACGGATTTTTATAAATGTATGATTTGACAGTACCCAATACACTTGGAACACTGTCATAATTAGAATTTGTTTATTGAATTATTAACTAACTAATAACTGAACTAGAAACTCTATTTTGTACAACTCAGAGATTTTTTTACAATTGTATTACCAGACAGAATCCATTTCGTTTCGAATACTAATATAACTAGAATTTTTAAATTGAATTATTAACTTACTATTAACTTATTTAATATCAAAATTTTGTAAAACTCAATGAATTTTTACAAATGTATGACTTGATAATACTTATTTCACTTGGAACACTCCAATAATTATAATCTTTATATCATTAACTAACTAATAACTCAACTAAAAACTCAATTTTGTACAACCGAATGAATTCTTACAAATGTATGACATGATAATACTCATTTCACTTGGAATTCTCATATAATTAGAATCTTTATATTGTTAACAAACTAATAACTCAACTAAAAACTAAATTTTGTACAAGTCAATAAATTTATAGGTACTAGTGTATGACTTGACAGTACTCATCTCACTTGGAACAGTGACATAATTGGAATATTGAGTTATTAGCTAACTAATAACTCAACTAAAAACTCAATTGTTTGTGCAACTAAAAACTCAATTTTTTGTGCAACTAAAAACTCAATTGTTTGTGCAACTAAAAACCTCTTTTTTTGTGCAACTAAAAACTCAATTTTTTGTGCAACTAAAAACTCAATTTTTTGTGCAACTAAAAACTCAATTTTTTGTGCAACTAAAAACTCAATTTTTTGTGCAACTAAAAACTCAATTTTTTGTGCAACTAAAAACTCAATTTTTTGTGCAACTAAAAACTCAATTGATTTTTACTGATGTATATTTTGACAGACACAAATACAGCACTTAAATATCTTGTCTGGATTCATGGAAAAAATCTTTTTTGTTAAGTGAGACATTCCGCTCACGGCTATTTCGGATACAAAATGGGTAGCCTTATCCGAATGTTTATTTCGTATTAACATGACACAAAACATTATATTGATTCTTTGTTAATATTGTTTGTTATGTTACTCAATACATTTATCGAATATTGATGTTCAATTTGTTACAAAAAGCGCACTAATATGTAAGGGTGAGGTAATATATTGCATTACTCAGCGGTTACTGTTAATGTTCCGATAGATAAAAGTGTATTTTATTATAAGAGCACAAATATAACATAAATAATAAAAGTTTTTTTTTTTATAATTGTTCGTTATCGTGCCACCAGCGATTTCGTGGCTGTTTTTTTTTACTGGTGAGTCATACCTTATAAATATCAATGATTATTTTTTTGCTTTAAAAAAAAGGCCTTGGGGTCATTCGGCATTGTTCTTTTGAAATGGGGTTAGGTTAGGTTGGTTAATTAGTGACCTTTGGTTAAGAAAATGGAGCAAAGTGAAGACAAATTATTTCTTAGCTTAAAAAAAACTAACTAATCTATGTCAATTTTATAAGAGCAATGCGGAGTGATCAAAGGTTTATCTTTTCTTACCTTCAAAAGGGTCATGCCAACACGACATAATGTTTCTAATGTTATACAATTACCACCTGTAAAAAAAAATCTTCCTTCAAATAACTGGTGTCCCGATGTCGAACAATTAACTTTGGTGTTTTCTATACGTATAATAAAATAATAATAAGGCAAAATCTGTACTGCAGAATTTGAAAAAATGGTTAGAAATTAGAATCTATATCTAATCGGGACGGTCAAAAGGTTGAAGGTTCGAATCCCTGGTTCGATCATTCTATATTTATAAAAAAAATAGGGTAAATATACAATAAATATATAGTTTCAAAAGAATTTGCTACTTTATGGCTTAGATATATAAGCAATCTTTTGGCCTTACAACAAAAAGTATAGGACGTCTAAACCTATTGTCTGACTCATCACAATAATTAATTTATCACCACCGTTCCGATAAAGACGATCACATATAGAATGCTTTTTAAACGAGATGGGCAGCGATACGGTAGCTCCATTGGTTTCCGTGCCCGTATCAGTTTATTTTTCAAACTGAACTGACTGAAAATGTCTCACTTTAACCTATTAGTTAAACCATAAAAAATATTTGGACTAAATCTATGCATGTAATAAAATTGTCACTGATCGATTTCTGTACATGGAAAATGAAAAAAAACATAATAGGGGACCTTTATAAGAGCAAGAGAATCCAAAACAATGGTTTTTCAGTTTGTCTGTATATCTGTATGTTTGTGCACGGCTCAGAAACGGCTTAACCAATTTGAATGCGGTTTTCAGAAATATATTATCACGGGCTTATCTTAACATTTAGTGTTTATTTTATCTAAATCGGTTAATAAATAAAAAAGTTATGTTAATTTATCTCAATCACGTCATAGGTACCATGCAAATCTTATTCTATACATGTAATAAATCTGTAGAGGAGTAGTATTTGTACATTGAACATATTTAAAAAAATATAACAGGATGTTAAGTGATAACTAACAGAATCCATTTTCAGCATTTTAAAAAACTTTGTCTGTTTATCCGTTTCTCTTTTAGTTGTGCAAGTAACACGAAAAAAGTATATAAAAAGGTATAGCAATGTTAATAACTTTTATACATAAAAATTGAGCGTACAAAAAATAAATGTTATTCAGTGTGAATAACATTTATTTTTTCACTTTCATTGCACACCATTCACTCTATCAAAAGATAAATGTATTTAAAGTGTTCAAGAAATGTATCTATATATATATACATAAAATAAAGCTGTTAGTGATCGCTGTCTGTACATGGAAAATATTTACAAGAAATCATAATGGAGGACCTACATAAACAAGAGAACTCAAAGCTATGGTTTTTCATATTGTCTGTTCGTCTGTATGTTTATATGTCTATATATCTGTGTCTGTATGTTTGTGCACATTAGTCTCCGAAACGCATTAACAGGTTTGAATGCAGTTTTCGGCAATATATTGTCATGGGCTTCACTTTACATTTTGTGTTTTTTTTATTTATGTATATCGATTAACAAATAAGAAGTTATTAATGTCTTATTTTCGTACCATTGTAGAAAGTCATTTTTTCTAAATTGAAATAGGTCATTGTAATTGTCCTCCCATCAGAAAATAATAATACCCTCTCAAAAATAAAAACAAATATAAAAAAAATAAATAAAAATGTATAAAACCTCTATACAAAAAGACCTCTAAAAATAATAAAAATAATATTATTATGTACTTATTGAAGTCGTTGCGTCGGAGGACCGTTGTACGTACGTTAACGATAGTCTCTATTTTACGAAGTTATGAGGGCTTAGACTATATGATTCGATAGAGTAATTTATTTGCTTGGTAACTTACTTGCATTTCATTTTCTACCTTTATTTAGCGGTCCCCCGATTCAACTACTTCAATAAGTACATAATAACATTATATTTATTCTTTTTAGAGGTCTTATTGTATAGGGGTTTTATACATTTTATTTTTTTTTATATCGGGGTTTTATTTTTTTTTTTCTGCTTTTTAAAGTTACGTAACTGATTTCATTATTGTACTAAATGAATCTACGCACACAAAATGTTACTTGCTTTAGTATTTTTATCAAGATTGCATAAGAACCTTTCAGCTGCATCAATAAAACCTCAATATCTTTGAGACAACTGTTTTTATTTCGACCAAACATAGTTAAGAACCATTCCGACAAACCAGGCTTTCGATTAAAAAAAGCCGCAATTAAATCCGTCCACGCGTTTGGCTGCTACATTGCCACAGGCAAACACACAGATACACAGATCGACAGGTCAAACTTATAACACCCCTCTTTTTAAGTCGGGGGTTTATAAACTAGAAAAACTCCTACACACAAAAACTACTTAACGGTTTTACGTAAACTTTGAAGGTTTATAGTTTATACATATGTACAAAGGGTACGTTTTATAGAAATCGAAATCTACACGTACGAAATCGCAGGCACAGCTAGTACAAAATAAGTTCATGGGATGTCAAGTTATTAACTAAATCAACATAAGAGTGATCCCTACCTAAAACCCAAACACTAGATTAGGCTACAATGTAAAGAGAACTAGTCGGCCCTCGTGTAAATAATAACTGTTTATAGACGGTATATTACTTGGTCAGGGGGAGGAGTGGGAGTGATGAAGTCGTTGGCAGCAGTTAGCACTCGTAATTGATACTCATAATATGTCTGTGTATGACAATATTTGTATATATCTTGCTGGTAAATTTAAATGATGGAGCTATTACTTCACATAATGCACACTTTTATATTTAAAAATTTTACGTAAATAAGAGTTAATGAAGAATAAACCAGCATTTTATGTATCAATTCACAAAATATAATAAACTTGAAAAGCACAATTCACATTAAAATAAAATGGAACGAAAAACATACAATTTGCCTTCAGATTGCTTAGCCCTTAGAATTTTAATGGCGCGTAAATAACGTTAACGGTAAGAATTTCTTTATTAAATTGGATTTCCGTCACTGCCAATAAAGATATGCGGAGATTTAAACATCTTACGAAATACTTATATATGTGTATTTGTTACTGAACCCCTCATAAACGTTTTGGCCGTTTTGGCCATGATGGCTTTTATTTTAAGGAGACCTTAGGAGGGTTAGATTGACAATTAAACTGTAGGTGCTACTGCGATGGGGTTTAATGAATTTTCAGGGCATGACAACAGTTGGAAGTGGATTTGAACCCGCCAGCATTATATCATTTGAAAGGTTTTAACAATATAAATCCCTTTTTCGGAATGTAAACAATGTTATGTTATCTATCTGTCTTTTTGTTTATGTATAATGTTTTATAAGCTTCCGTAGAAACGTAGGTCATTCCTTCTAAAATAGAGAATCTGGTCCTTTTACCTAAAAATACATAAGTATATTATATCATCATTTTTAGCGTAATCATGATTCTTTCTCGACGGGATTTATAAATCACAAAATCCCTTTAAATACACTAAACACGTATAGCTAAATAAAACAGTTAATATTATTTAAGTTCAATATAATATCTTAAGTATTAGTTTTAGATGCAACAAAGTAAAGCCTTTAAACCTTTGCTGATCCCATATACTCACATCAACTACAGCTTCCGGGACTTGTCTTTATAAGTTATGCTTATATTATTGATACCTTCTCTATATGGCAATTCTTGAGAAGAGATCTTTACCCGCAATAAGCTGATATATCGTTACGTAACGCTATCGATACGATCGCAATACGACATTTCGGTAATGCACATTATTTTTGGTCTTGAAGAAATTATTGACATTATAATATCTGTCCATATGTATCTAAGAAATATATAAATTTTATATCTACAATGATCTTAACAAGTTTTCTAAGAATTTCATTTAAGGATCAAAACAACAGTAGATATCTGTTGAGATAAAAGCTAGCTGTTAAAAATGAAAGAAGAGGATAACTCTTTACCAGGAAACACTCAATAAATATTTTAGTTTAGTTTTAAAAGAAAGCTCTTTTCGAAATAATCTATGAAATGCTTCATATAAAATTCACGTTAAACTTTTTACTGTTTCTCTTCTGAATACGAAATTACTTAGAAATAAGGAAGAAAACAGGAAGTAAAATTATTCTACTATAAATATAAATACGAGATAATTAAGAAATATACAAGTATAATTTAACTTTACATATATCTAGATTCTAGACAATAGAATAACAAAATAATGACCTATAAATAGTAATATTTAATGAAGTCAAAACGAAAACAGAAAATCGTGATTTACATACACATGGACAACCCTGTATTTATATAGCCGAGGTTCGCATTTCTGATGTCAGAACACTTCAGGGAAGGTATTTGCTTAACCTGAGCGTTCTAAAATCGCAGTGCATTCAGAATTCCATAGTAGTTCGTGTATTTAATAACGGAAACCACCAGACAGAAACACATTGAAGAACTAAGCGACTACTGACTATAGTTTCATTTAATGTTAACATTTAACATTATATACATATAAATATATATTTGTTTATGTATTTGATAAAATGTTATTTAAACCTTGAGATAATGTTAAAATTATGAATGGGTGTTCCAGTTATGACGCTCTTATATTTAATATATTTGTTGATAACACGATAACAGGGGTGCTTAGCTCATATAGTTCAAAACCCAGGTATATCATGATAAGCAAACATACTATAGGTTTATCTCGTACAGCACTTAGTGGCTTCCGCGTCGTAATTAACGGGGCTCTTATAGTTGGAACTACAGCTCCCCTAGTGGCCAATTTAAGAGGACTAATTGGTCTCATCATCTGAGAATGTTACAGGGAACTTAAGAGTTTATTGCGATTAACACTTGACGTAGAAATTCCAAATATACGGAGAATAGAGTTCCATTATCGAATTCCTTTTAACAAATAATTCTTTTATACAAATTTATTTGAAATTTTCTGAATGACATCTCAATGGATATCGCTGAAAAGGGAAGGCGGTGTCTCAACAAAAGCACCTGATAAAAACTTGTCACTATCACTAAGTGTCATTGCTACTTAATTTACTTCAGGCATAAAATGAGAATCAGAAAATGTATACATAATTGTAGTCCTGAAGACTAAAATCAAATAATATACGCGAATAAATATATTATAGGAATAATATTCTTAAAAATGCATAAGATCATATTTATTATCTGTTATAAATTGTTGTTTTCATAAACATTAAAAGTATTTGCTTTCTTTAGTCTTTAGTAACGGATAGATATTTTATAAAATTTACAAAAGAAAGTAAAAGTTAATAAAAATAACACTATCGTAAAATAACAAAGCTGGGAAAAAAAAGAAAAACGAAAATGTTAAACTTTTTATTGAGTAACGACTAACCTGGTTTCTAGAGCTTGTAGTACTGGCGCAGGTTGAGGTTCTTCAGACACTTGATAATTAGCTTGAGGTGGCGCTTGCGATGAAGTTAACGATAAGGCTTTGTAACGTGATTGTTCAGCAGTGGGTAAAACAATATCCACTGATCGCGATCTAAGACTGGTTCCTGGTACTGTCAATGAATCTCCACTCTCACTTAACTCTTCAGCTCGGGCACCACCAGATAATTTTGAGAAGCAGGAATCAACAGACGCGGCACGATCACGTTTTAATTCAGGGACGGCTAGATAAATGTCATGAACCAAGCTATCTCTGGGTATATTGTTTGCACCTTGCTCGGAAGCTCGTACGTTTTCAAGGGAACTTCCTGTTGGTTCAACGAAAAAAGCTTCCTGTCGTGATATCGACCGCCTCCGTTGTGGAGGTCCGGGTGGTTCATCGATGGGCGGTTGCAGTTCAAATGAGGGTGCTCCCGGCGAAGGCGGAGGTGACTGCAGTGGCGGTGGTAATAGTGTTTTAGGTAGAGGTACTGGTGCCAACAGAACCTTTGGTAGCTCGACATCGCTTTCATCGTCATCGTCGTCCTCGTCTTCCGCTGAGGACGATGCTGGTGGTCTTTCAGGAGTGGACCTTTCTTCGCTGCGACGCGCCAACCAGGTTTCCATATGTCGACAATGAACACATGGCGGCGGAGTTCCTTTGCCAGACCTTCGCCTCGACCATAGCCGGGGAACCTATTGGAATAAAATCAAACTTTAAGTAAAGTATTTCAATCACAAATTACAGGATAAAGTACAATTTCTTTTACAAAGATCAAAGAGTTTGTGCTTCAAAGGCATATCTGTTTTTCATAAAGTTTATAGGAAATGAAGTGGTAATTAATACGTCGATAGCCCAGAGGCTACAACAAATAGTTTTATAAGGTAATAAATACCTACTCTAGGAATTGTTCCCTGAGCGTTCTATAACAACGATGTTTTCATATTTTAAATTAAAAAGAAAATATTGGTAAAAGTTAACGTTGCTTAAGGTAATTAATTTAAAAATATGCAATTCTAATATTTTTCAATTTACTTTTTTACTGTGTGTACGTTGTGTTATTCCAATAATAATACAGGGTTACACACATTGATCTAACTCCCAGTAAACAAATTATTTGCTTGTGTTAAGGGTATTAGACAACGATACAAATACATAGAAATACACATAAATACTGAGAAGTCCCTGTCAGGAATCGAACCCGAGCGCCATTGCGTCGCCATACGTTAGGCGTCTACGCTAACCACTCGACCAACGAGGCGGTTAAAATATAAATATTATTCATAAAATGTTTTTATAAAATATATCTGCGTAAATGTAAATACTATTGGTTTTATGTTAAAATAAATCAACTTTTCATTTCACCTCACAAAAATAATCCCTTAACACGTTCACTGCGTTACGAGGTCTATAAAATGTCTTGCGGGACTTTCGTATTGTGCGGGGACTGAAATGCTGTTGTTTCACTCCTTGCGGGGGGCTCTAACTTGTAAAGTTCTTTATGTATGAGCAAGACAAATATACAAATTTGTATCCTACTTGAAGGTGAGTTCATAGACATAATAAAAAAAATTAGGGATGGATTAGGTCCCTAACGCACAGTACTATAATTTTTTCATTACTTGCGTTAGGGGATATTTTAATACTCGTGGAATTATAGGCCTCGTAGACGCAAGAGCGAGTGGGGGGGCGGCGCGGGCGCTGCGTGTCTCGTTTTAGTGTTGTTCAAGTATCGATGTGAGGGGACGCGTGCACGCTTTGAAAATAACTTCGCGTAAATAAATCAACGTGTTTATATTTTCTAATTGTTTTGTTTTGATAAACAATGAGTTACCTTAAAACGAAAAAGTGTAAAAAGTCAATCGATTTTTATGATCAAATTTTTATTGTGCGCAAATCATTACGATTTGCGCACAATGTAAAAAGTCAATGTGCTTACCATGTTTTAATGATAAACATTTTTTATAGTTTACAATAAATAATTAATTCGTAAAAAAACTTTTTCTATCGACAAATGACATTTTACTTAATTCCCATCACTAGTCACTTTACATATTGCTCTATCTCTGGTTGCGGAACGAGATACAATCGATGTCTAATTTTTGATTTGGATTTGTGGCTTATTCTTATGTCATAACTGCGTGCGAACCTAGCAAAATATGGAACAGTAGACTATCTTTGACCCACGAAAATTTTAAGTATATGTCATTGTTTTTGTTGAAGATATAAATTATTTTCAGAATTGTACTTTTAGGGGACTGATTAGGTCCCCAACGCACCCGGGGATAAATTAGTTTCGAGATCTTTTAGATCCCTAACGCACCAGATGAAAGTTTTTTAATTATGATGCCGCAGTGAACGTGTTAAATGAAAAAAAAAAACTTTTTTAACCTTAAAATTTATTCGGATAACACATAACATTCATGACTTTTATGTGTGAAGTAATTATTTCTTTTCATAATACAAACAGATAGACAAAGATTTTTTTAGAGTCTAGACAGTTGCGTGTTACGGAGAAACATGCATAATTGTCCTCAACTTACTAATATTGGAATTTATACCGATACATACCGATACCATTGTTAAAGTTACCGAACTATTACATTTTGAAATTTAATATTAGAATAGTTCTAAGGTACAGTAATCCTAAATATACTATACATAGAAAATAATTATTTGAAAAAATTAGCAGATTTACATTTTTTTTTTAAATATTCCTTTTGTTAATTACCTAACACAACAAAACAATCGTTTTTTCATACAGGAAATATTTTTAGGGGATTTTTTGATTTTTAAACAATAGGTGAATATGTGTAAACAATAAACGCCGAGATGTTTTTTTATTTTGTACACAAATAAAATATCATTGAAAATGAAATTCATATAAAAACTGTGAACACCCTTTTCGATACACTAAACTATAAATAGATTTTTATTTTTATACCTTAAATGAGTTAGCATTTTTATATGTGTGTATTTTTTACCACCCTTTCTGGCGAATATGAGTACAAAAGGCTAAGTATTAACTCACCCTCGCCTTCTACCACCACTCTAACATAAACCCTTGTTAAGTAACAAATCGATAACTTAAAATATTTTGTGTTTTCCTTGGATTTTAAGTTATTAATACAGTTCAATTACAAAACTTCGAGAAGACTTTTAATGGAATTTGGTCTATCTTATTATCTTACTTAACTTATAGGATACTTTCTACCTGGAAATTTTCTCATTTTGACAAGAAAACATAAATATTGGTTTAGGCTTAAATTAAAACACAACAAATTTACTGGACAGATTCCTATGAAAGGTGTTGTACTGTTGGCTTAGTATACTAACCCTAAATCATCATCTCTAACCTTATTTAATCTTAATTGCAAAATATAAAGCTGTTTTGGTAAAATTATAATAAACGAAACTAATTATACATTTTAAAAGATAGTTGATATTCATCTAAAGCTTGTGATTCAAGTCGGGAGGAGAGTTAGGGTACGAAGTCTCTGGCAACCATTACTACTAATAATTTTAATAATTATAACTTGATACTTTTGATAGTGTATGTACTAAAATATTAACATGTAGAATGTAACTATGTAAGGAAAGGAAAGGAAATTATACTAAACCAAGGAACGCTTCAAAGATCACCCACAAATACATATCGAGTAAAAATAGAAAAATATTAACTTCTTTCTATTAACTTCTTTACTATAATTATTAATAGTCATCAGGGCTATGTTAAATGTGTATTTTTTGTTTATGTAATGTGTATCTTTTAAATAGTATTTAATATTTAAGTTTTACATATTTGGTAAGAAATTAAAAATCTTGGTCATATTTAGTTTAAGTTTAGTCTTGACTATGACTTTGTTCAGACTATCACTGAAAATATAATTAAGTTATGACTTTCTAGACTGAAGTACAGACAAACCAAAGTATTCTCAAGTTACTGATATTTTGTTAAAATGGATGAGATAATTAATAATCTATCTCCTCTGCCAAATTAATACCCAGGCTTATCGAAATATAAACCAAGTAATAAATATCGAAACTTAAATTAAAAACTTATTTCCAACTTAGCTGGTTTTCAATTTAAAATATATTTAATAAACTTTTATTACCTCTGTAGATACTTTGTGGTTACTGTTCAATAACAAAATTCATTTTCTTTGTTCTTATTAATTAAAAATTAAAATAGATAAAATCTTTTCAATATAAGTAAATTAATATTTATTACAATTAAATACATGAAATTGTATGTTAGTTAAAAGACCAACAACTTAGTAGCTAAGATACTTATAAGATATCTAGTATTTATTTAAAACATAAATAATTTTGATGGTACCATTTGCACCACTTTACTACCTTAATGTTTTAATATTTCAAAGTTACAAACCTCAAGATAAGTGCCCGAGTCATCAGATCCGGCGGAATCGAAAGAGCGGCTTCGAGCGCCGTGCTGTGGCACCGACAACAAAACGCTGGAAGACGAGCCCCTCGCCGCTTCAAGCTGGATCTCATCGAACGACGCTGACCGGACCTAAAAAAATATCAGTTTCATTGCAATAAATGACAATAATATATTCTATATTATAAGTATTATGCCGCTTATAAAAGCATCAATTAAGTTTATATTTATTTTAAACATATGCAAATTATAAATATAAATTATAGAAACAATGAAGAATGAAGCTAAAAGGCGATTTAAATTTTTGCAAATCTTTTCTGAAAATGTCAGATTAAATATCTCGTTTCGAAGGATTATTAATGAGCTGCGTAGAAAGCGGACGTAACTTTATTTTCTTAGCATCTTGGAAATGAAGTCATAGAAAGGTTGTTTAAATATTAAGGCTCGTAAGATTAGTGCAATATAGTTAGAATTTCAAGTAATTATACTATTTTTTTTAAAGTAGCTAAGTGAAATCTCGTTATTGATTCCATTAAAGCGTTAGAGAATAAACCATGGTATAACGTAACCCATGTCTAACTCATACATTTTCGTTTCATTCGATAGCGTTAATGTTACAGGTCTAGGCCCTCGAGATTCCTTTGTTCTATTTGCCTTTTTTAAAGTAACAAAGTATCTGGGAGCTATGGCTTCTGTGTGGATGTCTCTAAAATAATCTCAGCTTTTATTCCCTTTGATCTTTAGTTGACAAAAAAAATGTTATGTAAAATTTAAGTATTTAAAATTCACCCCGTATTCGGCTGTTGCATTTAACTTATATACCAGCTCTTAATAGTAATTTCGTCTGTCTGTTACATCGCTTTATTTTAGCTTCTAAATTCCTCATGGCTTAAAATTAGTTAATTGAGATTGAAAGCCTATAGAAGTGAAAATAAAAAATAGACACATTACCCAACTTTACGGGTTAACGTTACGAGTCTTTCTACAATTTAATAAGCTCCTACTGAGCTTACAGTCGAGACACGTAAAAATAGACGATTCTTTGTTCCATTTCTGTAGCAATTTCAAGTCCTCTTTAGACAGCGTTTAGTGGCCAATACATATATTTGTGCAGGATCTAAGACAAACATAAGAAAGTTTTGAAACTAAAAAGAAAAAAATCCCTTAGAGATTTTTAACACAAAATGAAGATCAAACTTTGCTTTTATATAAAGATATTTAAAACATATTGTTGAACGAAAATAGAGTTTTCTATATTTTCTTAAAGACCATTTTCAAGAATGAAGAAAAATTATATTGACCTATTTTCTTTAATTGCTAAAATAAAAAATATATTTTTTGGTAATGACGGCCCTATTGGTATTTTGTTTTTGTAATTAATATGTAACAAAACCTACTTACAAAATTAATAATTTGAATTCAATTACTTAATTCCTTTGGTGCTGAAATTTCATAAAACTTTCTAAAAAAGAAAGCTCTCTTCTCTTTTATATGTCAATGATTATATTATTCAAGCCAAGGTATATGCATCCTTAATTTTTCTACTAAACCTACTTTATTAAATCAATAAATACAAATTAAACCGATCATTCATCAACATTGAAATTATTATTAAAAAAATGGGCAAAACATGGTAACATAAATAATTAGCTTAATTTTCTTGGTTTTTCATAGCTATTATAGCCATTATCTCATATAGTAACAAACAGATTATTATCCGTATTATTTAAACAAATCGATTTTATATTATCGAAGATTTATATTTATTTATTGCAATGAAAAGTTAAGCTAATATTCTTAAAAATAAAATATTAAACTGAGACTTGGAAGAGTTTTTAGTCATTTATTTATCTTCCATAAATATGTTAAGTTGTGATAATTTTAAAATCAAATATTTCACAGACTACCAACCATAAATTAAACATATTGTGTTTAGTGTCCTATTCAACATTCCAATTGTAACTTTTGTAATCGGTCAGTTTCTAACAGGTCAATTAGAGAAAAGTTTTGGTTCTATCATTATATATAAAATGCGCACATCAAAGACTTTTTTCTTCACCATGGGGCTTGTAGAACTAAATACGGTTTCTCTCTTACGGAAAATATTTCAGTAGTTTCCAAGGCTTATTCAAATGCAATTTAGAACAATTGGTACAAGCTGTTAATAATCATCATAAGTGACATCACACATCTATTATAATATATAAAACTCTTCCTACTGTTAAATACATAACTTCGTCAAACAGTGATTTATTAGCGTTTCGTAATTTGACATATTCTATAACATTCAGGTCGTCTTTCAATAAACGGTTTTGAGGTGATAACATCTCTCTCATGATTCTTCTTAATGTTATTAAAATTCCTGCTGACACTGCTGACTACATACTACAAAGTTAGATATGATAGAACTACTAGTAAAATGTAGCAATTCTCCCGATGTTTTCCTTCGCCGATCAAAACCGGAAGGAGTTGTCTAGGCTCAGTCCTACGCGTCGATTCAAATTCCGCTACGATAGTCCGATAACGCTACGCCGATGCCGCTACGCTGACACCGCTACGCCAGAGTCACTATTATCCCCTAACTAACAATGATTACTAAACAAAACAATTTTTAAAGTTTAGAATACTTTTTGTGATGATTAAGCTTCTTAGAATCCGATATGCCGTTAATCGATTATATCCGAACCGATCAGATTCTACTAGCCTTATGTTTCTTTATTTTTTCATGTTTTTGTAACCATGTTACAATTATGGAATACTTGAATATAGAGATTAAGTAATTACTACATTCAATCACTTCATTTTGAACCCTACTCACCAAAACCTGGAATCACTTAATCTTGTAACAAGTTTTTACTGACTCTTCGTAGTACATCGAAAAATATAAAACTTTATATATGGTATGGTAGTCTTACGTTATTTCCCACTCAATTTAACAACACAAAGAAATAACAGTACAAAGGATAACCCATCTCTTTGCGAGATTTCTACAAGTTACCCTTTAGTACAAAACAGTCTTTAAGAAAGATTGCGGTCTGCTACCGACGTAATAATAACAGGTTAAATATTTATTTTTATTTTAATATAAGTATATAATATAATGCTAAGCATACTTGGATACTTATAAACTGTTATATGATAGTATTTTTTAAGATTTTCTCGAGTATTTTTTTAAAATTATATTTTACATTATTATTTTTTATTCATTCAACCCCGCTCGAGGTGAGTTATAGATATGTGCCTCTAAGTCAGTTAATTAGTCATCTACCTCCAACGACTTCTAAGATTCCCGGCATAGTGACTGTTATTTTGAAATGCCATATATAAGTCAAACACAGAGGAGCATCGGTACAAGACTTAGGGAACATCTCAGATATCAAGAAGTACAATATATGTGAATCTGTGAATTGGATTTCTTGACAATAATCTAAACGTAGCTTAGGTTCAAATTAAAATTTATAATATAACATATAAATACAATTCAAATATGCGAGATAAATTAGTTATAATTTAATATAACAATATACTATAATAATAGTATATAAAATAATAGTTTCATTCCATTATATTTCCCTGAAGAAAAATACTGTTAACTATAATGAGAAACAATGACTTAGAGATTATGCTTGGAAGAAAGTTCTAGAAAGTTCTAGATACTAGTTCCATCTGCATAGTAATAATTGTAGTTACAAGAAATAACTTTAGAGATGTGGTATCCACTTAACCTACTTCTAGGCCGAAGCTATTGAGTAACTTACAGCAGCGACTTTCATTGAATTGAGCGTATTTTACGTATCAATTTGAGACGAGAGATTTATCATATTACATAACTCTTATTCTGACAAAATTTCAATTTCCTGCTTGCTAAGCACTATCAGATTTTGCAATCAGATATCGTCCATCCAGTACGCTGGGTTTCCTGAATGAAAAATGCATTACGTCTGGGTAAAATTGGATAATTCTACCTAGGATTTCATCATGGAGAAAATTGAAAATCCCTTTTATATGACTATCATATCATGTAACAAGATTTGTCATAAAGAAGCTATGTATGTCTTGTTTTATCTTTGATAATAATATCCCCAACTGCAGAACTCTCAATGACTATATATGTACACAAGAACACACTACCAGCATTCCAGTTAAAAATTGAACCTTTAGGGTTCTTTCTTCATTGAATGTTATTGAAAGTAACTTCTTTGAATGTTATTGAAAGTATTAATTATGGATTCTTTGTCTAACCTGTTTGGGCACTTCGAGGCTGCTCTGGGTCTTCATGTCCTGCGGCGTGGGTGTGCGGGATCGCTTGAAGGTAGTCCGCAGTCGCTGCATGGCGGGCGGGGCAGGCAGCACCGCTCATCTCGCGGGCCCGCCCCGCCGCTCGCTGGGAGCGCCACCCTCGCCAACACTACAAGTAACAACACTATCAATTTGTTATTTTATGTGTTGCGAGCTGCAAGTCATTAACTAGCAAATTTAAAAGTCAATTATGATTTCGAGCAGGAATGTGGGTTGGCTGAATAACATTCAATCACTGCCACTATGTTATTTTTATGTTTTAACAAGTGTCACTAGCTTTATATACTTCGGTAAGATTAGGATACTTTTATTATTATCAATGCCACTATTTAAAAAAATTACTTTACCTTTTTGTAGTATAATGTTAACTTATTGTGTCAAGTTATACATTTCAAGCTATAAATCTGAAGATTTGGTATGAAACAACATGATAAATGTAAAAATAAGAGGCGTATATGTCACGCACCGCGCCCACGAAACACTTGAATAATTCACGACATCTTTTTTGTCACTTTTGTAAATCATCCTGATATTAAGCTGATAAAATATTTACGGTGTCGGTGCATTTTATAGCACCTGTATGAGTTATTTTTATTACGCCAGTTTGGATATTTGATATCTCGGTTTTATACAAGAACATAAACATTTGTCACATAAAAATTATTAAAAAAAAAACGGGTTGTAAAATACCTTTAGTAGTAGTCTCCAGTTTATTATCACCATAACATATCTAAAGGTGCTTCTAAAGTCTCTACCATAGACTAAAAAGATCATAGAAAAGACCTCATCAGAATAATTATAAAACTTATTGTGGTTATACCGGTATTAATTAAGCATGACTTTTTAATATATGACTCTGATTGGTTGACATATTTAATATGACCTAAGAGAATAAAAATAATTATGCCTTCATGCAAATCTCTTCATAGCAATAGCTCGCGAGTAATAACCCCCAGACCCCCTTATCCTACCCCCTTTGCATGGGAGACTCCACTTGAATAAAGGTGCTTAAAATTATAAAAATGAATTATATCTTTGTAGTTTTATTAAACAATTTAAACAGAGATTTTTTTTTTTAAACTTTCAGTTTTTGTTCCTTCGTTCTTAAAAGCTCAACAGCGAGCTAAATCTTTAGAGAAATATTCATAATTTTATTAAAAGTGCTTACATAACATCACAAAATAACTGTGTTACAGAATACAGTTATTTTTTTAAGACGCGCAAGATAAGACTTCTGTAAAACCTTACAGTTTTCGCCTTTGTCCGTCTAAGACGATTATATATAGCATGCTTAATTCATCGAAGTAGCGACCTAGCAGCTCGATTGCTAAAGCGACGGTACAGTTTTCCAGAGACCGCAGGTTCCAATTCAGCCCATATAAACTTATTATTCATGCTAAATTTCAAATTCAAATACTACATTGTTGAAATGTTTATAGAAAACTTTAAACATTAATCGGATAACGTATAATTGCCATTAATATGCTAATTTCCTGTTTAATAAACATAGTCTATTTACGCTTGTGTGTATAAAATATTACTCACACGTAAGTAATCTTAATTCTTAAACACCATAAAGAGCATTAGTAAAATCTCTTTACAATCATGAAATGTAATGTTGCCATAAAATGAATGACAAAATAATTATTTTTATGACAGCTATTATACGATTATGGTGGAAATAACTTCATTACCTGATCTTAAAATAAAAGCTCTACGTCCATACAAAATAATATCTCATTAAAGAACTTATGAAATATTTTATTAGCTTCATGATATTAAGGTTAAAATATATCAATTTCTTCCATATAGAAAAACTAAAGTGTTATTCATTTGTAAATTTACTAATCCCGCCAATCTTTAGCGGGATTAGAACAAATCTTCATATATTTGATTGCCCAATCTTCACAAAGGTTTATAGTCTATAAAACACATTACGACTGTTATGAGAAAGCGGTAAAAAATTTTACAAATGCTGTTCCTTTTCAGTATTTCAGAATTTATTTGACAAACGTGTAACGCCTTCATATAGCCGGACGAAATCAAGGGCATTAATTATAAGAATAAAATAAATCATATTTACAAATAGTAAGCATTAATAAATAAACTCTTCGCGTACATTATGTGTGATTATTCCTATGAATGAAACTCTCAAGAAGAAATAATAATCAAATATTTATCATCACCGTCATCAATAATATCTCTATGGCTTTGATATATATTTAAGCACCTACACACCACTATGCTACTATTACTACTACTACTCTATAGTAGTTAGATTCTAGTTAAATTCTATAATTTAAACGAGCATTTGTTTTATTATTCTTGTAAATCTAAATATTGTCATAAGAATTCTAATTAACACAATAATGTTGTTTACAGAATACAGTAGAATATTTGTTTGGTTAACACAACTTAGCTACTGGTATTACTCTTGTTTGGCTTTAAGAAATATCCGTTGAAATTTTCGCTTGCGTTTCAAATGGGTTCTTAAAATACATTAATATTTGTGTATCAGGTGATTTCGAGATATTTGGCTATTCTGGAGTTATCGACCTCGGATCTACTAAGTGCTTTTAATAAGATAGGTAAACAAAATGCTCAAGATTTTGTATATTGCGTCCATTATAACTTTTTAATATTAAAAACAAACTATACTGCTATAATATATATATTTTATTCAGTACTGTAATAAATATATGGATAAATATTTATTTAAGAGTCATGTAATATTAAGTTAATAAATAATAACAATAAGTTAATAAATAATAAAAATAAGCTAAGTTAATAATAATAAATATGGTTTTATTTAATTTTTATTACATTTATTTTATACATTAACAAGATTCACATAATCGGATGAAAGTTAAACTAATTAGTTAACATAGCCCTCACCTACATATTATATTCACATTTAATACCTTATAAACTACAATAATATACATTATTATAGATCTCGACAATTCTGAAATCTTGATACTTGAAAGGAAATGTATATATGTATCAAAATTCGGTGTTCCCTAAACTTTTAAATATTCATGTTGTAAAAGTGTCATTTGTTATTTAAGATAACACCGTTGAGAATTTATAGCAATAGTAATAGTTGGTAAATTGCTCACTAAATATTGACGTTTGGGAAACACTGGTCACAATAAAAAATAACAGGCTTAGTTTGTTGTGTAGTTCTTATCAGACCAGGATACCATTGTAGCTTTCATTTTAAGCTGGAGTATTTTTACAGGAAGTCTTATTTTTATTAGTATAGTATCAAAATAAACCTTCTTGAAACATACATCGAATTAAAAAGTGATCACTGATATCGATTCAAAGTGTAAAAGATATAAATAAAGAACTCTTTCTTACTATAAAAATATAATATTTTCATAAATTTTGCATTTAAAATATATCCTCGAAATCGTTTTATATTTAGTTAAACATACTATTCTTACAATATTAGAAACACCCATTTTTTACTTTATTATCTAACGACATTATTTATTCAATCATATGTACTTCAAAAATAAAATGTACCTTCATTTTATTTACATTATAAAGAGAAATTAGCGTGATAAAATACGATAAGTTTTATTTATAAGGCGAACATAATTTAATAATATATGAAGAAATAAAATTCCCTACCAGAATGTTATTTATACGTAGCTTTTATTTCAAATAAAATAAAAATAACCTAATTATGTGTATAAGTTTGTTCAAATCCGTCGAAAACTTAACGGGGTATGAAATAGTTTTTACAATGTTTCAATCTTGATAATTAGTCTTAACGAGCCCTTTATTAAATATTCACAAAGCCACTCATTTCCCTCATTTCCGAAAATACTTGACAGCGACGTGTTAATCTCATTAATCACGTTAATCTAAGGTTAATCTTTGACGGACTATATAACTACACTCTTCCGAGGTTTTAACCTCAACAAAGACAAGCAAAAAGGATAAACTTACCAAATTAGCGAAAATGTATCGAGAAGAAAATCCCTCCCCAAAATAATGGCCCGATCTGTATACCAACGCCACTTAATAAACTACAACAAAGTTATATTTGTAGCATTAAGTTCTCATCGTGATGTCAATTAATGAATGATTCTCTATATAAAGACGTTTGATTATATACAAAAAGCTACATTTATTAAAAAGGTAAGCGATACGGTAGCTCAATTATTAGGACGACGGAATGGTCTCCCAGAGGTCACGGGTTCCAATCCTGCCCATATCGATTGATTTTGCATTCTTTACAATAATTAGTCTATTATTTTTAATAGTTTTTCAGCAATAACTCAAAATGTATTCTTTAAGGTAAAATCGAATTTGATTAGGCTCTGTAGCTTAAGTGACATTTAAACACAGACGGATGAGTAATATTAAAAAAAAGATTTCATTGATATATCACATTTTCTTGTGTCCTACTTTTAATATCTTTATATTATATATTGTTATTTCAGAGTTACAAAAAGCTTCTTGAGTAGGAAATATGTTTACTTTTGTTTACACTTATTTTAACCTTATTTTAATCCTATTTTATGTATTATTGTAAGTACGGGTCTATTACTGTCGTTGCTATTTGATATTTTCTTTATTTTTAAGTCTCGAAGGTATTTAATAACAATGTTTGCTTATAGCTATAAAAAATACCTATAGTAAAAAAATATTATTATTATGTCGTTTAAAATCGCTACAACTTGTTACTTTAAAACTTAGGAATGTCTAATTATGAAACATTATATTTTCTCTATGTATTGAAATAAATAGTAAAAGTAAAATACACCAATATTAAACACTAATAAAGTAGCATTTTGTGGGAATCATTTCTAAATATTATTTGGAAAAACACATTAAAATCTTTTAATTTCGTTTTTAGATAATAAAAGATAAAAACGGTTATCTTTGCTTTATTTATATAGAGTTAATTGATGCATTTTTAATAACTTTATCTCGCTAGAATATAAACTTAATGTATCTTATAAAGATTATGCAGGACTTGCCAAATGTAAAAAATAATATCAACTTAATTATCTATTAAAAATTTATTTATTTTACATAAAAAATCTTAATCAAATTTTTTACTTCAAACCGCAAAAGTAATAAATACTTTATCCCTAAACATTTAGGGCGTTTAAAATAAAACACATACCTTAGGGCTTAGCAAAAAAGATATAAGATTTGAGATAAAATCTGATTTAGGTTTATTTTTGACTTACAAATATTAGAGCTACAAGTATAATCCCAATAGATCGTCTATAGAATTTCCATTGAAATCACGAAATATTTCAGGTTTTATCATAAGACGGCTACTTACAGGTTTTTTCAGTCGTGCTTATAAAATTAAGTTATTATATATATTTAATTCGTAGATGAATTACTTATGTTACAAATATATGACAAATAAAAGTTGTAAAGAATAAATTTCAGATCATATTTTAAAGAATGTTTTTCAGAATTTCTTAATATTAAGTAAATACAAATAAACAGAACATTCATAACAATAATCCAATATTTATGTACAAACAAAAAGATATATCATCAAAGACATTTATATCTTAATAAAGGCTAGCAATAGGAAGACAATATAACGAAATCATAACGTAAAATTAAGAACGAAATTAACTACGGCCGTGAATAGTATATGACATGGAATAAAACATGAGTGACTAACGAACTAACGTATATCGGATCTCGGAATAACAGGACATGCTGCTTCATAACAAGTGTCGTAAAAACAGCAAGGTAGAGAGAAAATTAAAAATTATATTATTATATACTTGTGTGTGTGTGCGTGTGTGTGTGTGTGTGTGTGTGTGTGTGTGTGTGTGTGTGTGTGTGTGTGTGTGTGTGTGTGTGTGTGTGTGTGTGTGTGTGTGTGTGTGTGTGTGTGTGTGTGTGTGTGTGTGTGTGTGTGTGTGTGTGTGTGTGTGTGTGCGTGCGTGCGTGTGCGTGCGTGCGTGCGTGCGTGTGTGTGTGTGTGTGTGTGTGTGTGTGTGTATATGTGTGTGTGTGCGTGCATGCGTGCGTGCGTGCGTGTGTGTGTGTGTTTACATGAATAAATATTTCATAACAACAGAACTTACTTTTGTATAAAATAAAAAAATATATTAGATAATTTAATGTACGTTTGGTAAACGATACGATGTCAAAAGTAACTTCGCAGCATGATGAAGAGCCGCGATTTTATAAGATTTGCGAGGAAGCTAGCTCTACATATACAAAAAGAGAACAGAAAAGATTTATGGACATACTTGCTAGACTTATATATATGTAAGTTTTATCAGACATCTTTCTTTTACTGTGAAGAAATCCGTTTGTAACAAACTTTATAGGAATCAAGGTTCCAGGAAGTTTGCTCGCGAGTGTTGATAACAAGTTTTGAGACAAAACTCTTGTATAAAGCTGAAAAATTGAAGGATTTGAAATTATAAAAACTTGAAAACGTGAAATTATAGTTGCTATTGATTCAAAATTAATCTGGTACTTATTTATTTTTGCAGTTTACAGTCAAGGTTGACCTTGACTACTGGAAGTTTCAGTGGTATCAAAAAATTTAGTGTTTGTTATTAAATAAATAATAAAAGTACCTTTACTTTTGTGAAAAGTCAGTAACTAGCGTGTATTTTTTTTTTTTATCTAAAAGTATAATATGTATCAGTAATCGTCTTGTGATTGTCGGTCTTATTTTCGAAGTGTGGGACGTAAAATATTATATTGATACCTTTGATAAGAATTTAATAGAAAGCTAAAAATAACTGTGGGTTAAAGATAATAATATTTTATAAGAGCGAGAAGGGCTGATGACGGCTAGTATTATAAAATACGAGTAAATATCCGAGACTCCGTCCGTGTAGAACAAAAGTAGGTATTATATATATTGGAATTACATCAAAAACACTGAAAAAGCTCCACTTTCCATTATTTTCGTAGAAAGCTCTTACAATTTTTAGTCATTTATTTATCAAAGTGTGATATAAATCCCGTAAATATTATCTATATATAGAAATCCAAAATGATTTTACAATTCCAGGGATTATTTTTTAGCATGAAATAAACTAGATTTATTATATATATCTACTAGCGGACCCGACAGACGTTGTCTTGTACATGCGTCTTTAATTTAAAAAAAACAAACTTTAAAAAAAAAAACTAAATATGGTTGCCTGTAAAGTCGGTTTTACGGGCGAAGATTTACGTGACCACGTCTTTTTCTCGGTAGAATATTTATTGATATGAATATTATTAAATTGCACAATATTTTAATAATTTGAGTGATTTTGTTGAGGATAGGACGATGAAGACGTTGTCACGTAAAATCATTTTATATATTATTTATTTTATATTATATTATTGATGTTATTATTTTTTACAAAATTTATTTACAGACTTTTTCGATACATCAATTAGTTGCGGAGATATCGATCAATGAAGTTATTGTTTGCTACCAGTATTTTATATATTTATTTTTTTCAGTTATAAAAAAATACTATTTCCAATTGTGTCTACCAAGTATGGTCACATGTACTAGCCTACATATTAAATAATAATAAGTATAGATAATGTTATTTGACGTCACTTCTGATTTTATATATTTTAATATTTTTAATTTTAAAGAATTAATTTGAAAATCAAAACACTTATTCAGATCGAAGGTTCAAATTTTTGCTAAATAAATTTGAAATTAATTAAAATTTGTAATTGTAAATAATGAAGTTGAAAATTAAAACATTTACTTAAATTAGATGTTAAAATTCTTGCTCAACACATTTTAAATCAAGTTTTCTTATATCTGCCACTTTTTCTTAATATTTGTAATTTTAAAGAATCAATTTGAAAATCAAAACATTGCTCGGCGGACCGATCATGTTTGAGTGGGAGAGAGACGCAAGGCATTCTATGTGTGTGTGACTCATCGTTACGTTACCGGGCGTTACACTTTTTCATAAGTGACTCCCAGTATAACCTAATTTAAGACGTTGTCACGTCAAAATATATTAAAAAGTTATCACAATGTCTAACGTCATTAAATGTATATTTATCATATTTCGACCAATAGTATCTATTCGTACCGTATGAATATGTAAATAAGGTCTATGACGTAGGGGACTTCATTTACCCGGGGTACCCTTATCAGGGGGGTGCCGCCGAGGCGGCAGAGAATGCTTACGCGATCCTGTGGGGTCTCATTGTAGCGATAAGGGTAACCGTTGGTTTTTTAGTGGGGTGCCTTAAATATGGCAGCGTTTTCTATGTTGCCGGGTGCCGCACATACCACCCGGCCATCGCCTTCCTGGCTGGTGTGACAATGCTGAAACGCATTTTTTCAGAAAAAAAAAAAAGTTTAAGTTACATCGAGTTTATTAATAAGTTTTCTTTATTTCGAATTTATATTTGGTTTAAATTGTTAAACCTTGTTTATAAGTATGGTCGTAAATAATTACGTTCGTATCTGTTATATATTGTCTGTAAAATGTTCTTATATTTTATGTCACAACTTACACCTCAAAGCAATTGTAGTTAAATGAATCTGAAATAAGCTATATGTTTCAATGCTTGGACAAAAGATATGACATTTGACCAATATTGTACTACTATATTTTTATAGACTACAATTCCAGTTCTCTGTATAGACGCAGTAGCAGTTACAATCGTTTTAAATATCTTTCAGAAATTATTATTTTTAAATAATAGAATCCCATTTTCAACCAAAATATATTAATATATAAATTTATTAATATATATTGAGTATCAGAATCATTTTTATTATACCTACATATAAATGAAATAAATGTTAGTATGTATATAGAATCTATAAGAAATAATTCTTTAGCTCGTGTATCGTATAGTTGTGCCTCTGGGAGTTACGTGCTTGAGTTACTGAATCACACATCACCTTCTGCATAATCAACTCTCTTTATTATAGTTTTATTAAATATTTTATACTCCACAAGCTGTTGTGTAAATCCTTCTATTAAGGTTTATTTTATAAAATTCGTGGAACCGTGGAAAAACTATTTTTTGAGGTTTTTATATGTACATAACACGCTGTAGTCATTATTAATACAACAGCAATAATGTAAATATTTGAATGCTGCTCTATTTTATTATATATATGCAATACATACTATATATGCTATACTACTCTAATCACCAATGCTCTTTCTCTTTCTTTATTTCAGAACTTATTTGTCAAACGTGTAACGCCTGCCTGTAGTCCACTTAGACAAAGTCACGGATATTCATTATAACAAAATAAATAATAGGTTAGAATACTAAAATTATAACAACTAAATACCTCACATAAATCATATGTAATTGTTCCTATTATTAAAACATTCAGTCAAGGAATCACAAACGAAAAGACAAAATCATATATTTGTCATTACCGATATCAATTTAGCTATTAATCTATCAAACATCTATACACGACTATATGCTGTAAAATGTAATCAAACATTTGTTTTATTATTCTTGTAAATCTAAACATTGTCACAATTTAACTAACACGATATTGTTGTTTACAGAATGCTATTATATTTGTTTGCTTAACATAACTTAGCTGCTGTTTAACTGCTCTGCTGTTTAGCTTTGAAATATTCGCTAGCGTTTCAAATGGGTTCTTAAAATACATTAATATTTGTGTATTAGATTATTTCGAGATATTTGGCTATTCTGGAGTTATCGACCTCGGATCTACTAAGTGCTTTTAATAAGATAGGTAAAAAAAATGCTCAAGATTTTGTATGTTGCGCCCATTATAACTTTTTAATGTTAAAAACAAACTATACTGCCGTATTTTATACAGTCATTAAATAAATATGGATAAATATTTATGTAAAAGTTATATGGAATTTAATTATGAAAACATGGTCCCATTACATTTATTTTATATATTAACAAGATTGTCCTAATCGGATTAATGTTCATCAAAATAGTAAAAAAAATAAATAAATATATATATACATTTAACAATACATGTATAACAATCGGTGTTCCCTAAACTTTTAAATATTAATGCGTGTTCGTTGTAAAAGTGTCATTTGTTATTTGAGATAACACCGTTGAGAATTTATAGGAATAGTTATATTTGGTAAATTTCTCACTAAATATTGACGTTTGGGAAACAGTGGTCACAATAAAAAATAACAGGCTTAGTTTGTTGTGTAGTTCCTATCAGATCAGGTTACCATTGAAGCTTTAATTTTAAGATGGAGTATTTTTACAGAAAGGCTTATTTTTATTAGTATAATATCAAAATAAACCTTCTTGAAACATACATCAAATTGAAAAGTGATCACTGATTCAAAGAGTAAAAGGTGTATATAAATAAAAATACTAGATTTAAAAATTAAATATTTTTATTTTATTATAAATTTTGTACTTAAAATACACTTTGTGTTCAAATATGCCGAGAGTTTTTATCAGTAATATCCATTTAATGAACAACTTAATAAGATTATTTATTCAATCATATGTACTTTCAAAATAAAATGTAGGTACCTTCATATTATTCATTTTTTATTCGAAATTTACAACCAAAATGTTATTTATATGTGGCTTTTATTTAAAAAAAATAAAAGATAACCTAATAATAAGCATAACTTTGTTCAAACCCGTCGAAAACTTAACGGAATATGAAATAGTTTTACAATGTTTCAATCTTGATAATAAGTCATAACGAGCCCTTTATAAAATATTCACAAACCTACTCATTTCCCTCATTTCCGTAAATACTTGACAGCAACGTTGGTCTCATTTATCTAAGGTTAATCCTTGACGGAATATATAACTACACTTTCCCCAGACTTTACCCTTAACAAAGACAATTTTTTTTTAATGAACAAGGATAAACTTACCAAATTGGCGAATGTATGGAAATGTATGGAAATAAAAGAAAATAGCACCCCAATAAATATATTGGCTAATAAGCCCGATCTATATACTAACGCCATTTAATAAACTATAACATAAGTATTAGTATATAGCATTTTGTTTCAATCGTGATTTAAATTTCTTGAATGATTCTCTGTTCTAGTAGTCGCCCAACGGCCGAAATTCTTTATGAAAGTGTGGACTAAAACCTCTATGCATATTTATTTTTGTTTTTTATTCTATTACGTCAAACGACCATCAAATCTTCAAAACAATAACTAAAGCAATAACTAAACAATAACTGCTTTAGTTACTATTCTGAGCATCAGACAAATATGTACTTGACATTGAACATATCAACATTGACAACGAAATAGTGTGTGTAATTGAAATAAAACTATTTTTACGGATTTAACTCGCGTATATTGAATTAAATTTTAAATTAACATTTTAAATGGGGTTAGATTTAAAATGTAAATTTAAAATTTAATTCAATATACGCGAGTTAAATCCGTAAAAATTGTTTTATTTCAATGTGTAGTACCTACTCGTGAAAACCTTAGAAAACACTAAGTAATATATATATACACACACACATATGATATGATATTCTTTATTGTACAAATACATAAAAAAACATGAACAAAAAGATAAACACAAATAAAAATAAAAAGCAAAAGTACAATAGGCGGTCTTATTGCTAAAGAGCAATCTCTTCCAGGCAACCTTTGGGTACAGGACAAGTAGTGGAATGTGGAATAAGTTTTTAAACAAATAATGAATATACATACATAAATAACATAGTACTAAATAATAATATATATGCACTAAAATATACCATATATATGTTTTTTAATTTATTCTTAAATACTCCTGATATATTTTAGAATGAGGCTAATTCGTAACGATAAAAATATGCTTGAAGGCAAATTTGACGTAGAGATGAACCTGTGGGCGCTTGAATCCATTGGAGTAGTCGCTCTCGGCAAGCGTCTCAACGTTGACAATGAAGTAGTGTGTGTAATTTTTCACATTGTAGTGTGTGTAATGTTTCTATCATTAATTGAATGTATTAAAAGTGCATTATTATTGAAAAATATTAGCGTTCTGCACTTCTCCTACACGTAATCTATAAGTGAGCCAAGTTTCATACTCCTCAGTCCCCACAATTATCGTAAAAGGAGGTCCAAAGTTTTAGCTTCACGTATTTATATAATGATGATGATGATGATGATGATGATGATGATAAAGACGATTGATTATATATAAAAGCTAGATTTATTAAAGTGGGTAGTTACTGCTATTGAAGCGATACGGTAGCTCAGTTAGAATGACGGGTTTCCTACAGGTCACAGGTTCGAATCTTGTCTACATCTATTGATATAAAGTCAATTCTACATAATAATATTAATTCTACATAATAATATGAAAATAAAAATTAATTTTTCATTTTATTTGACATCAGCTGCTTCTATCGTAATTTACATTTAAACACAACTATACGCTTTGTGAGCGCTTTGATATTGATAGTTCATAGTTACAAAAAGCTTCTTGACTAATAAAAATGTTTACTTTTGTTTACACAGAACATTATTCTTTTATCTACCCATGTTTTATTTGTTATTGTAAACGGATCCGTTACTATTTTTGCTATTTTGAGCTTTTACTCTTTATTTTCAATCCTCAAAGGTATTCAATAACAATGTATAAAAAATATTTACTCATATCGAAATTTACCTCATACTGTAGCTATAAGTAATGTGGTGAAAAAAAATATGTTGAAATCGCTAGGACGTGTCCCTTTAAAAATTAATACCTAATTATAAATAGTATTCTCTCTATATTTTTAAATTAATAACACCTATAAAATTCACCAATACTAAACACTAACATAACTAACATTTCACTATAATCATTTCGA
Organism: Napeogenes inachia; assembly: GCA_959347355.1. Lineage (NCBI taxonomy): Eukaryota > Metazoa > Arthropoda > Insecta > Lepidoptera > Nymphalidae > Napeogenes > Napeogenes inachia. The sequence goes on from OY365797.1 coordinate 18,612,261, forward strand.
AATATTAGTGGAAATAGCATTTAACAGTTTTTTTTTTTTTATTACATCATAGAAGATAAAAACCGTTATTTTAAGGCCATCATCGTGAAGTTAGGTGATACATTTTTAATAACTCCGCCTCTATATCATCCTTATATAATTAATAAAATGAAGATAATATCAACTTGTTTATCTATTTAAAATCTATATATTATAAATAAAAAAAACTTTGATTATATTTTCCATTTTAAAACCCTAAAACCTGTTAGTACTTTATTCGAATATATTTAGGACATTTAAAACAAAACACATCCCTTAGGGCTTAGCGAAAGAGATATATGATTTGAGGATAGACTTTGATTTAGGTTTATTCTTGACATACAAATATTAAAGCTACGGCAATAATCCCAATAGATCGTCTGAAGAATTTACATTGAAATCACAGAATATTTTAAGTTTTATCATAAGATTGCTTCTTACAGGTTTTTTCAGCTATATATATTTAGTTAACACATAAATTATTTATATTACAACATTTAAAGCAGATAAAAATTTAGCAAAATATTTTTTTCAGACTAAAATTCAAAGAATGTGTTTCACAATTTCATAATATGTATTCAGTAAATACAAATAAACAGAATATTCATAACAATAATCAAATATTTAAAAAATAAATTATCAAAGACAATTATATCTTAATAGAGGCTAGCAATTAGGAAGACAATATAACGAAGCCATTACGTAAAATTAAGAACGAAATTTACTACGGCCGTGAATAGTATATGAGATGGAATAAAACATGAGTGACTAACGAACTAACGTGCTCGGATACATCTCAGAATAACAGGACATGCTGCTGACGGTACTCTTATCAAATCCTGTTTATTATAATCGTTTAATGTATCTATAACATTAATAATAATAATAATTATTATTATTATTATTATTATTATTTATTAACTTGTTTATGACAAGTAAATAGAGGGAAGTTGAAGTCTCCTAAGTAAATTAATAATTATATTAGTATGTGTTTGTATGTGTGTATTAATGCATGTGTGTGTATGTGTGTCTGTGTGTAAGTGTGAGCATGTGCGATTGCTCTCGTTGCGATATATAAATAATACTATTTCTTTTTCAACAAAAAAATATTATGAATTCAAGTATAGTACACTCTTTATAATTTCTATTTATTAACTATTTAAAATTAATGAAAAATTATGTCAGAAGAACATTTCTTAGTTTTGAATACAATAAAAAATATCTTGTAGTCATTTGATATGCGTTTGGTAGCATGTCTAATCTATGTGTGTGTCAATTACATACATGCGTAATTTACTCTACCGCGAGGCCCACAGGTCACAATTTTATAAGAATTGCGAGCGTATCCACCTGCTCTACATAAATATAGAGAACAGAAGATTCATAGATTTACTTCCTAGACAAATAGATGTTAGTTTTATCAAACATTTTTCTTTTACTGTGAAGAAATCCGTTTGAAACATACTTTATAGGAATCAAGCTTCTAGGAAGTGTGCTCACGGGTGTTGTTGATAACAAGTTTTGAGGTAAAGATAAAAAATTGAAGAATTTACTCTTATGTTACATATCCATTGAATTGAAAGTTTAAGTAGGAATCCCCGAAAATTATCGAACAATAAAAGATAGGGGATAAAACTTAAGATAATATTTGCTATGAATACAAAATTAATCAGCTACTTATTTGTTTATGCATAATATTCTTAACGAGAAATAAAAATAAAATCTTCCAGCAGTTAAGGGAACAGCGTCCAAATAAAGAGTACTTTTACTTTACTGAGGGATATTTTTTATCTAAAAGTGGAATTTCGGTGGTCTAATGAAATATGAGAAACTACTAGTGGCTCAAATTTAAAATATCTTCATTGTAGGATATGGCGACTGGATTTTATTAAAGTACAAAATATCAAACAATGAAGCTTCCATATCTACAGAGATATGGAAGCTTCTTTGTTGGTCTTATTTTCGAAGTCTGAGACATGTAATATTATATTAAGACTGTTGATTATGATTTAATTTTTTAGTTAAGTAAAATAATATTTTATAAAGGTGGGAAGAGCTCATGACGAGTAGAATTATAAAATACTAGTAAATATCCAGACTCCGTCCGTGTAGAATGCAAATATTATACACATTGGAGTTACGAATAAAATACTAAAGAACTTCTATTAAGGGTATAAAACCACCATTTTGCAGTATTTTTTAGGAACGCTCTTAAAATATATTTTTTTGTCATTTTTTAAACATAGTGTGATATAAAGGCCGTAAATAATTACTTTACATTCAAATTCAGTCAGATTTTACAAATTCTGGGATTGTTTATAACATAAAATATATTATATATTATATTTGTATAAATACTAATTATTCTCTTAATAATTGCGTTCGTATTTGTTTATATTGTCTATAATGTTCTGCTATTTCATGTCATAACTTATACCACAAAGCCACAGTGGAATGAATCTGGAATAAGCTATATATTTCAATGGTTGGATAATAGATATGACGTTTGACCAATATTGTACTACTATATTGTTCTAGACTACAACTCCAGTTCTCTGTATAGACGCAGTAGCAGTTACAATCGTTTAAAGATCTTTCAGAAATTATTTTTTTTAACACGCTTTAATTAATTTTATGTGTAAGTTTGCTTGTTTGTTTGCTTGTAAGCGACTTTTTTAAATAATAGAATCCAATTTCCAACCAGAATATATGTTCATTAATATGTATTACTTATTAAGTATTAAACTTATTTTTAAGATATGCATATGAAATTAAATAAAGATAATGTTAGTATCTATATGAGTTTAGGGATGAGGTAAAATTATTTTCCAAATCTTTTAAAAAACAATGTAAAATAGCAAAAAATCAACATATTCAAAATAAAATAGGAAATAGCATTAATAAAATAAAAACAACTTGGAAAATAATAACAAATGAAGCCTTAAGCCTCTCATTAAATAAATTTAAATTATATGTTAAAAATAATTTAATAAAAAAATCCTACTATAGTGTAAAGGATTACATCGACGACGGTATGGCCTGGGAATAAATCTGTATTGTATTGCGAATAGCTAGTAATCTCCGCAATTTGTTTTTTTTTGTAAATTAATTTTGCTTTATCGACCTTCTGCATCACACCGATTCCTTAGAAGTCACTACTTGCGGTAGCATCGGGAGTCGGGTTGCCTCCCTCCCTCAAATATGTGCGAAGGGGGTGATGGCTGGCTCTTGTGTTATGCTCGTGAACGGGTGCTGCTTGCGGTGACTGGTTGTGTGGCAGGCCGAAGATTTATATATTATATATTTTTTCTGTTATTATTATTTAATTTTCGTTGCCTGAAATCATTAGGCTTCTTTTCAGATTGATTGCGAAGGTTCTAGTTGTTCCAAAATTGCACTTAAGCTTGACGTTTGTGAAACAGTGATCACAATAACAAAAAATATATCCGGCTGAGTTTGTTGTGTGGTTCTTCTCAGACCAGGACGCGTTTGGAACCCTCATAGCTTTAACATTAAGATGGAAAGTGCTTTTTCAGAGGGGCTTATTACGATAAATCTAGTATCGTAATAGGCCCTCCTGACATTTCCATGTTGACGTACACAAGTGATCACTGAATATGATTCTAAGTGGAAAAGATATAAATAAATAAATAAAAAATAAATATATGGAATCTATAAGAAATAATTCTTTAGTTCGTGTATCGTATAGTTGTGCCTCTGGGAGTTACGTGCTTAAGTTACTGAATCTCACATCACGGTCTGCATAATCAACTCTCTTTATTATAGTTTTATTAAATATTTTATACTTCACTAGCTGTTAAGTATATCCTCTTATGATAGTTTAAATTAGCGAAATATTTTGTTATATAGATATATAATCAAATAGTTAACGAATAGAAAATACATACTTACGACTGCTCTACGTATGCAGTGCTAGTTGACAAATATTGTTTCTCAGTATTTCTGCACTTATTTGTCAAATCTATAACGACTTCAAGTAGTCCTGGCTGACGAAGTTACGGACGTTAATAATAACGAAAAAATAAATTATAAATTACTTTAGTAGAATAATGATAAATTAACAAAATCTTCAGGTAAATTATCCGTGATTCATCCTATTAGTAAAAATTTCAGTTTTGGAATCACAAACGAGAAAGTAAAACAAATATTTGTCAATACCATCATCAAACCCGGGACCCGTCGTTGCTTTGACGTATATTTAAGCTTTTCCATACCACTATGAGCTATACAATGTAATCAAACCTTTGTTTTAATAAACTAGTATATCTAAATATTGTCACAAGAATTCAAATTAACACAATAATGTTGTTTAAGTTGTGTTTGGTTAGCACAACTTAGCTACTGGTATTACTCTTGTTTGGCTTTAAGAAATATCCGTTGAAATTTTCGCTAGCGTTTCAAATGGGTTCTTAAAATACATTAATATTTGTGTATCAGGTTATTTCGAGATATTTGGCTATTCTGAAGTTATCGACCTCGGATCTACTAAGTGCTTTTAATAAGAAAGGTAAACAAAATGCTCAAGATTTTGTTTATTGCACCCATTATAACTTTTTAATATTCAAAACAAAATATACTGTTATACTATATATCTTTTATCCAGTACTGTAATTAAGTATATGGATAAATATTTATTTAAGAGTCATGTAATATTATGTTATGAAAATATGGTTTTATTGAGTCTTTACTCCAGATATCTTATACATTAATAAGATTTTCCTAATCGTATTAATGTTAAACTAATTAGTTAAAATAACCCTTAACTAATTAAAAAATACGCAATTAATAGGAACTACTATAATATATATTATTATAGATCTCGACGTTTCTGAAATATTTATACTGAAGTAAAATTTTGACACAAAATATATTTATTATCATTATTAACGCATGTATCACAAATCGGTGTTCCCTAAACTTAAATATGCGTGTTTCTTGTAAAAGTTTCATTTGTTATTTGTGATAGCACTTATGTAGTATTTGTTAGTTGAGAATTCATTGCGATGTTTATAGTTTGCTCACTAAATATTGACGTTTGGGAAACAGTGATCACAATAAAAAATAACATAACAGAGTTTTTTTTTGTAGTTCTTATAAAAACTTAAAATATACACTGTATTCAAATAGTAAAAAGAGGTTTTTGTGTATAGCCGCCCCGTTGGTCGAGTGGTTAGCGCAGACGCCTAGCGTGTCACGGCGCAATGGGGCTCGGGTTTGATTCCCGGCGGGGACATGCATTTATGTGATGAGCATAGATGTCTGTGTTTTGGGTTTGGCCGTTTATTAAATATATTCTCAGTATTTATATGTGTATTTCTAAGTATTTGTATCGTTGTCTAACCCCCTTAACACAAGCAAATAATTTGCTTACTTAGGGGTTTATTTTATTTTTATTTTATTTTATTTTATTTTATTGGGACAACAAACAGCATCAATTTACAAAAATATAACAACAAAAACAAAATATTACGGACATGCCAGTAAAGTATCCACTTAAGAAATAACACAATGGAAGTAAAAATTAAAGCTTCTAAAGCTACTCTTGTCGAAAAAAACAAAACAAAAATAAAAAAGTGGTTAAAAATAAAAAATAAAATCTTAAAACTAAAACTAATCTACAAACTCTTGAGCAATGATACAAATTTGTCTAAATTATTATTAAACAAGTCGATATGGTGATATTTTCTATTATAGTTATCACTGGATCTAAATATATAATTGTTTTTTAGATAATTAGTTCTACACACGGGAATGTAAAATATAGACGGTTAGATCAATGTGTGTAATTTGTCCTGATATTATTATTATTATTATAAGACATTTAAACTAGTAAACTCTTGTATATAAATGTGATTGTCTTAGAAATGGCTGTGACGATTTTTATGAAATTTACATAATGAGAGTTTTTTGGCCCGAATTGATTTATCATAGTATTAACTTAAAAGTAATAATATATCTACTTACAACATTATAAATATCCCTCTATTAATGTATATTACCTATCAATATGTAGAACTTTATAAAATTATTTATTCAATCATATATACTTTGAAAATAAAATGTACCGCCACTTTATTCCAGTAAGTGATGTGGTAAAATGGGATCGATTTTATTTAGAAAATATGACGTGAATAATTAAAACTCACCACCAGAGTATTTATACGTAGCGTAGGATTTATACGTAGCTTTTAATTCCAAAAAAATACGAATTAACCTAATTATAAACATAAGTTTGTTCAAACCCGTCGAAAACTTATGGAATATGAAATAGTTTTTACAATGTTTCAATCTTGATAATTAGTCATAACGAGCCCTTTATAAAATATTCACAAAGAAACTCATTTCCCTCATTTCCGAAAATACTTGACAGCAACGTCTTAATCTAGTTCATCACGTTAATCACGTTAATCTGCAGTTAATCTTTGACGGAGTGTATAACTACACTTTGCCAAGGTTTTATTCTCAACCAAGACAATAATTATTTAATGAACAAGGATAAACTTACCAAATTGGCGAAAATGTATCGGAAGAAAATCGCTCCCCAAAATAATAGCCCGATCTATATAACAACGCAACTTAGGAAACTAGAACAAAGTTATATTTGTAGCATTTTGTTTTGATTTCAATTTCATACATTTTATATTATTATTAAGATTTTCTGGGCTGAGATGCCGTGGTCTAACGGATCTTGTAGGTCCTGACGTTTCGACGGACACTGTGGCCGTCATCTTTGAGCAACACGACACCAGCCAAGACACTACTATAAACCTCTGAAGATGACGGCCACAGTGTCCGTCGAAACGTCAGGACCTACAAGAACCGTTAGACCACGGCATCTCAGCCCGGAAAATTTTAATAATATTAACCGCGGCCGTGAAATCCTCAGAATTTATTCAAACATTTTCTCTGTATAAAGACGATTGATTATATATAAAAGCTAGATTTATTGAAGCGGGCTAGCGATGCCGTATCTGGTTAGAAAAACGATGGGTTTCCCAGAGGTCACGGGTTACTGTCCATATCGATTAAAGTAACATCTATTCTACATAATAATAAGTCTCTGTCATATATCATTTATATATCATGGTCATGTATTATAGTTACACTATGCAATTGTAACGCATATCCATTATTTTAATATTCTTTCAGCAATAACTTAAAACCTCCTCATTGGATCTACCTTAATATCGATTTTACGAATTTCATTAGGATCTGTAGTTCTTAAGTAATACGTAGACACCCAAAAAGATGAGTAACATTTAAAAATTAGTTTCAGATATTTATTCCAATGTTTTTATTATTATTTTTTTTAATTAGTTAAGTGATTTAAAGTAGTATATCGCCTCTTTGTGTTATATTTACTGAATTCTCGGGTTGACTGGTAGATAATGATCTTAGCAGTAAGTCCGCCTTTTGTACCTTTATTGAACTCAATAAAGATTTAATAAATATTAAAAAAAATGTATTTTAGTGATCTATCACTAATCCTACTTTTAATATCTTTAGTATAGGTAGGTACTGATTTCAAGTTATCATCTTACGATAGATAAAATTGATCACGTAGTTGAAAATGCAATTTTGCTTATAACCAATTTTTATATAAATATTATACTTACTATAGTAGTACGAAAATATAAATTAAATTTACCTTTATATTTCACACCAGCTAGTTTTATCTTAATTTACAATTAAATAAAAACACAACTATAAGCTTTGTGAGCGCTTTAATATTGATAGTTTATAGTTACAAAAAGCATCTTGAGTAATAAAATATGTTTACCTTTGCTTAAACTAAACATTTATTCGTCTTGAAAGTATTTTGGTATCAATATGCAAAAATCCTTATGGATCTTATAAAGTTTATCCAGGACTTATTTATCTATTTATTATCCAAAAAATCTTAATTATACTTACTACCAAAAACCTCAAAACCAATAAATACTTTATCTGTATACATTTAGGACATTTAAAATAAAGCACATCCCTTAGGGCTTAGCAAAAAAGATATAGGATTTGAGATAAAGTTTGATTTAGGTTTGTTTTTGACTTACAAATATACAATGAGCTACAAGTATAATCCCAATAGATCGTCTGTAGAATTTACATTGAAATCACGAAACATTTCAGTTTTTATCATAAGACGGCTACTTACAGGTTTTTTTCAGTCGCGCTTTTAAAATTAGGTTAATATATATATGTATTTAATTCTGAAATGAATAATTTATATTACAATATTTATGACATATAAAAGTTATGAAGAATAAATTTCAGGTGAAATTTCAAAGAATGTGTTTCATAATTTCGTAATATTAATAAAATACAAATAAACAGAATATTCATAACAATAATCCAATATTTATCTACAAACAAAAAGATAAATTATTAAAGACATTTATCTCTTAATAAAGGCTAGCAATTAACAAGGCAATATAACGAAGCCATTACGTGAAATTAAGAACGAAATTGACTACGGCCGTGAATAGTATATGAGATGGAATAAAACATGAGTGACTAACGAACTAACGTGCTCGGAACCATCTCGGAATAACGGAACACGCTGCGCGTGGTTCTCAACTCCAATGATATTTATTATAATCTTTTAATTTATATATAGTTATAATAATTTACTAACTTTCCATAACAAGTATTGTGAACACAGCAAGGTCTTTTAAGTAAATTAATAATTATGTTTTTATGTATGTGTTTGTGTGTGTATGTATTTTTCCTCTCATTATAATATCAAAAATAACACTATTTATTGTTCGATAATAATAAGTTATTCATATTAGTATAGTACAAATAGACTGTCAGTCTATCTACAGTTTCCATTTATTCACTATTTTAAATATATTATTATGTAAGACTTAATGTATATAAAAAAAAAATATTATATGGTCATGTAATATACGTTTGGTGGACATGTCTAATCTATGTGTGTGTCAATTACATACATGCGTAATTTACTTTACAGCGTGGCCCATAAGTCACGATTTTATAAGAATTGCAAGCGTATCCATCTGCTCTACATAAATATAGAGAACAGAAAAGATATATGGATTTACTTCCTAGACATATAGATGTAAGTTTTATCAGACATTTTTCTTTTACTGTGAAGAAATCCGTTTGAAACAAACTTTATAGGAATCAAGGTTCCAGGAAGTGTGCTCGCGGGTGTTGATAACAAGTTCTAAGATAAAATTCCTTTATAAAGCTGAAAAATGAAAGATTTACTCTTATGTTATATATCTATTGAGTTGTAAATTTAAGTAGAGTTCCCTGAAAATTTTCGAACAATATAGGCCTGGGATAAAACTTAACATTACAGTTGATATTGATTCAAAATTAATCTCGTATTTTTTTTGTGTGAAAATGTTAAAAAGAAATAAAAACTCTAATTACTCAAGGGAACGGCGTTAAATAAATGAAAATAGTACTTTTAATTAAATGAGAGTTAATATCTATCGTAATTTTTTTTTTTAACTTATACTGGAATATCAGTTCACTAATGAAATCTAAGAAACTATAAGTGACTGAATTAATTTAAAGTAGTTTTATTATATAATATAATGACGAGATTTTATTAAATTCCTCTCATATAAATGAGATATAATTATTGGAGAGAGATGAAAGCTTGTTTGTCGGTCTTATTTTCGAAGTGTGGGAGATGAAATATTATATTTAGACTTTTGATTAGAATTTAATTACAACTAAAATAACTGTGGGTTAAGGAAAATAATATTTTATAAGAGTGGGAAGAGCTGATGACTGCTAGTATAATATATACTAGCAAATATACAAGACTTTGTCCGTATAGACTATAGGTATGTTACACAATGGAATTACATCAAAAATACTAAAGGAACCCTTTATAAGAAACACCATTTTGAAGTATTTTTATAAAACGGTCTCATAGTATTTTACTTTTTTTAATCCTTTTTAATCTTAGTGATCACAATAAAGTCACATTTATATTAATCAAGCGCGTAAACATTCTGTATATATTCAAATTCAAACTGATTTAACAATTCCTGGAATTAATTCCAACATGAAATAAACTAGCTTTATTTTATTTGTATAGACATTAATTACACTCTAAATAATTACGTTCGTATTTGTTATATATTATCTGTAATGTTCTGCTATTTCATGTCACAACTTACACTACAGAGCCACAGTTGAATGAATCTGAATTAAGCTATATATTTCTATACTTGGACAATAGATTTGACATTTGACCAATATTATACTACTATATGTTAATAGACTACAATGCCAATTCTCTATATATATACGCTGTTGTCGTTAAAATAGATTTAAAAAGATTTCAATAATTATTATTATTTCAATAATACAATCCAATTTCCAACCAAAATATATGAATATATATATTCATTAATATATTACTTATTAAGTATTAAATTTAAGATACCTGTGTATCAAATTAAATAAATATAATGTTAGTATCTATATAGAATTCGTAAGAAATAATTCTTTAGTTCGTGTATCGTATAGTTGTGCCTCTGGGAGTTACGTGCTTGAGTTACTGAATCACACATCACCATCTGCATAATCAACTCTCTTTATTATAGTTTTATTAAATATTTTATACCGCAATAGCTGTTGAGTAAATCCTCCTGTTATAGTTTAAATTTGTAGTAAATAATAAAAAAATTAAAAAACAATTAAAAACTATTTATTAGAAGTGTTTACATGTACATAACATGGAGTATTAGTGACAAAATAGTAATAGTGTATAAATTTGAGCTCCATACTATTTTAGATAAATGAAGACAAAATACGACTGCTCTACGTAGCGGTGCTGATTGACTTAGACTTGAAGCGGAGTGGTGGGTTACCAAAAAATCCACATATGCTAACTGTTAATACTGCAATATAAACACTACTTATAATTAAGAGAGATAGTAAAACTAGACGCAATAATAGTGAAAGAAGCTGAATATTTGAACTACCAACACAGGTATATGATAATATAAAGGCAAAGACCATGGAATTCATCAGAAAAATGGAGTATTTTTTCTTGATAGAAGGAGAATTTTTGTTTACTTTATTTATCGATGGTTGGATCTGGCTACAACTCCAAAAAAAAACTATTGGAAAGTGTTTATATTGTTGAAAATATTTAAAGGTTTAAAACTTGATGTCTAGAATGTCTGAAAGTAAGAATATACAGATGAGAATTAACTTTCAGAACAAAAACAAATCTTAGTATCTCTAGTAAAACAAATTACAAACACCTATATATTAAAGCATAAATATTATATTATAATACAAAATTTTATAAAAATAAATTCTAAGTATTAAATAATAATTCTAAGTACAATAAAATTTTAACAATTCTTATATTGCTTTATCATGAAAAGAATAACAGATTCTTTTATATATTTTTCAGCAATTTACAAATGGTATCTAGATAATTCTAATAAAAAAACTTATATCAAATTATTTTTATTTGATATACATTATTAATACAAGGTTTACAAATACATATATAAAGTCTATACGATAAATAAAATGTCATATAAAGTCTATACGATATGCTAAAGTTTTATCTATACTAAAATCATGTTCAGCAAATATTTCTATGGAAAGGAATGCTTCTGTATAAACGTGCTCTGTTGTCTTAGCTACGTGCTTCAGATGCCGTCTGTGGACTTAGATCCACAATAATCCGCTTAAACGGCTTCTATTACACCTTACGATCGCTTTTAACGCAAAATAACTGACTTTATTAATTGCAAAAGATATCGTTATTGCAAATGCGATAGATTAATTGAATAATAAATTATTTCATTTTATTTATTTTGGAATAAATATAAATTTTTACCCTTAGGTAAAAGTATAGTATAGTTAAGTATTCTGTAAAAAATCAAGTTCTCTCTCATGCTTTCACAATCTCTAAATATAATTTCACTTTCATAAACAAATACAAGTACAATGTATGTATGTACGCGTTGACACATACATACATCAATAATTCGTATACTACTGAGATACCAAAGCATCCAAAGTCATGATCTCATAGGATATAGTACAATAAAATCAATATAGGTTAAGAGAAAATACCTACGAATTTCAGTGATTCAAATGGTAAAGTTTTTACGTATTCAAATACGAATGTTCGAGGTCTTTTGCTCAAAATATAGCATAAATAACACTATTGTTATTTCTGGACAAAGAACATTTTTCACTGAAACTTTTCGACTATTTAGAGTTTTAAAAACTTTTTGTCTCTTTTGACAAAATAAAATAATGATAATGGATTCGATTAATGGTTCTAGTTCGTCAATTGATTATAAAACTAAACTACTTTTTAATTGATTTATTTCAATAAAACATTCCGAAAAACCGAATAACTATATTTTAAAACATCTATAAAATTGTTATAATATTTAAATGTATGAAAAATATTGATGACAAAATCATATCGCGGGTAGAATCAAACCTACGATCCCTGGGTTGGGTCATTTATTTTAAAATCCTCTGTCGATACTCTTAATACTGTGTAAATACAATCAATATTATTACCAAAAATGCAGATTTCTAAACATTGATAATAATCAGAGAAAACTTATTAATGTGACTCAGTAAATAAAAGCTTATTTTGTGTAAAGACGGTACTATTTCATCCACGAAATATAATTCCTTGTTATTCATCATATAAATTACGTCGCGACAGACTAACGGATCTCGTTAGAACATTTGACAGTTATTAAGTTTTTCGTGGTCCCAACTTAGTCACCAAGTGACTTATTTTCTTTCTTTATAAAATAAACTAATCTATATACATTATTATTTTATTTTCCTTATCTTAATATTGCGAATAAAAATGTTATTTATAAATTTTATATAAAATATTTTCGAATTTAAAAATAGCCGATTATTATTTTTAATAAATAGACTATAATTGTAAACAATGTAGAAAAGAGAGTTCTATTTAATTTAACATTTGAACAATAAACTAAATAGCTCAGTAAATGACTAAAAGCTGGAAAATAATACTCTTTGTTCAGTGATCTTTCAGATTGAAAATGAATTAAAATAGTTTTATCTATTTGGGAGCTGCGGTACAACAAACAGACACACAATTTAAATTTGTAATGCCCTTTTTTGCGTCAGCGATTAAGAATAGTTTAGTCGTTTACTTTGTAATACGGTGGAACTGAATTTTCTAAAGAAAAACCAGCAATTCGTCAGGATTTTACGGAGCACATGACAGCGGGTTTTAGAGGTAGCGTGTGTCAGGCTTAGAGGATATAAATTTGAAATGGGCTATCGGCATTCAAGTTTTTCAATATCCATTTCACAAAGAAATATATATTTTATTTCTAAGATATCTCAAATTTGAAGACAAATCTATTAAAATTGATGAAAAGACGTGAGTTATGATATAAAAAACCAAAGAAATACAGAAAAATAGTTACACGTAAAAATTTGTAAAGATATATTTATATGAACCTCGAATGGGTACGAAACTACTCAGGAAAATTCCGAATAAACGTGAACATACCTGGGCCATACATATTTAGTAATCTATTTAATACTAGCTGTTGCTGGCGGCTCCGCCCGCGAGTAGGTCGCTTTTCGCGTAATCTGTGGAAACTACTATTATCCAGACCTATAATAGACTTATAGCTAATAGTATCCTTTTCATTTCAGCAATTTTATACATATAGGCATTACATTGCTACGATATCACACTGAAAATAATAACATACATACACAGCCAGCCAGGACATTATTCAGATATACGTAATAAAGCATATGAATACGAAATCATTTTTACCAAATATTATTTCTTTGAGTAATGTTCAATTAAAGAATATCTTTGTGTAATTTTAAACTGCTATACCATATGCGAAAACATAATCATAGCGAGTTCTAAAAAAGTCAGCGCCATCTATTGAGATTTTATGTAACTAAATTTAAAATGGGCATATGCTCATATTCAATTTGTTATTTTATTGTATGTAGAAATTCTAGTTTATCTAAATTAAATACGTTTATGTACACCCATTCAATTCTGTTTAAAAGTTTTGAAACAGTGCTTGAAGTAAATTTTCAATTGACCATAACTTCTTTTTCCCTTAACCGATTTTGACGAAACGAAGTTTTGACAACGTCCAGATTATATATAATCCACCTGTGAATTCAAATCCGTTGAGTAGTTTTGACGTTATAATATACCAGGCAGACAGACAGAAAAACAAAAATTGTTCTTTTGGTTTCTGTCTTTAATCGACCCCTATCATAAAAATATTTTATGTAAAGACACTCGATCTTTACTGTTTTTATTATATATTTTTGCTGTTATTTATCTGGGATATTATTTTATATTAAACTTAATAACATGGATGGTTTTTGAAAGCACGCAAGTGACATTAGATCGCTAAAATATTTCTAGCTTTAGAACCCAAACAGCATGTTCCGAAAATCATAGAACGTAGACCTCATACGTTATACAGTATGTTTTGTTACCTTCACTTATTCAGGTAGGTTTCCACCAAAACCCATCCAATGAACCCAACCTTATTGAATGGATTTTGGAACCTTTTGAAACTACCCAGTTAAGGTTGAATAATATCGTATAGCTTTAGATAGTGAAAATCTTTATCATACTATCAAATAAATAAAAATAGTAATGGAATGTGAAAAAATATCGAAGTTAAATACTCTAACATGTTGCAGAGCTATAGAAATGATGAAAGTTAATAAATTGGTGCAGGCTTATTATGTGTAGCTTTTATAACGGCTTATTTATATGTATATGTTTTCTTTTTGCTTGTTAAAGTCTACACCTTTAAGAACGGATCCTGTATAAAAATGTACAAATTATATACAGTCGTTTTCTATATATTTTTATTATTTTTGTATTGTTACATAATTTATTTATCTACACATTATAAAAAAAGACATTTTAATATAATCTTGCTGTTACAAAATTAATTAATTGAAGTTAATATTTTATAATTTTCATATGCTATGAAGACATGCTAATTGTTACAGTTCTAGATCTTTAATTAAAATAGGCATACATGACACTGTGATAACATTATCCAGACTTTGAACATTCAAAGTCTTAATTCCATGAAATAGAACACACAAGAAAAGTGATTCCTACAAAATACCTATTTTCTATATTTTCTACACGGCATGCTTCAACATAGAGCCTTAAAGTTGACCGTTTCAATTTATTATTCATATGCAAGGTTTATGAGTTATTTACGAAACAAACTGTTAGTTTTAGTTACAGTAATAACCACGTTATTATTAAACCGCCTCTTCCGGTGTAACCTAATTAAAACTGAAAATTATTTCGTCACTTCATTTTGGCTTATATAATTTTCCGTTCAAGACAGTCATCTAAGATTGTCTTATTAAAACATTTTTTTTTATTCATCTATTATTTATTTACCTATACTCAATTTAATTATTTTCAACATGTTCTCTTGACTTGTCGGTTTTTTTTCTAACCATGCAAATCAAGTTTTTTAGCCATAAAATAAAAAATAAAGTCCATATATATATATTTTAATTCAAAACATTACAAAATTTATAATAATTACAACTTGTTTTAAACTTGTTTTAATATAAAACTTACCTAACATATATTTACATAAAAATATTAACAAAACATTGATTATAATAAGCAGACTGCAGTAAGTTAAGACTAATAGAATCAAACCCCCGCGAGACACAAAGGATTCATTCGAAAATTAATTTTAAATGAGAATTGTTAACTACTTCACAAGCTTAAGTGACTCGTGTGACGTGACATACCCTCTTATTGTATTATAAATTAATTCAATTATTAATTCCCTACATTAATGGGATTAATCCGTAATATTTAAATACTTAAGTAAATAAGGGATGCTTATAGATGTCATACGAAACAATCAAATTAATTACTTATGACGTAGAAACTTATATAATTTTATATCCATATTATTCATGGAAACCAGCCTAAAATGTGTTCTTCGAAAAAAAAAGAAAGCAAATATCTATCTGTCTCTCTTTCTTGTTTGTGGGATTAGACAAGAATAGGTATCGGTCTCTTATCATGCCTCTTTAATATTTTTCGGACACTGACACTCATAGGTATATATCTCATATTCTATGTAAATAATTCTAAGATTATATCACTTATATTTTTTTGAGGATTCCCATGTAAAGTAAGAGATTTAATCAAGTAAATTATCCTATACTTAAAATGTTATAAAAATGTACATATTTCAACAAAATCATATTCATTGATATTTCCTGACGAGCTAACAAAGAAACATATAAAAAGCTATTGTTTTGACTTCTGTGTCATAATACACTGAACAATGAAACTATTATATAAAAAATAATGTACAAATTGAAACGATAATATTTTATATATTTTTTATTTATTATTTATTTTTATATTTATTATTTATTTAATTATTAATTACCGACATTAATGGAATTATTCCATAATATTTACATACTTGTACAGAATAGGTACTTAAAGATAACAGATCAAATTAATTACTAATGACAATGTAAAAACTTAAATTATATTATAGTAAACAGATTTAGTTTAATTTTAGTTTTCCTGTGTGTTTTTCTATTCTAGAGTAAAATTTTACGAGTAAATATTAGATCTTGGGTATAGATTTCAAACCGGTCAAATTAACTACTCATTTATAAATAGTAATTACTTAAAAAAGTTAAAATAAACCAATTGGCTGGCTTTCTTAAAACGGATAAATAGAACTAGTTTTAATTAGACTCCTTGCAGAGAAGCTTACAAGTTAAATAATAGATTAACTTGACTTTTACTATCTTACTAGAAAGAAATTAGTTCTAGTTAAGTCATTTAATATATTAACATTCAATATATTGTTATATCTGTGGGATTTCAATATAAAATTCAGGTGGAATTAGGGCTGTCACCATTTTTAAAAGGAATGTATTATTTTTATGAAACAATTTTTAGGAAAACTGAAAAACAAAGAATACAAATTTGAGTTTATTAAAACTTTTGCAACTTTTACCAAAGTTTTGTTTTTATATATAGTTGGTTGCTCCATTCCAATATGCTGTACTGGAGGGCCATTCCTGGCACTGTCAATGCACAAAAAAAGCGGGATAGTGTCAGTAATAATTACCGATGAAAATATAGTATTTCTCATATACTGTTTTACTATATAATGTAATTTTCTAAAATATATGGTACTATATGATATTGAAGACCCGTTAGTGTAGTGGTTAGAAAATTTGACTGCTGTACCAAAGGTTGTTGGTTCGATTTCCGGGACAATTCTTTCCGTGATCCACAGACTTTTGTTTCGAGCCTGGGTTTTCTAACGAAAACTGGGTTCACTAACCCGTGACACAGCTATATTATAATCACAAATTCAAATGTTGAATTTTGAAGAAAAAAAATAAAAAATGTATAATAATAACATAAAAATATATAGAGTGGCAACCCTACGTAGTACGCACCCTTTATTACAGGATGGAGACATTTAACCATTTTCAGGTGGAATTCTATCGTGACTACATGCAGTGTGTACGGGCTGTTATTGATTTTCGAACCCTTAGTTTTATCAACAAAAACCTGCATTCATTTTTAACTATGGTAACAAATTGGAGGTTTTCCAATATGTCGATGAAATAGGAATATTCACACATTTTTAAATACTCTATCTATATTTAGGATTTAAAATAATTTGTTATCCAAAACCCTGATACATAATTTCATCACGACTTTATGTTGTACTAAAATATTTATTATTTAATACTTTGCAACCTATTCATAAAGTTCGTATCCTGAGAGACGATAAAGGTTGAAAATGTTGTTATACGAAATTATGTCCTAACGCTTCTGAGTCTGATAATCTTTTTTCTTTATAGCATCCATAAATATTATGTGGAAAGCGATCATTAAAATGACTATTGGTAAAACGTTACATTCTATATATTTTCAATATACATAGAGAAAAACTTGAGTTCTTGTTAGTGTTAAATGTGGAATAATATTTTTAAATACACTTTCTACAGGCGGTTATTTATTTTACAATTATATGTCTATATATGTGTAAATAAATGTCGAAATATGTATTTTGATATTATCCTATGTCGCTAAAAATAGAGTTCTGGAAGTAAATTAAACCTTTAAAGTTATTTGGGTTGGTTTAATATGTATTTAAACCCAAAATGAGATATTAAATGTAGATTTATTCGAGAAGGATATAAACGTATATTCATAAAAATCTTATTCCAGAATTATTGTAAGACAAAGTTAAAAAGCATTACTGAATTTACACACCTCCAGAACTTTGCGAGCTTTTAGGTTATAATTAAAAATTTACTTCATGGTATATCCAAGTAGTTTTCTTTTTATGTAAATTTTTCTTTTATATAATATTTAAGTGATTTTTAAGTATTTACTTAATATCATAATTATCACAACACAAAAAAAAATGATTTAAATTTTAATATTAAAAACAAGAAAAAACACAAGCAAAGAATTTAACACACCCTAAGAATTTGTTTATAGAAGTGATATTTAATATCCGCAGCACAAAAAAGTCAAACGGTAAAATATTTATGCAAATAAGATTTCAAAAGCCTTGCATTTTCTTGAACTCGATATA
Organism: Napeogenes inachia; assembly: GCA_959347355.1. Classification (NCBI taxonomy): domain Eukaryota; kingdom Metazoa; phylum Arthropoda; class Insecta; order Lepidoptera; family Nymphalidae; genus Napeogenes; species Napeogenes inachia. Next base: position 18,630,944 of record OY365797.1, read on the forward strand.
GTGGCACGTATCCCCAACCTCCCCTTTTAGAATTTTTCTGCCACAAAGTATTAGTCCGTGGCTTTCACTGCAGCTATTTGCCGCAATGAAATGATGTTGAAATATTTAAACGCAATTCAAAAGGACACTTAAAATATTATAAATAAATATTTTATATACAGCTTTTTTGTCGTTAGCTAGTTTTAGAATAATTTTAGAATAATTTATAAAATACGAGCCTTATAACAAACACTAAGTTAAATTACTAAAAAGAATTGCTTTAAAAAGTGTTTATACCTCTATATAAATAATTTAAATTAGTTTATTAATTTATTCATTCATTTATCCCTTAATTCATTCATTTATTTATTTATTTACTTATTTATCCTTTAATGTATTAATTTACAAAAGGAGCCTTATGGCATTCTCTCCCACTTAACCTCTGTGTATGATGAAGAATTGTATTTGACGTTTTTAAAAACAATAATAATAATATAAAATAAAACGGAAAACGTACGCTTTAACATTAATAAATACTATACAAGTACACATTATATGTACATACTACACATACATATATATATTTTTAACGACTAACGCAAACTCTCAGCCGCTGGAGTGAGAAACTTAAACTTGTAGGATTATAACGCAAGTAAAAAATTACAATAAATACAGGAAATTCCAACCTTACTATAGTTAAACATGGAAAATCTTTGAAAAAATTCGTAACATGACAAGATATTCCTTTTCGTCTCGACGTTCCTATTGGCTACTTACATATAAAACACCTTTAAAGGTACCTTCGGCATTTAGTCTAGTATATACAAATAGTTCAAGCGTTCAAAAGCTCGTGTAGTTTTATTTTGTATAAAGGAAACCGAAAAGAGCTGTGTAGATGGAGTGAAAAGTAACCATGTTTTTTCAATACTGCTACTAGAATCAGAAGAGAGTATGTGACGGCGTTCGAAAATTTGACAGATGGGCAATTTTTAATTAATATAAATTAAAAACTTTATTTTTAATTTAAAACGAAGATTTTATTAAATAGTTTTAATTAAAAATTATGTATTATATTTTAAATATTTTCATAATAAATACTACAACAAAATATCTCTAAGCTTTCAAAAGTACATTTTCAAACAATTTACTAACCTAGAGGGAGTATTAAATTTCTTATTAATATATTGGTGATGTTATTGTTATCAGGTTTCAAATTTAAGCGATGTTCAATATCCTTTACCTCCTAAATGGTATCGTCGCAGTGAATATAATATAAGAATATCATATTATAAAGATTTAAATCTGATTATAAAATATCCCCCTAAAAGGGTAACCACCAAGGTAAGGTAAGGGTTAAACCCCACCCCTCTCCTAGGTTTGAGGGATTATAACATTTAATTTATTTATATTGTAGTTTTCGTAACTTTATTTTCCTCCTCCAAGTTGCTTGCAATATTACCACTACGCGAGTCATCAACATCATTCACCAGCCCTCACCCAGCTCTAGCTGTCTAACTATTTAGATAGCTAGATTATCCGTCACTCCACATATCCGTCTTCCATTCACTTCTATCATCTATCAGCTCTGTCTCTACCATTCTTCCTCTTATCATCATTCATTCATTCAAACCGACTAGCCCACTCTATTCGCAACTCAAAGATAACATTTAAGCTTAGAAATAGTCTACTGTAGCATAATTATTAAAAAGGCTTCCTAATAATGTATAACATGTATTAATATAATGAATGTATTTAAGCCATTAGTTGAATGAAAATAGTAAACGCCATTACATTTCATTAGATACTAAATTGCTAGCTTTGATTCGGTACCCTTTGCGACGCCAGCCGTAAATTGATTAGATCTACACGTTTTGATTCAAATTCGCTCGTTAGTTAGCAACGTTAGAATAAGCTCGACATACATATAATCCTGAAAGCTAGTAGAGGAAGACAAACAAGTCGTTTACTCGCTTGTATCGGCCGTGTTTGCCGACTCATTAGGCGGGTGCTCGATAAGGAAAGGCTCTTTGGAGTTCAATGGAAAAAAATGGGGATTTCAAAACATCGTATTTTAACATTTATATATTTTAATAAGTTGTATAATGAAATATATATTGTTATTACAAATGGTAATATTCCTAGAATTCTTAACTTGAGGAATATTTTTGTTAACTCTTATATAATTATTAATACAACAAGAAATATTGTTCAAATATAATTGGATATTCAATAGTGAAAAATAAGTACAAAAATAAGATACGTTTATCTTATTTATAAATAAGTAATTGGCAACATTCAACATAACATGGACAAGAGTTACATTATTCATGAGTATCAAATATTCTGACTGTGCATTCCGCAGTGCTCTGACACTTTTATAAAACTTTCTCACTATTTTACAAAATAAACCTTTGTGAATTCATCAAAGTTTTCATATTTAAAATGACTTTAGTTTCAGCACAAAATAGAAAACATTATACAGGTTACAAATATAATGGTATGAGATTCGTGAAGCTTGTTTTAATTTCAAAATACACATTTATAAAAATTTAAGTTATTTTAATATTTTCAACCAAAGAAACAGCTGTTTCCGATGTAACAAAGCCATTTTCCGCACCTTGTAACATCTGTAGGAAGTGAAATGTTAACATTAATAATGTTGCCTAAAAGAGAAACAACCAGATTTAATCAAATAATAATAAATCTGAAAATATGTGAAATAATTTAAATGACACATTAAATATATAATTATTTATATAGTGTCTTTAAAAAAAAGGTAAATTACAAGTCAATTTCTAATAAATTCTGAAGCTTTTAATATATTTCGTGTGTCTATCCGTTAATAAGAGATAATTTTATTTATTTATTTAGAAATTTAACAGAGGCAAGCTAGTGCCAAAAGCATTGTGTTCAGGCAAACACTTGAACCAGTGAACACATAAAGGTGCAAAAAAAGAAAACAAAATAAAAACAGTGAGAATAAATAAAATAATTATAACATATTGACTAAGGCTCTAATTGACTGTTACTCTTCCTTAATCCTCCTAATTTCTACTTACCTGTCAGGTGTAATCAAATAAGGATCTCTTAATTACTCCTGGATTTATATCCCGAGTCCGACCGACCGGCCCTATCTCAAAATTCGAGATCTCAATGCAATCTAAATTACTGAATCCATAATCAAACAGTTCTTAACGTAATAGAGTTTTATATTCGCACTTTATTTTTTAATTTTAATTTAATATATTTCGTGTTTTTTAAGGTAGATAAAATGTTGTTCATTTTTTGATAAGTTTAAGTAACTACTTGCGTCAATTTATAAAAAGCTTTTACTCTTATACCCACCGGGCACTTCTAAGTTTTCTAACTCCCTTGCCTAATTAGTTTCTAATTTTATTACTAATTGTAAAAGTCGACAAGCATTCTTGTAAAAAACTATTACCTATAAGCTAGCTATAAGGAAATATTAAAGGTACTTAAAGAAATATTTTTATGTAACGTTTGTCTATGGTATTCGAGAGACACAAACAGCGTTTTTATGAAATAGATAAAAGTTGTTATTATAACAGAAAATTCCCGGATAACAGAAAGGACCCGTTTATTATTTTTCGTATATAAAAGTAATAGTAACATACAGAAAATACAAATTAAATTAAAAGTTAAATAGTATAACTTTAAATTTATAATCTATTTCTGGACAGTAAAATAATCATAAATTGTAACAAAATCCAAATCATATTAAAAATAATTCTAAGTTAAAAACATGAAAAATTTCAAGCTCCAAAACTATATTGATAACAAAAAGACGAATATATTCCGTCAACAAAACTAAAGTCATTCGTTCAGGAATGGAATGAAGATTTATTGTAGCAATGTATTAGATTTCCGGTATAACGGTGAGGTGCTGAAAATGACAACTGTCATCAAATTATTGTGTTAAGGGTGCTCTACTTGTGGAAAACCTCCTTGAAACGCTATTGTTATGCGTCAGGTAAGGCTTTTATATTTTTTTTGCTAGTTCACTATAATTAACACAGTGAAATAACCTTTGTGTTCTATTAATTAAAATATAAATTATAAAGCGGTTTTGGTGTAGCAGGTTAATGAGAAATAATTACCTGTTATTTCAAGCATACCGTGGAAATAAAACTCAACAATAGCTGCTAGTAATGGTGTCAGGGCTTCTTTCAGTGAAGGTTTCGCTGAAATATAATTGGAATTCCGTATATACTTAGTTTTTGTTAAAGTTTTATAAATTTTTTTAAATTAAAATGTTACGAAAATTTAATTAAACAAAACGTAAATTTTAACATATATTTTTAAAATCGTAAAATTAAAAAAAAGAACATTGTAATGCTAGAATATATCCCGATATACAATTTTAAAGTACCTTGTTGTCTGGTAAACAATAATAAATTCTAGCACTTATTAGCTCAAAGCATATACTAACATAATAAGTAAGATTAGTAGAGTCTGAATTATGAATTTTTAAATTGCCCCTACGAATAGAACCCATTGGATTATGCGGATACTATTATAGGCCCCGACTTCACACACATACGGAACATTAGTTCAAAACTGATTGTACTAACCGACACCGAAAAAGAATCCGTATAATTCAAATTTGCAATATTTTTGTACAATTCAAAAAGCATCTAACACATGTGGATTATCCTCGCGAATAAAACTATCAAATACTAAAATATTTCAAATCGAAATTCCAGAGATTAGTTTATTCAAGTAACAAACTAACTCTTCAATGTTAGTAGAGATCGGCCCAATTTTTTCAGGAAGATTACAATAAGCCATTTTAGTGGCATGTTTTCATAGCGATGGCGCCCTGTTAAGACGTATGTGAAATTGTTAAGATATTTTTAGAGCGGGCTGCACTCAGCTGGGCGAACTCAGTTTAATGTCGGATTGAATCATAAAGCAACATTGACGTCATTGCTGTGCCTCTTACCTACATATACTTTCATCTGGATACGCTAACATAGCGCCACATCGAAGGTTGAATTAGATATGAAAGAGTCGTTTGGAGTAACTCTCACTCAAAAGACAATCTGAATTCATTAATAATATCTTTAATTGTTGTATTGAAATAATAATAATAGTTTTCATGTGTGTTAAGTTTATTTAATTTAAAATAGATATTAAATGAAAAATAAACCGATAAACCCCTGACCTCTGGGAGACTATTCCGTTACTCTACATATTGAGCTACTGTAACTCTACCCGTCTCGATGAATGAATAATTCTATATATGATCGTCTTTATCTAGAATGATGACATCTATGAGGCTTCTTTCAAAAATATTGTTATACATTTGTCAATAAAAAATATTACTCCATATTTAAATATTATCTTGAATTGTTTGGTTTACTCATATTAATGTTAAACTGCATTTTCCGTCTCAAATAGCTAACCCCAGCTCTTTAGTTTGTAGCTGTACTGAATAAACAAGGAACGCTCGGAACACCCACGATAACTATGTATTATGTGTTTATTATTATGCAGGTACATTCTTCCGTTGCTAAGAGATGGGGTTATATATAATACTATAATATTAGTGTACAAAAAAATATATAAAAAGTCTAAGCAGTATTTTGCATTAACTGTCTCTCTATTCGAGAGTGGAAAGATTTGGAATGGAAGTAAATCTAATAACGAGACTATATTAAAAAATATTATTATCTCAAGATTCGAACCGGCTACTCTTGGAAACTCGACTTCTAGATTATTGTTCTACTGTTCTATCACTCGTTATTACCGGCCGAATGAATGTCCTGTACCTATGTATAATATTTGTTAAGAATAACATATACAATATACATATATATAAGCATAACTCACATATTTGCAAATGATAAGAAAATATTTTTAAACTGTTAAATAAATTTTAACATTTTATTGTTTAGCACACATATCAAAACTTATAAAGCAAAATAATTATTATTATCATTTTGCAAAATAATTAACTTGTTTTTTTATAGACTTTTCAAAAGAAATTATTTTATAAACGTGGATTAACTTTCAATTTTTTTACAAATTGATTGGCCTTAAAAAAATATTATTAAATAAAAGCATGTAATATTTGAAATACACGATCATAATACGGAGAGAGTAAAAAAAAGACTTCTAAATATAAAAAAAAAAATCAATTTTTTTTTTTTCAGAATACTGCAGCCAAACTTCATCAAGAGTGGTCAAGTGGTTGTTATAATTAGATCCTAAATGCGTTTTGTGTTTTTCCGTGAGAATGATAGAAATTTCTGGAACATCCTATTAACTGCTACAATGGGTCCAAACTAAATGTCATTTAAATACGTCCAGTACATTTCGCATGATACGGTCAGAGCAAACATACATACATACGTTCGAATAAATGTTATATATGTTCAACATAGACTAATAGCTTATTTATTATAATATGTATACATTACATTGCTTTTACTGTACAATCTTTATATAAATGACTAAATTCGTAACTAATAAATATAAACACTCTATTTTGAGGCAAACAAATCAGTGTAACATGACCCGAGACTCGTTAGAAGGAATCCGAAAGCGTTCCCATGTCCTTGTCAAGTGACTAAAAGTGACCATTATATCTATAAAAAGTATAGTTTAAAAGCTGCCGACAATATTTATAGATTTATATCTGTACATTCAAATACGTCTATCTAAAAAATGTGTATGACGGAACAGATAACATAAAAAAAGTTATTGTTAAATTAATATTATAAATACATTTTCAGTCTCTAAAAAATATTTACTCAATATTTTGAAGAGTTTTCTTTACATTTTCCTAACGTCACCTTTCTTTACACCCCTTTTCATCGCACATCAGATTGTTTAGGATTAACCTATGAAATTCAAGTAAAGGTTGATACAGATTATAAAAGCTTAAATTTAAAACATAGTTACAAAATGTCAGCATCAAAGAGAATTAAAACTCTCAAAGTACTCACGAAACCAAACCTCAAATAATTTATAAGAGTTATTAATTAAATATTTATTAAATTTTCAATCAATAATAATACAAACAAAGAATTATACAAATTTAATATAAATCTAATACTCGCTAACTATCAAGGTATACCCTTAACTACTAGATATAGAGATTTAAAGTTTGGAGGTATTTGGCCGTCAGTAGTTTTGAGTATTGAGATTTGAGAAGCCCCAAGGATTTGTCTGAAATTCAATCCCTTAAGAGGTCGCAAATTTAGCATTAGATATTGTTTGAATGTTGTAATTTTGATAATGTAAAATCCTGTTGAGCAAGATATTTACCTAAAAAATCAGTGAACCTAGAAAAATATAAGAGAATATTAAAAATATGAGACAATATTCTTCCTGTGAAATAAATATTAAAAAGAAAATTAAGAAAAAATCACTCAACAGTATAAAAAGACGGTAAAAATGTAACTTTCAAGTTTTAATAAAGTATATTATATTTAAGTAATTGGGATTTACGATCTGAAAACTTTAAGTACCATTACAACACAATTTTGTTTACTTCCTGGCTATTCTAGTTGTACCCATGATTTCGTCTGCGTGGATTTTTACAAATACTTCTCCTATTTGAATCAGATATTGTCCCCTATTTTATAGATCCCATTTTTTTTTTTGCGGAAAGCATTTTTTTTCTAAGCTATAAGTCTACTAAGTACTCCTTATAATATCAGCTATTCGCTAGTGAAAATCCTGTAAAATCGGTCCAGGTTTTAGAGATGCGCCGAAACAAACAGACAAACAAACAGACAAAAATTAAAAGTTTTTTTAGTGAGTTTCGTTTATACTTTCATATGTATTTAGTAAAAATTTACAATTTCGAAAAACAAACAAACACGTCAAATGTATTTATATGTAGGTGGTATAAATGTATTTATATTATACGAGGTGGTAACTTAATTAATCAATAAAAATAACCACATAACTATTAGTAATTTCCATATCAAAGAATAATTTATGTTACTGTTAAATAAACGTAATGTAATAAACCTCGAATGTTTGTTATTTTGTTTCTATTAACTTCTAGAAATTTTATTGTATTTGATACATCATTAAGAAAGTTATACTATGACAATACATTACTCTTACTTAATAGAGAATGGTTTTAAACTATTTATCAAATTGTATTGGAAGTGGATTTTACATAAATATTTTAAAAAATACAATGATATTAATGCTGCTTCTTTAAAAGCTAAGACCAGTATTTCTGTCAGTCGATCGTTCTGATCTGTTCTGTTCTGTTCTGTTCTGTTCGATCAATAGTAATAATAATAAAAATAATATCAGGTCAAATTACACACATTGATCAAACCCCTAAGTAAGCAAATTATTTGCTTGTGTTAAGGGTGTTAGATAACGATACAAATACATATAAATACACATATAAATACTGAGAATATATTTAATAAACGACCAAACCTAGAAACACAGACATCTATGATCATCACATACATGTCTCTGTTGGGAATCGAACCAGATTGTACTATCCACTCAGAATACAGTTCGCAAATTCATAAATAAATTGTAATTAAAATACACGTTTAATTACAAGTTTCCAAACGAATGGTTGTAAAATAGCTTTCCACTGTTTTATAAATATTGTAGCAGATACAAAAACGTGTTCTTTATAAATTTAATTAAATTGAAATCAAACCTAGTTATGCAATTTACAATATGTTAGTTTACTAGTCATTATTTTTACATATCTTTTTCTTTGTATACTTTTATTGTTTTTGTATTTTATGGTTCATGAATTAATAAATAAATAAAATAAATATTTTATATATTTTTTTATTCTGTCACAAATAAGGATACATTTGCAGATAAGAAAGTATTTTGCGATAAAAAAAGTATTTGTGAACCTCGTAAAATGTTAATAGACTAAAAAAAGACGAGACTGAAAAAGTAATAAAACTTTACGTACCTAAGCTATATGACAGCAATTTAATTTATTAGGAATTAAGTAATAATTGCTTTAGCAAACGTATACCAGCTTTAAGACATTCACGAGTTTCCTCACTCGTGATTGAAATATATGGATATTGTATCTGTCAGAACTGTAAATGGTAATTTTATACTATACATATCAGTATATATTGTAATATTAAATTACCATATTGTTCTTACAATACGTCACTGGCTTAGTATTATAAACTTTTACCACATCAACGCAAATAAAATAACATTGGTTGTAGATTAAAATACATTGGGAATGATCTTTTATAATCAAATCAAAACCGTAGTCTATTACTTATTAAATATCTAATATGATATTTTTTATCATGTTAAAAAACCTATTATTGTTTTTAGTTCTTGTAAAGTCTATGTTAAGTAAATAAACTCTAGGTTAACAGTCTGACTGTTAGTTGAGCGCAGATTCTATGATTTTAATTATACATTTTGCGAAATTTTATTTTCAGTGATTATTCTTTAAGTACATGACCGATCACTGATTTTTTGATGTCAAACCATCGATGATAATGCTGCTATCAAATAAAAAACCAGATGACAATCGGTTCAGTAGTTCAGAAGAAAAATCATCAGGGACATCGCATTGAAGACATAAGTTTCGCTCCTTGCTGTGCTCAATAACAAGGACATTTATTATTACAAGAACTTAAAACTATATCCGATGTTTTTATATGCTCATATAAAGTATGTTAATAGTATCTCAAAATCCATTCTATTTTTATTACTTACATTAATAGTCCCTGAAAATAAAAACGTGAATAAAAATTAACGAGTTTGACGTAATCTAAATATTTGGTGGAACAATGTTCGTATTCTTTCCGGTAAAATTTCAAGTTATGCTCAGGTTATAATCGTAAAATATATCTTTACTCTGTGATGCTGAACTCAAAATAACGCTGCTATTCCTCACTGTTAGATTTGCCGGCTTCTAATAGATTATTTTACGTAACGAGCGCGAATGAAACAAAATCCTTTCATATTGATGTTCAATGGTTCATAAATTATATCAGATTTGGGAGCAATTAAATAATAAAATCATGAAATAAATATTTTAAATTAAACTAGAGAATCGCTTCAACGAAATAATGTCCTTGTTGCGAGGGTTTTACAAACATAAAATAAAGGACTTAAAGTACCCCTAGACTATCGACTGATAATACAAACAACTGTCTCAAGTGGGAATCGAACCCATGATCTTTGTTTCAGCGATCAAGACTACTAACCACTAGACCAACGCGACGGTCTATCAAGTATTATTCTTTCAGAAAATAATTTTTTCGTTGAAGGTACTATGTAGGGTCTGACTTGACTGGTGTACTACCACCTCTTCACTGAACTGCATCGGTGTGAAGTGGCTACCGAAGATACGTTACATATGGTGAATTAGAAAGTTGTACAAACCCACTTTCTGTTCACTTGTCCTAGTTTTCTCCATCCCTATTCTTCAAGGATTGGAACTGTTTGTAATTCGAAATTATCTGCTTTTTACAAAATGAAAATAGAAAGTATGTACGAAACTTAACAAAAAAAAAATCATTTTAAATATTTGTCTGTTTGTTTGTTCCGACTAATCTCAGAACCGCCTAAACTAATTTTAACAGAACTTTCACTAGCAGATGGATTTCATCATTAACTTAGGTAACTTTTATTTTAGAAAAAGAAAATGCTTTCCGTGCAACATTATTGCATTTTGCAAATGTATTGTCTGCTCGTTTGACTCCAAGTCCCTTAAAAAAATTAGAGCCTACCAACCCACTAATCATATTTAAAATGTAATTGCATCATATAATAGAAATAGGTGACTAGACTGAATTTCCCTATTTTAGTATTCTAATATTTAGCAAAATACTTGCAAAATATCTATAAAAATGTTTAGCCATGTTAAAAACTGTAAAAAAACGTCTTATCTGTCTTTGTAAGCAAAGCGATAAAACAAAAAATAACACTAAGAAAGTTTTACTTACTGTATTAAAAACCAATTTTGGAAATAGTGAGACATAATAAAAACAAAATAATTTTATTCATAACGTTTCAAAATTCCGACTGTCAATATTCAAGTATTCAAGTTTTTATTTCGAAAAGAAATTAATTTTATCAAAAAGTCATTGAAGACGAGCGAAAAAAATTAGATCCAGGTAATCAATCTAAACTAGTTATCGGAAAACAAACTGAATGTTTGCTAGAACGTGGAGGCTTGATACGTTGGTCTGAGCCAATCAACGAGATGGGATTTCGATCACCCCCACCTGACAAATTTGCTATGATATGATGAGAACTATTCGATCAAAGATCTTTGCCAATATTCGGTGTTCATATCCATGAAATAACAAACGGTAGATCTTAATCTTCAATTTGTATTGAATGGAATACCGTGTTCAGGAATCAATCATTGGTAATTTATCATACATTCTTCTAATAAAATAAAATAATTATAAACTCCAAAGTTAAGTTGTAGGTATTCTGATATTCAGATATTGTAGGTATTCCTATAATCTTCGCCTTAATGTAAAATTACATTCACAATAGTTTACATGGCAATATAAGCAAATAGTACATCAATAATCAAATGAACATTTGTCGAACAAATGAACATGAACATAATCAAAACAAGTATTATTTTCTCTTGTGAGTTGTGACACAAATAAAACCCTCTACTGGGTGACATGCCTTATCATTCCCTTTACGTCCTTCATGTTACGATAGAAATAAGCCGTGATCTATCTCAATGGAAAATGTTAGGATTTTTAAAAGCCCTTTCTCTGAACCCTTTGCCAGATCAACCCTTCTTACATATTATGATCATACAAGATTATATTGTCTCTGTTTACTTTTTAGAATATAAATTATTTGTTCCATGTTTTATTGTATTTAATTAAAACTTTTCTTATTGTTTAATAATGCTTAAATTTACTAGTAACTTGTGAAAAGATAATTGTTATTCTGGCGTCTTATCCTGCGGCAATATGTTAAAATATTCAGTGACATTCCAACAAATAACTTATTATATGTACATGTGTTATAACTTTAATAAAAAAAAAATGTAACTTAATGTATTATCGATAAGTAATATAAAGTTATCAATCAAAATAAAAACGTTTTCTTTTAATAAAATTCTTTGATGTTATCAGGTAAAACATTTTACATTTCTTTCATTACATTTAATATGCTTTCAACATTTTAATTCAGATTCTGAAATTACTGTCATAAGATTAAACATTATTAAATGTAAGTTTAAAATAAAATAAGTAAACACTTGTCCTAAACTATGATACATATCATTCATCACAAAACTATACAACCAATAGCAGAAACCTATTAGATTTCATCTAATATACATAAACTTTATAATATTAATTGAATTTGTTCGTGCTTGATTATTTTAAACAAAGTTCGGAAAACTTTTCCCAATGAAACGTTTACCCTTCATGTCTGGTGGGAACTCCAAAACTTTTTGAACTTAATAAATTATTAAAATATATTGATCAAAGTCATACACTTAAAATGTTGTAAAGCTTTAGATCTACTCTGTAAAATAGTGGCAGTGATGTCATATATAGCTTATAATATAAAACTACTTACCACTGCAAGAGATGATGGTACAGTCACTCACCCACCGGCGGCAGACGCATGGTCACCGCCGCACATTGTGTTAAAAGTTTTTATGATAACCAAAACCACCAAATAGATCTGTCAGAGAAAAACAATTCAAGCGGCAACAATTTGAAAAGTCATAAAAGATAAAGCGGTTCGCGTGTTTCGATGTTTGCGGAACGAAAACGTGCGCCCAAAGTCGGGTAGAGCGCCCACAAGGCAGAAGCCGACTGCCGGGAGCTTTAGGCGGGCGGCCGCGCCCCTTCGCTTCGCCCCTCACCCAATACCTTAAAAATTCTTTGAATACTCACACTTTGAATTTGTTTTCAATACTTAAAAGCTTCACTTATCAAGCTTGATTACAGTTGATACAGCTTTAATACAAACTTTTTGTTCCAAATATATGTTTTAGGAGTTGTATAATATAAATAATAATATACGAGTATAATTATATTAATTATGATTATGGTTATTAAAGTCTACTTGATGAGTTATCAAAGTGATATTAGAGGAGGCTTTATCTTCGTAAATTATACTGAAAACAAACAGAATCCCGGGGGTGTTTCCGACTCGCAATTTTTTTTCGCATAAATAACCCCTCATTACAAATTAAGATAAGTTGAAAATAAATTCGCATTGTTATGATAATGGAAGCTGGATCTCTGATGCTTAATTAATATAAGAATAAATAATTTATTTAAATGGACATTTTTTAATATAGATTGTAAAAACAAACTCGACAAAGACCAAAGTGCAGACTAACAAACACCAGAGTGAAGCCTTGTTAACAAAAAAAAAAGAATTTTAATAGAGGCTACGTCTCTAATTATTTGTAACAATATATATATATATTCATATAAATAAATAATATAAATATTACAAATACAATTCTTTCAAGTTTTCACGAAACACAATCTAATATATTTTACTGAACATTAATAGTGGAGTAAAATAAAGAGAATGAGAATTAATTAACTTGACAAAGTAAAAAAAACAAAGTTTTTATCATTGTCGATTCAAGAGCCGTATTAAGTTAAGCAAGTAGGTTTAATTTGTTTAAAAATAATGATTTTTACAAAGAAGGTGTTATATGTTACACCAAAATTTCAAACTACTTACGTAAAAAGGTATAAACGTATGATCATCTCTTTATATACCGCAGTTAAAATGCTGTAAAAATAAATACAAACAATGTTATCATTATCAGTTCTTATCATCATAATAAAAACAGTTATTGTATTGCACTAGTTGTAGAATACTGTTTTAAAACGTACACTATCCACGTACTATTTACTGACATCATTATTTAATGTTATATTTCAAACGAAATCCAAGGAAATTATTGTTTACTTGAAGTTCTTTGATTACGTGCGTGGCCTGGCATTGTTCAAGACTTGCGCAGACAATCTATTTATATAAATTATGATTGAATTATATTCAAATTATTCAATTTTGATATTACAAATATTTTGCTAAGATTATTCATCTCTTGAATGAAAAATATACCGATAAGGCGATAAGGGCAGGGATTCAAACCCGCAATCTCTAGGAAACCGACCCATCGCTCTATCAAAATGCAATATGGTAGGTCAATTGGTAGAGCATTGGACCGGTTTCCGAGCCGGGAAACCGGGGTCGATTCATGACCGTATCGGTTTATTTATCATTCTATATTTATTTAACATTGGAATATTTTCCACTATTATACCCTTACGCACAATATACCATCGTTTTTAGTTACGTTTTTCCAATCAAGGTTTAACAGTAAACTGACAATAGAAATTCCTTACAAATAGAACAGAATATGGAACAATTGTAGGATTTGCACAAATTGATTTTCTTTTATTACTATTATTAATTCCATGTAAAAGATATATAGATAGGATATCAGTATATTAGCCAGTCGGATCACGTTCTGAAACTCTTGTAATATATATTATTATTAGTGTTATCTGTTCTAAGAAATGATAACGTTTCCGCACCGAATTCGTACTTACCTGGAGCATTAGATATTATGGATATTGCAGTTTACTGGTTTTATACGGAACTTAATATTTTTTTACAGGTACCATCAAGTAGATAATGTTTAGTTTAACTTACCTGAAAAGAAAGAAATATTTTTTTATTTATAGTTTTTTAATCTACCTCGTTTAAGTATTTATGATAACATAATTTTAATCTTGATCTTAGATATAATGTAAATCAAAACTTAATACATTTTATGAAAATGTTTAATTTTATTAACTTACCTTCATTTATAAAACTAATAAAAATAAATTATATAAGTACATACAAAATATTACATTGTTATCTAGCGGTGACGAAAATCAAGTAAAATAACTACATATATATATATATATATATATATATATATATATATATATATATATATATATATATATATATATATATATATATATATATATACTAGCAGACTCGGCCACGCGTTGCTGTGGTTGCTAAGGTTTTGGATATACCTTTTACATTGTAGTAAACTATTTAAGAAATCACGGTATTAGGAAAAATAAAATAAAATAAAAAATAAAAAAACCCCCCGACCGCTAAGTAAAGGAAAAATTCAAAATGCAACTAAATTTATCAAGCCCAATAACGAAATAACAATATTTTGATATTATCGTATAGTCAAAGACCTCATTCATTAGCTCCAAAAATTTTGTAAAATAGACACTCATCAACGTACGTAAAAAGGTCCCCCAGACGTAACGACTTCAATAAGTACATAATAATATTATCAGTAAGTACATAATAATATTATCCTTTTTAGACGTCATCTAGTATCCGGGGTCATTTAATTTTTTTTTCTGTTTTTTTTTAAATTATTTCACTTTTTTCTATGTTGTACTAAATGAATCTACGAATACACTAATTTCCCCTGTTTAGGTTTTTACTATCAATATTGTATAAAGCTTTCGATTAATAAGCACCGCATTCAAATCCGTTTACGTATTTGGCCGCTTCGTATCCACACACAGACACACAGATACACAAATCTACAGGTCAAACTTATAATACCCCTCTTTTTGGGTCGGGGGTTTAAAAATAATGATATTTTTTACATAGATGCAATTTGTAAAGAACATGGCGACCTTTATGACTGATTTTCTACTACCACTTACCTAACCCTTGATAAAGTAATATAATAATTATTAGTGATGCGTCGAATTTTTGGTAAGTATTCGGTATTCGGTGTATTTGTCATTTTTTTCGCAATTCGTATTCGGCCGAACTATTCGGTTTTGATGCCGAATATATTCGGTTCAAGTATTTCTATTTTTTTGGCTCCACCACGCTATACCTACTATACGACACTATACCGCTATATGTTAGGCGTTAGCGCTCCACTACTTGACCAACTGCAACAGGGTGGTTGCAACAATAAAATTATTATTTACCAAAGAAGACGAAAACGTTAAAGCCGGTCTAAAAATTCAAAGGATTGGGATTTGAAGGAGGTCTTTGAACACGATTGATCAAAATTATCGTACAGTTGAGGTATTTAATTTTAAATTTAATTATTATTTTTTTATTTAAGATGGTAACAAATGAGTACACTACAAATTTATAAATAAGGTACGTAGGGCAGATAGTTTTAAATTGAAAATAATGTTTGTTATTTTAAATTATTAATAATTTAATTTTTAATTTAATTTTGCACTAATCGGTGCACAATATTTTTGGTTGACCCGTCTCACATAAAGAGATTCAACAAAGAAGCAGCTATAATTTGACTGTATTATGTTCATTATAATATGAGTTTATATATACTTCAGTCTAATTAGTACTTGGCGGGATATATTAACATTAAAAATTAACTCATAATTTTTTCTCAGCATCGCGTGTTGGTTATGATGTTAAATGTATATGAAACATTTGTACTTTTAACATTACGCCATCTGTTGATTACTAACTCAATCCAGTCAACAGCGCCATCTGTTAAACTTGTTTGGATTCACAGATAATTGTAAAGAAATAATTTGCAATAAAATAATATTGCGACTAAAAATTAAGATGTAAGTTATCCTATGTTTCAAGTTGGATCAAACTACACACGGTGTGCAAATTTGATTAAAATCGGTTAAGTAGTTTAGGAGTCCATCGCGGACAAACAACGTGACACGTAATTTATATATATTAAGATATATATATATATATATATATATATATATTATGATTATTTGTGGCTTTAAAAAGAAAATGTCAAACAGGGTTAACAAGCATTTTATCACGTAATTTAAAGTAAATTATAAGATAAATAAATAAATTAAACACGTATTTTGGAGACGGAAGCCATTCAGTCTACCTTATTTAATAGAATTACAGCAATTTCCGTCTAACATCGAAATATATATAAGTATATTTTAATATATTATTGAAATAACAAGACAAGATAATTACGAACTTTGATCTCATTATTATAATTATATTTTGAATGTTAAATTCTATTTGATACGAGTAAACAATCTCCGAAACTTGCTTCTATCAGAAACTCATTAATTGTTCTCAAATCCGTTTGGCATTCCTTTACCTTCTGAACACAACAGTTCGGGTTTGATTCCCGACAGGGACAGGCGTGGGTGTGATGAGCATAGATGTCTGTATATCTTTGATGGTTTATTAAATATATTCTCAGTATTTATTATGTTTATTTCTATGTATTTGTATCGTTGTCTAAAACCCTTAACACAATCATAATACTTAGGGTTTAGATCAATTTATATAATTTATCCAGTGATATTATTATTAACAGGGACATTATATTAACCCTGGTGAAGTTTTAAAAGACGGATACACACTATCACTGTGGCATTTTTTTCACTTGGTTCTTCTTTATTATGCCTCCAAGTTTTTTTTTATATTATTATTGACAGCATTAAATTATTAAACTGATAGGAAATAATTAATGGCTATTGTAAATTAATTTATTACTATATTAGAGGCTATAATTAGAGAAACAAGCTAAAACGAAAGGTATTTTTAATTTTCGCCTATTTGTCTGTGTGTCCATGCATCAAACAAAACTATTCAACGAATTTTGATAACTTTTGCATTGTATTGCCCTGGTCAACATTTAAATTAGTCTTTATACCGAAAAAGTCAAAATTAAAAAAAAAACTCAACTATTTTAGACACTGATGATGACGATGATGATGATAATGATGTGATTATCTATATATTAAAATGTATTGTATGTATTTATTGTATATATATATATATATATATACTATATTATGTACTTATCTAACAACTATAATTAATGAGAGTCGGTCAATAATAATCTTAATAAAGACCCTCTAAGCCTTAGAGCCAAGGTAATTATGAAAACGTATAATTAAATAACATAATAACCCCACAATGATATATATAGATGTATGTATAATGATAGAATGTAATAGGATATATCAAATGGGTTTTCAATGTAATTTTGAGATAAGATCTAAGAGATGCGCTTGCGCAATAAAAACAAGGCCAAATGGCAAAGAATATTAAATATTTTATGTTAGGTTTAACCAAAATTATCTCTTATTAATTATAGTTGCGCGTAATATTGGTTTTCTTTGAATATTGATAATAAACTAATCTATAGAACAGCGGCTTCTAAAAAAAATATATTATATCAGAAACCGATAATGAAGTGATAAGTGATCATTTCCATTTTCAAATTTAATTAAAAAAAAAATTGCATTGAACTTTCTTTATTTTTGAAATATTCCTTTTTATTATATAAAGTTAAATAAACGTAGAATGAAAAATTAACCGATGTGGGAACGGGTTCGAACCCGCGACTTCTAGGTAACCGTACAGTCGTTCTACCAATTGAGTCACCGTGTCGCTACCCGCTTCGGTGAATTAAGCATTCTATACATCATGGTCATCTTTATCGGGAAGAATAACTGAAACTGAACTGAATAATCTCTAAGTTGTCTTTACATTTCGACCACGGCAGTTGAACTTTGGCAAGAATTATTGAACACTCTGGAAGTCGTTACATATCTTCATCTTAACATTTTTGTTGTACCTTTACCGTATATATATTTGTTATGTACAACATATGTCTGTCTATTAACCGCCCACATCAACATAATATAATGTTAAATGAACATAGAGTTGGACTAACCCTGCTAGTTGGTATAGACGACATTGACATAAATATTATATGTAAGTTTGTGCATGTGTACATTTATATGTATATACAGACAGTGTAATAATGTACATAAATACCAAGCTACATGCTACTTAATAGTTTCTAATGTAAACAATAAATCTACTGAAATATCTAATGTATTAATACTGTGAAGCATCTTGAAAACTTGAAGAAAAAGCAAAAATTTAGACTAAAACAGAAATAAGTGAAATCGGCGCTAATTATTAGAAAAAAAGATAAATAATTTATAATCAACCAAATCACAAGCGAAACAGAAAAAGCTGTGACTGAATTGACCGTGATTGTTAACGTGCCAATTTGCCTTAAGGAAAGCAACGGTGACGTCACGGGCTCTATGACGCCGGAGGACGAGACCGGTGCGTAACTCACGTTTCTCGTATGACGTCACTAGGAAAATGTACCCGGCATCCCAGTTTTGGGTCAATGGCCAATCTACAAATAGAAAACATCCAATTTAAATTTATGATCTCAATTTAAAACGCGATATTCCAAGATTCATATTGATCAGCGTTACAATATTAAATTAAATATGGTATGAAATACAATATGAAGATTACCACCAGTTAGATGATAAAATGGTGTAACAACCACTCAACTACCTTTATCATCGTATCTAGCTTAAGTAAACCATGCCCTTGCAATCTAAAAGACAAATAATTTTAATACTTATATGCTATAACTCATTGCCACTTTTTTATCCCGTCCAATATTTGTCTTTAATTAGTCCTATAAAGACGATAATATATAGAATGTTTAATTCACCGAGAGGAGCAGCGATACGGCAGCTCAATTATTAGAGCGACGGAAGTGTTTTCCAGAGGTTGCGGGTTCAAATTGTTGCCCGTATCGGTTTATTTTTCATTCTATATATATGGAAAACATGAATCCTAGCTTAAATACAGATACACAATATCAAATCAGTATGTACCCTTTCTCACTCGGGTCCTCATTGGACTCTGTATCCACACCATTGCAATCTTCCACATCACTCATATCAACACTGCACTGTGGGACGCTCGAACGTAACTCACCGTTCCAATACCGAACACTGGCATAATTCGCCCTTGGTAAAAGATTACTTTTACTACAAGGTATATTATTAAATTAAGTGAAGTTACCTTATCGACATCAAGCGGAGGGGCCACGAACGCACGGTTAAGGCTTCTATGTAATCCTTTTAAAAAGTCACTCGTTTCGTCCATTGTGTTAAGTAAATCTTCAGACATTCACTTCACACTTAGGTTGTTTAATTTAATAGTGAAAAAATACATGGGGCTTCACATGCGTTTTACATGATAATAGGGAAGATTCTGGTGCACTGTTGAAGAGGAATATGTTGTGCAAAAGATATCTTCACCTTTTCATTACTTTCTATATCTTTTGGTAATTCAGGTAGTAAACAAGTATAAGTTTAAAACTGGTTTCAATTTTTAACGACTAGATTACAAATTAGCTTCCGTTTCAGAGAGCTAGCTAATGGGTAAATTACGAAAGTGTCTATTTCACGCTAATAACATACCAACGGAAACACGACATCTTCTGCGCCTGTGTCATATTCAGAATATAAGCCAAGAAATTGTAATTTTTCACATGAAAAAGTCTAGTTAGAAATTTTCCGTTATCTGCGTGGAAAATTCTTAGCGCACATAATATATACTATTAGAGCTATTACAGATTAGATAGAGTTTTACACAAAAACAATGAACTAGTCTCTAATAGAACTTAAAATGGCTGAAAAGTAATTACTTCTAAGTCTGATTTCAAACAAAGGAGGGCCCAGGTTTTATATATTTTTTCATTCTTTATGTACACGTACATTAAAAAAAAACCTTTTCTTGGTGCCTCTACATATATGTATATTTGTATTTAAAATAAAACGGTGTCTTCTATTTATAAAATTCTCGGATAGACTACCAAGGTTTGTAAGATAAGGGTCAGTTTGGACGAGCAGTCCAGTTTCTTATATATTCCAGTATTCCCTAGTGAAACGTAAATCAAATATTATAAGGTCTTCAATCAATCTGAATCGCGTCGTTGTCCACAAAGTTTTAATAGATTGCCTTCAATATTGCTTGCACTTACCGTAATGGCATAGCGACCGATTCGTATCATAAATATTGTTATGAATATTCATCTTATAAAATGTAAAAATATTTGACATCTCTATAAAATTCTTAGTAAAATAATGATTTAAATCTTTGTACCTACATCCCTGTTCCGTCTGCATTCGAAATATCGGGTATAGGTTGAAAATTTATAATGTAAAATATAAATCTAATTAGGTATACGCGAGTAAAATCTGTAAAAATTGTTTTATTTAAAAATCGTTTTTACTCGTAACAATTTAAGAAAATTAAACATCTGTGCACAACTAAAACAGTTACCTACTTAAAATTACCCAGTTTGTATTCAAGATAATTGTACCGAAAATTTGCCCGACTAGTTCATGCCGCGAGTTCATGAAAACGCCGAAAGGGTAAATTAGAAGGGTAAAAATCCCCTATAAATAGTGTGAACACACCTGATAAATATATGTATAATGAACTAATATTTTATTTTTGTTACGTGTATTTACATTTATGGTTTTGAAATAGAATCTTTCAAAAAAACTACCCGTACTTATTTGCAATTATTGGAGGTACTACAATTACAGATAAAAAAGATATGTACCTTTAAAATAATTATCAAGTTGAGGAGATATAGAAGATTCAAAATTTTACCTAACTGTCATTCGCTTCATAAATTTCGGGTCGACATGATAACAATTCCTCATATTTACAGAAAGATTAGATTAGTTCCCATTGGACTAATTTATCTCTGGATTAACGAAATATACCAAGTATACACCTACTTACAAATTCAAGCTAGAGACAAAAAATGATCAAACGAAATCCATCATTTAGATATCACTATTGACGTAAATTAAGATACTTCTAGCTAGTCCAAATGAGTCATTACACTTCAAAATGATGATTCAATTGTTTTTCAATTCAAAATTATCTCTGAAAAGATAATTTTTAGATTTTTTTTAAGTATGACTTAGTTTATCTTAAATAATTGACCGTTTCTACTACTTATACGTGATGTACCTAATCTGTACGGTTTATAAAGTACTTTATTGGCTAATCTATTTTGTCATTTTGCAGACTAAACCGAAGTTAAAATGGTCACTACAAGCTTCTTGACACTAAAGGAAACCTTACAAGAATTTCAAACATAGGTATAGTAATTAACAAAAAAATTAGATTACGTTGTTAATGTTTAACTTTTAAATAATATCTATCGGAAACCGGACAATTCTAACAATGCATCTAGTCTAGGCAACTAGGCAAATATTCGAGTCTTCAGTCACAGCATTATATTACAAAAAAAAAATATTCGGGTAAAATTTAAAAATACTTGGGAGCAGCAGGTTAAAGAAATATGAGTCATGAATCGTGGGTTTTACGAAAAAAGATAAGGTATTATCTATCCATATCACTATTTAGATTTCTCAAATATGATTTACACAAATCTTATCAATCGTCAATACATAGATATAGCAGATAAAATAAAATGTCTGTCGTAATCCAACACGTTGACTCAGCGTTTCGTTGGAATATATGAAAATAAAACATATTCCTTTTTGCAATCATTTATTTTCACATTATTAAGACATAATCGAAAATTCGTGCCAAATCATTATTCAATACCAAACACACACATTCACAACGACCATCACTAACCAATAGACAATACATAGAAAACACTTAAAATTATTATCTAATTACACATACCACATAAATATATTTAAAAAAAAAAATAATATTCTAAATGACATAGAAAAAAAAACTACTACATGTATATTCTAGTTATTGTTGCAGTTTTGAAACTTACAATATTTTGTACGTAACGCTCCTCTACACATCACTACGAATTTATGTTTAATTTATTATTGGTAGACAAATTCAATTTATATAACATACATAAAATAGTACAAACTATAGTAGGTACTGAGCGCCTAAAATGTAACAAACTATTGACGTTTTAATTCGAACCGTTATCGATTTTTATTTTCTACATAGAATAACAAATTTTAATTGGGAGACAAAACTGCACTCGCTTCCTGTCATTTATTCGGAATTCGAAAAAAAAACTGATCTCAAGGAAAATAATGAGGACTTAATCATATTGTGTAATATACACAGAAAATGGACAATTTATATATTTTAGGGACGTCAATATATGGCAGTAAAATAGTAATTATGGACAGCATTAGTTTTGCTGTTGCTGCTTGAATTATGACCACAAATTGGCTCGTCAAACTAACATGGACACGTAATTGTTAGGCGTAATATTTAAGTAGCAACTGTTACGTAGTTATAGAATTAAAAAGGTGACTGTGTTGTAACTTTATGTAATCTTGGTCATAGGGACGTGTGCAACCTAAAAATAGACGATAGGTATACGAGTACAAAGCAAAGAATGTTGTTCGATTTACATTTGTAAAATCACTATATATGCATATTACAATGTATATTAAAATCACTGTTAGAAAATGATTCACGGTTATTTTTTTTACATGAATACACTAAAAGTATAATTGCTACCGGAAATGGTTCCGTATAATAACTACCAAAAGATATTTCTAATTGTATTTAAATTTTATTCTGTTGCAAAGACGGTTTTAACTCCTACGGAATTAGCAACTGTTATTAGGAAGTGGAATTAGAAACTCTAGAAGATTCCGGTGGGCGTTTATTACATATGACTAAAATTGTCTATGCTGTAGACTTTGACTGTTACGTTTCCCGCCTTAATTTGGTAATTATTATTATTTACCATATTTTATTCTTCACACTGATAGAAGTGATCGCTGAATAATTCTGCAAAAATAACTGTCAAAGTTATGTTTTTTTCTTTGATGACGAAATTTTTGACTGACATGTAATTAAAACTACCTAATATATATACTACCTACATTATACACTGGAACATATTATTTATGACTAGTCAAAAGTATTTAAAACAGTAAAATAATTAATGTCAATATTGAGTTATTATCTAGGAAAAAGTACCATGAGATTTATTTGACATTACCGTAAAAGTATCAAAACCAATTAAAATTTGAATAAAATAGTTACATTTCTAGATTGTACCAATATACAATGTTTTGAATATTGTTTTTCTCTTGATGTAATCAGTCATTGGATGTTTTTAGAACATATTTAATTTTTTATTAATATGACAAACACCATTTATAGAAATTACCAATTATTATTTTTATTAAAGATTATTATAGATACATTATAACTTCACAAATAAAAAAAAAACAAATAATGACTGACAAGTAATTGACGTTTTGGAATTTAGATAATACAAAGAAAATATGTTAGTTCTTATCACCATTGTCCTATTATCACAGGATTTTAATAAAAAAAAAAATAAGATATAACCAACCTTATCAAATCACAATTAATAGTATTTGATGCCTTTAAAAAATGCTAAATCCATAACTGAACAAATTTTCAGTGATTGTATGAATATGTTCACTGAATTAATAGGAATAATCTTAATATTCTGAACACCTAGTATATAAGCAAAGTATATATTAAGTACATAATCATTGTACATATGTAGTCAATACTGATGTTCAAATACAATAAAATACTTGTGAATGTGTGCAGCTTAAATTAGAGATAACTTGTGTTTTATATAATTACCACAGAATTATGTTTGTGCTACCTTACAAAATAATACTTTCACTAATGGTTCATTAATTTTAAGTAATCAAATAATAATAAGTAAATCCACATTTCTAACAAACATAAAGTACTTGTCTGAAACATAACAACATCAGCTAAAAATTATATTCAAAAATTAAATATACTAAATTTATTCCACAATACAAATCTCATATACAAGTACAAAAATAAATAACAATTTAAATAATGAACATACCAACTAAAATATTACTTCTTAAAAATTTTAGTCTTTGGTAACATAAATTAGGTGAATAAATCACTTGTTCATGTTTTAATCAATCAATTAATAAAGATATCACTAGAACAAAATCCAATATAGCATGGGCCATTCAACACCTCTTAAGTAATTTGTGCAATATTATTATCAATAACAATTCTATTATTAAAACTAGACAGTTACCGGAATCTTAACTTCTTTATTAACAATGTAAAATTTATGTTTCTTGCCTATAAGACCCCATATAACAGCAATGTTTTCAATTACAATGTTTAAAGGTATTGTGGTCAACGCACCACACACAAATAAAAAGAATTTAAATGTACCAAATCTATGAATGGGAAATGATTTAATGACACCAAATATGTACATGTATATGTTTACGGCACCCACAAAGCCTATTATTAAATCTAAAAAGTGTGGACACGGTATCGGACAAAAAGCTGCAAGTAATATATTACTAGTTGATAACGGTAATGTTACCCATGAGTAACAGGAAATCGCAAGAAATATTTTATATATTACTGGTATTTCCTTAGAATGTACAACTAATAGGATACCTTGAATCCATCTCTTTCTTTGTTGCATGAAGTCCCATAGAGTAAATGGAGATTTCTCCCACATTTCCCCTTCAACAAAATTAAAGGAATAGCCATCTCGGTATGCTTTCATGCCAAAGAAACAGTCCTCTGCCACAGATCCATCTAAGCCATTGTCAAAAGAAACCTTTTTCTCCGCACCAACCTACAACATTTATACATTAATCAGTGTCACTTAAAAATACTGTATATATTTATAAATTATTCCAAATATGACTCACTTGGGTCACAACATAAGATCCTTTCCAACTAAATAGTGGCTTGTGAAATAAATAGAATTGAAAGCGAAGTTTCCCCATATCATCAGCAACCCGGAAACTATCAGCCAGAGTGGTAAGCCAATTCACAATAATCTCATTAGCATAAGTGATAAGGCCTTGACCAAATTGGCATTGTCCATCTAACACAAAATTTAATACCCCACGCACTGAGTTCTCAGTTAATAATGTTTCCTCATCTAGATGTACAATCCAATCTGTGTCAGCTAAAATATTAACATTATCTTCCAGGCAGTACTGGAGCGCTCTTGACTTGAAAAGGGCACCAGTTTTTGTTTTATACTCAGGAGGAACCACAACCTCTCTCACTCGCCTGTGTTTTGGAAGGTTGATAGCTTTGTCAGTTACAACTTCTATCATAAAATTTTCCATTCCTACATCCAAGCACAAATTCATATTCCTTGTTACATTGTCTCTTACAAGTTTAGGAAAATCTCCTCTAGTTACTACTCGAATACAAATAAAAGGGGCTAGTAATGGAGATCCTTTTAATTTAACTTTACCAGGAAATGCATTAAAAAATATTAAACCTCCAAAGTTACAAAGAACTTGTGGTATAGTGAGTAGAGTGAGAAGTCTGAGGGTGTATAAAATTAGTGCTCCAAATACTGTATAAGTTTCCCAAGGATCGATATAGGGTTTTTCTTTATTATCAAGATTAATAGCCCCCGCAAACACCAAAAACAAAAATATAAATGTTATAAAAAATGTGCAGTGAAATAAATGCTGCACCCTTCCTCTAAGCATCCTAAAACAAAATAGTTAGTGATTAGAATGAGAGCTATACAAATCAATATTAATATATATAATAATCAGTAACCATATCATAATGATAATAAAGTTATATGATAACATATATTAAATACAAAAGTATTTAAATAGAAATGACTCAGAAATTATTAATATTGTTATATATGGTATGCTGTAACTAAGAAAATTCTTGACGGTGTTAGCCTAAATAGTAGGAACCCCACCCTCCGAGAATTTACGTGATTATACGGGGGGTACACTATTTTTATCAATTTGAACAAGTCATATATATGTATATATTAACTTGGTCTATGTAATAATTAAATAAGGGCAACTTTAATTGTTAATACTATTAATATCACATAATTAAAAATATTCTCTCTTTTATTATTTGATTCCAATTAAATTAAAAATAAAATAAATTACCTTCTGTCCTCTTCAACAATTAAATTAATAAATATATCACAGCCAACGTGAACTATGGTTAAATATGCAACATTTATATACGATTTGCTTTAATATTGTCCAAATCGAAATAAAATTCCAGCACTAAACAATAGTAACATACAAAATTACACAATTATATTATTACAGCAACATAGCGCACACCCGCCTAACTGACATTCAAACATAGATTATTTTATATTTTATCGTTAAAACAGTTTTTTCTGAAATGTCAATGACAATCTTTCAACAACCACTATGACACTATCAAAGAATACCATATATGCAGAATTAAGAAAATATTTTAAAAAAATTAACAAAATAATTTAATTAAATTAAAGGTCTATTTTGACGTACAATTAAATACAAAAAATAAGAAATGTAGGCAATTGTTGATTTACTTCTGATTCAATAATAAAAGAGCTTTCATTAAAAATAATAATGATTTTATATTATATATATTTAAAAGATATAACTACTACAACTGACCCTGATTATCCTGTCTCTTAATTTTTAACTAGAAGCACTGTATGCAGTCAAAAGAAGTCGAAGTCGCTGCGACTTTTGGCTTGTTATAATTATTTTCATATTATTTTCTAGTATTTTCTTAGATTTTTCTATTGTTAGTTAGTTAGTCTTTTGTTAAATTCAACATATATTTAAAATAACCTGCCAAATTGGACTCAAGCACGAAGGTTCCGTACAGATAAAAATCGCCAAAAAAAATATTTTTGTTGTATGGAAGCCCACTTAATCATTTTTTTTAATCTTTTTTTACAGCGGCAATAGAAATACATTATGTGTGAAAATTGTATCTATCACGGCTAATGAGATACAGTCTGGAGTAATACAGACCGTTAGCAAAGTCTTAGTAATAGGGTTACTTTTTACCCTTTATGTAACGAATTTTAGGGTTCACGATTATTTGTCAAAATGTTTTTGTCTATCTGTCTGTCAAATGTGTTTTTTCATATTAACCATTTCTTGCATTTTATTAACAGAACTATAAGCAAGAACTAATCACTTTATTTTTTTTTACCTACTATGGTATTATTACCACCTAGTGGATAATTCTAAGATAAGAATAGTAATACCGAGACTAATTTACTTTTTCTGTTATTATAATGTGATTTTTTGTATATTATTTTGATGTGAACCTGTACAAAAATAGTTGTTTAAATATGGAAATAATCTGACTACTACATAAGTGCGATTGTTTGGGTGTTTTAATGGATGAATGTTTGTTTCTCAATCACGCCAAAACTAATAAAGAGATTTTAATGAAACTTAGCAATATTGTAGCTTATGTACCAAAATTGTCTGTAACATAACATAAATTGTAGCGCGATATTTTTTTTGCAATGGGAGATCCTGTTTTTTATCGTTTGATTCACTGAATTTTACATAATTATTTGTGAAAATCCTTCTTATAATATACTTTTTCTTCTTCTTATAATATCCTTCAACTAATATACGTATATTAATAGAAATAAAGACAATTATGCTATTTTTATGTGCCTTGCTACAGTCTAAATGGATAACAGGATTTTAACGTATGAGGTATCGGTAGATACGTAAATAATCAAAAATAATATATTTATGGCTTATGTTAAGTCACGGGCAAGAATTAGTAATATTTAATAGAATATTGACTCCTTTTTTAAAACGATTTGACAACCCTAAAATAAAATGTGTATTTTCCTAGTCAACCCTGAATAAAAATGACATTCAAACGTCAATGACATATTCTGCCACAGAATCCAAAGCTCCAGTCTGTTAATTAATCAAATTTTTAAAGATTATTCAGTCAATATGTTTACTTTTTCATTCAAATTATTATTTGCCTAAGGCAAATATGTATTGGTTGGAATCATGACTTTATTATTACTAAGTAGTCACCGTCACAAGTTACAAACTAACATACAATGCTAAGACAATGTATGGGAAATTGTAGCTGGAAGAGAAAGTGTCTTAAATAATAATAACGGATCGATATGAATATGTCTGTGTCGGATTTATCTGTTGGATGTAGATTTGCGGATTATTTTGTAATTTGTGGCCTCGACTTTGACTCTGGATTAGAAGCTGATGGATTGAGTGGTGAATATAACAATTATTTCGATAATATTATTTAATGTTTTCATTACATTTTTTATAAAAATGTATTTTAGGAGACAGTCTACATATATCGCCACTCGATCGATCATACAAAGGAAAAGTTTTAGCTCACTATCCTGAGAATGTCCACTCTAATAAATTTGATGAAAATGCAGTGTGTATGGTAAGTGTTTTAAAAACTGCAAAATATTTTTTTTAAATAATTTTTTTATTCATTTATTATTTAAAATTATGTTACATTCCTTACAGCTTTGTTTACCAGGTAGTCTTCAATTTAAAACTCAAAAACATTCATTAGAACCAAAGTTTCATAGTTTTGTAGTAACAAGAGAAAATGCATCTAGATATTATGGATTCAGTCTTATCTTCTATGAAGAAGTTCGAAACAGGAACATTTGCAATGCAATGCACACTCTACAGGTAATGCTAAAAATATATCATCTAAATACAAAAATACCTAACCTAATGTTAATATATGATTTACTCATTAAAATTAATTAATGAAATCAATATTTTCCTTATTGATATGTATTATGATAAAAATTAAAAATCAAAGTGTACCTTATACATTTAACAAACTATTGCAGGCTATGTATATTACTGAATTATCAAGTGGGCAAACCCCACCGGGCCATAGAAAGGGGTCGGGAAAGGAGAGTTCTCGGTCTTTGCCCAGATCATTCAAACTTGCTCCACATACAGGCGCTGCACTCACATATTACGATATAACCAAAGATAAACTCTATGTAGCCAAAAGTATAGCACTTATATGCCAATACCCATATGTTAGAGTAGCACAATTATTCTTAGAAAATTTATTTAGGTATGTATTTGTTATTATATTTAATAAAACTCAATATAATATTGTACTAATTATATTTATACCAAAAATACACCATAACATCCTATTTTTCTAGGTCTTTACCAAGACAGCCTGGCCCAGGTCTGAGTCCTGAATCATATGTCTATAACCTGTTGTATGAAGTACCAGTGCCATTGCCAGGTCAAGCTTTACGTCTTTATGTTCCTCCATCTGAACCTCATCTTGATTCAATACCAGTTGTAAGTATTCACCACAATTATTTCTCTGGACAAATATTTATTTACATTGATACCAAATAAAAAAAAACCAATGGTGTAGTAGTGAAATAACTTCTGCAAGTTGTACCGCCTATGAATAGACTAATTAAGGAAATAGGCATAATTAAAGTAGACCACATTTATTTTTGTTCTGGAATATTAATTCCAAAATAGGTATTCTTAAATTACATATTTTACACATATTTATATATTTTTTGCAGGTGATAAGAATGCCAAATCCTCCTGAGGAGCTGCCTCTGCTGGATTATCCTCTGCGTGTGATGTTTTCATTGTTAGGTGCTGAGTGTGTAGTTCAATTGTTTACTTGTGTGCTGTTAGAGCACCAGGTTCTATTGAGGTCAAGCGGTAAGTTGATATAGTATGCATACATTAATTAGCATTTTTCTTTAACTTTGGTAGTTATTGACTCTAATATGCGATTAAAGGGCTGTGGATTTAATTCAAAAAATATGCTGGTTGCATGGAATAAATAAAATGCTAATTCGCATTGTATACAACTCCATTTTGCAAAAAAATTACACATGAACCAGGCATTATCAAATAAATATTTTTTTTGTTCTCTCCATAATAAGGATAATCTCTATTGAAAATAAATTATTAAAAAAATAAATGTAATTTAGAATTGTATTAAAGAAGAAAAATTGTTTCAGATTTCAACAAGTTGATGCTAGTATCTGAGTGTGTAGTTTCACTTCTTTTGCCATTCTCGTGGGCATATGTGTACGTACCTATACTGCCTGCACCCTTGTACCACTTTCTTGATGCACCTGTACCATTTGTTATGGGTATGTGAAGTGAAATCTTTATGCTAGTTGGATCTTTAAAATTCCTTTTTATTCTGTATGTATTTTAACTGTCCATACTCTTTTACAGGTCTCCACGCAGACACTGCATCAATTGGTATTGGAAATGGGCCCAGAAACATTGCTCTTAGTTCAGAAGCAACACTTTGTTTAGTTGATATTGATAAGCCAGACATACAACTTCCAGAAGAACTGCCAATTTTTCCTCACAGAACTCCTTTTATTGAAGAACTTAATCATATATTAGATAAGCATCAGGTATGAATATAGTATGCTCTTATAAAATTATTGACGATTTAAATTTGCAGTAATATTATTTCATGTTTCTTACTGTTCCAAACAGATTCAAAGACCAGAAACTGAACCAACTAAACTCGGAATGCCATTAAATGGTACCTCATACAAACACATGAACGATGGCATGAGTAGCAGTTGTACATTACCTTCAGGTTCGTATTTAAAATAAGGGAATTATGTTTTTTTTTTCAATTATCTCATATCACCAACCCATAAAGCAACAGCGTGGTGTTAACCTGCACTCCTTCAAAGGACCCACCCAATCATAGAAGTGGACATGTATTGGCTGCTGGTACAGTGTATGGTCATCATTCCCAGGTGGTCTCCGTCGTAAGCACTCGTTCCACGACGTGCTGGAGTGGGATGAGAGTCGTCCTCTCAACGCATCCCCCCCCTCCTCCCCGCGCCGCGCGCCCAGGAGACTCGACGCACTGCAGCGCATCGTAGACATCGTCAAACGAACTGGTAAGGCTCAGTACACCTTGGTGTATAGTCAACTTATTAGTTGACTATACTATAAAATACTAAGTGTTATGTCTGCTACTTTGTGTTCGTATATTATATGTTTGGTAAGCGTCGACATCACGTTTAAGTTTAGGACAAAAAAAATGTGATTTTTAAATATGTATGTACACTATTGTTTATAATATTCTCGTAAATACTAAATTGATAAGGTTAATGTTAACAATCTATAAATTATTAGTTATTTGATTTCTTAACTAATTATTAGAAATTGCTCCAACTCTAAGACCACATTTCACTCCAATAGGTATATTTGTCTTATTTACTCTTGTATATTTTTTCATTGATTTTGTATATACAATGAAGGTTGCACCTCTAGATCTTTCTATCCATCTCGTTTCTTTATGTGTGCATCTCCTTTACCCCTCTCAGCTCTATGAGGATTACTACGTTTCAGCAGCTTAACGTTGTTATATACTATGAAGTTCGACAATGATCGTCTATTCATTCACAAACACTCTGCCGCACGTTACGATATATATACATATTTAAAATACTTCCAGGTGTTAACATAGACGATGTAGACGCGGACACAGTAATGCCAACTACTAAAAAGAAAATACTTAATGATGAAGAACAGTACAACGAGGACATTCGTTTCAACATCGCCATCCGAGAAACATTTCTTAACAGATTTGTTCACATGTTCCTCATGTATGAAAACTTCGTTATTATGCCGGATCAGGTAACTTACATACATCAATTATATATAAGTGCTTATTAAGAAAGCCCCGTGTTGTTGGGTCAACTGCATTCTATGTTATGGTTATTTATTTATGTTGGTTGGTTATTTATGGTTTTTTTTCACCTAAACCTAATAGATGTCACCACCGTCCGTATAAAGACAATCACATATTATAGAATGCTTAATACACTGCGGCGGACAGTGATACGGTAGCTCAATTGGTAGAGCGACGGGACAGTTTCCCAGAGGTCGCGGGTTCGAATCCCTTGCCCGTGACGGTTTATTTTTCATTCTATATTTATTCAAATTATGATTTTCAAGGGTTTGCATTGAGTTCAGATGGTGCGCATTTTTTTTATATTAATCGTGCAGTAGGCTGGATTCGGAAGTGAGACTCTTTATTATACTGTGTGAAAGTTAATCAAAATTTAAGTTTTGATAATTAAAAATACGCCTTACTTGCTTGACAATCAGTAACAATGACTGTCAACCTAGTTAAAATAATATATTATTATTTACAGGATCGGGAGTCATGGCTATCGTCTCGAGAATCTATGGTTAATTTTGATAAAGCCTCATTTTTATCTGATCAACCTCAACGCCATAGACCATTCTTATCTCGTTTCCTAGAAACTCAAATGTTTGCGACACTCATAGACAATAAGATAATGGCAAATTGGGGGGAATATGATGCCAACCTACAAGTCTTTGAACACAGAATACGGGCTGTTAGGTAAGTTTTATTTAGTTTCAGCATGTTGGCATTTTGTTTTTGGATGAAACTGTTTTATGGGGAAAGGGCACAGTTTTACAGATTTAAGAAATCGAGTCTACATATGTATTAAAAATTACTAACATATGGTGAATCAACACATACACATCGCCACGCACACTAAGATCGTGCTGACTTACTAATATATTACTAATAGCACTCGCAATATGGATGAATTTGTTTGTATGTGAATTATACAATACTTATATAATATTAATACGGATGGGAAATCATGTAAAAGTAATAGCATTTAATTAACTTTTAAATTAACGTTTGATTATCTTTGTTGTCATAACAGACGAGTCGTTTTTTTGTTTAGCTAGGCGATCCTATCATAAAAAAAATCTGGTATGTTTAATTTTTTTAAAAGTTTAATTAAACAGCGTGTCCTAATATCGAAAAGACTTAAGGGTGTAACAATCTTATCCTATCTTTAATCTAGTTAGATAACAAACGACGATATCTATCGACATCGATGACGAAAAAGTTTAATTCCAAAATGTTAAAATTCTTAACAACCTTCTTCTTCTTTTTAATGTTGCTATATTCTCTAAAACTTCACGAAACAACGCAACCAACAAGTAGGCGACATGTACCGAAGGGCACTGCTTGTTGCAGAGGCCGGCTGGGCGAGGGGGGGCTCGCGACGCGGGGGTACAGCGTATGGGCGGGGCCGGGGGGCTCGGCGGGGGGGCCGTGGAGCTGCGAGGTGGAGGTGGGGGCGCCGGGGGAGCGGCTCCCCCACCGCGCCGCCTACTACCGCGCCTTCCCCGCCAGGCTAGACGCGGCCGCGCTCGCCCCGCCCCCCCCTAGCGACCGCAGGTGCGACTAGCACGTACTCGTGATAGTTAACAGCATAATTAGGAAGGCTGACGCAGTACCAGTATTTTTTTGATGTATTAGATTCAGATTAGATTTTTTTTTATCTATTGTGGCCTCTTCTGCTGGTGCTGCCATCTCTTCTCCGTATTCACGCATGCTTTGCATATATTTTTACAAAACTCAACATTTACATGATTATTTTTATATTGAGTTTTAAAAATAAGAGAAACGATATCTATTTATATTAAAATATTTATATGATATACAACATTATGAAGCACAAATATAATTTAGCAGAAACTTATGTAGAACATAACAATTATTATAATATCAGCTTTGTATTAGCACAAAATAGCAAACAAATAATACACTCCGATATATTGACCATATAATATTAAAATATTATTAATATTAATATAAAACGATATGAATTTATTTAATGATTACTGGTCTCGATATAATACTCTGTAGTAATAGATGCCTCGGTGAGTTTTTGACTCCACATTGTATTAAGCTATCTGTGTTTAGAATTGCTTGGTAGCATGCGAATGTTGTGATGTGTGTTTTAATGTTAGCTTAAGTTAATCTCATATTAAGTTCCCACTTTGTAGAGATCTTTGATATTTACTGCAAGTATATCACAGACATTTTTTTTAATTATTATTATTATAACAGAATTATTTATGTTATCTGTATGTTCATGAACATATTATCTTAATGTAGCCGCTTGCCTTTTAGTACAATATGTCTAATACTCGTAAAGCATAATTTATTTCAGCTTATGCGGCTAAATAGTATTTATTAATTATTTTAATATTATAATTTTATCTAAATTGAATCTCATTTACGAAATTTACATATTTTTTTGTATCATTTGTGTTAAATGTAAAAAAATAAAGAATTTATGGTTTCCATTTTCCCCTTTATATTATAAGAATAATTATTTATTTTCAAGTATTACTAAAATAAAGTATGTTATGGAAATTCAATGTTTTGTTAAGACTTTTAACAATTATAACTGTAATGAAGAAACAAAAGAAACATACAACACATAAAGTGGTAGTTAGACTCTTTCTAAAACTTCAATCCTTCATAGTCTGAAAATTTCAATTTAGTTTCCAAGACAATGTGATAAGAAGCTCAAATGATATGATCCAATTTAATAATACAATTGACTGAATCATATTATAATAATAATAATCCTAATAAAAATATTATAATTAAATATTATCGCTGGCAGCTTTTATTTTAGATTAAATTACTTCTGTATTGTAATCTAACACGCTAAGCTTTTATCCTTAAACCACTGCCATTGGTTTGATTAAAAAATATATATTTTGCCGCTTTTTTTATTATTTTGGAAATAATTACAAAGTTTTACTGGAACTAGATATTCGTTCGATAATAATTATTCAATTCTGTTACTTTAAATTTAAATTTTACTTTTTAAAGTGACGCATTGCAAAATATATTAATTTCATTATTAAGCTAAACTCATAAAGAAGAGTACTGACACAATGGATCAGTTTGTAGAACGACTGTGAACTCCCAGGAGTCGCAGGTTCGACTCTTGCTTGTGTTGATTTTTTATATTAAAGATATAAAAAATCTTAAATCCAATTACCCAATCTTCATCTATAATAGTTTTTTAATAAATCCCTGTTTAAACGATGCTTCCAAGATTTGTGATTTAAAAGCATGTTCATTTTAGATAGTGTAACTTATTTTTATTTAATAATGTACTTGCATGTATTTTATATACATAGATATAAGACCCAGTTCAAAATGACAGCTCAGTTCTATTGATATTTAATATTAATAGTTAAGAATTATTTATTTGTTAGATATATAATGGTTATGAGCCAATACCTAAACCGCATGGCATGTCTTAAAAATGATTGTGTTGTGCAATTCTTATAAGATTATTTTATATAATATTTTTTGTCATTTTAAACATTATGTATTAGATTATTATATAAATGTGTTATTATTTTATCTTAATATAATAGTTAATATTGTGTAAACTAAATAAATTGTACAATAGAAGTTTATTTATAAAGATATGCAAATAATAAAGATGTTGGTCCTAAATTGAGTATTTTGAATGTATCTTGATCCAAACCTAACCTTACACAAATATTAATCTAGTTTAGAGAACAGTGTAGTATACATTTGCACAAAATTAGTGTTGCCATGTAAAAGTGAACCGCTTAACGCTTAAAGCTTTATATCATAAAAATCAAACTCTTTTTAAAATAACTGAAATATTACAGAACAAATAGCTTGAAGCGTATAAAGAACGCTAAATGGCAGGTGAAGGATTGTCCACCAGAACTGCTCTTGGGTGATATCGGGAGACGACTCTCCACTGAAGTGACATCAGCTGCCATGGCTCAGAATAACCGGGCATTTGTGGAGAAGCTTTTGAAGGTTCGAACTTAGAACTTATACGGGCAGGGATTCGAACCCGTGATCTCTGCAAAACCGTCCTGTGTTCCCACCAATTGAGCTTCCGTATTTCTAGTGATACAGTAGCTTAAAAAAGCTGTACAGTCGCAACCGTTTTTCATTCTATATTTATTTAAAATCTGAAAATAATGTAACTTTAAATATATAATTTTTTCTGAATTCTTTCTCTAGTTCGTAAAACTATTTGCAAGCGTAAAGTTAGTCAGTAATATAATTGTAGTAGACAATTTGTAAGACAAACTTTGGTTATCTTTAGGAGTGCAAGAGCAAAACCAAACGAATGCTTCTCGAGAAGATGGGTACAGAAGAAAGTGATCTGGGCTTAGGAAGCGAAGTGTCCATAACAGGAATCGAAGAGAGTACTATGATAGCGTCACTTTGCGATCTGCTGGAGAGGTTGTGGTCCCACGGCCTCCAGCACAAAATGGGGAAATCTGCTTTATGGATGCACCTCACTAATTATCAGGAATTGGAACAATGTAGTAATTCTACTAAACCCATTGATCCAAATTATCTAACTCCTGGTAAGTCGTAGATTTTTAACTCTAACACCTTACGGAGTAATACTATTAAATAAAATGTTCTTCAAAATGTCTGTATAATTTTGAGGGTATTTTTATGTTATTATTTTACAACATGCAGCTTTGGCTTGGTGTGTTTTAAGGAAACGACTGGATTGTGAGTATACACATGCTCATACACACACATACATATAAATATGGCAATAAGAGTATAATTGATTATAATAAGATTGAATAAGAGTAATGCGTTTTGTATGACTTAAATCTAAACAAAATTCATTTAAAATAATATTTTGCAGATTTATCATCTGTAGGTGCAGAAGTTGAATCTCAACAAAGTTCAAGCGCAAATCGGTCTCGAGATAGCTCTAGGGGTGGATCACGAGACAGTTCTCGAGACCGGCTTAGTAATTCTGGTACTTTGGAAAGAAAGTCATCGCCGCCAAACCCATTGAGGTCATTGCCCGAGAATTTGACATTTGACATGAGGTAAGTGTTAGTAGTAAGTGTTAGTAGTTAGTAAGTGTCAGTGTGCCTAGTGCGATTTTTTAATCAATTCTATGGCGTTAAACTTAGATTTGTATGAAATAAAAGCAACGCCACCTGGCGCAAATAAGTTGCCTATTATTATTATTACACACAGTTAGAACGATAATTCATATTTTAATATGTATTTATATCACATTTGTTAAGGAATGTCCAAGCAATGACTGATATTAAAACTGAAATTGGATACGCTCGAGCGTGGGTCAGACTATCATTGGAGAAGAAGTTGCTGTCCAAACATCTTCGAGAACTGCTATCAGATACTACGTTACTCAGGTCCCAGTACAAAAAAACAGCGTTTCTACGATGTGAAGAGGAAAGAGAGCAATTTCTTTATCATCTTTTGACCTTGAATGCTGTTGATTATCATAGTTTTACCAACACATACCCTACCACTAGTAAGTTTTTTTTTAATATTTTCACAATTACGTGAAAAAATCTGTAAACATTTTTAGCCAAGTTAAACTTATTTAAATTTTATTCGTACCTGCTACCTCTTGGAAACCGTTCCATCGCTCTAGCCATTAAACTACCGAACTACGAATCCCTGCCCGTATCAGTCTATTTCTAATTCTATATTTATTTTAAATTTTCATATTTATTTTTTTAGTAAGAATCACTAAATTAAAACATTATTATTATAATTTTGTTCTAATATTTGTCAACATTGAAATTTTAAAATCAAAGAATGATTTTTAAAATACACCTCAGACATCATATAATAATATTACAAATTATAATTTCTTT
Organism: Napeogenes inachia; assembly: GCA_959347355.1. Taxonomy (NCBI): domain Eukaryota; kingdom Metazoa; phylum Arthropoda; class Insecta; order Lepidoptera; family Nymphalidae; genus Napeogenes; species Napeogenes inachia. The sequence continues at coordinate 18,669,118 of OY365797.1, forward strand.
CCAGAGTTGCCATATCGTGTTCTTATAGTGCCATCTCGTAAAGCGAGTCAAACTACTGCCAATTGTTGGCTTTCTCTATCTGGAGCCAATGGAGAATCTACCCCCAAAATACCAATACCAAGAAATACTAATGAGTTCGTGTTTCACGTAAGTAATTATAAGAAAATACTACAATTTCTTTAGTTTTATAGTTATTGCTAGCGAATTCATCTGCTCCCGCAGCCCACGATAGAAAATTATTACAATTCTAGTTTTTATTGTAATTAGATTGATAACTATTTTTTGTGCTTTCTACAATGATTTCACCATTTTGAGAAAAAAAGTATCCTACTTGCTGTCTAACAGTTATAGGGAAGTCTAAAAATAACAAAAACATCTGACCTATTAAATTTCATTTGGAAACTATGTATGTGTATGTTGAAAACCTGTTGCAATATTTGACCTAAACTTAAGAGGTATAATGTTTTATTACACTAAATTTAGATTTTTTTGCAGCATAAAAATTTGGGTATCTTATCTACCTTGCGCATCGGTCATGACAATACCGGTCTATCTCCAAAGTGGCTTCTGGACCAAGTGTATGTACGCAACGAAGTCACTGGACACACATGCAAGTGAGTGATAAATTTATTTCAATAAAGACAATTTTATATTCTCAAGAAACTTGACAACATAACAAATCGCATGTAAATTTAACAAAAACCCTTTATGTACCCTGTTGTAAGGAACATAAGTATCAGTTTCTCTTAAGTTTTAAAAAGTGACAAGTTATAACGTATTACAAACTCAATTATACCACTTTGCACCCTATTATAACAGAAATACTTATCAGATTCTCATAACACTCCAAAAAGTACGAAGTTACAAAATTAAAATAGGTAAATTTTAATTGGCCTCCGCTGTAATTGTCTTTATTCTAATATTTATACGTGTCAGATTCCCGTGCAACCGCTGGCTGGGCACGGGCGTGGACGACGGCAGCACGGAGCGTGTGGTAGTGGCGTCTCGCTCGCGCGCCCGCTCCCCGCGCACCCCCGCGCCGCCCCCGCCCGCCACCTCGCCCACAACCACGCACCTCTCCACCTCCACCATACAACATATGATTGGTGAGTTAAGAGTCATTTACTACTTAAACGGGTTTGTTTGTAGTATGATTTTAAAAAAGTTCAGCGTAGCAAAACTATTTTAGCACGTTTTCAAGTAAAAGCCGGATGTTCCCTCTCCCTTCTTCTCCGTATGTCCTCTTATGTTCTTCTTCCTCATGAGTCATCGGTGACGGTTCCACTGCTCATCACACTTTTCTTAGGACGGTAATTTATCACCCGTGGCATAAAAAATCGTCTAGTTTGTTACTTTCTCAAATAATAATAATAATAATGGAATTAAATGGAACCATATCGCTACCAGTCTCACGGAATTAAGCATTCTATATGAGATTGTATACATATGTATATATGTATTTATATGTGTATTTATATACATATATGTGTATGTATATATAATATATATACAACTTGCTTACCTTTCAGGTGACTGCGTCAACGCGATTGTTAAATGGCATTACCAATCCAAACGTGAGAAAGACGCCAATTCCTTGAGCGTCCTGCTGTGCGGAGAAAACGGACTCGTAAAGAGTTTAGAACAAGCATTCCTGTGTGGTTTTAAGTCAGCTCGCTTGTTTGGAAAGAACCTCTTTATATGGGATTATTTCGGTATTATATTGATACAATAACATTATATTATTTCATAATTATAATAATATCCATGGACAATTTATACAAATCTACCTAACCCCCAAGAAAACCAATTATTTGCTTCTGTTAAGAGTTAGACAACGATAGACATACACATTATAAATACTGCAAGTAATAATATTATAGGACAAATTACACAAATTGATCTAATCCCTAAGTAAGCAAATTATTTGGTTGTATTAAGAGTTTTAGACAACCATACAAATATAAATCACACAGAAATACACATATAAAATATACTGCGAATATATTTAATAAACGATCAAACCCCGAAAAACAGACATCTAGTCGAACCCCTTTGCCTCGAGACAAGTTAAGTGTCTGCGTCAACCACTCGACCAACGGGGCGGTTAATTGTGAATTGATGTTAATTTAAATTATAATTTCAGCGCGTGTAAAAGACGAATTTAAGATGAGTCTCTGTGATGATACCTCTCAGTCGAATAAGACGTGTGGCGTGGCTTACAACTGCAGGCAGGACCAGGAACACCGCGCCATATGGCGCTGCTACTGCCATCTGATGGATGAGATCAGCTCCGTCGGTAGAACTCTTGGGAAAGATGGCAAATTTCAGCTTTTTATCTGTCTTAGTTTAAGGTGAGGAAATAATAATAATAATAATTCCACAATAGATTACTATTGCCACAGTCTAAAATAGAACTTAGTCCGTTGCGCGCTAAAGTCTTGAAGTAGCCAAAGCTATTGTGAAAAAAATGCAGCACATGAATTGATTCTAAATTACAGGCGCATAAAATCGAATGACGAAAATATTGTATACATATGCATGCATTTATGTGTATTGGACATTTAAACCCATAACTTCGAAGGGGGGTAAAATCAGTAAATTTTAAATAGCACGTCTTGGTCATGATACTATGGGCTACCTGTGTACAAAATTCGGAGTCTTAACTCTTTAGGCTTTAGGAATTATGGAGGGTACAGACAGCCGGACATACAGACATCCCTACCGATTCTATAAAGTAGCTTTTGCTACATAATAAATTTATAACAAGACAGTTAGTGTGGTTCTGAGTGAAATGTTATATTTATTATTATGTATAATATAGCTTATTTTGTTGATTTTCAGAGAACACTGGCTCCATAGGATGCTGGTGCCGATGTCTATGACTCGTGTCACCTCGGAGATGTATGAAGAACAGAGTTTCATGCGGAAGAGAGGTTTGCTCACCTTCCTCAGGCAAATACTCGAACCGTTAGACGAATTTGATATTGTTCTTGAAAATTCTCTCACTCAAGGCATTTAAATGGTTATTTTTTCTAAAATTTGTAGTGTCGTTTTCAATATATGTGATTCAGATTTTTATCGACACTTTAATATTTTGAATCAAAATAATAATTATTTTTGGGAATGGTAGGTAACAGATGAAATATAATTAATAGGAAGTAAGTCAAATTAAATACTCGTAGATTTTAATTTATTAGGTTTAAATAATCTTATGAATTTATTGTTATTTTTCGGGATTTATTTTTTTATCTAGTTTTATTAAGTTTTTGTGATTGTTACGTTTTTTTACTTGCCAGTTGAATCCAAAGATTTTTGTGACGCACATGTGTTAGGTCATAGAGTAGGCCTGGATTTAGGTCTTTAGTAATACGTGCTTGTTTTTAGAATCTACAATGATAAGTAGCTGTCAGTCACACGCACAGATATTAAAAAAAATAACTGTCTAAAAAGTAAAGAGGTTCTCATCAGAGGTTTATTGTCTATGAATACTCATTTGTGAATGCTAAATATAGGTAAAACCTATTTTACTATGCAGCTACATTCTTTTTGTGTAGAACTCGTATCTTAAAGATATACTTTTTTTAATCTCAAAGAAGTGACGTCTAGAAATGACAAAACTAAAAGACATTTTGTTTATTATATTATATGCAATATTATAAGAAAATCAGATCTCAAAATATATCTTGTAAAATGATATATTGTGACAAAAAGGAATCTCATGTTCAACTAATCATAAAGGAATATATAACAAGTGTTTAGGAAATAATTGATATTACAATTCAGATGCCATATCTTATTAGTGGACTAAAAAAGGCAAAATAAATTTTAAACGTGCAAATGTATGAAATTTAAAAAATAGCAAGATATCCAATAAGCGGCTAGTTGGTTTTCAGGAAAGTCTATTAATTTCATAGCCCTCAATATTTCCAAAAAAAAAATTTGCGAGATATTGCTTAACCACAAACTAACATATTACTTTACCAATAACTCACAGCCTACATCATTCAAAAAAAAAAAAGCAGTCATTTCATTGTCCAATTTACTAATTGGGCATACTAATATCACATTGTGTATAGGTTGTTAGCGAGCTAGTGCTCTCATCTGATTGGTGGAAATTTTACTTGCAATTTTTAGGAGTTAACTAGTGAGGGAAATACTGAGCTGTGGGTGTGATAATGAAAACTCACAAAAAATAACCCCAACTACAAAAATGTCTTCTAATTGTTATTTTGTCTCGAGATAGCATGGTTATTGTTTATATAAAAAAATGTTTTTTTTTTTAGATATCTTTTATTTAAATAACACATTTTGAGTCATCTTTACGAGGCGTTTATGATACTTAAAAAATATGCGGTTTAAAAACGGTAATAAATATTACAAAATGACATCACGATGATGTTTCATTATAAATAGCACAATATAATTACTTTCATTATGTACATTACTTGCATACATACAAACATGTTGATTTATTAGAAGAGATAATAAAACTGTATTATCAGTTAGTCATTGCAATAATGTTTAAAAAAAATCATAAGTATCTATATTAATGAAAAATGTAGTCTATATTTTACACAAAACCCTTTTACTTTCTGTTTTATTAACTTGTGGTTATAGATATAATATTATTCTTATTTAAATTGAGTTTATTTTCATAAATGATAAAATTCAGCGCTATAACTGTAATTTGTATTTATGATAAATTATTATATATAATATAGATTATAGATCATATTATTCTATACATATAACAATCATTGCCCACGAATCCGTCCGCGTGGACAACAGAGGGGCGTTATAGATTCTAAATTTTAATATCCTGCTATTAGACCTACTGATCGAACACCGGATAGACAAAGCATTAACCGTATTTGCCATATTTTGTAGAATTTACTTTGGATATCCTGGTTCTTTTGGAAGTTATTTTCGAATAAGTTTTAGCGTGAAATTACATAATCTATATCTTTCAAAAATCTACTGTCAGATGTCAAAGATTGGCGCGTTTTTAACATAAATATATATTTTTTTATTATAATTATTATGGTAGATATTGGTCAAATTCAGAATCCCGCCATTAAATAAAACCGTTTTTGATTTAAGTTTGAAGCAGTTGCGCTAAAGTTAAAATAAAAAGTTAAAAAGTCAAACAAACTTTCAAGTCATCTGAAAACTGAAATTATGTTTAAGAATTCAAATATATTAGTTTGCCATTCACAAGAAACATTACATCCTATGTGCATGATATCCTTATTTATAAGTATGCGCTTGCCATGATATTATATGACATAGAGCTTGACAAAACCCAATACTCAAAAATCTAATCAATTTATCATGTATACAAAATGTATAGCTATATACATCGAAATAAATTGCACACAACACGTCAACTAGTTCTAGAGTCTATACTCTAGTAGGTATATTGTCAACAGACACCGTACCACGTAAGTGTTGGTAAACTTATGTATTGTATATGTATAACTTATGTAATGTATAATTTTTAAGCTTTATTTTCGTTGTAATGCCGTCCTGCACGGTTGTAAACATGTGCGTGTATAATAAGATGCCGTCAATCTTATATCTCGAAATTGAATGAATATGAAATTAATTTGTGCCAAATTAAAAAGAATGAAATTCAATTTTATAAAAGCTTAGTTAAATTGAACGATAATTTCTACTGAGAAAATTTGCGAATGCACAAAGTTCTACTTGCATATTATGCTCAATGATCCCACCATTTAGAGTTTATGTAGTAAAATGCGTGTTCCGAAATAGACATTGTGAGCTGTTACAGAAGTGTAAGCAAACTATTTCATTAATATTTCAAAACATTAATTAAACTTTTAAAACTTTTTTTTAAATTTATTATTATCCAAAGATCTTTTTATAAAATTTACTTATATTGTAATTTCTTGTAGTTATATTTTGGTTTCTTTAAATGTCTTCCTAAATCATTAATCTGTACCAAAGAATATTATAATACTTATAAAAATTAAAGTAAACGTAATAAATGTGTATAAACCATCATACTTATTTTTATTTGTTATCCTTTTTATTCGATTAAGGAATTTCTATATCCTGTTTTTCATCCTTATGGTATGTACTTATTATTCATATTAAAATACCATTATCTAACTTCAGAAGTTATTCGGACAGACATATCCACAGAGTGGACATATCTAAGCAAGTATTGATCCGGTTGGCTAAATTTAGGGACAATAATGGGCTTGGAAGCCTTGGGAGGTATGCGAGTTCAACCATATATGGGGAGCCGAAATTCTTCACTGTTTTATAAACTATAAGTACTCCATGACTCACTCAAGTATAAAATTAATGATTTTATGATAAAGCAACCTTTTTAAAGTCAAAGTCAAGTCAAAGTCAAAGTGGGTTCCGATGGGTTATCTACTTGTGACCCAATGGACAACCCATTGGGTGACAAGTAGATTAACTAGAATATTGATGAACATCATTAACGACAGAATATGACTCTTAGTTACATTATATATTATTTTGGCATCCGTAAAGTGATATTAACTCTGTAGCAAGGAGATTTAAGAAGTTGTCTTTTCCACAATTCGTATTTAAGATTACAGAATTCGTATTCAACATTACAGAATTCGGATTGAAGATTACAGAATTCGGATTGAAGATTATTTTGCAAGAGTTTAAAAAGTGTTTTGCTACAACGGAATGATTATTAATTTCAATGATGATTAATTCTTACATCGCACTATAGATGGATTTTTCATAGTCTTTCGTAGATTGGTTTTGTGTAAGGGAAAACAATAGTATTTTCTTACACTCAGCCAATCTACGGCTTAGAAGTTCGGCTTTTGTCTTTCTCTTAACCAGAATGTCATAAACATGTCATGGCATGGCAAGAGGAAGATTTCTCGGACGGGTAGTTTCCTAACCATAACAGGAGACAAACGAGCCTGATGTTCACCTGATTTTAAGTAGACACCGCCGCCCACGATCTTTTGCAATATCAAAGGATGTACAAGAGTGTTACTGGCCTTTGAAGAGGTAGACGCTCTTTTAGAATACTCCCATGTTGTATTAGGCTATATGCTGGAACAAAGTGACTAAAAATAAACTCATATGTACGTTAGAAAAGATGTCTAAAATATGGAAACACAAATAGGTAAGCTTCCAAACAAACGTTTTACATTATATTATCTATCATTATATTCATCTATTTTTGTCCTGCCCATGCTTTTAGGAGCAGATATATAAAGCTTTTACTATTCTACCTATATTTCTTTGTTACAACGCAATGCACATGCAATAATAGTTTATCTTATTTGAATTATAATCACATGATCTTTATCAATGCAAACGGTTTCTAAATTTTCAAACTATATTTTAAAATTCCCGGATTCGTTATAAAAAAAATAAAAAACAGTTTTCAAAATCACTTTTTTATGTATTTCGCGTCACACGAACAGACAAAAATTCAAAAAGGGTAGAAATAGAATGTCATACCTTTCAAAATTAGTTACAATATAGAATATTAATAATTTGTACATACTCCGTGTACATATCTAAGAATTTTTAAACTAAAGCGGCCTGGTTTTTGATTCTTATAACAGCAAACTAAATGCATAAGAAAATAATATACGTTTTTTTGATATTACATAGTTGTTTTTGTATAAAAAGTATTATATAAAAAAAAAGAATACTTTAAAAAAATATAACAAATTTATAAAAAAATATCTTTGTCATTTTGTAGATGGCGCTGCATCGCTTGTTGTGCGGTCGTTCGTTCGACATTCGACAACTAAAATGGCGGCGATTAATGTGAAAGGCGAAACGTTGTCTTATTTCAACTTGTAAATAGAGTAATTGGTACCCTTAAACATTATTATTGATAGTTAAAGAGAAGACTTACTTTGTAACAAAGTGTTTTAAGAATAGTTGTGTGGCGTATATGACAAAATCTTGTGGTTTTTCATTTCACAATAGACAAAACCCGTCGCAACGAGCACTCGAAGAGTCGAGGCCATATTTATGATGTTATCTGTCGTGTGAGCGTCCTCCGAAACCACATTGATAAATGGTTATTCAAAACTGATGAGATGGTATGTTTCCTCACACGAATACTTACAGTTAATAACAAGTTCGTTTCAACAAATCCCCGTATTGTTTAAATATATTGACGCTACCATGACTGTACCGCGCATTATTTTTATTTGCTATATTTTGATATAAATCAATGCATTTGTTTTTGTGATATTTGATCAATGTGAATAACATAAGAATTGGAATGAACCTTTATATATTGCAATAACTCCAATAAGTTTGATTTTGTTACTTCTCTAATCAAGTTAATGTTTTTTCTTTTCAGGAGTGTTGTTTACCTGAAGATCAATTAAGTTATACAGTATGACTTCAAGTGCTCCAATTTAGTGATAGTAAATTTATATTTTTGTGTATTGCAAACTATGGATGAAAGTGTGGACTACTGTTGATAAATTACATACATTAACACTACACAAAGCAACACGGAGGTGGTAATGGATCCAGTAGGACCATGGTCAGCATATGCTTCGTACAATCGGCTAGCAGGAGTACAAGCTGGTGCTGCAAGTGGAGATTTTCACCACCATCTGACAAGTGGAGGAACTGGATTAGGCAGCCAATCTGTGCCTTCAACAAGTAGCCAATTATTGCTCCAGGCAGCTCACACTACGGTATCATTAGCAGGACAGCTTGGTTCATCAACTGGCTCTCCTTTTAACCCTGGTGGTTTTCTTTCTCCACCTGCTGTGGGGTATGATGCAGTTTTTTCGCCTTTGTTTCATCATGCCAACCCAAAACCTGCACATTATAGTTCATCCCTTCAGGCGCAGCACCGTCAAGTGATTGCGCAAGCACAGGCAGCGGTTGCCTCTAAACAGTCTTCAGTTGAAAGTGAAATTTCATCATTAAGGGAAAACTATTCCCATCAAACATTAGCTGCACAAGGTACATCATTTTTTGATCAACCTGCAACTCCTGGCAGCACAGCAGGGTTAAGTTGGCAAGGAAATAATCAACTACCCAGTCCATTTGGAATTCTACCTCATGAAAGTGTTGTGCCCTCGTCTCCAAGTCCGGCCACAACAAAAGCATCAGCAACATATGATAACTTTAATGCTCACTTTGCTGCTGCACAAACTCTCAACAATCACCTCAACTCTCAAATTTCCAGTGCCGGTAAACAAACAAATAGGTCAGGATCACCTGCAACAGCGACTAAACAACCAGCTTCTTCAACATCGTCTTCAACTTTTTTTCAATCTCCATCTTTTGGAAACCAGTCTGATAATTCATACAGTTCAAGTGGTGCAAAAAGTGGCCAACTCTCATCACAGCAGGATTATGCTGGAAGTAAGTCATATTCAAGTTCTGCAAGTAATGCTGTTCACTCCCAACAATCTTGTATAGTGTCAACTCCATCAGTGACATCCTCTCCTACACCTCCCAGCAAAGATTACCGCTCCTCCTCTACCACTTCCACAAGACCATCAGCATCAATATATAACTCGCCTAAAACTTCTAGTAGCGAAAAGAGCTCCCATAGATCTTCCAGTAGCAGTAGTGGTTTTGTTTCTCCCACATCTAAACCTCCTCAAATACAAACTAAAGCTCAAAGTAAAATATATCCAGAATTAAGTACAGAGCAAAGAAAAATTTGCGACACTAATGACAAAATCCAACCTCAGTCATCTCCCATAAGTTACTCTATTATGGATGCACCCGGTAGATTAAGTTTTACTGCAACTACTGGAAGCTCTTCCAAGACAAATAGAATTGGCAGCTCTCAATATAATTCAACGCAAAGTTCAAGTTTTAGACACTATCAAAGTGGTAACAATGTAGAATCTGAGTATCATGTTAGAGCTAAAAGCAGTTCTAGTACAGATACTGGTTATTCTAGTAGTAGTTCTCAAAATGGGCCTGATTGTGGTGCTGTAGTTGCCAGAAGGCACAGTCCATTACAGACGGCACCTCAGACTTCACCTCTAGGACATGGATCTAGTCCGGCCTATCCTTTATACCATAGTCCTATGAATTCAATTAATTCTCCTCAGCAGCATGGGGATCATTATAGTAAGATAAATAATGCTGCACCAAGGTCACCTTTAGATGCCTCGGTATCTAGACCACCTTCACAAAACAGCCAAGTGGCTTATCCTTCCGTTATTACTAGAGCTTTAGGTATTGAACAAAGTAAATCTTATAGTGAAAATAGGTATGAACATAACCAAAATCAAACCTCCAATCAGAATTGTTGGGATTCAGAGAGACAATCCAACAGGAAATTTAGTAGTATTGGAAACAGTAGAAGTGCCAGTTCTAGTAATTATAATGGGTTACCTGAAAATAATACTCATCCTGAAAAATCCTCTTCTCAATCCCAGAATACTAATGATAAAATAATAAGTTTGTCTGAAAGACATCATAGTTATGTTGACAGTAATAGTGTAGCTTTACAAGATCTCTCTAGTTGTCGCGGTGACCCTATGAGTATAGTTAAAAACTTGCAAAGTTTACAACAAAGTTGTCAATTACAAGATAGTAAAAGTTCTAAAAATCAAACCCCAGTGTCTAATCTTCCAGTTGCAAGTAAATCAGTACCCAGACGAAAAAGTACAGAAAAAGTACCTCATACTAATATGAACGACATTTCAAATGCCGTAATGGCAGATTATTTAGCCAATAGAATTCCTCCTCCCGCTCACAGTTCTACAAGCCAACAACAAAATGGTGGTTACTTTGATTTTGAAAGATGGAACCTTCCACCTCCACCACCTAAAATGTTTCCCGGAACCTCCGCTTTCGGTTCTCAAGCCCCACTACATGCATCTAACTTCAATCAACATCAAGCTCTAGCAATGCAACACGGTCACACATTAACCTATTTCCCTCCTTTTCATCTAGGCCATCATCCTGACTTCCAATCCTCTGTGGAGTTAACACCTTTATCTTCATTTAGCGAGACTCCACCTTCGGCTTCCTCGTCATCTTTTTCAACACCAGAAACTCGTGAAGAGGAACAGCCCAAGGTGGTAGTACCTAATATAGAAGAAGAACTTGGTTTCCTTGCAGAACAACGCGCAAATACTGCATCGACGGTAGCACCCTCTTCTCAGCAGCAGAACCTTAACAGTACTTCACAAGACGCTACTTCAAAAATAATGGAAAAAAAGTTCAATGTTCCTGTCACGGGCCCCGGTTCGGGCTTCATGGCTTCTTACTTGAAATTTTTACAAGGAGAAAGAGATACATCTCCTCCGCCGGCCGGTCGAGGCGCCAGGAAATCGACCTGGTCGAGGACCAATACCAATAGTACTACAAACAATAAAACATATCCCAACGACCATAACAAAAGTCAGTGCGAAGCGAATTCCACGCAGAGCGCCAACGGTGCGATGGCCACCATAAATGCCGGTATGTCGCTCAGTAACCCCGTCATGAGCTCCTCGGCGAGCATGAGCGCGACGGGTCTGCTGGGCTCCAACCAACTGCACGGCGCTTCCTCGAATCTCCTCTCGCACTCGAAGGGAGTGGAGCCGGACGATCCTCGCTACTATAATCTCAATAAAGATAGAAAAAGAAAGTACGACGGCACGGAGGAGACCGCCTACGACGCGGACGAGGAAGCGAGACGGCTGAACAAGCCCGTGCTGAACGTGCCCAGCACTCCCCTGAACGACAAGGGAAAGAAAGGTCGATCGACGGCGATGAGCAAGGTGCCGCCGTCGGCCCTCGTGGCGCCTCAACCGGCGGCGCCCAAGAAGCCGCGGCCGCCCGCGCCTCCGCCCGCGGCCGCGCTGCCGCCGCCGCAGCAGCAGTACTATTACCAACCGCAGCCCGAGGAAGGTTCGTTCAATTTGTTAGATTTCCACTTCAGAAGTAGAGCGCGATGGTGAAGAGCTAGCCCTGAAGCTTGTATGACAGGAGCAAGCCGACCCCCCAGGCGTCCCGCCGTGAAAACTTGTTACATTTTAACTGTGATATGTAAAATTTTATTAGATGAAATCTATTATTATTTACTGTAAATAATCTATAAAGAGAATGTGATGTGCCCGGTGAAGGCCGATATTTTAGGGTTAGCCTGTAACAAGATTTCACTATGTTGATGACACATTATTAGTGCCATTCTGTTGTAAATTGTAGATTTGTGACTCTTGTCATACTCGCTATTGAAGGGGTGCTACCATTAATAATTCCAAAATGTGGTATATTTTTTTATGGGATTGATACCAGCAGTGTCTGTTGTATATACTAAATAATGTATTGTATTTTACAGTATTTGAATTTAGTTGGTACTTTTGAAATTGTATTCATATACCTTGCTGTTAGCCGAAAGTGATTTTATATTATAAGGAGAAAATGAATGCATAATACATTGACAGCTATAAGTTAGTGGGATAATGTATTAGCCGGCTATGCCCTGGACATAAGTTTTTGTATTTCTATTTAATTGTTATTTGTTTATGCACAATTCTCAATATTTTATGTAAATACTTTTGTATAATAGGAGAAGACATAAAATAAACTCGAGTATATTACTGATATGTGTTAAATAATTTTAGTATGTAATTATTCCTGGTAGCACCCTTCACTTCGCCAAATAGGGATAACATGTTCATGTTTAATATCATGTAAACTATTTGTACTGTTTTCTAGACTATTTTGACTATAGCAACACTGTGTACATGTTATCACGGGTGGCGATTCACCATTTGGCTATCCCTATCCCTCACCACTCCCACCTTTTTATAAAAAACACCAAAAAAACAATACATTATAAGTTATATCATCATTAAAAGGTAAAGTACGTATTGTATTATCGTTTTATTTCAATTAACTTTTAATTGTTTCAAAGTTATTCCTTTTATGTATATTATTTATAATGTTGTAGTTTCTGCGCACGCGGCGTTAGGTTACGGCGTGTATGGGTCCACGGAGAGCGAAGCTAATCCCAGCAGAAAATTACATCACATTAAACACCAGCAAGTATCCAGCGTATCCAGCAGTGGACAGATTGACAATAATAGACCTATTGAAGAAATGCCATATCAGGTACTGAATTCTAAGCCTATTTCTATCTAGTTTTACTTATGTTAGTATTATAACACATTTAAGCCCCTATTTCATTATTCAATACTGAGTGCTAGGCGAATTAGTATACTAAAAACGCATTGTGAATGGCTGTTAGTGAGCTAGTGCTCTCACTTGATTGGTGGAAACCTCTATTCGCTAGTTTTTGGCGAGTAGTGCGCTGTAGATTGGACATTGAGGATTATTTATATATTATCCCATTATATGCGTACAAGCATTCAACGTCGAAAACAGGCCGTAAAATAATGATGTATATGATAACAGTAGGTAGTAGGGATGGAATACATATAAATACAAAGTTCCAGCTTTTTATATTTGTTATATTTTCAGTCCGGAGAGTTTGTTGCAATAAAGAGCGAACTGAACGAAATGTGGCCGGCGATATGGAGAGTGGACGGAAAGACGTTGTTGCAGAAGTATGAGCCATTTGAGGAGAACGGAAAAGTTTTATACAGGAATATATCAACGGTAATTATATTTAAAATATTCGTGAACATATACAAGGTTAATTTTAAATAATCTGCCACCTCTTGCAGGCAGCCTCTCTACATCAATCCCAACAACAATTTTGTTCTACAATTTTTTACATATCTTGATAAATAACACAAAACAAAACGAAACAAAAAATGTTTGCTCCCTCTTTTACTTATTACTCTGTGTTTTGTAAGAAGTACTTAAAAGATCAACGCCCGGGCGTCGTATCTACTCTCAGAGTTATTGCCAGAGGCAACAAATAAATTTTGTATAGGAAAACTAATAATAACTGTATTTTGTATAGGAAAACTAATAATAACTAACTAATAACTAATTAATATTTAATTAAAAACTATTAAGTATAACTAAAACAAATGTTGTTGGGATTGATGTAAGCAAGCTGCCTGCAAGAGTTAACCAGTTAATTACAAATAACCCTGTATATGTAACCGGCTGTATTCACGTAAACTATTTTGGTATTTGTCCGACTACGAACCCATTCGGGATCATATTCATGAGCTCAAAGCATGTTAAATATAAGATGTATATACATATATTAAATATCTATCTATATCAAAAATACATTACAGAAAAAAAATCGAAACTAATTTAAAAAAATATGTTGATATTTGTAACTAGCTATGCCTGCGACTTCGTACGCGTAGATTTCGATTTTGATAAAACGTACCTTTTGTACTTACCGATGTATGTAGAAACTATAAACCTTCAAACTGGTATTGGTATTCTTTATTTGTTAACCCATTGTTAAAAAAAAAAACAAAATAAAAAGTGAATTCCATGACAATATATGCCCGAAACTGCATCCAAATCGATTAATATTAAAAAGTTTCTGAGATTAGCGTGCACAAACATACAGACGAACAGATAAAATATTAAAACATTGTTTTGGGTTCTGTTGCTCATATAATGGTCCCCCTGTATGAATTTTTGAAAATATTTTTTTTTCGTGTTGTGTGCACAACTAAAAGACATAAACAGACAAAGATTTGAAAATGCTGAAAATGGATTCTGTAAGTTATCACTTCACATCCTGGTAATTTTTTTTTTAATATTTTCAATGTACAAAAACTACTCTACAGATTTATTACATGTATAGAAGAATAAGATTTGCCTGGGTACCTCTTACGTGATTGACATAAATTGACATAACTTTTTTATTTCTAAACCGATTTAGATGAAATAAGCACTAAATGCTAAGTGAAGACGGTGATAATATATTCCTGAAAACCGCATTCAAATTGGTGGAGCCGTTTCTGAGATCAGAGTGCACAAACATACTGACAAACTGAAAAACCATTGTTTTGGGTTCTCTAGCTCTTATAAAGGCCCCCGATGATATATTTTTTTTATATTTTCCATGTACAGAAATGGATCTATGACAATTTTATTATATGTATAGATAATAAAATTGTTACTATACCTAACTAAGAGGAAAATTATGTTTTTTATATATTATGTGTAAATACATAACTGAAATCGAACCTCGATACCTATTCATGTAATTTTTGTATAAATACACTATGTACAATACTTCTCATCAATGTTTTAATCTAAGAAATCAATTGTTTATTAGCAAAAATTTAATCAAGATTTATTATAAATTTCTCTATAGTAAGAAAACTCAATAAGAAATAAAAAATTTGGATAGGGGAAAAGATTATTAAGAAAAAAAATATTAATTTTGTATAATTCTTACACAGAATTTTAGATATTTTATTTTTTAAAAGACCACATATGTATTTTTTACATTTGCATCTACATAGACTCAATTTCTGGGTAACCGAATTTTTCTACAAGTAAATTTTATGATTGAAAAAATTCTTTATTCCAAAAAAAAAAGTTTTACATTTATTTTGACACGTCAAAATGAAACAAACATTGCAAATAAAAAGAATATAATAAAAACAACTTAATAACAATTTTGACTTTAAAAAAAGCCTGTTCAATTAGTTAATGAGTAATAAATCTTTATTATTATGTTATTTAAATATATATATATATAATAAATATATTTTATTTTCCAGTATGCAGCTTGGAATCCCGAGAACAAAAAACTTTACACACAAGTTCCAGTGAAAGTTCGGTCACAATCTCATTTAGAAACGATAGTAGAATTAGTGAGGAGCGAGTTACAAGGAGATGAA
This sequence comes from Napeogenes inachia, assembly GCA_959347355.1. NCBI lineage: Eukaryota > Metazoa > Arthropoda > Insecta > Lepidoptera > Nymphalidae > Napeogenes > Napeogenes inachia. The sequence continues at coordinate 18,684,870 of OY365797.1, forward strand.
TGTAATTTTATAGAAAAGAGAATGTTAGAAACTCAAATATATCAAGAAAATTTTGAAGTCTACATACAGACGTTAATATCGCACGCGTTAGATCCCAACTTCTTAACGGAAATATTCCAGGAGAGAGGTAAATATATAACTATCCATATATTTAGCAGTAATTTGATTAGTAATACATAAATACGTAAATTAGTTTTTTAATACTAAATTAGGTTTTAATACGGTTTATAGAGCGAAGCTCATGTAGTTGACTTAAATGTGATCTCTGATGCTTCGTCTCCTGAACTACTCAACCGATGGTCATTGGTTTCATTTATTTTTATACCATCATTATCATTGATCATTTAAAAAAAAAATCAGTGATCGGTCATGTACTGGAGGATATAATCACCGAAAAAATAAATCTGCGCTCAACTAACAATCAGAAAGGCTGGCAACCTAGTTTTAATCAAATTAAAACAATCACTGTTTTTGTATTCAAGTTATTTAGTAAGCCAAAAAACACAAAAAATCCTAGATTGGTCGGGCCCCTCTGGCTTTACTATAGTATTTACTATAGTAGATAACGGATACTGCCTGCCGCCACAGGTGATGTAGGGGTGTGGTGAAACAAGCTCAGGTGTGATGCCTGCTTCAAATTGAGGGTATGAAGATTCAGCCGGTGTCCGTGATTTTTATTTATGCAACTTGATACCACGCAGAGGAACACTAAAATATATAAACTTTAAAACATTATTTTTAAATTTTTTGTATCCGTACTTAAACAGGTGTAGGGAACACTCAAAAATTTATAACAAACAACTAATATCGGTGAATGCTTTCATTACCGCGTTGACTTGGAGCTATGTAATTTAAAAAATATACAAGCGGTGGTAGTGCGTACTGCGTACTTGAATGGACAAATGAGCCGATTGATAGGTGTAATCACTTATAAAAGTCTTAACTCTTACATTATTTTTTTCTCTATAATTTGTTATTCTATATATATTTGTATCGTGTTAGTGTTTGATGGTTTATTGGATAAAACTTAAATAATATAAATATTCACGATGCTCAGTTTGTATTTAGATCTAACTATTTACGGATAGCGCCATTTTTTATTTATACAGACTATCAAATACTATTTCAAGAAACTTATAAATATAGATGTGTCTGATGAGTTACGTGTGCTTCAGTATTGATATTCGTATCAAACAACTAAAGGTGGAATAATGCGTCGCAAGAGTATCGTGCGGGATATGCCAGGGTGGCTTGATCTCGCCCAAACTCTATAATCTATACATAAATGAGTTCATTATTGTACTCAGTTCCAAAGAAAATTGTTTATTGGATTTATATTTATTTAATTACGCGAGAAATGTGGTATTTTTGGATCCAAGAGCAGATTCCATTAGAAAGCTATTAATCAACTTTGAAAATTATGCCAGTAGCCACAGTTTAATACATAACTGTGTTGAAAGTGTTTTTATGACCTTTAGTGCACCTGATCGAAAGTATATATTAATTGAGGCTATTACAGCCACTTATGATATAGAAAGTGAATGTTCTTGCTGTGAGAGGGTTTTCTATCGTTGTAGTGAGGAAGTCAAAATTACGGTATTTAAACCCTATTATCGAACTGTTGAGAAATAAATACTTGAAGGAACAATTGAATATCGACATAGTTAAGAAGAATAATAATTATCACTGACAACCGAATAGATATTATCTTCGATAAATGTTTATTATTATTACAATAGTATAATATCTAAACCGGCAGTCAAGGATTCGAACCTTCACCGCTTATATAAAATAAAAAAATATATTATGTTTTATGCCGGATTGAGTGGTAAAGAATGTCTTATTGCATTAAGTCCGTCTATTGTACCTCAGTTATTTTGGGCAATAAGGATTAAATAAATAATATAATCCCGACATTCCAGACGAGTACTTCCTGTCGAACGTGAAGACTGTGGACGAGGTGACGGAGAGCATGCGCCTGCGCGTGTCGTCGGGTGCGAGCGCGCGCGCACTGGACGCGGCGCTGGACGCGTGGCCAGGACTCAGCGTGGCGGGACACGGGCAGGCCGGGGCGGGGGCGTGCCGGGCCTGCGCCAGGCCGGCCGTCGCCAGGCTGCTGCTGTACGGGCAGCCATACAACCCCGCCACACTGGAGCCCGTGCAGCCAGATGCCAGGCTCGCCTACGAGAAGGTGAGGACGAGTGGGATACTTTGTCAATTAGATTGATTGGATTTTGTATGAGAAATAATCAGCGGTTGGTGTTACCAAACCCTCAAGTTTAAATACTTACCTCAACTGATGTCGTGCTCGCCACGAGCTATGATGGACTGCTGGAGCTGATTGCGTCCCATAAATCGGTCTAATAGATTGTACGAGGGGACCCTGACTACTAATACAAAAAAAAAAATTGTTTTGTTTTATAATCCTCTGCGACATGCATTATTTCCTCAGAGAACATTTGTATTACACCTTTTATCCAGTTTTAAGAGATCTATGTTTTTATATTATTCAGTTTTTTTGTCTTGTATTGTTCATCTTTTTGAATTAAATAAAGTTCTTTAAAATAAAAAAAAAAAACATTTTTTTAAGCCGCGATATATAGTGTTCCGTTAAGATCTATTTGCACGAAGTATAAAAACGACCTAGATTTCCGTATAATCTTGAAAAATAAAAAAGAAAAAATTAACTACATATAATATTTGGTAGCTTTATTTTAAAAAGTATACCCCTATAGAAACTATAAAATGTATCAACTCGCTTCTTATAGACTACAAACATTAACATAAACATTTACTCTATCATATATTCTATATTGTTATAGGAGTTCCTCGTGTGTACGACATGTTGTGGGCGCGTGCAATTATACTCAAGAATATCACATCAAAAGTACCTCATGTATGCGGAGTGTAGTAAACGAGTTGCCGAAAAGAGAATGCAAAATCCTAGCAAAGACACCACCGACATACTCAACGAGTTGTTAGCAGACGAGGTGTGGTTATCTCAGGTAAGGACTTTTGGGATGATCTTCAGGAAAGGAAGGTAATTCCCAAGCTGGTGTTTCGTCATCCAGACCGGATATATTCCTGTATTCTAAACATCTGAGGCGCGTGATACTTGTTGAGCCTACTGTTCCCTGGGAAACAAACATCCCCAGGGATCACACATTTAAGGCTCATAAGTATTGCGAACTGACCAACGAACTGTCCAGGAATATTTTATAGTTAGTTTCTACGCGGTAGAAGTGCGAACGAGAGTTATAACAGCAAAACCTCTCTATAACCAACTTAAAGACCTTGGCATTTCTAGAACAAACAGCAGTTCATTTCTGGAACGTATTTCAAAGGCGGCATTAGTAGGTTCTTTCCAAATTTTGTTAGGTAGGGAGAGGAGTGTAGACAGTGAAGGCAACCGTGTTTGCGCATCATAAAAGGGCCCCATAAACCCACCCCTGGGTCGCAAGTCCCAGGCACTGCTTGCTCTCCTCTCCTTGCAACGCGATGGGTCCGGCACCCGCACGGTGAATCCATGGAATGCTAAGAAGCTTCGTCTCTGTGTTATTAAAATCGTATTGAGTTTTTAGTGCCGTCTCAGAAGAGAGTATTAGTAAGTTACTGTCCTGTCTCATGTTTAGTTGCAGAAATCAAATAAAAAGTATATTTTATGCATCTGACGTAGTTGACGTACATTACATTTCGCTTACTACGTCTACTTTTAATAGATTTTAATCGAATAATAAAATTGATTCGAATTGATTACTATACAATAAAAAGATGGACGGGATCAAACAGTAGTTATCATATGTAGTAAAATAAATATGTATTGTGTCTAGTTATCATAGAATAAATAGATAATCGTAACACAAGTAGCGTTGTAATGATAAAATATAAATAATTTACGACTCCTGTATCTAGTAAAACATAGAATTATTACATCCATACTTAATGAATGAAAATCTGTTGATATATTTAAAATAATCTGATAAAAAAAAATATCTTTAATTTTTTAGGAAGAAATAAATAACGTCTAAACTCGATTACAAAAACTTAAAAAACGAAAATTGTAATAAGTGATAAATATTTGCAGTTGTTCCGCGACGTGAGACACTCGTGGGCCGAGGCGGAGTCCTGGGAGCGCAAGATGCGGCACGCACCCAGACAGATGATATAACATTGAACACATGCCAAAAGTGTATCTATACGCCTAGCGAGGACTGTATCTTATTTACTTTTTATACCTGTGAAATATGTGTATGTATGTAATTTTTATATTTTTATTACACGCGTACGTTTAAGCATTTAACTCGGATAGAAGAGGATGTCGGTAGACTACGTTAATCATCACGTATTATTAGTTATCTTGTATTCGAAATTATTATCGAATTTTTACTGGCTGTTACTTAGTATCAGTTATTCGTTCGTGTGGTGCCATTTTTGCTTATCGGAGGCGCAAAAATAGTATACCATTGAAGTGCCGTCGGGATTCTGTATGGTTTGTGATTTTGTCTTTATTTTTTAGTATTTAGTTCTGTATGTAAAATTGACGAGAGCTAAATTCATCAATTTGTTTTATTTGTTGTTAAATGTTTGATATAACAATAGTTTATTATTATCGATTCTTAAAATTTTTAGTTATTTAGAATTAATATTTAATTTTTCTTTACAATTTGCCTTATTATATTTAATTGCAATTAAAACTTATTGATGAACTTAATACAAAGTAGGTATCAGTAATAAATAAATAACTAGTAAAAGGTCGGTGACTCATCTTTAAATTAAAGGCCTTGTAAAATACGTATTGCGAAAAGTGTAAAGAAATAGCAATATTGATAAAAAACCACACAAATATTTTTATGTATATAAATAAGATAAATTGTCATAACGTGCAATGCTCACTGGGAACAAAAAATATTTAATTTTCTATTTTTTTTTAAACTCATGTTTTGGGAATGTGTAAGTTTCAGAAATAAATGTTTTAGTTTAAATTATACTCATGCTTATATATGTATATATTTACTCTGGAGAATGTCTGCGTGTTTGAGACATAGAATTAGTATTCATAGAATAGGCTATATATGTGTGTGTAAATAATAAAAGATGCAAGCATCTTTGTCTATTTACACATGCAAGAAAGAGAGACAGATAGATAACCATTTGCTTCTCTTTTTTTTGATGGACACATTTCAGGCTGGCTTCTACTCTATGTATAATAACTCTATAGTTCGAGAGCAATGCAGTTTTAAGTTGTTTAGTGAAGAAAATATACAGTAAACAAACACTATGATGTGCACATACTTTTATATAAATGTGGTCACAAATAAAAGATACTAAAATATGACTTCTACTTTCACAAATTTTGATCGCAATTGTTTTATAATATAAATTTCAGTAACAAATAAGGTGTTTTGGAAGAATTAAAACAAAATGAATTGTTTATTTTTGTTTCTTATTATAATATATCATATCTGTCAACTAAAACATTTTATAATTTAAAGATCATGTGTTTGTTTGTAAATTCTAAAAGGTGGTAATTTTTAAGTTTACTTATTTTATTAATATTTTGTTGCTCACCATAAATATGATAAAAGCGAGTGCTATATGCAAATTTTATTAATTCATACATTTTTCTTTTATTATTGTGTTAATGTTTGTCTTTCTTACTGTTACAACATATTCAAGTGACATGTAAATGTGACGAATATTAAGTATATCACATTCCTGAAGCACACTCTTGTATTATTTTTAAATAATACCTTGATTAAAGTGATCTTTAGTTTTAAGTTGGACCTAATTTATAAATGAACAAAATGGCGATATATATATTTATATATTTTAAAAAATAAGTACACTACTATATGGTATGTATTATGGTATTACATTGGGTTGTATAGGTTTAATATTATTAATGAAGTCGATAAAAATACGTACATCATAGCACTGGTAGAAGATTAGGTGGAATTATTTAAACTGATTCTGAAAGTTAGAAAGAACTATATTTATTTTGTTCTAGTGAGACAGGTTTACTCACTTGTTTTGACACTTCTTATACATCATAATAAATGGCAATTTTATCAAATGATTTTAATTTTACTCAACATTTCCTAGACTTCATCATCCCAGATGTCAACTTCAGAAACTACTTCACATATGAAGTTTAATAATTACTTTTAAAAGATCTTTATATTTTTCATTATGGAAATATATCTGAATAAAATTGAGAGTTTAGTTTATGGTTTCAACGAGCTATTCTATATTAACAACCAGTCGAATTGATATGATTTATATAAATATAATGGCGCTTAGCTTTATAATTTCGTTGAACAATATTGTAAGGTTTTCTCGAACTTTGACAGGACTATGCAACTTAAGTTAACTTTTGTACAATTAAATTAAACAAAATGATCATTACAGAATACTTTAATTTGCTTGCACACAGCCTCTAGTGAGAACAATGTAAAATTATAGAGGGATAGTTTGAAAACAGTTAACAATACCATTTTTCATAAATTTTTCTTATCAATTTGTACGAGATTAATCTTCATTGCTTTAATTTAAGAAATTGATACAATTGAGATACATACAATTAAATAAGTCGATAAAAACAGGTTTAAAAATAGAATTTAGTAGCAAAATTAATAAACATCTCAATATTGAAATCGGAACAAAGTATCTCATAATATATCACCCACAGGCTCGATTAATACAATAAAGAATAAAACATGGATTATCTCAAGACATATAATTCCAATTTTTAAAATTAACCATATTGAAAATATAAAAAGGTCAATGAGAATTGGAAAGGGTCCCTATTAGGGCAATTTGTCATGTGCTTATTATCCAGTACTTAAATTATCACGAGGACGAGGCACGCACGTCGACGGCCGCCGGGACGTCAGCGCGTCGCGTTAGTCACTTGCGTGACATTATCTATACAAGAATCTAGAATTAAAGTAACTTACAATAATCGCATATATCATACATCTAAATTCAAGTAACTTATTTTTTATTCAGTTTCATGTTTTATTATTTTACTTTTTTTTTATTATTTTTTTATTTTATTTTTTATACCGTAATCTCTGGCTTGTTGTTACCACAGCGCGTTGTTGCCGGTGAAATTTGCCTTTCACGAATGATTTAGTCCATTGTTCCATGTTTATTTTCAAATTATTCGACATTTTCTGGTTTACGATTGTACTGGTGGTGAGGGCGGGGAGCGCGGGGTGCGCCCCGGGCTCCACCGCGGGGACCTCCTCTGCCGCGGCTTTTGAACCCCCCCTGGTAACTCGAGTTATCATTGTAACGTCCCCCATTTTCATTGTGATGACTGTCACCATTATCACCATTTCCATAATAGGAGTCATTACCGCTTCTGTTCTGGTAGTTGTCTTTTCCGTGTCTGTTTTGGTAGTCGTTATACTGGCGATTTTGGTAGCCCTCCTTATTTGGTCTATTTTGATAATCGTTGTTGTGTCTTGGGTGGTATCCGTCATTGTTCTGTCTGTTCTGATATCCTTCATTGTTCTGTCTGTTTTGGTAAGCTCCTCGTCCTCGAAAACCATTCGAAGATCCTCTGCCGTTGCCACGGTACCGCCTAAATCTATTCTGTCCGTCTCCCTGCCCCTGTGTCTTTCGCTCCCCGCCATCTTCGCGATCGGGACTGCCGCTCACTTTAATATCGTAATCCACTTTGTCTTCAACAGGAGAGATGACCTTCAGTTCATCTTGTTCAAAATGAGTTTGATGTTCAATATGTGGAGGAAGTGCTTGTGGAGTATGTTGCATAGGCTGCGGGACCGACAGAGGAACATGTGGAGGTTGAGGGTGGGCCATTTGAGGGATTGGAACACCCTGATATGCGGCATGGTCCGGGTGAGGCGGGAAATGAGGCTGCGGTGGCAGGGGAATAGTTCCAGGTTCTGGTACGCGACCACCAGGCAACTGGACAAAATGCTGGTTGGTAAATGTCTGAGATGGAATGGGCCCTGGTGGAGATGCCTGGTTTATAATCTGAGGTGGCTGAGGAGTGGCAACTGGACTGTCAATTTCAGATTCTTGTAAAAAGAAAAAGTTCTGTGAGCCTATCACTTCAGAAATAGGTCTCTGTTGAGGGTATTGTTGTTGAGAAAAGTATGCATGCTCAACTTCTTGCAGGGTAATTGGTGGAAGAGGACGAAGAGGGTATCCAGGAGCTGGGACAACAGCAGCAGGGGGAGCTGGCATGGGAACTGGGGCGGCATAAATTGGTGCAGCAGGTTCGGGCTCTTCCATCTCTACAGGTTGTTCCAGAACTTCTTCACTAACATGTTGAACCTCTTCAGGTTCAGGTAGCACTATTTCAGCAGATTTGTCAAAGTATCCACTATCGTGAACTGCTGTGACTATTTCCTTGATGTGGGCATATGTTGTGCCCAAAACTTCTTTTGGTTTTCCATCAATAATACCATATAGATGTTCTGCAGCTTTAATTGTGTATCCATGGAAGCCAGGTTGCCCTTCTTCATTGATTTCATGCTTGGGTGTTACTTCTGGATACCTATAAGTTACAATTTCTTAAATAAATTTGGAATTTCTTGGCATATGAAACATGTGTTAAAAAAAATAAATCATAAATCATTAAAAATCATTGGAATATTGACAAGGCTTCTTGTTTGATGCTTTCTGGGTAGAACCATGACATTTTGAAATGACATGGCAGGTTTGAAAAAGAGCATGCCTCTATATGATAACATTTTTTAAACAAAACTTCACTTAATATTTAAATGTGAAAGAATATTATTTAATTGTAAGTCATGTAGACCTTTTATAATTACAAAATAATTAATTTACTTACAAATGGTCCAAAATTTTTAAATCATCTTCAGTTAACTTAGCCGCTCCATTTGTTCCATTAAGAAAATCATCCCTGACTTCAGGACAACCTAGCTGGGAAAGGCAGTCCATTATAAGTAGAACTTCACGGATTTTATTAGTGTCTGCTGTATAACGAACCCAGGCATCCTGAAATAAAAGCATTAAGGATGTAAAAAGATAATTAAATTATCTGGTGGATTTAAAATAGCTACAACTCTATATACTTATCACTTAAAAGCACATTTGTTTATATAAATTAGTATTAATGTCTTACAAATTGATAAAAATTAAATTAATTATAATAATAGACTAATTTTAAGTACACTTTATTAACTATGACTTAGACTTATCTCAAAATGACTCACTTGAATTGTTATATATCATAATAGAATTACACCATAATAAACTTATAACAAAAAATATATACCTTCTTAGCTTGTTTCTTGGCTTCACGTTCAGATGATATAGCTATCAAAGTTATTTGTTTTGACAAGTCTCTAGCAAACTCCAGGGTTATGGCTACTTCATCATACTTGGCCACTGCAACCTTTTGGTCACTCTTTAACTCCTTGCCAGCTTTTTGCAAATCACGGTATGATGTTAATTTGCTCTGTAATGATATTGTACTAAATATTATTAAATTCAATAAAAAATAATGTAAGTTTTTAAAATTTTTATTTAATTTTTTTATAAATTTTTATATGAACATGATATAAAATTATCATGATAGAATATAAAGAGTGGTAGTGTAAAAATTATCATGTTATAAATATATAATAACTACGATTATCGCTTTAACATTTTCATGTTTTCAAGAAAACAAATAAAAGCCGAAAAAGAGTGTTGTTAAAAACTTAATGTAACAACTCTATATAAAGATTCAGTCAGGTGGATTCCTAATGTTCTAACCCGGAATAACTAGGACTCTAGTATTTATTTTCAGATTTTAAATTGGGCGTCATAGATCGCAAAATTATTAGAGCACATGTGTAAAAATGGCGTCAACCGAATACCGCATCTTTATTTACATTCAATTTTTCGATATACAAACGAGTTTAACATTCAGATTACCTAGATTACCTTAACTTCAGAAAAATACACAAAGTAAGGAACATGCTATCTACATAATTATAGATAAAAATCATTATTAAATATTTGTTGATACCGCGCTTTGTACTCACCTTCCTTTTCTCCAAGTTGCGGATTTTATGTTCAATAATCGTCATTATCTGTCGTATTGGTGAATTATCCGTAGCTTCCGAAGAAGCTGGTTTTTCAGACTTTGCATTCGCAGCTGAAGGCATCCTTCACAGGCAACAACTTCTTCTGGATTGGGTATGGTGGCAGTAGTTGATTGTTGAATAGAAACTGAATCTATATAATTATAATATCTATATCTACTGTAGTATGTACTTATTTCAATACACAACAACTGTCAACGAAAGAACGAGAACGACGCAGTGTTCATTCTGTATGTTGGCATTCCTGATTAGTGGAGAGTGTCTGTAGCGGACAGCGGTTTGAAATGATTATTAGCTTATAATTAAAAAATATAATAGAATTGAAAAAACATATATCCTTAAATATAATTTCCGGAGCACATGATAAAATATAGTGTAGGTTAGAAAGATTGTTTTTTATGAGGTCACTTACTCAAATGGTGACATGAATTTGGCGGATACATATACATTACATTTACTTCGACTATTCGGTTTAGTCCTAAAGGCTAAAAGTATATTATAAGACGCACAAAAATATTTTCCCCGTGCATAATATAAGTATGAATTTCATAAGTTTTAAAAGAGTCAATTAAAAAAACAATGGTTTAAAATTTTATTTCTTTGCTTTAGTATGCCGGAACTGGAATTAAAGTTATATATTATTTTATAGATTATGCATAAATTTGCGGTAATAACTATATTGTTCAAGTTGTGTAGCCAGTTTTAAAATGATATATTAAGTGTTGCCATGTGAGGTTTTAAGTTTAGTTCGTGTTCGTGATAATATTGTTATTGTATAAACGAAGTATATAAATAAAATTTTATGTAGCATCTGAGTATATACATAGATTATACATAGTATCATAATCTTATAAAACTTAGTGTCGTTATTTATTAGGAAATAATAATGGTTTCCACAGGAGAATTAAATTTACTAGCGAATATTCATTTTATCATGTAATTGTAATAATAAATTAAATTATTATTGAGTATCGTAACTTCTTGAAGTTGAAAAACCTTGGAGAATTTATTTTTACTTTTGCTTCATTTGAGTTAAACTTAGGAAAAGTGGTGACACCAAGTTTTCGCTCTCATAAAATTGATTGAGTTTGTTGAATTTATTTATTGTGTGGTTATTGAAATTGTAAATATACACAACTGTTTACATACCAAAATCATATGCTCCGACAATAGTTACTGTTGTTTTAATTTGTTAAGTTTTTATTACGAAGTGAAATGGAAGTGTCCAACGAAATAAAGGAAGATATTCGTAAAACACAGTCTGACTTGAAAAATGCAATACGCGTTCATCAGGTATATAATTAAATAATTAAGCGATCATATACTCTTCAGACATACATCCTTTAATTCAATAAATAAATCATTTCAATTAAATAAGTATATGGAGTAATAAATACTTTTATTTATTTTTGTTATAGAAATCATTGCGAGGCTTATAGTTTATTATTAACATAACTTTATAAATTTCAGATATGGGTGGCCCGTTTGCAGGAAGACGAAAATGTAATTATAAATTAAATTAAAAATGTTTTAATTTTTTGATAGTAAATAAGTCTACAAGTAATAAAATTTGTATTTTACAGAATATTCAGCTCAAATGTAAAGTCACCGATGCCGAAAAACAAATCATAGCTATAAGTCAAGCTCAAGTAAGTATATTTTTATAAATTCTTATAAAATACAATATGGTATAATATATATTATTGTGTATTTTTTATACATTGTCTAGTTTTAATGCTAACTACATAATGCTGTTACATTTTTTACAGAAATTAGTAGTTGATAGACTTCGTAGAGAGTTAGAGTTGTACCAACAGAGACTGAGAGCACGAAATAGAAAAGTTAGTATAGAAAATGATAACAAATATGTAGCACAACAATTAAGGGACCACCAATTACAATATCGTAACAGAAACCGCAATGCATCACTTCTGAAGCCTTCGGTTCTCAATGAAATACAAATCAAGTCTGAAAATAATAACGATAACAATATATCTGATTCCGATAATGAAAACAAATATAGTGAAAAAGAAAATGCAAATAGTAGTGAAAATGAAGAAAAAGAAAAATATATACAAAATTATGAACAGATGCCAAACATAGTGCACGGCAGCAGAAGTAATTTATCTCAAGCCTTAAACAAAGTTAAAGAAACCTTAATGTAAGTTTATTATTATACTAGGTATTTATAGCAACATAACACTCAAAAGACAGATATATTCATTCTATACAAGATATATAACTTCTAAAATTGAAATTTAAAAAATAAATAAAATAACTTTTAGAAGTATAAGTGTTAAGTTGTCTCAATAATGGCAAAACATTACGTCTAGCTTTATCTTGTAAACATTATAGCTACAGTGTGTATGTAATTAAATAAAAAAAATAATATTTAATATTAGAAAACAGGGCTCTTATTTAATGATGCCAGCATGAATAGTTAAAACTTTTATTTCATTTGTAATTCTTACAGAAACTTTTAAAGCTTATTTCATACAGAATATTTTTATACTTATTTCTTATAGAGAGAGTAATATCCAACAAGATTGTCAGTGGCAGGAACAGAGATCAGACTCGGATTCTCCATTTGAACTATCCCCAACTCCATCACCGCCACCACTCCCTAAACCAGGGGAACTTGTACTTAAAGAAGTTTTTATGAGGTATATAAAATATATGTTATATAACAAAATTTTATTGTTGAAGGCAATGAAACTTACAAAAGGAATGTGCTAAATATATTTCTAATAAGTTGCTATTGTTCAACATTAAAAAAATACATATAACTTACATTATTTATAGATCTATATTTATTTTAGTAGATTCAGTTAAAATGTAAGGTTCCTGCATGATTTGAACTGTTAACTTAGTTTAAAATTATTAATTAACAAAAGATGTTACATATTATTAATTAACTATTCAATTGTTTTATTTTGTATAATATTTTAATAAAATAGATTATGACTCCTAATATTCTATATAATTAATTATTTATATTAATTATATTATGCTATGTTTTTAAATATTTATTGGTTATTTCAGGTTAATTGGTTTAATAACACCATCTCAGAAAGATATGATCGAAAGAAAAAGAAACGAGCGCCGGAAGAGATCTACAAACAATACTAACAAAAATGAGTTTTTATATGGAAGTTATGAAATGATGCCGGTATGTACACACAGTATCCTACTACTATTATAAAGGCGAAAGTTTGTAAGTATGGATGTATGGATGTTTGTTACTCTTTCACGTAAAAACTACTGAATGGATTTGAATGAAACTTTACCACAATATAGCTTATACATCAGAATAACATATAGGCTATAACTTATACATCAAAATAACACATAGGCTATAGCTTATACATCAGAATAACACATAGGCTACAATTTTTGAGGTTTTTAATGTGAGGTCGTAAAAAAAACACTGACAAGATAGATCAAAACAATTTACTACAGTATTGTACAACTTAAAAAGGTCTACAAAAAATCCGTGATGGTATATGTTTATCTCTTAGGAATAACCCACAATAACCATTTTTTATCCTTTACTTTGTACGAGAAATAATGGCTGATTTACGAAGCGATTTTAAGCAATACAGTATTAATCCTTATCCAATTAAGTATCTTAAATACATTGTGCATTTAATAAAGATCACCTTTTTCCAAAGCGAAGAATCTGCATGTTTATGGTGAAGGAAAAAGATCGTTAAATGTAGTTTATAGGAGCATACTGCAGTAGCTACCTATAGGCCTATGATTAGGGCTCTGCAGTGCTTAGTTACCGTATTTCTTACTTATTACTAGACTAGACGGGACGAACCTGAAGTCCACGCGAACGAAGTCGCGGGCAAAAGCTAGTATTTTTATACTTAAATGTTAATATTAAAACATTTTCAACAATTAAATAATCACTATATTTAGCCATGAAATAGCAATAATTGATTGCAGTTATAATAAAAAAATGTGTTAGATTGAAACACCTTCGAAGAAATTAATTTAATGTTTTTTTTTTAATATTTTTTATTAATAATGTGATGATTTTTCTTGTTTTCAGAAACGTAAAAAATTAAATCAGTATCCATACCTGCAAAGTCATAGTGATCCGCCACAAACACGGTCGGCAAAGTTACGGAAGCAACAAGTAATCAATTTAAATATAATATTGATTGTTTGTGTGTAAAAAATATTTTCAATTTAAAGTAAACTACTTAGATAGTATCCACTGAGCATTCACACTATTCCTCATGACATTCATATCACTTAAGTATTGATATATTTTATTTTCAGAGTCAAAATAAATCATCACGGGAAGGTTCTCCATCAGGGTCTTGTTCGGAAGTCAAAGGTATTATTATTATTATTGTAAACTTATCATCATTGAAATAAAATATTCTTAAATATTGTATAATTCTAGGTTGGGGTAGTAATAAACCAGCCTGGTTGGCGTCTTTGCCAGCGGGGCTCTCGGTGGAACCTGTGTACTCGCCTACCAAGAAAGTCTGTCATGGATGTGGTCGGAATGGTATTATTTGCTTTTATATTTATTAATTTGTACATGTTTTATTATTTTATTAGTTAATGCAAATTTTTTAAATCAATGCAATATTTAGTTTTCATTTAAATCTGTATCTAGATTGATCTAAAGTATTATTCTCAAGACTTGTCCGCCATGAGTGTACTTGTGAACCGGAATAAATATTTTCTCCAGACGTGCCCTCCTTGCTGGTGTGGTGTGCGTCGTGCGCCGTGTGGCAGCACACTGGTTGCGCTGCCGGCGGTCGCTGCGGCTGCGGGGCCGCGCTGCCAGACCCTGCCGCCTGCGCTGCCTCTGCACCCACGGTTGATCTGTATAGAGGTAAGTCTACTGAAATAAAAATAGTCTGAACATAAAACCTCAAACTATTTAGAATTTTGAATATTTTTATATTTTCTAGATAAACTAGCAGAAAGGAAACGATTACAAGAAAAGAATATAGAATTATGTGAAGAACTGCGTAAATTGGAAACAAGAGCGGCAACATTAAAGGAGAATTTGGATGAGCATAATGCGGAAAAGCGTCAGTTGCTAGCGGACCAGATAAAAACACAGAGAAATCTTCAAAAACTTCTAGACTTTATAAGCCAGTTCAAGGAAACGTCTATCAGCATTAGATCCACGTCTGTCAGCGAGTCCGGGAGTGAAGTTAGTAAAAGTAATGAAGAATGAAATGGTGAGCTCAATATTATAATTATTTAAGAAAATTAAAATATTCTAGTTCTAGTTCTAAGGTTATTTAGTCTAAGCGACAGTTTTTTACTAATTGAAATTATGTACATATTTGGAGTCAGGAAAAAACGCTGCTTCCAATATGTATGTAACACTTTTCTTTTTAGAGAATGTCGCTTGACCACATAACCCTGGAATCCTTGAAATGATTTCTTGATATATTGATAAATAAAATGTTTTCTGTTTCAGATTCTGTAGTAGTTAAAAGTATGTTGTAGATATTTTATATTTTTAATTCCTGTTTTATATTATTTTAAGTAGTCTTTATACAAAATTAATCAATTAAACCATCAATATGATTGTGTCTTTTAGGATTACGGTGTTATTTCCAACATGTTAGATTTAGTTTTGTTATTGGAAATTTCTGTAATATTGGTAAATCGATTTCACTGCAAAAAATTCTCCAATACAATCAATTGTTTGAAAATATTTTTAAAACTTATCAATTTATGTTCTGAAATTGTTTTCTTTCATCTAATAAATAATCATTTTAGTTGTTATAAACTTTTGATTTATAGTTTGAAAGTATAATATTGTTTAATTCACAATTAAATTAAATATACCAAAATTAGTGCCACAAATGTAATTGGTTGTTATAAAAAAGTTGTTACCATTGGTTACTATTTCTATATGTATCTTTTTATAGTTAACAAAGGCAAACAATTAAAAATGAATTTTTATCCAAAAAAGTGTTCAGTATTGAATGTTAGAATAATTAGACTTAAGTGTACTACAAATGTAGATAGGGTTAATAATTATACAAGTATTTTTGTATTCACGGCCATAAAGAGGACTTCAAGGTCATTATTTTAAAGTATCCTTAGAGTTTTGACACAAATCAATTAATTGACATTTGTCAATGTCAAATGTCTCTGGTAATGGATGTTAGTTATTGGTTATTTACTGACCATTGGCTGTTGATCATTGGCCATTGGATGTTGGTCATTAACCATTAGTTGTTGGTTATTCGTACTTGGATTTGGTCATTGCTTGATCATTGGACATAAAGGCATAATAATTAAATTGGCATTCGAAGTCCTTTTGAGCTCTTCCGTGTATTTCGTTAGGAATAATGAAATAGTATTTGATGGTTTCTGTGATATGATTTCGTTTTCCTGTATATACAATATTTTGTTAGTAAGGTTTTATGTAAATAAATATTCATAAGTTGATACGTTCGTGTTTATTTTTTTATGACCTTAAAATTCAAATACAAAAAAGTACTCAACATTATGCCAGTTCGAGAGCCTTTTTTCCTTTTAAAACGTCCTTCCTCAGCTGTTCAATGCTGCGTTCTAACAGCTGGCACTCGTATGGAGATAAGTTTGTATATCTATGCATCTCGCCAACTCCGTTTTGGTCAACTTTAACCAGACCAGAGAAGTATGAGGTACCGAAGTCGTTGTTTTCGACATACGCGTGCATTTGAGTCGCACGTCCGTCCAACGCGTTCATAATCCCTTTAACAAACATGGCAATACCATACGCAATTGACAAGGAAGGCGACCATCCACATTTTGCTTTCAGGATGGCATTATCACTAAATCGAATTTGGGATGTAAATTCTTGAATCTTTTTCTCATCTAAAGTACATGTGGGTTTAGCTTGAGATAGTAAAGGAATCATCGTCTTATCTGAGTGACCTCCGATGACCGGTACGATACACTCTTGAACGTTTGTTTCGTTTTCCTCAGCGTACAATGCCTGTGTTTTAAGCAAATCTATGTTCGTGATGCCAAAAATTTTTTTGGGATCGTATTCGCCGTGGTTCTTCAATATTTCCGCAGCCATCGGCACCAGGGTGTTAATTGGTTCGGTCGCGATACCAACAAATGGCATGGGGGAACATTTTGATATCCTACTCGAAAAAGTCTTGATAAATTCTGCATTTGCGTTAAACCATGACTCCTCAGACGTCCCTGGACTACGGACAGCGCCACCTGTTGCAATTACAACACTAGAATCTGTCACAGCCCGTTCTAACGAACTTTCTCCAACGAATCCCTTCAAAGTAGAATCTGCGGGTATGTGTGATAAATCCAATACCACTCCTGGCGTATATTCTAGTTTGTCGTGAATTATTAGTTTAGTGATGGCAGGTTGGGTTCGAAGTAGTAAACCGACAGTTTGTCCGATTTCACTGGCTCCTCCGGCTAGAGTAACTTGATAATTTCTTGAAATGAAACCGGGAATTCCCAGTAAATGTAATAGTTTTGTTGGTAACATACTGCAATGATCTGAATTTTGAAAGGTTCAAATGATATTACTTTGATAAATTAGGTACCTTTACTGTCTACAAAAAATTTGACATTATGTTTGAAGTTTATTGATTGTGATGATAAAGATACGTTTTTTTATACATATAGAGTATGCAAATTACACGTTTTTTAAAAGTAGCTAATATAGCTAACAAAAACCATACTCTTTTTTCTAGTTTTTATAAGATTATAAAAGCTTCCCAAAAAATCCTAAAACTTTGCTTCAAGTCGCAGACGTTGAGGCCTTCCTAACAAATTTGTCTTTTAGTTTTTCCGATTGTGTATTAATTACATGGTAGGTATTTACAATAGCGAATATTTTCCCCGTTTTTGATTGTTTAATATTAAGTAAGCTGAACCCAAGCTCTTTTATTTCTAGAAAAATATTTAAATAACGTATCTACACTATACAGGGTTATTTTTAATTAGTTGAACTCCTCTTGCAGACAGCCTCTTTACATCAATTACAACAACATTTATTCTATGACTTTTTGAAATTAATAGTTTTTAAAATTTAAATTTTCCCATACAAAATTTATTGGTTGTCTCTGAACTAACATTAACGCCGAGCGTTGGTATGGGGCACGAGCGTTGACCTTTTAAATGCTTCTTACAAAATACAGAGTAATAAATAAAAGAGGGAGTAAACATTTTTTGTTTTGTTTTTTTTTTGTGTTGTTTATCAAGATTTGTAAAAAGTTGTAATACCAATGTTGTTGGAAATGATGTAGAAAGGCTGCCTGAAAGAGATAGTCAGCTAATCAAAAATAACCCCGTATAAGGACTCGTTGCTTTAGCTTTATTTTAGTTTTGAATGTTTATTGTTTTCTGTTAAGGTTCATTTTCTGATTAGGTATGTTTTGAAGATTTATGAAATTTTAAAACCTTAGCTGTTTCTTTCTAAATCAACGTTTCTTTTTCGGTAAGCATAGTCGTATCAAATTCTAAAATAATAATAAATAGAATTATGATAAAACTATGACTGACACATAACATATTTTAAGTTCATGACAATAACAGGAACTTAGATTTTATAAAAAAAAAACTCTTGATTTATTTCTGTCATATTTGTTTTTTACTGTTTGTAAACGTTTTATACGTCATTTATCACCATTCTATCATGTCGGGCAAAAAATAAATAATCCTGAATTTTTAAATCTTTGTGTTCAATACTAATTATTATGAATGTATTGTGCAGATTATTATACAAGGTACCACCAAAACTTTGTTACACACAAACTTATGTGCAGCACAGAAACGTACAAGTATCGCTGGTAGGTGCCGGTACTGATATTGGAAAAAATGTTGCTTTGCTCCTTAAACAGAATCCTTATATAACCAGACTTCACTTATATGATGATAACAGCATAGTAAAAGGTATTGGTCTAGAATTGGAACAAATACCTGAAGGCCCTAAAGTAGCTGCATTTTCAGGAGATTCATTTTTACCGGCTGCTATCCGATACTCGCAACTTGTGTTAATGGTCTCTAGAATACCCCGAAAACTTGGTAGTTCTCGAGAGCAAATGCTAGCAACAAATGCCCTCTCAGTCTACAAGCTGTGCAAAGTTTTATCATACCAAAATCCAGACGCATTTTTCGCTATTTCCACAAACCCCATCAACTCAATAATCCCTTTTGCAAATTCTCTACTGATACATTGTAACGCTCATAATCCTTTCAAACTTTTTGGTATCACCCACATTGACACCACGAGGGCTCGAGCAGTTATTGCGAATACTTTAAACGTTAATCCTCGTCATCTTCATGTGCCAGTGATAGGTGGTCATTCAGACGATACTATTGTACCACTTTTCTCAAATTTATGCCCAAGTCACTATTGCGTTGGACCATGCGAAGCTGATACACTAACTCGTCTTATAAAGAAGTCTGGAACGGAAGTGTTAAATCGAAAGCATGGAACGACTACATCCACTGTGACCATGGCCTGGTCGATCAACGAATTTGTACAGAATATCGTCGAAGCATTATATGGAAACTATGTGATAGTAAATACTTACACTGCTAACCCAAATTTCGGGACGAAATTTTTTTCAGGACCCACTAAGGTGGGCCCGTACGGGGTTGTAGAAACTTGTAGTAAGACTTTCAGTCTAAGTGAATATGAAAAGAATCTCCTGGAGCATGCTGTACCAATAATTTGTCAAGACGTTGCTAAGGGAGAAGACCACATGCGCCTCATAGAAAGTGCTAGAAACTGTTACTAAGTACTCATTAACTGTTTATATTGTTTTAATGTAATAAAACCCGACCCGATTTTGAACATTATTTTGTTCAGAATTTATTTTAAATCTTTTAACTAGCGCTTTAATACCACAAAGATAAACACCGGTGGTCTAACAATTTTAAGTAATAGTTATGTTAAGAAGAAAGATATAAATGTTCTATTTCGGACAAGGAGCACTGTGCGGCACAAAATGGCCATCGAAGTAACACCGTATACGAAGAACTGTAGGAAATTTCGTGTAACTGTAACCTGTGAGACTCCGGTCACTAATAAACTAAAGAGTGGTTTACACTTCCATGTTCTCTATAACATTTTCTAAGATTCAATCAATTATTATGCTTATAAAAATAGGTATTGATTTTTATATAAATCAAAAGCAAATTAAAATTATTATCGATTTAAATCGATAACATCAATACAAACATTTTCGTAGGTTATTTTTTTATAGAATATTAGAAGCGTTATAAAGGGAGCATGACACGATTGTGTTTTTTAACATAGAGTATCATTAAATAAAGATCAGTGTATCCATATCTTTACTTAACCATTGACAGTATAGTGTAACCGCAAATAAGATTCGTAACGACAGGGTTAACTTCAAGATAATCGTCGTATGGCCATACGAGGGTTGTGTAATGTGGGTCTTTATGTCCAATGCCTTGACTGCTTGTATGGCTGTTTGAGGGTTAAGGGTCGTAAGGCTGGTGATTATGTACCCTTATCTCGGTTTGATAGTGAGAAACTATTCTGTGATTACTTTAACACCCCGTTTGTAATTGCTTGTTTGAGATCAGTATTGATTATAGTAATATTGTAACCAACCCGATGCATTGGTCGAGTGATAGCGCACATGGCCTAAAATATATCGGCGCATTGGGGCGCGGGTTCGATTCCCGACAGGGACAGGCATGTATGTGATAATGTTTTGTATTTCTGGGTTTGGTGGTTAAATTAATATATTGAAAGTATTTATAATGTGTATTTCTATTTTTTTTTTTCGTTGTCACACCCTTAACACAAACAAATAATTTGCTCACTTAAGGGTTAGATTAATGTGTGTAATTTGTCATGTGACACTATAATTATTAATGTAAATATAAATTTAAGTACGAAAAATAATCTACATATATATAAATGTCTACATTTGCAATTTTCAAATAGTCGGTTCGATGTCAGTTAAAATCTCATGGGCCTCGTTTCTGTTCAAGTTCTTGTTTCCTGTTTTCAAAACTAAACGAATCAATCAAAACTCCTTCGGTTTGAACACATAACTAACTACTTAACTAATATATAGCTAATACATAACACAGGTAGTATTATTCTACCATTATACTTATAGGTATAAGTCTTTAATAGAGGTACGAAATAATTTGCATTCTTAGAAAATTACGATTTAAACTTTATTTTTTTTCCTCAATAAATTACAAACAGTACTTAAGCAAGATTAAAAATAATATATAATTTAAAAAAATATATATTTTTTTATTGTTAACATTAATTAAGCATTATGTATGTGATCTTTATCGGGACGGTATCTATACTGCAAAGTTAGGTCGCGGGTTCGAATTTTTCATTCTATATTTATTAAAATAAGTTAAGATACATACATATTTATAGAAATTTACAAACGTCACAGATCAGATCAGAAAGTACAAAAAAAGTATCAATGCAAATCATATAATTAATAACAAACATTCACGAAACATTTAAGTCATAAATGCTAACACCCGAGCAGTCGTTATCTGTTCTAGCCCGTGGCAAGAATTGTAAATGGTGATAATTCCAACTACTCCAATAAATCAGCAGCACCCGTTCAACTTTTTTCCTCGAGGGTGCAACCTTTGTTACTGATGGATGGTTCGTTCCCATACTTAAAACTTTCTTGCTCAACTTGTGCATGTGTTTCTGAAAGAGTTTGAATACATTCCAATTTAGATAATTTATCTTTTTTTAATTTTTAAATCTACGCTTGGGTTTTACAACTTACGTCTATTAATTAATTATAAATATTTAGTTCATTTGATTTACATAATTATTTCTTTAATATGAACCGGATATTGGTTGTAAGGAAAAGTATAAGAAAGCCATAAATTATTTCTTGATGACGCCCTCGGGAAGCCACGGCTGATGTAACATCGATTTATAAGCGTTGCTAATTGCCCTTAATTCATATGTTCACGTCTTATGATTGTACGACTAAAGAACTTGTATCGGCAATGTTCAGTACAAACAAGTAGGTACAGTAGAAGTAAGTAGTAAGTACAAGTACAGTAGAAATAAGACAATACATGTACAGTAGAAATAAGACTTTCCAAATCAAGCAAGCAATCAAGATTGATACTATAAATACTAATTAATTAAATGTTTGATTCTCTATATAGGTATTCTCTTGCTATAAGGTCGGGGTTAAAGGTATATGGATTTGTAATAAATAATTAATTTGTTAGGTTCTGCTTTGTTAGGAAATTAATGCTACTTTCAAGATTCAACTCGAGCTCTTTATTTGAATTGAGGTCTTATAATATTCGAACTACTGCATACCTATTTGACATCACAGGAAAATGATAAATTTAAATCAAAGATGTCACCTCTATCTCTGAAAAGACGATAAAATATATATAATGCTAGATTCGTGAATACATGTAGCGACGCGGTAGCTCAATTTTCAAAGAGACGGGACGGTCTCCCAGGGGTCGTATGTTAAAGTTCCGCAATTTATATATATATATATATATATATGAGTATCTGTCGTATCTCTAATCTACACGTACTTTTCGACTAAAATGAATACTACATCTTTGTAATACGAACTTATTGAATATTCAAAACTCAAAACAAATTCTATGAGGCGGAGAGTATAAAATACACTTTTATAAGGTATGTACTCCATTCAGCGGACGACGGCAAGGCTAGTTTATTAAAAGCATCAATTTAGAGTAATTATAGTTCAGTTTGTAACCACCGTTGTGAGACACTAACTCAATCCCCTCAATAATTAGCGGTGGAACGCAATTAGGCAATTTTATGACAAGGAACATGAAACATGGTTAGATAGTATTTCCGTTCGTTCTTTGTGAATGTTGCAAGCTCCTTTAATATTGTTAGACAATATACCAGTATGTTTACATGTACCTACTACCAACATAACAATGTTAGTTTGCTTGTCAATTGTCAATGTCAATTTTCAATAATGATAGAATGACAAATTAATGGCGTTCCATTTCATTCAATTTATTTCATTAATTTTCATCCTATTTTTGCATTAATTTTCATTCTATATCATTATATTTATTTTATTCATTTTCGTTCTATTTCATAATATTTATTTCATTCATTTTCAATTCATGTCATTCTTTTTTTCATTTATTTTCATTCCATTCATTGTATTTATCATCTTTACATTAATTTTAAAATGTAAATAAACTTAACATGGCCGCCTTGTCCGAGACCATTTCAATCATTATTAATAACATTTCAATAATAAGATTCCAATTCTGATAACGGTATGTTTAATATTTTAAGCATAAGTTCATTATCGGCAGGTTGTCTGTAATCATCGATTTAATTGAGCCAATGAATGATTTAATTAAAATTCTAAAGACGTGGCGATGTATAGCTCAGGGACTGAGGGAGTTAGGGAGAATGTTGTAGTGGAAATTATTATTTATTGAAATTGAAATGGTCAGGTTGAACACTTTTATCATGATATTATAGTTTTTTAGTTGGAATAAATTAATAAATTTAAATTTTTGAATGTCAGGGAGTTGAAGCTGCGACCTCTGGGATACCGGGATGGTATTTTTTTTTTATTTATTTAAAAATTTAAATAGCTTAAAATGGCTATACATGTATATAGATATTTTCAATCATCAATTAATTTGACGTAAGTTAAAAAAAAATGTAAGCAGAATTGGTAGGAGTATTAGTGAAAGTATAAGTAAAGGATTAACAAAAGGATATCAAATTAGTTTTATTAGTTGAATTGTATAGATTCTTAAAACAGTTTTTTAACGAAGGTATAAAAGTTCAACAGTGACTGTAGCAGCTATTACAAACCGTGATTAATAAAATGTTAAAATACAAGACGAGTTATTGAAAAGACTTATCGACTTTTGTATTCTTAACATTTTATTCACTCTCATAACAAAAAACAATTTATAATTAACTGAATTACGTATAAAGTAATCAATAATATTTATCTTTACTGAGATTGGTACGTCAGAAACAGATTTCGATTTAATACTTTCATTGTTATCCGTATTTTATGGTTTTGCACAATAGGATGGGATATTGCCATAACGTCCCTCATCCGCAAGTACCGCAAGATAAACCAGAACATGACCAGACGAGGATAGACGCGTGCCGGCGCGTGCGCATCTCATGTGCACTATTTATTTATGCACTTCAAATATAATAGATATAACGCTACAAAAATATAGTTACATTACATATGTTTGTGGAATAAATCTTTAAAATGTATATTTTTTAATAATATATACATTTTATTCCATTAGACATAATATAAAGCGTATAATTTAAGAATGATTTTTATTCTTTTCTTTTCAAAATAAAAAAGAAACCAATTTTAATTGATTAGACACGATGCTATGAATAAAATGGTAGGAATATTATATTTTTGTTTCATATTTTATGTTGTCCTCTCTAACTATTCCCAAGCCTATATTCTTTGTCAGTGGTGTGTTCGTGAATTTTGGTGCGCGATCAATTAGTATCGCCATGGTGTATGGTATCGGTTCATAAATAAAAGAATTTAATGCGGGAACGTCAAACATAGGCACGCCAACCTTACTGTGATAGATTAGGAAACCACCGAAAAAATACGAAACTGCCGAATAAATATGAACTAAAACTGACGTATAGTGTTTATTTTATTTTGCAAATACCTAGTATTTATCGAAGAGTCATTTTTATTTTATAATTCTTTTAGGGTTTTTACGTAACTTTTTTGAGATTAGTAAAACGTTTAATTATTTTTTATCTTATTTTGTAAAATATTATTTGAACGAGATTTTAATGTTATTGTTTTTTTGTTAATTACGTAAGTTTTTTGAGATTAGTAAAGCATTTAATCCAAGTAATATTTAATGTGATAGTTTTTTATTCTCATAATATAATGTTGGTACCCTTGAATTCTATGGAGATCTCGATCACTTCCCCTTATTGATGGTGTTAATACGAAATCAGGATTACAGCCCATTAAGTTTGGCTTAGCTTTAAACCACAGAATAAATAAAGATTATATAAACTGTGGTTAAATGTCGTGAGAACAGTTTGACTTATTTTATAATCTGAGTTCATCTTTATGTGAATATTATGTATTAAAAAATATTTATGATATTTAATATTATAAAGACCATTCGTATATAATAATTGCCTAGCCATAACATACAATTTTGCTTATGTCCAACGGTTTTTAAATAAATATAGAATAAAAAATAAACTGATACGGACACGGATTCAAACCCGCAACCTGTGGCACACTGTCCCATCCCTGAGGTCGCGGGTTTGAATCCCAGCCCATATCAGTTTATTTCTCATTTTATATTCATGTAAAAATTTCAATTACCTTAACATGGCTATACATGTTTATAGTTATTTCATATTTTAGAACTATTTTGTGTTCTATAATGTATTGTTTATATAAACTTTAATTATAAATGACCTAGAGATTGCAAAATTATGAATTCTAGTCTCTGATCTCTTTGGTACAGGCATTAATCTTAGATCTTGCTTATCATTTAATTAGATCGGCCGCCCTTGGTTCAATTTTATTTTACAACGTCATACACACGTCCTTCCCCTGCTAAATGTATACCAAATAATTTCGTTTAAATTAGTTTGACGGTGGATGTCAATAAGGTTCAAATTGGCATAGCCATTAACTGTTTGTCGATAACATGCATCTCTTCCCTACTGTTTCTGTCGTTGTCTATTCGCTACTGGCCAGTTCATGCGACAAATTACTAGGGTTGGCGACGATTTGTATAATAAAAAAAAAGTTAAGTTTGTAATAGAATAAGTAAGTTAAATTTAATTAAATTATAATATATATGAATTATGAAATGACAATTCTCTTTGTTTTGCTTCAGCTGTATATTGTTTTTGCACATTACATCTATATAAAAACGTTTAAAACACACACACACACACACACACACACACACACACACACACACACACACACA
The DNA here is from genome assembly GCA_959347355.1 of Napeogenes inachia. Lineage (NCBI taxonomy): Eukaryota > Metazoa > Arthropoda > Insecta > Lepidoptera > Nymphalidae > Napeogenes > Napeogenes inachia. The sequence continues at coordinate 18,710,939 of OY365797.1, forward strand.
CACACACACACACACACACACGCACACATACGCACACACACACACACACGCACGCACACATTAATATACGTACATAAGTCTTTATATTTTTCTTGTAAAAAGCAAGTAATTCAAGAGATAGTCTTCATTTAATCCATCTAATAAACATTCTAAGTATAACAAAAGGGTTGACTGCCAACCCTGATCCCAGCAAACTGCATATACTAGCGACTTCCCGTCTAATAAGCCCCAATCACATCCCTACAACATTGTACAGAAAGAATTTTACACCACTCATTACACACCGATAAATTCCCACGAATTTATTTTTTATATTCTACTTTACAATTCCTGTAAGTAATGTGTTCACGCTGAATAATTTCTTTATTGAATTTCATCGGCCATTTTAATTGAAAGAACCCAAGGAACGTCAATACATTTGCGTCACAAAAGACGTATGCTTATTATGTTATAATTTATCATTGTATTATCCACGTGTTACCTTATTGTTATTTTTGATTATTTTTTTAATTATTATTAATCGTATAATACATATACATATGTATTATATACATATACATAATATATAATAAGTTAGTAGTTAGTTTTAATTATCTACTCTATATTGCGTTCGAATCTAAACTTTAATTTATGTATATATTTAAATAAACAAAATTTCCTTCAAAACATTATAGAAACAGTGATTAACTACCAAAAAAGCTAATTTTAATAAAAATCCAACTCTCGTTACTCCAGCCAGCTGTCGCTTCAAAAAATGTACCAAAAAAAGATGAGTTTAAACTGTATTTAAATTTACATCAGCGGCGTTGGGATGCAGATGAGTGACGTCACGTGGGTGAAGCGTAATTGACACCCTCGGGGGGAGAACATACATCCATACAAGTTATAGATCTGATATTGGTACCAAATAGCTACAAATAAAACATTACATCAAGAATATGAAATTGAGTTTCTAAGTTATTTGTTTTCTTGAGTAATAAAATAAAAACTAATAGAATTCTATACAATAATAGAACCCAATGCTAACAGTGAATTTCGTCGGTATTTCTGTAAGTCGTATTATTTGTCAACTCAGGGCAGAAATCAATTTTCATTTATTCACAGATTATCCTCAGTAGTTTGCTTTTTTGCAGTCTTGAGAACTATTAGAAGGTTCTCCATAAATTTATAATAAATAGCAAAAAAAAAAATGTGTGAAATATTTTATAAATACAGCTTAAAAACAATAACAATGTAATTTAAAATTAAAATTAATAATAAAAAATAAAATGCCAGGTCTATATGTTTTAAATTCTATGTAGGCACATTGGAATAGTCTTGGACCCGCAAAATCTTTACAAATGTGAGCCGTTATCGTCCCGACTGACCGGACCCCGGTCCATTTCCAACCCTGAAAAATAAGGGGTTTAGTTAATTTTATGGCCACATCACGGGCTGAATGAAATCACACTATTATACTTTTTCAACATTGTTTTGATCGTTGAGTTTTTATAATTACGATTTAAAAGTTTTTACATCATTTTGTGTTTTAGTTTCAAAACCGCCTATTAATAAATAATAATAATATCAGTGGAGAAATATATAGAAATACACATTATAAATACTTCGAATATATTTAAAAAACGGCCATACTCCGTAATACAGACATCGTCCCTGTCGGGAATCGAACCCGTTCCCCTTTGGGCGCGATACGTTAGGCGTCTGCGCCAACCGACGGAGCGGTAATGTTAATTTTTCGTGTATTTTTCATATACCTGGGCTAACAAAACAAAAAAAAATACAAAGAACTCTCATCTATTACATCTATTAAATAAACTACTATTTATATTAGATACAACAAATATAGATTCATTTTGTGCAATTTGTCAACAGGATTAAAACTGTTAACTAATAGAAGTACTATGCGTCTTCCCCTGTGTTAATTTTGTTTATTTTTCCCATGCTGTGATTCCTGGTGTATGAGTGATCTTGTTAAAGTAATCCCCGTTGATAATAGAACGATTCGTCACGTTTTAAAACTTCAATGATAAAGCTTAGTAAAATAAATTATGTGGCAATTATAAACCAAACTAAATTGTAATACTAACAGGGTTATATAAATGTATATTTTTTTTAATAGCTCGTCTTAAGGATAGTTTCTGAAATTTAGAGTTTGAGTTTACCCAATATTATTATAGTTGGAATCTATAAAAGTCTTTATAATTATTTTCTTGACACTTATTATGAAATTTGAACTTGAACTTATTTTTTTGTCAAAAAATAATATTTTAAAGAGAACTGACACTAATTTATTACAAACTTATATTTTGTATTACTTGTTTCAATTTAGTTATTATAGTTTATATCCGAATTACGAATGATATTATTACAGAAATAAATATGTAAACAATCTTTAAATATTTTATTTTATTACTTTTTAGAAGCCCAATTCATCTAACAAATTTATAGATTAGATAGTTTTAATGTCAATATTGATTGCGTTAAATATAAAGACTGATTTGTCAATAATGCCTATAAAAACCGCCATGGTCATTGAGGCAATAATTAGTTTAGCGTTCATTGACACCATTACTTTGAGGGTGTAGGTTACTTTTTGTCTGATAACGCAACAAAACCCAAATTAGATTTACTCGTAATCTTTCAATATATTTTTTGTTACTTTTTACAATACTTTTTGTTTAATTAACTGCAAGATAATTTTAACCTTCTAAAGATAATTTTAACCTTCTAAAGATATTCCGAGATCAGTGATATAATATGTCTGCACCTGCTTTAAATTATTCGAGCATTATTTCAAAATTGCCTTCTTTAAGTTAATTAAATCAGCGAATTAAAATCAACTTAATTCCTCGGGAGTCTTGTTATTAAAACAAGTCGAGTAAACAAAATTTGAATAAGAAGCAAACTTCTCGTCCGTCCTACATGCCATCATTTGCGTATTACGGACTTGATTTTAAGATAAAAGATAATTTATTCCTTAAATTATCTGAATAACAAGAACAGTAATATCAAAATCAGAACTAAAATCGAAGTCCTATCTTAATAAAGATCTGCTGATCAGTAAAACGAACCAATTATTTATTTAATAATTAACAGCTGGTGTCTCGTGTTATATTCTTGTGTCGTTAGGGAGCTGATACGTGATACAAAATCAGTTCGCGTGAAAGGATTGTGAGCTGCCTTAGCACTCTTAGTGAACTGACGAAAGGTGCCATTTTAATTTATACAAATACCTCTTTCCTTTCTTTGCCAAGTCTTAAGAGGGTGGAACTTAACATGGCGAAGGATTACGTTGGATCCGTTTAAGACAATTTGGAGACTGTTTTGAAAACAGAATTTTAACAAGGTACTGTAACTTGTTTGTTTTAATATAAATCTTTTAAGTAATTATGTTACTTGATACTGTAATGCTGTCAATTACTAGGGCTGTGAGTAATCATGAGTTTACACTGCTCGGTCGGCAGCACCATCAGTTAACGGCACAAAGGGCGGCAACAAAGGAATAAAACGGCCAACAATAGTGCCGTTTGCGGCACAATATCGGATCAATGGTCAGCCGTCGATCGAAAAACGGAGAAAGAACCAGATAAGAGTGATTAAATGGTTTAAGTCAAATTCAATGAACGCCGGGAAACGCTATTTTTAAAAATATAACCGACTTAAATCTTTGTAAGTAAAGCTTTTTCTATAGTAATCTGTCTATTATTTACTTAGATGAATTAGATTTTTTTAGTTTTAATCACATTTAATATGATTTTTTTTTACTTTTTAAGCTTTGTTCAATAAAAATATCTGTAAAAAACAATAGTTTAAAAAACTAAAAAAAACACGCTTTTATTGCTAACCGAACTAAAAACTAGAAAATAATTTTTAATGACAAAGAGTATAAAATTACAGTAGTAGAAGATCGAACAATTAATCATAGTGAATCGCCTTAATATAAAATTATAATAAAATTTAAGTTATCAACAGAATAATTCAATTCTGAGTAAAAATCGTGGGGTGCATTTTACTGTGATTCATAACTATCCTCTCATAGATAGTTGCTAATAGAATGATTGTAATACCTTAAATATCGAGCACCCCACTAAAAAAGAAATAAATCGTATCGATCGTAGCGTAGTGATGTTTTCGATTTACAGATAGACGATAAAAGTCTTAAAACATAAATTTATTATTATATTTTATTTCATGTTATAAATAATATAAAAATTACAGTAAGTAATGTAAAATTAATTATAAGTTTATCGATATATACGTATTTTTGTCATCCTTGGTATCAGATTGGCTTTGAATGGAGAACAAATTGATACAGAAGCAAGGGTGTCCGGATAAATTTAGGATTTCTGCGTATTCATATCAAATACCTTTAAATTGATATATTATATACAGAATTTAAAAATATCCATACATTTGATTTACAAGTCATTTGGATGATATTCAAGCAATTACTATATAGATATATAGATGTTGAAATATCAGAAGGTTATTATATTATAAAGGCAGTAAAGGTAAAATAACTTAAGATATCAAATAATAATTTAAATACAAGTTAGTTTGTATTTTGTATTATATGTAAAATTTTCCACATTCTTATTTTATGTAGGTATTGATTAATACTTCAATATCAATAACATATTATGTATTTTTAGCTAGTTACTTGTTACATTGTCTATAGATTTTTTTATGACTCAAAAACTACTCAAAAAAATTACCCTAAAAATATAAATGATAAACTAAACTGTAAAAACTAAATACGTTAATAATATTAAAAGTAGTCGTCAATCTTACACTATTTATAGATTTTTTTATGACTCGAAAACATTCATGACCTAAAAATGACCCATCAAACCCTTAAGAATATAAATTATAAACTAAGCTAGATATTTTATGTATTCAATATAGGGTTATCACGTGTTACTTGAGATGTTAATTAAATGTATTGTGACTGTTGGTGATAAATCATGTTTTTAGTAACCCCTTTCAAAATCTAATTGATTCAATACAAGTATAAGAAAAGACGAATAACAAGACAGGAATAACAAAAGAACTTAAACTTTTGTATTTCATGCTTGTGATTAAATTTTTTTAATATATTTTATTGGTGTGATAAAATTATGATAAATAGTAAATATCTTTATATGGAATCCGAAATAAACCGATCCTGTCGCTCTACCAATTGAGCTACCGTACCGCCACCATTGTTACCAATTGGTAGACCGACGGGGACGGTTTCACAGAGGCCACGGGTTTGAATCCCTGCCCATATTGTTTTATTTTTTATTCTACATTTATTTAAATTTAAATAAGCTTAACATGGCCATACATGTATAAAAATATTTTCAAACATGTTAAATATAACTTTAATTAAATTAATATATTTCCTGTTTACAAAATAGATTGTTATTTCTATTTTAAGTTCAATATCTGTAAGATCTGTTGCAGTAATACTTCAAGAAGCCAATTATCTGATAACTAGAAAAGCTTCTTAATTAGTACTGGAAGCTGTGCTTGTGAAATAATATTCAGATATTATATTATTAGACAGCAAAAGTTACAAACGCTTTTACTATAAAGATAAAATATTCAACTCTACTTATATAGAGTTCAATATTTTAGCTAAACTAAAAAACATACTTATATTATAAATTATTTGATGAATATGTGGTATTACAAATATCATTATTAAATATAAACAATATATATATATATATATATATATATTGCCGCGTCTACCGCCGTCGCTTCTTGCATTGCGTGTTATGGACCCCCCTTAACCCCTTCACAGCAATGAATGAGGTGTCACCAACTTGTTTTATCAATGATAAATAGTACCAGTCTTAGCTGAGCTTGAATTATGCTTAATCATTTTCTATACCCGTAATTATGTGCTTGGTTTGGATGATTCATTGAAAATTGATTCAAACGTCCGCTAACAATTATAACAAATATGAAAATGTTATGTTTGTTAAATATTCCTTTAAAATGATTTTTTAGAAAATATTCAATATAATTTTATTAAATTATTATGATTCTATCAAAGATAAGACTAAATTAAGTTTAAGCTCTACCTTTGCATCAGTGTTTGTGAAACAAAAATCACAGTACCTTCAACATTTTCACAGCATAATTCAGTTAAGTATCGTTTTTATTTAAGCCTAAGTGCAGTACAATCTGCCCACTTCTGATAGGCGTCGCTTCAGTGGTAAAACGTCGTATATAGAGTCGACAATTTTGTAGCGAAAGCGCCTATATGGGAGAGCTTTCGCACGGGAAAGGGAAGGATATGACTCCCCGCCTTGCTTTCAGTGACTTGGACTCGTTCATTCGCTCCCCGACCGCGGTAGCGAGCATACGTCTCTCCGTGAGATAAAGATCGTAATAAAAAACGCGATCGCGAAAAACTTTTCGATCACATCGAAACATGAACAGAGTTTAGTGCTGTGTGTCACAGATCTGTGTTGTGGCTATTTACTAGTCTAATTAGCGGCGTTTTATAAAGGTGAGTCCACTTTTATTTCCGTTACAATCCCTCTAATTGCCTCAATTAGTGTATTGCGGCAACTTTGAAGAGTCTTGATCATTAAGAAAACACACTACAGTTTGTCATGACTTTGAAAAGTAACAAAGTAATGAGTATTTGTTTAAATTTTAATTAGCTCTTCTATATCTTAAAAAAATAAGTTTTAGTATATTTAAAGTAAAATATATATAAATATTCTTATTAATGTGAATACGTATAAAAGAAAATGTAATATTCTTAATTGGAGCTGTATCGTATATCTTAGCTAATTAATAATATTGAGAATAGCCGTGGCTGCAAGATCTAAGAAAAATTAGATGCGGCATGTCTTTCTGATATATAAAAAACAATATCTTAATTTTTTTTTTGTTATTAATTTAGAAAAGTGACAAATATGATAAATTTTTATTTAACGTTATTTTTTTTATTAAAGTGCATTTAATAAAATAAAATTATCAGATATGTTTTAAATTTAAAAGAAATAAGAAGAAGTCGATATATTTTTTTTCTAATAAAATTATCAAATGAATAAAAAAAGCAAAAAAAAATTAGGTGAAAGAAATTAAAATGTCTACAATATTTAGATCGCAAATTATTTAAAAACCGTATATAAAACATGGACACGCAAAGCTATTCAATGTAAGCTTAGAGACACGGTTGTCCCAAAGCCCAATTAAAATGGCGTATCCGCTTGTTCCTTCTCTAATTAGCAACTTCTAATTAGAGTAACATCACTAGACCAAAGAGGAGTGTAGAAATGCTTCATTTGTTTTAATAAACACTGCTATAATTACTGACTGCAATTAAAAGACATTATTGCTTATCTGAAATAATGAGCATTTGTATTTATTTTTTATATTAATTTGCTGAGGTTTAGATTTATTGTCTGTGCATAAGTTGATTCTTATAAAAACTTTTGTATAAAAATAATTTATTTAATCGAAATATTCAAGAATTTAATATCAAATTGTATATGTTATATTTTATCTTGTGTTATCTAATAATGTCGAGAAAATAATGGAATGAAAATGTAAAATGTTTCTATTTATTTTTATGTTAGAATTAACAATTAGATTTCATTCAATGGGGGGACTAAGAATTGAATATTCTTTAAGAATATATAGTACTTAGATTTTTATTAAAAAATCACAAGTGAAACATCTGTTTGTAAAAAAACCTTGGTACAAAATTAGTCTAGACCTTCAGCAAATAAAATTGAATATTTTTCACATCTTAAAAAAAACATTAACTATTGAACTGATTCTATACAATAACCTTTTTAAATACTCAATCACCGAACCCACCAATGAGAATGATTTCTATTTTCAAATATATTTAACAATAAAATTCACAAATAAATCCCTTATAATTTCAATAGATTTAAAATATATACAGTATCCATTAATTCATTTGAGCTAATTAATAAACCTTTAATTACATACAAATTAATCAACGCTGATTGGTCCATTGCGACCGCTCCTAATATTAATTACAGCTAGGATTATATCATTTTGGTTGATAATTTTATGCGGTAATAATATATAATGATAATTATCATTGACGGTTACAGGTTCACTTTGACGGGATCATTATCACGTTTATCAATTTGTGTTTATAACAGAATATTATATCTAAAAAGGTTTTTATTCAATTCCTAGTATAATGGAATAAAATAGTAATAATGATTATTTTATTGTATTGTGCTCTACATTAAAAACATACATACAGTAAAAAATATATAATAATACATTGAAAGTTATTTATAAAAGTACAACAAGGCGGCCTCTTCGCTAAGTAGCGATTTCTTCCAGACAACCTAGTAATAGTAAGTTCGTATAAAGAAGTCTTGTTAGAAATTTAGAAATATTCAGATATATATTTGTTAAGATCCACGGAACAATATTATAAAATAGTAAATTAAACCTGTGATTTTTTAAACGTAAGGAAATAGGTTTTAAATTAAATATGTTTTGCTGTATTTTTCTCTTAATTATATTACTATAATTAAGAGAAACGTTTATCTTAATAGTTATTTATTATATATATAATAACTTGACTATTTTATTTATATAAAAGATAAAGTGACTCAGAATGTGAGAAATGCTAAAAATTTCTGCCTAATCAATCCTTCGAAGTTAAAGATAGGATAGTAGAGAAGTCAAGAACGCGGATAAGTGCCAAGTTTTTAAAATGGATTTTCCAAACATATATTTTATCTTATACTGTCTTCATAGAAATAACAATTAAAATATTTTCCTTAATAAAGTTTACGATGTAATATTTATATTTTAACTCTTATGAAAATGTATATATATCTTTACATATCTAGCGACTATTGAATTCGTATCCCAGTTTTGTCTTATATAGATCACAGATCTATTACCATCCACATTTGCTATCCCAATTTTATCTAATTTTGAACAAAGTCATCCAAATTTCGTCGTATTATTTTATAGTTTTATTACTATTAAGGATGGGTTGAAACTATTTTTACGTGTATATAATTTTACGTTAGTTACGTGTGCGATTGTCATTAGAAATTGCATGGAGTTGACTACCGTAGCGCTAATTGGACCGAGCCATCTTCTACAAACAAATTAGCTTCAGCAACGGATGTAGGATTTAGGGTTACTACACACATATTTATTACTTTTTATATGTCCCAGGTTCGATTGAGTGTTGTCATTGTTTTTACAAAAACAAAAAGTTAGTATAATACCATCTTTCATATTAAATCATATTTCTTAAATATACTAGAAATATCTTTTAGATAGCCTAAGAATAAGGCCAAAATTAATAATTTATCTTGTGTTTCGTTCTAAGAATTAAAAACAATCCCATTCTTGAGCTATCAGTGAAAATAACCGTGCTGATGTTTGTAGGTTCTATCTAACGTTGATTTTAAATTCGGATTGAAGATCAATTATTAATTTGTAACGTTGCAGTTTAATAAAAACATGAAATTCATACTCCTAAGTTCTTCGTCATAATAACAATGGACTTATATTATATATTATTACTATTAAGAATGCAATAAATAAATAAAATGTAAATTAATATTACATTTATTGCTATCCGATATATTTATAAGCTAATACCTTTTTAATTAGCTATAGATAGTGTTATCATTGTTTTCTAGAAATTATTAGAACGAAGTTATTTTTAGATCTGCATGAGATAATCTGTGTATTAGTAAATTAATAAAGATTAACTATTAATAAATAATTATACACATATATTATTAATAAAAGAAATTATAATTTTATTATATTATTTATCACAGCAAGTGGTAACCCTAAATAAAGGTCGCCAGTAATTGGATTGGTGAGCTTATTTTTTAGCATTTGTGGCTTTCTCGAGTTACTTATTTTGTTACGACCTTCTGCCACTTTCTTATTTTCTTACTATACGTTAAAAGTTTAGGTAATTACAGGAAATTTACGTACTCGTAGACTAAAAACGGTTTTTTTGGCTCTATCTGTTTCATATATAACCTTTTTTGTCTCTATCTATCTCATATGCACAGAATTGGTTATTGAACTCTATCTATTCTTATTAACTAGTCCTCATGTTTAGGATTATAGATAGCAGAAATATGTTGTTTTGATCCAATTAAAGATGTTAATATTTTTTTTATTTTTCATATTATATATTTAGGTTGAAACGATTCTTAACACAAGAGTTTTTGATGGAACGCAGAAAAACTTTTCCACTAAAACAATAATAAAAAAAAAAAAAAATATAGAGACATATGCAAACCTACAACTACAATTTTACCAACTAAGTTACCGTGTCCATTTTAAAACAAAAAATGTAAAATGAATATTTAAAAAAAATCGCGAATCCGGGACTTTTTGACATCAGCAACCTTTCTACCGTTTAAGCTATCGTGTCTGATTTAAGAATCAATTTATTCCTTGCATCACCAGAATGCAATTCATACACCATATCACCTACTGTATATCGTAATTAGAAAGTCCTGGCCCTGTACCCATTAGGCCAGATAACCCCTGGTGGCGTGACTAATGACGTGTTCAAGTTTGTTTGTATACAACGTTTTTTGTGACGACTGACCTCTTATCAGCATCCATCTTTATCTGAACAGACACCTCCCTCAAGATATTTTTTTTACTCTGAACACTAGTTTTAGTTTTGTCTCTTTCTATCGGTATTAATGAATAAATGCACAAATAAATTTATCTCAAAATGACATTAATATTTATTATAATATGTATATATTTATATTAACATTAATATAATATTTTTATAGATACATAAATATACGGAAATGTGAAATCGTACGGTTTTCATAATAACACCTTTTTAATACTACATATAAAAATCAACTAGCTCTTTATAATTAATTAATAATATTTTACTGTTTAATTATTATATGTCCTTATCTTACAAGTAACTTTTTAAAGAGGTACGCTAAATAAAAGGTATTTTTTACTAAGAAAATAATTTGTCAACGCCCTTACAAAGTTATTTCGTCAACATTGTAGTAGGTAAAAGTCATAATAAGCTAAAATATGTTATAATTCTAATGTTTACAAAACATATAATAATTATATATACGATATTAAAAGTACTATAAATTACACAATAATATACTGTTTACATGTTTATGAATAACTTTACTAATTAGATAAGTTACATAAATATAATAAATTACGTAAATTTATTTACGTAACTCATATTTTATATCAAAGATAGATTCATGTAGAGATTTTAAAATGTAGTAATATTTCGATAGAGTTCAATGCTTAATTGGTCTTCCACTGAAATGTAAATACTATTAGACAGCTTAATTACTGACTTATTGGGTATGAGTTCGTTTCGGTACACCTTGTACAAATACCAATTAAGAAATTCCTCTTCTTTAGTTAATATTTTATAATAATAAGAATGTATACTATTTATGTTTCAAAAGAAACTAAAATAATCTTAATGTTTCTTTTTTAAACATGTTTAGCCATGTTAAGCTTGTTTGAATTTTAATCACATACCTATAGATTAAATAACAAAGGTCGCAGATTCGATTCCTATCCGCTCCGTTTATTTCATAAATCTATATATCTGAACCTTCAATTATTCACGTTTTTTAAGTATATTTTATAGTACATTATGATTTTTATAACATGTAGATGTTAAGTTTAATGAACGAAGCCTCTATAGTGCATTGAGACATATTGAGTTACTTGTTGCATAGATTAATTAACTTAAGTAAGAGATGGTTTAATATACCTTTTCAATTAATTATACATTTGTTGTTTATTGGAAGAAATCCCGGAATAACAACAGATAAAAAAGAGCCAAAATATGTAGAATATAACAGATTCTAGACCTTTTTAAATACCTTCTAATTGTTTTAGTAGGTATTTTAATCATTGTTTTAAAATATACCTAATAATCTATAAATAATTATATATAATTAAGTGTAACTACAAACTAAACTTACTAAATGATAAGCAAAAAAATAAATACTTAGATCCTTAAGAACATGAAATACCTGTTTCAATGTTAACTACAACGTTTAGTTTAAGTACATATATCTATAGATAATTTAGTCAAATGTAATATATCTATAGATAATTTAGTCAAATGTAATATATCTATAGATAATTTAGTCAAATGTAATTTCCTTTACAGTTTAATTCTATTATAGATACGGTAGGAAGTCGCGACCTGTCGGGTTATCAACAATTAAGAATGAATGACGTAGTATCGTATTTTCGTAAGACTCTCTGTCCACTAAATTCTCTTTACCAAGATATCGTTATTATTTATATATCTTTTATTGTTGTATATTTTTAAAGTGTTCACTGGACTTCCAACCTTATTTGCCTTTATTTTGATAACCTTTATTACAACTAGATTCATTAATAATAAGTTTATCAATCGTAAATTTGTTGCTTGTATATATATTATCAAAACAAAGAGGTTTACTGATTTATTTATATATTAAAAATAATAATAACAAGTGGTTTAGAAGATATTCTTAGTAGGTAGTTTATTTAGTACGTAGTTTTTAGTTTACGTATTTAAAAGCACCGTTAAAAATGTTTTATTACAGCGTCCATTTTTGTTCAATGGAGTCAAGTTTGAAGTGTTTATCAATTGTCATTGACTCGTCGCTTTCAACCTCTTCACTCGACATGGACACTGAAATGAAAAAAGTTAATGTCTTTTAATAAAAGCTAGTTTTGTATACAATTGTAAGAAATTCGGTGACAGAACCGTTGCCAAAGTTTCTAGTAAATGGAAGTTTTAAATCGATTATTAACTTTATACCCCAAATTTAGCTGAGGTCAACATAACATGCACAAAAAACGGCCTTAATAAAAAACGGAGTTTGCCAATTTATTGGCCATTTTGATTTGAGTGCTTTTAAAGTACAGTCAAAAGTTTTCGCCGATAGCCTCGTTTGGTAGGTTTTATGCAAAATTCGACATTAAGTAGGGGACGAACTGTGTCTACGTTTTACTACTTTGGCTTGAAATATCTCGTATACGCGATGTTTAAATATACTTTATTTTTATAAAATATTTTGATACAACCTGTTCTAATAACAAGTACTGATTTCATAGAATTATATTTAATGACGTACTTTCAATGTCTATTGTTCGTTCCAATTAACTCAATATTATAAATCCCTGGAAATATAACACAGCAAAAGCTTAGAGTCTAACATATTTAATATTTTGAAGAGTGCTCCAATAGAATAATGATAAAAATATGATATTGTACTTGTATTAAGCTCGATTCATAGTTAGCGAGTGACCGGTCAACAATGAAATTCGCAATGAGGTTAATAACCCTTCATAGAAAACGTACATTTCCTCTACTTGGAGCAAACATGGTCTGTAATGAACGAGCGGGAATAGTCCAGCGATACGGCAATTTGAACGTTCAGTGGGCCGGGGAACACCAACAGTCCTCGAAATTAGTATGTCTGTGATTCCTGTTATGTGTTTAATATTATTACAGTTAATTCTAAGATACTATTATTCTCAACTATACTATGTATTTCTAATAATAGCAATAAAAATTGATAGTTTAGGACTTGAAGTTGTGAACTCTGAGATGCCGTCTCAGTCGTTCTATCAACTGAGCTATCGTGTCGTGGTAGAGTGAAAGAACGGTTCTAGAAGTTTCAGATTCAAGTCTTGCTGTGTCGATAATTTTTTTATTATAAATAATAATATTAACATGGCTGACAAGTATACTTCGATTATTAAATAACAAGCTCATAGTAGAGAATATTATTTACAACTCGTTTATATTCAGGGCAGCCGCAAAGTTAGAATTTGACACCTGCGTTTATCCACAATCAGGGCTGCCGAGTGTGGTTATCGAGGAGTCCGATTTGCACTGTTATTAATTCCGCTAAATTGAAAGCCGACCTGCTTGCTCGTGGACGATAATTATTCAGTTTGAAACTTTACTGAGATCCGATATTTCATATATTCAGAATAATTCATAATAATGATAAAAAAACTGTAAACGTAAACCTTTATTCTTGTAAAAAAAAGAAAAAAAAAGTATATTTTAAGTTTATATTTTAACTTTGTTACAGTTCTCTGATATTAGCTATCAATAAAAATGTCGTAGCTAATCCCGACTTGTTTCGCGTATGGAAACATACATACATACATTCATACATACCCCCGCGATTCAATTACAAGCGTACATTTATCATCGAAGTTGACAAACGATGTCGAGTTGTATCAACGAAAAATATTTGAGAATTGTTTGTACTGACCAAAAACTTCTGTAGTTTATAATATCTATTATTTCAAGCAATTCATAATATTTATTAGACGAAAAATAAAAATATATACTATAAGAAATAAATCATAAGATACTGTCATAGGTTATTAAATTAGTCACTAGTAATCGGTAAATGACGGTTATATATTCTGTGAAACAGTGAATTGGTTTCCGAGTAAAACAAATTTCCTAGTACAGAAAGCATTGGTTTAGAAGAATGCATAATGGGTGGAAAAATGTCAAACCTAAGTGTATTAAAGTTGGGGCTGTTTCCGCTGCGTGCCACAGCTGATGTATGGCACCGACCGACAAATTGAAAACAGTAGTAAATGGTTCGATAGAGACCCGCTCTCCACAAGTGAGTAATTCTGTCGTATTAGCTTATTTTGAGGTTTGGTATATTATTAATTAAATTGATTTTTGTATTACTCGTTATGGAAATCTTTTCCAGACAATGTTTGACAAAAATAATTATTCGTATAATTTCATGAAGTATGAAATAGATTTATATTTTTTTTAATTTAAGTCATTTTTTTAAAGGCAGTGTGGCAAGTCTTTTATATTCGTTTTTTATTACGACAATGTGGCAAGTCCTTTATATTAGAATTGTATTCAATATAGAGTTTCGGTGGCGCAGAAAATGGTTGTTGAGCGCTTGGACTGTTTCTAACCCTCTACCTTTTTGGTTTACAAATTTAGATATTACTATTCAAATTAGCCTTAAATAATAAATCTTATAGGTACTTTAAATCATACTTACGTAATTGGCGTTTAGTAAAATGGTTTTGCGTACTCTATAGTGTTTTATAGTTAGTTTTTTAACATCAGATTTAATGAAACATTTGAAATAACTTGATAATATAATAATTATACATTTAAAGATATTCTGGTGTAGTGTATATAATTAACACTTAACGTACATTGATATAAATATATTTTTTTATAAGATAGTTTTAACATTATACAATTATGTTAAAAAATATTGAAAATATATGAATCACTTGTTGTTCTTTGTAATTTTTAAATTAGTCGTAGTACTTTAATGAGTCGCTCTTTCATTTCTCATTGTTTGTTGGTTGATTAGGTCCTATTGTTTCAATTGTTGTGTCAATAATAAATAAAATGGTTAACAACAAAAACCATATTACATGTTATATGGTTTTTATGTTAACCAAATGAAACCATGGAATGAAAATCATTATATTGCTTCAAGAATAGCGAATATAAGTGGTCCCCTCAAAGTTAGATATAAATACGTCGCTCAGAACTGTTTAGTTGATAGGAATCTGTGGCCGGTCGGTAGAACGGTCATCGCCTAAATTGAGTTGTTTCCAGCAATTCTTTTCTTATTCTGACTTGCAAATTCTTAGTAATACATCTATGAAGGCTGGTGTAAACAATAACTTGTGGTTTGGTTCTGTAATTGTAAACCATATATACGCTTCGCCGCCCACGGATAAACTGGGTAAAGTTACGTATCTATCCAGTTTAGTCATATGTTACAAATTGAGCCGTCGACACTCGATATGTATATTGGCTCAGTGATTTATTTCAATTGATTTTCCAATCTGTTCTTGATAATTAAATCACTACGATTAACCTTTACTTTTAGTATTTGTAATAAAACTTTATATTTTGCTATTGGGAATTGTGTGGCGTTACGAATTGGATATTATTTAAATAAAAGTTAGAAAATATAAATATTCACATTTTCAGTATAATATTATTATAGAGAACTCTTTTATTCAAGGACGTGATCAAGGGTTAGATCTCGTAATACAGACGCTTACAAAATCTCGATGGAGAAAATAAGAATTGCAATCTTTTAACGAAATCAAACAAATAGCAGAGTTTGTGCAGTGACCAATTCAAATTGTAAGAACATTGGGGCTGGTGGCAGGATGGCGGGATAGAATCCAATCAGCGAAACTAGTTTCACTGATGCCTATCGCTAGTTTCACATTCTAAGATTTGTTTCTCGAGATTAAATCAAAGGCGAATTACACCAGCGGCGAAAAAGAAATATGGTGAGTCCGGCCCCGGCTAGGGCGGGGTGTGCTGAAATTGCTTTTCAATCCCTCGGACTTTGGACTTGTAAAGAAGTTATTACCTTCCGAGGAGATAGCGCCGGGTCCGGCGATACGGATATATGTCTTTTTCATATGTAATATTCCTTTTTCGCGTTTTATTAATGGAAAATGTTTCGTGGGACATTGCGGCCGGCTCCCGCTTCAGATATTAAAAAAGGCGAAGCTGATACAGTGTGGCTTCTTTTATTAGAAACTCGTAAAGAGTTTATGTATTTCAGAATAGCTTTGTTGTAATACGTGTTATAGGGTTGTCATTTTTATTTATTGTCATGCCGATTACTTTTATTATATAATAAATGATTCGATGGAGATATAAAAATATCAATATTTGATTAGATTCTTTTTGAATTTTCTCAAAATGTAAAGTCAAATACACCGGTGATTAATATTAAGTTTCAATTGTCTTTTATTGGTGTAATCGTGTGCAGCATCCGTTTAATAATGATGCCTACTCTAATTAAGTCCACTACACCAATGTTTGGAATTAATTAGTGTATTGTTTAATTGGCATCTCTTGTTATCTGTTTGTTTGGATTATTTATTCATTAGTGGTGTTTGTGACAGCTGTTGCTGAGGTAGCTTGCATTGGTTTATATTATGTAACTGTGTATTAAATAATTATGTATACAATACATTAATTATCACCTTTTTTGTGGGTATTTCTTAGCTGTAATAACAATTATAGCTAGAGTAAAAGTTAAGCCAACATTTAATAGAAAAGACATGGTTTGTTTGGTGTCCATGGATGGTAACCGCACTGAGATGTGATAGGTCTTTATTAATCTGTTATAAACATCCATTGTGGTCAGATAGCTGCAAGTTTGCAGTGTCAGTAACAGAGGCGTCCCTGGTAGGTAACAATACCGGTTACGGACGCGGTGGTTGATTACACCTGTCCGTCACGATTAATAGAATATTGTGTGTGATTCAAATTGAATTAGCCAGCCATTGTGGAATTACCCGTGTATGTTTCTACGTAGTATTGGTTTTGAATATTTAGTAGCCAATTTAGATCGTGTTGCTATTGTGATTTGGTAATAGAATACTGTCCGGAATGTTTCATGCTGCGTCATTAAATTTGCATCATATTAATTGGGAATAGATTAAAAATTAGGTATTCATTTGAGTTGAGCATTGTTTTGGGTCTGTTTTAGCCTAACATTATTAGTTTAGTTAGATTAGCTGCTACATATTTAAAAGATTTGTTACATAGGAATGGACAAAGCTGTTTTAGTAGTTTCCAACTATGTGATGGACAGAATATTGATATCGAATTAAATTGTTAATTCAGAATAATTTGAAACTAATCTAAATAATTAGTTATAATTATTATGTTATTTTATTATCAATACCTAATAATGTGTTATTTTATTCATTTTTAGCGTATTTCCATTGATATCACGGATTGACAGAATGTCTACACTTTGCCTTATCACTCGAGTCCTGTAGTTACAGTTTAGTCAGTATGTATTAAGCTTAACATTTGGTACCAATATTAAATGTTAACTATTTAATATACCCCTTAGAAATGTCAAAATAGTTTAAAGTAAACTATTCATAGTTAGTAGTGCTTGACTTTTGATGGCCCCTAATTTTACGATCGATTGGGCACGAATACACTTCTTCGATATGTTTGGATGTTTGTGGATTTGTCTGAACCAGCTGCATTTGTTTAATCAGCTGCTGGGATTTACGACCCTAATTTAATTAGTTTACTTTTCTATGCAAATGATGGTATTTAATTCGGTTTCTTTATTCCTGTTTGAGCGGTTGTGTGTAGTGCTCTTAACTTTAGTGTAACCATCCCTTTGTGTACTAAATATGAGACATCGAAGCAGAGTGAAGCAGTACGTGTAACAGAATACGGTTGTTAGTCTAATTTAGGTGGAAGATCATCCACGTAATTAATCCACTTATCAAGAACCCGCCTTTGAAACTAGATGCTCAGCTTCAGAACTTTATCTACGGTACCCTATTATTTAAAATATAACTCCAAGCAAATAATTAGTTACTATGTTATATGATATATTACTACTAAATTGTTTCGTTAATATTTTTATTAATAATATTTTATAAATTCCTTATAATATGAATATCATTGTTACTGGTATATATTGAATAATTATAATTGTAGTTCAAAATTCAATTTCGCTTTTCCAATAAATGTTAAATTAATATTGCATATCAACATTTTTCAGACTATTGTAAACAGCTAATTAAAATCGTTAATAATGAAAGTTTATGATGTTAAAATACTCATGTATATAATTACATTTGCATTGCGTTTTACAAATACTCAAGATTTTTAATTAATTTATTGTTAGTAATACTCTTCCGCTAGTTACCTATTACATATAATTTAATATTTTACTTTGGATTGGAAATAAAACTTTGTTGAGTAACGATTATAAACTATTTTATCTGCTTACTTTTCTTCATTTTGTATTTAATAAAAGCGTACTTTTTTGTTTATTTTGGATCTAGATTTGAATCTTATTTTACAATTGTATATTATGTATAATAAGAGGAATAATTGTATATTTTCATAATTTTCATGAAATTGTAACACAATATAGAGTGATGTTCTTTATTTGTAAAATTATATATTTTTTCTTATCTAGCTTATAAATTTGGCTTATCTGTTTCGTTAATTTGTCTCAATTATCGTAGGGTATTATATTTACCCAAGTACAGTTATTTATTAGTTTTTTGATACAATAGTCATTGGGAATCATCTTCTGTTCTCAGGTCTAAATAGAAGATAGAAGAGGAACAACCAGCCCTTAGGTGATTGAGAGAAATCTAGGTTGAAAAGTTTGGTAAGTAATCCATTTTTAAGATGACTTTATTTGTAGAACTAATAAATTACACTTTCATAAATGATAATAAAATATTGTACTTTGGAAAGCACTTAAATTTATTAAAGATTCTGTTATCACAATAGCATTTGAATTATCAAACGAATGACTCATTTTGAACACTCATTTTCCATACAAGAAGATAATTAAGAAATAAACTCATACATAACTAAGTTTAAGACGATATAATAGAGTTTTAATAATGGAATTGATATTGAATATTGTATAAGTATAATTGTAGAGTGAATCAGACCAGTTAACATAGGAAGCTCGCCACGCATCAATTTAATCAAACCATTGATCCAATATTGTGAGTGAATTTTAATTATATATATGCGGGATTGTCACTACTCACGATCTATTCAATTGATGTAAGTGCTGTATATTTGATTGAACCTCCATTACAGCTAGGAGAGCTTTTTCGTGTAACTAAATGTATGAATCATTGGCGTGGTGGTTGTAAATCCTATTATTATGCCCGTGATCTTGGGTTCGATTCTCTTTAAAAATGTTTGGAAAACTTAATACATAATTTCTAAAGTCTGGGTGGTCCTCACCTCTAGAAAATTATTTGGCAAAATATAATATTCGTTTTATTAATTAAGTTAGTGATATTTATATGTTTAACTGTCTTTACGAAAAAAAATGTATGTACGTTTATCAGTGGTCTAGTAACCGTAAAAGCTTCATTTAGTTTAAAACTAGAACCATAAATTATGATACATCAAACTGGACAGCCATAAGAAGGTCCAAGAGTGTTAGTATCTGACAAATAATAAAAAGCAAGATGAGAGACCAATACTCATCTTTGTCTAATCACAAATGCAAGAGAGACAAATAGGTAGCCTTATTTGCTTTCTATCTTTTTTTGATGGACACATTATATTCTATGCATAATAACTCTATGATAGTCTCTAGTCATAGTGATCTATCACGTTGTATTTAAACAGCCAAATACTTATTTTTATTTGTTATCTTTAATTTATAAATTACTAATATGTCAAGTTGCGTCTTGTAGATGTAATAAAAACAATATTACAATAACATTTAATAGAAAAGGATGATTAATACAGATTGTTATTAGTACCTTCTAGTACCTAGAAATTCTAAACTGCAGATTTTAAATTTTTGTAGTTCAGGACTGTTGACTGTTGTAAGAGGAGTGACAGACAGACATTACAACGTGATTGGACATGTCGCGTCATGTCGCGACTAATTAATGTTCGACATTTGATTACTTGTATCATATCCTATCCTAATAATGGATTGACTCTATAATAAAGAAAAAATAGAGCTAGCTTGCTTGCTTGAAAAAATATAGAACATTCAAATATATTTGATAGATATATTAATGCAAACTTCTTTATTTACTTATGTTTATAGTTATTATAAAATATTTTGCTACAATTTATGATGATGTTTTTATTATTACAATATTTATACAATTATTAATAAAATATAACGAATTCCTTTGAAATATAAGTGCATTGTTTGTTTTATTACGTACTGGGAAAGAAATCCGAGTATTTTTAATAACAACATATTGTGACATTCACAGTATCTGTATTTTATTTTTAATTAAATTATTGAATCATATTGTCAATTATTGTACTCAAAGGAATATTATTTTTACATAATCCGAATACTTAGCCCACATTAAGGCTAGGAATTCTAGTCTGGTAATTAGCGTAGAACTTTCTGTAATTAAAAAAAAATAATCCAGAGAAAAGTTTTTCGCTTTTGGTAAATCAACGTACTTCCCAAAACTAATTCTAGAAAAGCCTAATAAGGCATAAAAATATTATAAATGAAAAATAAATGACTGTACTGTTGAGTCAGTTATCCTTGTTTTTCTGACCATAATTTCTATTACTCATATTATAATTTGTCTTCTATTTGAAAGTATAAAATTGATTAATAATTGTGGTCTAAATGTTCTATTTCTTTTTGAAATGAACATAGCATTATGAATGTTTACATAATTTTATATTGTTTTTGTTTAAAATCACGTCGTTGGCAAATATTTTTCCTTGTTTCGATAATAGATTTTTTAATGGTGTATTTGGACTTTGATGTTATTTAGATTGTCCATAGGTATGTTTTAAATACCAACTACGTCCAGATGGAATCTTTGTTGATCTCTAAATCAATCAGGTACACTGTTCTTTTGTGACTCCCTTCCGCATACTTAGAAGCACTTTATATCTGACTGAAGCTTCACTGAAGTTTTTTTTTTATGTTGAAAATCTTGCGTGCAATGAATTCCGGTAGGAATATAATTATAATCTGTGGAACTATATAATTATAATGTATAGAATTTGTAATGTATTAATCAAAATTAAAACATTAATGTGATCAGAAATGAATATCATATTATTATTGAAACCACATCGGTCAGAGAACCATACGCTCAATTAATTAGTACTGCTACGTGTTCGTACTTACCTAATTAATGTCCCAGAACCAAGCCAACAATACTGCTGTTATTATAATACCACTGACTGGCTCTGATTGAGTTACCTCGCACAAACAATATAATCTAATGAACATTTATGGGATCGATGGAATTATTGCTTTGTAATTTGACAGTAATAATTGTTATATATAATGACTGGTCACCTAATTACGGTTAATAGTCTGTGTTATTAAATTTACAATCTGTATTTGTGTTGACAGTTCAAAAGCGAGGGAAATAACCTTGGTTATTAGTTTTAGTATTTTTTTTTCTGTGTTTGGCTTGACAGTCCAAAATGGGGAATAATGTCGAATGGGAAATAATGTCGAATATTAGTCTTGGTATTTCTAATCTATGTTTGAATTGACAGTCCATAAAGTCTCCATATTTTTGAATAACAAAAATATTTAAAATACCAATTTTTTTTTGGTATTACTCTAAGAAAAACATGAACATACAAAGTAACATTTTAGTTCACGTTCTTTAACATTGATAAGTTTTAAAAATATCATACAAATGACACTAAGATTAGCTCATACCATCAATAACTTACGAGCCACGAAATTCAAGGGGAGAGCGGGGAGCAATTTAGCAGCAATTTTAATAATAAGTCCCTGGTATTTCTATTATAGCCGGGAGGCGATCAGGTGGGATGAACGAGGGGTTTAATAACTCCAGATTAACCTATTGGATTTGCGATGAATGTTTGCTATTTTTTCTATATCGCTCTACGCACGTTTAAATGAAGCGGAAATTAAAAATAGTTTGTTTGCTCAATGCAGACTTTTATTCCATTATTAAATCGTCCGCGTAATAAGAGTGCAGCAATGAGGCTGGCAGGCTGGCAGACGTGTGGCAATAATATGGTTTTATTTTCTTTCCTTTCGAAGGGTTTGATATTTTTTTTAGGTGTAAACTAATTCTGTGGGGTGTTACAAACATAGAAATAACGTACACAAAGAACACCCAGACTCGAAACAACATTCGGTGGATCACACTGACAGCGGTCCCGAGTAGAAATTGAACCCACAACCTTTGACTCAGCAGCAGGACCACTGAACACTAGACCAACAGGCCGTCAAAAAACATATATTAAATATTTTTTTTTTGTCTGGTACTAAGTGGTAAAAAAATATTAAAATATATTTATTATTACTATGTATGATAATCCAGAATCAAACCTGCTGTCTCTGGCTACCTTCTCCATCGCTCTACCAAAGCTCATTCATTTTTGTTACACAATATAATAGCATTATAAAAAAATGAAATCGACTCTAACTAGAATTTTAATTAAAAGTGCTAAAGCGTAATGCACAGTGCGTTGTGCCCTTCATGGGTGGGGTGATTTTTAATTATTAAATATCTACGCCAGCGGCGGTTGCCGATATTACACTGATAGCCCGTCCAATTTTTACAGTCTATTTTATACATGTGTGTGTTGTTTTATATGTAAGGGTTTCTATTCGACGCTCGAGTTTCGCTCATATAAGTTTGTAATATTATATTATATTTAAATTAACCACCATATATTCGTTTATTGTTATATGCCAATTATCAACGACAGAAATAGATATTACTTTTTTTATAAGTTGTAATATTTGAACAAGACAGAACAGGCCACGACTTGAATTGTAAATAATTACCGAATGTTTTAATTTCCCTGACAGTGACGGGTCACGTGGCCTCCCCCATTCACTGCCCCGGACAATTAGCCTGCTCATGAGATTGAATAGGAACTTGTATTTCGATTTCATTGCCTCCAGCGACTGTCTTTTAGACTATCAGTCGATAAAAAATATTGTTTATTATTTAAAACTGGAAGTAATGTCCATTCTGTTTTTAAATTTAAGTAAAGAATTTGGGAATTGTCAAATTATATCTATGAATAGAAAATACTTTAGGTAGGTTGAAAAATATTTTCTAATATCTTAATCTAAATAAATGAAATGGCGTCCTGCAGTTAATTTGAAATATATATATATTTTGCTTGTGTTATGTATCTGAAAGATAAATTATTATCAGGCTAAATATTTTGATATAGAAATTAAAATATAAAACATAATGAAAAATATATACATATAAATTCATGTCTTTAAAAAAAAACAGAAACTTCTAGATAAACAATTATAGTTATGACAAACAGATTAGAATAAAAAAAAATAATATTCAAATCATTTTGACAAATCAGGAAACTATAACTGCATATAATCTTATTATTCCTTAACGTTTTAATTTGAAAGAATGAATATAAGCACACGAGCGTGAAATGAAATGGCAATTGTTGAAATATTGCGAGTGGCAGCCCTTGACGTGGCATAATGCCCGGATTAGAAGCATTCAAAGTCACACGACATGTACTGCAGTATATCGAGTAGTTACGGAATATGGATGCACAAACAGAAAATTAAATTATATACATATAGTATCCGTCAAAACTACCCTGTACTAAAGTATTATTTATGCAAATTCCTAGCACTGATTTGAAATACGAGCAACAAATTAAAATTACTCCTCGTCCAGAGCTCGAGGGTCAAAAGTCGAGCATACAATAGATGCATTGCGATCCAATTAAAATTAATTAGCTCCAGAACACACTACAGACCAAGGAAACAAATCAACGAAAGATACAAACTCAGATAGCGTCCGTGGATAAGGTGGTACGGTATTAACATCGGCATTTTAAATTAACTTCTAATACATACTAAATAGCGTTGATACTGCCTTGTACTTGGAACTGATATTCGTTTTTTTGGTCCTTTACTGTTTCATATGATTGTTCTTTTACTCATGTTCCTTGATATTTGTGTTACATTTCTTGTTGAGTTTGGTTAGCGTATTACAAAAACTTATTAACATCAGGTCTGTGCCAACATTGGGCGCTAAAATGATTAATTGTAACCTATGTAATGTACACCTGTTTGACAAGTGTACGCGGGAAATTGACTTATTTATAATGACTTTGTCTTGTTATAATATCACAGTATATAAATTTAGAAATAATAATAGTCTAGGTCACAGGCTAATTATAATTTTATGTCATATATCACTTCTAAGCAGATTATAAATATTATGTTACTATTATGCATAAAAAAAACTTTTATTATGTTTTTTCGTTAATTAATGTATAATTTTATAATACGTTTATATAATTTATTCAGTATTATTTCTTAAATATCTTAAACAGTTAGAAAACCTACAACATTTTTAATATTTATAAACTAAATACAAAAACAAAAAAGTTTTAATGCATTTTCAGACCTAATCAGCACTAAAAATAATAAACCATATTCATGTTGCCCTAAAAACATAAAAAAAAGATCCCAAAATATTACACGTGTAATAAACTCTTCAGGTGTCGTTATATAAAAAATCCGGGTAATTCAATTAGTAGGAAAGCTGTGGACGCAGGGCAGGGCCTAATAAACATAATATAAATAATCTGTGGCGATAAATCTGCAGCGCTTTATGGCGGGAGTGGGTTGTCACTCCGTCTAATTAGCGCTAGTGCTGCTGTAAGCAGATCTCAACAGCGCTGCAGCGGTCATTTTAAATATTTGTTATTATATTAGGCTTAGGTGCCTGTTTAACTTCAATTTAAGTATTATTAATATTTTGTCCATAAAAAATGTAATTAAAATAAAATCATAGATTTGCATTATATTATACTACGTGTATTAAAAAGTACCTACCTGAAAATAATAGAATCTTATTCGAGACCGTTTAACAAGCCTAAGCGCTTTAGGCGCTTTAATGCGGCCTGCTCTCGTCAAAGCACTCTTCATCAGGCTTAGTTAATTATGAGGACATATCAGCTTTATTATAATTACTCATTTTAATGTCGCTGCGCCTACCGTGCCGTGCCTTTTACACCGTTACGACACTTTCATGTCCGTGCTGGAGATTTAATTGATGTTAGACTATCTATAAAAAACCCTTTTAAACAAAAAACATTTTCGTAAAAATCAATACAAAACTCCCATTATATTCACCACTTCTCGGGTTTATTCCAGTCGTGTCAAAACAAAAATCACACACACAATCACAGGTCAATCCAAAAGTAACACCACGTAGTCACACACAGTCAAGTTCAACCACACACATTACGATTACTCTATTCGTATTGAACCATAATATTAATTATAAATTAAAGTTGGTACCAAAAATGCGCAGGTGTTACAAGCACTAATCTGAATTCTCGGAAGCGGTATCATATTCATGCACCATTACCTCCATAATTTAATTAGTTTGGAGTGATCATTTCATTAATAGAGGTGATATTTGGCAAGCGCTTGTGCCGGCTTTGTCAATTTTAATTAATACCCGATAGGTGGACCGAAATGTTGGAATTCTTTGTTAATTAGCTTTCGAGATTTCTAATAATTTAATTAAAGTTAATAAGCCTGTCCTAATGGTATTCCGGCAACGCGTTGGTATTCGTATGGACATCCCTATAATGTGTATATGGCCTATCAATATTAGTATGATGTAATGATTATTGATTTAATGTTACTTGAGATAATTAAATTGACGTGTATATTTGGTTAATAAACTCTGGTTATGCATCCACATAATTACTGTGATTTAATAATGAAAATTGATTGATTTAATCTTTTTATTTTAATACTAGCGGTGGATAAAGAAGTAATGGCGTAGGATTTGATGTCTAGACACAATATTTATGTAATAATAATTTATATATGAGTTAAACAATCTTAAGCTAACCTACAAAAACATATTTTCTTTATTAGAAATTAACTACCCTGGTAAATTAATAGAAGATTAATAAAAGAGTTCTGAGTAATGTAGCTACACATAAACGAAAAGAAAACATCATCATCTGCCCTTATCCCAAATAATTGGGGTCAGCTCAATATTTCAATATCTTCTACTCTTTTCCATAATATAACGTCTCAATGGAGACTATTGATATAGCTTTTGATCGCACTCCATTCATATCTTCTTCAGTCTTTCTTCTTTTCCTTCTCTCCACATTATGTGACCATACCACAACAAACGACAAATAAAACATCAATAATCTTTAAATAATTCTCGTTTCTCGATTGATAACCAGTTTACCATAATGGCCGCCGCTTAAAATAAATATAGCCCTTATTTAAAATGACATATCGTTGGCCTTTTACAAACAAATGTCTAGCAAATTACCGTTTGTTCCATAATGTTGACAAATACAGCGTTTTGTTGTGGATAAACCATTCCGGGAAATTATTGTAAGTGACACTTGGGTTTTAGTAATGCGTATTGGATTACAATGCAGTTTGTAGTTTTTATTTGTATAATTACTAATTATTAATCTATATTCAAATTAACGTGCGATGACATAATTATTATTAAAAAATAACTGACGTAAGTAAGTCGAATACGTCAAACAGCTTTAACCTTTTTATAATGACATTGCAACTGACAGTGACTTGACTGTCATGATATTATAAGATTAGATACATCATCTTTTAAGTTTATTACTCTATCTTTATAGGGACAATAGTTTTCTTATGTTACCCTTCATTTATAAGTTGGGATCAGTTTTATCAGTTAGGAAGTTTTAACAAATATTGATAAAGGATTATAAAATAAAATCAAACTTCCTGTGTGTTTCACATACTTATTATATTACAATATAAAATAGGTCTTTTTTATAATTTAATAGAAAAATACTTGCAGTATGCTCGAAGGTTTATAATTTATCAATAAAAAAGTTTGTTCACTTTCGATACCACAAATGTAAACTTCTTTTATATGATAACAAACTTTTTAAATATAATATAAGATCTTAGTTAACTTAACATAAACATTTGTCACTAAAAGTAGGTTTGTCTTTGTCGTTTACGGTATAGAGTTCCGTTAACATTGTTAATTCAAATTGCCATAGAGCACGAGGTATAAAAGAAAATGTTGAATTTGTACCGGAATATGGATAAATCGAGATTAGAGATGGCAGCTTACCAACAGGTCACGAGGTTTGATTAAATCGTGAAGCACGCCCATAGACCATGGAAATAGAGATGATATTTCTCTTGTTTTTTTTAATGCTTTAAGAGCAAGTGGCAAAGAACAGTTTCTCATGAGGAAGATTCTGCCATGCAGGGTAAAGCATTTTTTTGCAACATCCAGCATTTAGAATTGTGCTAAAGCCTGATTTTTATAAATTTAATAAGTTCGAAATAAAAGTCTAAATTGAAGATAAACTTTTAACTCTTTTGAATTTACTCGAAAGATACGAATTGGATAAAACGATTTGATTTCATCGACTCATTGCTCTGTGAACTGGCTCTTCACAAATTATACGATTTTAGAAGCAGACTACTTATTTTAACATCACTTAAATTTAAGTATTCTTTTAATTCATACAAGCTCAAAATTATATTGGTTATCTATTTGTATATATATATACAAATAGATAACCAATATTATTTTGACATACCAGACGGGTAATGGATCCAAAACAACACGTATGTTTCTTTAAAACTATCCAGCGATAGCGTTGTTTCACATCCTAATCCTGCGGCCGATGCGGCGGGAAATGGCGGAAATTGAAAATAAACATTTCATCTGCGCCCCGGCACGCACTGCCCAAAATGACAATACAACCAATTTGGCGCCGACCACCTTTGTGTGCGAATTGAAAAATAATATTACTCTTTTTTTCTACTACATTTATGCAATCTCGAAAATAAACTATGATTCTTTGATGTATAACTATTAACTTGGGATTATTTATATTATTTATTTATAGTTATCCTTGCTTGATGCGTAATTACAACAGCGTTGTTTTAATCCTTTCAATGCGTCATTTAACCGCAATATTATAGTACTATTAGGTCATAACGATTACTAAACCATAAAAAGATAACTTTTAAAGATTTCTTATTATAGACCACGAAAATAAACAATATAGAAAGTTTCAAGATAGCGAAAAAATGTGTATAACTTAAATAATACCAATAAAAAAAATGGAAAATGGAACACCTGGACTATATTTTATATTATATTTAATAACAATATATTTTTAAGAACCAAAATATTTTAAAATAGGAACAAGTGCATTGGACACTCATTAGACGAGTGTTATCGGACAGGAAGCGATACCGCGTCGAAACTCGAGTTCATATTTCATTCAGTTTTTACTAGGATACGGCTCTGTACACACGTGTATACTAGTTCATTCATTACGAGGTGTACCAACATAACAGCGACACAGATAATTTTATATTGTAAGTATTGTATTTGATATCGATTTTATTGTTTACATGTCTGGTTATTAATTTATTTGAATATATTTTTATATTCATTGCAAAGCTATCATGATAATTATAAAATATTTTCTTTTCAACACCGTAAGAAGTTTCAAATTTTAAATAATTAAATATTTTGAATAGCAATAAACCTGTTACATGAATAATAACTAATATGAGTCAACATTTTTAATTTTATTAAATTAGTTCAGTGTGTTAAGAATGTAATTTATTTACATTAATTAAGGTGACATTTTAAAACCTTTAATTAGCAGAGTTAATTACGCGTATCATTTAATTATTTGATACTGTAATCGTATATGTATATGGCCTTACCTTTCTCTAAATTATAAACAACTGACAAATTTAGTTATTATATATACCGCTTTATTAAGTATCGCGTGAACGCAGATAACATAAATTCGGAAATTAAAAAAGGTTTCAGTTTAATAGTATTTACTGACATATTTAAATATTTTTACATTTATGAAGTAAAATTATAATAGCTGTGCTATGTTAAATCAAATAAAAGGTAGTTATATAAGTAGACGGCGTGGCTTGGAACAGTTTAAAAACGTGCATGATTCAAACTTAGTAATGTTTTATGAACTTTTAATTGTTTTAATTAATGGTAATTATCAAATAAACTATAAAGTAAAATACTTCATAAAACATATACTATATATTCGAACCAGTTTTGCATGGATGCTTTTTGAATAATTAAGATTTTTTTTTTGACGACAATGTCACATCAGAACTGCCAAACAAAATGTCACATTTTTCATGCTATTTTTATACCAAAATAGTATTTTTTTTATTTAATTTATTGGCGCCGAGTCCATATAATGCAATCACCTGTGTCTGGCTGTAAGGTTTTTTATTTAAACAAGTGTATTTCAATAATATTTATTAATAAAATCAAATCCATTACCAAACCCAATATCTAAAGAGATCTTATATTATTACTTAAAAAGGAATATACTCTATGGTAAACGAGTTCATAAAAGAATGACACCCCACAAATAAAAGCAATTTTCTTACCGCCCTGCCCATGGCAAAATGTAATTTAATTAATGGTTCGCATAACTCTGATAAATCTATTTCTGGCTGTGGACCGTCAGATCACTGAACGGCCACTTCGCCCTGACTCCAACGTGCTATTGAACAAAATGGTATTCTATTTCAATCTGATACTATCCGAACTCTATTTCTCAGTCACTATTAAATATTTTAAAGTCCGTAATAAATCATATCACAGTCTAAAATAAACCTTTGTTTGGTAAAAGTTTTCCTGTTTTCGGTTATATTAATTTATTTAGTCTGTGTCTCAGGCATAGAATACATCGATACCTTTAGATATCTTTGTCTGAGTTAATAAATGTTTAATAAGAGTTAGGTAAAAGTGGCGCTCCCTAGATAGCTGGGGGCTGCTCATTGCATTACTTAGGGCTGCACAATGTCAGAATTGACACACGGCTATAGTTATAAACGTAATATTTTTAATGGAAGCCAAAGTAATCAAATTATTATTTATAAACGGAATTCATGTCTAAAAGAATGTTAATTAAATTGAATTAGTTTTCTTGAGTTACTTCAGTTGTTATTTGATTATTTTAAAGTAAATTAAATTGATTTGTTTTATATAATTTATCTATCCACATCTCGTTAGAAATTTAATAGAATTAATGGATTTAGTTAATTATAAAAAGCAATTGATTTAAATTGAGTGGTGTCGTCGCGGTAGTAACAGAAAAACTTTTCAATTTCACTAAAAGGGACTGGTTTGTGTCTCAGAAGTCTTGTCTGGTTATCGGCTTGTAATGTATGAACTTACTCGCCGCGGCTTTATTTTATAACTCACTTCAAGTAATAGGCTCCAAGTTGCTTAATTCACTTATCCTCGAGTGGCTTACAAATTTACCTCCTTGTAAAACGCGATAATCGACAACCCTGATATATTCACATAATCAATAGCCAAACAGAATATAGACACATTGTCATAAAGTTGCTATAAACATGCTTCATAAATTATCATGGCAACGATTTGGATCGTTTTACAACAGCTATCAAAATATTCTTTACGATCGATAGCGTCTGTAATTAATTTGAGACATTTGTTTTATATTACAATAAACGTCAGCAGTTTTGACTAGCCTATACTAATGTGTTACACGTTTTAGTAATCGTAAAGTTGATTTTGTTACGTCATATGAAGTTGACACAAGTCATTGCTAATATGCTAAAGTATTGATGCGAAGTTGACATAAGTCATTGCTTATATTATAAAATGTTGATGCGAAGTTGACATAAGTCATTGTTTATATGCTTAAGTGTTGATATGATGTTGACACAAGTCATGACTTATAATAACTAGAATTCTGTTATATTTTTTTTTGGGAAAATAACTTAGAATAATAAACAAAAATAATAACTAACTAATAGATTAGAAGCCATTTGGATTAAGTTTAGATATAAATTATTATAGTATCTTAGAAATATGAGATTTAAAAGTCCAGTTTCAGGATCCAAATTGAGTTCGACATATCGAATAGATAAGATATCCAACAGTTATAAAGCAAACTTTATTCTTCTTTATAGTTTTGTTTTTGGCAGTTTTGACACCGCTTCTTTCAACTTATTTGTTCCTTCACTTGCATCTAACTGATGTAAAACTTTTAAGTTTCTGAACGTATATTCCACGTGAGTATCACTTACTTACTTTAGCTGTCAAGCGGTTTACTTATTATCTGACTACACTTAAGTGCTTATTATTCTATTCACTTGAAGTTTTATATAACATTTTTACAAATTAAATATATTCTACTTATTTGTCAGATACAAACAGTAAATATATAATATCGCATACGATAACAATATGAAGTCGAAGACAATAGCAGTACACTTACATTTTATGAAGTCTGTATTGTATTACCATTGTGGCTCCTTGAGGATTAGATGGAGACACCTGAAAACAATAAACAGGGAATTGCGACAATAATCAGCCCTCATGATCAACGCCACCATCACAATGGGACAGATTACGATAGGGGTTTAGTAGCACCTAACTCGATTATGCAGCTATCCGTGATTGTGTTTGAGGCTATTAATGTTTGAATTTCGTTATATTATTGGAGCGGTGACGGCGTAGTAATTCAATATGGCTTGGCATTAATGAAATTTTGCTTTTAAAGCACGTTTGGGGATGATACCTAGTTTATTATTATGGACTGGAATTACTATTATAATAAATATATTTTGGGTTGAAGATAAGTATTGTAGAATAGTGTAGTTTTTTAAAGTAAAGTGTATGATGGAGCGTAGGTGAGAGAACAAACAATGGTGGAGGATACATCGGATGTGCACGCGGTGCCAAGACTGAGGGGAGACCATTGCTAGATTAAAGAACAGCTTAAAGGAAAGCAATCTGCTAAATAAGTGCCGTTGTAACTATCTCGCACTGCAGTCTGCTCTACTTTGTTATAATATTTTTTCCTAATATTACATGACTAATTATATATGCTCCAATGATTTTCTCATTACTATTTATTAATAAATCTATAATATTTGATTCAGAACATCCCTACGGTTTTAAATATTTTGTAATAGGTTTTTAATTTAAGAGAAAGTGAGTGTTTAGTAATGTTAAGCACGGTTTAAGTCGTGTTTGTTTGAATTATTTAGTTCGCCTCGTTACTTTACCGTTTCCGCAGGTGTGGCAATCATATTGTCTCTACATCCCGCCATCTCCCCCGCCGCGCTTATTCTTCAATCTCGCTAATGAATTATGATTAGCAGAGTGCACTCAATTCCATTAGTATGAAGGACAGAGATTTCTCTTGCCTGTATTTGTACACAACAAATAAAAACAATTATTTCACGTCCATAAAGCTACAAAACAATGTGATTGTGGCTATTATTTCTCATAGAGAATTAATTTGTTCGACTGCAACTTTTGCCTCCCCTGTTAAATGCAGTCGAAACATGCATTAAAATTTTCCAGCGGAAACAAAAACCTTTATGGCTTGCACAGCCACGTAATAGCTCGCCGAGGGACCACAAACTCCGATTATCCAAACATAGAGCTCCCGAAACAGCGCTGTGAAAATTTAACGTTTAATTGATCATGAAGTTGGCCACTAATGGGCGAAAATAGTTTCTAATTTGGAGTGTGGCGGTAGCGCGTAATTGGTCTCGGACCGCGTCTGTGTTAATCATTTACGGTGCGGGACGCCGCGGTCCCTGATGCCGGCTTCATTTGACTGCACTTCAACCAACTACCAACCTCTTATCTACACATCGGCCAACTCACCAACTTCCAACATTCCAACTTTCAAATTTGCCGAATCCCATTATGCATAGTTGTTTCGACATTTCGTTAAAACTTAATTCGTGCGTATTGAGTTTTGGAAGTCAGTGCTAATGGAAGGCGTGAGTTTTTTTGCGTCTAATCTCAGTTGCATTCGCTATGGGTTGTTTCCGAAGTGGCGTGACGTGTCGCTGTCACCTCTCGGTCTGTAATTATTCACGAATGTTCGCTTCACGGCTGTCTACGTTCAAAAAGTATCGAATAAAAAGTCGCAGTGTCGACGGTTATTGATTATAACTGTTATTTTATAATTTAAGATCTGATAGTGCCAACTTTATATAAGAAATGTAAAACTTTTTAATTACGTTCGGAAAAGATATCTCAGAGTTAATATGATTTAAGTATATACTTTTAAGAAATAAATTGCTCTGTTTTATGGAGATACCTCTGAACAAACGTTTTATTAGTTGTTCTCCTTTCTTGAACACTTCAATAGTTTGGAAAATTTATAATACCTTTTTTTTATGATAATAATGTCAACTGAATTTTAAAAAGGATACATTTTTTTTTAGCTCTTAAATGCGAAAAGTTTCACATCCACGGAAAAAATGTAACAATGATTAGAACAAAATTACAACAAAACTAAAATTCTTCGGATTTAATCTACTTTCTATGTTATAATAATTTATGTACAGCAGCTTCAAAAAAAGTTCGTCAATGTAGCAAAAGTAAAAAAAAGTTTAAAATCTGACATAACTTCATTCGTAATTTAACGAAATCCATTTTTATGAAATCCAGAATAACCACATTATCAAATGTATTCAACTTTACGGCTGTCAACGTGACGTAATTGACAACGCTGTCCGCCATCATATAAAATTAAGTTCCCGCTTAAAAATGCAGTTACTTTCAGAAGAGAATTCGATAATTCTTATTCAGGCTACAAATAATGTCATATAAAATATAGTTATTATACTATGTTTTCTCATAAAAATAAGACATTATGAATCCATAAAATGTTTTAAATATAAGAAATTACAAACATATTGAAAAACTATATAAAATTGTATGATTGTTTTAATGTGCATATTGTTTTCAAGTAAGACATTTATGACTTTATGTAGTATTGTAATATTGTTCGATATTATATAAATTACAGGGTATTTACCTATAAATGTCAACAAAGCCACTGTTTTCAAATAAAGAGCGTTATTCAATGGTTCCTTGAAATAAACAATCATGTCACAATTTGGGACGCAGTGTGCATGTTTCCGGCCAATATCCGGATTCCATTATTTCTGACCGGATCGAACTCAAAAATGTACAAAAATGACCGGACCGCCATTCGTCACGGGCGCAAAGTGACCGGTATTGTTTTAGACAGTTTGTTCTTACTTGGTTTATTCATTCATTTCATTCGTTCATCGGATTTGACGTATATAATAAACAGATAATATACAAGCATATTATATATGAGTTGATAACGTCTATCTTATAATAGCATGATTGCTATTAAAAGTTGTATGTATAAAATTCGAATAATATATTGTTTTGTAATTCCGTTGTAAATATCATATATACCATGTTATAATTAACTAAAGAACATCGGAAAATCAATAGTTACATAGAGTTTCGTGATAAGTTAAAACAATAAAATGTCTACGGCACCTGTGTCCGCCAAATTTAATTGAAAAATATTCGTATTTAAAGTGCTAATGAAGCGTGCTGACGCCGCTCCGTGCTTCACTGTTGCTTACCACGGGCCATGTTTTTTTGATCGGCGTGGTTCAAATTACTCTTTTTATTGGAATTTATTCGATATTTTAAGGCACATAATTTGCTATACTTTGAAAGAACCGTCTGCGTTCTCATTAACCGCTTGAGTAGTTGGGCTAATTTTTTAAGGAATTATTACAGCAAATGTAATGGTAGTTAATAATGTTTCAACTGGACCGTGACCTCTATGTTTATATAAAAAATACATCAATAATTTTATAAATTGTATGATGAACTCCTATATATATGTTTTCAACATATGGTAACGGATGTGACAAAGAATTGAACTAAATAACTGCTTTTATTGTTGTTTTAATAATTGTGGTTAGTTATTAAATGTTATATATTTTTATTAATCTTTACTGAATACCACATTCGATAAAATGTTTGTGTAAAGAGACAAATTGATAAAAAGTCGGTAACATATGAGTAAGTAAGTTATCACCACCAAACCCACATCCGTAGTTCGTTTTGTTTTGTACTCTGAATAGAGTTTATCGAGTATATTTTTGTTATTTAAAATAGGTCATATTATACTATAGCAGAAGTTTCGCGTAATATTAGCAAGTACAGCTAAAACACAGTCCATATATTAGCTATTCTTTAATATTATTAAAGCTCCGTTGGTCGAGTGGTTAGCGCAGACACATAACATATCGAGGCGCAAAGGGACGAGTTCAATTCCCGACAGGGACATCCATGTTTGTGATGAGCTTAGATGTCTGTATTTTTGGGTTTGGTCGTTTATTAAGCATATTCGAAGTATTTATAATGTGTATTTATATATTTGTATCGTTGTCTACCACTCTTAATACAAGAAAATAAATTGCTTACAACAGTTTGGAAGACGGACGCCGCATTGAGCTAGCGGCGGTCTCGTGCTGGGAGCGCCAATGTTAGCCATGGATGTGACCAAGGAGGCGCGGGCGTCGCCGCTGCCGTCCTCGCAGACACCAGGAGCGCCAGCGCAGCCTCCGCAACCACAGGTTCTTTTTTTAAATTTAAATTACACTTAAAAGTCCTCATTTACTTGAGAAGAGCTGATAAACAAAACATTTTGTCTTGAATAATACCTAAGAATCTTTTTGATCAAATCTCTTTTAATCAAAATCTATTCATCCGTTTAAGAGCTACATTCTATGGACAGATAGACATATACACACAATCACCTATCTTTTTGCTCTAGGGTGGGACAAAGAGTTTTTCTTTTCAGTGTTAGTAAAAAAATCTCTATTGTCACCAGATTTGTGCTGGATGCAGCAAAGTGATCACGGAGCGCTATCTCTTGAAGGCTCTGGACCAGCTCTGGCATGAAGACTGTTTGAAATGCGGCTGTTGCGACTGCCGGCTCGGTGAAGTTGGACACACCCTGTATACTAGAGCTAATCTTATACTTTGCAAGAGGGATTACTTGAGGTATTATTTTTAAAATACTGATTGAAAATATTTTGTAACGTGTATAGCCATGTTAAGCTCATTTAAATTAAAAAAAAAATATAGAAGTAAAAAATAAACCAATAAGTAGTAGCGATACGTTTATTTTTCACTATATATTTATTAACAATTAAAAGTATTATTTTTCAATAGTATACAAATATCAAAAAATCTATAAATAATGTTATTGTTGTAATATTGCTACATATAATTTATTAAGATACCATGTGGTTGGTGTTTCCTTGTAGATAACATTAAAAAAACAAAAGATTTCTTCTGTATATAGATTTGTAAAGAATATTTTTCAGTTAAAACTATTTTTTTAAAGTTATCGGTAATAATGGAATCATTTTTATAACAGGCTTTTCGGTAATACCGGCTACTGCGCCGCTTGCAACAAAGTGATCCCAGCGTTTGAGATGGTGATGCGCGCGCGCAGCAATGTCTACCATCTCGAATGTTTCGCCTGCCAACAGTGTAATCACAGGTAAACTAACAATTATTTATTTTCGTCATAATAATCAACTTTTAACTTAAATTTAATATAATAAAAAAAACAATGGTCAAACTTATATATAATTTAAGAGCTCCAAATACATTAAAACCTGTAAACTTTCAAATGTCAAACTTGTGACACACCGAAAAAAAAACATTTTGTCGTTTAATATTGAATATTATTTCGCAACGATTTTATTTTATACAGTTAAATTTATACAGTATAGCAATAAAGTTTCAATATATTCACGGCAATGAATCTTTAATTCCCATTCTCTACACTTATCCCATCAAAAACGAATACAGTATGGCTTCACTTAATTTTCTCACCTGTCAAAAATGATTGTGCCCGTGAAAAACAGAAACCTACCTGTACTGAATACGTCCAGTCTAAGGCGAGTGAGTGAGATGAAATACCATTTGAGTATATGAGGGAGCGGGATAGAGAATATTGTGGGATTTGAATGGTTTATTCAACTCACGGACGACATACAAAGAGCACGATTAAATTTTCCGGTACATAAGAAGTTACATCCAAAGGAAATTTGCTTTTAAAATGCTTGTGATTGTTTTTGTGCTTTTATCTTTTACTTAATTTGAATGAATATAATGTTGTTGACAACTGTTTTTAACTGTTTAGTTATGCTTACGTAAATGTGATACTTTTATTTCTATAATTACAATATTAATGAATTGTATGTCAAAATGCGGTTTAGTTCTTTCGTATCTAAATAATACTTTGTTTGCCGTTACAATATTGCATTGAAGTAATGAATGGATTGTCAAAATGCGGTTTAGTTATGCTTACGTAAATGTCTAAATAATACTTTGAGCTACAATATTGTATTGAATGAATGAATGAATGGAATGTCAAAATGTTTTAATAAAGAGGAAATATGTCGAGTTTCTAGACTGTAGGGTGTATGTAATTGTGTGAGTGAGCTCAGGTAAACTGCACTTGATTTCCCCATGCTCAAATGCTGAACACTGAGCGATGATACAGCGGGAACTTATTAATGAAGCCGTCGATACTAATAGCAATATGAGTTAACAATTTATATTTTCCTGTAGGTCAAGAGATTTTATAGCTAATCATCGTTAAAAACATAAATTATTATCCTTAAATAATAATGTTACTTGTAAAGATAAAATATTTTAAAGTATAAAAAATAGTATTTGATATAGCATTAATTCATTTATAAAGCCAAAAAGCCAGATGAGTCAGCATGGTTGTATACTTTAGTCTGTACGAAAGAACAAATGAAAGTTAAAAAAATATATATAATGCCAGAAATACTCAAGAAATGTAGAGCAAAATAAACTATTATAAAAGTTTAGGAATACAAGCAATCTTCTGGGCCCGCTTAAATAATAGAGAGGTCGCGAGATTGGAGCTACTCTAAATGGTTTATACGCCACTCGTGGACCCTACTCCTTTGGACCTCTAGCATGTCTACTGTATTGTGTATTCATTGAAGTGCTTTTTAGATAGTCACTCCAACGGGTTATACTATATAGTATATGCAAATAGGGATGTTACTGCGAACACTTTCTACATTGTTAAACTCAAATTTCATTTGGTTGCATTATAAACATTGATTTAAATATTGTTTAAATACCTCCATCTTATTAGAGTGTAAATCTATGATATGTTAAGTAATAAACATTTGACCATTAAATTGTAATGTCAAAGTATTTTTTTATTTAAAAAAAAAATACATTCCACTTATGACACGTCAGCTCAGAAAAAAGTAGGTTCATGGAGAAAATCCGACAAAAACATAGTAAAATTTTAACTTGTTTACATAATAAAAATTATTATAGTATTAACTATTACCTCAGAACAATTTGCTTTAGTTATAATTCTGAGACTATTACAGTCAGGCAATGAGTGACAACTATTTCAGTCAATCATAATTGATATGACAGAACAATTTAGAATTTAAATTTAGCGTAGTTTCAATAAAGATAACTAAAATAACTAACCACGCCTCTAGTTATATGAAACTCTCACCACGGCTTCAAGGACTCTATTTTTAAACATTCAAAATAATACCCCTATAATACCTTATTTCCAAATTGAAAATAAACAATAAACAACAAAAAAATAAGTAAAACTTTTAGCATACATATACATATTTATTTAAAAACATCATCGAAAGCTATTAAATATCACGTTCAAATCAATTTCCACGGACGGCAGAAATCTGAATCCAATTTGCGGGCTGTCCGATTGGAGCTCCGGACGGCAGATATCACGGGGAATATCACTAAACGGCTAAATAATTTAGTAGCAATCTGGTTGCCCGGCGCCCGCGGCACCGGACCGGACGCGTGGACCGGACTGAGAACCTTTACGGACGGATGGTTATTGCTGTCGATGACTTGCAGTCTTAATAAGTGATTTATATCTTGATTTTATGATCATATTTCGAATTTCAAATATGAGATTTAGTTATTGTTTTGCAAATGTTCTAATTTTGAAGTGTTCTAGATAATGTAATAATAATATACAAATGTCTTAATTCCAAATCAGTCTCTATTTATTCAAAGTGTTTGTCACTGAGCACCTCCACGGTCGATTGAATGCCGTCAAACTTCGCGTCACAATTCCCGCAACACAATGGCGCGTAGCACAAAGCTTAACTTGCATTCAGTCATTAAAATTTCGTTCTACATCTTTTCCATTACGCGACTGCAGACAAAAAAAGCAAAATAAAAATGACAACCCCCAAAAACAAAAGTCGAGAACGGAGAGAACAGGAAATAAAGTTAATTAAGAGCGGCGAAATCGACTGAGTTGCGGTGGAAATTGGCCCCTTAAAAAAGAGACATTTGTAGCCGAGCTATTGCGCTTAATTTTTGTGACAAGAGAAACAAAAGAGTTGGCAGGGTGGCAGAAAACACGGGGGGGAAGACGAGGGGAGGGTGGGGGAGAGATAAGGTTCTGTTATCACTGTTCCGGGCGGCCAGTGGCGAGTCGAAGGCAATACCTTTTGTTTTGCCACATTGAGGGATGCGCGCTCGCGTGACGTTATCACCCCTGGTTCACGTTGACCTTTCCCACTTGTGGTAGTAAATTTTATTTCTAAGACGTTTCGGTGCTTTCAACCATCCGGTACACGTAAACAATGATAAATATCTGATAATATCTTTTTTATATTCGGCATTTTGTTTTGGTAGCTTAGCGTATAATTAAGTTTTACGAGTATAGAAAGGTCTTAAATATTTAGTGCTTCCAGTCAGTTTATAAAATGTAAACAATACAGTTGGTAACTCGATTTACCTGGTAGCCCTAACAATGCGTAAGTAAGGCTAGTAGTAAGCTCTAGGCGTGCGTTCCGTTGAGAATCACTAATTGGATCTACATACACCTTGTCTACATCCAACTTGTATTTAGTTTATTATAAAATAAAACAGCACAGCAACATTCAGTTAATAACAACAAGTTCTCATTGGTAGGTTACAGTTTTAAGATTTCGGTAATTGAAAACAATTTTTTGTTGACAGATTCTGCGTTGGAGACAGGTTCTATTTATGTGAAAACAAAATTCTGTGTGAATACGACTATGAAGAGAGGTTGGTTTTTGCTAACATGGCCTACAACCCGCCACCACTAGCGCACCTGAAGAGACAAACCACACATCTACCACCACCATCGGTATGGATTCTGATTATATTCTTAACATTATAATGTTAAAGCAAATTAGGGCCTTCATAAAGAGTGTATGAAAGATAAATAAAATAACCTTTATTCAGACCAAAATTAACTGAATTCTATTATTTACAATATGCTATTAAGCCCCCAGATAACATTTTAGCATTAGCATAGCATAGAGTCATAGCATTTTAACATCTCAATCTCTTTGTTTCTTATTGACTTCCAATTGGATGAACAGATTACTATTCAACATTGTTTTAAATATGATTTAATAAATAAGATTTTAATCAAACTCTGTCTACCATTACAAAGTATTTTTTTATTAAAAACCTTATGTCCAACAGACGAGCAACGCCATCGGTCTCATGAACGGCTCGGGCCGCTCGGGTGATCTTAACAACAACATGTCAGGTTCCTCGCCTGCGTCCTTCGCTCCGCCCTCGCACCTCAAGCCACTCGGCCTGTCCGCCTCCAGCTGAGACTATAGGGCCTGAGATGCGGCTCATCCTTACGCCAAATTTCAGAATTGAACTGGACAGTGAATTGTAAGGCTTTATCGTCTCAATGGATCACTTTGAAATGATTCGGTTTTTTTGAGATTTGTTGAGGACTTTTACAAAAGAACAAAAACAATTTTACCGCGTGGACGAAATATGTGACCGATAATCGTTTTTTCCTATATTTCAGTGTTTTATTAGCTGTTAGAAAGTTAATGCCAAAATCAGAGTTAGACAATTTACTTCTTCCTACGTGAATGTTAGATAGACTTATTAAAATATAAATCTTTTAATCTCATAAGATGATCTCGACTTAGATTAAATTAATGGTGAAATATAAGGAAGTAATTGTGACAAGTTTAAAAAATGGTTCAAAGACTGTTATCTTAGAAAGGAAAGGTGTTTATTTAAGCTTTTTATTTTATATCTATGTATATTGTAAATATGTTTTATTTAGATATTTTTACTAAAGTTCCCAAGTGATGCAATAAAACGATCAAATTTTTATTCCATATTAGTATAATTTGGCCTAGCCATCAATTAAAGCGTTCTCAAACTTGTTATTTTGTTTTGTATATTGTATATTACTGTTAAGTTTACTATGAACATGTTTGTATTGTAAATAAAGTAATTTTAAGTAGCCTATTATAATAACATCAGTGTTTAACAAATATAGTAAAATGTAAAAATATGTTAAATAACTTTGAATTTCATAATTATTTAGAATAGTTCAAATTAGTTTTCTTAATGTAACGAGGTGTATAATCTGTGCCCATCTAAGTAGGTGAAGTCTATGCATTCCTAATTGTATAAGAAACTGTCAACAATTAATTGTCAATGTCAAAACCAAATACGACCAAAGAAGAGTAGTTCATTAAAACCTTCAAAATGATTCAATCTTTTTATTTTCTTTTCACCCTCAGCAGAGTTCACGCCATTTTGATAGTGAGGCGTTATAATAAGAGAAATAGTGTCATCAGTTCGGAGGTGAGCGGAAATTGGTAAATATTTTTATGTCGACAAAGGTTCAATGAAAATCAATGAAAATCAATGCTCACGAAAATTTCGTTCAAGATATTGAGCTACATTTTATTTGTAACGATATTATATGCAGTCTTTTTAAAGTTATAAAAGGAAATCTTTTTATTTTCAAAAAAAGTTGCGTTGTAAAAAAACGAATAAGTTCTATAGTAAGTTTAGTTACACGTAAAAAATATTGAGAATATTGATGTTTTTTTTTAAAACAGTTATTAGTATATTTTTGCTAACGTTACATTTCGGCGGACGTGCAAAGAGATGAAAAATCACCCCAATTTCCCGCCTCTCCACCCCTCATTGTCGGTCGAAACACGCTTGATAGAAACGTTATCATTGCCATCTTTAATTTCATCGGTAAACAAAACCGCTTACTTGGAATTTACTGTTTTTTCAATATAATCAGAGAATTTTTTCAACATAGTGATGTAAGAACTTTATTCGTATAGAAGCAAGTTAAATAGTGATTCGCAAACAGAGCTAGCTGATCTCCTCGACCATGAAGAATACAATGAGGTGCAAAATGCAACGGACGCGTTGGTTCTTAAATCAAAATTGAAAACGTTTGAAAGACGAAAAAATGAAACCATAAGCACACCACTGATGGCTTCTTGCAATAATTTCCGTTTTCAATGAACGCGTTTTTCTTTTTCTTATCACCTCACGAACTAGGATGGGAATAAATTGAAATACAAAATTGATTGTTGACTTTTCCCGGTCGCTTTATTACTGTCATAAATAGAAAAGAGATTGAAAATTGCCTACAGACGGTGTCGACAGATTTGACGATTCCGTTATTCTTTGATGGATTTTTATTGTACTAGGTATATGATTCGATTCCGTTGATGATAAATAATATTTTTGTAATTTAAATGTAGTTACTTTTTTTGACATAACGTAGTTTTTAACTGTAATTATTAATATTAACCCGACAATAATCACGTAATTTATTCGAAATTTGCTCAAATAGTTTCGAACCCGGGGTTGTATTTCATGATCTTGAAGAATGGCGGACATACATCGAGCTCATGAATGGTTGACGAATGGTTAAATGGAATGAATGGTTCTCGAAAGTTTAAAAACAAAAAGTTACCTGTAATGTTATTTAACTAATTCCTTCTATAATTAGTTTTAGACTTTTACAGAAATCTTATTCACCTAATCATGAATGCACATAATATACCAATACTCACTAAACCGATCAATAGTATTTTAATTTAGGCTAATTGCCAATTACGGTGCCGACGGCTATGATCCTAATTACAGTATTGATAATGAGCCGTTATCTCTATGTTTCCTTGCGAGAGATTATTTTAATGAAAATAGTAAAATAATTCAAACATTAACTGAATTTATTGTCCATGTTAAATTGGAAACTAATTTTCCATTTATGTGTAATATAGAACAAAATCGATAACAACTTTTTTTTTATTTATTTATGTAGTTCTGATGTCTTCTCTGACTAGATGTTGCCAGTTACTTACACTACACGCTCTCTTCCCCCTCGTCTACACTTTTCTGGATTGTATAAGTCATCAATTATTATTTAAGATGTATAAAAATTCATTATTAGTTATCTTGTAAAATTTAAAAAATTACCAAAGTGAAAAGAGTTACTAGCCACACCAAATTTAATCAAAATTCGTATCCACTCTTTTGTATTATTTATTTGTTATTTATTTGTTATAGCCAAAATCTGTTTTTGAGTTTTGTCCGGAAATTATCCGGAGTAAAGATGTTTTGAGCCAGAA
This sequence comes from Napeogenes inachia, assembly GCA_959347355.1. Classification (NCBI taxonomy): domain Eukaryota; kingdom Metazoa; phylum Arthropoda; class Insecta; order Lepidoptera; family Nymphalidae; genus Napeogenes; species Napeogenes inachia. Next base: position 18,754,843 of record OY365797.1, read on the forward strand.
AAAAGTACCCAAAACTTCTAAATTTTCATCTAACAGTTTTCTTGTGATAGAGCCATATATAAAAGTTTAAATAAATTAGAATTGTTAATGTAAAGTACATTAAAAATGTAAATTATGAGTTAAAAATGTAAAGTTAAATGCCATCTTTACATTTATATATGACGACAAGAATAACAAGTAGGTAATTTGCTTTATTTTATAATTGACATAACTATACGCGGGTCATTTTAATTTATCATATTTGGCATTTCTTCTAATTACGCAACGTAACCTTGTAATATTATTTATTTTTTTAATGTTAGAACGGCCCTTTGCTCAACGTTTTTTAATAAGCAATACACATTCAATTGTTATAATAACAAAACATTCTTAAATCCAATTACTTTAAATATTAAACCATTCTTTACACAATAAATAGTTTTAGTTATAAAATTCAAACCACCATTATAAAGTCACATATATTTACCTTTTCTAAACCTCTAAATATGTTACCTTAGTTCTACAATTAAACTGACCTAGGTAAATGTAAAATATTATAAAACAAAAAATGGGGGCTCATTAATAAATAATTTTATTACGTTGTGTTTTTCATTAAAAAAATCCCAAACAAAAGATAACAATGAGTATCGAATTAATATTTTCGTACAAAATAAGCTATTATTTTTATGGGATCTTCCCTATAAGGCATAATAAGCTAACTACAGTTCTCACTTTGTAAGCTTCAGTTTGGGATTTATACATGAAAATGACCCCTAAGTAGCAACCAGTGTTAGATGACCCTTCTTAGAAAATAAGATTGTACTCACTCTTCCTAATTTAAATAGAAACAGGGGAAAGTAGAATTTCTCATGAAGTTGGTATCATCTGCCCCCGGAGTCGTTATTTTTATTTGAGTTTTAATTATTAAAACTTTTATGAAGTGCTTATTTCTTTTTATGACGTTGTTAAATTAATTCCTTTTATTTGTTAACTCATCGCTGTCAGTGTTAATTGCTGAAATTTTACAGAATGACCCTTTTGTATACAAGTTAAAATAAACTTTGCAGTGAGTACAGACGCGATATTGCTAATCTTGTTCTACAGGCGTTAAATTATGTTTATGTATTTTAGTAAAGAAAACTAATAAATAATTTTATTAAATTAATTGCATTTGTCCAGAGGATGAGATTTTTTATAAAATATAATTTTAAATAAATATAAAAAAAAATAAAATGATAAAGATTTGCCACAGGTCGTCGATTTAAACCCCTATTTTTATCGATTTATTTTTGATTATATATTTATTTTAAATTTAAATAAGCTTAACATGGCTGTACTTGTTTATAAATATTTTCAATCTTAATAATCTATTAGGTAAATCGGTACCTACTAAATATATTTAATTCGAACCCAATATTAAGATCAAACTCCCAACACGTCCGTTCAATATCATAAAACATTTCAAATTATAAGGATGTTCGTGAATTTTCATTCAGCGGCGAGTTCCTGGTAAGTAAATTCAACTTTAAAATATGCATAACAGTTTTCCAATGCGATCCGTTTAGAATTTAAACACGAGTCATATTAAGATACATTTCAATTCTAGTGCACTTCACAACTTGGAAATTCAATTGGAAATATTTATTTAAAAGTACATTATTTTATAGGCTGATCTGTAAATGCTATATAATTTTATTCAAATATGCGTAATTTTATTACTATTATTGTCATTGTTATTAATAATTAAAAGCATTAGTAGTTTTTCATCAATAATTTATTTATATTTACGTATTCTATTTTTGTAATGTTATTGATTCTAAGTTACCAATAAAGTTCATTGTATAAGAGTTTTGTATGTAAATTTATCTTGCATAAAATGTACATAGACCCTTACAGGGTGGTCTAACGAGGTGTCGTTTAAAATGTAAATCTTTTCCTCTAGGCATTCCCTTACTAATGTCGGAATTTTTGAAAGTCATGGCAAGACTTAACTTCAGTAACATTCTGCGTGTTTAACTCAATAATATATAATATACATATAGTGTTAATCTATAGATGAGAACAAGATTTCTACTGTTTTGTTATAATTTATCGGTAAAATAAGCTCTACTTTATATATGCTTGTAAAGATGTTCCAGAGAGCAGTAGCGCGCCAAAGTTTGTCGAATAAGTAGAATTAAGTAAGGTTGCAAGCTTAACGCCTCCGCAGTTTGCTCTAATAGCATTATCAAGTTTCCAGACCGTATTGAAGGAATTTGCTACATATTATTATATTTAAGATTTCAGAGCCGTTAAAAATACAAAGTTTTAACATTTAAACGTTACCGTATATTATACTGTATATTGAGATACGGTAGCTCAATTGGTAGAGCGACAGGACGGTGTCCCAGATGCCGCGGGTTAGAGTCCCTGCCTGTATAGGATTATTTTTGTGTTGCATATTTATTTAAATTTAAATAAGCTTAACATGGTTATACTCGTACATGTTTTAAGATATTTATTAGTGAAATTAAAAATAGAAACAAATTGGAAACCAACATTTATTTCAATTTTAATATTCGAATAAACTAAAATGAATTGACAATAAAACTAAACTGTAAGTAAAAACTGGATTAAAAAAGCAAACATGAGGCAGGAAGGACAGCGTGTGTTCAGGGATGCTGCACTATCCTCTCTCTGCTGCTCTTTATTCTCCTCTTCTGTACCTTGAGATTTATCCGTTATAGCATTCTCTTCTATAAGATTCTTCAATTCTTCAACCTTACTCACCAATTCTTCGGTTTTATAAATATAATGCGTACTTTCTTTATCTGCGTTATAAGCTGTTGGAGAGAATGATGTTTTGCTGTCTGTTTTTTCCTCAGTACGTCCAACCGCAGATGGTGAAGTCATTTCTGTTTCACTGCTACTCTCAATTTCTATCTCGGTAGTATATACTACTGTAGAAGAGGTCGTTGTAGTATTGTCTGATATGGTCTTAGAATCATCAGGTAGTAGCCTCCTCAACAGTGTGGGCGGCATTCTGTTATATGACCGATTAACATTTTCCTCTGGATAAACTTTTGATTCAACTAATATTTGCTGTGGAGCAATTTCATGTGGGTCTTTGTTAACAACATTGCAGATGGAACCACACTGTTCTTCGTTGCATTTATCTTCTACTGCACATGTTATTAAATTGTCCCAGGATCTCAGATATTGGAAGAGATGTGGCGGCTTGCAATCATGGATGTAGGTTTGAATACCAATTACATCATTATCGCATATGAGAGGACTTCCACTATTACCCTATAAAATATATATATTTAACAAAAAATAAAGATAAAGATGATACAGATTAAAAAAGATGATACAGATTAAAACCGTTGAAATTCAAATACCTCACAAAAATTGTATTCTCCTTTCATGTCATCCCCGTCTGCTGCGCATACCATGCTGTTTATTACAAAATTGCTGCCACAGTTTTCTAAAGTGGACGGTAACATTTCTACGGAAAGTTTCATTAAAACCTTGTCATCACTTTTGTTTCCATTTAGCGCCTAAAATTACAGAAAACAGGCTTAGCTTATTCTGTTGACGTATACTTTGCGTATATATATTGTATCTTGATATATACTATAAAAATGCTAATCATCATACGCACAGAGTAAGCAAGTATGAAACAGCCATTATCAGCTTTAAAGTTGGTGTTGATCGCAACAGGTGATACCACTCTGCTTATATTAAATGGTAACAAAGTCCTCAACAACGTTATATCTGCCACCCACCATTCCGTTGCTTTGTAGTTTACAGAACTTGCCATTTGGACTATCTGAAGTAAAAATAACGAAATTTTAATTATTTAGATTTCAAATAAAGTTATTATAAAATACTTACCTCTCGTTCTTGCTCTTCCTCATCTTCGTTAAAACTAAATTTAGAATCTATTCTTATTGCTCCAAGCCTAGCGAGAAGCGTTTCTTTGGGGAATGCCAGTGATGTGACTCCATCTTCTAGAGAGGAACTGATAAGCCAATCGGGTCGAATCAGCACCGCGCCTCTTGTGAGTCGAGATCCTGTTCTATCTACTATGGTTTTGTCCGAATAATACACAAACGCCTAAAAAAAAATAATATAAAGCAAAAAAATCCGATAATTTATATGTATTTTAGGTTTTTCACTTACCATGAAAGAGAATGCACCTCTTTTGACTTCATTTTCCTCATCAGCGAGAGAAGATTTGGCAAATAAACCTACTTTAAAAGGAAATAATTAAAACAATCATTAAAGTACATAATGATCTATTTATATATCAATCTTACCAGCACATAAAACAAATAACAGTAAAAGATTCATATTTAAACACTCAATAATTAAGTCAATTTTTAATAAGATTCATTTATACGTTTTGTCATAAAATATCTTGACAACTTTATTTTGAAAGAAGAATACAAATAAATGTTTCTTCGCAAGTTCTTTATGTAATAAAATAAACCAAAGAGGTTATTTATAAAATATAAATTGTAATTATTGCCTTCTTTATTGTATATAAACTTAATTTCTAGTAACTATAAATGAAACAACGTTTTTTTTTGTAACTTTTGACTACAAATAACCGTTAATAAATCAGTCCCGAAGATTATTTTTTGGGTAAATATTAAGGGGTATAATTCTTTTTCTTGTAAAACCCAAATTAGCCGAGTCACGTCCCATTATTTTTGTCGTTATCTGTGACAAAGTTGCGACGAGTCTAGTCGAAGGCATTAATCAGAATGGCAACGGAGCTAAGATGTATTATCCTCAATAAAGCGAAAAGAATGAGTTTGCAAATTTAAAACGCGTGTTTTACAGATAAGGTGAAGAATAAATCCGGGAAACATCTAATTATTCATATAAGGGGTGTTTAAGGACGCGTATTAATACGCTCGGGACGTTGAGCTTTTAAAAAATATGCTAAGAATATAAAATGGGAGGTTCGTTTTAAAATACTGCGGACGGGAACACGAATTGGGCGGGAACTGATTTTTTGTCTTTCGCAACAGATAATAAATAACATAAAAATATATACGTCTGTATTGTTGATTATTTATTCAAACAATAATAAATCTTTATGACACTACATTTTTACAAAATAAATCCTAATAATAATCATAAAAACAACATTGTGATATTGTGATAGCCACAAATGAACGGAAACATCGTATTCAAACCGCTGATGTGGCGACGTCAGAACGACTTGCTCAGACAGTTATTTCATGTCCAATTTAACAAGAACCCTCTTAATGCTTCAGATGCATCCACATTCGTTTGTTTTATACGGACGGCCGGGGGTTATAGGTGTCTACGAATTCTGGTAAACCTGTAACGACTTGTAAGAACGCGGTACGTGTTTTGGCGTCTTCCTGCAATTGCTAACACTTCCTTTCTTAGTTTACTTATTACCAAATTATGAAGATTCCCAAATACATATAATATAATGATTATAATATTCTAAATATATATATTTTTTAAAATATTGAAATAAAATCTCAAGAAATTATTTAAAACTGTGAATCCTGGCGGTAAATCGAGATTTATGAGTGTCGTAAACGTTCTGTGATCGCGCACATTTACGATTAGTGACAAACTTGGCAGTTAACGGCACTGACTCTAGCTATTGTAAGATAAACTTACTACCTTAAATACTTTTGAATTTAAAATTACATGAAAAGTATTCAGAATTCTCAACAACTCATAATAAATAGTTAAGAATTCATATTTAGAACATTAATTTGAATTGCTTGTCAAAAATCTTTAAAAAAAAGCTAACACTTAACTTTGTTCTGAACGGTAAAAGAAGATACTGTAGAAAATATGAATGTGATAAAAAATCAACTGTATGTAACTAAACCTTCAGCTGAGAACAGCATGGCAAGTGAAACTCCTCAGTACCTTTCCATAATGCAGGCAGTATTTATATACATTGTGTATATCAATAAAATTAAACACCTTTAACGCTAGCTTGTAAAATTATATGACATTAATTCAGCAAATTCTTAAAGTTCAGTGCTGGGATGAAATAAGAACTTTCGCTTAAATCGCTGCGAAGGTGATATGAATATTAAACGCTTGAAGAATTAGAAGATTTATACGACGATTCGGAAGTTAGAGCCCTCACTTAAATGAATGTTTAACATTATCTGCACAGTTTTAAGGGAGTTGAGCCTCTTAACAACTTGCAAAGAAACTTTAATAGACAGCGGCTCTCGGGCGATTAATTCCGAGACGTGGGAGGTTGAAGGGAATTTGTAATGCGAAAGGGTGTTCCCAATCGATATTACAATGTGACATTACCTTAACTGTATGTACAACACTAGTGTTATATAAAATAAAATACCGGTATGTAATATAAATTTGATAGAGCTTTAGTAGAGCAGTTATTGTGTGACGGCATCATTTTCCGATGGCTGTCCCCACTATTGTGCAGTGTTTTATTGAATTTGATTTACGCGCCAATTTTTGTAGGCTTCGGTTTTTATTAACTGACCTCGGCGCCGATGTAAACTTAATTGAATACGCTAACAAAAGGCATCGAATGAAAAGAGCGTCCAGCAGTGTGCGAGGCAGATTATAATAGATTTTTCCGAATTTGCATGGGCTTTAAGGTACCCGATATTGGATTTTTTCACGGTGGTTGAACTATTGTTTTCACAATATTTAATAACTCGCATATGAATGGAAAAGCAATTTACTTTGGTTTTTATGAAGGTTTGTTATGTTAATAATATCTGTTCCGCTTCTGCCAGGGGCGAACTATCGTGTGGCTACTAGTAATTTAATTAAACTGGCAACCTTCGGTATTAAAGGCTTCGATTACGTAGTTCATCAAATGCATATATAAAATATATTAACAATAGCATATTACTACTTTATTACTATAATACTTAAAATCTATAATACTTAAAATTTTATTACTATATAATACTTAACATTTTATTACTATAATACTTAAAATCATGGTTAATGTTATAAATACAATGTGCACCTTCCAAGTTGTTTTCAGTTTTGATTTCCCATCTTCCCCTTCCTTTGTACGTACGTGATTCAATATTATTTCAACTTGGTCTTTCTTCAAGGCGCAATAAAAGCGAATTATACTCTAAGAGACTGTAATCTGAGTTAATTATAATATTTGAAATTCGGCCGTATTTAATGTCGTTTTAAAACGACTGTCTTGTGACGGTAAAAGAGATTTGTAAAGGAATCACAAACATAATTAAACTTGTTGTCTGTTGAAATTTTCTGTGAATGTACATGACACGTTAGACTATTTTAAGATTCTTAAAAAATCTTATATATATCTTATATTATTTATATGTTAATTTACAAATATCTCTTCCTTAAGCTGAGTACCCTTAAGTATTTATAAATTTGTCTTACCAATTAAAAAACTACATTTTCTTCCACAACTTGTTCGTTAAGGTTATATGAATTATAAAATAAATTAATAAAGATAAAAGATAATTTAAGAAATGACATTATCAGGGCGGTCGCTGAGGCTCGTTATTACGATTGTGCGCTATAAAGAGATACAGTATCAAATCAAGAGGAACAATAGCGCAATTAAAATAAGGGGAAACCAAACCCTACAGCTAATTTTTCTTACTATGATCTTTGAATATCTCGATCTCGAAAAGTAAACCTACTTGTAATAAGGTATAATAAGTTTCATAATGAATGCTGTTTATTAGAATTCATTCGAATACTCTGAATCAAGTTTATAATTTTTTAAAAGAAATGTTAAAAAATGTAGCCGTTGACTTATTAATTATAAAATTACGAAATTGAAAATTGCAATACAAAGCATAATACAAACGTAAAGTTTCTATTGTCAACTCTCATTCAAATTCTTAGCCGAATACGGTCTGTTTAGTTCTTTGCCCCTTTGTTTCAGTCGTAACGAGCAGAAAAAGGACCCATTCAGAGTATCCGAACCTAATTACCCTACCCTCGGTTACAAAAGAGGGTTTCTAATTAACGACATTATGTCAAATAATTTGTTTGAGCCGAGGACGTCTTACTTCGTTTCATTCGCGGATTGGATTAAGTTTGCTCTCGGTCGGGTTCGTTTGTTTTAAAGAAAGGCAGAAACGAATCAATTGAATGTCTAATAAATGATTACAATTATCCAATATTTAATTGAATGCTCTTTTGTATTTAAGTATTTTGTACTTGTTTGTATGTAAAATTTAATTTAAATGGTAATTGTCATACGTTACACATGCCTAAATTAATTAATGGGTGATTGTAATTATGATGGATGATTCACAGTCACTGTGTTCTTGTCTCGTCAGCTCTCTGATTGCGGACCTATTCTGGAATCTGACAATTAAGAAATTATGTAAATGTGTGTGTATTTTATAAACAATACAATACTTTCATTTGTATTAATGTGGTTGTAAAATAATATAATTATACTAGCGGATCCGACAGACGTTGTCTTGTACACGCGTCTTTAATTAAAAAAAATTCAAACTTTAAAAAAAATATATATTAAAAAGTTTATCATAATTCGCCCAATCGATACCGTATGAATATGTAAATAAAGATTTTTTGTTTGAATAAATGAATTTATTCCAATATATTTTTTTTAATTTCTCTTTTTACGTAGCGAAGCACGTATCGGGCTGCTAGTACTAAAATATTTTTCTTATTTCTAGCGCAAGGCCAACTGTCAGGGCAGACTATAATTAAAATATAATATTATTTAATATTTGACATTGCCATGGTAACGTAGTCCAACGGAACCAATGTGAAACATTCAAAAAATTATCACCTACTTAGACATAAAAAAATAATCAACCATTTTCCAGTGGACCAAATTGTGAATCTAAACAATTCTCAAGTCCCCTTGAACACACACAAAGATTTTTATAAAAATCGGTCCAGTCGTTTAGGAGGAGTTCAGTGACAAACACACGCACACAAGAAATATATATATAAAGATTTAAAACTACCGTTTCACTGAACGGTTCCACGGCTCGCCAGAAATAGCGAATCAGATTCAGTGCTATTGATTTGTTAATGATTTCTGAAGCAAATTATAAGGACCCTACATTCCAGCTGAAATTACAATAAAACCTACCCACTTAAAGTACAGCTTGATAGATTCTTTAATATATCAGTCAGCTTCTATTGTAGATATTTTACACCTTTTTGGTAATTTTACCTTAAAATATAAGAAAATAAAAGATCCACTAATAATAGTATACTAATACAGTGTATAGTTTAGAATATTCTTTGGATTGATTAATCTACAAACTGTCTTAAACAAGCACGAACCATATCAATCTAACCTATCAATTTCAAAAACAGCTTGGGCATTGTAAATTTGTTAGTATAGCTGCTAGTAATATCGACAGTGAAATTTCTAACATACTCACATTTACCTCACACAGAAACTTGCACATTGTGTCAGCCGATCACGAGAGTGCGTTCGATCGAGTTATTATTTAATTTTTTTTTATATAATCTAGGGCAATGCTTGACTACATTCCACCTGATGGTAAGTGGAATGTAGTCTTAGGGGGTAAGGCGCATTACCCTAGCAACCTATTCACTCGTCTCTTAAATGTATAAACATTGTATTCGGTCGGAAATACCGACGCAGGCAAGCTGTTCCAATCCTTTGCTGTACGCAGTAAAAAAGACGAAGCAAAGCGCTTCGTTCGGACAGGTGGAATGTCCACAACAAAAGGATGGATACCTGCCGTACGTCGGAACGTCCGATGATGGAAGGGTGCCGGGGGAATTAGATCGTGTAATTCCTGCGCACACTCACCAAAATGTATCCTATGAATACTGAGAGGCTAGCAATTGTACGCCTGTGTTCAAGCCTTTGGAGGTCAGTTTCGACCAATTCAGGATCGCATATAAGCCTCGTTGCTCGCCTCTCAATTGAGTCCAGAACCGCAAGATGAAACTTTGCGGCACCAGCAAATATGTGACCACAGTACTCTACACACGACCGGATCTGTGCTTTGGTGGCGTTGAATTTGACAAGATTGGCATTGCTCCATGCGGAGACTGCCTGAAGTTTATCATTCAAACGTTGCACCTTGACTTCTCTTTCACACTGTACTAGCCCGAGTACTCGGCACATATCTTTCTACAACTGTGCTGTCGTCTGCATAGCCATAGATACCGGGCTTTAACAGATCGTTAATGTGCAGCAGAAAAAGAGTTGCAGAAAGAACGGATCCCTATTGAGGCACTCTGGCATTTATTGTCAAGGGTTCCGAGGAACACCCGTCGACAACTACTCGGAGAGATCTCTGGCTCAGAAAGTCCATTACCCAGCCGATTAAATCAAGAGATATACCGTACGCTGAAAGCTTGTTTATAAGGCTTGCATGCCAGACCCTGTCAAATGTCCTCTAGACGGCCAGAGAGACGGCGACCGCTTCTCCGTTCTTCTCGATGGCCTTGCCTAGAATGTGTGTAGCATACACTAGGAGGTCCCCAGTAGACCTATTACGGCAAAACCCGTACTGTCGGTCACTGAGGAGATCGTTACCTTCTAGGTATTCTAGAAGGCGTGACTTCAATACACTTTCATAATCTTGCAGAGTATGGAGGTGATTGAAACCGGTCTGTAATTGACAGGATCGGCATGGCTGCCTTTTTTGGGCACGGGTTGTACGTTGGCAAGCTTCCAATATTTCGGCACTATTGCAGTTTTGAAAGAGAGGCGATACAAACGTGTCAGTACAGGAGACAACTCAGCTGCACATGTCTTGAGCAGAATGGCTGGTATACCATCAGGACCACCGGCTTTATTCACATCTAAACGACACAATGTTCTCCAAGACTCTTTGTTAGTGATGCGGATTTCAGGCAACGAAATACCGCAGCGAGGAACATGTGCTGGAGAAGCATTGCCAGTGTCTAGATGAGAATTATCAGCAAACAGAGAAGCAAATACATTCGCTTTCTCTATTGCTGTGTGGGCCAGGGATCCATCCGGCTTCAGCAGAGCAGGCAGTGAGGGTTGGCAGTAATTCGACTGTACTATCAATAATTACTATCAATACGTACTATCAATACGTATTAACAATTCATACTATCAATATGTACTATCAATACGTACTATCAATATTTACTATCAATATATACCATAAATACGTACTGTCAATACGTACTATCAATATTTACTATCAATACTTACTATCAATACGTACTATCAATATTTACTATCAATACGTACTATCAATATTTACTATCAATATTTACTATCAATATTTACTATCAATACGTACTATCAATATTTACTATCAATACGTACTATCAATATTTACTATCAATATATACTATCAATACGTACTATCAATATGTACTATCAATATTTACTATCAATATATACGTACTATCAATATTTACTATCAATACGTACTATCAATATTTACTATCAATATTTACTATCAATACGTACTATCAATATATACTATCAATATATACTATCAATACGTACTATCAATATTTACTATCAATATTTACTATCGATACGTACTATCAATATTTACTATCAATATTTACTATCAATACGTACTATCAATATTTACTATCAATATATACTATCAATACGTACTATCAATATGTACTATCAATATTTACTATCAATATATACGTACTATCAATATTGACTATCAATACGTACTATCAATATTTACTATCAATACGTACTATCAATATTTACTATCAATATTTACTATCAATACGTACTATCAATATATACTATCAATATTTACTATCAATACGTACTATCAATATTTACTATCAATATTTACTATCAATACGTACTATCAATACGTACTATCAATACGTACTATCAATATTTACTATCAATACGTACTATCAATATTTACTATCAATATTTACTATCAATACGTACTATCAATATATACTATCAATATATACTATCAATACGTACTATCAATATTTACTATCAATATTTACTATCGATACGTACTATCAATATTTACTATCAATATTTACTATCAATACGTACTATCAATACGTACTATCAATATTTACTATCAATACGTACTATCAATATTTACTATCAATATTTACTATCAATACGTACTATCAATATTTACTATCAATATTTACTATCAATACGTACTATCAATATTTACTATCAATATATACTATCAATACGTACTATCAATATGTACTATCAATATTTACTATCAGTATATACGTACTATCAATATTTACTATCAATATTTACTATCAATACATACCATCAATACGTACTATCAATATGTACCATAAATACGAACTATCAATACGTACTATCAATATGTACAATCAATACGTATTGATAGTATGCATTGATAGTACGTACTATCAATACGTACGTACGTATATAAAAATTGTTTAAAATATTGCTCCTTGGCAGTATGGCTCTAATTTTAAAAGTTTAAATACTCTTAGACAAAAAAAAAAGTTAACCAAGTACCGTGTACTTAATTTTTAATATACAATCAACAATTTACAAACATGACTAGGATCGAACCTGCGAGCGCTGAGAGTTTATTCCCTCGCTCAGCCAACTGAGCCGTCGTGTCGCTACACTATTTAATTAATTGAAGATCTTTTGGTTATTACTTTTATTTTCTATAATTATATTACTATTATATTTATGTTCGTTGTTATTTTTATATTATTTTTATTTTGTCAAGTTTAATAAGTAATATCTGAATGCCTGTCATTAACTATGTTATAAAAATATTAGTATAAAAGGCTTAATATATAAATATAATTTGTTTTGACTTAAAGAATGTAGCTTCAGGTATAACAGAAGTATAGGTATAGACTATAAAAATAAAATTGTTGAATCCAGAATAAGTCTTCAGTAAGTCCTAGTAATCTGTCACAGCTAACAATGCGTACGTCGGCACGATTGACTACAATTAATTCAATTAAGGCTAATTAGTTGTCCATTCAAATAATATAATACAATATCGTAATATACTTATAGCAATAATTAGTGAATAATAGACAATTATCATAAAATTATTCAATGAAACAAAACCTCAAAATGTAAAGCCAAATTTAAAAGCACGCTTTTTAAAGCGTACTTTTTAGAGCAAATAAAGTCTTTGAAAAAGAAGAATTAAATAAAGAAAAGGACTTGAAATTCAAAACAGAAAACCGGGCACTATCTTAATCCTTTAGGACTGACCATTCCTAACTCCAGCCAGCTTTGGGATGGATTATCAGACATTTGAAAGCCGTCTCGACACTAATTGAGTTAATATTTGGTTATCGGCGACGCGCACGCGGCCTCCGCGAATAATCCCCACGAATTAATGACTCAAATTTATCATTATTAATGCCTACGTGAACCCTACCTGCTACATTATGTACTAAGCCTATATTATTAGCTCTTACACATATAGAGCGAACATATGTATCCCTTTGGTATTGGGTATACATGTGTATCATTCTTTGTTTTTGGTATTGAACAACTGTAACATATATGTATCATACTATTCTTTGTAAATGCTTTTGTTAATTAAGGTAACATACGTGTACCATTCTTTATAAGTTCCTTGAGATTGAATATAAGGTAACATAGGTGTATCATACCTTTCACTGCATGTTCTTTGATATTCAATATAAGGTAACATAGGTGTATCATTTATTATTTGTAGGTAAGTTGTTAATCTTTACCTGTTAATCAATTAAATAGTATGTTATAATATAAATTAATTCAGCTAATTATGATTATAGCTAGCTAGTTATGATTGTAATTCCATAAAGAAAGGTATATGTTTATAAATTGTATACGCGTGGGTGAGTAAAGCCGGTCAACTGCATCGCCATACAATTGGACAGTTTTACGACGTTCGCTGCGTTTATTTGCACGTTCCGGTCTGCTCACGATTTTATGGCTATTTTTTATGGCGCCACTAGTTCATATTTTGGCAGGGTTAAAGGATTAAAGGATAAACTAACGGCGCTTGAATTTGATTTTATAATAGTATAATAACACAGGTATAATACAATACTTATTCTTGTTTTAGAATAAATATAGTTATAGTTCAAATTGTTTTTATTTAAGTAGGTCTTTTTCGAAATTTGAATCGACTATTATAACTTTAAAAAGGTCAGTATAGACAATCCGTGAGAAAGCCGGTAGCTCAGAATGTTGAAAAGTGCTGGCCAGTAACTCAACAGTTCTCTTTTTTAATTAAATTTAACAATGTGTGAGTTAAACATTATTACATAAACCCTGCAAATGAGTCAACAACACAAGTTGGACACATTTCGATCAAACAAAAACTTTTGTATGTTATAATAAGATTTATTTAATAATATACTTTTCATTTTAAAACTAAGTCAATTAGTTTGTAATTGAGTTGAGATAGTTTATATATACATAATAAGTTTTTAAGTATATATATTTGTTTGATACTACACAGAATACACACACACACATATATAGTGATATTATTGGTAAATTATGATAATTCTGTATTAATGATTGACTACTAAACATCCTTGATATCAAACATGTCCACTGATATTATGTTTCCAGGCTACCATCAATATGTAATCACAACTCAGTCATCAGTCATGATTGACGGATGACGTCACAGTGACGTCACTAATTAATTAATACAAACAAATGATGGATTTAGAATCATTATTATTATCAGGGAGCGTCAGTATTAATTGTTTCATGTTAGATTAATTGTTTAACTCAAATGCGTAAAGCTGTGCTCGGAAATTAGTACTTGATTTTTTACATTAGAACTTAATTTTGGATATCTTTTTTTCTTGTATAATAACTTGCAATCACATTTTGTTATAAACGTGAAATGTTTAAGCAGTAGTAAAATTAAAATTAATATTTCTTATTATCTTCGGCAATTAAATATTCATGTATAAATAGTAATAAGGAAGGATATACTATACGTATAATAAAAAAAGAAAAATCCTCTGTACCCACTTATCTTTAGTTTTCATTTTTTAAAAACTCGTGTACGCTAATTCTATTACGGCGTAGCGATTCATTTTTCATTCTATATTTATCTAAAATTTCAATAAGCTTAACATGGCTATACATGTTTATAGATATTTTCAAACACTACATTTGTATGATTTATTATTATATTATTATTATATTATTTACTTATACTATTTCATCTCATAGTATGTTACGCACACACACACTGCAATCCAAATCACATTCAAGGGACACAAACTAGAATTTATATTTGAGTTTATGCTACTATACTAATTATTGCGATAGTCACGACTTTGCAGATAACACAAGTAACACTATATCGTTGTTTGACAAATTGGATCAACTGAAGCCTGCACGTTATATGTATGTATTTATGTATGTATGTATGTTGTGTGCATAATGACGTCACGCGCGCTCCGTGCCCAGTAATTAATGACTGATTAACAGACAATTAGGCGGGTAATCACTGATAGCATGTGCCACTGGGCGCAGGTCATGGTTCATTTGAGATTGTGTAGATAATAGGTCTCTGTGTGTACATCTCATATACATATCTTGTGCAACTTTGCACAAGTATGTATTTAGTGGCGATTGAAATAGTCAAAAATATGTGGTAATTTTTTTATTTGTATTAAATTATATAAATATTTGTAATATATATGTAACGTGTATGATATTCACAATACTTAAGTTAAGAACAAAATCGATTTTTCGAAATCGATGTTTAAAACCCACGAAATACTATAAAATTTAAAAACTATTTATTTTTTTGCATTGCTCGATTTGGTTTCCGTTGTCCTTTTAGTTACACGAATGTACTCTATGTTTTCCTAATTCAACTTTTACTAGTTGAATTTTGATGTATAATATAATAAAACCGGCGCTAGATCATATGAACAAACTTAATTTTAGGGTGTAAAATTAAATTTATATTTTTACCAAATCCAATTTCATTATTATTAGATCTTAACTATTCCTATAAAAGAGAAAACATGTATGTAGGTCCCTTATAGACTATGTTAAGTTTGGTGGCAAGAAGAGCATGTTTGTCTGTCAGTGTCATTTTTTATACAACTGACATGCAATTATTTTTATATATTAGTGTTGATACGTGCCTTGTATGTGTTTATGTCATTAATCTATATCTATACAAGATAAAATATGTATGTATGTTCCTTATAGACTCCGAAATGGCTGGACCGATTTCAATGAAATTTTAAGAGAGTCTTTATATTTACCTAATCCTGTAAAGCTTGGTGTTGATTTTTTATTAACAGTTTTTTTTTACCACTGATATGCTTATGCTTTGAATTATTCAATTTTATATTAAGACCGCTGAAGCGGTCTGAATATGGTAGTTACTTATAGATCTTGGAAGATATTGTTTTTAAGATTAATATTATATCTTGAGTCTCGACCAATATGAACCACTACAAACACCTTACTTAAAGAATTTCTTCTATTTTGTTGAGATCTTCTCTTCTTTTCTTTGACTGATTTGGCTAATATAAATTGTCCTGGCCACGGATCAAACCCGAAACTTATCTTTTTTTTCAAAGGTCACTATGGTATAGTTCAATATATATTTATTCTAAACAATTTATAGATTATATTACATGTTAATAATACATTTTTAAGGTTATTGTTATATTTATTAAAATTTCAGATAAGCTAAACATGTTTATAAATAATTTCAAACAATATGTTATCATTTATATAAATATAGAATGAAAAATAAACTGATACGGGGGCAGTGATTGGAACGCGCGACTGAGCTACCGTATGACTGTCGTCCGTAGAGCGACGGGACGGTTTTCCAGTAGTCACGGGTTCGGATCTCTGCCAGTATCGGTTTATTTTTCATTCTATATTTATATAAATTTAAGTAAGCTTAACATGGCCATAAATGTTTATAGATATTTTCAAACATTAATTTCAGTAGTGGCATCTATTCAATGTTTATCTATACTGCAAACTTAGAAACATTGGTTAGGATTTTTGAAAGAAACCTAATAGATGTCACCACCGGCCCGATAAAGACGATCACATATGGAATGCTTAATTCACCGAGGCGGACAGAGATACGGTAGCTCAGTTGGTAGAGCGACGGGACGGTTTTCCAGTAGTCACGGGTTCGAATCCCTGACCGTATCGGTTTATTTTTGATTCTATATTTATATAAATTTAAATAAGCTTAACAAGGCCATACATGTTTATAGGTTTTTTCAATATGTTTTCATACTTTAAGTAACTGTATTTGGTCTGTATTTCTCTAAACATATTAAAAATTACATCACATAATAGTAGATTATTTTGTTATTCCACCTAACAATTTAAACACTAGAAAAAAGTGCATACATACGTCTTGGTAATACAAATTGTATACTAAGAACCAAAAACTGCGAGAGCTTACAAGACTTTCTTAAGTTGAAGAGAAGCAACTCTCTTGTCATCAACTAAAATAAGAATATTAGTATATTATTTATTACTATTATATTATCTGGCCAAATATAATAATAATAATAATAATAATAGCCTTTATTTCTGATAAGAACAACAAATTTTAAACAACAATTTTAAACAATACACATATATATTTTCTTTTAATCTTGATCATTATCAGATTGCCTTGCGGCATAGGCCTCCCCCAGCTTCTTCCATCTAGCTCTATCTAATGCAGTGCGCCTCCAGGTAACTCCTGCATGCTTTCTTATTTCATCTTCCCATCTTTTAATTTGCCTACCCCTTCTTCTTACCCCGTCTCGAGGATACCAAACTGTTACCTTCTTCCCCCATTTCTCTTTATTGTTTCTAATAAGGTGTCCAGTCCATCTCCATTTTAATTTCTGTATTGTGTAGGTAACATCAGTAACTTTTGTTTGATGCCTGATTTCCTTTAATTTCACCTTATCCTTTAATTTAATGTTTAACATGCTTCTTTCCATACTATTCTGGCAAACTTTTAGTGCTTCTTTGCATCTTTGTGTTAGAGCCCAGGTTTGGCAGCCATAGGTCATGCATGGAATAACACAAGTGTCAAACACTTTCTTTTTGTCCTTTAGTGGTATTTGTGGATTTTTAAACACTTCTTTTAGTGACCAATATCTTTTCCAAGAATTGCTGATTCTAGTGTCAATTTCTTTTTGTGTTTGGTCACTTGTTGATATTATCTGTCCCAGGTATGTGTAATGGTCCACGTATTGTATAATTGAGTTATGTAATTTTAAAATGTACTTTTCATGATTGGTCATTATCTTCGTTTTCTCCATGTTCATGGTCAGACCCACTGCCAGACTTTGGTTTCCGAGTTCTGTTAACATAATTTGTAAACTTGATGCAGATTCGCAAAGCAAGATTAATCTGGCCAAATAATTATGATACAAATATATAATCTCTTTTGCTATATGTATGCGTCGGATACATGTCTGCCGTCGCTCGCGTTCGAGCTCTGTTTTTCTAACATGGAAGAGTATATTTGACTTTTCTGGGACGTATTTATTTTACATAAAATCTCAGTAACACCTAAGTCAAATATGAACCTAATTAAACTATTTTTGTCATTATTATATATTTAAATCATATAATAATTAACAAATTCTTCATTGACTTGAGTGTACGGATGTAAAGTTCCGCAGGAAATCTTAGATCTTCGTTTTCTTAGTTTTAAATCTAATATAAAAAGTATATTATTAAATAAATCTTATTATAACATTGAAGAGTTTTAGTTGATAAAAATGTGTAGAACCTGGGTCATTGACTCATTTGCTGGGTTGATGTAATAATGTATAAGTCAAACATTGTTAAATTTCATTAAAAAAAGAGCAACCTTTGAGTTTCTGACCAGCTCTTCTTAGCAGAGGAGTATTGCGAGCTGGTGGAAGCTTACTAACGAATTGACCATAAACATTTTAATGTAATCATTGACTATTCAAAAGCGCATGTAAATGCCTACTTGGATAAAGATATTTCGAATTTGAATTTTGACGTAACATACCACAGCCACAGAGTAACGGATACAGTGCTACAACGTTATACGAATAAGTGAGGTGTAAATTACCAAATATTCAGATCTCTGCAGCTGCGTACTTCGATTAGGTAAGGCTTAGAGCCAACTCGTAAATCAGTCCTCGGTTAATTCGTGTCAGCCTCCACCGACTCGAAAAAAGAAGTCCTAGAATAATAAGAGTATTTTTCAGTTGAGATAATTTGTTATTTTTTTTATATAACCTATTTATGTAATAAGATAAAGAGGATGAATTACTATTTCTTTTTAAAGTATTTTTGTTGGATTAAGTACAAGACCTCTAAATAATTAAGGGTGATATTTTTTTCTAATTGTTTATCAGACAAATTTTAACATCTGCTTAATATTTGATATATGTATATATAACCTGGGGTCTCAAAGGCCACAAGTAAAAGTCCTGTTATTCTTTCAGTATATATCTCAAATTTAAAAAAAACTTAACAAGTCTAATAGACATATTCAAGCATTGGTAATATAATATAACGATTGGTAATATAATATTTGGTCTAAGTTAAGAATACATTATACTTTTTAGAGTAAAATGTTAAACTGGGTTAGAGTTACAATAATGTTGACCAATGCTCTTTATTTATATATTTATTTGATATATTATGTCTTAAAAGGTCTTCAGACCAGCCGCCAGCCTGACGTCAAACCTCCTTGGAAATGCGTGCTGGTGGTATCACCACTACCAGTCAGAAAAGTTGTGAAAGCTGGTATCTATCATTATTTCCGTCCAATAGCGGCATTTACAGCACTTTTGATTGCATATTTTATTCTTAGCCGCGACCGTCGGCTCTGTACTGCATTAAACTGTTTTAAATGTATGTTAGTGACTTGAAAATAAGATGCTTTTCTGCAAAACTTACTTAAAAGCACGAAATTTTAATAAACTTTAAATCTCAGTCATTGGCACGTTGCACCCGAGATTACTAATTTAAGAATATGTTTTTTAAATCTTATAATCAAAAAATACTTAAATCTTCACAGATTTTATCTTATTATATTTATTTAACACTACTTGGCGACTTCTGCAGCTTAAGCATCCTGAATTGACATTGCATCTACACCTAATAATTGAACAGGGGTCGAATTGCGCATTTTATATAACACATAGAAATTTTTATTTTTTTACTAATATACTAATAAAAGTAGTTATTATATACATATTATCAGCTCTAGCTATTTACCGACGCGACGGTGTGACAAATATTCAGTGTACTGTTATGTCCATAAATTGACTGTTAATTCAGAAACCGAGTCTCGATGTGGACCTAATCTTCTAAAATAGACATCCGATAAAACAGTTATATTTTGTACAATTTGTGAAAACAAAATAATTTTATGGACACTTTGCAACCAAAGTTAATAAAAACAAGGAAATTCGTTTTTTACAAACTCTACATTTTGTAGTCTACGGCAAAAGTAGCAAAATGAATTCTTCATTAACATATGTATAAATAGCAAAAACTAACTTTTGTTATAAATATTCTACAAAAGACATACCCAATTTATATTAAGTAGTCTTTTCTAACAAACAAAAACACCAAACCTCTTAGCTATTCCTGACTCCATCGCAAAGATTATCAACCCTTTGTGTTAATGAAAATATATATATAAATATATTACCCAAATACTTCAACAGAAGGTAACCTGACAACACTTGAGATGCCGATACATCAAAGAATGTTGGCGCGAAGTCACGAGGGCATTCTCCCGAGAGTTGGCATGCTTTAGATAAAGGAGGGTTTTGTTTTGATAAGATTACTCTTAAATTATTTAATAATTGTATATAATATTTAAACTGAAATATTGTGGTGTTTTGACACCTATTTTAATTTTAATCAGATTGAGGTCAAATTATAAAATTTTTAGGTATTGGTTATTTTTTGTTTATCATAAAAGCTGTTATTACGAAAGACGGGGAATAGTTATATATTTTTAACTATTATCATTGATTTACTGTAATTATTTTTTGTACATGATTATAAATCAATGAAAAACAACAAGATTATGTAAGAAAATATCTAGTATTAAAATATCTAATAATTATTAAATAAATATATAAGTATTTGAAAATACATATCACAGTTAATTTTAAATGTAATATTAAATACATTTTGTCTCGTGTAAAGGTGCCTTTAATTAAATAATCACTTGAGAATATCTTAACAACAATTTTGCAAAGACATTCTTGGCATCTCTGTCTTTCTCTTGCTATGCTTTGATAACTCTTTGAATTCTTTTTCTCTTTGAATTCTTGTTCAGTAATTTTTGTGAATTTCACAGGTATTTAAATAAATTTTTATAATTATTTTTCCCATGTTTGGTTCTTAATTATATTTTGTTTTATTTATATATTTACAGCTGTTAATGTAGTTATTTAAATCGTAAGCTGAAAAATAATTAAAATTATTTATTATTCAGCCACTTTTTTACATGTTACACGATTTTGTTTACTTTTAGTATTTTCATTCGATAAAAGTATAGTCAAGTTAATATTCAACAAGGTTTGTGTGTTTTATTAGTCTCCAATTATTTGACAAACAGACATAATAAACTACGCAATTACAATTTTATTTTTATATTGATAATTATATTTTCTTTTGCTATTAAATATACTTGTTCAATTCAAAGTCAAAATTATTTTTCTTTATTTTAAATGTACATACATTGTAATGTAATGTAACAATAAAAACGTGATACATAAGACTAATTCAATAACTGATAAAAAAAACTACATGAAGTACTAATTAAACTTATTTATAAATTTACAATATTTCATTGACTTAATATTTTTAATATTCTTAAGAACATAAATAATTATTTGTATCTTATATAGATGTACCTATGTGTAGATAAAGCTTACTCAGAATTATAATTATACTTTACTAAACATACAAAATATTTTCATGTAATCTATATCTATAATATATCTATTCTTTTGTAATTTTTATATTTTTACAACATTTTTGTAAGCTAAATCTCTGGTCTTTTCATATCAGTTGGCTCTAGGAATCATCAAAAGAATAACACTAGTATATGAGAGTACCTCCAAACATCAGTAACTAAAATATCTATAGATTAAATTGTTTGTATAAAAGCAAACTCAAGCGAGACTATAAATGTTATATCGCTTAAATGTTAGCGAATTACTTTGATAAAGTGTCCGCAGATACACTTCATAGTAACTCCTCCCACCTGCCAAGGTTTTCCTCCAGACCAGGCGTGGCTTATCAGTAGGCTGGTCTTATCGGTGGGCGTCAGACCCGCCCACTGACCAGCCACGCCCACACCCTGATGACTCAGTTTCTGACGGGACGTCGTATTGAATGAGTCTCCGTTAGGTCATTAGTGCTGAAATTCAGATATCCTCTGAATTATACTACATTATATTATTATTGAAACTATCTAGTCACAGATAAGTATATTTTGTTGAAAATTTGTATTTATCAATAAATATTCAGTTTTGTAATTAACACATAGTTTTATATTTAAAAAATAATATGAAATTTGCAAAAAAATTCACCAATATGCACATATGAATAATAAATCTCGATATACTCTTAGTTTATAATAAAAATAAATACAAAAAATATATGCTACGAATTCAAAACTAAAGTAGATAAATATTCTATTTATTTCAACACACAGTGACTCTCCCCACTGAGTACGAACATGTTCAAACAAAATGCTAAACAGTGAATAAAAATAGAGTCGCTGAGAAAATTGTAAAATTATTCAGCGGAGCGCTTCATTAACATAACTGTTATTACAATACACTTTGTAACATTTTGTGCTTAAATAATATAAGATATAACTTAATTTTGTAAATTTTAAGTTATTATAGTGGGTTATTAACCCATAATGGGTTAGTTGGTAGAGCGATGGTTAAAAATCTTCTGTTTGAATTTTACATTTTTATACACATGAATCATAATTTGAATTAAATACAGAAATATTGAAAAAATAGTAAAATATAGTTTTCTAGGATAATATACTAATTAATATATGAATATTTGTACTTCCTTTGTAATAATAATTAAAAAGCTGCTATCAGAGTCATATTTCACTTTAATCTGAGCTGATGAATGAAGACATGGTCGGGGGTCGTCTTCAGATTGTAGTGGCCACGTTTTATGAACACAGAGATGAAATTATGTTTTTATTATTTATTTATTTAAATATTAAACTAACGTGATATTTGCATTACCTTAAATATAAATAATACGTATGTTATAAATAGACATTAAAAAAAATATTCAAAACCGTTAATAAGTTAAAAAAGTGAAAAACTATTCTTTGTAATAATAGTATGTAGGCAACATACATATGTAGGTTTCATATGTTTTCATAGTTGGTAAAATATATATTTTTATTACTTTTTAAACGTAAAAGTGTACCAATTTTTTTTTATGTTTAAAAAAATCGAATGAAATGACATTAACAAGACAACAGTATACAAAACATAAGTACATATTTGTATTATATATAAATAATATTACAAGCAACATTGTGCGGGTGTACAAAAATAAATACAATATTAATTAAACAAAATAATATATAATACAAATACGGCCCTGAATTACAAAATTAGCACAAGCAATTCATAAACCGCTCGCTAAGATTGTTTTAAGTCTTTTATTTGAAGATTCAGCAAATTACTTTTTAATTCCGTCGCATTATCATTGTCTCTTTGATTTATATTTGTACTAAAATACAGAGATACCACACCTTCGTAAAACCGCATTATTAATTAGAAAATGTATTTATGTACTTATTTATCATTTATTATGTTATTATTGAACTACAATAATAAATAAAATTAGTTTGAATCGTTTTATTTCGTTATATTTGTAACAAAAATATGATTATTGAACATTCTTTATTACACCACAATATCAAAAATACATACATCTAGTACACAAGTACAATGGCCCTATCGCCTGACGGTGACTTAATAGACAATGATATACATTGATGACGTCAGTTACAAAAATGAACATACATACTACATACTATATATAGTAGTTAACACACATACACACGTAGTTAATCTACGTATAAACGTACATTTATAAGTTATTATAAACTCAACCATATATTATAAATACAAGGAGAGAGATACATAATAATAGTAATAAAGAAATATATGATAGTAATTTGATCATATTCATATTTGTATATTATTAACATATTCATATTTATTTCATGTATTACAATTAGTTACAAAAATTAGAATAATGACATAGACGTCTACATAGGATGACCTTATCTCGAAGGACTAGATATAATGTCTTAGTAGGGAAGTTCATAACTTCGGTGGTTGTACGAAAACTGATTTGGAATAAAAGCTAGATTTCCCATTTGTATGAATACTTTAAAAAAAATCATGTATAAAATTCTGGTGCCAGGTAATCTATACCTACATTACTCTCTGATACCCTGAACCCTGGCCCCATAAAGATGGTGAGGGTGTGTTTATGGGAGAAGATATAAGGTGGGTCAGAACCCAACTATCTCATACTTATCTTCCTCAGGGTGGTTTTGTATTAGAGAACATTTAACTATTTTATATCATTAGCAAGTCAACAAATATTCTTTATATCAAAACTCTAAAAGAACATAAATATTATGAATTCTCTAAAATGATTTTTAATGAAATAAAAATATAAAAAAACAAATGGTAAATTACTATAACAGATGGCGTAATTTGTGAAACGTTATGGTTATATATTATATTCTATAGTGCCTAATTAGACAGCGTTAATTGCAAACAAATATATTGTATTATGAAACCAAATAAAACTTTATTTGCTTAAAATAATATGTAACATATAATTAATAACTTTATTGTAAAATAATATCTCAATGTCATCAATCTGTAGCAATATTATAAAACTGAATGATTTGTTTGTCTGAACTAATTCTGAATGATTATAGAAACAATATAGCAAAGCATTGGCAGAACGTTTTTGCTAATTCTGTTGCTCTTCCGGGTTCAGCCCTTTTCCCTCCAGGGCTGAGATGGGTACAAGTCTAAATACAAATCTGAAAAATAATGTTCCCTTATTTTATTATAATCTGTATTTACATACAAAACACATAAAAGGGTAATTTATATCTATTACATATCTTACCCTAAAATATGATTTATTTACTTAATTTACCCCACAATCATTACGTAAACCTTTTCATTCCATCGACAAACATAGTTTAGCAAACACGGTACTTGGCTCTTGCATCCTAATTGTCGCATTCAAAATGGGCTGATTTCCGGATGACGTCACAAGCGCCGGATGACGTCACAAGCGCCCTTCCAAGCCTAATTACGATAAATGTGGTTTATAATTAAAATAACACTTGAGTTTGTACTCAGTATCAAAGTAGATTCGCCGACGCGTGAATGCGACCTCTTCACTTTATACCATTTTTTTGTGTCTTGTTTAGGGTTGAAACCCGCGTCTTGTGAGGCTGTATTTAATGTTAATTATTGCAATTATAATACATTTTATATTAAAATAATATTGAAAATGTAAAGAAATTTTAATTTATACAAATATTATGGTTATTACTTCAGATATTAAATGGTTATTACAAATCTCTATACATTTGAAGGGGTCAGATAGAGCCACGCACGGCGTAGCACGGGGTAACCTGGGGTAATATGGCCGTCTAGTGCGTGGGGCTTTAAGGATACTAATTAAAATTCTACAGAACTTAGCTTTGTAGGAATCAGCTACTTTTTGATGTTCACTACAAATATCAAAATGTATTTTATTTATGGTATTAAATTTATTTTAAATCATTCTAATGTAATATATTATTACTGTTCATGTTTTAAAATTGCTTCGTACATACAGACCAATTAACCAAAATCAAGTTAACATTATAAATAAATAATTAATTTATTCAATATTCTTTGTTTATCATAAAAACATCAAATGTAAACAAAATGGTCGTAGTATAAAATAAATATATTTTGGTGCATCTGAAATCACTTAACTAGCAATAATTAACTTTATTTACATTTCGCCTCCGGCCATTATAAAGCATGGGTCATACTAATATTATTAAAATTAAA
Source organism: Napeogenes inachia (assembly GCA_959347355.1). Classification (NCBI taxonomy): domain Eukaryota; kingdom Metazoa; phylum Arthropoda; class Insecta; order Lepidoptera; family Nymphalidae; genus Napeogenes; species Napeogenes inachia. The sequence goes on from OY365797.1 coordinate 18,780,928, forward strand.
ATGTTTTAAAATGTGATTGACAACAATTTCATGATAATTTAAAAGGAATAAATATGCGTACAAGCTGAAACATTGTGAACTATTGTCAAAAGATAAGATAAATTAATCTTTTGTAGTCAAAATAAAAAAATAATTTAGTCTTTAAAATAAACAAATCCGGTGAGATGTAAGACCTTACCCCAGCAGTGCTACGCCTTACCCGGGCAAGTCGTTACGATTTACCCCGACCAGCTCTAGATGTATAATTAAAACCATTCATACTGATTTATAGCATCCACAATTTATTCCTTTATCTTTGTAGACCACTAATATATCTTTATTCAGTGCTTCAGAAATTAGCGAATTTGTTCATTCTCCTCTCGGACTGTTTGCGTAAAGGGTTGCAGTAATTCACTTTTAACATTTATTTACGGCGCTACGAGTTTTTATGTAGTCGGCGTTTAAGAATTATGGCGTTTTAAATGAAGATAAAATGTTTGTTTATTCGTTTTCATCTTTTGTTTTATATATTTTAATTATATAATCATGATTATGTTAAATCATTATTAATTCACACATGCAATAGCTGAAACATGAGCATAATAAATTTTAACAGGGATTTATTAAAATTTTCATGAAGCCACGTCAGGGTTTCGCGATAAAAAGATTAATAATTCACAAGTTTACGGTGTTTAGTGGGTTTGCATGGTGGTGTTATCGTGGATCTATGAAATGGTGGTATAAAATGCATCTAAAGAGAAGGCTGTTATGACACCTAATATCCCACTGGCACGCCATCCGTGCGCTGGTAATTGCTCATTGTAACATGTATTGGTCCCTGATTGACGGCACTTATAACGATTTATGTACCAAATGTATTATATATATATATTTGACGTATAATCGTTTACTTGGAATTAGTTGACATAGAACTATAATAACTTGTGAAGAATATATTATTTATTTTAAATGGTAGATATAGATTTAATTGTCTATACTATTATACCGAGATAAAATATATAAAATAAATATTATGCTTTAATGTGAAGTTAATTAATTTAATTGTTATATTAGTAAATGGATTTGGGAACGTTTTTATTTTTGATAATAAATATTATTATTATTATTATTTATTAAGAGTTATTTATTATTTTATTTATATATTAATTCATTATCAAATAAAGAAACATTTACAAATATACAACTTTAAATAGCGAAAAAAACACTAAGTTTTGTTAGTACTAACTTATGTAGATTAAAATAAAAATATTGATACTAGTTTAATGTTATATTAACATAAGATGACTTTAATATATCGGATACAATTTCAGTAAAAAACTCGTAGCATTATTAATTCTCGTAGTACTTTTAATACTCGTAGCACTCGTAGCATACTCTTAACTCCCGTAGCATGTAAACAGTACGTACATTAAGAGTCAGCGACAGTGACTCGTATATTAAGTACATATTTGCCCAACAACGGTCTATTAATCAATTTTTGCATTTTTAATTCGTCCCTCATTATTTGCCTGTGAATTTCATTTTCAGTGCCGTTCCAACGTTTTAAATTTTAAACCGACCGGGTTTCAAAACGCACACTTCCAAGTAATTTACAATTTATCGTGTTCGCTGGCAAATGAGCAAATATTTTTCGTTTGTTAAGCCACTTGTAATTAAATATATTAAAATTTTATTTGAAAATGCGGTTTCGTATGTTTCGTAGCCGACGTTTTTATTAAAACTGGAGTAGTGTTCAGTTACACGCAATATTATTTTCCAGTTAAAGATAAATAATTAATTATATTGGTATACCTATTGATTTGACATAAAATATACTAGATGTACTATAATTTTTTTATAATTTAAACATTTTAGTATATTGTTATATTGATTTATATTTTAATAAATAGCTCTTTTGTAGGTAGAAATAAATCGCTTGAAAGTTTAATAAAATGTGCGCACAACACAAGTTTCCACTTTTATTCGTGAAGTGTCGTTCACAGCCAATTGAAATATTCTGTTGAAGAGCTGTCCAGCAAATTCGCTAAAGCGGAAAATGAATGTTCGTTCGAGAAGAAACAGATATTGATAAAAGATGACTCTTATATTTTGTATCTTATCTTTTGGACTAATATAAAAATTCTTATAAAATTATGTTAAGAAAAATATATATCAATAAAAGATAAGTATTATATCAATACTTATCTTTTCTTGGTAATATTATCGTTGTTTCCGGAATCTGTAATATGTAACACGCTTTACGGACGGTTTTGACGGACCTCATGTAATTGATGAAGGCAGAACGCGGTCGTGCCATGACATGTTGTATTTATGCGATTTTAAAAGCTTCCGACTCGTGGATTTTAAATCAGAATTAATTACGGGTTTCCGTGATCAATTCTGTCGAAAATGACAGCTGCTTTTTAGTAACGTAAATACATTTTGTCGTTACATTATCCTATTACATCATTAAATCACGTAATACTATAATAAATACTAGAATATCATAAATAGGTAGGTAATTTGGTCTTTAGTAGTTTAAATAAGACTAGGGGAGCAGAAGTAACGAGGACTGACTACCGTAATTCAAAACACCTTTATAATCACGAGGTAACTACAATGCTAACTAGACCGATGTAACTTTACAAAGACTGTTTACATCGCTATAGAATGAATCACGCGAAATAGAACCTTATTTAAAGGAAATAAATGTTGTTAATATTGTGTTATATGTTCCCAAATTTGCATACATGTTCCAAGTTGGCCTAACTTGAAGCTGTCAAATTTGTTTAGCGGTTAAGTTGCGAAGCGGGCGCCTCAGGCAAATAACTAAGTGCTTACTTGGCTTCAACTTGCTAAATTGTTACATTTGTGTTGTAAAATTAATACCGCGATTTATGTGAGGTGGTTTAACTATTGATCGTAGGGATACTAGTTTTGTTGATGTTGGAATGGGTTAATGGCTTAATATATATATATATATATATATATATATATATATATATATATATATATATATATTTATATATATATATATATATACACATACATATAACTCTTTTATTTTAACTTTTATAGCTTAATGTATATAATAATACATTCATTTTATGCGTCTTAGTTTTTAATTTAAATAATCTTAGTTTAAAAAAGTATCAACCTGGGCAGAAATCAAACTTACTACCTCTGGGAAACCATTCCATCACTCTGCCAATTGAGCTACCGTGTCACTTCTTGATTCGCTAAATTTAGCATTCTGTATGTAATCTTTTAATCTATATGAGACAGAACAGAACTATGAGGCTATTAGAAAAGCTGCCATAATCAAAAAAATGTTTTTGTTGTGTATTTATTACATTTCATCTTTTTTTTGGTGATTCAACCCTATATGTCTTTGTTACTTGCTTCAAAATACAGTATTTTATTAAAATATGTAATTTTATAATTATTAAAATGTTCATAACTTTAGCTTTTTTTATTTAAAATAGTACTTTATATTTAAATTGTAATCATCTATATGCATTATAAACAACATATCATGTCTTTTAAAGCTGAAGCTATGAAACCTCTAAGAAATAGTTAAGTTGCTAAGCAGTGGCTGAGCTTAGAGAATGGATCACATTACAGAAAGCATTCCCCGGGATTCCCTGGTCAAAGTTCAAGAGAAGCCGGACCGCTGTGACCCCGCCTAATTACAATAAAAAACCAAGTCACTGGATATCTTTTATATTTTTTCTTTAAGAAAATGTTATTCAATCTATTTCTTTTGTTTTTTATAAAAGTTTTCTATAAGAAATTAAAGATAAATTCATTTTCCTCGTAAAAGTAAAGTGTTTATCGCTTGCCGTCGATAAGGCGTGTTACGAAGTGCTTTACGAAGGAGCTTTAAAAAACATACCCACATGTTACTCTATATATGGATATTACCTTTTGTTATAGCCCTTTACCTCTTACTTATATATTAAATAAATATAGAATGAAAAATAAATCGATACGATCGATCCTAACTACCTGGGAAATTCGATTTCTTTTTCATTCTATAATTGATTTTTTAATATAGTGTATATATTTAATAAAATAGTGTGATATATAATTAAAAAAAAAATATCTGTACAATTGTCTGCTAAAGTTTTGTATGTTACCAGCTTTTTACATTTAGTATCGTCGGAAAAACTGACACTTAAGATTCATTAATACCATTAACTTTAGTTTAGCATTACTATTAATATTTTAAAAGTCAATAACCCTAAGCGTTCGCTGGATACAGTTTAAAAGAGTGTTAAAGGAGTGATGTATAAGGGTGTATGTTATCAGTATAAAGCTCGTTCCATACAGCGTCATATTTCACAAAGTGCCCAAGTTCGGCAGTTCCGGCCGGTTATAGCACTGTTAACACGTGTTGACTCCATATTGTTTCTTCATACCCAACTAAATCATAGGAGCTGTGAAAAAAGTTTACGATATGGCCATCATATATCAAAAAGTATATTTAGTGTTTTGGAAGAATTGGAATTTATTCCGTATTTTTTACCAACAAATATAGCTAAGTATAATAATCAATTATTATTGATTTTAATCTGGAATTGAAAAAACAATATCCATATACGTTATACGTATATAGATTTGAAAAAGGAATAAAAAGCATTGTCCACTCCTAACGGAAATCCAAATATGAAAGCGAAACAAAAAATCAAGCCATACATCCTGGTAAGCTGGGAAGCGAGCCAAAACGTATTTACGTGTCGCAGGAGAAAAAATCCCATGGTTTATCTGCTATTGTTACAAATGGCGGGAGAAATAGATGGCGTTCGTATCGCTTAATTAATGCCCCAGCTTGCTTTATAATCTAGCAATGTTTTGCAATTTAAGCTCAGATTCAATTGTTATTTTATATCTATATCTAATACTGGAGTACATTATAGATTATTATGGTTATACAATATTGATTTACTATACATATAACATGCCCGTAAAGTATTTACTAATGAAGTTTATACAAAACAAATCGATATGAAAAAGAGAATTAAAATTAAACTACCTTTAAATAATAATACATATTTGTATAAATGATTATTAAATAAGGCAATAGGTAGTATATTTAATATAATGATGAATATAATGATCAATAAAATAATACTAGCGTTGCTCGTGACTTTGTCTGTATGTAGTTGTAACGTTCCAAACATTAGATACGATATAAGAAAAAGAAACAACATATCTTTATCAAAGAAACTTACAATACATTGTTATATATATAACATACAATACATTGCTATATTCTATATTCTTAAACATTAACTGCAAAGAATGAAAAATTCAAACTTTAGGGATAAGAGTGCTGAAACAAAAATATATTTTCAGATATTACAGTATATATTATATTACATACTATTAAATTGAATTTCTTCCGCCATGTTACTTTTGCTAATATAAAACAATGTAGTTATAAAGGTAATATGTTTTTGACAAAATTTTCATAAGAGTCGCTCGGGGCGACTGCGGCGGCAAAGCACTTTGTAGCTTAAACGACCCTTTATCGAAAACAGGGACTCTCCAGCTACTGGACACAATACCGACGTAGAACGTAACTTTTGGATTTATATTTTAAACAATATTGAAATTAATTCTACGTTTATTTTTAAGTTTGAATTTTAAGATTTCATGTAATGCAAGTATAAGACCTTTTATAAATAACATTTTATTTGATAAGAAAGATAAAATATGTAATATGTGCAACAATTTTTTAGCAATTTTATTTGGAAATAATTTTAAATTTCTTATTATAAATAGTTTTAAATTGTCATCAACATATACAAATTATTTTATGCATAACATATAACAAACAAAAATAGACGTAATTTAAATATGGTTTATTATTATTTCGAACACAAGTAAGTTTACGTCCTACGTCCGGGTTTCTTTAAAGACGTCACAATGAATAAGTCCGGTGAAGCGTTCTCTTGACAGTATCATATTTGAAGACTTCCTAAAAGAACGCCAAATTAAACGTTATACAACATTTTTCTTCTATTTTAGTTTTTTGTCTAACCGTTTGAGATATTTTGCAGACTTTTTAGAGATAAGTATTTTATTTTACGCGTCTTTTATATTTTTGACTTTATTGTCCATGTCTAGCATTTATTGATTGTTTTTAATTTGATACAGTATCATGTATAATCTATTTTTTTAACTTTAATTTTGGTTTGATATTCGTTAAATTACTAAATTTAATTATTTATCTATTTAGAATTAATTATCTGTATTTTATCGATTTTCAATTTATTGTAACATTCAATATATATATAATTTTTAATTCCCGTTAAAATCTCAATCTCAACATAAGTTAAAACACCTAATAAAAAAATTTATGTAAATAAAACGTGAAAATAATATCACGATCTCTGAATAGAGTTATATCAAATATGTCTGAAATTTAACAAAGGAAAACGTCGTCTTTGCGAAATAAAATTACTAAAATGTGGAATATTTCCCTCGCCGGACATCCAACGATTCCTGAAATGTGTTTACAATGAAAGTCAAGTGTATGACAACATATTTCAAAGAAATACCTCTGAAAAACGAGACAAGTACACTCGCTTACACAATACAATAATTAATTTAATATATTATTATGTATTACAAAAGATGTATCCGACTGTACACGCTTGGGTTGATAGTTCCGGTCAGTTGTAATATAGTTATCGTTCATTCGATAAACTTCACTTTGGTCAACGATAAATTACTGTTTCGTTCCCGGAAGTTGTTCGCCAAATATTGGCTTAACTTTGAAGAATGCCCCGGATTTTATAAGATATATTTCCTAACTAAGGACAAATAGCAAGGATAATATCCTCGTAAATCATAATCATGTGTGTTTTTGTCACTGAAATTCTATTTAATGTTTGTAACAAGATGGCGTCTTGCTATTTTCGGTTAAATTGACAGATGTTATGTATTTATTTTGTTTTGTTTTCATTGACATTTAACTATTTTAAAAATGAGTTATCTGAGATCTTGTTTAGCTTCAGTTGAAATAGTTTAGATATTCTAAGAGCTAGTTATGATTGTGTGCATTGTTTCTGAGCGATTATTCAGATAATTTTAACACATTAATATTATATTTACTCGTAAATATTAAGCACTTCTTGTTAAGACTCTAAATAACACATGTTACTTAATAAATATATTGTTTTGTGAAGGGTAAGTAAACGTCACTCGTAGCCGTAGAGACTTCAAAGAAAATAATTTATAACGTAATAAAGTAACGTCCAATAACGTAACTGAAAATAATAAACAATCACATATAAAAACTTGTACAAGTAATAAAATAAAACACAAAATAAAATAGAAGTTATGTCCTAGCTAAAACTAATAATTAAAACCATTATCCAAGAGTGGGATAATATAAAGTGAAATAAACAAATATAACCAAATGAAACGTCACATATATTCTAGATATAACATCATTTTAAGAAACGTTTATAGATAAAATGTTTTAATTATATAAGAAGTATACACCGTGTGTCTGTCTATCCGGCACTGTTCGTGGCACTGTTTGCGGCCCTGTATCTGATGGCGCGGCACTAATGCTGTATGAACGATATTTATTGTCAATATCTGAGCCCGCATGTGGTTTTGTGATGCAAACTGTCCTTTTATTTCGCTATTATTTCTATTTTTATTCCTCCCTTTGCATTTTTTTGATATTTTTCAACTTCCGTATGATATCAGTTTTGAATAAATAATCGGATAATATTCTAATGGTTGGAAATTGAATACGATTATTTTGTATGGTGCTCTTTGGCAGTCAAACTTTTTTCAACTTGATTTCATAATAACATAATCTATGTATTTAAAATCAAATAGTAGTTCTATCGTTGAAATAAATATAGAATTCATTCATTCATCATCATGAGCAAGACTAGAATCTGACACCTCCCGGAGTCCGTCTCCGTCATCAAATCAACTGAGCTATCGTGTCATTAGTTTCGTTCTGTTTCATAGTATCATTTTATGTGATTTCCTATATCTATTAGGATTTCTTTCGAAAAGATTATCCGATGTTTCTACCTTTACAGTATATAAGAACGAAAATAAAACAAAACACAAATTAATTTTATATTTTTATAATCTGTAAATATATAACATTTTTATTAAAACATACTTATTGAAGAATTTTAATATTCAAGCTCACTAACTCTTGAATTTTCAAAAAGTATAATGTCTCTGAAATGTTGTTTAGGAGTTCAGTTTCAGATGTTGGTACTTGAAATAAATTAGTGAATGTAACTTGGTATCGACTTTCAATTTGTCAGTACGAAACATGAAATTGTATATTAAACGTTTGATTGAAACTTATATGTCAAAATACTTTCAAGGAAACATTATTTCATAGAAGTACTCTATATATTTATATCAAAACTAACTCATAGTTAAGCTCAGATCCTATATGTAACAATATTTCCAAACATCTTATTTATTCGAAATTTAAATAACCCAAGCGGTAAAACGAACATTTTTTAACCACAAAACAATTCACCAAAATCCAAGACTTTCTTCAACTGTTAAATAATGAGGGAAAACTTCATAAGCGCCCCTATAATTTGTTCAGGATTATCGCGAGACGGTGGATCCTAAACCCTCCGATTAGTCACAAGTATCTCGAGATGAATTCACAGAGGTGAGGCTTATCGTTCAGCTGAAATCGAACGCACTCTTACAGAATACTGATTGCCTGGTACTATTTAGTATTCAGGTAGGTATTATCAAGATTGACGTTGGTAGGATTATTGTATTATTTATAGAATTAACTAAGATATAAAGACAGTTTATTTTATATATATTTTTTTGTAATCAATAAAAAGTTTTGGAGTAAGAAAGAAAGAGAGAGGGAAAGAGAGTGAGAGAGGCGGAAAGAAAAAGAGAGACAGTATGAAAAGAATGATCTACTGACATACATCTTTTCTAAAATAATTTCCTAAAGATAATGATAAAATATCCATTTAATTATTTAAGCTTATCAACATTTTAAATAAATAAAGATTAAAAATAATCAATAAGAATTATATTCGAACCTATGACTACCAGAAAACCATTCCGTAACTCCACCAATTGAGCTATTCTATCGCTACCCACTTCATTTAAACATTTCATATATAAAACTCACTTTGATGTAAATATTCTTAAAAATATTCCAAATTATTTAATATTTGTACCGAAGGGTTGTAACTAATCAAATAATTAGATAACCGAGCACCCTATCGGGTTGAGCAATTAATTCTGTCGTTGCGTCGAGCGCAGAGGTTGCGGTTCGATGCCCGGTGCGTCCCGACGGCCCCGGATGTTCAAACGCACGACTGAAACTTGTCCGTAATTAATATACAGCTTAAGTTTATTGGAGTAGAAAATGGAGTCGATATGTTTGTTTATTTTAAGGTATTTTTAAATAAATATGAATTACAAATATTGTTTTTGCAACTGTCGTCTATAATTTAATATTTGAACGATTTATTTTTCTATAAATCCAACGCTTTAAATAAAAATAAAATAAAGCGCTAAATTCGCTTGAAGGGATATCACAATAACTAATCCTTGTCTTGGACCAATATTAATTCTCTGTTGAGGTCAGTAGAGTATCGAAGTGTCCTTTGACCACAGGCACGATAATTACGGGTCACCTCAGACGAGCCGCAATTAATTCCCCTACGAGTCTACCGTCTGCTGACGACTGGGCACCATTCCTGAAATCCTTACATTTAATTACATTTGATTTAATAAATGAACAGTCTTTTGAAAGAAATCATGTTTATCATATTTCTTCGACGAGAAAATGTAAAGAGAACGATTAAATGTTTGAAATCCATAAATATTTAAATAAAACTATTTTTAACTGATTAAACTCGCATATAAAAAAATATACATTATGAACTTAAAATTTCCGTTTTCTTAAAATATAATAGTGTTTATAAATATCTCAAGCTTAATTATATTAGAAATAAATATAAAATGTCTTCTCTAATTTAAAGACAAAATTGCTATCATATTAATTAAATAATAAATTTAATTCTAAACCCAAACTACACGTGTGTTCAAAATATCAATTAGACGCCGGCTATGAACAAAAGATATACCACCCTAATGAATTCGTAATCTCGGTAATCTGTTCAATGAGAAATGGCATTTTCCAAATAGCGGCGCGCCGGCAAACAAATTAAACCTTCCCAAAAATGAATTTATCACGACCGTTGGCTTAAGCCAACTATTCACGAGTTGGACAATATTGGACCAGACACCTTTATCACATTGGTAATGCTGCTTTACATTTATTTTTTTTATTTGATCCTGATTTTAAATTATGTCTCAGGATTTTGTAATTGAATTATACATTCACTTCAACATTGCGTAAGACCTTTTTGCCTATATTTATATTTTTGTTCTTTTGTTTCTGATTTTAAATTATGTGCCAGGTTTTAGTTTAATATCGTATATGACCTTTTTGCTTGTTTTGTTTTTATTTTTATATTTGTAAGCAAATGACTATTTTATATATTTATTTATATATTTAGATATAACAAGTAATATTATAATTTAAGCATTAACAAGCGGCTATTATCAGCAAATGTTGCGTTGGGATCGTCCCAAATATTTTAATTTAAGCGAAGTGGCCACTGTAAGACCACTGGCCGGCAACATATGGCGTTCGGTGATTAATATGCAGGATGGAGACTGTCCATTGCTCAAACTTGTTTTCCTTTTTTGAATTTACATATATATATTATTTTTAATTTAAATAGTTTATTATTATGTCATAATGTGACCTGTAAGAATTAAAATGTTTCATTCGTTCATTCATTCACTAATTGATGTCATCCTATACAAGTGGAGGGGTTATAGTGCTTGGAACACATGTACGTAACTGCCCTCCGCTAATTGCGTACAGGCTTGTAAATTTTTGATTAATTTTACTATATTTTAAACTAATAACATTATATCATATTAAAATTTATTCTGAACCCTCTCGCTGTGTATAAATTAAAAGTAAAAATTTAAAAATTAAAGTCAATCTCGCTATCTCCGATGTAAGTTAAAATAAAATGTGAGTTAGGATTCAAGTTTGCACAATAAATAATTGTTTCCCAAGACATAATTGCCGTAATTTCATGAATAATTACCGCCAAAGCGCAATTAAATAAATTACAGTTGGAATAACGACCTCCTCGGCTTTAGTTTAGGGGCCGGCTGTTGCAGTTCGAGACATAACTCTTACATTTCACAACATATTTCAGCACATTAAACTTTGTCATAAACTAAATGCCGCAAAACTAAACACGTTTCCTGAAAACAACAAATGTGGTTAAGCTGAAATTTTCAAAAAGAGAATCGCTGTCAGACGAGATATGGCCGGTTTCCAAATATTGGGGACGGGTAAAGGGCTTACGGGAGAAGGGGTAACCAAGGGAGGGGAAGGGGTAACTACCCCACATGGGCAGTTAGTTACGCCGCGAATTATAGGGGCCATTACGATTCATTAAGGCCAGTTAGGCTTAAACCGGTGTTTACTCACGCACACAAGCACGTACAGTATACATATGAGGATTTTGCAACAGTTGGTAGGTATTGTTTTGTGTGGGAGAGAGATAGGTAGAGAAATTTAAGCGGAGATATTGTGGGTGTAATTAGTGGCGTAACGAGTTTAGGGTCTTGGGTACTGAAGTGTGAATTTCAGATTTTTTTATATTGAAGGAAAATCTTGGAAGCGACGATTTTGATGTTAAAATATTTTTTATATCATAGATAATACTTATGATATAGTCCATAATTATATAAAACCTCTTTAATAATAAACTCATATTGGAAGCTTTGTATGTAAATGTCCTTTGTATCGACTACTGGAGACTTGCCAATATTGACACTTGTAGTCAATAGCGTCATAAGAGCGACACTAAACTACTTACCATAAACAACTTTGCCGCCATACAACTCTATGTTCCGATATATTGTCTATGAACTACTATATAGGAACTTTAAAATAATAAAATTAGTTCTTTTTTTCTTTTCTATACAAATATCTCATTTTATGAATAAGTTTATATTTATGTAATTATTAATAATTATTATATTATAGCAAGTTAGGAGTATAAAGGGTTGCAGTCAAATCGACCGTTTGTGTTGACATCGGACAATTAAGCTGGGTTGTTGTTAAATCAACCTTATAGCTATGGATATAACAATATTTTATATGCATGAAGTAAGTTGGTAAATATCATTTGCCAATTTGTAGCTCGCTGCATGCTGGTAAATAAATTTGGATCGTTTTCCGATGCTTTTGACAGCCTGTAGCGTTGAGCAAATATAACGTACATTTTGATACTTTTTCCGATATCTACTACAGACAAACTGAAAGGATAAAATGTATACTTATATATTTAAAACTAATTACAAAATAAATTATTTATTTTATAACAGTGTAATATACTAAATCATCACGATATTTTTTTAATAAATTTAAGTAAAAACGTTTTTGTATCAAAAACATTTTACGTTCAATTATAAAACCTACTTAATTCTGAACTCATTCAACCCCCATTCATTTCCGGTGGCCATTAACAAAACCAAAAGAAGTCCGGTAAAAACCGCCCAACTAAGCCCAGCGGCTATCTAATAACATTTATTACGGTCCCCCGCGTCCACTTGTCGCTGATAAACTGACGCCATTTTTGCCGCCATATTTATTTATTGGCCGGTGATAATGTACGAATCGTTCATTCATTTATTCAATACTCTAGCTATTTTAATATATTGCATTAGATATTTAAAGTTAGCAAATAATTTTAAAATAATTACGGCTTATATAACCAAACAAAGCATACAATATGAAACATAATAGAAAACTATAAAATCAAAGATTTTTTATATTACTATAGAAACTTTAAACTTTAACATGACTCCAAAGGGTTGGGTGAAAAAAACCGTTATAAAAACTTCATATATTATTGACTATATCACAAATGATTTTACAGTAATATTTTCCCCAACACTAGTTATTCGCTTACACAGATAACAGATAACTTCATAAGGGCAGTACTCAATGGAGAAGCATCTATTAATCATATCGATGAGAACGGGCGAGTGTTGGCGGGATTTATACGACAACTTTTCCGCCTCGCACGCACAGACAACTAATGATCTTCATTATCTATATAAATGAAACTTTGCTAGCAAATATTCGTTACATTTGCGTGAGGTTTTATTTTTACATTAGGTGTTCGAATCCGTATCGGTTTATTTTTCATTCTATATTTATATAAATTTAAATAAGCTTAACATGGCTATACATGTTTATGATATTTTCAAACATAAATCCTTATAGTTTATAATCTGTTGAAATGACTGATATTTTAATTTGTGGTATTTTATGCACACGTAATAACTACTTACAGTATGATACAAATACTTTAACTTGGTCCTTATAGAAAAAAAAAAAAATTTTATTTATTTAATGTACCAACATATTACAGTAAAAACTATTTGCAATTAAAAACTTGTTTACAGATACTTACCTACCCGTAAACAAGTTTATCCATAAGTAGATTAAAATTTGTACTTCAAAATAAATATACAATAAAAAAATACAATTTTAAATTGGAATTCTATACTGAAAATTAAAATATTTAATAAAATTTTCGAACGATAATATATATCATTACCGTCACTCGTCGATAATAAAGACGATCATTGGATGCTTAGACTATCGAAACCAGTAGCGACTAACGATACGCTAGCTCAATAGTCAGAGCGACGGAACGGTTCCCTACCGACCGCATATTCGAATCAAGCCCGTAACAAATAATTTTTATTCTATATTTATCTAAAACTTAAATAAAATACTATTTATAATTTAACCAATCTAGTTATTATCATTTAGGATGAAATAAACATTTATTTTATAATTTGAAATTATTACCAAATTATACATAATAAGTTCATGTATTCACTTTTAATTATTACATAGTACCTTAGTCTGTTTATGTAACAGCAAAATCCACAACATACATATCAAGAAGGTTTCAGTTGAACACCAGGAGCCAGGAACCGCACACAAATCATGGCGCTTGAGTGTATTTAGCCTCGTCAAGGAGGTTGAACATGGTTGAGGATCTAGTGTCAGTCACTTATTCTTATTGTATAAATATTTATTATCTGTGCAATTGTTAACTTTTAGGGACGATTTTCCCAAACTTTCTAAATCTAGTAGATTTATTCTACAAAATATCAAAATACATATACCAGGCCTTACTATACTTTTTAATTTTATATTGTATAAGTTCTTTTGCCGGGTAAATTGTATACAATAACACACATAAAAAATCAGCTGTTTGTAAATACGGACGCCATTTTGTATTTTGTACTGTATAGAAATATACCCGTTAATAAAGACTAACAATCTATTTGCTGAGTCATATAGTTTTTCATAAATTAAGTGATAATGCCAATTAGACCAATAAATTTGTATCATACAAACAAATTATAAATATAATAATTATAAAAGAATTTATTATTACCCAATATGGGCATTATTCGAGTTATTATTCTACATATAACAAACATAGTACAGTATTTTAATGAATTTTGTATAAAAAAACACTCTTAAGAAGAATAATACAAGGTAAATAACAACAAATAATCAAAAGAGAACAAATGTTCAGTAACTAAACCTCAAAGATACCTCCAATTCGTCTCCGTTGGTCAATACCCCAGACACGCATTAACCGGCCCTTGTCGTTCTCTTTGATTTGTGGATGGCTTCGATTGCCTCTAGCAATGTTTAGATTATGTTTTGTTCGAAATTAAATTATATTGTCTCAAGTTTAAATGTCAAACAAAATGTCAGTTGAGATAAATGTTTTATTTTGACAGTTGAGTATCAAAAATTTTAGATATGTTCTTATTATCATACAAAGTTATAGACTACAATCTTGTCAATATTTAACAATATTGACATAATCCATACAGTTCTCATTTTATTTTAAAATATTAAGGTTGGAAAAAATAATATTTTTTACACTACACAACATTGTTTCCCCACATTTTTACCGGTGTTAGTTTTTAATGATACGAGACTAAACAATGAGATAAACAATCTTATATTATTATATATAAATTCAAAATATTTATTTGTATTATGTATGAATTACAATATAAATAATGGATGAACATTTAAAAGTTGATTGCCAAACAAAAATATGTATTTAAACCTAAAATACAGTTATCACGGCTGTCTACGTCATTTGTAAGCGTCAAAGCAATGACTGCTGAAATCACTGATTTATAATTAATGGTAATATCCGGAGCGGATTTTTTAGCGACGAGAAAAAATGCAGCAGGAAAATAATCACAAACACGAAGCTTTTATAAAATACACTTAATGGATGAAAAATGATACACTTTTGACTTTAAGTCTAATAATTCAAAATATTACTCTCAAAGGTTGATTATTTCTGGATGATATCATAAAATGTATACATTGCTAGACATATCCTAAATGTTAAAACATTTAAATTGAAATAGTATAAAAAATATATTTGAGGTTTCAAAAACGTTTTAAAATAAAAAAAAACAATCGTCAAAAAGTTTACACAAAATTGACAACAAAAGATTAAAAAATTTGACGTTTGAAAGCCGCATGACATCAGTGCTTGTCCTAAAACGGAAATACAACTTAAAAAAACACATCCTGTAAAAAAGGAAGGCTCGCCGGCGGCAGGAAGACGACAGCGCGGGAGAATTAAAAATTAAACGACTATCCGTTTCCGGTAACCGTGATATTTCTGACTTTATTTTGTTTTGGAAACTGGGAAAAGATTATGAGATTTTATAAACGATTTTCCTACTCTTATTTGTTATTTTTTTAATTATTGTTTTTGGTTGGTTTGGTTTTTGAGCTACATTTTTAATTTTTGTTTTTCTTTTTCTTATGACTTATCTATGTAGTGTTTTCAATGCGTTATAAAAACGTTAACTTTAAAATTCTTAAGACAAAAACAAAAATAATTCATTTCATCTATTTAGTAGAATTACTTATTAATGAAGCCTTATATTATTAAACTATTATTTGGATATTTCTTATTCGAATAAAGTTCGTGCGGTTTTTTAAAAGTTTTTAAAGTAAAATGAAATAAGACTCTAAGTTGAGTAAAAATATTAAAAGATTTTTGTCGAAAATTAGTAAGTGTAATATATTTTTTTGTTGTACCATGAGATTACAGCCGCCTGGAAGAGGTACCTGGGTAGTTATTATTTCATCATATTGTACATATTTATTAGTTTTTATTTGGGAAATTCACGTTAAAATTAAATCGCTGATTTTGTAATACATTATTACTGAAGCAGAACCACATGTCTTATTCTTGTAAAAAAGATTAATTGAAATAATAAAAACGGATGTTTTTAAAATTTAAATTATAAATAAAACTATTTTTAATTTAAGTTAGTTAGTTAAGTTTATTATTAGTATGTTTGTTCAAAACAAAATACGTACAGACAACTCATCCCTGATTAACATACATTTAGATGAAATTCAATTACGTTGTGGTGAATGATTTGTCTAATGATTGAATGAATGAAATATTATGTCATACATCGTTCATACATTTTTTTTAATAATTCCACAGTCTGCTTTATGAGCACAGACTGTAGCTAATATCCTCATTGTAAACAGTATATAGAGGTTTAATTATATATTTAATTATAGATTTATTAATTTTTAGAATTCCGTAACCAAGGGGTAAAAACGGACCCCGTTACTAAGGCTTCGCTGTCCGAATCTCCAAGCTGTATTTCATGAACAGTGATAACTAGACAGTTGAAATATTTTCAGAAGATGTTTTTCTGTTGCCGTAGCGGCAAACAATATATAAATTAATAATAAAAACAAAATAAAATAAATATTTTGAGGGTTGCTCCTATAAAACAATTTTGCTCGATTTTAATAAAGGCTATAGGTACACTTAAAATAATCACAAAATATTTAGTTGTATATTTACTTGAAAAATAAATAATTAAATTAAGGGGGGCTCCCCTACAACAGACGTGATTTTTTCTGCCGCTTTATATGTAATGGAACATAACTCTTTGTGCGCGAGTCCATCTAGCACATTGCCAGTTTTTTAAGTAAAATAACAATTTAGAAAAAATTGGTCACTAATCTGGTTTTAACCACTCAACCAAAATCAATACTGTAAAAATACTATCACAGTATGTAACCATGTTACCAACATTACAGATATGTAATAAGTAACAGGTATAATAATGTAAAGTAAAACATTCATAAAACTGAAAAATCACCTGAATACTGTATAATATAGCGCAGGCTCATATGTCTTTGTACGAGTATATCTATAGAAATAGACGTTAAGACGTGTGCGTGCACTCACACATACACGCTGAGATGTCTATATACGTGAGAGGAACAACTTATTTATATAATATATATTAAAGAAGTATAGTAAGAGTATCTTAGTGGGCGTGCCCACTGCTGGGCGGAGTTTTAGGTGGACACTCCTTGGATCTCTCTTTTTTACTTCAACACGTATTTAGGTACAGCAAATTAATCAAGAACTCTGAATTCCCTCGCAGCTTCCCTCCTCTCATCTGTATTCTCAAGCTGCCGGGAGGAGTAGAGGTTCTTCTTAACTAGACACATTTATGTAGAGAACAACTTTAGCTGTTATCGCATTTATAAAGTTCCAAGACAATTTCATTTTATGGGGTGTTTTGCTTCAGATACATTTTATTTCTTTTGTCTGCTTACTTTTGTTTTGTTGGTGCTTAAATTATATATCTTTTTGTATATTTTTATTACACTTCCATTATATTAATAGCTCTATATTAAAGATTCTTTATTTATATATTTGACAGTTTCAATCAATATCAGAGATCACTTGTGTACGTCAAATGGAAGTGTCAGAATTTTTATACCAATACTTATCGAAATAAATATTAAGATTGATATTATTATTTTTTACTTTATTTAAGAATAAATACAATAGGATTTTTCTAAGACTTATTTATGTAGAACCTAGTTATAAAAACAAAATGTATTATCAGTTTTTACAGATATTAGTTCTACATTGATATTGTTGAAAAAAATAAAATATGTGTGTGTGTATTAGTGTACACATGTAAGAAGTGAAACTTCTTTATGACATAATTTTTTTAAAATGATTCACTAATTACAACTTTACAGGAATGGCTAATTAAGCTAAATTAGATTAAAGTTTAAGCAAAAATAAAGATGGCGCGTAACAGAAAAACGTTAAAATTTTTTGACATTGCTATAAAATTTCTCCCATCCGTCGATAAAAAGTTTCACTTCAAATATGGCGCGTAACGGAAAAATGTGACGCGTAACGAAAAAATGTTTCACTAAATTTTTTTCCAACCCCGATAAAGAAGTTTCACTTCAATAATAATTTAATTAGTATTTATTAAATTTGTATTAAAGTAATAGTTTTAATAATCATAATCAAAGACATTTTTTTTATTTGACGTACTTGTGAATCGTACCCAAAATATATAAATGAAAATAATAATAGTGTGTTAGTATGTTTTCAAAAACAACGGATGAGAAGCTACTAATACTAATAGGTCTCCAAAAGGGTATCAGTGGTTTTATCAATAAAAATAAATATACTATTTATAAGTCACTATAAAGACAATTATACTAAAACTGCTAAATTCATCTAAGCGTTACGGCAGCTTAGTTGGCGGAGCGACGGAATGGTTTCCAGAGGAAGTCGACTATTTTTTCATTTAAAATGCTTAAAATTAAAACCTAAAGTTATTACATGCATAGTTTAATAAAAAAAAAGTTTTATTTTATTAAATAAATATTACCTTTATAAAAATATTTATAACGTTTATAACCTTTATAAAAATATTTATTACCTTTATAACGTTTTTAACTTAACACGATATATATACTAAAAGATAAAACCACCACATCAATAATTAATAACTAAATTATTAGAACAAAAACTATATCCAGTAAGATTGATAGTGTACCGAAAATACCAGTAAGATTAAGAATAAGCAGCTGATACTACACAATGAATGATGGATGGGCTGATCATTCCCCAAATAGTTTTGGAAGTATAATAATAGCTTACAGATACATACTTAATATTAATTATTATATAACAATTCTCAAGGTTTTACGTTATTTATTTTGCCAAACACTTTGGTACCAATGAATTATTATTTACAAATAAAAAAGTTATTTATCTTCTTAATAATTTTGGTAGCATTGATTTACAGAAAAGTTTTTATTTTATTTTGTAAATATTTTGGTAGTATTGATTTATAAAAGAAAGTTTTTAAGTAATTTACACTTTGTGTTGATATTTCTTGATGGAACTTCATAGCTAAATGTTTTAAATGAAAAATATATGCTTGTACTAAGTTCCACTATTTAATGATTTTATATTTATGCTATGCGACCGGTTTCGAACATCATCGTCAGGCATACTAAAATAGATTGTGTTCATTGATGGGTAATTTACAAAAAATAATTTTTACTTACTACCCACTAAATTTACAATGCAAGCTATTAAGTTACAATCAATTTTTAATATTATTTAAAAATTTATAATTTATGAATTTGTTATTATAAATTTTTAAATAATATTAAAAATTGATTGTAACTTAATAGCTTGCATTGTAAATTTAGTGGGTAGTAAGTAAAAATTATTTTTTGTAAATTACCCATCAATGAACACAATCTATTTTAGTATGCCTGACGATGATGTTCGAAACCGGTCGCATAGCATAAATATAAAATCATTAAATAGTGGAACTTAGTACAAGCATATATTTTTCATTTAAAACATTTAGAAAGTTTTTATGTTATTTATTTTGTTAATAATGTTGGTAGCATTGTATTACAAAATCATAAAAATATCAGGGTTGTCAATATATCATTGAGTCTCAAACACATTCAATTTAGCACTTACACCCCATTACAGAAAATTATCAATGTCACCTACATCCCTGTGTCAACCCTAAAAGATCTATGTGTGCGTTGTTAACACGCGTGTAATTGTGTGAGTTATCTGGAAGATTCCACTTCATTTCCCTCGACCCATGACGTCACATGTTATGAATATACTACTTCTATTTTATATCATACTAGCTTTTGTTGACGGATATGCTTGTGATATTTGTTAATAGCGATAATACTATCAAATATGAAATGATTTTTTTTTATAAATTTTATTCGATTAATTTCTTATCAATACATATTTAATTAATATCATAGAATCATCTTTAAACCATAAAAAGCAGCAGTCTCTGCCTCCCAAACATAACAACTAAACTACTAGTCTTGTCTACAATAAAGGTGCCTCTAGTTTTAATATTAAAAAATATATATAATAATCCTTAAACGTCAAAGAAGTATTTTTATTCAATTATGTAAACACGCAGACATCATCGTTACAGGTCGTTTAGGAAATGAACGTCAGCTGTTTTATCTAAACGGCAGTGCGGGAACATAAAAATGGCGTAAAATTCTCATTTCATACAATAAATAATGAAATAAAATTTATACTCACATACTGCTTAATGTTGTACAAGTTATGACTACCTCCAACTCAACTCAATATATATAATAATATGTTATGTCTATAAACATGTACGGCCATGTTAAGCTTATTTAAATTTTAAATAAATATAGAATGAAAAATAAACCGATACGGGCAGGGATTCGAACCTGCGACCTCTGTGAAACCGTCCCGTCGCTCTACCAATTGAACTACTAGCAGCTCTGGTATCGGTATCATTTAATTTTTCATACTACATTTATAATATGTACAGTGTATATAGCTTAAATAATAATTAATAAACCATGAAAACAAATAAGGAAAATAGTCTAAAGATAAACATACAAAAGATATACCACAACCTTTTCTGTTCCGTAATGAAGCAGTATCTTTAATAGTCTGATAAGGGTGCTAAATGTTTGTGAACACACCAAATAATAAGCACCCATCATTTACGAGGGTGCGGTTTGAAAAAAAACATTTGGCAGCTTATCAGTAAATGAGATGAGCGAGATTGAATAAGCCAGTTTCGGTCATTTTTTTCGCATTTTTTTGGTTTTGGGATTATTTACTGCTTTTAGATATAGTTTTTTTTGTTTGGATATCAAATAGATGGTCGATTTTGTCATTCTTTTTGATCTTTTTGGTTTTGTTTTTGCGTTATTTACTGTTTTAAGATGTGGTTTTTTGGTTTTGAATATAAAATGGTCTACCTGCTATATCTATATATAGAAAGATGTTTAAGTATTCAATAATAAAGATAATGCTATGAGAAAGTATCTTCCAGGCAATCTAACATATATAATAATATATTATGCCAAATTAAATGGTTAAAATGAAATTTGAACTGTCGCCATCGAGGAACATAAAATGAAATTTTCGGTTACGTCACAGTTACAGCTGGTAACTTCTTCCGATAAAGATAGATCGGTTACGATATCACCTATCGTTCGCTTCTTTACGGTTATTCCCCCATAAAGCTAACTTTAAGTAAAAACAAGTTTACAACCATCGATTTATGATTGTCGTTATATGTTATCTCCATGACGTATTCAAATTACAATTTAGAAAACAACTTAACATTATTTTTTAATTTTGCAAAGAGTAATAAAACTATTTTTAACTTATTTAACTTGTTTAAGCTTTAAATTTAACTAACCATCAGCTTCATCCTATCTTCCCGTGAATACGACTACGACAATGCAATCGAAACATCAGGTTAAATTTAAAGTTTATATTGATTTAATTAAATTTAACATTAAATTCTAGATTGGTTATTATGAAAATAATGTTAAAATTAAACTTGAATAGTTAATTTAAGCTTATTTTAAATTAAAACAAACTAATTACAAACCTCCAACTGATCCGAGCGGCACTTATCGTCGAGGGCATCGTCAAAACTAAAGGGAAACCAGTCGCAATCCCACATCAAATAACGAGGAATGACGCACAGAACAAACTTCACGTTTTATACTACGAACATACAGACGAAGCTTTCAGAAAGTATATATATAATAATATTATATTTACGGTTGTATTCCAGCCACGAAATCTATGAAAAAGCCGAATGGGTTCGAAACTAGTACAGCAAATTGAGGTTTAATTAACGAGAATACAGCCGTAAATATATATTAATTATATTTTCGTGAACCATAATCATCAATGTCAATGTATATGACATTACCTGGCTATATTCACAGTCATGAATGAAAAACCCATGAACTAAATTGAGATTTAATTAACCTGAATACAGCTGTAAATATATATTTAATAATAGTTATATTGTTTACATATTGGTACACAATTTAAACGTATACAGATTAGTATATATTGACACAAGTTATAAATTAACTCTACAATACTTTTAGTTGTAAGTTTGGTAACATTTGTTATTTTTAAGGACCGTGTGTGAGAGGGAATTGCCAGATGAATATTGTTTCAAACGGAATGAAGCACGCCGGGGACGAGGACTTATAATTGTTATTTTATTCATAGAAATAACACTCCTATGGGACACTGGATAGGTGGGCAAATATTTTGACTCGCTGAGGACCTTTTAGCGTATGACGAAGCGTTTTCATTGGTCATTTGTCATTTGCTCTCATTATCCTTCGAAGATTTGACTACTGAGGAAAGAAAACAGTTAATTTGTAAACAAAAGCTATGGATTACGAAGCTGTAACCAGGAGATAAAGTGGGTTGGAGTCGCACTATCATCCCGCAAATCCTGTATCATTAAGTATCGCTAAGAAAGCGATTCGCGGCTATTTCCATGTTAATAAGGTGGGGGAAACACCCATTAATCACCTTGACACACCAAACTAACCTCAGCGGTTGAGACAATTTTATGCATAGATTTTAGATTTGGAAGTACTGTGGGTTATTTAAGCATTAATCTCTCATGAATATTCGGTTATTTTAGAGTTTTATTTGCGTCAACAAACAGTCAAAGTTTGGTTTGATTTTTATGTCATACAAATGTAGTGATTTAAAATACATATCTATAAACATGTATAGCCATGTTAAGCTTGTTAAAAATTTAATAAATGTAAAATAAACCAATAAGGGCTTCAAAGTAGCAACCTCTGGGAAACTGGCCCGTCACACTACGAATTGAGCCACTGCTCCCCTTTTCATGAATTGAACACCCGTCCTGATAAAGACGATCATATTTATAGAATGCTTAATTCACCCTGAAAATAAACCGATAATTTTAATTCTATATTTTTAATTAGTTGAACACCTCTTGCAGGCAGCTTCTCTACATCAATCCTAACAACATTTGTTCTACAACTTTTTAAAATTAATAGTTTTTAAAATTTGAGTTTTCCCATACAAAATTCATTTGTTGTCTCTGAACTGACATCAACTCTGAGCGTAGGTATAGCGCCCGAACGTTCACCTTTTAAGTACTTCTTACAAAATACAGAGTAATAAGTAAAAGAGGGAGCTTATTTATTTTTGTTTCCTATTTTGTTTGTTGTTTATCTAGATTTTTAAAAAGTCTTAGAACAAATGTTGTTGGGATTGATGTAGAGAGGCTGTCTGGAAGAGGTGGTCAATTAATTAAAAATAACCCTGTATATACGAACATAGTACAAAAAGTGATAATTCTGGTGTAGATTACGCAAATAGTATTAGATGGAATTCGCAAACAACACTTGGAAAATTATCTAGGTTAGTTTTAATTTGACAAAATATAAGATTTCGTGAGAAAAACACCCAACTCTTCATCTCGTCTTTTAGGGGGTACCAATACCATTTATTATATCTTTCAAGTTTTGTAAGGAGTCGTCTCCTCCCTAGAACAAATGAATGAGTGAAGCATATAAGCTAGTTATTTATAAACCTTTGAGGATTTTTCACTTGAATGAATATCTCTTGACATTTATAAAAACTCTTTTCATTACCTCCTCCGTGAAGGATTAATGCACGAAGAAAATAATAACAATATTTATTAAAATTAACAAACATGTTTTAATTTAAAAATACCACATAACTTACGAGGAAAGAGTTTACATGTTGTTTTTATACTCTGTATAATTTTTCTGTTTTAAAAGAACAATGTGTCATTCCCGGGGGTTAGTTTTGAAGCATGTTAAAATCGTACAGCATTTTATTACTGTCAGAAAAGTTTAACTTCAAGCAAAACAAATGAAGCAATTACAGTAGCGCGGTTTTTAGAACCCTCATTTAAATTATAAAACCTTGTCTACATCCAACCCTACATATAATGTGGATAATCTGTGCAAGCTCACCGCGACGGTCAAATGCTGATATTTCTCCTTTTAATCCCTGTCAGATTATTTAAATTCCCACCTGCCTTACCTTCCGTTTTTATTTAACAAAATAAAATATAAAAATATTCGTATTTGTTTTGGACTGAATCCTTTAATTTTCGGCACGGCTGCGTGACAGTTCGGCCAGTGTCCAGTTTTAGGTACCTTTGAGGAAAATATTTTCACATTTCATTTTTATTTTTTTATATTTCGCTTTGCTCTCGTATTTGTGAGTTTCGTTACCGGTATGTCTAATTATTGTTTTATGATATTTTGTTTTGTTTTTATTTTGAATTTAAAGCTTATTATAAATTTAAAGATAATATATATTATATTATTATATTATTATTATTCCGCAACATATATGTACAGTATGAATAATGAATACTCAAAAAATATTCGAAGTGAGAACACAAAACCATTTCAATGGAATGCAGCAATTGTTGGGCAGCGCTTTATCCCGCAACTGTCGCTGTTTTATTTGTTTCTGTACTTTAAATTCTTTTGCTTTACGTAACTTTTTAGCGCAGTAGCACCCACTGTACCGCGAGATCGCTCCGTAATGAAAACAACTTTTTGAATTAGCGTCGCAATAGAGTTTTACCATTCCATTGAAATATAAAACTCCTGTATCGAGCTTGAAGTTATGCGAAAAAACGTTCGCTTTAAAATCCTTTGGCTTCATAGAGGCTTAATTTACAGTCATATTTCAGAACGTTTTATGATATTTCACTGAAACGGATTTACATATACTCGAATAAACTGAAGTGCTTGTTTTTCTAACATTCGTTTTGGATTGTCGTCAATATTTATATAAATATATACTAGTGGACAAAATAGGACCACAAATCAATAAAATGGTAAGGATCTTTTGAAATAAAATATGCCGATATGAATATTTCATTTATTTATCATATTTTATTTAATAATTAAGTTAGTACTCTTTGCGACTACTCATATTCATTCATTCATATCAATGAATAGTCATTCTGACTCTTAAAATGATTTGACATTGACATTAAACGTCAAACATTAACAATGTTTTCTTAATATAATTGTAGTATATATTACATTTTCTTTCTTATTTCAGAAATCCTTCTACATATAACCTTTAAGTACGTTACGTACGTAAAATATCTACTTCTCAATGTGCTATAAACTTAAAAAGAAACACACTTTCTCTACGTATTTATTAAGTTGGTCCCACGATCAATTCCTAAATGGCGCCATCAACCCGAAGCTCACCGATTGAATCAATTGTTCAAAACAAGCCCACAACAGGGCAACCGATAAATCACCCGGCAACTTCAAATAGAAATGTCATATTATTTCCACAAAAGATTTAACTGGAAAATAAATTATATTTCCCCCTTTCCGTGCTATTGTTCGCCGACGTGTGGAAGCCGCACCATTCTCTGCGATATTTAAAAAACCATTAAGTGCACGCTTTTGTATTGAAAAATTGAGACGCTATTGTGTCTAATTTTCTTGCAAACAATTTCACAAACAAAAAAAACATTGATGTATTCAAAAGCTAACAAAGATCACTTTGAGTTCCTTATTTCATAGAACTTATTTATTTCTCAACACCGTGGCTAATGATGGCTAATCCTACTTTTATTGACTTAGTCACAATTGCTAATAGATTAAGTAAATTAATAGCATTATTTAACATTAAACACTAAATAAATAATATTATTTAATACCAGGTAGTTTATCTGTGTTATTTATAATTGTTACCATTTCCTCAAGGCATATTCCTGTCACGTTAAACAACAAATCCGCGAACCCGCCATAAATTCCTCACCAACCTGATTTACAACCTCCAACTAAATGTTTGATTTGTGCTCGTAAATCGAGATGAGCTTTTATCAGCCAGCTGGTTACCGTTTATTTATATTAAGAACGATTCATTCGTTCATTTATTCATACAACTCATATTGACAACGTTACCTTACATATAATACGATAATACAAAAAATGATATATGACATGGTATTCTTGAATTACAAAAATGGATAATAAATTAAAATAAAACTATTGTACATTATTTAGGAATAATAAAAATGAAGAGGCTGTATGACCTAAAGGTCTTTACCGTCTCTTTGTAAGAAATTTAAAAACAACAACCGTCATTTTGACAATGTGCACACGTCACGAGCGCAATTAGTAAAAACTGCAAATCGAGTGAAGTATATAGAAAATTAAAAAATATTTTCTCTAGTGCTATTGAATCCGCAACCCTAAGTACAAAACGGAGCTGAAAGCGAGTAATTATGAGTTTTGTTGCGTATAGCTGTTTTAATGCAATAATACAAAGTACCAAGTTTAATTAGTACCTTAATTCAGCTCAGAGCTAAGCTAGGCTATTCAAACCTACTAATGTGTGAGCACGATGACGTATGCCTGCAGTTTGCCAACTCATATAATTAATATTTATTCGGTATACAAGTTTTCTAGATCTATGGCAGCGTTTGTCTGCGTCTACGATTTTAATATCGTTACATTTTCAGAATTGGAATTTAAACTGTTTTATAGAGGATATAAATAACATGATATTTTTGTGCTATGTTTGTCAAAATTCTATAATGATATATATACTCTATGGTATACAAAAATAGATAGCGTAGCCAGACGCAGTGTGTCCGTCGCCCAGGGCGGGCGGCGCGAATGAATCCGATAAACAGGAGGTCGTGGGTGCAATGTCGTTAATTCGACGATTTAAATCGGAAACACGCGATAAATTTCCCGCACGCCGCTTTGAATTCAAATAACGCCCAATTTGGATACAATACTAACTATCGAATTGCGGTGAACTGGCCTCGGGGGCGTTTTTACACGGAGATAAATGATATTAAGAAGTACTTTAAGACTGATTTACCAGTGATATTAAAAATATGATATACTTTTGGCTCTTATCCAATAAAAAGCACTAAATTCATAACTGTTGTAGTTTGAGAAAAAAGCTGTGAAGGAATGGTTTTCTCTACTGCGGAAGGAAAGGAGTTTAAGTTGAACGACTTTTTAAAATTACTAGGAACTTGGATTCAGATTACTAGTTACCTTCCCTGTTTAAGTATAAATAAGTACTTTCACTAAATATTTTCTTTTGTCTGTATGTGTGTTTATAATCCTATTCTCCTAAACAGATTTACTGCTTTGATGGTGTTTTAATGTTGATTCCGAAAACTAGTTTTTCTTTGAAATTATTACAATATATATATTCGGCTTTCTTAACCCCTTGCTCTTTTCTATATATTTAATTTAATAATTGTTTCAAAACCAAAATAATTGATAAGAAAATCTGTGTTTATATTCACAAGTTACTAAATTCCTGACTTGACATATTTTAAATACAAATACAACTTTGTTAACATTTATATTAGTCACAAAGGATGACTAACAAAGCAATCCATCGATATTTAACAAAGCTAATATTATATTGATAGCTTTGATTCTGACGGCACCCTTATCCTTTTTGTTGGTTATTTATGGCACTAGTGATATCGATACGGTATCATGAAATATTAAACGTATTACAAGTGGCATATAGGCCGGAAGATGAGGTAAGAAAAATATTCTCATTTCAATTGTGAGGATGGATTCTTGTGGACTTTTAGTCTAACATTTTTATTAAGTAAAAAAAAATCTAATATATATTAACATATATATTAATACTTTTTTTTTCATAAAAAAAGAGTCTACTTCTCCCTTTAAAAAAACTGCCAACGATTGATTCTTCTGGTGTTCCAAAAGACCAAGATCTCGTCATCATATTATGTTCCTATAACAAAAAAAAATCTCTTAACAATACTAATATTAAAAAGAATATCCTCAACATTCTTTCATGTAAAATAAAATAGCGGTGCCACGTTCAGTCAGTACTGCAACAGTATCACGCTTAGAAATCACACAAAAGTTTATTCGCTTGCTTTTATCGCGGGAACTCGGGCGTTAGCAAAAATGATTTATACCATTTATCATAAATAACTTATTCGATGTGAAAAACTATTCTTCCCCTTTGCGATTGTGGAGAGGAAATTAGATTTTTAAATACAAATGAATAAACTATATAAGAATTGGAATGCATTACTAGATTTTTCGATAAAATTATTTGGTCCCGTTAGTTGAGTGGTTGGCGCAAACGACTAACGTATAGCGGCGCAAGGGGGCTCGGATTCGATTCCCGACAGGGTCAGGCGTGTATGTCTGGGTTTGGTCGTTTATTAAATATATTCTCAGTATTTATAATGTTTATTTCTATATATTTGTATGATTGTCTAACACCCTTAACACAAGCAAATTATTTGCTTAATAATTTGTCCAGTGATATTATTATTATTATATTTTTATACAATTTAGCTTTACTAACCTTCCTCTAATTTTTTTTCTTACAATAAAGAGTTATTGACACGGGTGAGTAATAAAATATCGAAGTTACTGGTAATATTACGATAATCTACATATTATTCCAATAAGTGGGTTTTTGGCAATATTGCGTGGAAACAGCGGACCCTCGGCAGCAAGTTTTTACCTTTTATTGTTTTATTTATAAGTTTATGATTGATGACGGAACCGAAGTAACTTCATAAATATTGAAGCAAGAACACACGCTGTGAAATAGTTTCTATATAGAGTAACGAAATGCATCTGTCTTTCTTTTAAAGGTAAATGGAGAGAACGTAAAACGAGTGTGAATATTATGGTAATAATTTAATGTTGCAATATATTAGACCATATTTAATATTTTATACATAAATATAAGTGGTACAAGCCAAGTAAATATATGAGATTTTCTTATTCTTATGATCCGTTATTGTATTCACATCAATCTTAACTATTGAGTAACTTTTATATTTTTCAGATATTCATTAGACAATTTTTTGTAAATAAAATTTATTCTTTGAATAAATGTTATCTAATAATATAAATACCCTCAAACTGAAAACTTGATTTACAGTTTCAAGTCAATTTAAATAATAACTATAGTGCTTTGTTATAAGTTAGGTTTACTTAAAGACTACCGCAACATAACTGCATCAGTCATAAACAATAAACTCACCCCACTAAGGGTACAATATTGATTATTTTGTACACTCACTTATAACACTCTGTCAATAAAATATACAGGGTTTTGTTGTTATACGTATTGTAATAGAGTCTTTTAATAATAATCTCCGATAAATTATAGTTTAAGTAGGTAATAAGATATACCTAACTAAATTATAGTATTTTCGGCAGAAAATTTACATCAAAGTTTTTGTAAATAAATTTTCTAGGATATGAAATAGGAAGTGCATGTTATTGAAATTTTACAAATAAAATAAAAATATTAATAATCAATCGTAAAATCAGTGCACGGAAAACTGACGTATGTTACTTAAGTTTTTAATAAAAATGTAGTTAGTATATTTAAAAAACTAGTGAAATCTATCCATATCTACGTCTACCACGTCTATAAAGTAAACAACGTTAAACGACAGGTATGTAAGAATAAAGCACCCAAGTTATCAGTGAAGGTAGCACGACAAAGCTTTTCAGAATGCGATAGGGCCTATCTGAATGACTCCATAAAGTAGCGCAAGGCATTCCTGACGTCCGCGCGGCCCGGCGTCCGATAGCACAATGCGGCAAACGACGCCGGCGCTTCCGGTTCCGTCCCCACGATTTATGCGACTGACTTCCTGTTTCCATATGCGTTCAACTCATTTACACAAAAGTTTTTACCTGTGATATACGGATGGCGCATTTTAATGTAAGTTTAGATTTATTTTTATGATATATGCTAATGTTTTGAATTATCTATTAAAATCTATATTTAAAAAAATTGGCAACAAATATAGAATTAATATTAAACGGATTTGGGTAGGGATTCGAACATTCGACCTCCGTAAAACACCCGGTCGCTCTAACAATTGAGCTACGTATCACCACCCGTCTCAGTAAATTAAAAATCCTACATATTATCGTCTTTATCGGGATGGTGGTGACTGGTGACATCTATTAGGCTTCTAACAGTACAGCCTTACATTGAGAAGATGTCACCACATTAAGTAATTTTAGTTTTATTAAACCGCACTAAATCTAGAGTCTTATCAACTTACTTTTATCAAAGTTAAAGTTATGATATAAGTTAATTATTATCAGAATGTTAGGAGAATAGAATATAACAAAATAGAAGTAAATTTGAGCATAATAGAGGGTCGGTTTCAAACGTCTCAGAATATCTAAGCAGTTGTACTCCTATCTCGTCAATCCTACCAAGTGCCTGCTTTTAAACAACGAATATCATACTATTTTAATCAATAAAGTAAGGCAAATAATTCAGTTGCCACTTGTTTTTTTTTTATATAATAAAACGTTTTATATTTCAATATAAATAAAATATAAGAAAAGAATATTTATTTATAAGAAGTGCTTCTTTGAAAGTCGTTTCTTTTTACCAACAAATTATTGAAATATTTCGAAATTATAAAAGGTTTTAGCACCCCGTTGGTCGAATGTTTAGCGCAGACACCTAACGTACCGCGGCGCAAAGAGTCCAGGATTTGATTCCCGAAAGGTACAGCCATCTATGTGATGAGCATAGATGTCTGTAATTTGGGTTTTGGCTAGTTATTAAATGTATTCAAAGTAATTATAATGTATATTTCTAAGTATTTGTATCATTGTTTAATATCCTAAACATGAGCAAATAATTTACTTACTTAGGGGTTACATCTATTTGTGTAACTTGTCCAGTAATATTATAAAAAAAAATATTAAAACAGGTATTCTTTTTACCAAATAATTATTGAAATCTTTCTAAATGATAAAAGGTATTTAGAATTCGCTGTATACAGCCGGTACATGCCAACTCTCAAGCAAGTTTCATATGAATTTTGTACAACAAACCTTAGTTGACGTTAAGTTGGTATCTTGTGAAGCTGACGGGGGCGGGCGGGGGCGGGCGGGGTGGCTTCACATACCTTTGTGAATCAATCAAGAATTAATTGCACCTTTAGAAACTACTAAAGGTAGAAAAATAGATTGCTGAATATTTTATTTTGTTTGTTTTGATTTTATATCCATTGTTAATGTTTTAGTTTGTGTTCATTTTGACACAGATTTCAAGATTCAACAGAGTCGATAATTATATAAAAATAATATATGTATTATTTTAAACACAATGAGACAGTCTTAATTCCCGAAAAAGTATATACTCTTTGTTGAAAATTAGACCTTAAAATGAAAAAATGTACTCACATTTTGGCTTCTGGACAAAGACGTTGTAGTTTTCAAGATATTTTGATTTATGTTTTAAAACAAACACACAGAGACGGTTGAGAAATATGTTTATATAATTTCTCAACAGTCTTTGTTTAAAGCTATATACGAACCAAACCCACATTATTTTATAAGTGAAGCCGAGTTTACCAACTGGTTGGAAGTTGGAAAGCCGAAACTTTATAAATGTGCAATTGTTTAGATATTTTGGGAGTTACGGAGTCAAAGGAAAAGTTTCAAACGGTTTGCAATACACCGTTTGTAGCATTGAAGGCAATTGTAAATGAAAATTAATGGCAAATTAATTTCAAATGATTCCAAACTTTTGTTACACAATTATATTTCGTGAAACTCTTAATCGTTTTCAGACACAAGATAATGAATATCGTTTTTTCTATTGCATTTAATTTTTAAGTATTTTATATAATACAACAAAGAGTATATATAACTTTTTGTAAATTAAGATTTAATTGCGTTTAAAAATAATCTCTAAATATATATTTTATTATAACTAAAATTGTTGACTTGGTTGAATTTTGAAATCTGCGTCATAGAATGTTACTAAATTATATTTAGTAGACAAACAAATCAAATTCATCTCAGTTACCTGTAGCCAGGTGACTGGCATTCCAGGGTGGAGTGGCTCTTTGGAGTTAGATCCAAGTTACAAAGGCGTACCATTCCTTGTGACCAAGCACCATTCAACTGTACTCCATGGAGTCATGATTAGTCCGAATTCTCCATGTTAATTTGAAACTAAACTGATTGGCTTTGAGCATCTGATATTTAGTATCAAATACAATTTAACTAAATATTAAACTATTGACTATGTTTATTGTAAATATACATTTATTTTAAGAAATTACGAAGTTTGTTGGTAGATTTTATGTTCAGTATTTCAGTTACATTTAAAAAAAATAATAAAAAAAAAATATTTTTTACATAAAAAAAAGTTTAATTGAATATCAATAATCAAAAGTTGTATCCAGAATATAAAAATAAATATTTGTTTATTTAAGTAAGAGTTGACCAACCACTTTTTAGTATCGAAAATATATTTTGTATTCTAAATATTTTCTGCACTCGATATAATCGATAGATTTTCAAATCTAACGATTTAATATAAGTTACGTGTTTGAATGTAGAAAAAAAAATGTATTTTTCTAAAAGAACATGATTTGTTTTGATAAAATATGTCTTGTATATATTTTTTAGTATAATAAAGAATTTAATGGGGTCCAGGTTAAACATATGATGTTTATTTTAACAAAAACAAATAATTTATAACATAAAGTTTTTCGATCAACACGGATCAACTAATAATAAACAATAAAGCAAGTCTTTCATGTGTCTTCATTTTTAATGAGTTCCGAACAAACCTTAATTTAAGACGTCAGAGTCAAGACCCTCTTTTGAGTTTCGTTATATGTTGCATAATTAAGGAATCATCAAATAATCATCTCACGTGCGAACACAAGACTTCTATAACATTCTGATTCACTTTGTTACAGAAAACCGGTAAGTTGAGAAGATTTCATTTACAAAAAACCGGTGAGTTAAGATGAAGTAAGATGAAGTTTTTAAAACCGTTGTTTATGTTTAAAAACAAGTAATACCGATTTTTTTAAATAAAGATTTATTATAAAGGCGTTAATATATATTAAGGCTCTATATAGAGCCTCAGCTGTAGCTTTAAGTCAGAAAGTTAGACTTAGCGACGTAATCCCATCATATATGCAAAGCAGTTTGTTATCATAAGCCTAAGAAGATTTGACTCCAACAATAAACTATGCTTATCTAAGGAGTTCGGCGAAAGGGCCAGCCCTCGGAGGGACGGCTAAGTGAGATCACACTTAAGCAATTATCTTAGCAGGCCTGCCAAGTACCGTGATCTACTGCTCGAGACTGTTCGCTAGATTTATGGAACATAAAGACAGGTAAATGGCTAATTCATCATTTATCTATGTCTATCTATATATATATATTTCATATAGTATGTATGTTTGTGTAATATTATGTAGTGTGGATAGTTATTCTCTGATTAACATTTAACGTAAATAAAAACAATATTTAATTTTCATATAATTTATTTTACTATAAACATACAGTCAGTAACTTGGAACTAAACGCTTAAGCGGGATTGAACTTTAAGCATAGCTTCCGTTGCAAGATGAAGTGTAGAAGTGTAGAGGATGAAAATCTGCTTAGAGCTGATACAGATAGGAATGGAGAACATTATGCACCTGTTAATATATTTAATAGTTTGAATATTATTAATTTATGATATTTAAAAATATTTAAGTATAAAACTGAAGTGTTTAAAATGTTTCCAGCCATGTTGCAAAACATTATAATCAAGAATGAATGTGGTATAAAAATATATTTCTACGTATGTTTTTATCATCTAACTGTATTACAACAAACTAATTTACAGACGAGTTACCAGTGAAAAACAGGAAATAAACTAAATAATATTGCAAATGCTTCACAAGAAACAACAATAAATCTTTACATGTTCTATAAATATTCATATAACCGAAAAAAAATACTTTAATAATAATATAATAAATATTTAAATAAATAGAATTATAATAATGTTTCAATATATTACAATTAATAATTTAACTACGAAAGTACACAGAATTATATTAAATGCACCATTACCAAGTAATTCAAGGAGCGCCCTCACAAACAGATCTCAAGGGAAAGCCAATTCGCAATAATTTTAACTCAAATCTGACATAAACATGACCGATATTCGGCAATTTGCATGACCGTTGGCTTTGAATAAATTAGACCTCTACCTGCCTGTTTCTATGAATATGCAAGACGTTGGGTTTCAAATTTTAGGCTTCAATTAGGAAGGAAGCCATTACACCCCTGTCTAATTACACTTAAGACATACTTCAACATTGTACAGGTTTGTCTGCTTGTGTATATTATAATATGATCATTCAAATGAAACACGTTATTTATATTAAATCGTTAGATTTGAAAATCTATCGATTATATCGAGTGGAGAAAATATTTAGAATACAAAGTATATTTTCGATACTAAAAAGTGTTTGGTCAACTCTTACTTAAATAAACAAATATTTATTTTTATATTCTGGATACATCTATTGATTTATTGTTATTCAATTAAACTTTTTTTTTTATGTAAAAAATATAATATTTTTTCAGATTTGAACCTGAGACCCTCGGTAATCCCGTCGCTTCGCCGAATGAACTACCGTTTCGCCAAGCGCCTTGTCAAAATGAATCAGGAGATAGCTTCTTATATGTAATAGCCTTTATCCGTATATGTAATATTCTTAACATGGCTAAACATGTTAATAATAATATCAAATAAGATAATATAGCACTTTTTGAAAGATCAAACAGAATATTGCATCTAACGGACTTATAGTAAATCACTCTCGTATATACCGATACTTCGGTAATTTTTGCCGGCACTATTACCAGTCCGACGAAGAGTCGATTATCGAGTGGTCAGTGAGGCCCCTAGTCGCCGGCAGTAATCACGTTACGTCACTAATCGTTTCAGCCGGAAGCCAGAGCACGATATTACCTGTATCGGTTTAATATTACCGAGGCGAGGTATTAAAAACCGATTTGAGATTTACACCATAAAATATCTACTAAAAACAATTATTTCTAAATGTATTTGTATTCAAAAATAACAAAAACATTTCTTATTTTTGTTAAAGGTTAAACTGCTTTACATATTTTGGACAAAAAACATGTTTGCATATGAACAAATAAAATAACTTTGAGCGTATTTAATAACGAGCTAATTATTCCGGTGTGTGAGCATGACTGTACCATAAATACAGAAGGCAAACAAGTATTAGCACCGGTCATGGTGCACTGTTTGTCTACGCCTAAAACAACAGCATTTGCGGCCACCGACTAAATTTGTTACTGTCGGTCATACGCTGACTCAACACTCATAATGTACTATCACATGCAAAATACGTGTCAAATTTCACTTTATTTAAATATATATTTCTAAAATTCTCTCCTACATGTTATGTCATACATATCACACTTTTTTTTTACTTTGGAAATTTGTTTTTAATATAATTTATGAATACACTTCTGTACGTCATGGTACGAATACGTGACTGTGCGTAATCGTATTGATAAGGTAGAATACATTTTACAATATTTTGTTTAGTTCAATTAATATAACGAATTAATTGTGTCTATTAAGATATTTCTCTGATCCTTATCTATATTTAAATACATTTTTCACTTGGAATATATTTAATTTGTTAAAATTGGGGTTGGAAAAGGGTGAGATTATATTTTATTATATTGGTGACATAAATTCCATATTAATACAATTGTGCGCTATTTGAGTTTACATTTCTAGAAACAATGATATAACTGAACAAATATATTTATTTACAAAGCAATTTAAAAGCCATTGTTACCGAAAGTTTTAAATAAAAATTGTAAGTAATGATAAAAATATAATCTATAAAGAATTATCATATACGTACTTTATGGTATTTTAGCGTCAATTTGAGCTGATGTCGGCGTGTCAACAGGTTGGACCAGCCTAAATAAACACTCATTATGATACGAGATCGTTATCCTCCGATCATCTACATATATGACAAATGATAAACATTGACATATATGTAAATATATGATAGGGTATATATTCAAATTCAAATACAATATAATTCAGAGTAAAGTATATTTTTTGTTTTGTTTTATTTCACCTGATCTTTTGTTTATATATAAATGAAACACATCTCGACAGAATGATTTAATAACAATATAGATAAAATATATTCTCAAAAACTTTAATTCGAATACATACTCATAACATATTTCTTATGAGTAGGTATTCGAAGTATAAAATAAAAGAAAATAGTTTAACTAAATGAAATCTCGTTCTGGTTTTCTCGTCCACGTAGTAATATTTCGGCTCAGTGTTTAGAATGCCGTCGATACAACAGCGACGGTCGGCGCATGACTGATCGCATGCACGTGCTTGCATTGGAGTGCATGCCTCGTTTACAGATTGTCGCTAAATCTAGCGCTATTTACTGTATACTTTACAGACTAAAAACATTTCAAGTAAAATGTAATTTGAACTAACTAACCATCTTTTACTTTTTTTACACACAAGCCTTCGGTTTCTGGAACGATGCTTAAAATGATTTGACAGTAGTACATGATATGACAGCTCAGTGCTTGTGATTTACCCGCCATAAACCGTTTTTTTTTATTTGTCCTTTCGGACAGGCCAAGATGGAACCATACTGCCTCAAACGCCATAAACCGATTAAAGATTATTGCACGATTTGACCGCATTTTTTTTTATGAAACTCGGTAAAGCTCTAATTAGAGTAGAGATAGTGAATATTTAAGGTTGAGTTAGCAGGTTTATGCCACAAATTCATTTGTAAATTCCACTTAAGCAGCTTCTAATTGGCTCCCATAAAGCTGGCTTAGTATTCAACTTATACGATATATATTTGCATTATGTGAAGTAATATTAGTATAAGTAAGTTATTCTGTTATATTAGAATTGAATTAATGTATTTACGACCAGCAAAGGGTCCACAGAAGGTCTGTTATTCTTGTTTTAAACAGGGGTCAGCCGCAACTGGGAATAGTACCTTAAGTTTTTGATAGTTTGAGCGGCTTCGGTATTTACTGCTTAAGTTAAAGGGTCAGTTGAAGAAAGTTACACCGGTCTCAAGGGACAACATGGATTTATTATATAATAAACAAACAAAATACTCGTTAGACTTTTATTAATAAATATACATAATTACATACTTTTTAAAACGCTAACATTTTTATAATTCTAAAACAATAAATGATAATCAGCTCAAATAATAATTAAATAAATGATTATGAACTTAAATAGAACAAGTATTAATTCACAATTCAAATTATTTCATTTCTATTCGAACAGCTGTATCAGTCTTAACCCGTCAGGTGAAACTTGAGTTTGAGTTGGATTTCAAAGTCAGTACTTTGATAACCAACTTCAAGTTAGGTTATAGCGAGTTATAGTTGCTGTATCAGACGTCGACTGAGGTAACAGATTTGAAGCAATGTTGTTGCACGAACCACTTTCAAATTCAATTAATCATAGTTAGGATTAGTTCCTCTTTGACGATCTGTGGCCAGACGTGACTGTCTTGCCTAATGGTCGAATATTAAATATTGATTTAATATTAAGTATTGATTGAATACTATTTTATAATTATATGATATGGTTGTAAGGCTTAATTAATTAATACTTACGCCAAAAACTTCGTTCGTTTTAAGAAATAAACGTGAACGTGATATACATGAAATTCGAAACAGTTTAAGTTAATAGAGAAGTGTATAATGATAATATTTTTATATAATAATGCATTAAAAATAAATAACATTCATGAAAAAACATGACACACACTACAATGCAACACAACACACACTCTACTTCATTGTTTATTGACACTGTCAATATATATTTATAAACTTTATAACTTAAAATTAGTTGAATTTCAATTACTAGTGATATTTACTTAACATATATCTACCAAAAAAATCCTAAATCTAGGAATTTTGTATGTTTTTATATTTTCTCTAATGGCATATATCTGAAACATTTCGTTGAAAGCAATACTCCAAGCTCAATTTAGTTCACTTACAGAGTTAGCGTAGTTTTGGTCAGTAGCTAAACTAAAGGCTAACTAGTTAATACGTAACGGATAAGGCCCGCAGGGAATCGAACCCCGGACGTTCGTGGAGAGATTTATTCCAGTCTATTTCAAATACCACCCGGATACGGCTATAGCTAAATCCGGGGCTCCTAGGTCTTAAGCTTTCTAAAACCACTATTTAAGTGCTAGAATTAGATAATTGTTTTATCTAGGTAATAATGAAATAAATACTTTAAAACAATAAAAACTTATCAAAAAGTATCTAATGGTACATTATATTTAAAAGGAAAACAAAACATTATATATCTTGTACATTTTATAAATCGTTTCAAGAACTAACAAATCAACTAATAAAGACTAGTCTGACAAGTTTGTAAGTATTTCTTTCGGTCTTGGTTCCAGCAAAGTTACGAGTCTGGAATTTCCTGAGAACAAGAGAACGGAATCGAGAACGACTTCCGTTCCGCGGATGCAACTGAACTGAACTGAAATGCTTGTATTCTTTTTAACTCACTCATGACTCATTCAGTTTTCAACAAAAGTTATAAAGAATGATATATATTGAAAAGTTTTGACATAAAATGTTTTTGTAACACTGATATTTGTATTCAAATCTATAATATAAAATAAGGTTTGTATTTAACTTAGCAAAAGAAGTTTTAAGTGATAATATTAGTTATGGCCATTTCCATGTAATAAAATAGACAAGGCAATTAATTTCAAACCACAAATATATATTATTAAGCAAAACAATTTTCCAAGCCACTCAATGAACAAACCGATTAAACAAACTAGAACAAGAAGTACAAGGGTTACACAAACAATCCCGTTTCAATATTGATTTCACTTATCTAACAATATAATCAACAGAAATTTGTCCAAACTTACACTAAAACAAGATTAATGTTCAAACTGAACAAAACAACTCACACCAAAATATAACATAACCTAACCTAACCTAACAACAAAGAAACGTAAAGTATTACTATAGTTGTTATGTGTAAGTATATACTTCTCATTGTATGTTATAGACAATGAATACTATTATAGGAGACATAACTATAATATACCTATTTTCTATTATAATATTCATTATTGTAACGTGAAGCAACAAGCAAGTGAGTACGAGTGCCACTTCTCGTCATTGTTATCTCTGCTAATTTCCTGCAGAAACAATACAACCAAAGCTTCTTGACGGGGGTGCGAAGATATTCAAATTTTGTATTACAATATCAAAATATTACAAACTATTAATATTCAAAAGTAGTAAATGACTATAAAAAAAATTTAAGCGCTTGATATCCAGCTCGGCCCTAAAATTTTAATCCCATACTGCATATTTTAATATTGGATATAAATCGAATCGTAAAACTCTTCAATATACACTTTATAACAGTGAAAGGGAACTCCACGTGTAATCAAATACTCGCAACGTCAGTGTCGAAATCAAATAGAATTTTTTTCGCTCTTAAAAATTGCGATCACGTTTCTAATATAGTGAAAACAATATACCAGTGACCGGGTGATTTCTGAACAGATGCTTGCCCTTTCAATATAGGTAAAACTCACATTGTGATTCCCATAAAATATGTCGTATCCCTATTTAATATAAAACATATTAAAATATGAAATGATTCATAAATACTTTGTAAAGTTACGTTAACATTTTTAAATGTCAAAAATTTACGCGGCATTTATTTCGTTTTGCCGTTGCTTTTTCTGATAAAAAATATATCGCAATTCTAAATCTCATATATCGTTCGGTGCCACGTTTTAATGCTATTAGGGGTGTTTGAAAACCGCGTTTCAATATAAAAAACCCTATTAATCTATGGATACTTATCTAAACCATGTTATTTAATGATGCGTCATTTCGCGGTTATTTGTAACATTTATGGCGTTATAGATATCGTATGATCATAGATAAGTATTTTATGATCCTCGTATCGCGACATGTCAGTTCTTAATATCTATATTATACCACAGATAATAAAAACAGCAGATTTTTTTTACGCACAACATCAAAGTAAACATTTTATTATTATTTTCAAGATTTATTTAAGCTCAATTTATTTATTTATATATTACATTTAAATAAAACGTGTAACAGAACATACCACAGATAATACAGCTTAAAATTCTTACGCATATCAGAATAAACATTTCAGTGAAATTAATTCATGCTCAATATATATCTTAATATATTACATTTAAATAAAACCTATAACAAACATTAAATGTGTATTTTATCAAGCGAGCGATTATGTTGAACATTTTCCTGAACGCGGCCGATTTACATGAGATATAAAGGTGACCGGCGCATAGTTCATTGTTTATGGCGGTCAGTAGACGTTGTTTTGTTTCCCCTTTCGCATTCCTGTCTTAGTTCCTTTATTGTCTTACTTTCCGCTTGACGCTGGATAAAGCATATTTATTATAACACAAAGGGCAGGTATTATATTTTTCATAACGATAAAATATTTCACATTCTTGATATACAGAACATTTATTACACCGAAATTATTTACATTTTGTTTAGACACGTTGTAACATATTTTTATATCCAATTACAAAAATCAGTGCAGTTAGAAAGTATACTTAATAGAAATAAATTATTCATAAAATCCATACTTCTCAATATACGTTTTATTTTTAAAATTGATTGTCTCGCCGGTATTATTTGATTATACTGAGAACTGTCAATTGAATGTCAAATTGTCGACAATCACACTCCATCACTTCCTTTTCTAATGACGGCCGGCGTATTGAAACCAAAGTGGAATTATTAAAAAACCATTTAGATGTGGGGCAAACACCATGATGGATGGACTCTTCAATCCGATCCATTTCAATTTCGGCGTCCGATGTCTCTTTATAAGGGTGAGTCCCCGGAGTATGGTAATTCGTTTTAAGTCGAGCGCGAGTTTTGTTCCTGTTTAAATGTTTCATATAAACATTTGCTTTGGATATTCGTGTGTTACTTTGTTTTTACGTAAAACAGTAATAAGGCAATAAAGGGGAGGACATTACTCATATATAACAAGGAGTGATGAGAGGATACATCATATCTAGTCGGCGATTTATATTGTAATAAAGAGGAGGGAGTGTGGTCGTAAATAAATAGTATTTAACTCTTTATGGCGTTATTTTCGGTGATCGTATAATTTAAGTTAGATATAACGGTTGTGTCGCAAAAAATGCAATTTACCGATTGTCGTGACTTGTTTCAATAAACCTCTTTATTTAACTCGCGTTTCTTACACTAATTAAAACCTTAGTTAGTGTGTTGTATTTTTTAATACAAGATATTTATTATTAAGATACCAATGTTTATTTCATGCGGTTATTATATGAATCTAAATTAGTTGTTTGAGCATGTACTTTGAAGTTGAGGCTCAGAGCGTAGACCGTCTACGGCGTAGAATGTTAAAAACCCGTCCCGTTAACTTAGCCTCACTGTATAAAATAACCATCTGTGGAAACCGCCGCTTATCCCTAGAAAAACTCTCTTTGTGAGGATAACTCGCTCTTTATCCCCTCTTATGATATGTTTATGTACTTTGAGATTTTATGTGGACGTTCTAACGCCGAGCACGAATTTTATTGGGTTTATAGAATTTTATGGCGCCATAATCCATGAAGTGGCCGCTGTTTTTCATTGTTTATTGATTCTGATGCGTTCTTTTATCGAATATGGATCAAGTGTACAAAAATGTAAACTTTAAAACAAATGCGTTCCTCATATCATGGACTCATTTTGAAATCAAAGTGTAAAACATGGTTTGGAGCGGCTTTAACAGTTTGACGGCGCACTTAATGTATTTATACCGGGCAACGGGCAGCGGCATCTGTAGCTAATGATATCGCCGGACTACCCCACCCCCCACTATAACCCCCCACCCCCACACCCAGCCACCATGACTCGATCATTAGTTAAACACGCACACCGCCCGCATGTCGCAAGTTTATCTTTGGCTAAA
Organism: Napeogenes inachia; assembly: GCA_959347355.1. Classification (NCBI taxonomy): domain Eukaryota; kingdom Metazoa; phylum Arthropoda; class Insecta; order Lepidoptera; family Nymphalidae; genus Napeogenes; species Napeogenes inachia. The sequence goes on from OY365797.1 coordinate 18,823,206, forward strand.
CTGTAGGTATGTTGAGTCGATTAGCCCTTTGATCAAATAATCTGGCGATAAAATGGGGTTTGTTGAGGAAATTTAATTACATTAAATGTCATTGTTCGGGTGCTCTGGCGGTGAAATGGCGGTGTTAATTCGAAACCAAAATTGCTGATATGGCATATAACGTTTTCTCTTGTGTGCGGTTGCAGTTTATGGTATGCGGTGATAAACACGTTTTGATATTTAACATTTGATAATTTATAGTTGCAATAATTTTGCAAATATCAAAATTTGTTAAGTTCACTATAAATAAAATAGATTATTATACCTAGTTATTAGGGTATTTGCGTAATAATATGTTACTGTAAATTGAAGATACATGCAAGGCTACCTCTGCGGCGGTCACTCGATTAATACCAACATTAATCTCCACCGGCCCTGGGGTTACGAGGAGGTCCTAATTTATATCCTCGTTTTAACAATTGATTGCCTTCAAAATGCTCAAGGTATTTTGTTTTACAATCACAACTGTAAAATGCTACATAATGGACTTGTAAATCCATCATTTACTTTGCGAGCAGTTTTTCGATTGTAAAGATATTAAATTTGTCAAAAAATATTCGACGGTTCTTTAATAAAAGTGTAATTATGATTTCTGTGAAGCAAAGTAACCGAGCCATTGATAATGGAAAAAATATTTTCCAAAAATATAGTTTTCGAAAAATTTATTGTGGACAAATTTTTCTCTCTATTTTGAACATTTATTTAAATAATTAATTAAGGTAAATTTGGAAAACATATTTTTTGTGTAAGATACCTACATATACAAAAAAAGAATAAAATATCCAAGGTTTTTTTAAGAGCAATAAGGCTTAGTCTAGTTTGGTCTGGTCTGGTCTGGTCTTGGTATCGTGCGGTAGCAAGCAAGGCATGCGTAAACAGTGTCGCTGACGTGATTCGGAATATTAATTCTGACTGTGTCCGGGTTTAACACGCGGACGAAACGGAAAACTGAGGAACACTGGGACTGACATTTTTTATGGAGAGTGAAATTGCGAAAAATAAAATTATATCCTTAAATGTTATTATGTTTTGAGCATTTTTTTTTTCATATACAGGCGTTTCTAGCTTTGGTATTCTCGCCATAATCTTCAGATTACGATTAAATTAACAAGTTGACTAAGCAATTGACTTATCATAGTAATTTCTGATTATATTTTTTTATTAATATCATGTATTTTGAAATATTACAGCGACATGTAAATCATTTAACACTAAAATATTTAAACAAATGAATATGATATATAGGACCTACTCACCCCCACCTCCCGCCCTGTCTCCATCACAGGACGTACACCTCCGAGGTAGCCTAACGTTTCTTGTATTCCAACTACGATTATGTATTTTTTAAAAGAACATTAATACGTTAATAATAGCTTAATATTTATTCATATAAAATGTTAAGCTGGTTAATCATAGATATGTAACTATGTTTAACCAGGATCATATTGAAATTAATATCCTAATAATGTCTTAGCTTACCTCTTACTGATTATAACAATATAAATAAATGTATATTATCAAAGCATTAAAAATAAAATTTTAAGGCCAATTAATATTCCGTATTATATAGGGATTTGAAATGTATGTCATCAAAAACTAATTACGAGATCTATCTATCTGAGTACCCTAAAATAAGTTCGACGTTGACACAGGCTCTTCAACAAAACTAATATGGAATAAATTTTCAACTTAATTTAACTACACAAACACAAAGGGACCATTGAAAGGACAGACTTCATTAGAGTAGTGTGGAAACTAACGATAAGACTACTTCGCTATGAAGAAATTAATATCTAAATCATTTAATGACTAATATTAAATTGTATATTTACACTACTTTTAATAGATTTACATTATTTTTAACATCAATTGGCTTGATATTTGATTTATATTAAAAAGCTTTATAACCTAAAGATTTCCAATTTTGTAGTGTCAGCCAAATGTGTTATGTTTTCAGGTTTTTCTTTCCTACATTTAAATTCACACTTGTCTTATAATTTTTATTTCATCTCCATATTTGTATATAAAAATAATAATTGATATACCACATCCAATATTTCTTTGTCAGTGTTTGTTTTCGCGCTCGACTATTCGCCCGCATCTGCCGCGAGTCGCTGCCGCTTCGATAATTCTAAGTTACTCAACCGTTTCACTATGTCACCTTTATATTGCAAAAATAAAACTATTCTAAATCTAACTCCATGTTAACTCAACTGTTACTGTGTTTGACAGTAACCAAGTTTCATAAGCTATAGATATCAGGCAGACCATAGATTTTTTTGACAATATGAATATCATAGTAGTAAAATATTTAATTTTTATTGTCCTAATGGTAATCAGTTACAGAATAGGTACGCAATAAGCTTTAAAAACTGACACTATTCACTAATTCTTTAAGAGTATTTAACTAAAAACTCACTTAACATAAGTACAATTTAAAAAGTAAATTGAATTTATCTTTTGTAAAATGTCAATTGTGTAAAATAATTTCCTACATTAGCTGTTGGCTGCGATTTGGACCACTGTGTTCTCTTATTAAACTCAAATTATAAGTCATTATCATAGCAATAAACAGATATAACTTTCTGGAGTAAGTAGAACTGGACCTAGACGATAACAACAACATAAGTCTATAAAGTCCATATTTTTTTGCGTGATGCGACGAACAGACATGAAATATACAATACATCTGCGAATGTCTTGAGATCTGTAGCAAATACTTACTTTAGACGAAAAGTAGATACAGATTTTGCCACATTTCTATTTTATATGTATAGATCATGTACTAAAACATAGTAAAAACTATATACAACACAAAAATACAATTTATTTGCACGGCGAATATCAGTAAAGTATTTAATCAAATGTCAGTATTGACGAGTACAGTCGAACGATATAGTCGAATATGAGCGCCCGCAGTCAAAGGTCACAATAATTTAATCAGCGTCAAATTCAGTCAGTCGTCTGTGCATACGATACTATCAGTTATTAAGCCACAGTATTGACATTTATAGGATTTCAGGGATTTTACTAGTTCAAATTCCAATAAGGGTTAGGATTATATTTTGCGATATACATATTACAAATCATTATATTGATATTACTATGTACGACGAATATGTTTTAATTAAGGTAGTACTTATTGTGATTCCAGAATTTTTTTCAAAGGGAAGTAAAATTGTCAAAAGCGGTAAACTATTATCAGCTGTTTTTTCGCCGCCATTAAAATTAATCATCCAATTTGTTTTAACCTATAACCACAGATACATTTATAGATACAGATGTTAAATAAATTTATATCAAAAACAATTGTAACAAAATAAACAATTTTAGTATAATCGTGACTACAATATGCAAACTTCAGTTTCCCCAAACCGCTCCTTGACTTCCGTCATACATTTTCATTCGCCAATAACAAAGCAGAGGGAACTAATTAATGAGGCTAATATGATTAGTTGTTGAACTTAGTGTTTGTCTTAGCAAATATTTCGCCTGCGAAATGAACGTACCGACAATAGATATTGGTTTGCATAATACGTATTAATCGCGCGTCTTGAATGTATATTATAGACGTCACTGTTAATTATTGTGGTTACATAGATCCAGTTCCATTACAGTTTAAATATGAACTAATTATTGTTGAATGGTTTATTTTGACGTAAAGGTTTAATAATATTTTGTACCAACGTTCAAAAACATGCAAGAGAAACATTTTAACAATAAAGAACTAGTATGTCTAACAATCTTGAGCATATAGTTTATATTTAGATGTTTGTTCAGTATATCACGTACAAGACTGCGGGAATTAAGCTACAATTAAATGATCGTAAATTTCAAGTTTGGGTTGGGTCACTCGGGAGCGCGGCGGCAATTTATCAATTATTTACGGCGTGGCCCCGCCTGCCGGCACCTTGCATACACGGCTTTGTTTATAGATCTTCTAAGGGTATTCGTTACATTTATAAGAAAAATCAATTAATTTTACATTAATTAGGAACATAAGGAATAAATATGGAAAATTATTAACAAATATACCTACTTTAAAAAAACTTGAGCAGTTTTCGAACCTTCCTTCTACAGTCATTGACAGAATTGTCATTCTTGTTTCTGTCATATTTATTCTAAACGTTTTTACTGTCATTTACCGAGGCAACGAAAAGAAAACAAAATTATATTAAAAATGAATGCGATTCAATATCTACGATGAGTATCAATAACGTTACATATCTTTAAATAATAATAATTCCAGTGTTTCTTATAAAAAGTACTGTAAGTGAGAACATTGTCCCAGCAATCTGTCACTTAGGAGGGCACCGACCACTGGGGACCGCGTCATCAATCTAAGTCCACGACAATTTGCGTACCTACCCTTAAGCAGTATGGATGCCCAGCAAATGCTTCTTTGTATATATCTTGTAATTTAAGAACGGACATGTCACACACACACACACACATATGACGATTTCACTTTTTTATATTTAGTATTTGTACTAAGTCTGAATTATATAAATATAGAATGTTGACAGAGCATCTATAGGATTTTCTATATACTATCCATAGAGTTTCGTTTCGTATTGGCTCTGGTTCTGGGTCAGACTTTGTTTGAATTTGTGAAGCGTATCACACAGGTATGACTTGCGTATGTAACTTCGCCGATATCTACATATTTGTATTTATATTAAAACAACACTATTAATAGTCAGAAAAATGACTTCATAACATATAATACATAATAGAGTCAATATTAGCATGTTCAAATTGTAAATAACTTTATATGTCTTAGTAACCCCATGACCTTAATCTGACATTACTCTTCAATCAGAAATAGGTACTCAAGTCAAATAAATTTTACTCAACCATGGTATACATAGATACATACGTTAAATATATTTATCGTATGATGTTATGATAATAGTTATGTATAACTTATAAAGTAATTATATCATAATGTTACTATCATAATGTATAACTTATAAAGTAATTATATTAAAGTCATATTTTTAAAGTTGATATTAGAATAAACTGTCCTAAATATGGCCATCAAAGCACCCTTGAATATACGTAGAATTAGTCGTACATTTTCTCTAATAGGGGTCCTCCGGAAGTATAGTCTGAATAGTAACAGGTGCATCTTTGCTGTGAATTATAATATTAAAATAACATACATACAGTAATTTAAATAATTTAATAAATTACAAAAGTTATTAGCTGAGTACCAAAATCGATATTCTCCTCTATTCTTACAAAATAAGTACGGTCACGTCAATATAAGTATTTTTATGTAACTTTTATATCATTACGACATAACGTAACGTAACTTTTATATCGTTATAGTCATATCATATCGTTACATCATAATCTTTTTAAATAATTTGAAATAACGATACAACTCCTACGTGAAGTGTGATAACGCATGATGTCAGTCGTATGTAATAATGACCTAAAAGTGCTTTCGGAGTCTCTTCATAACTATTTTAGTGATTCGAAGCTTGTAAATATAAAGACGTATAACAATAAAAAATAAATTTAATTAAAAATGCGAAAAAGCAAGTAACGTCGAATTAAAATGAAGTTAACGTATTTATTCGCAGTCTGCTTCCTCTTCCGGTGCAATGATATTTAATTATATCTCAATATACCTTCATGTTTTCATGAAACAAAATTAATTAAGTTTATCAGAGAACCAGTTGTCTGAGATTTATTTATTTTATATACTTCAATGTATGAACTTTTTTTTTCTGTACTTTATTGTGGTTATAATATTTTACTTAAACATTTAAAAAATGGAAGTAGAAGCGAAAAAAATTACCAGAATAGATTTCAAAGAGGTCACTAATCTTTTATTTTTAATAAAATATTAGGTATTACCAAAAACACCTCTGTTGCAAACCCTTTTCTCTAACCTTAATAAAAAAACAAAAGCTAATAACAACTATAACTAAACCAAAGTATGTATATTATATTAAAAAGCAGGAACATTTTTAAGACGTTAAGACAAAAAAATCTTAAAATACAGTTATTTAGCGCTCAAATAATAATAACTAGCAATTTTACAAATTCTCCATGAAATACTAACTGAAGCTACAGGCGTTGTCTTTCCCAAAAAAAAATCGTGTAGTTCTAAAGCAAAATTCAGTAAAGAGCCACAGGAACACCAAAAAACAAAATTAGATTACCAGATTCCGACCAATGTTGTCCCGCAAAAAAAAAATATTTAAACAAAGATATTAAATAAATTAGGAAGCTAATAGCAGCGTCTCCTACCGACTCTAATTGGAACCAACCTAAAACTTACTTAAACACACATAAATTGTAATCAAAATCGTTTCAGTAGTTAGAGGAATGCGGGGATGCGTAGTCAGAGGAATGCGGGGATAAATACATACATGAATAATTATTTTGTCATTAAAGTTATTTGTATTTAAAATGTACGTAATGTTTTATCATACGATAACGAGGTTAATGTGTTATTTTTCGTACGACATTCACCTTGTATGTAGAGTAGGTGATGGCTTTCACTTGGCGGCGGCGTATTTATATAGTCTTATATTGGCAAGACATGTAAGCCTTCGATAGCTCAGTTGGTAGAGCGGTGGACTGTAGCCGGTTGATTGTCATCCATAGGTCGCTGGTTCAAATCCGGCTCGAAGGATTTTTTTTTACTATCAGTTATTTTTTTTTTTTATTTAAAGTAAATTCTATTTTATAAATTAATGTTTTGACAAGTTTCATCTGTTAACGACGTGTCTTCTTTGCATGTTTTAAGCAAGATCTCTGAAACATTAAGGCGTCGAATGTAACTTGAGCTTATTGTTCCCTCAATCTGTAGACTCATAAGCACTTGGTTGGTGTACACTGCTGTCTGTTTATATTTAATATATTTATATATAATTAATCCCAAAAATAGTTTAAAATTATTTATACATGTCGATCTTGTTCGTAATCACTATACATGATACTTGTTATATTATTATTATTATTTAATGATTATTAACTTATCATGTACATTTCTTCCAATCTCTTCCATCATACATCATCTCAGTAGAGACTTGATTCGCCATATAATTTTTTACACACCCCATCAACTTCTACAGTTACCCTTTTCTCTTACAACCCATGTCTTTTACTACCCTTTTTCTTACATAACTTAAGATCATATTATTAATATTGTATCCACCAGTGTATTCTCTTCATAAGAGCCCCGTATTATCTTGACGCCATCAGTCACAAAGAGCGAAAATTCTAACAATACGAGATTAACAGTTGACGCCTTTATAAATATTCATTTAAGGAGTATTAAATTGAAGGGCCGTTTTGAGAGTTTTGTTTTGTTTTGCGACAGATGCCTTAATCTCTGCTTTAGAGCTATTATATATATTATAGTATTAATTATAAACCTTTAATGTTATGACATTGACATAACATAAATTGACACATTATATAACAAACAAAGCGATTTAAGCTAGACGATATAGTAATAGGTAATAAAGTCAACTAGCCATAGTGAGGTAGTGAAGCGCTCTATCGCGGTATCTTCACACTTGGTCGAGTGGAAGCCTTCTGCTCCATCACACGCGCTGATCACACTTCGACTGTTTGAACTAAAGTACTACAATATACAGTACATAAATATATTTATGTATAAATAATACAATAACAATAATAATTTTACTGGACAAATTACACAAATTGATCTAACCCCTAAGTAAGCATATTATTTACTTGTGTTAAAGGTGTTAGACAACAAAACAAATACAAAGAAACACATCTTATAAATACTTCAAATAAATGTAATAACCCGTCAAAGCCATAAATGCAGACATCTATGCTCATCTCATACATGCCTGTTTATGTATAGAATCGAACCTGAGCTCCTTTGCGCCACGATACTTTGTGTCTGCGCTAACTTGAACAGCGGGGCAGGAACAATGTTTATCATTCGAAGGTTTCTAGTATTGTTTACAAATAATAAATTGTCTATTTTAACTGTTTGTTAATAGCAAATAAATACCATATCCCCCATTTATGCCAGCCGCCATTTTATAAATTACCCAACGTAAAATGGTGTTTGTCATATGAGTAGGTACAGTTTACTATACAGTAGAGTCGTATATAAATTTAAGAGGATATTAATTTTATTCATTGGAAATAGGGAATATATTGGCTTGGATTAATTTAAGTGTGTGTAAAGTTTAACTACTGTTTCTATTACAGCAAAAGGTTCTTTATGTGTACAGTTATATGATAGAATGTTGTGTGCAGTGTTGATATACAATCGATATATACAAGGTGTAGCGGGTGGCCGGTTGCAACGCGTGCCCGTGAATAATTCGTCTCTAACGGGCGATTAACGTCGGACATCACTCGATCGCCAGTTTTTGTAACCTGTGTAAAAATATAACGAAATATCAACCGGTTTTAACCAGTTTGAAGGAAAATGAAAGATTTGACTTTGAAATATCAAACCACCCGGTTTAAACTAGAAAGATTTGACTTTGATTTAGTTACTTTAAAACACTATATTTTTCAGTTTATTATATGTTTCAAATATAAAGAAATTAATAAATGCATAAAGATGTCTGTATTTCTGGGTTTGGTCGATTATTAAATATATTCAAAGTATTATAATTTGTATTTGTATGTATATTTCTACGTGTTTGTATCATTGTGTAACTGCACCCTTAACACCAGTAGATAATTTGCTTACTTAGAGACTAGATCAATTTGTGTAATTTGTCCAATGATATTATTATTCTTCTAAAAGTCCTTTTATTGTTAATTGTTGTTTGTTTGTATGGTCTTCTATTTATATCACATGTCCGTAACTGGATAACTATTAGCCTAGGATTAAAGGAGATGCCAAACGGTAAATCAATGAAGCCTGTCTAGTCTGGTTAATCAAATATATCCACTGGGGCTTAGGGATGCACCAGGTACAGTCAACAAAAAAATATAATAAAGTATTTGTTTAAAAAAAATGTGATCCCATTCTTTGTGTTAACGTAATTTTTCTTCACAATTTACAATATGGATTTAAGAATATTAAAGCCAAATGTAGATAATTAATAATAAAACAATAGAAACTTTTTTAAAATAAAATATTGCATTCAATAAAAAATAAAAAATATTTATGGTATATTTCTCCGACGCTCCTTGTTTATGCCTGCTCGTGTAAGCGCATTCCTGAAATACTCCTATTTGCATCGCTTGTGTTGATATTTAGTTCATAATTAGATTATCTTCTTCAACCAAACAATACAGTAATTAATACTAACATATTAAACTACTTTTATAAATAGGACCGATTTATTTGTTTCTTTGTTATCGGTAAATTCAGTATTTTTATAAATATTCCTTAGTCTTTAAAAAATTACATGACCTCTGAATAAATATTTTGTGCTTTTGTCATTTACAGAAAAAATATTGTCTTTGATTTTATAATACTAAAAAAAACATTTTCAACATTACAAAACCATCGCTAGTTTATCATTCGTTTACAATAGGCTCATAAAATGCTATTTGGAGACAGTGAAAAATATGAGACATCATTTCAACACCGTTTTTATAGACGCCATTTCTTTCGCATGAAAATAAAAATCGGTTTTTTATAACATCTCTTCAATTGTCATTCATGAGGGCGGGACGCGTATTTGTCACCGACATGGCGGATCGCGTTCAAATATAAAAATTTTAAACAAAATCCTATGACAACTTCGAACCCTCACAATAAAGGAATGCTTTGAGAATAACTAAATATTATGGAAGCTTTTGTTTGTTATTGCGTTTTATATATATACTATAATGTCTAAAAAATATTATTTTTATTTTGTATTAAGTTATTAGTTAGAAATATTAAAATAAAATATTTTATATTTGTGACAAAAAAAATATTAAAAAGAAAATATTTAATTTAAATATTTCAACAGTAAAGAGAGTTTACAATGTCATTAGGGTTGTAACCAGTATAAAACGAAAATACAATCGTCAATAAATTTTACAAACGGAATGAAACCAAAGGGAACAAGAAATCGGTATTCACTGCGTCGTCAAGAAGACATCAGCGGCGAAATATTATAATAGTATAATGGTGTCAGGTGCTGTACTAGTGTCTACCGCATTCTATGCCATGTACTACGATTTTATTTTCTATCGATATCGATAAAATATATGTAGATAATAAAATTCCAATTTGTTGATAGTTTTATATATTCTGTTGGATTTTTTTAGTTTAATAATATTAATAATATAAGTAGTAAAGAATTATGTTTTTTCAAATGGAAAAAAATATTTTGAAAAATGTTAAAACACCACGACATAAAATTATGAATAAACCAGAAATTCGAATTAATATTTTAAGCTACTATTTTGTGAAATTAAATAAATAACTTTTTATAGATAACCAACAGAACACCCCTACGTCCTATATATCCGATGTCGCAACGCATAGCTATTCTAAGCGGGGTTTAGGCTCGTGATATGAAAGCGAGACCACCAAGTACTGCAACCGAGTTCGCGACTGTTTTTATTACCTGCCTTTTGCTTATATTTGCTTAGCTTAGTTTTATTTTTTTAGTTTAAATACCAAAAAGTTTTATCGACATTTTCAATCACTATAACGCAATTGTTTACTATCACAATGATTATCCAACATGTAAAATGGAAATGGCAATTAAGAATGAAAAATGATCATTGCCGCCATAATTAAAAAGCCCTGACATGTTCTTGAGTCCTCACTTTGATTAATATGTCAGTGACAGCCCTTTGTCATAAAAACTGTCACGGAACATCTATTTTTGTATTTGAATTTTGTTTGTAGGTACCTGTTTGTTTAGTTGGTATTATGGACTTGCTGTGTACCGCGACTCTTCCCACTGACACTTTCGAAGCACTATTTCAGAACCGGTATTCTAACCCGGTAAGAAAACTGTATATCTATCTGCACTTTGTAATTTTTTTGTCATACTAATACTTTTTTTAGAAGGCTCGTCTTACTATTAATTGTACTTAAGTCTTAGTGTGATGTTATATAATCTTTAACCTTCCTCAAGATATTGATATTTTTTAAATTGATGTGATACTTCAAAACTTTAGTACCTTCATACAAACACAAAACTATTATTATTATATGGCTGCATAAAAAAATTACATATTGGATAAACATTTAGTGCGTATGTGACAGTTTTCAGACTAGCTTTAGCTAACTCAATGAATGCTAAGTCTCGACACTGCGCGTAATCCATATCAGTCAAGTTTAAATCGTGGCGGGAAACGAAAATGTCAACTTGTAATCTATGTAATTAAGTGAATGTCAGGCGGGCTTACCCAACTTGGGTATAATATATATCAATACGATTATCCGTACCTTAAAATATATACAGAATATAATTTGGCTTCTTGTATAATATAAAACTATTGAAATAAAGTAATACGCATATATTATAATACACGAACTTATAAACTCTGCCACTAAATGAGCATATTCAACAATGTCAGACGCTAACACCCTCGAGATTCACTATAGACTTCGCGAGTTAACTCTTGCTAAATGAATTATTTCCCGCCGAGATGGCGCCTTCTATTGACAGAGCAAACTTCGCTAAATAGTTTCGTTCCCACTGCTATTATTGTCGGGAACTGTCGCACAACTTACTGACAGACACAATCGACGTCCTACCATTTAGGAGGCGAAAAGTTTCATACGTAACCAGAATATCCTAGTAGACAACGTCAGTGTTTACGTCACTCAGGTGACAGAATACAAATATTTATTTAATCAGTATTACAATAATTTGATTATTTTGTTAACGAACCTCATTTGTACAAATAATGCCATAAATACACAAATTCATGCCAAACTAATCTAAATTATAATTATAATCTGTTACAGCTCAATCTTAGATTCGAAAATCAGCTTACTTCGCTAACCTGCAATTCCCAATTAATATGTAAATGTAAGAATATATTCGGCTTAGATGCAGGTTGCGCTGAGATGCAGAAACTCTCATCGTATTCATGTGTGACGTCGGTAAACTACTAGAATATTCAAGACTAGCTGTTAGCCGCGACATCACCTGCATGGTGATCAGTCAACCGTTACTGATTTCATACAGTTTTGTTAAAATTTTTATAATTACATAATATACCTAGAAATTATAAATTCTACAGATTAATCGTAAAAATGCAAACAAACATTCAGACGAAGAATTGCATTTTAATTTGTACTATATTATATTATGTATCAATGATCAATATTTATTATATATTATCTGTTACGAAAAATTATCATTTTTATAATTACGGTATAGAAGCAAGATTTTTTATTTATAATAAATATATTTATTAATAATTTTAAAATTTAAAAAAACACGTTAAGTAATTGGAAATCTAAATTCAAACTTCATACCCCATTTTACTCTCTTAAGAATAAAAGGACATCTCAATACCCTACTAACAGGCTACATAATATAAAAGGATATTTTTTTCAAAATAGACGTACGTTCATTCCTTTCATTCCTTCTTTTCCATATAAGGTGGCATTTCAATAATTATTATCACAATCGCGCTCCAAAAGAACTCTTTGTCTAATTTACAATTTCTAGGTCTCAAATCCAAAAGAACTCTTTTTATCTAATTTACAATTTCTTGGTCACAACCAATCAATCAAGATATATATAGATAGATATATATATATATATATATATGTGTGTGTAGAATAAAATTACTGGCTATTGACCTCCACGTTGACTAAACCGGCAGTAACATTAGAAACATTGTTTCAAATTATAATATTGCTTACTATTTTTTTTATATTTACATTTATTAATTTATTATATTTTTATCTCTTCTATATAAAGGTAACCCATTAATACTGAAGATAATAATTTTCTTATGGGTGAAAATGAAGCGTATTAACTTAAGGACTGCCAAAATAAAATACAGAATAAAATATAAATAGTAAAAAAAATTAACCTATGCTTATAATATTCATTTTATAAAGTACTTCCCTAAGTTTAAATATATCTAAGTGATAAACATAATTCTTAACATATTAAATTAAACTATTTTATAATACTTATGTTGCCGACAGCAAATTACGTATTCGGTCCAAGCAACTTTCACATTCTCTTATAATTTGTATGTGGTACATTAAATCGCGATCTCCTCTGTGCCTTCGATAGCTCAGTTGGTAGAGCGGTGGACTGTAGCCGGTTGATTGTCATCCATAGGTCGCTGGTTCAAATCCGGCTCGAAGGATTTTTTTTTTCTTTAAATTTATTAACTGATATATTTTGTTTACTTAAATACTATCATTATTATTACATATGTTACATTTATATTTATTCAATATTTTGCTAGCTTTATTTGAAATAAGTTACAATATATGCATACAGTGGTATCGTTTCTAAATTACTGCATACCGGAAACTATCTTGAGGTGACGTCTACTGCGTCCGATACATTACATGTAAAGAAATTTTAAATACTATCATATCCAATGCGCGTTTAATACGAACTGACATTATTGCAACCAAACAAATGACACAAGGTACATCATTTCATTCAACTCTTTCCATACACACAATATTTAAATAGTAAGATGTCTCCTAGCGATAAGGGAACTTCCGACTTGCCCCTTGCGAATAGAAAGGTCTTTAAGACTTAACTAGGGGAAAACTTAGTAATTTAAAAAAAAGAACTCTGGCAGCATAGTTAATATCTATTACCATTCTGTGCTAATTACCTGTTATCAAATTTAATCTGTGGCGATAAACACGCACACTGACAATGAACTAATCTGTGCCCTCACGCACACTGACATATTTAAGTATGTAACATTATTTGTACCGTCAAAACTACTTAAAATGTGAAATATAACTAGCCATAGAATATTCATAAAGCATTTACCTGATAAATTGACAGCTATCATACTAAAGGGCACCTCAAAGATCAAACAGTAACTCCTCAAATAATTCAGAAGGGCCCGGTACTTAGCATAAGGTCAAACTGACATTTCGTACAACGTCAATTCATAACATTCTAAGGCACGCGTCACGCTACAGCAGGTGAAGGGATGGGCCAAGTAACGTAAGTAATTTTTAATTTTATATATCCAAAAAAACACCTTTAGTATACAAACCATTTAAAAATATAGTATGGCAGCCAGCACACCAGCGGGTGGAGCTGAGAGAACCCTGATTAATAATTTAGATAAATTTATTTAATATTAATCTTCAAATTCGTAAATATGAATTGCTATTCCGCATAGGCTCTTTTGAAATGTAAATTCTTGAATACGCGAGTGAGTTGAAAACATTCCACACGTTAACTCTTTGGGACACATTATATCTTTTTGACAACAAAATATTTCGTTATTGTCACTTCATTTGTTTGGACATAAGTGAAACGCAGTTTGACTAGTAATATATGTCAAAATCAGTGAAACATCGCATCATAAGATTAAGCTTACAAACTATCGATGAAATGATAGGTATTCGGCACAGCACTGGCTTGTCGCAGCCGCTACTAAAATATTTATCCACAGTAAGGAAGAATGCCTGATTTAATTACAAGTTACTTTAACTGCCGGTTAACATGAAATGCATTCAACAACCATCTTCACTACATGTTTTGAGATTGTCTGATTAGTTATATTTACTAACACAAGAGGTTTTATTTATGTTGAAATAAGTACTACTACTATTACTAAGTAGGTCCTAAGTTTCCCGCGCTTTGGTATGGAGACCGGAAGCATAGGGATACTTAAAAAATAATAAATATTGAACATAGCGTTCTAGCACTTTCTGGTATTATTGGTCATGTTTGTTGCCAATATCCAAACATGCAAACTTTTACATATAAAATTAATAAGATTCTATTTAAATTTATATAAATATATAAATATAGAATTAAAAATAAACTGAAAGGGGAAGGGATTCGAACCCGCGATCGTCTGGGAAACCATCCCGCCCCAGGTGCAACGCTTCTATGTTCGAGTAATTTTATCAGATTTTTTTCCGAATAGTTTCCAACCCGAGGTTTCTATTCATGAACTCTAAGCATGGGCGGACTCGCGACAAGAATTTCTGAATAAAAATAAATATGTAATAATATTAAAAAGAATTTTCCGGAAAGAGGGAAATTTCCGATTCATTTAAAATTATTAAAATATATATTTAATTTTCATCATGGTTTACTAATGCTCAATTGCAAAATAAAAATCTACATAGTCCCTAAGCATTAGCTAGGAATCCATGACAGTTTTTAAAACACATATATCATATACAATACAGATACAACATCTAACAAACAGCATCCCTCGCTCTGTAACTGACACTTCTTTACAATCTATTGTTTCTCGAACGTATTCAAAAAATGTTAACAATATGTTTTTTAAATTTCGCATACGATAAAACAAAACAAAGAAGGTTTCATTTCTTTTTTTTCTGGATAAAAATCAAGAAACAATAAAATTCTAAACAGTCAATGTTACAGCACTGTCAGTCAAAAATACTTGTACTAATTTACGACGGCCTAATTAAGTCAATCTGCCGTTAAATCCCCCTTTCAGTCTCGTCTGGGATAAAATTCGAAAACCTAATACCATTTTACAGCGGAGTAGACCTCTCTCTTGAAGTTAACGTCTATTTTAACTTGGCTTAACTTAATCGATCGAGAAGGTCCTTAATTATGGCTTTATCTTAGCAGGAATGAGGATCGAAGTAAAATTAACTTGGATTGAATTAGCGGACTTAGTTGAAGTTGCTCCAATAAAACTCTTTTACAGGATTTGACAGAGAGAAAATACTTTGTGTAAATAAAAGATTTAAAAAAAAAATATGTCTCAATAGTACAACTATTTTGTCAAACTCATTCAACTTATGATTTATTTAGAATAATTTATATTATATTTAAAAATATCTAGTTCAAGCGTAGCTTACCCTGTTGAAGTATATATATTAATAAGTTTTTCCATCCCCCTTCAAGATATCTTATAACTAAACGTAATCTGAAGGTTTGTCTATTAGAGTTAACGTTAAACCTGCAACCTGGAGTGTCGCCGCCATATTAATATTCATAATCTCGCATGTCATTACGAATAGCGTCGAAATTTGAGATGTTAATTTATTTCGACGTACCACGGTTTTAAGATATATTAATGTCTGGAATTATTAAATTATAAAACAAGTACTTATATAATAATACAAATTACAATAATATTTTGTCTAAAACAATTGCTATTGTAATTTGTCCGAAAATTACATCAAATTAATTTTATCCTTGGCAACAACATTACTATGTTTTATAACTATTATATTTTTTATAACTACTTAAATAAATAAAGTAAGCTTGAAATAAAAAGATTATAAATATTATTCATCAAATAAAACTATAAAAACACAATATAACAACAAAATAAAATGTCTGGCTTGTTATATTCTGTAATCCACAGTTGGCGGGAAGGTGTAGGTGTTGCAGTGACTCGCAGTTCGGATTCCCCGCGGGTCTACAAACCCTAATTATCTCTGAAACAATGCTCCTTTATTTTTATCCGTTTTGTGCTCAATCATAATTACCACGGTCTATCCTGGGATCCATTGTTACGAATTTCAGACCTTTCTCATAATATCATAAGAAATTATACCCCCGTGCTCACAGAAACAACAATATCTTATATACAATATCTATGTATGGGTAATTAAAAACATATACCGATACCTATTAAGAGTACAAACATTCAAACAGTCCCGTATATTTCTGAATCGTGATACAATAAAGCCTTTTGAAATCAAACAACAGCTCAATAAAAGCAAGCGCAATTACCTGCGTCTCTCATATTTATCTTTTTCCCGATATAAATGCTTTGTGGGGTCGAACAATAGCCAGGGGTGGAGGGGAAGCTTTATAATTTTTTAATTAATACTGCCGAAACATCAAAGTCACGCTGCTAGTTGGAATGCTATTAAATTTCTGATAACTTTTTATATAAAGCATTCTCAACTTTATTTCGCTGTTCGATTTAATTTTCGTGTTCATAATTAGTAAAATAATACGATATTATTGGGAATTTGTTAATTATTTTAACATTTGTGCTCATTGTGATTGAAGGGATACAACCCTTTGGAGTAATTCTATTGGAAATTCATGTCACTTCACGAGGGTGGGTTTGAAAGTTGTGAGCGTGAAAGTCAGCCATTAGGAAAACCTGTAGGAAAACATGGGTTTAAAGGATTTGCCGCTCAATCTATTTTGTTAATTACTTTGTACAGGGTAGGTACGATAATTATGAAAATAAATGTTACCATTTTAAAAAATATGAGCATGATATAATCGGTTGAAAGGAGCATTTTAATTAATAACACTTAGATAAATTACTCACTATTATAGTATATAAAGAATCCATATTAAATTTATTAGTCAAAACTTTACTGATATAAATATTTTATTTAAGATTTTTCGTTTTGTACTTTATTATATTTTGTTTGGTAAAAAGAAATAAGATTGAATTTAAATTCATAAAGGACCCAAAAAAAATACTATAAATTTAAATATTACCATTAAACCAAAACCCCATATTAATTATTAGAACAATCCTCGTCGCCAATATCAATTCATTTGCATCAAAGGGGAAATCGGCGTCCAGACAGTGTTTGATAAAATTTTATGACTCCCAACCAAAATTAGTGTTATTAGTACTCATGTAAATTGCCGCCGCTGTACCAATTTATCAGATAATTGATTTAATGCATCTCTTTGTTGGCAATTACGAGAAGCACTCTTGTTCGGAAATGTCAGTTAAAAGTCATGTGACGTACTTATTACTGTCAAATTTTTAAGTGTACTTCCATTTTATTATGATATCGGATATGGTTGATCATAATATTTTTGTTGTTTAATATTAGAATAAATAGATAAAAAACAGTATTATTATAAATATTACACAAAAGAAAATTATATCTTTTAAGACTAATACCATACCTTTATTTTTATTTTAGAGAATATTAAATATATTTTTGTGATTTTTTTTACAAAATAATATTCGTTGTTGTCGATTTTAAAAATAAAGTTAAAAAAAAACTTTGAAAAAATATTAATAAAGTAAAAAAAATAAAATTGCATTAATAAGTTTAAAATATAATAATACAGTTAGACTTAAGAAATCACAATATTTTATTTTCTAAAAAAATATTCCTTCGAGCCGGATTTGAACCAGCGACCTATGGATGACAATCAACCGGCTACAGTCCACCGCTCTACCAACTGAGCTATCGAAGGCTTGTTGCGTAAAACGACTTTTTGATACACATTCAGCATTCTTATCATTGCCGATAAAAATGAAAGTAAAACACACGTATAACTGACCTTGTTATTAGGTAAAATCATTAGTTTATGTTGTATTTTATTCAGTCATTTATATGTATACAAAAATATATTCAGATTCTAAAAATTCTTAAAAAAAATCGGTCCTTAAAATAAAAGAAAACAAATGTCAGTTTGCAAATAAATTTGACGTTGAATCCAATCCATATCTTTTAAATAGAACTTTTTATTTAAATAAAAAGTATTCAAATAAAGAGATTCATATATAATAAACTATATACTTCTTAATAATTATTTCAATAAATAGTTAATGTGAAAACATATGGACCAAATTTGATTGCACAACTCAGATAACCTATGTTTTTATCGATTAATTATATCTATATTATAAACAATTGCTAAAATTGTTAGTCTAGACCGCCAAAAATAAATTATATTTACAAATAATAATTATCATAACTCCATTTCATAACACAAAAACAGTTAATGTAGTAATAGTAAATTTCCAAACGAAATAACATTCCCGCCAAGTTGCAAACGTCACTGAAATTATGGGAAAGGAGTCACTGAGCGGCTTTATCAAGTCGGTTTAATTGTTGGCGGGAGGACTATCTCCAAAGTTACTGGCACCGATTGCCGCTATAAAACATTACGGCCATTTTGTTGCGGCTTGCGGGCGCTTGACACCCGTGTAATCTGGTTTTGATTTTAGTTCACGTCTTTACCTGAAAAGTGTTTTTGTGAAATCAGTTTGTTTGCAGTGATTGTACTTGTATCCCTTTTTTGCGATTATATGTGTGTTTTGCAAGAAATGGCATGGTTTTTGGCAGGAAATTATTAATTATTATTACTTTTAATCAGACAAGAAACCGGATGTCAAACGAAGCCAAATTTTAAGATCTACTTCTAATATGAAACCTGGCTTTATTTTTAAGGTAATATATATATGGTGAAGTTTTTATTTTATTATTAATAAAAGCAAAACATCGAAGTCAGATACTTGTTTACGCTAAAGTTAAGGAAACACATGAACACGTATACAGTATGAATAATTTAGTACAGCGAATCTTCACGCACTTCCGTTACACAAAACAGAGCATAAGAAATACAAAATGGATATAAATTTGGGTATTATTCTCAGTTATACTCAAAGAAAAACCAAAGATCTCATACACAACATACATCCAAATTAAATAGCAGTATTATATATACTTTTTTTATTTATAAAATATATATTTTTTTAAAACAAATTTGATTTGATTTAAATGAACAACATTAAATGACTGATTTATTATAGTTTTAATTACATATGGCTGTATGCTAATAACTTTAATATACAAATTCCTAAAATTCGTATCATTTTAGAATGATTTTCAAATACAATTGTAGGGGTATTGTGAAAAAATCTCACGTTTTGTACGCGCAACGCACCGTGATCTGATGTGATGGGGATGAGGGCATTGAGTTTATAGCGAAACAATAAATATCGATATTTTAAATTTAAACTATAAGACTTTAGAAAAAGTAAAAGTCACATCTCAACATACATAAATATAAAATAAAGTTAAATATTTAATAAAAAAAATGTATTCATACCGTTTACCGTTGCTAATAAATTTTCCCTTCAATTGTGAGTTAAGGAATAAAGTGATACATATCTATATTTTATTTTTATCGATAGTCATAAGAACATCACTATTCAAATAAAAGCAAATAGGATTTGCCAATAGTTGAGGTATGTGGCAAGCGGGTCGCGTCTGCGTCGACAGCGTCGCAACCGCGGTGTCAACACGCTTTGTGCGTTTGTATTCACGTTTTCATTCTATCTAAAATATATTTACAATGTGGGCTGGTTTTTAAAATCAAAGATGTAAATATAAAACTGATTATTCAAGTGTATACTTTACTTGCTATAAAAGTTTAGTTTAGTTATATAACTTTAGTTACTATATAAGTTATGGTATAAATGAAATAAACTATGTATAAGACTAGAGGTTTTCAGGACGGGTAATTAGTAAGAGCTGTCAGGTTTTAGGTTAGACACGATAGTTGAAATGACATAATAATAGAGTAGTAAACGAAAAGTCGCAGGTTCAATTCAAGTACAATTATATATATAATATAGACACAAATTGTTCAAAAATACTATTATAACACGTATTTAATTATAAATATATGTATATTTTTTAAGTAAGTGTCTATGGTATAGTAATTAAACTTAAATATAATCGTATATCTACAACTGTAAGTGCCTGTGTGTGTGTAACACGCATATAGAAGATAAATAGGCAGTTCAGGTGATTAGGCACATTGCACATTAGTCTTCACCAAAAATACACCTTCAACAAAAACAAACGTGTGGATCGCCCCAACGGTGGTAATTTGTCAGCTCAAAGAATATTCAACATAGAGATGGTACTTTTATTTATTTTATTATTTACGAT
Organism: Napeogenes inachia; assembly: GCA_959347355.1. NCBI lineage: Eukaryota > Metazoa > Arthropoda > Insecta > Lepidoptera > Nymphalidae > Napeogenes > Napeogenes inachia. The sequence continues at coordinate 18,844,006 of OY365797.1, forward strand.
AATTTTCACAGGTGTAATATTTACACGATTGACACGAGATTATTGAATCTGTATTTTACGGATTATAAATTTTGCAAAAAATATATATGTAATGTTAATAATAAAAACATTATACTCATAATATATAGGTGCATATTTTGGTCAATACCATCCTCTCAGAGACAAAGCATGTTTTTTCTTTGATTGTGTAGCGTGGGAACGTTCCGCAACCGTTCGCAAACGTCTTCTTCGAGGGGAGTGAAACATCCAAACGCGAGTATCTTAATAGTCGTCATTTATTTCTCCCGAATCTCGCACTGAACGCTCGTAATTATTGCGTTTCCAGTAGGGTTATTAAGTTTTGCTTCGGTTAAAATGAGAAATTGCCGCCTTTATTCTGAGCTCAACTTGATATCTTCGCGCGCAAAAGGGTTTAAATTTAATTTTAGATCATAACATTATGATATAATTAAAATAATTGCAACGGTAGCGGCATTTGGACCGATTTTATTAATTGCATTGCTACCGTTTATGACATTCCAGTTTCATTTGTTTTGCAAAACCAACTTATATTCGAACGTCCAACTCAATCCAATGTTGGTGCGATTGGTTGGTAATCGTTGATTAATAATTAATCCTAAATTCAATAACTCTACATTTGCGTAGATTGAAATTGTTTATTGTATTAAATAATTCCAAAAGCTGAATTACTTATTTAAAGTTTATCTAAGATTTGTTTTTAATCTTCTCTCATCTTCATTGATTGCAATCAATTTTTTAAAACAGAATATCTTAACTAAATTCTATAGGTACTCGAATTGAATAGTTATAAAAACTTCTTCTATTCTTTCTAGAATGGAAATAACTATTAGAATAAAAAAAATCTATCAATTCCCTAGCGCACACACACACCTACAAAGACGTAAAGATAATCTTAACGTTCTTGGATGTGTAATGTTACTGATATATGAAAATCTTAGGATTATTAAAGTAAGATTATATCAGTTCATTGTCACGCTGGAGCGATACAAAGCAAGTCTCGCTTATATTTTATGAGAAGCCGCCGGCGTTAACAAATTTCTAACTTTGTAAAGATAACACGACGCGGCTAAGCCTTCCCAGTAGCGGCTTAAACTTCACCAAATCCTGCATAATTGGCTCTGTACAATTTTGATATTCTTAATGTTAGTTATATGGAATTCTATTCTGAATTATGATATACATAATTTATTCTTGGTATAAAAGTATTCAGTCAATTGGAATACGAGTTCAGAATATATTTAGTGTATTCGATGTAAGATAAAAAAAGGAATATATCTTGTTTCTTATCTTTATAATATATAGAATATGAGTATTAGTTTATAATAAAGGTAAGCTACGTAGATATCCACTCGGTAGTTCCGCTAGCTGTAAGGAAATTTGTGTTTGAGGCGACTTGAAAGTTGCTCTACACTTTTTTATTATGTACATAACTTCGTGTTTGGAGTCCTTTAACTACGCCATTTATTCCATTGACGAAAATACAATAATGAACTATTTATTGGGTACATTCTATGAATAAAAAAACATGACAATCCCAAGTTTTTGTCGGATATACTTTTTAAGTCTGTGCTAATTTGGTTTTACCGAGCTGGTGATAGCTTTGACAAATAAAAATATTTATATAAAACCTTTATGTAACTAGTACAATCATTTAAAATTCATTCTTATTACAATAAACCTATATCACATATGAGGTAGAGAATACGTTCTCTGTATTTCATAGTGGCCTCAACTCCAAATACTCTGGAAGTGCCTCAAGGCACGAATGCCAAGCAAGACAAACCCAAATCTTATCAAGCGTCCATGTTGGTTTCGTTAATAAGCAAAACTGCACACAAGGGCCTCAACTTACCTGACGGCTGTTTGTTGAATATGTTGCGCCGCGCTAGACGCAAACAATTCCTCGTAACTTATGAACGACTATGTATTGGTCTGGTTATGCCTGTTAATTGCTACGAATAATCGATTTGTTCTTGGAATTACTAATTTAGGTATACTTCGAGTTGATGTAATAAAATCAATTTGTGGTTTATTTAATCTATCCAAGCCTAATCCTATCCTGTATATATATTATTTGTAGGTAAGGGTGAAGGTGTTTTATATACGTTAACTAAAAGCTCTTCATAATCTACAAGAATTTACGTTGAAAACTTGAAAAGTTTTTAAATAAGCTATTTTTAAATAAAACCTCTTTAATTAAAAATCTAGAAACTTAATAAATGTTGTCCTTTGTTCTTTTCCACAGTGATGTTATTTTTTTAAGTATAATAGGAAACTTTACAAATGTGAAACCATACAATATTTTTAATTTAATTTTCTGAAGGAGCTAGGTACTTAAGTTAAAAAGCTACTCCTTTCACAATATTATTTTCCTCATACAAAATAAATTATTTTTATAAATTACGTATTTGAATATTATAATGTTATTTAAAATTCCCAGTTACCAACCACAGCTCAGTTAATTACAAGTAAGTACCTATGTTAGTTCAAAAAAGTTCATTCGTGAAGCTTGGTGTTAATAAAGGTTAAATACTTAACAATGTTTTAATATAAACTGTTGCAAACGACTTTGTCTGCTGAAATATTAAAATGTATACAAAAAGCGTATATTGTTCCATAGTAAATTTAACCCAAAACAATTTTTATATTTTTTTTCTGTAAAAATCAAAAACAATTCCAAGTGACAAGTAGTCTATCTGACTTACGTAATAAACTAGAATCAAACCAATTGTCATAAAAATCTGTTCAGTAGTTTTATTGTATTGTAATAATTAAGTACTCATAGCCCAAAAAAGATTTTGTGTGTAAAATAGACCGCCGATCAAGTAATTGAGATAGCTGGACGGTTTTATGTGTGGATATTGCCTCCTAACTATTATTATATATATCTTTATTTAAATAACTTTAATTTGAAATAAAATTAAACAAACGTACGATATTTTCTAATCAATAAAATCTTCACTAAAAATCGGTTCTTGTAAGATGTATACAAATTATCTTTTGAATATTAATAGGCTGTCAATGAGAATCAAGAATGGTTTTGATGAGATTGTAGATGGTATGAAAGCTACAGCTTGGACGATTTGTTATTATACAAAATCGGGGATAAATCCCTTGGGAGATGTTCATTTCATAGCAATTAGTTAGAAACAGCGCATTCGTCACGGTTGAACGAGTACCCCTTCTGAAAACGACTTATAAAATGGGATTTAGTTTAAGACTATTCGATGTCGTTACGATCGTTTGATTAAGACGTTTATATGTTACGATAGTTGAAATATGTACACATATAGATATAATACTTTTTATACACCATAACGAAATGAATATATACATACATAATCTATTGTTCAAAAGAGAATATTATAAATAGAAATAGGTATAATATTTATGATTTAGAAATAATTAACTACTTACAATATAGACTACCCAACGTAGAGGAATATTTTTAGGCATTAAATAGCCCCAATACATATTTCCATAAAATTATAAAAATAGTCTAATATGAATAAATTTAATAATAAAATAATCTTTAATATCAGTAAATACAGCAAAGTTGATAAAACTGTCAATGTCATCCTCTATCGCACCTCTTTCGGAAGATATTTATTGATATAAAAAGCAAAACTTTATTTAACTTTATACAAAAACCGTTACTAAACATTTTTATTGCAGGCCTACAAAACTTTACAGACTCGCACAATATAAACGGTATCGCCAAAGAAACAAGCAACTTGTTCATCTAAACTGAGTTGTCGGGGAATCTGTAACAAAACGGCCATCCAGCTAACTTCAGACAATAAACAAAGTCGAGATAAGCGAGTTGCGACTTCATTGTTCTGTCGGGAATCGAGACAGGGAGATGAGGCGATTGCTTATGAAATAAGTTTCCGCTCTGTAATGCGGTTTTAACGCCAATTGATATGGTTTTTGCTAATTTTTAAACCAAATATGAATCAAAAATAAAAAAAATATTAAGTGATAATTTTTTTTAGTATTATTTAAATTAATATGCTGATTACTTACAAATTATCATTTGTTATTAAGTATTTCGTTTCGTTATTCTTACTTACTTATTTATTCATAGTTTAATAATGTTTTTTTGGTTTTCCATTAATCGGAAAATTACCCACTAGACAACTAAGAATAGTGCCAACCCTAAACGAATTAGCCCATCGAAAGTTCGTTTAAGTAATGTCACTTTATCGCCCTCCCCTTTCGAGACGACTGAAAAGGAATTACATGTCCACACAAGAGAAAAAGGGACAAAACACCCACAATAATATCCTATAATGACAGTTTTGTTTTCCAATCGCTGCTAACGATTATTGGCATGTTATTTGGCCGCCGATTTGAAATTGCTTTAGTGCTCTTAGTCGTTAGCAAGTACAATAAAAATACACAACTGTGATTAATAAGATGATTAAAATTACTGGCAATAAACTTATGAATAAACACCAGACGGATAAGGTGTTTTCAAAATATTTTACATATATTAAAATTCAACCTTTGATTTACGAAATTTTAAATTAATACCATAGCCGTGATACTACTCATTCATGACAAAGTAAATTTAAGAGGTTGTGTTTAAAATTGCAGATTGGCTGGCAATATGCATATCCTTTACTAACTTTTACTCGTGAATATTAATATTTTAACGGGATGATTGATTTAAATCTGATTATATGTAAATGATTTAAATCATGATTAATAGTCCGTAATTCGTTTTTGGTAAATAAAGATGGAAGAACCACATACGTTAACAAATTACTTAATTAATGTATCTTTAAATATCTTTATTAGGTAAATGAAGAAATACCTATAACTTGATTACTATCCACCTTACCTAATTAAGAACTAAGAATATGTTAGTTAATAGTTTAAGTATTAGGTACTAAAAGATATTCATTTCTTAATGTTTTCTAACATATTGAGTTATTTTACTATATTGTTTGAATTAAATCAAGATCTTGATTAAATGAAATAAATGTACCTAATACATATAAGAAATAAGAAGAAAACGTAACCAAGTATTTATTTACCATTCCTTAGCTATTTAATAATAATAATATTTCACACTGGCATCCCATTTCAAAATGTCATTTAACCATACATATTATAAAAGGTCGTTTACGAGAGCTTACCGTTTAAATTAGTTTATTCCCCTATACCACTACGAAGGGTTGCGAAATTTAAATTACAAATAAAAGTACTGAAAAATATCTACGAGTGTTTAGTGTTATAGCGACTACCTTTAATTAAAGCCGGGGGTAATAACTAATAAAGCAAAGCGAAAACTTGAATTAAATTATTATCATCCGTGTGAAGAGTATTTTATTATTGAACCAAATGTATTTTCACTTGATTCCAAGTTCCAATATTGGGTCCAATATTGGGACTCGGGACTGTCGACCCCGATTTTGCACGCATTCGTCACGGACCAAAGCCCGATTCGCTCATCTATGGCAGATGTAGCATATTGAAATATGCCACCCGGCTGACCGTCCGTCACGTAATTGCCCTGAGGAATATTCTCTTCAAAGTACCTGTATTTGAGATACACGGATGACTGAATATCAGCAAATATTCAATATGTTCACCAGATATTAAATATCTATAATGTAGGTTATGTGATTTCGATCTCAATATTATTTAGTATGGTTACGTTTTTCTATAAAATGTTCGGTCTTATATATTTCTAATACTATTCATATAATATAGAATTAATTAAAAATATTAATAATATCTGTAATCACAATTACTATAAAAAAAGTTAAAATAAATTTCTAAATAGTTGTACTTATTACCCGTAATATTTAAATATCTAAATATTTGATACAGTAAAAAACAAATTTATTGTCGTCTGTAATTATACACCAGTTTGTTAATTTCGCTCGCTTCTGCACGACTTCTTTCTTGAGCTGGAGCGCTTGAATAATATGTGTCATCATAGCTAGCATATCTTCGGCTACTGGGCTGATAATCAAGTTCAATAAAATCCCCTTCCTCTCTCCTAACTTGACTTTTGTCTTTGTTATATCTTGGATCTTCGTAAATAGTTATAGTTTGCTTTCTACGGGCAACTACAGGTGGGTGGTTTGGTATATCTGCTACTGGATCGGTCCTCGATTCTCCATAACGATAGCCAAATCCATGATTGGAACCAGACCCATACCCTCCACCGTGACGTATTCCATGATTGTCGTAATAACCGGGTCTGCTATAGTCTCTTTCCCACCCAGGACTTTGTTCCCATCCAGGGCTTTGTTCCCATCCAGGGCTTTGTTCCCATCCAGGGCTCTGTTCCCATTTGGGTTGGTTCCAATCATTTCTATTTACTTGCCAATCCCAACCACGATCGTGATGAACAGGTTCGTGGTGGTCATATCGGTCGTGAATTTTCCCTCTGTCATAAGATCCGTGATCATTACCATGTTTATTGTAGCGCTCAATATTGTCTAAATAATGTTTCTTTCCGTGGTCTTGATGGTTGATGTGTTTATCACCGATGTCCCCATACCTAGAATGTCCTCCTCCATGGTAGTTATTACGCAGATATTCTTGACCGTTATTATGTGACCCTTCGTAACTTCTGCCTCCATGATTATCGTAATTATTGACTCTATTATTGTAACCAGCTCGATCACCCTCATCGTTGGAGTCATCAAAATAAGTACTTTTGTTTGAAGATTCGTCCTTGTGATAAGAATTTTGAAAGCCTTGTTTGTGGTGACCTTTTTTGTGTCCTGTCTTAAACCCGTTAGATTGGCTGTCTTCTGATTTATCCTGCTTGGTATTATATCCACCATAAGAATCCTTATCAGATGTGATTTTGGATTCCTGATCTTTCTTCAGGAATTTCGAATCATCATTCTCTTTTGAATATTGATTGGAATGACTATCTTTTATTTCACTATTGACATGATGATCCTTTTCTGCTTTCTCTTTGGCCAGTTTAATTGTTTCAGAATTGTCATTATGAGCTATATCTTTAAGATGTTCTTCCAGTGCTTCTTTAAGCGTTGAAGCACTAATTTCTGATGTGATCAAGCAAACATACGTCCAAAAAGTTAAATAACGCCTGAATTTGGAATTCATTTCATCGCTCTTTATGGTAAATGTTATCACAGTAACTACCGACTTCAAAATAAGCAATAATGAAACACCAATAGTTTTATATTGATCGTAGATGAACTTCACGGTGAATTAGAGCACAATGGCAGGAACCACAGCCAGGAACAATGGTTGAACAATGCGGAAAGCTTGTCCGTGACACCACGGTTTTGAAAAAAGAGTATAAGAGTAGAGTAGTGAATAATTTATCCGATCGAGGTGAATTTAATTCAAGTAAATTAACTATCAAATAATTAATTATCCAAGTACTTACCTTTGTACAAACATACAATATAAAAACAGCAGTACCTACGTATGTGTTAGAACTTTTGGTACATCTTTATCGACATCTACGTAACAACATCTGATAGTTTTAAACTATTAGAGAAACTATAGAAGACGCATGTAATCCAACTATATTATAAATGTGAAACTTCTTTGGATAAATATACCTACCTACTAGAATTTTGAATCAGCTCAATTACTTGAATTATCTTAACTATAAAATATTTGTTTGTTTATTTTTACAGATTACACCAGCCACTTTCACAATGCGGGCCCAATATTAGATATCAATTTATAAATAAAATTAGAACTCAAAATAATAACTTTGATAACCAAACCTGTATTTTTTTTTAAACTGTATTACGGAGATTCTTGTGTTTATACCGAAAAGATGCCTATGATTTAATACATAAGAATCTAATACTTGATAAAAATATTGCTTTTAAAAATATATGTTAAGAATAAAAGTGATGTGTCTGCCGAACCTTTTTAACGTCGTTTGTATGGAAATGTTAAAGCGCACTCTTACATTTATGAGGATTTTTGGAAAACTGTAGAAATAGCTTGATTAAAAGACGGATATAATGAATAACCTAAAACGATAAATACATCTATATCCGAGTAAAATGTCGAAAAGATCTTCATATCCAACGAGATGATAAGGGTTTGAATCCGAATACGCTGTTGTCTAAGATTATAATTAACAATTGACATGTAAAGGGGTACATCAGTGTGTTATTGTCCTGTGATATTATTATTGTTATAAGTTCTATACAAATTCTATGTGATAATACTTATATATATAAGTACTATTAAACGCTTGTTTATCTTAAACAAGCATTTACAAATTACAAATAACCTTGTATATAAAAGTATTGTTTTAATTTAAAAAAAATACTTTCGTCTATACAAAATGCATAATAGGTAATCGATATTAGAATGTGTCTTTATAGTTTTTATATATTAGTTTAAAACTGTCAGTTGTGAAACAGAGGTTGACATAAGATGTCAAATTGTAGTTGATTAAATGTAATAATAGTATATTACACACATAGGGAGGAAAAATAAGAAATGTCGCAGATCACGTGTAATTGTATATCGTGTGATCTGAGGCTTTCTTATTATACTTCCCAAGGTGTGTATGCTATTTTTCTTTCCGACGAAGGCGGAAAGCCGCAACTTCGTTTTGCACAGCGAGACGAAGGTCCACCCTCGGTTCCACCTCGGTCGACAGTTACATGTGATCTAAGACATTTCTTATTTTTCCTCCCTAGGTGTGTAATATACTATTTTTCAAACATCGATATTTTGATTCTATTTGAACTGCGAAAGTGCGGATATCAAATTCGAACTACATTCTACTTTGTTTTATCTACAAAAAATGAACCTGAATTCAAAGTAATAATTATAAAATACTTGTATTTATACTACACACAGATTACACTTAAAAAGTATAAAACTTCTTCGTAAGATAACTTAAATAAAAAAATATATATATTTAAGAATTGTTTATTAAAAAAAGATGGTTAACATATATTTCGGACAACACAGTTTCAGTTTAGGAAATTTTTAAGGTAACAAAACCATAGACAAAGTCTATATAAAATAACCACTATAATAAATACTTACGAGAACTTAACATGAAGATTTTTCTATTAGTATGTAGTTATTAAAAAAGAAATATGAAATATGTATAAGATATCTCAAATGCCACTTAAGTATGAAAATAATTGTATTATCACAAAAACAAAATATGTATTATTATAACAAAAAAATATGAATTTTGTACAATACTGTTTACTTCGGAGTAAATCCATTAACTTCCTTAATGTTTAATAATTTTATTCTAGACCGTAGTTCCTCAACGAGTTTCTCTCTTGGGACTTCTTCCTCTTGTCGAGTCTCGATGTTACGGATCTTAACCAGGCCACGTTTTAGTTCAGATTCTCCCAAAATAACGGCTATTGGGATGCCAGTCTCCTCACAGTGTTGCAGCTGATTTAGCATTTTAGGATTCTTTTTGTAGGACTGTTCAGCCTGCAAGTATAAAAATTTATTGTTTTTAATGTAGTAGTTTAAGTATGTATTATTATTATTATTATTATAGCCTTTATTAACAATCTTACAATCTTTTTCACTTAACATTACTTTGAATACAAAATACTTAACCTAATATCTATTTTATTACTAAAATTTATTGTTTATTATCTAATTATTTGACACCGGTTATAGATTATCTTGCGTTCCCGCAAAGGCCTCCCCTAGAGCTTGCCATGTTCTCCTGTCCTGAGCGATTCTACTCCAAGTAACCCCGGCTGTTAGTCGGATATCGTCTTCCCATCTTAGACGTTGTCTCCCTTTCTTCCTTTTATTATATCTTGGACACCATTCCGTTACCTCTTTCGACCATTTATCTTTTTTGCACCTAATCATATGTCCAGCCCATCTCCATTTTAAATTTTTAATACAGTATGTTACGTCCCTGACTTTAGTTTCCTTTCTTAGTGTATCTAGTTTTACTTTGTCTCGTAGTTTAACGTTAAGCATGCTTCGCTCCATACTGTGTTGACAGGTTTCCAGTTTGTGTATATTTCGTTTGGTCAGGCACCATGATTGGCATCCATATGTCATGACCGGTAGAATACAGGAGTCAAATATTTTTTTCTTTGACTTGGTATTGGTATCTGAGGGTTTTTGACCACTTCTTTAAGAGACCAATATCTTTTCCATGCCAGTTGAACTCTGTTGTTAATTTCTTTAGTTGTAAGGTCTTGTGGTGATATAATTTGGCCAAGGTACGTATATTCTTCGACATATTCAATATGGATGTCATGGATTATTACAGAAGTTTTATCGTGGTGGGTCATTATTTTAGTTTTTGAGGCATTCATTGACAGCCCTACTTTCTCACTCTCGTACACAAGCTGTTCTAGCATCTCTTGCAGGCTGCGTGGATCATTAGAGACTAAAATTAGATCGTCTGCAAATCTAAGATGGTGAAGGGGTTTACCGTTGATATTCAGTCCGTATTTGCTCCAATCGAGACGTCTAAATATGTACTCAAGCACTGACGAGAAAAGTTTAGGAGAAAGCGGGTCTCCTTGTCTAACTCCTCTTCTTATAGGGAAGTGCATACCTACTCTTTCAGTTCTTACTTTTGCTACCATGTTTTTGTATATGTTTTGTATAATTCTTATGTATTTACTTTCTACTCCTTGGGATGCAAGCGCTTCCCATATTTTTACGTGTTTTAAGGAATCAAAAGCTTTATTGTAATCAATAAATGCCAAATAATAGGTCATGCCATACTCATTACACTTCTGAATAATTTGTTTTAGTGTGTATGTGGGCAATTGTTGAAAAGTCGCTGCGAAATCCAGCTTGTTCTCGGGGTTGATTTTCATCTAGCGTTTTTGTTATACGGCTTAGCATTAGTTTAGAGAATATTTTGTAAAGATTCGACATTAGACTAATGGGCCTGTAGTTAGCTATGTTATCTTTATTACCTTTTTTGTGGAGAAGTATTATAGTTGATATTTGCCACTGATGGGGTATATATTCAGTCTTTAGTATATCATTAAATAGTTCTGTGATAGTGTCTAGTATTATATCTGATGTTCCTTTAAGCAATTCGTTGGATATACCATCTTCTCCTGGAGCTTTACCTTGCTTTTGTGTTTTGATTGCGTTTTCTACTTCGTCTTTAAGAATATTGGGAATTTCTTCGTAAATATTTGTATTACTTATTATGAGTTGATCATCTACATCTCTTGATTCGTTGTTAAGTATGTATTAGTAAAGTATTAATTATAAATCCAGTTATAGCCAATTAACCATATAATAAAAAATTACAATCTTTTCTATATTTTAGTATCTACGATTTTAAAGGCCCTTATATTTATATTTGTTGAAGAAGTATATTTTTTAGCTCGAATTTAACCCGGATTTAATAATAAAAATCCTCGTCTGTTAGAGTAGATTAGTAGTTTACTATTTATTAAAATAATTTAAACTATCACTAAATATAATAACAAGGAAACAAATAAAAATAGAATACAAGAGTTGTAACATATGTAAGAGAACCCACCTTAATCCCGGCGTCCCACAGTTCAGCGCACAGTGCCATGCGCGTGCGCAGGAAGTCCTTCTGCGCGGACGCCACGTACACCTCCACGTCGGAGCCGCGCACGCGCAGTGCGCCCGCACTCACACGCGCCTCCAACACTGAGAACACGCGCTCCACGCCCACACTGATACCCACACACGGCACCTGCGATAACACATTATAAAATAATTATTAAGAGTACTGGTACTTCACATTTAAATAAAAATATTTAAAAAAAAAAATATCGCGGAACCATTAACTCGCGTATTTATATGCGCATTTAGAAAGACGAAGACCCTGTTAATAAAGTAAAAAAAATATGAAAAAGTGATCCAATGAATGCAAATTAAATCGGTAATTTTATAATTTTACTTAAAAATGTAATTAAAAAATATATAATTCTTTAATACAGGGCTAAAATATAATACATATTAGATTTTTTGTTTTTTAAAATGTTCCGGACGCGTTGGCATTGGAAAGCTTTCTATCTCGTGTGGAATGTGATTACTGTTATTCTACATGCAATCATTTATAATGCTGTTAGGTTTTTAATATTCTAGACGTACGATCTAAGCTAGATCTATTTGCTGTGACACTACAGTTACCTCCAAACATTACATTCAAGTAAATATTATAAAAGTATATGTTCCTCTACTAGTATACTAAACAAATAATAAAATAATTATGTTTTTAATACACACAAAATAAACATATTATATTAACTATTATGTGTAATTTTGTCCGGATTATGCAATATAAACATAAGAGAGAATCAATTTTTTCTTTAATGCAACACAAATATATTACATAAAAAAATGTATAATATTGATAATAAGATGTATTGATACACATACCTGTTTGTGTTTTGAGTCAAACATGCCAACAAGGTTATCATATCTGCCTCCACCTGCTATCGAACCCACTGCTTGATCTTCGTTACTAATTTTAACTGGTTCTAAAAAGATATATATTTTATTTTAATAATATAAGCACGAGACAAATTACACAAATTAACCTAAGGTCCATAAGTAAGCAAATTATTTGCTATTGTTAAAGGTTTTAGACAACAATACAAATACATAGAAATACACATTATAAATACAAAAAATATATTTTACAAACCACCAAATCCAGAAATACAAACATCTATGCTCATCACATGCCTGTCCTTGCCGGGAATCGAACCCGGACCCCTTTGCGTTAGGTTGCGTTAGTAGTCTGCGTTAACAACTCGGCCAACGCGACGGTGCGGTCGTTGTATTATTGATGAATATTTTAATAAAATACACACATATATTTACAAACTTTCAATTTTATAAAAACCTTTGCCTTTTTAAATTAAGTTATATATAATTAATAGTTGTAAATAATTAAAAAAAAACATTAATAATAACACTTACCAGTCAATACTGCTTCATAAATTATACCAGTGTAATAATCAAGACCTCTTGCAAGGCTTAAATCGAAAAGGATCTTATCCTTAATGCCATAAAGTTCACAATACTCTAGCAATAGTTTAATTCCTTCAAGACCTTCCACAGCACCTTTAGTTTTTGATAGTTTCTCATCTTTGAGCAACGTATCAACCAGTTCACTGCTACCGTTCAATCTGACATACTCTCCAATACGGTCGGCTGCTTCTGGGCTCACTCCTTTCTCATTTATCATTTCAGTTCGTACTTCTTCCCATGGGGACTGAAAATTATATTTAAGAAATAAGTAAATAAATTTTCAACATGTTATAAATCATAATATACAATACAATAATTCATATACATCAATATAATAACTTTAATACGATAATTATAACACAACTTTTGCTTTTAAACTAGATTTCACTTAACAATAACCCAGATATAATACCTTATCAAGTTTGTCGACAGTGGAACAAGTAGAGCGGAACTTGTCGGCAGGAACTCCACAGGCTTCAAACATGCCATCAAGAAGTCGTCTGTGATTTACTTTTAATATGTACTTCCCAATATCTAAAGAATCCAATATCTCCGTAACAACCTTCAGACATTCTGCATCTGGCACCATTGGATCAAATTGACCGGCAATATCAAAATCCTGGAATATTTAAAAATATGAAAGTTATTAAAAAGGAATTACTGGATTAATTTTTTTAAGTTATTAATTTTACTTGCAATTATGAGAACTTGTATATTTTATATTTGACTAGAACTTTTTTTATTTAAATATTAGCACCCCGAAAATTGGTTTTCTTTTAATAATAAATATAATTCCTTTATATATATACTTACACATTGATAAAATTCTCGATATCGTCCTCTGGTCATGGCAGGGTTGTCTCTTCTGTATACTTTAGCAATGTGGTATCTCTTTAGATTATTAATCTTATTCATTGCCAAGTATCTTGCCAATGGAACTGTTAGATCATATCTTAGAGAAAGAATTTCTCCACCCTGGTCTTTTAAATCATAAATCAATTTGGAATCCTCTCCATATTTGCCAGTTAAGACTTCCTGTGAAGAAAATTACCAGAATTATATTTTCATAAATTAATTTGTCTATGTATGTAATAAATAAATATTTTTTATAATGGTTTTGAAAGAGATATTAATTTTAAAACACACCTTTAGTTCAAAGACTGGAGTATCAATACATTCTGCTCCATGTTTCTTGAAAACTGTAATAATTTTCTGCAGCACATTATTCCTGATTGCCATCTGCTGGGGGTTGTAGTCCCTTGTGCCTTTAGGGGTTTTAAGGACAAACTTCTGTGGAGCGACATCAACCTGGGCATTGCTGAGCTGTGCCTTTAATGATAACAGCTTAGATACTTCTTCCTTAATCTGCAACATCAGTATTTAATTACAAAACTACTTTTTGTACTTTGTTACAACATATTTAGTAAGTGCTTCTACTTTTTCTAAATAAAGTGAGGGCAAACAAGAACTAAAAAAGCGAGAGCTAACCAATACCTTGCAATAAGATGATGTTGAAATAGTTTTTGCGAAATTTCTTCTCCAAGCCAGTTTATGTAACATTATCATTTTTGCATGATTATCTACTACTCTTAATGCTTTATAAATTTTTCAATTAACTTTCAAACTTCAATCCAATATGATTCCTCGTCACCACTGGTTCCGGAAATATAATACTTTTTAGTTCCAAATTTAAAATACTTATATATATGTTATTTAGTGGCAACAAAGGAACCATATGTGGAGATTCAAATAACTCAGAAATATAATACAAATAATAAAAATACAACAGTAACTTTCATCTTATAATATTACAAACCTCTTGATCATAGTTTTTCTTTCTATCATATAATAAATAATTTACAGCATCTGGGGGTTTTATAACAGGAAGTAGCGTTATTTCAGAGTCACTGAAACTCCGCATATGGTACCACCATCTCTTTACGTAAGGGTATTGTTCGAAATCATTGTTTTTTAGGTTAGTATGAATTTCTATATCGAATTTACTAGGCGTAAAACCATTGATGTAACTACATTGGGAGAGGTATTTATTTAATTCCCCGAGATCTTGAAAGGAAAGTTCGTGTTTAACCTATAAAATAATGTCTCATATAATGATGTGGTCAGCATGATGCAATGTCAAAGTCATTGTTTAACATATCTTGCATTGCACAGAATGCAGTTCGATTTAATAAATAAAATATCGTCTCACCTTTTCACTAGATTCCTTTTCTGCTTTCAATTTTCTAACGAAATCTCCTTGCTCCTGTATTTTTTTCAACAACGTTTCATTGTTCTCAGCCATAACGATAAATTATAAATAAGAATATATTTCTAACATAAACTATCACCACTCTCAAGGCTACGTCTAGTCAAGGTGAGCGTAATAAAGTTTCTAATGGCAAAATGATTGTATGTTAGACTTAACTCTCAGTAGAAACCTTTCATTTCGCTTAGTGAATTGGTGATTGTAAATTGAAGTACACCGTTTACAACTGGTATGACAGTTGACACTGATAGATTGGTTGAAGGTATGACATAATAATTGACGTAACGAATAACAATAAATAATAATATACCCTGTGGTGACCGATAACGTTGGTATAACCAATTCTCGGCGTTCACATAATAGTGGAAAAGTTTTTGATTTGTTTATTTTCTATATTTCGAAATTATACATTTCTGAATAACATCCATATTTTAATTCAAAATCAGATATCATATCATATAACATCAGTTGTATAAATGTATTTTTTGTCAAATAATAAGGAATGGGAAGAAAAGGAAAATGAATTCTTAATGAAATTATTCTAAATAAACAACACAGAAGCTGTGTGTTTTGGAGCATATGACTACAAATAATTCTTAGACAGATTTTGTACCTAACCAAGAACACGACATACGAAATATTCTGATACGATATTTGACTAATACAGTGCAATAAGCACTAAAGCACTTCAGAAAATACATAGTTTCACCGCAAAACGATATTGGATTTTGGATACACATACAATATATAGTTTCAATAACTGTATACGATTTGTATCGCCCGCCTTCATGCAATTCAACCCATCATAAACCTTTTCCGGGAGATTAGTGGATAGTAAACGCATTGCGAGTATTCAAACGGCTTATTAATTTAAATTTTATTTTGTTAATTGGTTTTTAGTATTATATTTTGTGTTCTTTTTTTACTTAATCTATGAAGCAATGTTTGTTTCATGCCAATAGTTTTACACATCTTATCATCTATCTACATTCTAAGCGTTCCGTAAAATTGTTCTTTTAAATTTTTACCTCCAATTTAGGAGGCCGAATCTTGGAGGAAATAAGTAGATTTTTAGAATTTCTCTCAATCTAAAAAAAAGTATATTTTGGCACGATGGAATTTTTCCAAGTTGACTTTTTAAAATTTATTTTAAGTACTACCTTATAGCAGCTTGTAGTACTGCCTGAAACACCATTAACATTTTTATTGATGGTATAATAATTAAATAATAATAATACGAACTTTTGCTACGTACACGGTTTGTACCAAATTAGCAATTTTTGGCATGTCATTAAAACACTGAGTGGCAGCTGTCAGATTGATTATCTCAAATAGTTAACAAATGTCAAATCCTGCCTAAATTAGTGAAATGTCACTGTCAACTGTGAATCCTTATTCCAATCAATCCTGTTTTCAGAATTCAGATTCATGTCTGAAACCTAAATGGTAATAAGAGAGTCAATTTTTAGTTCATAACAATACAATTTTTTATACTATGCCACTGTCAATATGATTAAATTCTTTCTGATTAGTTCTAAAACAGTGCTCCAATCTCAGTTGTAAATTGTAGGCGTAACAATAAAATAAAAATAAAATGGACAGATTTGAGTACATAGAAGCCCGATTATTTGAAGGTGAAAACTACCTTAAGCGCGATAAAAATGTAAAAATTTACGATGGAGAAGACAAAGTATGTATTTATATATATGTATCTATTTATTGTAATTTTTATATATAATCCATACGTATCTAATGCAAAAGCTTTTTTATAGACACAATTTGTTGAAGGAGAAATTGTTCTAACAACACACAGAATCCTCTGGGGCAAACCTGGGGACATACCTAAAGGCCTTGTTTGTTTGTCCCTGCATCTATATTATATATTTTGTATTGAAGAAGAAAGTGGAGGAGTATTTGGTCTAGGAGGCCCAAAAAGAATTTTATTACATCTTGGCCCCTCTCTCCCAGGTAAGAGAAATTTAAGAAATTAATTAAAATATCACTTAGAACAATATCATATAATAAAAACATAATTCAATTTCTCAATTTATTATTAACTGTATAAATTGGAGTTCTTTTAAAGCAATATTATACTAATTTGAAATATATTTTTAACTTTCTAGGTAAAAGACCCGGACCAGCTGTAGTCAGTCCATTCCATTTTGTCAAGTTCTCATTTAAAGATGGAATTGACACTGTCTTTTACAAAGCACTTAGTGATGCAGTTGCTGCTAAAGCGTGGGAGAGAACTACACCAAATAATTCAAATGTAACATCACCCACAAGTGCAACCCCTAGGACTTCTATTACCCCAGCAAATTCTAAAATACGTTCTGGAATTGTCGGCATTGAACGAAGTATTGAAGAACAACATAAAGCTACAGATCAAAGCATCAGTGTAGCGTTTCAGGATTTAACAAAACTTATGGGAAAAGCTAAGGAAATGGTCACTATATCAAAAACAATTTCTTCTAAAATCAGGGTAATTATTCTAACGGTTGTTATGAATAAAATATAAAATAAAAACCTAAATATGTGTACTAAATATGTAATAACATCACTTAAAAGTTTGTAAATAATGTTTACAGGAAAAACAAGGTGATATATCTGAGGATGATACGGTTAGATTTAAGTCTTACTTGATGAGTTTAGGTATTGACGATCCAGTTACCAGAGACGCATTTAGATCAGATTCTGATTATTATATGGGTTTGGCACAACAAATTGCTGATATGATGGTTGCTGCACTGATGGTTGGTATTTTTTTTATTTTAAGAATCCTTGTTTTATGACTTGTAAAGATTCTTCCATTCAGTTATAGTATGTGTTAAAAATTAGGATGATAAATACTCAGGATTAAAGTTTTATATTTGTTCTTAAATATTTAGAAATATCCATAAATAATTCAGGGTGGTAAATAAACATAACATAAAATTGCACAACAACCCTGCCTTTGAATCTTCCTGTTATGTAACAATGCTGTTTTTAAATTCTGTGGAAAAAATGCCTAAATGTGTATGTATTTCAGGATTGTGGTGGAATAATGTCTTTAGCTGATGTTTGGTGTAGAGTAAACAGAGCCAGAGGACTAGAACTTATATCACCTGAGGATTTATTAAATGGTTGCAAGTAAGTTATAAATGATTAAAAATAAAAGGTCATTGTACTCTGTACACCTTCTCAATTCTAACAGTATAAGGTTGTCCGGAAGATATAGCTACATAGCAATAAGACCGCCCTATTAAATACCCATAACTTTTTTTGTTAAAACTGATTCTTTTCTCTATTGTTGTTGTGTATTATGTAAATGCAATAATAGTATACTATTATTATACTTTAGGTAAAAAAATATAATCAAAATATTTTTTGAACATTCCAGGTTGCTGCAGACTATTGAGGCACCAATGTCCCTACGTCGGTTTCCAAGTGGTGCATGTGTTTTACAACTTAATAGCCATAGAGATGAAGAAGTTGCGAAAACAACAAGTGAATTGGTAATTGTCGCATTACATTTACTATTAAAATAGATTAACCAATGAATTTAAAATTTGTTTTGTTTTCAGATTGAAGAAAATGGCTCATTAACTCCAGTGAAGCTATCTCAAATTGCAAATGTTTCCGTCCTATTGGCGCGTGAGCGTCTCTTTACAACTGAACGCTTAGGTCTAGCTTGCAGAGATGAATCTATTGAAGGACTAGCTTTTTATCCTAACTTGTTTCTTAGCAAAGTGTAAATAATTATTTATTATGAATATATTTTTTATATATAATAAGTTTTTCATTAACAAACATTTCAAGCATAAATAATTTATTGAAGCCAGTTTTCATTCACACATAAATTACTTACTCTATGTAAGCGACATGTAACTTGAAAGCCTTATTTAATTTCACCACAATTTTTTTTCATTATAAACCCTCTCACAAAATATGTTTTTCATTACAATTATATATAAGACATGAGCAAAAAGTTAAGCATAAGACTTGGATTATAATGTATATCAAAACTACTACAATTTATAAAAATATGTCGATAAAAGTGCATTATTTGGTAAAAAGCTATTATATTCATATTGTTTATAATAATCACAGATTAAACATGTTAATATTGTTATTACGTTATGATTACAATAAGCATATTTTTAAATATTATTGCTATGCTCTCATTTATTTTAAATTACCAAGCTTTGTTGAATATAAACCTACTCATATAACCTATTTTGAAATAAAAATATATACAATATTTCCAATGTGACAAAAAAAAAATAAAACTAACTATTTGATAAAAAAATTATTGGATAAAAGAACAACTTATCTATATTTTTGTGACATAAATATTACTAACCTTATTAAGCACAAACACACAAGGGCAAAAATAAAAAAAAGATGCCTAATTCTACATTTTATTCTGGAATGTTAATACTCAATTGCACTTTTGAAATCCTTTGGTAATTGGCTGTGCTTGCCGCACAGCTCCCAGGCTTTGAAGTCATCACAGGACCTAATATTTTCCACATAGCATTCAACTCCTCGTAAAAACGGCAACATCATCTGATCATTAACAATTTCTGAGAAACGATGCATGAAGCATATATTTTTGGCCAAACTTTCTTTGATATTGACGGACAGGGGTCTTTCATTGCACTTGACTATATCCAACTAAAATAAATTGCAATGTTATTTAAACAGGTGAAGTAATAAAAGTAATAAAATTTAAATAAAAAAAAAAAAAAAAACAAATACTAACCTTTTCTTCTATGGTATTTGGTTTTAAACCCAAGTAAGTGTTGAGACACTCTGATAAAGATTTTACATTATTTGGCAGTCGACCCATCTTATTTCTTGTTATTATCAAATCACCAACCTAGAAAAGATGAAGTGTTTAATAAAAGTTCTTATATATTTATTAAGGAACAATAGATAACTTGGCAACTAGAATTATATTGATTGTATTATTATGAGTCAATATATACTAACCTGAGTATCAAACACTGAATTCAACTTAACATTATGCTTATGATACAAACAATCTGATATTTTCCTACAGTCATGGACAATCTTTTTAGGGTTCACACTCTCTAGTAATTTCTTCAGACCAGCATCAAAAGCATGGTACTGCAGCACTTGAATATCGAAGATATATATTTGTTGAGGTGTAGACAGCACCAGAAAGGGCATTTTACACTTTCTTCCCATATTTGAACCATCAGTGCTGATACAAATGAAGCTATATTGACCCAAATCCTCTATAGCATCATGGAAGCTGTTGTCTACTTGGTTAATCAGAATGTACTTTTTAGAAGTTTTTATAATTTCTTCACATTCTGTCTGAGAGATCTTTAAATATGTTTGCACATCTGGCTCTTGTAATTTTACAATATTTCTTATTTCTGGGTCATAGTAATGACAAACTCCTTCATATTTGTTACCTTGTGGTAGTTCTTTAACTTCGTAAAGAGATATTTTAGATTTATCATTAGTAATACTGTAAAACCTGCCTTCAATGACTTCACTATTTTTTGTATGAACTTGTAAAAGTTCTCCTTTCATATATAGATTGTCCATTTTGTGAATGAATATATATCAGTTAGTTTTAAGTACTTTGTTTAATCTTTTTTGATTGGTTTCGCAGGTGTTTTTTCCACTTCCCCGTACGCTTTGTAGATATAGAGCCCTAATGTTACATGCAACACAACTACCGCTACAATAGCAGAGTATACGCTGCTCGAAACAGGAGCTAAGCGTAATATAGTATCAAATAGTATGAGCTTTGAAACAAAGAACGATACTACAGGAATAATAATGATGAATAAACAATATTTTATTACCGTCCGAAATACTTGAAAATCGGGTAGCTCCTATAAAAAGAAAAGGTTATGGTTAAAATCGATTTCGAAACATAGAGTGAAATGATTGTTCAAATTAAATTAATTATTAAGGTCAAACGTACTTGTGCTTTTCCTTCAATCATTATAAGATATGAAATAAAAGTAAAAAAAAAATAATTCACAAAATCCGACTTCTCACTCTCATCAATATTAACAATCTATAGACAATAGAGATCAGAAATCAGAATTCAAAGATTAATTCTTAAAGCAAGTAGAGATAAATATATTATATAGGTCTAACCACAGATTAATAAGAGAAAGAGAACAGTATGTACGTGTAACGCAGAAACCATAGAGACAGAATTACCGTGTGACTTAAAAGTTGAGATTTTTTGTTTACAAAATGGTATTCACAGAGTATACTATATATATGTTAAAAAATTGCTTTATTTAAAACATAGTTTGATTAACTTCTAAATTTTATTATATTATATATATATATATATTATATATATATATATATATATATATATATATATATATATATATATATATATATATATATATATATATATAAATATAATATATATAATTGTGTATATATATATATATATACAATATCGTTTAAGCTTATTTTTACTGGGAACGGCGGTAAAGTATTTTAGCCACTGTGGCCATTTTCCACCATTGTGAATTCGACTCTTGATTAGTAAAAAAGGGGTCAGTCAACAAACACTCAAACATTATTATTGATTCCTGTGCATTGCACAATATTTATTTTCGAAAACTGAAGAAATATATTATAATCTATTTTACTCGTTCACACTAAGAATGCCCGAAGTTAATCGTAGATTAATGTTTTTTGTGTTAACAAGTCTGTTAGCTTTTATGTGTATTCACGGTATTTAAATCGGAATTTGATTAACAAAATTGTTAATCAAATTCCCATTTAAAAACTTGTTTGATCTCCAAGATTAATTAATTTTGGAGATCAAACAATATTTATTAATATTCTTGTGGTGCATGTCAGATTTATATTGTATATAGCTTTACCAGACTTTTTATTTATTAGGTTTCGCCTTTGAAAACGAAATACGAAAATTACGATTATAATTTAAATATATATCGTAACTGCATGCCCTGACTTCAGAGTTCAAGCACAAAATTTGGATCAACTAAAAAGTTAAACACCGCATTTAAAAGTCTTTTCTATTACGTATTTTACGCTGTTCTCTCACGATCCGCTTTGGGGGCAGAAGGGAAACGGTTTCAGGTATAATCCCTCTTTCGGCAGGTTTATGATTTTTTTTTTTTTTTTTTGTCTGTCTATGCTGTTAGCCCTGTTGGCTATTACAGCATCACCGGGGGAGCGGGTGGGTCAGGAGACCCGCCCTTAAAAGGGGGGGCCAGTTGGGCCCCCATGGGGAACGACGTCCCGAGGGCGTCTCAGATTGAGACACGGACCTCGGCTCGGGGCGTCGTTAGTCAGGAGGGAAGCTAAGGAAATTTGGACACTAGCGTCCTCCGACGGCAGAACGCCGGAGCAACGGAGCACTTACTCAGTTGGGACCTCGTCTATACCGTTATAGACGGTGTGTGTCTGTATGTTGTGTGGTGTCACTTATGCCTACGCGTACACGTTATTACCTACTGTGAACGCGTCGTCGGGGTTTATGAGTGGGCCTTACTAGGTAGCTTGTGAAAACGTCAGCGTCAACCCTCCCGCAAAATTTCCTGCCGTTAAGGAAGACGGCAAAAAGTTGTGGACATTTTACCTGTCTGAACGAAGCGCTATGATTCGTCTTTTTTAGTGCTTGCCTGCCTCAATATTTCCGCCGAATACAATGTAGTGTATAGTAATGTGTAGTCGTCAAGAAAAGAGTGAATAGTTAGCTAGATTAATGAGCCTTCCCACCTATGACTACATATGTGCGAGAATTATAGAAATTACATTTTTAGTAATTGATAATGGGTGGGGCTTGTGTGTCTCCCAATCGTAGTTCTTAAAGTCCATTAATATCACTCTTGAAATTTCAATAACCTCCTATATTCAGATAATATCACATGCACAGTTTATGCACAGTTGCACACGGACGAAGTCAAGAAGAAAAGCTCGTTTTATCCATACTAATATTATACATACGAAAGTAACTCTGTCTGTCTGTCTTTTATGCTTTTCCCCCGGTGACGCTGTAATAGCCAACAGGGCTAACAGCATAGACAAATAAAAAAAAAAAAATGAACCAATTTTGATTAAATTTGGCATAAACATAGATAAGACGTTGAGAAAGGACAGAGGCTACTTTTTACAGCGGAAAAATATCTCATCCCCATGGGAAATGATGGAAATCGGAATAAAACCACTGCTACACCGCTTTCTTTGGATGCGCTGGTGTTATAGTCGGTAATACGTTGATGCAATTTTCTAATAAAAAGTTTTTCTTAAGTAAATCTAAAAATAAGTCCGGGACTTCATACATCTATTTATGATAAATAAGCCAAAATAAAGCACTTTATAGAAAAAAAAAATGAAAAGTTATTTTCAAACATTATAATTTAAAAGCATTTTTTTTTCCTTTAAACCCTTATGAAATATACAATAAGTATTGCGCCGTCTTCTGGCCGCACACAACAGACGAGCGGGGTGAGGGATTACAATTGGGCAGACACGTAAGGGCAAAATTTCGTTCCTTCTTTGTTTATTTCATTCATGAGAAGTAGTTAAGTTATAAATTAGACTAAAAGTAATAAAGGAAGTGTGATTGTGTTTTTTCTTTTGTTTTTGAACTCACATTTTACACACAAAAGAAAAAACACAATCACACTTACTGTGCAAGTACCTACTATGTGTAAAAAATAAAACTGCTGACCAAAGAAACTATCTAATCCGGACAAAGTCACGGGTTTACATAATATATTAAAACAGCATTCTCCTAGCGGGACCTTATTGACTAGACTGCTTAATTCCAGTAAGTATCATATAAATATATATTATTAGTCGCATTTACAAGCAACTGTCAACAAGAGGAAGTATTTATATTATTCGCACTATCGTTTAATGTTATTTTGTTTCATAACCAGGTGATATTTGACCTATTATTCTAATGGACATGGTTACCGCTCTCACAAATTTACGCCTGGTGATCATGAATATAAAAAAATACTAGAGTTCCGCGTTTAATTATTGGTTTATATTTGTTGATTATAATTATTATATATAATTTTATATTATAAAAAATATGTTAAAAAATTAATAGGTTTACATTAATGATTAATATGTATTTTGCGGCCTATGAATATTCATTATGTTATTATTTTTATTTGATTATTACAGTAAATTCATTTATTAAAAATAACAAATAGCTAAAACCTTCGGAACAATCGTTTTTAAGGATCGTGTAGTTTTCTATTTATATATTTAGGTATTAACCGGTGTTAAATTTCATTGATTTTCCCTAGTTTAGAAAAATATATAGTTCATAATTATAAATAGATATAGTTATAGTTTATATAGTTTGACTTATAGGTACTGTGACTATGTATCTAATAAACTATTTATGTACGGAATCATTTTGCAAAAGATAAGATATAACTTGACTTTATTAGGTGCAGGTAGGTCGATTGTGTTTCGGTGCAAATGATATTTCGATGTTATTTATATATAATTATTTATATTACGGTAAACTGGGCGAAATGGTTAGTTTTAAATTGTGTCATAATGAGTAACGTTTTTTACTGCATTCTTCTGTCTATTTTTGTAAGTTTTAAAGTACTAAGTATCTTATACTTTTGAATTTACTTTATTTTATATTTTTTCGCATAAATTATTGCCCACAGATTGGGATTTATGCTACATTTTTAGATTTAAAAGACGTCAAAAATACTATTTTACAATGGAAGACCGCAAACTTGCTAAATCTTAGCGAGGTTAGATGGTTTATTAATATTCCGTCAGCCTAATATCATTATTTTCTTTATAATTGAATTACCTGCATTCTTAGATAGGAGCAGCTACCAACGGCGTTTTTGATTTGAGTGATGTCAAGAACAAGATACTTCAATGGAAAACGCAGAAAATTGCAGCACTTTGCCCTTCAAATGGGCAAGTCTTTAGATTTAAATTAAGATTTTAAATTAGTTGCACACAGAGATCACAGATTTAAAGAGGTCCCATTTCAAGTTTATGTGAAAAATAAAGCTAAAAATGATCTATCGCTATCGAATCGCTTTTAAGGGATTAATGGTAATGTGGTTTAGGAATGTTACACAACGCTTCTAAGCTTCCCCCTATTGCTTTTAGTGGTGAATGACTTTAACTGCTGTTCCAAAGTTTTACTAACGAAAATAATTCTTTGTGCGATGCACATATTGTTGTTTAGAATCTGTGTTTCTTCTAAACTTTCTAAAACAAAGTAGTTACTTATTATTTATCACGTATATTTTTTAAAAATATAAACAAAAAAGATTTTCACGTGTGCTTTCTTAAAAAAATATACATTTTAAAGATAATAGTTTTGGAACTCATTAGGGCCACCCAAATCTATATCTGTCACAGTCATTCACACATCTATCTTACCTAGACTTAACTTACTTAAATGCTATTTGTTTCAGACCAAAACTGCAAAATTTACTAAACCTCGCTTGCAGTACCGCTCAACCAACCAATGTAACCTTACGAGATGCTTGCATTACCTGCTTTTCAAGAGTCACTTCCATGCCAGAGGTATGTTCACTACCTAGATCCATACCTGTTTGGCTTTTTAAAATATCTAACAATCAATATTTGTTTTGAAAAATGTAAAAACATCTATCTTAGGAAAAAGTACCCTACATTCATTGACCTTGTGTGGATAGCTAAAAAACTTCCATTTTTTTTAATGAAAAATAATGTATTTCTGCAAATTTAAGGGTCCTCAAGAACTGAGCGCATTAAGTGCCTGCGCTGTACAATATTTTACTAATACTTCTTACGCAAGTTGTGCCACGGCCCTTATGGTAAGACCCTATGAATATTTATTTTTACATATTCAAAAGTTACGACTAATATATAAACGTTTTTTATAGGCTTTGTCAACATCAGCTTTAAATGTGCAGCCATCTGGATGCTATATGGGTTATTGTGATTTTGTAAGGTGTTTAAGAAGAACTAACTCCATCAATTTGGTTCGTTGCGAATAATTGAATCAATGTTATCTTTAATTTCTATTACTTACGTTGAATCACGTATAGTCCTATTATAATTATATTTTTCAGATAACCCAATGCACGAGAGAGGCTCGCACAGGCGTAAATATAACTCTCGATGCTGATAACGTTAGGTTCTACACTAATGTAACTTCCTGTGTTCTCGCAAAAACTAGATGTGGAACGTTTAATCCCATCACTGGCGATCCTCAGACTGCTGGATATACATCAACTGGGTTAAGAATAAGCAATGCTCTGCAATTTTCTGCAACTGGAGAACTCAGAGTATTAGCGTTCCCGGCAACGACTCCAGTTTCATCTTCATTCTGTTCAACTTCAAATAATTTAACTCAGTCCAGTTGGTTGACAAATGTATGTTAAACAAAATTAAACTGTTTAAATTAATTTACAAAACTATGTTTACATTAAATATATTGACGTATTTTTAAAGATAATAATTAAGAATGAAAAGACTTATTGCCTGTCATGTAGAAAAACTAGAGCTTGGTTGTTGAGGAAAACTAGAGCTTGAACTTTAATCAACATCAAAATTTAGTCAATCAATTTGTTTCTTATATTAGATACTTCTTACGTTAACAGAAATTTTACGTTAATTCTTAAGGATTTTCTATTCCATCGCAATATGTTATTGTAAAAAGAAATGTTAATCAGTTATACGAATTTCATTATTTGATTTCCACCTAGGAAACTAATTATATAATAGTTCGCCTAATTTTGAAATTTTGTTTTTAAGATTCAAAGTAAACCTAACCGATATAGCAATATTGATGATTGAATCTCTTGACTACTACTGACTACTTTCTATTTATCTTGTATTGGAGATGCAAAACTATGATTTCCGTTTGTCACTCCGGTTTGTAAATCGTTGTTCGCACTTTCAAAAAAAGTTAAAGTCAATTGACATTTGTTAAGTGTCAGAGTTCAATAGTTGCAACTTTGAAATCTAAAAGTTTGAAAATGTTTTGGTTGCTTTTCTGCTGATATAGTTTATAGTGTGAATTTGTTATTGAATTTGAAACGATCAACGTTAGTAAATTAGAAAATTCACTGTATAGTTCACTGTGTACCTCAAGTGAGTAATAATTTTTATATGCATATACCAGCTTTTCTCATTCGTATACTTAAAAATAGTTTTTTTTTAAATATATATAATATATTTTAATTTAAATTAATTGTTGTTATATTTGGTCTTTTTGCGTTTATTTATTTTACTTTTATTAAAAAACATTATATAATATATGAAATATTTTTTTTTTCATTCTGAAGTTCTTGTAATGTCTCTTGTAATGAGCGTATTTTAGATAGATTAAAAATAAATAGAATAGTTTATACATTTTTATTAACTACACTGAGTCCCCTAATACTACATAAAGGTTTAACAAAATGCAACATTTCTTTTATATCATATCCTGGGTTAAAACAAAAGGCTTATATTAACATCATAAACATCTCAAGTAGGTGGTATCTCATTAAAATATGTTTAAAATTAATATTTTACAATAATGATAGTTCTAGGGCTATTTGGTCTAAGCATAATTTTTTACAAAATCGTTATACATATTTAAAATTAGCAATTATTTTTTATTCCAAATATGTGTATGACATATTATCACTAAAACATGTGCTTAGACAAAATAACCCTGGAACGGATGATATTTATCAATGAAAAATATTATCAAAATAATTTAAGATAAGGTTCTTGTTAGAAATAATCTGTTATTTTGCTGTACCTTTCCATATCAATTTATCTTTATTGATGGAATGACACTTTATAAAACCCGTTTAGGAAATTTTATTACCTATAAAATATTAGAACTAAACATTCAAGATACACTTTTAGATACTTGACAACTTTCACTTTGGTGGTTACTTCCTTTAGTTTTGTTTTTTGTGTGTTTATCGAACTACTTTGCACATTAATTAGATTTTATTTTTAATTCATTTACTTTTTGTAATTTGTTTTTTACTCCTTTTATCTTTTTCTTAACTTTCTTAGTCATACATATTGATTCATCTGAATCTGAATTATCTGATATTCTAGGAATAACTTTGGTGTTTGATTGCTTTGTCTGTATTGCTGTTGCAACAAATATTCCTTTCCGGAATGTTTTTGCTTGTTTATTATGAATTTTCTGAGCATTTCTTGGTATATCTGTAAAGCTTGTGTTATAAATTTGGTTAGAATTTTCCGATTTAGTGTGTTTTAGTCTGAAAAGAAATAAAAGTATTGTTATGACTGAACAAACTAATTTAAAATGATTTTTTTTCTTATACCCACTTTCCTTTCTTCTTATTAGTTTTTGGTATTTTGTTAATTGGCTCTAGTATATTGTCAGGGCTTGGAACTTTTATAGAAACTTTCTTAGTTTTTGATTTCCTTTTCTTTTTATCATCTTTTCTTTTCTTTCTTTCTCCTTCTAACTCTTCTAGTTTTTTGGAACAGGATCTATAATAAATAGAGTTATAATATGTGCTACATATTAATTAAAAAATAATAAAATAGACTAGACTTATAAAAGCAATGAACCTGAGTAGAGCTTCACTGTCAGTGAAATATGAATTCATTGCAAAACTAGAAATGCCCCAAGAAAGTGGTCCTTTTTCATCATCAGGAATACCAGTCCATATATTTTTCTTCAGTGAATTTAGTTTGACTTGTAGCTCAGCCGGCTGCATGTGCCTATTTTTGGTTTCCGTTAAACACCTGCATAGAATGGAGTTTATTAAAATGAAACAATACACTTATTAGTCATATGCAAAAAAAAGCCTTAAGGAATGCTAAACCATTGTTTTGGAGTGTTTCGTAGATGAAAAAGAATACTTGCAAAAAAAACATTTGCAGTTACGGCAGTTACTATTTTTTTCTTTATTGGTCAGGGCTGAAAAATCTAAAGGTACATGGAGTATGCATACTTATACACCCTTCTTATATTCTGTTAATGCCAGAATCGGGACGTGGGACTTGTCAACTCTAGCTGATACTTTACCAAATGGCTGTCAGATAAATATCATGCTGGAATTATTGTGTCATTATTTAATATAGAAATATATATTTCCAAAACATACTTAGGTGGCGGTAAATGACGAAACTGGTGCCAGGACGCCGGGTTTAGTTTTGTTTTTAGTGGTTCTGTAATCATAGATAAACTTCTTGGTCTATTACATTTTCCAGTAATCTTTTCTTTGTCTGAATTCAAAGGTGAGTCGCTGGTCTAAAATTCAACATCATTTTTACAGTTTTTAAAATTTGTAGAAAGTTTGTTAAAAAATATAACACAAAAATCAGATACAGTGAATTATAAATGGTATTTGGTAAATTGATATTCATTTTCTACAAAAAAGTTAAGGACACTTTCAATTAGTAGGACGAGAAACTAACTAATTTACTAGCCTTCAAAAGTTTTAATTCAAAAAACTCAGATGTTACTTACTGGTGCACGAAATATCTTTAACTCTGGTGGCATTTTCTTTTTTCTTCTTGTTTTTATTTTTCCTGAAGGAGGTAATAATTTTCGAATACGTCTTATAGGACTTAAATTCTCTTCAAATGAATCGCAGTCGGACGATGCATCTGTCATTGCATCAGAAGTCATATCAATTGTGGCTCTAGATACCTGAACATACAAATCAAGTAGTTTTATGTATTAACATTATAACATACTTTATATTAATCCAGGACTTCCAGAGACCTACCTGTAAAGTTTGTCTTTTGGTCTTCTTCTTTTCTATTCTGGGTATTTTTTCTAATAAGAGTCTTTGTTTTCTTGATTTCTGTTTAAAAAAGATATCTATTATCTTTCATTTTTTTTATAATGCAACGTAATATTTATGTATACTTACGTCAATTATAGCTCTGTTGATATCAGGAAGGATAGGTGAAGGTGGTGGTGCCAGTTGAGTTGTATTTACAGATTGTCGTAATATCCCACCTTCCGAACTACTACTAGAAGTGTCGCCTTCATCACTGAACAAAAATATCACATTGGAGATAGAATTAACCCTCAAAAGCTTGCAAATTTATAAGTTATATACCTGGAATAGTCAGATAGATCAATATTTGTCGGTTCATCAGCGTTAGAGCCTTCTTTCAATAAACGAGTAACTATTTTAGTTCTAAGTCTCTCTTTGCTTGGATTTTCATCATAAAAATCCAACAACGTTTCGCAGAAAGTTCGACCTAAGCTTTCGTAGTCTTGAGCAGAAAAATGCGTCGACATTCTGCTGCCTAGTTCCGATCCTCCAAAAGAAGCTTCCATTGTAAAACTGTTAGCCACACCTAACATCCAAATCACTACACGAGCTGTGCCTTCTTTACTGCGCTGAATTCTAAATTTACAGTTCTCGAAGGAAAACTAAAACATTTGTCAGGTGTTATTTCCGGTTTCTACGTTATCATAATAGAGCTATAGAATCGACGTTTACCTTATCTGCTGCATTTTTGTGTAGCATAAGCGGAAATACCTGTTCCTGTAAACGTTTATCAGAATTTTTTCGACTCTCGCATCCGTAAATAAAGATGTTATGTTTTCTTGAATGGGCATGCAAATCTACAAACATTGCCACACCGCATTCCTCCTGTAACCTACTCTTAATAATGTAAACTAGCTAAGGGTTTATAGACATTGAATATATATTTACCCGGATATGTTCATGTAAATTTATTGGAAATTTTGCCCAACTAGGTTCAAACCCGAGACGTAAAGATCGGTAGAGTCCATCATGCTTCGAGCTTATGAACCTAATGGTTTCGAAACTATTCGGCAAATTGACGATAAATTTACGTGAACATAACCGGGTAGGTTTATAGATACACTAGGTTGTTCATATTTTCGTACCTTCGAATCATAACTTTGGTGTGCCAGACGGGCGGGTAAGTTTCCCTTATGACGGTACGATATTGTCTATTAAGATCCTTTCCAGTCAATGAACAACGGTTATTTCCCACAATGACCTAAAAATATTAAAGAAGTTAAATAAAACTAAAGTATTCAAGAGATATATACAGTAGTGGATTTAGGTTTGAGGACGCCCTAGGCCCGAGACGATATGGCGCCCTTTATCTTTTGTAACAGTATATATATGTGTGTGTATAAAATAATTAAAATAATAGCAATAATAATAAGAAATCTAATTCAGGTATAAATTAAACATTTATTTTTTTATCAACTTTTAGGACTTGCCTGATTAATTATTTTAACAAAGAAATTCTACCCTCAAAATGGTACTATGTTTCGATAGTATGAGCGCAATAAAATAAACTTTAAAATTTAGTCTTGCAGTTTACAGAAAACCCAATCGATTTAAAATTTTAGTCATCTTAAAAATTTTGGCGCCCCTCAAAATTTGCCGCCCTAGGCCCGGGCCCCACGGGCCTAGGCCTAAATCCGCTACTGGATATATATCAAATTACTTACACCATCAGGATTTAACATTGGCACAAGTTTAAATATAAACTTCTCTCGTAATTCCCTGGCTTGGTTAGAATCTCCTGTCAAAAAATCCATAAATCCTTTCATCATCCACGAGGAAGGGCTTTCTCCTGGATGAACCCTTGCTGTTATAATTACAGCCTTCTTTTTCTGTTGAATATCAATTATTATTTTAAACCATTTCCTTATGTTTTAATGTCCTATTTAATTTTGTTACCTTCTGTTCAAATTCATTTGGATTTTGAGGGGAGGTTACTGTAAGGTAATACACATTATTTCCAGCTAAGGTCCGACAAAGAAGTCTTAATTTTGAGTACGTAGATTTCACTGGGTGTGCTTGCAGTCTTGATAAATATTCTTGTAAATCGGAATATGTATATGGATAGCAATGTGCAATATATACAGCGTCGTCCGTGTGTGGGAACTCAATATTAAATGTCAAGGTGTAACTTGGAAATTGCTCGTCTTCTTCGCATCTGTTAAATCAATTATCTTGATAATGATCAATTTACACTTATATTAAACAATTAATAATTCATTTAGTACTTCGACCGGTTATAGTTATAAAAAAACTTAGATATTTCTATGAACCTTAGGTTAAATGTTAAGAAACATCAAACTACAATAATAAATAATATAAAATAGATAAACTGACGTAGAATCGTTTTTGTAATAAGCAATGTTTTCACCGCAGCGTCTCCAGCCGATCGAGTGTAATTGCGCGTCCTTCGTGGAATATAGTAACGGCCGCATGCCTTCGTTATATAAACTTTCAGGCTTAGAAAGGTTAACTATAGAAAATCTGAAAATGAAAACCCATGACATAGACAAATTGATTACTATATTATATTTTACTGATTGGATTCCTCACCGGTACATCGTTTGTTTTTTAGTGTTTGATACTCGAAAATAAAACCATTGCATATGTCTATTCGTGTAGAGGTCAGTACGGAGGTGTAGCTCGTAGTATGCGGACGTTATTTTAACTGCTTTCGCTAAGTTTCCACTTTCAAAACGGGATTCGAACCTCAATTCATCATCACCACCAGCACTAGTGCATGCGGACAGAAATAACCGGGACCCTCCTACCGTGGAACGACTGAACTGTAAATCAAAATATATTTTGTTTTCTTTGCTTAGTCTTGCAATTTTGTATTATGTAATACGTATTAAAGGCAGTTTAGGTAGCCTTCACAGTAAAATTACTATTATTATTATGGTAGACTATTTTTAAATATGCCAAGACACATTCTAAATAGTAGGTACTCGATCTTTTTGATATATTTATTATATCAAAAACATCCAGCTACTACTACTAATAGACTTATTCGGATTATAATTTATTTGAGTATTATTATCAATTCAAAAACATGTTAAAGCTAGTTAAAGTTATCTAGTTCTGATATTATATCAAACTTACGTAGTTCACAGCGCTCATTGGATAGTATTGAAAGATAACTGATCCTGCTTCTTCACCCACTGGCTGTGGCTTGAGTTCTTTACCACTGGATACGTAATATGGTTCAGGAGAGGCGGGACTCCACATTATATGTTGTATTCTTTCTTCTACCACCTTTGAAATAATTTACCCTGAATTGTTAGTATTCATAAAATGGGGTAAGTAAAATAATACACTCACTTGACACTCAGATGGCCATCGAGGGGCTTGCTGTGGGCAATCTAATTCTTTTGGGAGTGCAAATAAATCTCGAGGTTCTTTCAATTTGGCAGTTGTTTTGAAAGTTCTGATATCTGTGTTTATTTCCAATTGATTTGTCTTTATATTATTTTGGAGAAAATTCGAAATAAATGTTCCTGTAAAAACGTGTTATTAATCTATGCTTGTTTTTGAAAAAAATGACCTTATCAGAGGTAGTTTAGTAGTTATTTATTTTTTAATAGTACCTTTATTACAAATTGGAAATAGGGAAGCTTGTAATGATTTAACTTGATCTACACTGGCTATGTATAAATGATCTTCTAAAACAGGGTCTCTAGTACGAAGTCTTAATGTGAGGGTGGTACTGTCTCTCTGCTGTTCCTCCTGCTCAATCATCAGAACGTTTTCTTTCACACACTCAAGTTGTTTCCACCATAACATTTTATTAAAATATTTTATATTAAAGAGTTTAATACACAAGTTGAGGGTGCGTCACCCTATCGCCCTGAGAGATATTACATATTGTCACCATGGCTGCGAGATTATTTAGATTGATACAATTCGGTTTGGCGACACGTAAGCTGGCGAATGATTCGGCGTACAAAAGCGAACTGAGGAGGGCCCAAAGTTATAGTTATTAGGAGACGAATGCCCTACTGATGTCAAGCTTCGATCGAGGAACGCTTTATCAAGTGATTGATGACGTCAGACTACTGTTATTATAGTACAGGTTGGATAAAAACTTACCTTGTATAACAATGTGCTTTTATTTGATAGTGTCACTGCACTTTACGCAATTATTAAATATCCTAGGCTTGTATTTTTTGGCAGTACAATACAATAAATGATATTTACTCCTAACTTAATATTGTCTTATTCTTATAATGATGCATAAATAAAAATATATAAATTGGTCTCTAAATAAAATAAAAATGTTAAATATATAAAACAATATTTTATGATTATTAAAGTTCCACTTTGACATTTTAATGGAGTGATATCATATATTAAATTTACATATATTGCATTATATTGTCTTTAAATATGTTAAGCATTATATGGCAGTGACGACACGGTTTCCCAGAAAGCACAGGTTCAAATCCTGCCCGTATTAAATGTTTTTAATCCATATGTTTTTAAAATTATATATTTAAAGAATATATGCTTCCTTACTTACCATTATCTTCATTGTACGTTGATTCTGGTTTCACTTTATTTGTATCACTGTGTTTAATAGTCATTGTAGTTAATAAAAACTATTTAAGTAGTTTAATAACTTCGTTTGTTAAACCATAGTTCGCGGTTGTAAAGACTTTCCACTGACTCCTTTGCGTGTAGACTAAATGTTTATAGCAGGTCAAAATAGGATTATTTTTCTTTTTTATTTTATGCAATTAAAACACAGGAAACATTGCATTTATTATGAAAAACGACAGCTGAAAATGCTATAATATTTTGTTTTCAGCGGTCATAGGAAGCATATTTCCCGTGCAGTTTCGCGGAAAGTCTGAAAGGTGACTGCACTTCCAAGTAATGTGTGAACTTACAGAGAAGTGCTCGAACTTACAGACCATAACAGCTTAACTTTTCGTAGAACTACAAATACACAGACATCCCAAAATAGACTCATTCAATTATGCTTTTCAAATAATCTATTATAATTTTTCGATGCCTAACGATGATTTTTATTTTATATATGCTTATTTTAGCAATATTTAAGTTAATTATACACATATACCCTTTTGAATACTAAGAATTTTATCTATATTTAAGGTATCCTCATACTTTTTAATAGTCTTAATCTTTAAAAAAGCTACTAAGTATATAAGAGTTGCATGTGTACCTAATTTATTTATTTTATTTACGTTTCTCAAATAAACACATGTAAGTATCCTTATATAATAAGAAATAAAAATGTTTTTCTGCTATCACAATCGTTTATTAAGTAATTTGTGTTGCTATGGTAACTTCATTGATATTTCAATATTCGATACCTAGTCAAAGGAAAAATATTTTCATGTAAGTATGACTTTGATATTGTATTAGTTACTTGCTAAAGATCCAGAACATTAAACAATTTCAGTTTACAGATTTGTTTTGTTTTATCTCTTTGTTTAAGTTCAATTATCTTTCGTCTCTTTTTATACATCTAATACAGTATTTAAGGTCTTATTTTAAAATATATTTTATTTCTGTGAAAGTATATACTATTTATCACTGTTTATAGATATGTTTATTTATAGTCATGTATATATATATATATAGATATTATTGTTTATGGATTGTTTTTATTTCTTTTTTTTTCTTTATTTGTTTCGTATAGGTTTATAGTTTATATCACATCTTACTTTTTGCGGTTATCGCCCCTTACAGGTATATTTTTAAGCCATTGAACAAATAAATCATTCAGTGCCTTATATATCAAACATACTATATCGTCCAAATAAACGTAACGTAAACGAGTTAAAATAAATTATTTTAGACTTGAAGGATGCATATTCAGAAGTTCAGAAATAGTGTTTCTTTATTAATATCTGTTACAGAAAAAAATATTATTATCATTTTATAACAATTATTTGTAAATGAAATATAAATATAACATAAATATTAAAATTTATTATAATATAAAAATTGTATGGATACCAATATCGAATCCATTTTCATTTTTTTTATTTAATTATATATTAAATTTTAATTAATATTATTATTAAATTTTAATTATATATTTAATTTTTTTCTAATATAAACAATATTCCCATATTCAAAATTCAGAAAATAATTGCAAACCTATATTCAATTAAGTTACTTCTTACTAGTAAGAGACTGAGTTATTGCCCTCTAAATAGTCTTTCATTTCCATTTTATAGTACAGACTTCAAGTGCGTAGACCTCTGGCAAAGTTCATAATCCGGCGACGTGAGTGGTCGGTAGCTGGTACTGCTTGCTACGGATCGATCTTTTGTCCAACATGAC
Organism: Napeogenes inachia; assembly: GCA_959347355.1. Lineage (NCBI taxonomy): Eukaryota > Metazoa > Arthropoda > Insecta > Lepidoptera > Nymphalidae > Napeogenes > Napeogenes inachia. The sequence goes on from OY365797.1 coordinate 18,880,339, forward strand.
ACTCGTCAATGAATTTTGCGGTTTTGTATTCCACTGAGTACATAAATATGCTTACTGAATAGTACTGAGCCGTTGAAATATTATAGTGTAACACTATAACAATACCTAGACTCTTTTTTTTATTGTTAGGCAGTAGTAGTGCTTATTATTATTATCCTTATCTTATGTTATTTTGTTGTAAATTAAAAAAATATAATGACTTATTAATTTTACTGTATATTATTATAAAATTATAACGAAGTCAATTCTGTATGTTCAATATTTTGGTAAAAGTAATTGCTACGTATTATATGTTTGTGTAGAACACAGACATACAGTACATAGGATACAGACAGTGTTTTATATATGTCTCTTTGTTCCTGAAGACTATTAGAACTATTTCAACCATAGTTTTCTTTATATCTTTTTTGTCTCGTGAAAACTATAAGAAATATTTCGACGAAGTTTATTGCGTTGATAACTTATTCACCGAGTATTTTTTAATCTAGCAAAATACATTCCCCGGAGATACAAAAATTATTATGTTGTTATAATAAAAAAAAGTAGAACGGTCTCGATTTTGCTAAAATTGTTACAGCAGGCGGATTCAAGGCATGCGTTTTTGACAGTAGTGTATTATGAAAGTAAATAGTTAATAATACTTATTCAAACATAATCGAATTAAAAATCGTTTTAGGTATAACTGTATTTTATCAAGTTCACAATGCTATTATTTGCTTTAAGAGAATGACTTTATTTCGTATTTTGTACATTTATACTAATTAAAGAAAATATATATCTATGGTTTTTTTTTTGACGCCTTTAAAGAATAAGTTTTTTTGTATTTATATAGAAAAACCTACAAAATGGGTCGTAAGGTGATAGTAGCTGTTTGTACCCTCAACCAATGGGCTTTAGATTTCGAAGGAAATTTAAATAGAATCTTACAATCTATCCAAGAAGCGAAAGAAATGGGTGCGTTATATCGAACTGGGCCAGAGCTGGAAATCAGGTAGGAACTCAAGGTTTCGATGGTCTGATGGAAAATTTCCCCGTGTAATAATTCTGAACTTGTGTATTTATAGTGGATACAGTTGTGAGGATCATTTCCACGAGCCGGATACATTTTTGCACAGTTGGCAAGTTCTAGCAGAATTACTCAAATCGCCTACCTGTAAGGATATACTAGTAGACGTAGGAATGCCAGTTCAGCATCGAAATGTTTCTTACAATTGTAGAGTAGCATTCTTGAATAAAAAGATTCTTCTTATCAGACCAAAGATGTTGTTGTGTGAAGATGGAAACTACAGGGAGTCTAGGTGGTTTTCATGTTGGACAAAAGTAAGGATTTAATATAATGATATAATAAGATGGTTTTGAAATATTACTGGAATTCTAACAAATTATTATTTTAGGAAAGACAAGTAGAAGACTATTATTTACCTAGAATGATAACTTGTTTAACTGATCAGACGACGGTTCCTATTGGGGATGCAGTTCTCTCCACCAGAGACACATGTATTGGTTTCGAAATTTGTGAAGAATTATGGAATCCGCAAAGGTAAGTTTCTTTCTCTATGATTCGTATGGATCAAAATTGTATAATTGTTACATTTTTTCAACATTTTTTCTGGTCCATAATATTTTGTTGATTAGTAGTGATATCGAAATTATTAAAATTAAAGAATTATAATTCTTGTTGGTAGAAAAAAAAAAATACTCACTCTTACTTTGAATTTGAAAAGACGATTAGCCCTCCGTTTTCCTAAGTTTTAAATAACTTCCAACAAAAATAACTGAAAAAAATGTCTGGTGCAAATTTTTTCGAAGTCCGTGACAAACTCTACTAAATGTAGTATTTTAAATTACTCAAATCTTAAGTATTACAATCAGTCAATATTGATTACAGTCGACATATTCCTATGGGTCTCGATGGCGTAGAAATAATATCAAATGGTTCCGGAAGTTACATGGAATTAAGGAAAGCTTATGTCACTGTAGATTTAGTTAAAAGTGCCACTTTCAAAAGTGGAGGAGCGTATTTGTTCAGCAACTTACGTGGTTGTGATGGACAGAGAATCTATTTTAACGGATGTTCCTGTGTTGCTCTTAATGGACAAATTGTTAGTCGAGGTTTGCAATTCGCTTTACACGATGTTGTAAGTAACACTGTTTGTCCATTTTTGGTGTTATTTTATTGTCTTTTAAATAATTCCGGAATTGTTCTATTTTTTTAGGAAGTAATTACAGCGACTATAGATTTAGAAGATATCCGCTCTTATAGAACGAAAATTAGCTCGAGATCACATTTAGCGGCTTCGAACTCACCGTTTCCAAGAATTTCTGTTGATTTTGCCCTATCAGACGATGAAGATATATACCTAACTATAAGTCCACCCATTGATTGGAAATATTTGACGCCAGAAGAAGAAATAGAATTGGGTAAGACTGCATTGTCCAATTTTCGTAGATGGACAATTATGAGGCTTACGATCAACGATGTTTTGTTGTGACCTCACATCTCAAAAGAAAATCTAGTCCAATTGTTGTTCTTGTGTTAGGTCCAGCGTGTTGGCTATGGGATTATCTACGAAGGTCTGGTCAAGGTGGTTTCTTCCTACCACTCAGCGGAGGTGTTGATTCCACAAGCACTGCTTGTATCGTATTCTCAATGTGCACACTAATTTGTGAAGCTATACAGAAAGGAGGTAAGTTTTTCACTCAATGTGTATTTCAATTTTCAATAATTATATTATTAAAAAGTCATTCACACATCTAGGTACCTATGTCTAGGATACAGTTCCAGGACCTGTTTGTTTAAGTTATTTTGTCCTTGCTAACTTATTATATGGTAATACCTATAAGTCATCAGTGAAGAAGACCGAATTCTAGTCGTATTTATAAAAATAATAATGTATAATCCATCACTTTAAAACATATGTTTTTATTCTCAAAAATGGTTTTTAATACTAAATTGAAAACTACACAGAAAGTCAAGTGCTATACGACCTTCGTAAAATCCTCTGTCAGTCGGACTATACTCCGTCCGACCCCATGGAGCTGTGCAACCGTCTACTGGTGACGTGTTACATGGCCTCGGAGAACTCTAGTGCAGAGACCAAGCAACGGGCCCTACAGGTAATTAAAGAACCTTAACTTCTCATCATCTCAAACTTTATGTTTTATATTTCAAAAAGACATTTGTTAGATTTTTGTAGTTCCGTAGTGTTTAAATTATTTAAATTATTTCTATAATTTCATACTTTAAAAGCAGCTGCCAAAAATGCTTTCGAGAAATTGTTGAAAGATTTTGATTAAACCATTAGAGAAAGTCTGAAATAAACCAATTCTCAAGCAATAAAATAGCATTCAAATCTTATTAAACTTTCATGGACAAAAAGAATAAGAGGCTTTAACATACTTGGTCCGACTTTGGTAACAAAAGACCATCCTATTTTTGACAGCTTGCCAGTGAGATAGGCAGTTATCATTTTCCCATTACTATCGACGCGGCAGTGAGTGCTGTTATTGGGATATTCACGACCGCAACTGGACTTGTACCCAAGTTCAGGAGCAAGGGGGGTTGTCCCAGACAAAATCTTGCCCTACAAAATATACAAGTAAGTGACAAAAAAAGTTTTTCCCAATTTTTTTACGTCAAAATAGCTGAGTTATTTTAATATATTTAATGATAAAAAATATATTAAAGTATGCATAGGTATTTTGTAAAATAAAATTTACTTACAACAAACATGAATAATACCATTACATTTATCAGTCTTGGAAAACATTATTATGGTCCTACACGTTTTTTAATAATTATACTAGCTTCTGAAATTCTACTGTGGCATGAATTTTGCGAACCAGATCTTCTGTAGTCTCCAGATAATATATAAAAGTATATAAAAAAATATTACTATGTATTATATTAATATAGTATAGATTTTTTTGGTATGTACTTTTATGTATGCACATACCTAAAGAAATTCCATTTGTACACAATTGGGATTATCTAGGCGCGTCTCCGTATGGTTCTGTCGTATCTGTTCGCGCAACTGATGCTGTGGGTCCGAGGTCGTCCGGGAGGCCTATTAGTGCTGGGGTCCTCCAACGTAGACGAGGCACTGCGAGGGTACATGACCAAGTATGACTGCTCAAGTGCTGATGTAAACCCCATTGGAGGGATATCTAAAACTGATTTAAAGTCTTTTCTGGTCTACGCTAAGAGTCGGTAAGTTACATCGATTTTTAATGTGGTCAGCATTTTTTTAAAATTAATGATATTAAATATTAAAAGTACTATATTTTAATAATTCTAATAAAGTTATTGATTATAATTTTCAAATCAACAAATTTTGTAGATTTTTCTTGCCTTCCGTATCTGAAATACTGCAAGCTCCACCGACAGCGGAGCTGGAACCTTTAACTGATGGACAAATAACACAAACTGACGAACAGGATATGGGCATGACCTACGCTGAACTATCAGAGTTCGGGCGCTTAAGAAAGACTTGCCACTGTGGACCCTTCAGTATGTTCCACAAGTTGGTCCACGCTTGGAGTAAAAAGTGCACACCACTGGAGGTGACTGGGATTTAGTAATAACTATCAACAACTACATTATTGTTAAGTTTTTTGTTTTTGCACAATTTAAAAACTCCCAAGTAATTCATCTGTCCAACCTTTCCAGGTCGCAGAAAAGGTGAAACACTTCTTCCGTTGCTACGCGATCAATAGACACAAGATGACGGTGTTAACACCCTCGTACCACGCGGAGACGTACAGCCCCGACGACAACCGCTTCGACCACCGACCCTTCCTCTACAGAGTACACTGGAACTGGCAGTTCAAAGTCATCGATGACGCTGTGAGTATATTCTCCATTAGGACTTCGGTAATTCTCGAAGCAGTACTTTTCAGTATAGGATACATATTTTATAAGAGCATATAATCGATATTGTTATATAATAATTTCAGGTTGCTCAAATGGCTAAAGACAAGCGAGCAAAACAAGGTGACACCAATAGTCTAGAACAAAACTCTTCAAGCTTGGTTCATTTTAATATGAAGAGAGAGAGAAAGGGAGTTCTCATATAATTTGATATTAAAATCATTATATATATAATAATTAAATAAAAAACAAACCGCAAGAGTCTTTGTTACAAATATAAAAAATATATATTGTCTTATGTGGTACTAGCGAACCCAGTCCGCTTCGCTGGGCTAACCCTTACTTTACCTGGTGGCGAGTTACATCAATGGGCATAGCATATTCGTTTTCTTCGAGGAAAAATACATGGTCATACCAATTTTTATGACAATCGGTTGAACGGGGCGGAAGTCTATATTTGACAGCGCCGCCTGGTGGCGAGTTACATCAATGGGCATACCATATAAACCTTCTCCATGGAAAAATACATATACATACCAATTTTCATAATCATCGGTCCAATGGTTTCTGAGTTCATCGATTTCATATATACAAACATCCTTCTATATATATATAGATTATAATATTTACAAAAAGTACAAAAGTTATGTTATTCTAAGAACACGTAAAAGGGTTAGTTAGGTGCTTCTTATTAAGTAGCAGGCTTAGCAAAGTAAAATCTTCGATCAAAGACTTCTTTTCACGACTACCCACATAAGGATTCTCACAATTTGTATGTAATTATTGTATTTATTTTAATGAGCCGAATTTGCCTAAATAATTAATCCATTATATTAGTAAAAGTGATAATTTTAGCACAAATAGCAAAATTATGTGATACGTATTCCTTTAACGTAAGAAAATTTGAAAAAATATGTACATATTTTTATGATCATGTAAATTTATTGACAATAAATGCTTGAATAGTTTTTTAATTTATTTTTCCTCATATCATTTTAATGATTCTCAGTTTATATTTAAAAAAAATATAGAATGAAAAATAAACCGATACGATAGCTCAATTGTTAGAGCGACGGGACGGTTTCCTAGAGGTCGCGGGTTCGAATCCCTAACCGTGTAGGTTTATTTTCAATTCTATATTTCTTTAAAATATAAATAAACCTAACATGGACATACATATCTAAAAATAATTTTAAACAAGACTCAGTTTTATAAATGAAAGCCATTATAATAAAAATATACATACATTTCAATAGTCACAAAGTATTTATTTCCAGTTTCTGCCATGATTTTTTTTTCGTAGATAATATATTAACCTAAAAAAATATATATTATTAGCCTTCTTCCTTGGATACTTATAAGCTCGTATGTGTATGTGTAGAGATGGCAGTCATTTTTATTATATAAAATATATTGTCATGGGCACATATAGAAAAGATTTTTTTTTATAATTTAAAATAAAAAAAATAATATATTTGGTATTTTTAGCAAATATTTTGTATCGAGTTCCTTAACGTCAACTATTCGGATTTTACCCTCAATGTAAACCACTGAACAATTTAAAAAAAAACAAATTAGTGAAGATTATTAAAAATGTCTTACCAAATTTAAATGAGCCGAGTACACCTGATATGGCGTTTGAAACGACAGCTAAAAATAATTAAAAAAAATGTTACAACAAACATACACGCACTATATAGACACATGATGGGACAACTGACACTGTCTCAACTCTCATGGCACTAGGACATGGAACAATAAACAAAGAAGAAACAAGCAGATACAAACGAAAACATTTCAATAACTTTATTAAATATAGATAATAAAATATAATATTCTGTATGATAAAGTTGTAAGTAAAATATACAGGGATATTTATAATAAGTTGGCCATCTCTTACACGCAGCCTCTCGACATCAATCCCAACAACATTTATTCTACGACTTTTTAAAATATAAGTTTTCCCATACAACATTTATTTGTTGTCTCTGATCAGGCATTAACTCTAAGCGTAGGTATGACCCCCGGGCGTTGACCTTTTAAGTACTTCTTACAAAATACAGAGTAATAAGTAAAAGAGGAAGCAAAAATATTTTTGATTTTGTTTTTTTTGTGTTGTTTATCAAAAAAATTATATAAATATAAAATGATATAGACATTTTTAAACATTGTTTATCAAGATTTGTAAAAAGTCATAGAACAAATATTGTTGAGATTACTGTAGAGAGGCTGCCTGCAAGAGTTGGCCAACTAATTACAAATAACCGTATATATAACAATGATAACAACAATTCAAAGCCAAATTCATCTAGCTTGTTTCATCTAACAGACTGACTTTCTAGAATTTGTCCAAAAAATCATCTTCATAATATGTTATGAAGATGGGTTTTAACATTATATCATATGCGTATGTATGCATACCATATATATAATACGCATATGAAATAATGTTCTAATAATGAAGTAATTCTTTTATAATCAAACGCTGTTCCTTGCTTAGTGATATACTTACTTTCCAACGTTTTTGCGGCCTTTACAATGCCATTGTCGCTGTCTTTTGAAGTGCTAGCTGTAAAATAAATAAAAAATATAAAATAAATGTAAAATGAATAATTGTGACAAATAAGTTATATATTTACAGCCCCACTTATCCTAGAGCAAATATCATCAAACAATTGACATTAATTGTGGTTAAAATTAAAATGTTCGGCGTTGATAATTGTTTGAATGAGGAATAAATGTTATTCGATTTGATATAGATAATGAAACATTCAACTTATGGCTATGTGACTCTTACCAATTTTTTTTACTGGGTTGGTGACTGCATTAGAAGGAAGGCTAGCACCAATTTTATCAGGGATTTCTTGCAAATAGAAAATATACACTTGTCAGGTAAAATGAATTATAACTAATATCATATTTAATAAATAATAATATAAAGAATGAGATAAAATATGCTTTTAAATGAATATAGCTTGAAAAAATCAACAGGGCAGGATTCGAACCTGCGGCTTCTGGAAAACCGTCCAGTCGCTTTACCAATAGAGCTCTCGAGTTGCTAACTCTTGTAGTAAGTGTATGAAAAGATAATTCTATACACAATATTTCGGATTCGGAAGTAGACGGAACCTATTATATTAGTTTTCAATTGTATGTTTATTTAATACTTTACTTATAAAAAATAATACAAAAATACTAAACTTTTAAAAAATCAAAGGTTTTAATATGGTTCATTTTAGAATTAAAATGCTTACTTTCAACGGCGCTTGCTATGTTAGAATTTATACCGACAGGATTCACACTAGCGCTAGCTGTAATCAATAATGATATAATAAGTATTATTGTGACAAATAGGATTGATGTTTGAAAATATCTTTTAAACATGTATAGCCATGTTAAGCTTATTTAAATTTATAAATATAGAATGTAAAAAACCGATACGGGCAGGGATTCGAACCCGCGACTACTGGGAAACCGTCCCGTCGCTCTACCAACTGAGCTACCGTATCGCTGTCCGTTTCGGTGAATTAAGCATTCTATATGTGATCGTCTTTATCGGGACGGTGGTGACATCTATTAGGTTTCTTTCGAAAATCCTAACCAATGTTTCTAACTTTGCAGTATAGATAAACATTGATAAGATGCCACTACCGAAATCAATGTTTGAAAATATCTTTTAAACATGTATAGCCATGTTAAGCTTATTTAAATTTATAAATATAGAATGTAAAAAACCGATACGGGCAGGGATTCGAACCCGCGACTACTGGGAAACCGTCCCGTCGCTCTACCAACTGAGCTACCGTATCGCTGTCCGTTTCGGTGAATTAAGCATTCTATATGTGATCGTCTTTATCGGGACGGTGGTGACATCTATTAGGTTTCTTTCGAAAATCCTAACCAATGTTTCTAACTTTGCAGTATAGATAAACATTGATAAGATGCCACTACCGAAATCAATGTTTGAAAATATCTTTTAAACATGTATAGCCATGTTAAGCTTATTTAAATTTATAAATATAGAATGTAAAAAACCGATACGGGCAGGGATTCGAACCCGCGACTACTGGGAAACCGTCCCGTCGCTCTACCAACTGAGCTACCGTATCGCTGTCCGTTTCGGTGAATTAAGCATTCTATATGTGATCGTCTTTATCGGGACGGTGGTGACATCTATTAGGTTTCTTTCGAAAATCCTAACCAATGTTTCTAACTTTGCAGTATAGATAAACATTGATAAGATGCCACTACCGAAATCAATGTTTGAAAATATCTTTTAAACATGTATAGCCATGTTAAGCTTATTTAAATTTATAAATATAGAATGTAAAAAACCGATACGGGCAGGGATTCGAACCCGCGACTACTGGGAAACCGTCCCGTCGCTCTACCAACTGAGCTACCGTATCGCTGTCCGTTTCGGTGAATTAAGCATTCTATATGTGATCGTCTTTATCGGGACGGTGGTGACATCTATTAGGTTTCTTTCGAAAATCCTAACCAATGTTTCTAACTTTGCAGTATAGATAAACATTGATAAGATGCCACTACCGAAATCAATGTTTGAAAATATCTTTTAAACATGTATAGCCATGTTAAGCTTATTTAAATTTATAAATATAGAATGTAAAAAACCGATACGGGCAGGGATTCGAACCCGCGACTACTGGGAAACCGTCCCGTCGCTCTACCAACTGAGCTACCGTATCGCTGTCCGTTTCGGTGAATTAAGCATTCTATATGTGATCGTCTTTATCGGGACGGTGGTGACATCTATTAGGTTTCTTTCGAAAATCCTAACCAATGTTTCTAACTTTGCAGTATAGATAAACATTGATAAGATGCCACTACCGAAATCAATGTTTGAAAATATCTTTTAAACATGTATAGCCATGTTAAGCTTATTTAAATTTATAAATATAGAATGTAAAAAACCGATACGGGCAGGGATTCGAACCCGCGACTACTGGGAAACCGTCCCGTCGCTCTACCAACTGAGCTACCGTATCGCTGTCCGTTTCGGTGAATTAAGCATTCTATATGTGATCGTCTTTATCGGGACGGTGGTGACATCTATTAGGTTTCTTTCGAAAATCCTAACCAATGTTTCTAACTTTGCAGTATAGATAAACATTGATAAGATGCCACTACCGAAATCAATGTTTGAAAATATCTTTTAAACATGTATAGCCATGTTAAGCTTATTTAAATTTATAAATATAGAATGTAAAAAAAAAACCGATACGGGCAGGGATTCGAACCCGCGACTACTGGGAAACCGTCCCGTCGCTCTACCAACTGAGCTACCGTATCGCTGTCCGTTTCGGTGAATTAAGCATTCTATATGTGATCGTCTTTATCGGGACGGTGGTGACATCTATTAGGTTTCCCAGTAGTCGCGGGTTCGAATCCCTGCCCGTATCGGTTTTTTACATTCTATATTTATAAATTTAAATAGGATTGATATCAAATATGATTGTGGTCAATGCTTAAACTATACATTCTACTGCTTGTAAATTTTTCTAATTTTATTATTTGCTATTATAAGTTTATCAAAATACCGTCAGAAAAAAAAATGTGATAAGTGTGGAAGTAAAGCAAACTGGAAGCAAGAAACTCCAGGGATAATTTTATCAGCTTTCCCGAGTTATATAGGTAATTTATTTTCTAGGACCAATTTTTAGCCCCGTTTGTCGAGTGGTTAGCGCAAACCTCTAACATATAGCGATGCAATGGAGCTCGGGTTCGATTCCCGACAGGGACTTACGTAATGAGCATAGATGTAAGTGTTTCTGAGTTTATAAAAATATTTTCTCAGTATGTATATTTCTATGTATTTGTATCGTTGTCTAACACCCTTAACACAAGCAAATAATTTGTTTACTTAAGGGTTAGATCAATGTGTGTAATTTGTACTATATTATTATTATTATTCATATAATTATACTCTAGTCTTATACCTTTCGATCTTTTGAAGTTTTTTACGTTATATATAAGTGTGAATATTCGGATGTTTGGGTGGATGGATGCTTGTTACTCAATCACGCCAAAACTACAGAACGGATTTTGAAGAAACTTAGCAATGTTGTAGCTTATGTACTAGAATAACACATAGACTATAGAAATACTAACTTTTGCTCGTGTCTTTGTTTGTGAATAACATAGCTTGTAGCGCGATTACGTAATTGCCACGGGAGATTCAGTTATTAATCGTTCGGTCCACTGAATTTTACATAAGTTTTGGTGGAAATCCTTCTTATTACCCGTCGACTTTAGAAAGAGTATTATGTTTTACAAATATATGTATGTTAATCGAAGTATAGCCATTTATACTATTTCTTTGTTCCCTTCTACAGTCTAAACGGGTTTACGGATTTTAACGTAAGAGGTGTCGGTAGATACGTCAAAATAATAGAAAAATATCACTCGGCCTATTAAGCTATCGTATCGCTACCTGAATCATCGAATCTATCATCTATACTAATATTATAAAGCTGAAGAGTTTGTTTGTTTGAACGCACTAATCTCTGGGACTACTGGTCCGAATTGAAAAAATCTTTTTGTGTTGAATAGTCCGTTCATTGAGGAAGGTTATAGGGTATATATCATCTCGCTGTGACTGATAGAAGTTAAGCAGCAATGAAAAATGCTGCAAAATTAATATAATCTAATAGGTTCTGACTGACTTAGTTATAGCATACAGTCTACACCGCAGGTCGTAGAGATAGTAAAATTGGAGGATACATTTGTTTTTCTACGTAGTGGTGTACTAAGAAAAGATTTTTAAATTCCACCCTTAAGGGTATTAAATATCAATTTTGTATGGAACTCGGCGGCAACCTAAAAACCACGCGGACGAAGTCGCGAGCGACCCCTAGTTTTATCTATGATCGGAATGGAGGCAACATCTATGTTACGTTTCTTTTCCGTATTTTTAATTCTGTGTATATTTAAAAACCAAATAAGCTAAGCTTAAAATTTTAAAAACAAGTAAAAATCTTTTTTATAACTGTATTAAGTTCTCTTCTTACTTTTTGCACTTTCAGCACTCTCTGACGCAGCAGTTTGTTTTCCCGCTAAAAAAAGAGCATTGTTTATTAGATGTAAGTGTACATTTGTAAATATACATTTAAATGAAAACATTGACGTGTGAAAACTATTAACAAATAGGAATATTTTTGTATTTATTTTGATTGTTTTTTTTTTTTAAATAGTAAGGATTACTTTCCACGGCGCTATCAATTTTAGAACTTACATCAACATGATTCATACTAGCGTTAGCTATATTAATAATGATAAGGTTATTATTGTGATATTTAGTATTAACGTATTAAGTAGTAAGTTATTTTATAAATGTAAACCATTATATTAAAGATATACCTATACAATTTAATAGATAATCAAAAAAATTTTTTTTTCAGTTTCTGTAGTTTTTTGTAGATCGTATATTAACCTAAAATAAATAATATGTAAGCCTTTTTTCTTGGATAGTTATCAACTCGAGTATACGTAGGGACGTCCCTACGCACTACAATTATATAAAATATAGGTATTCTCATGTACAAATATGGCACCTCAGAAAAAACGTTATTGTACTTCTTATCTTACATAAGAACATAAAAGATTAAATATAAATTCTTACTAAAGATTAAATATTAATTTTTGTATTTTTAATTTCGTAACATTATCTATAAAAACAAAACCAAATTAACAAAGATTACTAAAAATGTTTTACCGGATTGCAATGTGCTGAGAACACCTCCTATGGCCTTTGAACCGGTAGCTAAAAATAATTAAAAATAAATATTGCAACAAACATACACGCTCTATTTAGTCACATGATGGGACAACTGACACTGTCTCAAGTCTCAACTCTCATGGCACTAGTGACGTGGAACAAATAACAATAACCAAAGAAGAAATAAGCGGATACAAAAGAAAACATTTCGATAACTTTAAATATAGATAATAAAATATAATATTCTGTATGATAAAGTTGTAAGTAATATATACAACGATAACAACTATTCAAAGCCAATTTCATGTAGCTTATTTCATCTATAACTTACAGATTGACTTTCTAGAAACTTTCCAAAAAAAACATCTTCATAACTTTATACATATCTAATATAATGTTTAATTCATTAAAATAAACGAATATTTTCCTACAGCGTTTGATTAGTGATATACTTACTTTCCAAAGTTTTTGCCGCCTTTACAGCGCCATTGGCGCTGTCTAGTGAAGTGCTAGCTTAAATAAAATGTAAATATGAATAATTGTGACACATAAGTTATATATTTACGTTAAGTTATATATACTACTTAATTCCTAGATTAAATTTCAACAAACAATTGACGTAAATTGTGATTCATAATGATCGGAGTCGAAAATTGTTTGAATTAAGAATAAATCTTATCCAATTGGATATACATATAGGTCATTTATAATTATTCAACTTATAAAAACTATGGTAACTCTTACCAGTTTTTTTTATTGCATCGGTGACTCCATTAGATGGAAGACTACCTCCAACTTTATCAGCGATTTCTTGCGAATATAAAACATACACTTTTGTGAAATAAAATGATTTTAAGCATATTAGGTTTAATCCTAATATAATTAAAATGAAACGTATTTTTTACAAAACGTCGGGTTTAATTTGAAATGTAAATTCAAAATTTAATTATAAGCGTGTTAAATCCGTAGACAATAGTTTTATTTCCATGTGTAGTACTCGTGAGAATCTAAGAAAATAATTATATAATTATATAAGGATTGAGATAAAATATAAAAATATTATAATAATATTTCAAGTAATATTAATTTAAAAATATTTTAAATAAATATTACTTTGAAAAAAATCACCAGGGCAGGGGTCGAACCTGCGGATTCTGGTAAACCGTCCAGTCAGAGCTACCATGTCGGTTCGATTAATCTAATAAAAGTTTTATCTAGACTAGTTATCTAGTTATCTAGTTTTTATATTTTTTATAGTAATTGTATTTAAAAATAATTCTAAATACAAAAATGTACATTCGGACAACGGATTCGTAGATGGCAACTATTAGGCTTCTTCTCAAAATTTTATATTCTATATTTACTTTAAAAATAAAAAAAGTTTACATTTTTAAACATGTTAAAAAAATTCTAAGCACAAGTTAAAATTATTATTTATATAATTTATTCTTACTTTTGGCACTTTCAACTCCCTCTGACGCTGCGTTTAGTTTTGCCGCTAAAACAAAAATTATTATTTATTCAATTCAATTCAAAAACTTCTAAAAAAAATTATTGACATATTAAAAGTATTAAGAAAAGAATATTAAAAAACTAATGTGGTTCATTTTAAAATTAGAAGGCTTACTTTCAACGGCGTTTGCAATTTTAGAACTTATGTCAACAGCTTTTGTACCAGCGTCAGCTGTAATAAATAAAGATATGATAAGGTTATTTTAATAAATAGGATTAGGACCAAATATGAGTGTGGTTCAAACAATATTTAAACTATACATCCTACTACTTGTAAATTTACCCAATCTCTTCTTCTTCTTCTCTATTCTTTATTATTATTTTTTATATTACCGTCAGAAAAAACGTGATAGATGTAGAAGGAAACCAAGCTGCATCTGTTATGTAATTATTTTATTGTTAAAAAAAATAATTAGCATATGATTTTTTTTATGACAATCCTTAACAAAATATGTACAGATATTAATACAGTTCCTCACAAAATTTTAATCGATTCTTTTCGGCTGTTCTATTATTTATTTAACGGATGTTTAAGAATTTTCACTTGCTCTAATATCCATGGTTTTATCGATTTTCTAAAGTTATAAAGTTAATTTAATTGATTTCCAAGGACTAATTAAACTCTAGTCTCTAAGTTCAAAGACTTCAGCTATAAATACCGGTCGGTCTTTTGAATTCGGTACGTTATATTAAAGATTCTTATTTAAATTAGATATTATTTTTAAATTTATGAAGATTTTTAACATTTACCTATTTTTTTTACTGCATTGAGGACTCCGCTGGAGGGAAGACTCTCAGCAACTTTATCAGCAATTTCTTGTAAATAAAATATATATATATTTTTTTATAGTAAACAGTATTATATCTTACATGATTATAAGTAATAAGATAATATACTTCTATGGACAGGCAGGG
Source organism: Napeogenes inachia (assembly GCA_959347355.1). Taxonomy (NCBI): domain Eukaryota; kingdom Metazoa; phylum Arthropoda; class Insecta; order Lepidoptera; family Nymphalidae; genus Napeogenes; species Napeogenes inachia. The sequence goes on from OY365797.1 coordinate 18,895,374, forward strand.
CTCGAACCTGACACCTTTTGGAAACCATCCCGTCGCTCTGTCAATTGAGCTACCGTGTCACTGAATCGTGGAATCTAGCATTTTATCTATTATTGGTACGGTATATGTTACCTACATTTAGGTTCGTTTCTTCTTGGTATTTTAATTTTATGTAATTACGAAAGCAAATAAGCTTAAACTAAATACAAGTATAAATAATTATTTATATGTATATTATATTATATTATGTTTTGTTCTTACTTTTTGTATTTTGAACTTCCTCTGATGCTGCGGTTTGTTTTGACGCTAACGAAAATAGTATTGTTTATTAAATAGATCTAAATAAATGCATTATCACGTATTAAAACTATTCAAAAATAAAAGGTATTTTTTTTTTGTGATTTGTTTTAAAATTAAAATAGAAAGGCTTACTTTCTACGGCGTTTGCAATTTTGGAACTTTTATCAACAGGATTCAAACTAGCGTTAGCTGTAATAAATAATGATATGATAAGGTTATTATTGTGATAAATAGGATGGGGTTTTAAATTTGCTTCATCTTTGATTCTTTAAAATATTTTATGATTTTGAATGCTTCAAATTTTATCTCGTTATGTTGTGTTTTTCTAGAAATATGAGGATAATCTTTTTATAAAAAAGGAGTATTTAAAAGTAAATAAGGTTTGATTTCTATTGCACTTAACATTTAGTTAACCTTAGGAATGTTGTTAAAATAAATAAATTAAGCATATTAAGTAAAATTAAGATCTATTTATGACACTCAATATTATCGTAACATACATGGTTATTTTACAAAAAAAGACATAAATTGCTTTTTAATTTTGTTAATACAAAGATTGCTTATTGAACTAATTTTATTATATAATTTATAATATAAATATTTTTTGTGATAATAATATACATATATTTTAAACATTACTTTTAGATTATTTATTATTAGTTGTTGTGATCATATAAAATGGGTTCATATATTGAAAAAATATATATTTTTCCAAGTGATTTTTGTGTCTGTATTTATTTACCTGAAAAGAGAGAGAAATATATTAGAAATAATCGATGTATTTTTCTAACTAAAAATTTCAAATGATCAAAGGTTTTTGAGTGTCAAAATAATTATTTGTTACAATAGACAGTGCATACTGAATTCCGTAATTTACATTAGTATACTGACCAGTGGTAATGGCGTCATAATTCGACGCCACAATTGTATGGCGATTCACCAGTGATTCGTTCCAAAATATGGCAAGCGCATTGATGTCATAAATTTATGTTATCGGTTTTACCTTTCAACAATAACTGCTTACTTTGGGTCATTATTTTAAATAATAATCCGTTCACGTGCAATGTTACAGTTTCACTAGTTATTTCAGTTGTTTCAAAGTAATGACGTCATTACCACTGACCAGTATACCAGTGAACAGTTCGAAACACTGTAATAATTATAAACCGACCGTCAATATAGTACTGTATGACTTTTTCATTTCTTATTTCTTTAGATGTAGATGAAAATATCTCTCTAATAGCATTGGTTTTATTAAAGTTAAGAACAATCAGTTAGATAGTATGTTATATAGAAAATATAAAAACTAACATGATAGGAATTATTGTAGGTATTTAATAGTATTACCTATTTGTAACGAATTCATTCGTATATTGACAGAGAGTGACTTTTATTTTGATTGTTTTAGTATCTTTATTTTATTGAATTATCTTGGATAATGCACACATTATTATTAATTAGTGTTGGCACATTAGACATAAAGAAAGAAAAATTAATTAAACTCCTTGATTGACATTTGTTTTGGGACTCTACACACTGTATCCGATTCGAATCGGAAAAAAATTGCTTCGAATTACAAAACTCGTATGCTTTCGAATCAGAAGAGGTACATAAGCATCCATAGGTGATCCATGTAAATAGATAAAAGAAAATAACTAAACAGGTGATAAAAATATCTTACCCATTTTTAATTTATTAAGAACATTGCTAATGGCATTCGAACCTGCAGCTGTAAATAATAAAGTAGAATATATTAAACGTACACAATAGATATTATGCATATTACATAATAATATATATGGAGATATAATATATATATATATATATATATATATATATATATATATAATATCTCCATATATATATAAATATATATGAACATATAATTAGTATGATTAAATAGAACAATAAACATAGAACATGAAAATTTCAATCTATACTACTCTTATTATTATTATTTAATATTCTTATTGTGCAATTATTATTCATAGTAGAGAGGTTTTGTATATATTAAAGGTAAAATAATTACTCATTAATTTATTTTTACTGCCGTATGCTACTTACTTTCCAAAGTTTTTGCCGCTTTTATAGCTCCATCAGCGTCATCTAGCGATGTGTTCACTGTTTTATGAAAAACGCCATTTTTAATTAATTGTCTTAGTTCTAACTTATTGTGATCAGCTTTTTCTTTCTTTCTCAATATTTATTCATAATAAAACGGTCAAAAATATCTTGATACGATTTTATCCGCCCACCAAAAACATATAGTACTACCTATTAGCATTAGTACACTACTACTGAATATGTAGCTATTTCGACTGTCATTTCTCAGTCTCAGATCGGTTTCGTATCGGAAGCGGTGCGCAAGCGCCTAGATTGCAAACAATAATCTATCTTAATTTTACGTTCATCTATTATATACCATATAATAATATAGTATGTATATAATAATAAAATTACATGTCAGTTATAGAAGTCTTAAATTACAAAAAAAAAATATTTAGACAAATTAATAAGATTTGCTAAACTACATTTACCCAGTTTTGTTACAGCATCAGTTATTCTGTTGGATGGAACATTGGAAGTAATCGTATCAGCGACATCTGTGAAGGAGAATCAAAATTAATGTTAAATCTAGAAAATCATATTATAAGTAATTAAAATAAGATAAAATATTCAAATGCTCACTTTGTGCTGTTTCAATTCCTTGAGACGCAGCTGAGAGTTTTCCGGCTAAAGATAAGATTTATTTATTAGCAACTTTCTTGAATACAATATATTTTGTAATAATTTATGAAGAAAAAAAAATATATAATTATAGAAGATGCTTACATTCCAAGGCAGTCGCAATTTTTAAACCCATATCTGCGGCGGTGACACCCGCGTTAACTGTCAAAAAACATACATTATCTTTATTATAAATAAACAAATATAACCTTCAATTTTTACTTCAATAAAGCTGTCACTTGCTAATTCCAAATTAAGAATTCCTTATAAAATATTATATATGATGAAAATTATTGTAAAAATTGTATTCTCAAATTATATATTAGGTACAACTTATAAAACTTCCCACACACAAGTGTGCCGAAAATTATGTAGAAACCATCATAAAGCCGCAGAGCATAATCCTCTGTATAATTTTATTCTTCAAAATCGCAATCAATACGGTGTGTAATAGCAGTTAGTTCAATACAATTTAAATTATTTTTTTACATTAGTACCAAAACCATAATATATTTACTTTAATAATAAAACTATTTGAATCAAATATTTTACTTATAATACTTACCAAATCCACCAAAGAATACGTTAAAGAATGCGGCTTCTGTAAAATAAAATTATTATAATATTTACGTAAATAAGAGTTGATTTAAATAAATTAATGACTAAATTCGACTTACGTATTTGTTTTACAACTTTGTCTATTATTGATGGAACAATAACTGTCAAATCTGAGAAAAACATGAATTCTTCTGTTTTGGTATCTTTTATTATACCTGGAAATAAAAACAAATTATTATTACGCTAAACTAGAAGTATCAAAAAAATAGATAATATAATCTAAGAACGATTGATTTTATTAAAATTATATATTAGAATTTTCCTACAGAACAATTTTTAATTGCTTATTATATAAGTAGTAATATTTGTACAAAAAGATACATCTGATTTCTTGTACTGGAATTTTAAATCCAGTTGATTTTGTTGTAATTAACTTCAGGTATTTACATCATAAAGATTGAATTAAGCACAGAGTTTGAACTTACTGAATACACTTTCAAATAATAGACGGAGGAATTCTTCGTCGGAAGTGAAGTTAGTAACTGAAAAGAAAATATATTTAAGTACTGGAAAAATAATAATAAAATAACAATTATGATAAAACACTTACTGTCTAATTTCTTCACAGCCTCCAATAAAAGGTTCGACTTTGTCGAAGTAAAGGTTTGGGTAGTATCTAGAGTAAAAAGTAAAAAACAAATATTTATTGCCAAGTATATGTTTATTAATGTTATTATAAAATTACTTTTATTAGATGACACTTACTTTTTGAGGAAGTCATTGAAGCCATAGAGCTCTCCGTCTTATTAGCAAACTTAGACATACTAGACATCATGTCTGATATGGTATCTGAATATAAAAAGGTTTATGTAAGAATATATAGGTACGTAAAAAAAGTTAATGTAAGAATATTTATGTCAAAAAAATGTACGTAAGAGTAACTTGTGCTCGACATATTCGTAGTAATACTGATTAGTTTACGCAACTTTTAAGGATACAAAACAGAATTACTATTTATAGTTTTATAAGCTACTATTATAAAAAATTGTAACACTCTACATTTCACTATAATCGCATACTTATTAAAAATATTCTCAACTTACCAGCAGGATGGCATGTTCTCTGAAACCAATTAAAAAACATTAATTTCGTTTTAATTTTTTCATCAAAATTCAATCATAAATACTTACAAATTGTATCAGAACTGCAATTAAAAAACACAAGAATATTTGTTTCATCTTAAAAAACAATGTGCTTTCTTCTGATGGAGACGTAAAACTAATAAATGTTGCTTGAAATTGGCTATTACTATACATTTCCCAATTTAAATATCTTTCGGGAACATCTGAGCTAATATACGCATGAATATTTAAACTAAACAATTATTACTGTTTCTATTACAACATTTTGTAACCCATTTACATCTCAATTTAATCGCAAATAAACGTAATACGCGTTATATGTATTTAGTTGGTTTTTTATTATGTTATGTTTGTTCTAATGTGTATATATTATTTCTTGAATAACAACTGAACCGGACGATTGTGACCTAAACTTGTACTGTGTATGTACCTACTTAGCTTAAATATTATTTAAATATATATTCTATACCTAGTTATTATAATTAAAATAATTGGTTGTAAGTGACAGCCAAACGGTTCATTTAATATAAAAAAATAAGCTCTTAGTACTTATAAGAAACGTAGATTATTAATGTACATTAATAAAGGATATCTGTCTCCTCATTACATAGAAATAAATGAGTTGATGGAAATGTGATAATATATGGTGGTCAGCCTAAAATAATGCATTACAGCTTACAGCTTTATTACAGTTTCTAGATGGTGCTGTTATGCAAGCAACTTGTATCTAAAAATCTTGTAGCGTTGGACAATGTCAACCACGAACTTATTTCAAGAACGTAGATTTTATGGCCGTGATATCTTTATTTGTATGTGGTTTAAAAGTTTTATTGAAAATATCGAATAAATCGAACAATCTGTTATATCAGAGAAAACATTATAAGAACAACACAACTTCTTATTCAAAAGGGGTTTTGCAGGGATCTGTCTCTCGACCACCTTTGTATCCCAGTTATGTTTTGGAAGACCAGAAGATAATAAGTATACTAAAAAAATCCGATAGATCTATCTGGATCATGTTTATTAATAAATTTAAGTAATATAATAAGAAAGCACATCAAATATTTTATAAAAAAAAACTAACGCTTGTTCCTTATGACTTGTACTTATGAAACCAAAATACTAGTTATTATATTTTTTTGCCAGTTTGTTAGCTTGTTAGATAACTAAAAACCATTACTTTCGGAATTCCATGAAGCCTGATAAAGTTGAAGGTTAAAAAACCAGGGATGGTTGACATATAAGATACTTTTAACTCAGGAAAAATAAAATCGGTTTTACGAAAACCCAAAGCAATGGCTTTTAATTTTGTCTGTTTGCCTGTATTTCTTTATGTCTGTATGTTTGTGCCCGCTAATCTCAGAAACGGCTTAACCAATTTGGTTTCAGTTTTCGAGAATATATTGTAACGGTCTTCACTTAACATTTAGTGTTTATTTCATTTAGATCGGTAAAGAAATAAAAAAGAGATGTCAAACACTTGGTACCTACCAAGCAAATCTTTTTGTGTACATGTAACAAATCTGTAGAAGAGTAGTCTCTGTTGAATGATAATATATAAAAAATATATAGCCAGGATGTGAATGGATAACTAACATAATCCATTTCTAACATTTTTGAAATTTGTTTGTTGATCTTTTTGTCTTTTAGGTGTGAATGTAAATAACTTTTTTATATAAAATTTGGCGTAACTCTGAGTAATATTTAGTTTTCACTTACATTGCACACTGTTCACTCTATCAAAATATAAAAGTATTTAAAGTGTTCATGAAATATTTGTGTATATACATATAATAAAACAGTAACTTATTGTGTTGTGTAAATGGCAAATATTTTCATTATTTCAAAGTTCATAATGTGGAGACTTTATATAAGCAAGATAACCTAAAACAATGGTTTTTTATTGTCTCTGTTCGTCTGTATGTCTGTATATCTTTACGTTTGTGTACACTCATTTCAGAAACGGATTTGAATGCAGTTTTCGGGAATAGATTGTCTTGGACTTGACTTAATATTAAGCGTTTTTTTTTAAATTTAAATCGGTTAACAGATTAACTAATTAATTATCTCTTATTTTCATACTATTGCGGTAAGATTTTTCAATATTGACGTCTTGGTCCTACCCTCTGGATATAATAAAACCCTTTCCAATAAAAAAAATACGAAATCGGACTACCCGCTCGATAAAAAAATAAGTGTGATTAAACATATAAAAATAATCTGGAAATACACATCGCTTACATGTAAAAACCGCTTCACGGAGTTTGATGAAACTTTGAAGGATTATAGTTTGTGTATTAGTATGTACAAAGGGTATGTTAAATCGAAATCGAAATATACGCGTACGCAATCGCAGGCACAGCTGGTTTGGAATATAATTATATTACAACTAAACTACTTAATGTTTTACATTTTTTTAATATATTTTTTGTGATGGTGACTTATTATTTGTGTAAACATTCTGTATTTTGATACTATATTTGGACTGCTAAAGCGGGCTATTCGAGCAATCTATAACATAGGGCCACGTGAAACGATAAGAAATAAATTAAAAATTCTGACTGTATGTAATCAATACAGTTATAATAAATTTACTAAAAACTATGATTCAACTAGAAATAGAAATAAACTAGCTTTCCAATCACTAGGCTCCATAATAGATAACTCCTTGAGGGATAATTGTATATGTTTTTAAAATAAATATGATATAAAGTCTTTAATTTATCAATAAATAGATTTAAATTATATATTAAACAGAATTTGATAAATAAATCCTATTATAGTGTTCAGAGTTAAAAATATTTAGTTAGTTATTAGGGTACTAAAATGAATTTTAGCGATTAACTACTGGGTCAGTTTGTTTGATGTGACAATTTGTTTGGCGTTTTTATTTACTCTGGTTCAATCAAATAGCTGCATCACAATTTTCTCTTAGGAGTCTCTACTTGCGCTAGGGTTGGGGCTCGGGTTGCTCCCCTCCCTCAACTATGGCGATATGGCTAATATGGCTGACTCTCGCGTTATGCTCGTGAACGGGTGTTGTTTGAGGTAACTGATCGTCTTCCTGACCACGGTTTTTGAAGTGATATCTTTTATTAGCCCGTAAGGTAGTTTAGGCTTAAACCGAAATCTCCCGTCACGCTAATTTGCGTATACAGAAGTTGACATTTGCTAGTATGTCTGTGAGTCGAACATTGCTTCGTAACAGAACGGAATAATACAATATTATATCATGAATTATACTATATATATATACTATACTATATTATACTATACTATATTATACTATTAAAATAGTATCTTATATTTTTATTTTATTAACAATTTGCGAATTCGTTTTTGTGTATTTATTAACTAAAATTAGTGAAAGTTTGTGATCATTACCAATAATTACTTAGTCCTGCCATAAAGACTGTTACAATTAAAAATAATAAAATATTACATTTGAATTTGGAATCTGTCAATTTAATACGATTGTTCATTGTGTTTTCTCATATTGATAAATGGAGTGGGGTGATAAAGAGATCAGAATCGCTGTGATTGCATTACACAAAGTAGATATAGAGCCAAATGTAGTTTTTAAAACTCTCCATACACTTGGTATTAGTCAAATGTTTGTTTACCGGGCTATTAATATGTACAATGAGACTTCCTCTGTTTGTGACAGAGAAAGATCTGACTGTCCACGTAGTGTTCGTACGAAAAAGGTGGTCAAAGCGGTAAGGGGAAGAATTCGTAGAACTCCTGTTCGAAAGCAAAAAATTTATCTCAGGAAATGAAGATAGTATCTAGAACGAAGTCGCGTATTTAAAGAAATGACTTAGGACTTGCAGCCTGTGAGGGTGTCCCTAAGTTGATCGAGGCCCCTCGCAAGGGGTTCCGCCGGGGCGTCACGGTGAGTGCGAAAACGATCCCGAGACGTCCCACTAAGACGATGAGGTCAACCGTTGGTTTTTTAGTGGGTAGCCATAAAAATGGCAGCGTCATTTATGCTGCCGGGTAGTTCCACATAGCCCCTCGGCCATCACTTCCTGACCGCTGGGATGCGTAACGCATTTTTCCAACGATAAAAAAAAAAGACTTGCAGCCTATAAGAGACCCACTGGTCATTTCCTAACTGATAAATTAAAGATGAATAGGGTGGTAAAATCGAAACAACTACTGAAGCGGTACGTAACGGGAGGTCACAGAAAAATTTTGTTTACAAAAGAGAAAATCTTTAAAATTGAGCAATATTTTAACAAACAAAAATGATTTGATGGGTGTTAGCTATAAAGGAGTGACTGAGCCTTTTGTGAAAAAGGTATCAAAACATTGGCAGAAGTGTAACAAGATACCATTCTTGAGAGGTAGTAAAGCCCCTTAATAACACCATGTTCAATAACCAAGTATAGTCCTTCCAGCAAGACTCGACGTCTGGTCATAAAGCTCGATCCACGCAGTCTTGGTTGGAAGCGAACGTCTCGGACTTCATCAGAGCTGAAGACTGGCCGTCGTCTTGTCCCAATCTTAATCCGCTGGATTATGATTTATGGTCAGTTTTAGAGAGTACACCCTGCTCTATACACTATGATAATTTAGAGTCCCTAAAACAATCCATACGATTGTCAGTAAAGAATTTCCCCATGGAAAGAGCGCGTGCTTGTATTGATAACTGGCCTCAACGTTTAAAGGACTGTATTGCAGCCAATGGACACCACTTCGAACAAGCTCTTTATGTTTTTAATTGTTTTATATTTGTGTATTAAACTAGCACACTGTAAAAGTAATAAATGTTATTTGCAATTAAATAAATATTTTTTTTATTTGTTACAATATTTAGGGCAAGACTAGGTATATTGTACATTTACATATAAGTATTCTCGTAATATTTCCCTATAATCGCGGATACCAAATACCGTTCCTCTAATTTACTACTTTATAAGGAAATGATTATGAAGTCATATAATTATTATGTCTTATAATAGTAATTAATGTATACATTGTTGTAAATTATAATTAATCGTTATAATTATAATTAGTATTATATAATTATTCGATTAATTATTATTTCATAATATTGGATTGAAGTTTAAGATTATTTTTAATATTTTTAGACATTTATTCATAATTTTTATTGATAAGCAATCAATTAATTATTAATTTAACTTAAAATATCTAAATCTAAATCTATCTATCTAAATATATCGTTATTGTGAAACCATTATTAGTCATCGATATCATTGTGTAGAGAATAAATTTAAAATTATTTTCTTTTTGAAGCGATATCTTTTAATTTGATTTGACTCTTCTTTTCAAGGGAAAACTTCCAGGATAAATATACTATTCCACATATATATATATATATATATGATGTATCAAATTATTATGGAACCAAACATTTGATAACAAGAACATATATAATATATAAAACAAAGGAAATGAATGTTTTAAATTTGTTAATTTCCATATCCTGTAATCATGCAGAGTAATTATAATACAGGATATATATATATATATATATATATATATATATATATATATATATATATATATATATATATGATGTACCAAATTATTATGGAACCAAACATTTGATAACAAGAACATATAATATATAAAACAAAAAAAAAGAATGTTTTAAATTTGTCAATTTCCATATCTTGTAATCATGCAGAGTAATTATTTGTTTAATTATAATTATAATACAGGATATATATATATATATGATGTACCAAATTATTATGGAACCAAACATTTGATAACAAGAACATATAATATATAAAACAAAATAAATTAATGTTTTAAATTTGTCAATTTTCATATCTTGTAATAATGCTAAGTAATTATTTGTTTAATTAAGTATTTTTAAACACAGAACTCGACCTGCGACTTCTAAGATACAATTCCGTCGCTCTACCAATTGAGCTACAGTGTCGCTTGACGAATATAGCATACTCTATATAATGACAATATATTTACTCTATATAATGACATAATATTTACTATGGGATATTATATTTACTAAAAAAACAACATAAATAAAAAAATTGTCTTTATTTATTACATTCTAGGACACAAATTTTACAAATTGTCATTTTGATAGATATTCAGACGATTATAACCTGTATGTTAATAATAATAATGTTTGTTTTTCAATGTATCCTTTCAGTTACGTTATTTATATTAAAACCACGACTTAATTCTGATATAAAACAGTAACAATCAACTTTTCAAGGAAGGCGGATGTGTCGTGCGTGTATAAGTGATATTTAGTGAATCGGAAACATGATATTCGTATTTTTATTACTATCGTTTGTGGCAATTAGTTTGATTTCATGGGTGATATTGTTACAAAATTGTAAATATTATAATGTTCGAGGACCACCACCTCTGCCTATTGTTGGAAATGGACATTCATTTATCACAAAAGCAAGCGGTTAGTAATTTTTATATATATATTAACATTGTACCTAGAGGGTTTAAATTTAAATTAGCATCTAAATGAAAACATTTACATGATACAAATAAATATATATTTTATTTTAAGATCTTGAATCTCACTTTCAATAAGAATTAAAAATATAAGATAAAAAATATTCCTAAAGAGAAGTTAAAAACATCAACATAAGGACATTTTTTTTTTAGGGGAAGACGAAGATTCAAATATTAATAATAATAATTTTAAAATGAAATATTTAAAAACAAATACACAGACACACACATACATACACCACATAACATATAAACAAAAAATATAAAACACGTTCCTTGATCTCTAAAGGTCATGGACTAAAATCTTAACCTGACAAAAACAGGGTTCCTCAATCCTCTGACAAAAAACGATACCGAGAAAATACCGAGATAATAGAGATATTATTGCTTACACGCATCATACATAAAGTCGTGATAAATATGGAATAATAATAACAGGGTCATGACATAACGAACCGTTTTAAATTATTAAAAATGAGTGTTGTTTTGGATATAAAAACATCACAAACGCTGTTGAGATTTTCAAAACTCTTTTGAGATTTAAAATATAATATAAAAATAAATAATTATAACAATAAACCGGTTCTCAGTAATTTCTTAGAACTGTTTTATTATTAAATAAAATTCAAAGTTAATATTGTTTCGCAATGTAAAAAATCAAAGCAAAAATTGTTAGTCAATGTCAAGGTCATCCCTTAATTTCCCACATTAAAATTTGTGTCATTATTTTTTAGTCTAGCTTATGCATTCAAAATCCAGCCAGTGTTCCTCCCTCCTGAATCAAAACACTTGCACACTTCCACTTCGAAAATTGTATGATTTCAGACCTGTCCAGACCAGACCAGGAATATGGAGGAATCTTTATTTATCTCCATGTTTTGATATTCTAAACATTAAACAAAACACACCAGCATTTTTCTAGGGATGGCATAAAGTCTATAGGAGTCGCAGCTGTCAATGTGCCTCTAGCATGATTCGCTTACTTACACCCAGCATCCACTTTTCTTCACTTAGCATTGGAAGACTGTCCCGAATGCTTGTCACTGTACTATTTCTTTTACCCTTTTTGTGAGAAGCAAATATGTTCGAAACGGATTATGTTGTAATCTTTTTAGTGTTTCGACACCATTTTAAACGACTTTGAAAATGATTTCAACTCCCACACATTAGGTCCCGAACCATGTTTGTCGTGCAATAACAATGTATAATTTATAGTTTGAGCCTCAAAGTGAGCATCTCAAATGTGCTTACATGATATTTTAGATTCTAAGGCAAAGTAAAAAAAAATATTCCATGAAAATGTTTTACTTTTATATGTATAAACAAGCTTGAAAATATTCTAGTTATTTTTGAAAGTGAAAATTAAAACATTGAGTAAATTTGAGCCGTTCAAACGCCGTCATTTAAAGCGCGCATTGCGTGCATAGAATTATTATACATAAAATTTAAATTCAAAATATCTTTATTCAAGTAGGCATTTACACGCACTTTTGAATCGTCAATAACATCAAATTGGTCAGTATAGTCAGTCTGTGAGTAAGCTACCACCAGTTTGGAATGCAGTTCTGCTGAGAAGAGCTGGCCAGAAACTCAACAGTTGCTCTTATTAAATGAAATTTAACAATGTTTGACTTATACATTGTAACATCAACCCTGCAAATGAGTCAATGACCCAAGTTCCATAAATTCTGATCATCCAAAGATTCTTGAATTTTATATTGAGATTTTATAATTAGATTTATTTAATAATATACTTTTAATTTTGGGGTGCTCGATATTTAAGGTATTACAATCATTCTATTAGCAACTATCTATGAGAGGATAGTTATGAATCACAGTAAAATGCACCCCACGATTTTTACTCAGAGATGAATTATTCTGTTAATAACTTAAATTTTATTATAATTTTATATTAAGGCGATTCACTATGATTAATTGTTCGATCTTCGACTACTGTAATTTTATACTCTTTGTCATTAAAAATTATTTTCTAGTTTTTAGTTCGGTTAGCAATAAAAGCGTGTTTTTTTAGTTTTTTAAACTATTGTTTATTTTTTATTTTTATTATTTTTTTTTAGTATATATTTTTAAATTTTGACGTATATATAGTATGCTATTAAAAATGTATTGAGAAGCGACCGTAACAATACTGATTTCTTTAAAAACATCTCTTAGGGCGTCTCTAGCTCTTAAATTACAAATACTCCGTATAGCTCTTTTTTGTAAAACAAATATAGAATTAGTTTCGGCAGCACTGCCCCATAATAAAAAACCGTAAGTAACTAAAATATTCTAAGTAACTAAATTAATATAATAGTATAAATAACTAAAATAGTCGAGTCGAGCCGTATTAACATCTGTTAACTGTCTTACTTTTTTAATTGCAAAGACGGGTGAGCTGAGTTTTCCAGCTAGTGTTAAGAGATGGGGGTTCCACTGGAGCTTTTTATCTAAAGTTATACCTAAGAAAATTATTGAGTCAGTCAGCGCTAACACTTCATTGTTAAGAAGTAAACTAGAATTTTGACTTTTGACATTAGGAAGTGTAAATTCCATGCATTTAGTTTTTTAGTATTTAAGACCAAATTATTATTTTCGAACCAATGAAGAACACGTGACAGAGCACTGTTTACTTTAAAAGGGCAAATCATTCATATAGTGTAAAAATAAAAAGGGGCCAAGAATAGATCCTTTTGGAACACCCATCTTTAGGTGAGAACCAGCCGATTTACAATTATTTACATCAACCGTTTGAACTCTTTGATTTAGGTAAGAAGCAATAAGATCAAGCGCAGCACTACGCACACTATAGTGGTTAAGTTTGCATAGTTGTGTTTGATGGTCTACGCAATCAAAGGCTTTAGATAAATCACAAAACACCCCGAATGCATTCTGTGAGTTCCCCCATGCGTTGTAAATTTACTAAAGAAGCGTGACACCCGCATCAGTTGTTGATTTGCCTTTGGTTAAACCAAATTGTTTACTATGCGTGATTTTATTGCTGTAAATGAATTCTGTCATTTAGTTGAGAATATTTTTTTTGAAGTTTTTACTTAAGGTAGGCAAAATAGATATTGGCCTATAATTTCCCGGTTTAAATCTCTCGCCACTTTTAAACAAAATAACTACTTCACTATTTTTCATTAAATCGGGGAATGTGCCGGTTTCAATACATTTGTTAAAAATTAAGGATAATTGGAGAGCAAAGTCATTTATAACAGTGATAAGCAATTTAACTGACATACCCCAGAGACCCCCTATTTTTTTCATATTTAGGTTTCTAAACGTTTTAACAATTTCATATAATGAAACGGGTTTAAAATCAAAACATTTGTCACTCTTACGTTATTCGTCAATTCGGCGATTGCATCAAATGGTGAAGAATTTAAATTTTTTTCTATATTTTTAAAAATATCCATTTTCTTGACGGACAAACCATCTCCATGTAATAGTACCATAGTACTGTTTTCAGTCAACTTAAAGTTTATTGTTTTGTCTAAATTGTGCTGGTAACTGACTCCAGGTGAGCATATATTATAAAGATTATTTAGTTTACTACTTAAAAGAGACCCAAAGCCTAATTGGTCAGAAAAAACAAAATAATTATGTTTGACAGATACAGCAGTGGACTTATTAATTATATGATGTTTTTCCATACTACATTTTTTATGATTATTTTCAATATGTACCTATAGCCGAATAAGTGAGCCATAGGCATTCCTATGAGCGTCAGTTCAGACAAATAAAAAAGATGCAAGATGACACACAGGTTGTCTTTGTCTTATCACACATGCGCATAGAAATATTTACGAGACGTTTTTAATTTAAATAGGTAGATTCACATTTTTTAGGACCTCTTCTAAATGCTTCTTCTTCTTAGCTATGATTGGTCGAAATAGAAACAGTCGTCTCCAAGATATTGACGTTTTATTGGTGGAAGGTTCTTATGCAATAATAAGCTGTTCGCCCGCGCTATATAGGAAAAAATGCCTTGTTATATAGGCCAAAAGGTTTTTAAATTTATTTACTCAGGTAAAGTACTTTATTAGAGATAGCTGTTGCCCGTGACTGCGTCCACGTAGACCGTAAAAAATGGCTAAAATTAACTCCAGACAGATCTTTTTACTATATTCCTCACTTGATTATAATTGCTATTAGTAATATCGACAATTAAAAACTCAATAATTGATAATTTACATGTTACATAGAACGATTCAAAGAAATTACGTCCTTATAATTTATTAAAATCGTATCATCGTCAATTATCATGATTGCATTTAGCTGTTATTACGTTCATAATACACACGTATAATAACTGATGTTTGTAATATGTACAAAAACCATTTTATACTTGATAATTGTATATTCGTCACATAATTCATTCGTTAATTTATCTATTGTCGCGAAATATAAATAGAATCTGTCATTGCTGTCATTCCATTGTTTACATTATGAAGTTTTAACATTAAATATTTTTCAGTTTTTACATCTCCAATACGAATTCTTTCAGGCCCTTAATATAGAATTTTATTCTCTTTGCGTTGAACATCAAAACTTTTATAAGCAAAGATTTTACAAGATTAACATTACTTCTTCCAAAATGATATTTTAGATTTTTATTAAAAATCTTATATTAAAGTTATTAAGCTATAAACATTTATATAACGTTAAAAATTTAATTGACGAAAGTTGTGGAACAAATAACATTTTTCGTTATTACAAATACAAACAATGGTTTTTTTAAACTAACAAAAGTACATTTTCATGATATAAAATCAAATTTCGAATTCGTACATTGACACCTGACGAAATCAAACTGGTTTACCACCAGCTCTACCGTTACCTTATTAAACGAGCAAGTGTACCTTATTTCATTATGCAATCTACAGTGCATACCTTGACCGCAAAAAATTGCGAGTAAAACACTGCACCGAACAGATAGGAACACTAGCTCACTTAAACTCTTTTCACAATGCTAAATCGGTACGCTAATTGACCTAGCACTTAGTAAATAATATAATGAAATGGCAACTTAAGACATAAAATAATAATCATGAAATACTTACCTACGCCATACTACCGACAACATGAGAGTTGGATTCAGCTCTGAAGATTCTTCGTTTCGTTTCGTTTCTTAATGTTTTAAGTCCTCCTTACAGACATCGTTGTGGCCTATTCTAAGCCAGCCGTCAATCCAATCTTCAGATTCGTATTTTTTACAATGCTTAGATCTTTAACAAGGCAACAAAGGTTACAAGTAACAAGTATAAATTGCTACTTAATTAAATGCGAACTATTGTATTCATCATCTCATCAGATTTGCAGTCGGCACCAATTGACATTGTATCAAATCGCATAGTCAACTTGGTCCGACTGCAACCCATCCAATCACACAAACACCTTAGTAGCGCACACAAAAAATAAAACTGCTTCTGAATAACTTATTTATCTTGTTAGGCCGCGATAGTCAGTGCTCAGGAGCTGTCCGAGCTATTGCAGTCGAGCAGCAATGAGCACTGACGGTCAACGCAACCGTACTCAACTGTATTCAGAATAAAAATAAAATAAAAAAGAAGTATAAATTAGGAAATAAACTTATAACACAAGCTGCAGGCTTTTAGACGTTTGGTAAAATCTTCAAAAAACTTTTGTTATGAGTAAACTGAGTGAAGTATTCTTATTCGTAATCATAAAGCATTACATCTTAATATATATAAAGTAGCTAACACTAATTTAATGTTATTAAATATATTTTCTAACTACAATGTTTATTTCCAGAATTTC
This sequence comes from Napeogenes inachia, assembly GCA_959347355.1. Classification (NCBI taxonomy): domain Eukaryota; kingdom Metazoa; phylum Arthropoda; class Insecta; order Lepidoptera; family Nymphalidae; genus Napeogenes; species Napeogenes inachia. The sequence goes on from OY365797.1 coordinate 18,912,338, forward strand.
TGCCTCTTCTACGCAATTTTATGTTGCAATACGGCGATGCGTATCTAATTCATTTACTGCACGCCCCCTACCTAGTCTTGTCGCATCCAAAATATGTCGAGGTAAATACAGTTTTTTAATTAATTTTATTTAAGGTGTATAAAAGTTCGATTCCACACGAATTTTGTTATATTTCAGCCCCTGGTATCACATCCAGAACTAATAGTAAAAGGGAAATCCTATTCCTATCTCCTACCCTGGCTAGGAAACGGCCTCCTGACATCTACAGGTAATTAATAATATACACATTCATAAATATTCAAATATATAGATGATAGATCATCGAATAAAAAACAAAATAAATCAATAAAGTATGACAAGAATCAGACATGGACAAGGTCAGACTAATACATATAGTGACTATGAAACGACCATTATTTAGCACCTTACAAGACAAAGATTATCTTAAACGATTATTTATAATATTGACGTTTGACAAGTAACAGTATGATTACGAAGTACGCTGCAAGATAAGTATATGATATAAAATATTTTTAAAACTTTCAAGGTTATTTTAAACTCAGACATGATACATAGGTAAATGTGCAATAACGTTTCAAGGATGCCAGGACTATTTGGGCTAAGCGATATTTTTTTATGTAACCGGCGTTTATTTCAGGTTCCAAATTTCGTAGCTCCATTTCGCAAAAACAAAATGTAGCATAGACTAAATAGCACTGTAAGTATGTAACACAATATTTAAAAATGAGGGCAAAAACCATAAAATGAATTAGTTGAAACTAATATATTGAATTTTAAGAGCAGAAACTTGATCTGTTATCTATTTATTATTGTAGTTTTATCGCACATAGACACAGCTTTATTCTGTCGCAAAGAAATACAACGAAATTGAAATCTTGTCATGGGCACGTGACGATTTATTTTGGAAAATGTTTGGTAATAATTATTACAAGCTTGCCTTTAATCAGCCAAGATCCCCTTGCGGTAGCAGGTCGAATTGCGTAGGCATAAACTATGTAATTGACAAGCCTTTTTTCTCGTAAAATTACTACAGTAAAATAATCCTAAGAGTGAAGCATTAATAAATTTCGAGGACGAGTCGTCTCCTCGGTTACGAGTCGTCTCCTCGGTTAGAGTCGAGTCGTCTGCTTGCCTTCAAATGGTTTACTTTTTAACGACTCGTCTTATATTTTTCACACTTCTGTGTTTCTCCTTAGATATTCTGTAATGAAAGAAGCGTGTTGCCAACTAGTGCAGAATAGTGGAGCTGCTGATGCTTGCTTGAATATTAACAACACTTTTCCTATTCTAGTTCAAGCAGGTGAATGAGATATATAAAATGCATACATTGTTATAGGTCACAGATGGAGGAATACGCGCAAATTCTTGACACCAGCGTTTCATTTTAACATTCTCCATAACTTCCTGCCTGTATTCTTCAAGAATGAAAAGATTTTAATAGAGAAGTTGCACCAATATGCAGACGGGAGCAGTTTTAATGCTTTACCTATTATGGCGTTGACTGCACTAGATAATGTTACAGGTCAGTCTTATAATTGCATATCTGACCCTGTTTTTTTTCTCTGTGTGTACATAATATATGTATCTGCATATATTTATATGTATGTGTATATCTTTATAGATATGTGTATGTTTATATATGCATAAAATATGTATTTGTGTAGGTATATTGATTTTTTGAAAACCAGTATTTATGATTTATAGTTTACACTATGTGCAATGCACATGAGTTTTATTGAATTTATTCTAATGTCGTTTTCTAATTGCTTTTTCTTGTATTAATGTTTTATGTTTTAAGCGCCTTACTCTATGTTTGCACTGTATTTTCGGGTTGACTGGTAGTGAATGCTTTTAAGCATTAAGTTCCTCTTATTGTACTAGTTTTAGACAGTAAAGACTAAATAAATACATAAATAAATTATATGACCTCTAATTTAAGCATGTATATCCTTGATTGATTATGAAATGCTTCTTAATGTAAATGTAAGGATAATACCTGAATAATAATGAAAGGATAGAACCTGCAATCCACGAGGTCAACTAGCCGTCATATTTTTTAAACGTTGTGGTTTTATTTTATTGAAAAAAATGTGTTTGTAAAACCGATTGTAGGTATAATATTAATATTAATTCATTCAGATTTAAAATGTTTAGAATATATATTTTTACGTAATGTTACAGAGTCTATAATGGGAGTCTCAGTTGACGCTCAACAGAACAGCGAATCTAAATACGTTAAATCGATTGAGACGTAAGTTACATAATTTTATATGTTATGTTATATAATGACCTGATCATGACATGGTTATGTGTCAACCTCCGCAAAATAGGTAACGCAGCCAATTTGAAGGCAAACACCCACACACCCAAAAAGAAATCAACGGTTGATCTCATTACCATATTAGGTGACCACGGGATCGCTTTCACACTGATCGTGACACACCAGGAAATCAATTATACCAATTTAAAACAATTAATTTTATAATTGATTTCAGCTTGGCTAAGATAGTATCATTGAGGATGAGAAATCCGTTTATGGGAGAAGACGCTATTTTTAACTTTTTATTCCTAAAAAAAGAGCAAGATGAAGCCATAAAACATGTTCACACTCACACTAAAAAAGTAATAACCATGCGACGTGAAGAATTAAAACGAGCTAACATTAATAAATTAAGTGATACTGGAAATAGTGACATTGGTAAAAATATACAATATATTACAGCTAATTTAGTTTTACAAATAGATTTAATTTTAATTATTCTTACTGGTATAGGTATAAAAAATAAACACGCGTTTTTGGATTTACTACTACTAGCGGAAGTTGACGGAGAAAAAATTAAGGATGACCAAGTACGGGAAGAAGTTGATACTTTTATGTTTGAGGTAAGTTAAGCTGATATTTCATTATCCAATTTGTCGAACACTATATCAACTGGCGTTCTAGAATTACATTGTGTAGAGCCTGTTAGTGAACTAGTACTTCCATCTGATTGGATGACATTTTTACTCGCTATTTTTGGGTTCAAATAGTGCGCTGTAGATTGGACGAAGAAATGCGTTAGACTAGATACACATTCTTGAGTTTCTCACCGGCGTGGAGGCAGCAACTCGCGCTGCTAATATACATAGTGTTAATATAAATAGCGTGTTTTAATTATATAATGAAGTACTCGGGCCTTGTAATGATATTGCATTACATGTGTCGTTTATGTACAAGGTTAGATTTTTTTTAATACACACAAACGTTAATTGTTCAATGCATGCGATGTTACAACGTGTTTATTGCAAATTAACATCTTTTACTTTATTACGAAATCTCAAAAGGATAAAACGTTTATTAACTAGTCTTACCAAAAAGTCTTTAGTGTTCAGTCTTTAGTCTTTTTTTGTTTACTTTACTTGTTTACTTTAGTAATATCAAAAACGGTATCTACAGTAATAATTATTAAAACAAATGTATTGTTTAACAATCTAATATACAGGGTTATTGGTAATTAGATGATCACCTCTTGCTGGCAGCCCATTTACGTCAATACCAACAACATTTGTTCTACGACTTTTTAAAATTAATAGTTTTCTAAATTTAAATTTACCCTTACAAAATTTGTTGTCTCTGAACTGGCATTAACTCTGAGCGACAGTATGGCGCCGGAGCGTTGACCTTTTAAGTACTTCTTACAAAATACAGAGTAATGAGTAAAAGAGGGAGCAAAAATTATTTTCGTTTCGTTTTTTGTATTGTTTATCAACATTTGTAAAAAGTTGTAAAACAAATGTTGTTGGAATTGATGTAGACAAGCTGCCTTTTATTTTATTTACTGTAAGAATAATTAAAAGCTGCGGTAGAAAAACTGCACAAAAAAAATATTTTTTTTTCTGACTGCCTTTAAAAAATTACATAAAAGAGTACCATACAGTTTTTAATGTCAAAGTAAATTATTGAGCTAAAATTACAATGATTCCAGGGTCACGACACAACTGCCTCAGGGTTGACATTTGCTCTGTATTGTATTTCAAAACGTCCGGATGTGCAACAAAAAATTTTAGAGGAACAAAGAAATATACTGGGAGAAGATCTGAACAGAGATCCAACATACTCGTAAGTTCTTGAAGTTCTCAAAACAATTTTTCTTTCTGCTATATATATTGCACGAAAATATTTATTAATAGCATTTAATTAATATTAATAACAAAATTTAATTTAATCCGTAATTGTTTAATTACGGATAAAAAAATATTATACTGTGACTCATAATATTTTTTATTTGTGTACGAAACGTTTTCAAGACATTCAAGATTGCATTTATTGTGAAATTCTTATATTTATTATTATTATAATATGCATATTTGTTTATTTTTGTTTTACAGAGAAATTCAACAGATGAAATATTTAGACTTAGTTATTAAAGAAAGTTTAAGATTATACCCATCGGTGCCTTTGATAGAAAGAATGATCACTGAAGATGCACGTAAGTTCCAAATTCAAAATAAGCCTCTCCCTAAGCCGGCACTTCAGTAGACCGACACGTCCAATAATTCTGTCCCTTTTTTTTACTAAACATATTATAAACCAAAATCAGCTAAATGGCCAAGCGGTTCTAGTTTTATCGAGACTAACAATTTTAACTATAGCTACTAATAACAGATACGCCATAATAACAGCCGTTTCAAGGTCTACTATCATACTAGTACTCCATAATATGTTTCACATTTTTCAATTCAAATTATTTAAATATTTATTGACATACATCAATTATATACACATAATGTATCTGTGAGATTACTATGTCCCCAGGTCGTAGTCCGCGTGGATTCAGAACTATTTGAATATTAAATAGAATATATAAGAATACACAGACAATTCAAAGAGTTATGTAACTTAAATACTTTATTAATTGCCAATTTAATGTTTAATCTATGTCTGGGTAATATGCGAGTCGCGTATAACTAATATAAATTAAAATTAAGCCTCGTCATCGTCGTCCAAGACGTGTGTAAAAACGTATGACATAGATGCTTTTGTACTTCACACGACGAGGAGATTGTAGGGACTTTTCCGGCAATTTGGTTCACAACTCTTTTAAAGCTACCATTACATTATCTAATCCATCGAGCTTACTGACATCACATTACAAAAAATATTCAAAAGAGTTTATTAATAGTAAATATTTTTTTAGAAACAAATCGCAAGGGCCCCTGTATTGCTTCCACCGAGGCTTACACAATTATTCAATATTAATTTTGTGAGTGAGTGCATGTGTGTTAGTGAGTTAGTGTATGTGTGTGTGCTAGTGTGTGAGTGTATGTGTAAGTGAGTGAGTGTATGTGTATATATCTAAAGATGTGTATACGAAAAAGAGTAGGTCCAAGGACACTACCCTGTGGGACCCCATAAAAACTGAAATGATTGTTAGTGAGCTAGTGCTTCCACTTGACTAGTGGGCTGACTGACTAGTGTCTACTCGCTTTTACTGAAATGGGCGCATCAAAATTTGGAAATTATAAATGTATTCATTTTACTTTAGTACAATTATTTTACGATATCATAAACTTGAATTTGAACATTTAAAAATGTGATGTATAATAAAATATTAAAAACTTTGTTATGTCTTAAAGTATATAATTACCTAATGATTAATTACCTCGTCTAATTGCTGTACATAGGACATGAAATGACGCAGTATAAAATAATAGAGCTATTTTTTTATTTTTTTGCTTTTACTTGGTACACATCTATTACAATTCGTAATTAATAATATTTATTTATGATTTAGAAAAGCACATTCGCTTGAAATATAAATAAGTAATAACAAAGATCTATTACTTGTTATGGTACCTAATATAGTGAGTTTACTTATGTACATACTCATTATTTAATTTTAGGTATATATATATACATATATATATATATATATATATGTTTTGCGTTACAGAATTCTAAGCTTGTTTTATATCAGAATTATATTAAACACTTTGTGCCTCGATTTTCGCCTAACAAATAATAAATATTGTTTAATGTTTTCGAATATTAGAATAACTGTTTTCTGTTCTTAAATAATATCAAAAACCATTTACCATAAGTTTTTTTTTTTGCAGAAGTAGGAGAACTAAAAATTAAAAAAAACACTTCAGTTTTAGTAAATATATTTGAACTACAACGACATCCTGATCTTTATGATAATCCCTTGGAGTTTCATCCAGAAAGATTTAACACCTCACCAGCGAACTCCGCTAAAAATGCTTTCAGTTGGCTTGCATTTAGTGCAGGACCAAGAAACTGTATAGGTAAAATAATCACTTTGTCCTACTAATGTCTAATGTCTTCCCAAGCTTATAGTATCAAATCGAACAAAATCGTAGCAAATATTTAGATTTACAGGTTTTATTTTTCACAGGACAAAAATTTGCAATGTTGGAACTGAAAATAACATTGGCGGGAATTGTGAAGCAGTTCCACCTGCTACCAGATAACCTTGACGAGCCTGTACTTTGCGCAGAACTCATCTTGAGACCTGAAACTGGAGTACCAATCAAACTGAAGCTACGAAAACTTTCATAATCGTGTTTTAACTATTCGAAATGTACTGTTTGTAAATTTTTGTTACTATTTTATATTTCTAAATTTGGGTGATTATGTAACTATATTAATTCGTTTTATTGTATTTAATAGTAATTGTAGAGATGACAAATGTTACTTTAAGGTAAACAAATTACAAAGTAGTGATAAAAGAATAATCATTATTAATTATTGATGATACAGGTATTTTACTTGATACAAGTAGAAAGGCAGAGTAGAACATAGTGTATGAGATATGCAGTTAAAACTTGCATAAAAAAAAATATTTTTAAACTGGTCAAAAGTAGTTTAAATAATGAGTATATGATACGGTTTGGTAAATGACACTTTTTTTGTGGAAATCACTGTATTAATTAATATTAGTAATAACAATAAGATCTTTGTAGTAGGGACTATAATAAAAAACCTTATAAGAAATGCTTGATATTAATTTTATGAAACACTTATGACATGAATATGATGGATTTTGTAGACTGGACATTGGACGATGTATATTACCTGATGATTTGATGATTGGTCAGTAATCTAAATAGAGCGGAAAAGATATTTGTCAGCTAGAAACTGATGTCTTTATCGGGCTAGATCTCATCTCTCCTGAAATTATACTAATAGCAAACACGTAACATGTTAAGATACTGCTCACATTTGATGACAATTTGAAGTGGGATATTAATTTTTAAGACATTGCCTGACAGACCCTGAAAGCAATTTTTGAAATCTGATAGAATTAAGATATAGTTTTACTATTTACTAGTATATTATAAAGAAAAAAATGATAGTAAGGATAAGATAAGATAACATACGCCAGAAAGTGACCAAAATACATTAACTGGTCTGAAAACAACACATATAGAAGAACCATTCACAGAAAATGCACATAATTCATTAATTTAGCACACAGTTACATACAAAAACAAACTTATTAATAGACTATAAATAAAAAATAAAAAAATGTCCAAGTAAGAGAAAGTAGCAGTAATTTCGATATCTCGATAATGCAACGTATGACAAACATATAATTCGTTTCATTCCAAATCAGACAATCAAATATTTTATAACAAAGGGCTAAGTACAGATCCCTTAGGCAGTCCCATTCAGGCAATTCTTAGTAGTAGAAAGTTCTCATTGGCTCGAGATCTTTATAACTCACCATATCCACAACTTTATGTTTTATCTAATTGTTATCTTCTCCATTTGAAGCGGAGCCGCAGTGCAGAGGTTGAGAAATAAAAACGTATAAACTTACACACACCTACATAAGTTATTTAAAATCTAATTATACACTTTAAAAAAGTATTTACGTCCAATTGTCGTAAGAGCCATCTAGTTACCATAGTCAACATCACCAGCATCAATAAATACTAATTACTAATAATCACTGTATCAAAAATTATTGATAAATATATGCATTGCGGTAAATTGATTAGCACAACAGAGGGCGCTAAGTGTGCCGGTGCTTTTTAAGATACCATATTAGCTTCGACAGGAATTGCTGGTAAGTTGCAATGCCACAATCTTAGAATAATGATGAAGTACAAAACTTTGTACCCCAGTCAAGTCTTAGGAATCTTCCTAATTTGCTAATCTTAGCAGTCATTGGTGACAGAAGAGGCAGCGACTGCAAATATGATAAGGGATAGTGCTGTTTCACCCTTACTTATGAAATAAGAATGTAAACAGGAAATAATAACGGTCACTACAGAAATTAATGTTTAAATTATGCATCGTTTTTGTACTTTTTTTTTTATTTGTAGTCGCGTGACAATTAAGTGCATTCTCCATGATCGCTTAGTCTCCGGAGATCTCACAGCGTGACTAGTATTATAAACTTGAACAAATTAGAAACTTGAAAACTAAACTTGAAAATCATTACCCGTAGAATAAATACAAAGTCGAACTCGTGATAAAATGTACCGATAGTACATAGGTCGCAATTAGATTTAAAAAAAATATCAAGAATTAAAAAGAATTGTTTACTTAATAATTTCTGGTGAGATATCTGCATATTTTAAATTATATAAATTGATTAATTCCAGTCTAGTAGATTAGTCTTATAAACTTTAGAAATTATAAGGAAACTTCAGAAATTATAAAGAAATCTTAAAACCAACCAAAAGTGATCATCTGTTAATATAACAAGTACCACTGTAAATTAACAGTAACGCTTCAAATTACCTTAATATTAATAAGTCTAGTTCCGTTGAGTTTACTTTTCTAGGCTAGTATTTTTTCGTCATGACTCAGTAATAAGTGTAATACACAATATATTTACGACGAATTGCGAGTTGTATGAATTTTAAACTAAATATAAGAAAAATAATATAAGTCATATTATTTGCGAAAGAAAACTCTTGTAGAGTGTAGACAATATTTTCTGCATTTAATTGGCATAATATGCATTCCTAAAGTCCTAGAAAAAGTAGTGCAGGCAACCAATTGAATACGAGGAAGTTTATAAACTGCTACCAGATATACAATCTGGTTTCCATAAAGAACAGCACAACCACCGCTTCCCCAAATATAGTGGATAAAGTTTTATGCTAACAGCACTTATCGTGTGAACATAAAATATGACTTATCGTGTGAACATAAAATATGACTTATCGTGTGAACATAATTCGTGAATAGGAAGGGTGCCATTCTCGTCCTACTTGAATTTTCTAAAGCATTTAAAACAATATAGATAATACCTTTAAGATGTAACAAAATTAAACTTCTATGTCCACGCAATCCAAAGAAACAGCAATTTAACACATGTTGTCAAACTTCCAACTACTTGCAAGTCATCAAGACCTAAACGGTATTTCCAGTCAACCCAGAATCCTCAAATTAAGACTGAAGCAATCTTTTATTTATATACCGAAAACCACATATTTTTTTATATATAATGGTACGGAACCCTTCGTGCGCAAGTCCGGCTCGCACTTTTCTCGTCCACCCCCAACTTCAATCACATTTCAAACAGTCACTCGCATAACAATCACTTGTCACGAAAGGTGGTCGTGCCGCCAGTGTATCCCGAAGCAATATTTAGTGAAGTCGAAACATGATATTTGTATTTTTATTATTAGCAGTGGTGTGGATTAGTTTGATTTCATGGATAATATTGTTACAAAACTGTAAAAAATATAATGTTCTCGGACCTCGACCTCTGCCTATTATTGGAAACGGACATTTATTTCTTATAAAAGCAAAAGGTTAGTAAAATTTTCATTGTCGACAATAGTATAGTAAGATTTCATCTCCGCTAGCATCTTGACGACCTTATCTTAATATATATAAATTACGTGTCACGTTGTTTGTCCGCGATGGACTCCTAAACTACTTAACCGATTTTAATCAAATTTGCACACCGTGTGTAGTTTGATCCAACTTGAAACATAGGATAACTTACATCTTAATTTTAACTCACAATATTATTTTATATCAAAATATTGTTATTTCGTTATTGGCCTTGATAAATTTACTGGCATTTTAATTTTTTTCCTTTACTTAGCGGTCGGGGGTTTTTTTAATTTTAATTTTATTTTTTCTAATACCGTGACTTCTTAAATAGTTTACTACAATGTAATAGGTATATCCAAAACCTTAGCAACCACAGCAACGCGTGGCCGAGTCTGCTAGTATTATAATATATATTATGAGCAACATCGGCTTCGATAAATATATCTGCCGAATAAAAAATATGAATAAAAGCTTTGTAATAATTTAGATTTTTACATTAGGAAATGTAAGTTCCATGCATTTAGTTTTCATAGTATTTAAGACCAAGTTAATTATTTCGAACCAATGAAGAGCACGTGACGAAGCACTGTTTACTTCAACATAAAGAGTCCCATTACACTCAAATTAAACTAATAATATGCAAGCAATATATCGGCAAAAAGTACAATTTTACATAGACTTTTTACGAAACAGGTCACATTTTTATGTAAAGTAAAATAAAATGGGGCCAAGAATATATCCTTGTGAAACACCCGTATTAGTTTAAATACCAGTCGATTTAGAATTATTTTGCATCTACCGTACAAACACTCTGATTAAGGTAAGAAAAAATAAGATCAAGCGCAGTTCTAAGCACATTATAGTGATTAAGTTCGCATAGTAATGTTTGATGGTCTAAGCAATCAAAGGTTTTAAATAAACCACAGAATACCCTCATGACATTCCCATGCGTCGTTAATGTGTTTAAGAAGCGTGGCATCTGCATCAATTGTTGATTTACCTTTGGTCAAACGATATTATATAATAGGGTCGCACAGCAGGCCAGTGGTGGTCGAGCTCCACCCCCTCTCTTTTATAGAAAACAATTCTAGTCAATCTATTCCATATTCATTGGTGGATAGTGAATGTCTACAGGAAAGTTATAGTTAATGTTTAATGATCTATGATACTCTTAAACATAATAGTCAATGTTATGAGTGAATGTTATGAGATAGAAAGGGTATGCAACTCGGAAATTCCGACTTATAGAATGTTCCACAATATTGAACATCAATCTTTTTTATAGAATTCCGCCAGCCCTACCCGTTATTGATAAACCTACGTTCTAGTACTATCATTTGCATACACACAAGAGATTTCCCATACAGAAACTTCGTTTTGCGATAACTGTCTTCTAGTTAAGATTTTTCTATTCTTATTCTTCTATATTGTTTTTTGATAACAGAGAGATTCAGATAGTTGGTGACACATCTGCCGATTTGCATAGGTATGGTTCGGTTTAGTAGTTCGGACGTTAAGTCGGTCAGCAATTAGGACAGGTGAACGGTTAAGAGCTTCGCTTACGCTCCGCTCAACTATGCATGACAATTATTTATTTACTACTTCCTTATTTCCTATAATTATTTATTTATTAATTACTTATTTCCTAAAAGCTCTAGTTCTTCAAAGAGCTAAAAAACCAACAACAAAATACAACTCACACGCATAATAACACATTGCAGACTTTTGGCAAGCGTTCTATTCTGATTTCTGGCAAGCGTTCTAAAAAAAGCTACGAGTAACTTAACCTGTTCTAGACGTAGGTCAACAAAAGTACCTACATATATATATCCAATGAGTTATGCATTATTTATTAATTGATTTAAAACAACAAATATAATTAATTTACTGGTTGTTTTATATACGAACTAAACATATTGTTAATTTTGCAGACCAATTTCCTCTCCTACGAAATTTGAAGTTGCAATACGGTGATGCATATCTAGTTCATCTGCTGCACGCCCCCTACATGATCTTGTCGCATCCGAGGTATGTCGAGGTAAATATATTTTTAATTAGATAGCTCACATAATTATATTTGACTAATATATCTATTTTTTGTCGTTCTCAGTGTCTTTTAATGATAAGTCATCACGAATTAAGACACTTATCAAGAACGACCAAAAAATGTATATATAAAAATCACATTCGATTCGACATTAATAGTTTTGTTACATTTCAGCCGCTTTTGTCAAGTCCAGAACTAATAGTGAAAGGGAAATCGTATTCCTATCTCCAACCCTGGCTAGGAAACGGCCTTCTTACATCTACAGGTAATTATAACAATAATTTAAATTAAATAACTTATTTTGATAGATTTGATTGCGTCGTCTACTTTTTGGCGACTCCTCCTCTTGTTAATTGTTCAATGTTGTTATTCTTTTATATTCTTACTTAGAAGAGAGATTCTTACTTACGAGAGAGAAATGAAAACCAAAACACCGTTTTGTCATTGGACACCAGATAGAATTGAAGTTCCTTCGGCTAATACAGAACCGATACAATTTTTAAATCCATGAAAGTATTTAGGAAACTTAGTATATTAGCAAATAACAAAATACGAATAATAAGATAAATAAAAAAAACACTGTGGTTTCATGGATAGGAACCAGATAGTAATAAAAGGTCCTTCGGCTGATTAAGAGAGGAGGTGGCCTAGGGAGGCGGTGTCACGTACATCCTCGGCAAAAGCCCGGTGTGGTTCGCTGGGGAGGCCATTACGGCCAAAGCTACGATACGCAAGGTACGTACACACGTCGTGAGGGTGCTCTAAGTTGTTTGGGACACCCTCATTTCGGGGGTACCGCCGGAGTGTCACGGTGTATGCACAAGCGATCCTGTGATATCCCATTAAGGCGATGAAGGCAACCGTTGGTTTTTAGTCGGTAGCCTAAAAAATGGCAGCGTCCTCTATTTTGCCGGGTAGTCCCACATAACCACCCGGTCATCACCTTCTTGGTCGCGTAACGGATTCTTCCAAATCAAAAAAAATGGGTTGAGAGCAGGAAGGTGGAACGAGGATATCAAGGAATCACGTTGTCACCCACGTGGTTGAAATTTAGAAAATTTTTCAAGGATAAGACTTTGGAATATTTTCTATTACAATTTATATTTTTCCAAATATCGCGCTAAAACACATAGACGAATCTTAGCAGACGACAGAGAGGGACAGAAAACTAAATTTGAACGAAGAGAACAAAACAAAATAGTGAAAAATAAGAAAAACAAAATTAAAAGAAATAAAATACTTAGGACGCACGTGGCTGAAATTTGTACCAAATAATATATTATATATTATTGTATACAATCATCTCGGTGGTGACAGAAAGAGCACTTAAAATTTTTATGTTAAGAAATAAGAGATTAAAAAAAAATGGAGAAATAATAATTCAGTAATGAAATCTAAAAAGCATTAATAGTGAACAAGCTATGGTGCCTTGGGGCCTTTCTGGGTGATTTCAAACCTTCTAATAGAAACGCTACTCGTTAAAACAAGGTGCTGCCGCTCCAACGGAGTTTAATTATATAATATTAAATACAAATTATGCGAAAAACGTAAAGTAAAAAAAATATTAAGGCAGTTAATATTTGAAAATACGATGGCAACGTAAAAAGTACAAAAAAAAATATAAAACCTATATTTTTATTTAGCAATATGTGAGAATGAATATTGAAATATATAAAAGGTGGCACTGAGCTTTAACAAGCAGCAATGAATGGTAATTAATTAAAAAAAAATCGCTAACAATAGTAATTATAAATTATTTATAGAATGTGAGAAGAGCAAAAACATATGTTGATGAGGACAAGAGAGAGAGAAGGTTGTAATAAAAATAAGAATATAGTTAATAGAAGATGAAAGAAAAGGGATGAGAAAACGTTAAATGTATTTATGTGTCTGTCTCGTTTAAGTGTCGCTTTTTCGTTTCAACGACTTTAAATTCACAGCGATGCTAAAGAAGTTTTCACTTAAAAAAAAAAACACTTTTCTTTTATGATTTACAAAAAGCACATTGTTCCAGGTCACAGATGGAGAAACACACGCAAATTCTTGACACCAGCGTTTCATTTTAACATCCTTCATAACTTTTTGCCTGTATTCTTGAAGAATGAAAAGATATTAATAGAAAAGTTGCACCAATCTGCAGACGGACAAAGCTTTAACGCAATGCCCGTTTTGGCGTTGACTGCGTTAGATAATGTCATAGGTGGTTTTTCAAATCCATATATATATTACTCTGTACCTGTAATAATTATGCCATCAAATTTATGTACTTGAATATATATTTTAGCATATAATTTTTTTACGCAATGTTCCAGAGTCTATAATGGGAGTTTCAGTTGACGCTCAACAGAACAGCGAATCTAAATACGTTAAATCGATTGAGACGTAAGTAACATAATATTATATACATAGATTATACAAAATTGTTTCCTGCGACTAATTATTGTAAATTATTTTAGTTTGGCTAAAGTAGTATCTTTGAGAATGTTAAATATATTCATGGCAAAAGACTTAATTTTCAACTTTTCATCAATGAAGAAACAACAAGATGAAGCCTTAAAACATGTTCACACTCACACTAAAAAAGTAATAACCATGCGACGTGAAGAATTAAAACGAGCTAACATTACTAAATTGAGTGATACTGGAAATAGTGAAATTGGTAAAAATATACAATATATTACATATAATTTAGTTTTACAAATAGATTTAATTTTAATTATTCTTACTGGTATAGGTATAAAAAATAAACACGCGTTTTTGGATTTACTACTACTAGCGGAAGTTGACGGAGAAAAAATTAAGGATGATCAAGTACGGGAAGAAGTTGATACTTTTATGTTTGCAGTAAGTTAAGCTGCTATTTTATTATTCAATTTGCCAAACAATTTTACTCGCTATTTTTGGGTTCAAATAGTGCGCTGTAGATTGGACGAAGAGATGCAGGCATTAGGCTAGATACACACTCTGAGTTTCTCACCGGCGCGGAGGCAGCAACTCGCGCTGCTAATATACATAGTGTTTTAATTATATAATAAAATACTTGGGCCTTGTAATGGTATTGCATTACAATTGTCATTGCTATTTTTATATACAAGGTCAGTTCTTTTTTAATACACAGAAACGTTAATTGTTCAATGCATGCGATGTTACAACGTGTTTATTGCAAATTAACATCTTTTACTTTATTAAGAAAACTCAAAATGATAAAACGTTTATTAACTAGTCTTACCAAAAAGTCTTTAGTCTTTTTCTATTGACTACTTTAACATTACTTTAGTAATAACAAAAACGGTATCTACCATTATAATTATTAAAACGAATATATTATTAAAGAATCTAATATATATATATATATATATATATATATATATATATATATATATATATATATATATATATATATATTTACATTAAATATATATACATACTAAGAGTAATATTTACCACCCTACAGTTTGTATATTTTTTTATTTTATTTGTTATAAGAATAATTAAAAACTGCGGTAGAATAACTGCAGAAATAAAATACAGTTTTTCTAACTGCCTTCAAAAAAGTACATAAAAGAGTACCATACAGTTTTTAAAGTCAAAGTAAATTATTGCACTAAAATTAAAATGATTCCAGGGTCACGACACAACTGCCTCAGGGTTGACATTTGCTCTGTATTGTATTTCAAAACGTCCGGATGTGCAACAAAAAATTTTAGAGGAACAAAGACACATACTGGGAGAAGATCTGAACAGAGATCCAACATACTCGTAAGTTCTTGAATTTCTCAAAACCATTTTCTGTTAAAAGTATTACACAAAAATATCGCATTAAATATCAAATTAAATATCAAACAAATTTTAACAAAAAAATTGAAATAATCTGTTATAAAACAAATTAAACGGTAGAATGATTTAACAATATAATATATCTTTATTAGCATTGGGTCGACTTTGTACAAATCTTGACAAACAACACAGAAAAACGAAACAAAAAAATGTTTGTTTCCTCGGTTATTTATTACTCTGTATTTTGGTAGAAGTAACTAAAATGACAACGCCCGGGCTTCATACCCACGCTCAGAGTTAACGCCTGTTCAGAGGCAACAAATGAATTTCGTATATGAAACTTACATTTCAAATATATAAAAAGTCGTAGACAAAATGTTGTTTTGATTGATGTAGAGAGACCCGCCTGCAAGAGGTGGCCTGTTAATTACAAATAACCTTGCATATTCACGAAAACGGGGCCAGACTACTCCGAGCTCTAGCTAATACCTAGATATCCCACCGTCCCGATAAAGACCATCATAAATATTCACCGAGACGAGGCTTAAAGCTCAATTAGTAGAGCGACGGCACGGTTTCCAAGAGGTAGCGGGTTCGAATCCTCGCCGGTATCGGTTTGTAATATTTTTTGGTGTACATATTTAAAGACATTTTTAAAAAGTAAATATCAACTAAGTTACAGCATGTGTTTAATTACGGCTAAGGAAAAGATTATGCTATGACTTAAAATATTTCTATGTGTGCTAAAAAAGTATTCAAGAAATTCAAGATGCATGCATTGTGAAATTGTTTTCGTAATCATATTTTTATTTGTTTTACAGAGAAATTCAACAAATGAAATATTTAGACTTAGTTATTAAAGAAAGTTTAAGATTATACCCATCGGTGCCTTTGATAGAAAGAATGATCACTGAAGATACACGTAAGTTTGTTTTATATAACACTATTTTTTGACACCGGCTTTGCCCGCGCCATGTTAGTGACCGGCGTTTTAATAAATTGTTCATTGTTTTATCGAATTTCGTCCAACCGCATCGTCGTCGTTATTTTCGCCGAATTTCAACAAGTCGAAATCGTCCTATTTTTCTACACCTTGGAAACAGTACCTTTTGTCGGGATCAAATTTTTTTTTTTTTTTTATATGATCTAGGGCAATGCTTGACTACATTCCACCTGATGGTAAGTGGAATGTAGTCTTAGATGGTAAGGCGCATTGCCCTAGCAACCTATTCACTCTTCTCTTGAAGACACCCACATTATATTTGGCCGGAAATACCAAATTGTTCCAGTCCTTCGCTGTACGCACTAAAAATGAGGAAGCAAAGCGCTTCGTTCGGACAGGTGGAATGTCCACAACAAAAGGATGGATACCTGCCGTGCGTCGGGACGTCCGGTGATGGAAGGGGACGGGGGAATTAACTCGTGTAATTCCTGCGCACACTCACCAAAATGTATCCTATAGAATACTGAGAGGCTAGCAATTTTACGCCTGTGTTGAAGGCTTTGGAGGTCGGCTTCGACCAATTCGGGATCGCCTATAAGCCTCTTTGCTCGCCTCTCAATTGAGTCCAGAACCGCAAGATGAGACTTTGCGGCACCAGCAAATATGTGGCCACAGTACTCTACACACGACCGGATCTGTGCTTTGTATAAAACAAGAAGCTGTCTCGGTGTAAAGTACTGCCGAACCTTCGCAAGAACGGCAAGCAAAAATATACAATAGATATGTTATTTTCTGTACCCCTGGCTACATGAGTACGAAGTTTTATAATGGTCATTTAATAGTTAAGACGCAAATTAGTAATAAACAAAAAAAGGACATTCTGTCTTATAACACTAGTTAGGATTCCTAAAGTAATATTAAGTATAATGTTAGTACCTATATCGGACAACCACTTACTTTACATTAACGATTGCAATATATTGACAAACAAAAACTATATTATTATAACATACCTAATAACGCGTGGATTTCACCCTCGATGGTACCTTCATATGCTGAGTGGCTCGTCTACCGAGGATTACATATTATTCAATATTAATAGTATAAAACAAAACATTTATTTTGTGAGTGGCTGCATGTGTGTGTAAGGGAGTGAGTGCATGGGTGTGTGAAAGTGAGTGAGTGTATGTGTTTATGTGAAGAAGTGTATGCGAAAAAGAGTAGGTCCAGTAGGTTGGAAAATATTAAAACTTTTTTGTTACAAGGCCCTATAAAAATACCTGATGATTAATTACCTCGTTTAATTGCTATACACAGGGCATGCAATGACGCAATAAATATCTATGTATTGTTCTTCTTTTGCTTTGTACACATCTATTGCAATTCGTAATTAATAACATTAATAAATATTATTTAGAAAAGCACATGCGCTTGAAATATAAATAAGTAAAGACAAAGATCTATTATTTGTTATGGTACCTTCTATAGCGAGTTTACTTATGTATATGTTTTGCGTTACAGAATTCTAAGCCTGTTTTATATAAGAATTATATTAAACACATTGTGCCTCGATTTTCACCTAACAAATAATAAATATTGTATTGTGTTTTTATATATATTTATATACTTGAAACATACAATTTTATTATTTCAATATAATCCGTGTTTAATGTTTTGAATATTAGAATAACTGTTTTTAACTAATATCAAAAACCATTTACCACAAGTTTTTTTTTTGCAGAAGTAGGAGAACTAAAAATAAAAAAAAACACTACAGTTTTAGTAAATATATTTGAACTACAACGACATCCTGATCTTTATGATAATTCCTTGGAGTTTCATCCAGAAAGATTTAACACCTTACCAGCGAACTCCGCTAAAAATGCTTTCAGTTGGCTTGCATTTAGTGCAGGACCAAGAAACTGTATGGGTAAAATTACCAATACATATAAAATATAGGTATATTGATTAATATTAAATAATCAAGGCTCAAGAAGATTAAGACTTACCTTACTTAAATAACAAAGAATCAGATAAAAGATTTAGAATTATAGAGTTTCCTTCTTCACAGGACAAAAATATGCAATGTTGGAACTAAAAGTGACATTAGCGGGAATAGTTAAGCAGTTCCACCTGCTACCAGACAACCTTACCCAGCCTGTACTTTGCGCAGAACTCGTCTTGCGATCAAAAAGTGGTGTACCAATAAAACTGAAGCCACGATATCATATATAACCGTGTATTGATCGTTGTACTCAAAAAAAAATGATTAAAAAATATTATTTCGGTAAAAAGGTTAGGGGATAAAAAAAAGTTATTTACATATGTACCAATTAATTAAATATCTATAAAAGACAAAATATGTATGTCGTTTTAGTATATATCTCCCTATAAAAGATAAAGTATGTATGTATGTTCCTCCTTTCCCGACTCCAAAACAGCTGGACTGAATTCAATAACATTTTCAGAAATCTTATCCTATAAGTTTTGGTGGCGATCGGAACATTTTTATTATCGGTGATAGTTTTTTTACTACTGATATGCTATATATTTTTTTTTGACATGAATCCTTTTGTAATTAAGACATTGAATTATTGTAAATAACCTACTATTGTAATTCTATATAATTAAATAAAATGCATTACAAAATAAAATTTTGTATTATTAACTTTTTTTAAGAAAATAATGTAGTCAGTAGTGTAATTCAGAATGCGGACGAGTTGTTAGATAAATTGTCATTCCGTTTTATTTCATTGTAGGTACTTAGTAGGTAGGTCCCGCGACGTGCTTGGGTTTGTACAAACTTACTTCCTTAAAGAAACTGAATTCATAAATTTAAGTAAAAATGTAATAATTAGGTATTAATTTCCCAGTATAAATTACAAACAGTAACAATTTACAAAGATATTAAGAAAGGGAAAGTCAACAATTGTGTACAGAACCGCTGATAGAAAACTGAAACGTAGCATCGGAACAGACATAAGAACATTTGAGCTAGAATCATAAAAGCTGTTATATAAACCACACGTCACTTACAACCGCACAATAAGGGTTTACCAGATCAAAACATTGGATAAATTGCTTGGAAGGCGAAAATGGCCTAACCCTACTTTTACCCTGTTTTTTGACCCTATTTTTATTTTTTGTATTGATCGCATGTCTGTTTTTATTATAGTCACGTAAATTTTGGCGTATATATAGTAAGTTATTTAAAATGTATTGAGGAGCGACCGTAACAATACCGATTTCTTTAGAAACATCCCTTAGGGAGTCTCTAGCTTTTAAGTTACAAATAGCCCGTATAGCTCTTTTTTATAAAACAAATATAGAATTAATTTCGGCAGCGCTGCCCCATAGTAAGATACCGTAAGACAATATACTGTGAAAATAACTAAAATAAACGAGTCGAGCCGTATTAACATGTCAAATCATAAAATAAGGAGGTAACGGGTGGTCGAACATTAATACAAGTTCGTGACAATGTCTGTTTAACTAATACGTTAAATTTTATACGTTATTTGAAAATATACAATAATTTTTTGACAGGTACGACAATTTTACGCCCCTTGGTACGATCGTCGCATCGTTCCAGTTTTGAAGTTAGCAACACTGCTTGTGAGTGACGTACGACGTGACAGTCACAGATGTAAGATTAATGTTGTCACTTGTCAGTTGTCAGTGAGAGACGAGAGTGTTGAGTGTTGACATTTAGGAATAAATGTTTGGGTATTTACCATTTGATTTAACAATATTAAAACTTATGAGCAATCAAAAACCATAAATCGAGCGCCTGAATCTCTGACGCTAGACTACTCATATTCTTAAGCGGCGAAAATAAAGTTAGCATTCTGTTAGTTTGACTCATTAATTGTCTATAGCTTACAACATTTGGTAAACAACAATAACAAAATAATCTCTAAATAAATAAACTATTATAACTATTGCTGCAACATGTGTGATTCATTAAATATTTCTCGTCGCAAGTTAAACGACGTATTGGGTGAAAAAACAACAAAATATTTTAATCACATGAAACAATGGTTTCGCATGAAACTTACCAAAGAAGAATTTGATGCAGAAGCTCGCGTGCTGCTTAGTCCAGATCAAGTCCACTTTCACAATGAATTTCTTCTGGCCTTGCTGAATAAAGTCGAAGGTTTGGCAGAAACGTCAATTTCCATTGCTCAAGAGAGAGCAATCTCACACAACAGGATTAGCAGACGTCATAAAAGAAATTCTCGAACATCTGAGAAGTCCAACTTCGAACCTGCCGACTTGTTAGAATATTTGCCCCCCAACTCACCACCTGGTGCTGGCAGTGATGGTGTTAAATATGCAACACAGGTATGGCATATATTTTTCCAGATAATTTCTGTTATGTTCTTAGGATATTATTGTAATAAATCCAAATAACTGCGAAAAAATGAATATACCCCTTGGTATATTCATTTTTCCCTATTTTAGACAAATCTTTGAGGATATTCAAATAATTATTATGCTCGTTATTTGACTTCAAAGACCAAGTATTTTCATGGAGTAAATTATATTTGTTTTGTTAAAAATGTCATAAAAGAATATCATTGTTTAAATATCATAGTATAAAATTTTAATAAGTACATTAAATTTATATTTCTTTCTGAACCAATAGTAAAAGCTTTGAAAGTCACAAAAAGTCTAAAATATAATACATGTAGCTTTTTAATTAATTTTATAAAAAAAAAATATTATGATTACAGGAAATATTTCTACCTGATCACGCTCTGGTAGTGGGTAGGTTTATGCTTGCGGCTTGGGAACTTGGGCTAGAAGGAGCTGATGATGAGGCAGCAGATCTCATTGTGGTGGCGGTTCAGAACTTTCTCAAGAACATTATCAGTGCAGTAGTTTCACAGCGGAAAGGTTACAAACAAAGGAATAAACGATTTATGTATGATATTGGAGGAGACATGCCTAATATGTGGCTAAGAAATACAAGCAATTTGTATGATCCGCAAAATGATGGAAGGGTTAATTTGGATGATAGTCCGGATGGTTTGGGTCCACGGTGTCCTCCCACAATGGATGAAGTTGAACAATCTGCAGCTTATGAAATCGCTTGCAGGTAAAATGTGATTCAAAACACTCTGTTTTTATATTGACTATCTTCTGAATTAAAAAAATTCAAGGTGTTAGAAGACATTCTAGGAAAAAATGCACATAGGGGATGAAATAGAAAATAAAAAAAATTATGAGACACTCATCATTTGTTTAGAAAGTAATATATATCACTTTCTCTCACTTGCTTTTCTTGTTCTGTACTAAATAATCCCTCTTAGAATCTAAAATACTGGCTGGCTATATATAATTCAAAGGCATGCTTATCAAAGTAAAGTGATTTATTTCAAACATTGCACCTATCAACAGTTCCAGGGCTATTAGGTGTAAGCACATTTTTTTGCCAATGCCAAAAAAATCACTCATCTATACATATAATAAAATTGTCAATGATCCATTTCTTTACATGGAAAATATTAAAAAAAAACATCATAGGGAGCAAGAGAACCCAAAACAATGATTTTTCAGTTTGTCTGTATGTTTGTCATGCACTAATCTCAGAAACGGCTTAACCAATTTGAATGCAGTTTTCAGAAATATATCTGTCTTCACATAAAATTTAGTATTTATTTTATCTATTTTGGTTAAGAAATCTAAAAGTTATGTCAATTTATGTCAATCGCGTAATAGGTACCATGCACATCTTATTCTATACATGTAATAAATCTGTAGAGGAGTAGTCTTTGTACATTGAAAAAATATTCCAGGATGTGAAGTGATGACTAACAGAATCCATTTTCAGCATTTTAAAAATCTTTTTCTGTTTATCTGTTTGTCTTTTAGTTGTCCACACAACACGAAAAAAAAATATTTTGAAAAATTCACACAGGGGCCATTTGTATAAGCAAGAGAACCAAAAACAATGTTTTTTCATTTTGTCTGTTTGTCTGTATGTTTGTGCACGTTAATCTCTGAAACGAATTAATAGATTTGGATGCAGTTTTCGGGAATATATTGTCATGAGATTGACTTTATATTTTGTTTTTTTTTTTTTAACAATTGGTTAACAAATAAAGAAGTTAATAATCTCTTATTGTCGTACCATTGCTGCTTACCAGTTTGAAGGTTTATAGTTTTATACAAGGTATGATGATAGAGAAAAACTAATAACAATCTCCACTAAGACCAAAGACCATATATTAAATCCTAAGCTTGTTATAGCAACAGAAACTAACAAAATATTTGCTTTTCAGTGCTCCAAATCCAGAACCAAACGATGAAAAGTTAACTATTGATGAGTTTTATGATACTCTACTGACAAACAAGAATATAATAGCATGTCACTCGGTGTACGCTGTGAATATGGAGAGACTGGCCGTTATGTTGAACCATCCCAGTTATTAGACTACATTTAGCCTAGCTCTTATTATATGTATGTACATCTTGTATATAAATGTTTTATGTTCATGTGTTGTTAGAAAAATGTAAATTGTTATTATTAAGCAATATTGTAATTATGGTCAAATATACCGTATTGTCAAATATTTCTTTTGTTTCTTTTTCTTTTTGTTCTCTGCTAGTGATGGGTCAATAGTATTTAGTCCGTTTTGTACGGTTTTTAGAATAAAGTTAAATAAATACATTTAATAATTAATAACAGCAACTGTATATCAACATGTCAAATACAATAAAAATTATTTACTTCATTTGAATATATCAATAATAATAGTAGGTAATAAGTTTGCTATAAAGAGAGATTAAATGTCCTCTTATTTTACACAAACAAATATTATTTTTATTAGGTTTTACCAGATAATAGCATTACTGATATAATTTAAAATTATTGTAATAGTCTTTAAGATAATTGAATAGTTAGTTTGTTATCTATAAATGTTTAAGAGTATTAGATTTCATAATTACCTAGTTTAAGATAAAATTTAATATTATTTATGAATGTTTTAAAAATAGTCATCAATCAATATTTGGTTGGGGAATGTGGTCAGTGTAACAAATTTGATGAAGCTCTAAATTCTAAGCAATTTTAATAGTAGTAATATTTATTTATTTATTTATTTTTTTGTTTGTCTATACTGTTAGCCCTGTTGGCTATTACAGCGTCACCGGGGGAGCGGGTGGGTCTGGAGACCCACCCTTAACAAGGGGGGGCCAGATGGGCCCCCATGGGGAACGACGTCCCAAGGGCGTCTCAGATTGATCTCAGATTCAGATCTCAGATTGACACGGACCTCGGCTCGGGGCGTCGTTAGTCAGGAGGGAAGCTAAGGAAATTTGGACACTAGCGTCCTCCGACGGCAGAACGCCGGAGCAACGGAGCACTTACTCAGTTGGGACCTCGTCTATACCGGTACAGACGGTGTGTGTCTGTATCTTGTGTGGTGTCACTTATGCCTACGCGTACACGTTATTACCTACTGTGAACGCGTCGTCGGGGTCAACGAGTACCGACTTGGGTCTTCTTTTTCTGACTAAAGTAGTCTTTCGTGGTCTATACTCTGCGGCGTCAGCCACCAGTGGGTTCGGGTGTCGCTCAGCACGTCCAAAGTACTTTTGGGAAAGCCCCTTGAAGTACTGAGCGATGGTCGGAAGGTCTAAATCTCTATGGAGATCGATGTTGTAGTAATAGTAGTAGAACTAGGCCCGCAATCTTTGCCAAAACAGGACCAAAATATAGAATTAATAAAAAATCTAGAAACCGATTGACCTCGTGCCGGGTCATTCAAAGCAGTTTGAAAATTATTGGAATTTGAAAGTGTTAGCTGAATAAAAAAAATATAAAAAATAAAATAATTTTATTTCATAGCAATAACAATTTTTCTTACTCTATAAAGTGTAAACTATTTAGACGAAACTACTTTTATTTTAGAAGTGAACACAAATTGGATCATTAAGTAAAACTCACTTATTTTTCCTCTTCATAGCGAAAAAAAAAAATCTCTATGAAGGAATGTGTTCATATTTAGACGGTGTTGACAGAAAAGTTTGTATATAAAATATGATTTTAAAGGGTGAAAAGAAAATCTATTTTGGAAGAGAAATAGTCGTATTAAGTAAATCATTTGGAGAGACATTGAGTAATTCTGCAGGCGGCACGACAGGGAAAGTCTCCTAATAAAGGAAGCTATTCGAAAACTGGGATCAGTTAATGTAAAGTTAATGAGCCCTATATAACTCTAACAAAAAAAATGGCCAGGCCCTTGAGTTCGTTATGATGAGTTGACACTATGTTTGAGTTTATCTTACAGGCGAAAAATTGGACATAAATATTTAATATGAAAAATGTTAATTGAAGATTAAAAAAAATTAATAGTATATACATACTGGTATTTGTGAAATTGAAATTGAAACTGTTGCTTATGACGGTGTTTACGTTAAAACAAACAAATTAATATTAAATAACATAGCTCTTTTAACATAATCAAACATTAAGATAAACCAATATAGAGATATACCTACTCCATATCCAATACTTTAAACCTACTTTATAAGTACAATATAATAAATTATTTTACTAAAGTCTACAAAGAACTATAAAAAAATTTGAGTTTTTTTTAAGTTTAGCTTTCAGTTCTAGGCATGAGTGGTGAAGTTCCAGGTTCAGATGGAGACTGGACTACAACACTAGGAACACTTCTGCTCGGCTTTGGGCTGGCTGATGGTTGTCTTGTTCTTTCACTCATATCCTGTATTTCAATATCTTCTGGTCTATTTGGTGCTCCACCGGTTATAAAATGTCGTTTCTTCCACGCTATATATCCTAGTGATCCAAGAGCTACAGCAATGAGGATACCGCCAAAAGTGACGCCAGTAGTCGAGGCTGTTGACATTGTGTGCATGCCTGGAATTATAAACCATACAGATAGTTTAAAAAACTGATTCAGTTGTTGCATTCTATCAGCTATGAAGAATCGATAAAAAAGTACTTAACACGAAATAACTTCATTAATTCTATGACCTATTTATTGAATCTACTAGCTAGTGACTGCGACTTCGGTGCGGAAGGTTGTAGTTTATTCCTACTTGGAAAAGTCTTTGTATCATCTATAGAGTTAGATAGACTTTTTTAGATGAAACTGTATACGCTGTTTATTAATGCAACTCCTACACAGAATAGTTTATTGTACAACTAGTGCGAGAAGTTGTCAATTGCCTACGAGTGCGAAGTTGAGCGCACTTGCCGTATTTTTTTTAATATGGCATACATATCAAATAATATAGATAATTACCAAAGTTATTCTTTAAACTAATTTTTTCTTCAACAACCAATCCAAATGTGTTGATAGAACAATCACTAACCCTCAATCTCTAGTTTGATGATGTCAACATGTTCCGCGCCGTCGTTCAGACTCGCCCCGCACGTCCAAGAACCAACGTCCTCATACTTCACCTTACGTATTGTCACTGCACAGTCCCCTCTATCAATACTGCTGTTCGACGGGTAGAAGTATTTATCCAGGATTGGACTGAAAAAAAAGTGCTATTAGATTATATAAGGCGGTTATCTGTC
Source organism: Napeogenes inachia (assembly GCA_959347355.1). Classification (NCBI taxonomy): domain Eukaryota; kingdom Metazoa; phylum Arthropoda; class Insecta; order Lepidoptera; family Nymphalidae; genus Napeogenes; species Napeogenes inachia. The sequence goes on from OY365797.1 coordinate 18,938,487, forward strand.
TATTTTAAAGTTATATTAAAATACTTTTTTTTTAAATATAAATATAAAAGTGTTTATTATTTATATACGTAATATTGTATTTTACCAGAAAAGAAACTATTGATAACAATGTTATAATCTCCATAGTACCTATACAATATTAAAGTCAAATCACGAGAAACGATAAATTTAAAACTCCTACATAGAAACATATTTTCACAGACCTATTTGTTTGTTACAACTTACATCATTCCTCAAGAACTGGAACTAACAACGGTTTACATGACGACAATAGTTAAAATATCGCTAAGACATTATTTACCGAGAAAAATCTTTTGTTGCTTATCTCAATGAGGAACGTAATGTTGTAACATAATATGTTAACATGTTATTGGTTGGTTTGTTTACAAAGTAAAAGAAAATATATCTTACTGTTCACTGGTTACTGAGGAATCTATGTTAAAAGATTTTCCACTGGGGGGTTCAAAGCGACAATAGCTTATGGGGATTAACCCTTTCGTGGTAGCACAAGCTATAGTGATGGGTTGGTTCAATTTAGCCGTTATATTAGGTTCAATGGCCGCCACTTGGTTCACAATTCGGACTTGAATTTTCTTGATTGTTTCCAATCTTATGGACTTTCGTCCTATATGACATCCCCATTCACCATCATCTTGTTTTGTCGCTTTTATCTTTTGGACACATTTGCCGTCATTTACCGCAAGATCTGTAAATCTATTACGCTATATTAGAAAAAATGACAATTTAAATCTAGTTCTATTGTATATACAAGCTATTGCCAGCGACTAAATCTATAAGTAATAAGCCATAGATAGGTACATTTCGTATTAGACACAATATCCTACCACTACAACAAAATTCATCGAAATCTTTTCATGACTTTTTGCAAAAACAAACATACAGACAATCTTTCTAAATTTAACTACTTAATTTGTTTTTTATAATAAATAATGTAGAATCATTATCATGATGTTATAAAGTATCTTCAGATTTAAATAATTACGAGGCAAAATAATACAATTATTATATGTAAGTACACCTAGATAATAATTATAGAAGTCTTATAATTAATAATTTAATAATCCTGATGGTATCATCCCATAATATTCTGTTATCACTTAATTGGAAACAACAACAAATAATTAGTAATCACTCGATATAAACTCATAATTACACTGACTATTTTATTAAAATAAATTGGTACAAAATATACCTACGTAGTTATCATAGAAATAGAAAGTAGTATCTTTATCAAATTTATACCTATCTACTTCTTACACGATGAGTATCTTATCGAATCACCAATAGAGTTAAAAGAAACTATTTTTGTTTAGGTTTTTTAATTAAGATCAACTCTCGTCAGTCATTCAGTAGACCAAGTATGAATATCCAATTTGAATCTATCCTATTACATAAGCCATTTATTCGTAACTTTTAGTTAGTTTTTACTATAACAATACTTACGAAAACCTTTTTCCCGTGGGATGCACAAACCCACAATAAGTCATCGGAAATTCTGATTCACATTGTATATTTATATTTTCATTTTCAAACGCTAATATTGTTTCCTTGCCGTCGATTTCAAATATTCTAAATGCTGTAAAAATAACCACACTTAATTCCTCAGTTTGTAAAGAATATAATTAACTTATATTTCAAACATACAGTAAACTAAACTTTTACTGAAGAAAAGTAAAATAAAGATGAAGTGCGACAATACGAGTAACATTTTAAACTGTCACCGCGGTAGCTTGTAAAAACCGACTACCCTCTCAGTACCTAACACTGAACACAAATGAATGCAGTTGGGTTAAATGTCAAATATTTAACGGGGTGACTTATGATAACTTAAGATTGAAGAAAAGTTTGTTTATTTTGTATCTTAAGCAACTGTATTATACTTATTTACTTATTTATGTTAAACACACAGAGTTTATAATTGTATTGCATTAAATATTATTTTATTCTATTACCTGTTGGTGTAGAAATTATGGGTTCGATTCTGGAGAATTCTTTATTTACTCCACAGATTGTTGTTCAGAATCTGGATGTATATGTCTGGATGACTTTGTATTCGTTATACATACCTATGTTTGTGAATCCCCTCACAGGGATGATATGTTTAATGCCAAAATTATCTTTTATTTATTATATATTATGATTGAATATATCTAGTAGTAACAATTTACGACGAGCGACAGTTACCAGTTGATTTTAAATGGAGGCCACAAAACTTAATAAAATAAAATGTTGCATGCGACTGTATCTAATACAAATATTACGTTCAAATTATCTTCGGTCCATGTCTTATTTGTTACACATTGTAATATTACAAAGACACAATAGTGTTAGGTACATTAACATATATTTAAGAATATGATTGAAACAAATAGAATTTGAGAGTACGCATAGAATATAATATAGGTACTTATCTTCCTTTGTAAAGTTGAGAACAACGGTAAAGTTTATTTTTTTTTCATTAAATTTGTAGTTTGTAATATAAAGACCAGCGCGGCGGTTGTCTCTTCTAAAATATACTGTATGTAAAAAAGACCAGACAAATTTAGGAAAAACATGTATATTTATTCTATGAATATATCTATCTAATAGTTACTACGTGTAGATTTGCAAAATTCTTCCTTTTACATAAATTAACATAATAACTCTACGCTAAATAATTTTGACTATTGTTCTTATATTTTTAAAATGGGTTAAGTCAGGCATAGATATTATACTAATTACTATATTATAAATAACTGTTAAGATCATTCAAAAATGCTAATTACTTTATTTTTAAGGATTTCTCTATTTTTAAGATTAAATGTAAGACCAAGAAAGACTTAGTCCAGACACCCTCTTCTGGATTTTGGTAATCCGCTCTCAGTCTTGTAGCAAGTCTTGCTTGCATAGATAATTATTAAACATATTTACGCTTACATCTTACTACAACGTATCAGAGTGAAAAAAAAAAGATTATTTTGAAAATAATAGACTAAAAAAAATATACACATGCTTATGTCCTTACTTTATATTAATTATAAAAAGCAGACCAACCAATCTTAGATTAAAATATTGCGTCACGTAAAAGAGAAAGGCCATAATAATGGTTTTCTCAAGAATTGTTATAATCTATTTTATTGATTTTAAACATTTTAAAAAAGAGTTATTTATTTGAAATATTAATACATATATTTGGAATTGTCTATAAAAATAATAAACTTTATATATATCCTCTTTTATCGAGACGGGGGTAGTCTTTAGAACGGGTATTGAAATCAAACACTCAATTATCAATAACGCCTAAATTTTAGTTTTACGAACTGCGAGACGCAAATATGTTTCTTTCTCATTCTTGCAAGGCCAGTCTTGTTCTTACTTCTTGCTAATATATAAGAACAAAGATCGATTTATGACTAAAAACTAATTCTATTATTCTAATTAGGAGAGAAAAATATATTGTAAGACAATTTAACTACTTGTACTACTAAATTACATATATTTCACGCTTTACTTATTATAGGACATCACACATTTTCAGATAATTTTATCAAATGGCGTAATTTTTAATTCATTAACGATTATTGGTATTAAAAAAACATTGTACCTAGTATAAATACAAAGGTTTATTAACGTTTATAATTTTTTAATAAGTGTTTTATAGCTGGTACTGTGCCGGCTTTGACCAGCTTCAATAAAGAAAACATTAAAAATACCTATTGATCATCAAAACTCAACAGATTTTTAATATTATTATATTCAAAATCAATGTAAGTAAAACCATTAATCCGCTTTGAAAAAACAATAGTTTAAAAAACTAAAAAAACACGCTTTTATTGCTAACCGAACTAAAAACTAGAAAATAATTTTTAATGACAAAGAGTATAAAATTACAGTAGTAGAAGATCGAACAATTAATCATAGTGAATCGCCTTAATATAAAATTATAATAAAATTTAAGTTATTAACAGAATAATTCAATTCTGAGTAAAAATCGTGGGGTGCATTTTACTGTGATTCATAACTATTCTCTCATAGATAGTTGCTAATAGAATGGTTGTAATACCTTAAATATCGAGCACCCCACGCTTTTTACTCAGAATTGAATTATTCTGTTAACAACTTAAATTTTATCAAATTATTGCATTGTCATCGGTCCTTGATACGTGTGCAAAGTTTCAATTTAATCGGATCGCTGGAACCTGGTGAAAATTAAGCTCGAAGATTCCGTTACATTCATACATACATACATACAACCCAAGCTAATAAAAGCGTGTTAAAAAGTCCCTAACTTACATAGGCTTCTTGATCTTGGGACAATTTTATTTAAACAGCTATATTCTTAGACTATAAAAAATCTTGTTTATTATTTAGTAAGTGGAGGACTTCCACAATTTTTCGTACCCTAATTCACCATTGTAGTGGTATTCCAAAAAAATATTCTTAGTAATATTAGATTTTTAATTTAAAACTGTCACCATTTTCATTTAAACATTAATATTTTAGTACTTATAATGTTATTTAATTCAAATAAGATATTCAATAGTATTCCAGGCTTCATACACAACGATATATAATCTGACTGATTCTGTAAAACAAAATTCTGCACCTGAGCCGCATCCTAAATATTCGTCATGTTTGTTTAATTTAAGTTTTTTTAAATCATTTATTTGTCAGTGCCTTATGCACTGGATCTCAAATATTATAATATAGATCTGTAGACCACATAATTTGTTTATATATCATGTATATATAAATATATATACAGGGTTGTTTGTAATTAGTTGACAACCTCTTGCAGGTAGCCTCTCTACATCAATCCCAACAATATTTGATCTACGACTTTTTAGAAATCTTGATAAACACAAAAAAAAAACAAAACAAAAAAATTGTTGCATTTTACTTTTACATATATTTTGTATTTTGTAAGAAGTATTTAAAAGGTCAACGCCCGGGCGCCATACCTATGCTCACAGTTAATACCAGTACAGAGACAACAAATAAATTTTGTATGGGAAAACTTATTTTTTTTTTAATTATTAGTTTCATGCATATATTAAAGGTTATTAGTTTCATGCATATATTATTTTTATAATATGTATTAATTTTTTCAGTTTCTTTTTCATGATTCGTTGTGCCTACCGTCATCCTCTAATATACATCCTAAGGTTGGCTGGTAGAGAATATCTTCATTAACCGCCATTTATGAATTGTTTTGTATATTGTTCAATAAAGATTAAAATAAATAAATATATCGAAAACGTTTCATTTGTTTTTTAAACAAGATAAAGAAATAAAAAAGACAGCAAATAAATATATATGTATAAATATATATTTCGGATTTAAAATCTTTAAAAAAAAGACCAATCAAACTATCGGATGCACTTTATTCAACATTCACGCAACAAAACAAACAAACACATCTAGGATCATTACTTCCGTCTGTTTCTACCCTTCGTTCTCTTCTCTGTTTTATCTGTGGTCAGTTCTTGTTGTAACTTCTTTAACATCTGTGGTGTTATTAAACCCTGTAATAATAAAAAAAACATTCAAAATAAATAATAGTAAAAAAAATACGCTTTTAAAACAAATTTACAAAAATATTTTTGTTTTTTATTTAACTTTTAGTAAGATTTTTTTATAAACGCGTGTTTTTTGTTTTGTTTTAACTATTTTTTTTCATAATATTTCATTGTCTTAGGTCCTTGATAGGTATACTTCATCAATATTACGTTCAAAGTTTCCGTTATAACAATAGACAGATAGATATATACATAAATAGTATAATAGTAGTAGTAGGAAAGTGAAATTTATTATTATAATATAAATAACCATAAACACTTTGAAATTTTATTTCAAAGAATACGCAGGAGGAAATACTGTATTGAACATTAATTGAAGTATTCATCACTTCTTAAAAATATTAGAATGTTAATTTTATAAGCACAAGCAGGACTGGAACCTGCCACCTTTGGAAGTCTTTCGTCACACTACCAACTGAGCTACAATGTCGTTACCAGCCTCGCCTCGTATGTAGTATATTATATATATTAAATTGAAGACGATTATATTAAGACGATTAAGTTCGTCTTAATCGGAGACGATATTTTTAGGTTTCTTCCAAATCGAAATTAATGTTTGTTTGAAAAACCAGAAAAGATTCTAAATCCAGCTAAATAACTGGATCTATCTGAACAAGATTGAATTTTAGTAATCAATATAAAACCTTTGTCACAAAACAATTACTGTTTATAAATATATAACTTTAAATTTTAAATAAATATAAAAAGAGAAATAACCGATAAGGACAGGGATTCAAACCCGCAACCTCTGAGAAACCGTCCGGTTGCTCTACCAATTGAGCTACCGTATCGCTACCCGTCTCAGTGAATAAAGCATTCTATATATGTTCTTCTATATATGTACTTACTTTGGCAACAAGCATGTCTGAGAGCTTTCCCTTCGAGTCGTCGTGTCTAGATGGTAGTGATTTAGATTTCTTTCCTCTGCCATATTGGTTCGTATCTGTTTCATCTTCGAGAACAGGTTCTGAGTTTCTTAATAATCTGCAAATCACAAGAAATATTGATAAGTGAATACGGAACCTATGAAGTTTAAAGTTTCATTATGTGATACTATATTACAATAAAACTATATCAATTTCCGTGTATGAGTCTTAAATTTACTTCTAAGCATATGCTTTTAAACTAATCGAAGAAAAATATTAAAACAATATTTCTATAATAATGTTTTTTAAAATAGGTTATCAAGTGTCTGTCTATTATCTCGAAGCAGTTTATTTTACCTAGTAATCTGGAATATCCCCTGCTGGATAATTGCGTCCAGCTCAGTTTCCATTTCTCGCACCAGCTTCACATCCGGGAACATATCCGGAAACCTATAGCTGTAAAAAATATATATATATAAATTAGCATTTCCTTATTTTATTGCTGTACTGAACTAATAGGAGAATGGTTATTTCTAACCCCGACTCAAAATGAGGGCTGTTATAAGTTTGACCTGCGCAACTTGTGTATCTGTGTGTCTGTCTGTGGCAACGTAGCAGCCAAACGCGTGGACGGATTTGATTGCGGTTTTTTTTAATCGAAACCCTGGTATGTCGAGATGGTTCTTAGCTATGTTTGGTCGAAATAGAAACAGTCATCTCCAAGAAGGTTAAGGTTTCATTAGTTCCTATGCAATATTGAAAGAAATATTTAAGCAAGTGTAAATTTGTGTGTGTGGGTTGTGTTTAAAAAGCAGAAAAAAATATATAAAAAATCTAATCGCGAATGGTTTCTGAAATGGAAATAGTAAATATGTATGTAAAAGATCAACGCACCCACATTAACCCTCTAGTAACATCGACCGACTACAACCCCCAACTGACCTCAACCATAGATACAGTTCCAGCACATCGAACACGGCCTCCAGGTGCACCAGGTCCATGATGGTCCTGGGAGCCGGCAGCGGCCAGTCTACCACGTTACACATCCAATTACGAGTCAGCGGCTCATTGCGACTGTACTGACGAACCATCTGGAATTATTGTATTTACTTAGTTTATTGATGTTAGAGAAAATATTGTGTGAAGTTTAGTAGTTTTTTGGATTTGAACTGAAAGATTTCTTGTGTTAATAATTGAAATTAAAATAATATCCAACCAAATCATTGTGCCCAGATAGACATGCACATTTATATGTACATCAATATTTATGTCTACACACACATCGACAAATAGAACTTCATGAATCAACATGTACATATCTATCTATCTATTATATATTATGAAAATCAATTAAAAAATATAGAATAATATAAGCCATTATCAGATACTATCCTTAATATTATGAGAAAAGTTGGTTCGCAACATATTTTATATTTCATAATTATTACCATATAATATAATAAAAGAATTACTTATCGAGTCCCATTTACTTCATTTAAACAGATTAAGTAACTAGTACCTTAAGGAAGGTAGCACACACGAAGGGCAGCTTGTTGTTGATGGGCGCGCAACAGAACACGTAGCGAGCTCGTAGAGGAAGAGGCACGTGCTGGATCATCTCCGCCAGGAACTTGAACCCCTCCGTGTTACACATGAAGTACAGCGACGTGTCCACTGTACATAGATGTACGAAGATGTCCTGGGAGAGGGGTTTGTTATTGAAAGATGATAATAGATGGCGCTTTTGTAATTTATTGAAAATGTAGAACGCGGGGGTAAGATGATGTTATTAGAATGTATATTATAATAGCTAAGGCTTACAATATTTCCTATCCTATAAATAAGCTGTCTTAAGCCGAGGACGGCCTCTTATAGACACCCTTAAGGCAGACGTGTCCCCCGGGCTCCAGGCCCGGGTTTTTCAAGGGCGGGTCTCAGTACTCGCCCACTCCCTCGGTGACGCTGTAATAGCCACTTGGCTAACAGCATAGTCATTACAAAAAAAAAAAGCTTACAATATCGAGATTAGATATCCATGTTATTCAACTTCTTATGACTGCTAAGTGCTATGTATGTATGTATATATATATATCTCTATAAATATATTAGGTAATAATGGTACTCTGTGACCTGTGCCTTCATTTAAATTATTCATATGAAAAAAAATCAGCTGAATATTTGAAGACGAGATATAATTAATAATTATGTCGAGAATAATATTATCTATTATAAACGGATGAATTTCATGTATAATAAAATTTACATATTGTCTGCCCGCATACACGTTACACGATTACTGCAGAGCATTCGAAACATCAGGATAAATAGTAAATAAATAATACAATACCATCAAGCTGCTGAGTCCGGCGTGTGGTAGGTGGTAGGCGTACAGTTCCATCTGTTCGGCCGTGGGGTGCAGGCCGGCCTGCGTCACGGGCTCCGGCGGCTGCGAGAGGAGCATCTTGAGGGTGGCCAGGTCCTCCGCCTTGAAGGTGGTGACGTAGCCCGTCTCCCACACGCTGCCGTATCTACCGGCGCGACCTGTTTGGATTTATTATTCAACTTTCTTAAGTCGACTTTAAACTCCCCTTGAGATATTTAAAATAGAGAGTCATTATTTAATAATTAAACCACCCATTATTGAATAATTAATATATATACAGGGTTATTTGTAATTACTTCACCACCTCTTGCAGGCAGCCTCTCTACATTAATCCCGACAACATTAATTGTTCTACGACTTTTCGGAGGGAAATATTGATAAATAACTCTAAAATGTAATATGAAGAAATAAATTGTATCTCGGGAAATCACCACCTACCGAGCACTAATAAAAATAAAGAAACTCGAGTCGAGTCAATGAATTACGAACGTAAGTAATTTTATACATACATATTTAAATAATAATTATTTTTTGTTTTTTTAGATTGGTATAACAACCAACACACCAAACACACAAATACACAAGTATTACCTATTTCATTTATTAAAGAATGGTTTTTTTTTTATATTATTAAAAATACCTGCAATCTGTAACGCCTGTGATATACTGATCACATCCATTTCCTTGTCTCCGTCTTCATTTACCACGGGTTTGATGAGAGAATAAAATATTATACGTCTTATACTCCTAAAAAATATATACGAAAATAGTTTATATGTATTACATTTATTTTAGGTATATATACATGTGATTTATAACTGAACTTCATTTATTGTTTCCAAATATATATATAATAAAAATATGTACATTATTTACATTCGTTTATTAATTAATCTTCAAATAAACATATTATTTTGTTAAAATCTTTGCCTATACTTACAAATTAATACCAAGCCCTATAGCGTCTGTGGCAACCATCACTTTACAGGAACTATCAGGATCATTGAATTTATTGGCTTGAGCCAGTTTAGTACCGGGCGGCAAACTACCATATATTACGGCTACTTCGTGACCCCTGAAATAAATATAAATATGAAATCAAATACATATGAAAAAGTAAACCTATTAGAATTATTAAAACATTGAAAAAATATGTTTCACTTCAAGCAAAATGTATAAAAATAATAATTATTGAATCATTGAAAGAAACTCTTTGAATTATTTTCCATTTATTTATAAAAACTACATATTTTTTTATCATTTAGTTATTTCGCAAAAGAGTTATGAATACAAGAATGATATCATTGTTTTAATAAAAAACTTAAACACTCTCAAAAACAGTAAAATATAAGTAATTTTTCATGTAAGGGATACCTGCCTCAAAGGACTGACCTCTGTTCAATGGCCCGACTAACACTGTAAATGTCATTCTTATTAAAACATACTATGCAGTCCCCAGCTTGCACATGGTCTAAAGATCCCAATGCTCTATCTTCTACTTTCAGTTCTGTTAACCGTTTATATGACCTCACCTGAAATAAAATATATATATATGTAAAAGATAAGTGTAAAAAATATATATATTAAAAGATGAGTAAGTGTATTTGAGGTAAATTATGGGGCAAACAAACCTCCATTTCCTCTCCAGTTGTGTTACATATTTCCTCTACAAGGCTTATGGCGCCTGCTTCACCACATAAGTGTATTTCATTTGCTTGAAGACCTAAAATTTTTGATTGTTTAAAAATTTAGAATATGAGGACTATATAAAAAAAATTAGCACTGCTGTTATAGACTTGATATAATTAAAATTAACACAATTTTTTTTGCCAATTGTTTACAATTATACGGAAAATTACCACCTCTGTCAATGACAATGAATATGTTTAAAAAAAAAATATTGATAATAAATAAATAAAATATATCAACAAACCTAAAACAGCTCTGGTCCATGCCCATCCCCGGCCTCTGTCACCGATCATTTGAATTTCGTCAATTATAGCTACATCATCTGCAAAAATGTATTATCAAAAAATCTGTACATTCAAAAATATATTCTTTAAAGTGTGAAAATAAAGTGAAAATATATTTATGTATCTTTATCAATCTATGATTATCTGTCTATGTGTCTCTATCATCTCTATCATTCTCTAAGTATCTCTATCTATCTCAATCATTCTCTAAGTATCTCTATCTATCTCATGTATCTCTATCTATCTCAAGTACATTTATCTATCTCAAATACATCTATCTATCTCAAGTATATCTATCTATCTCAAGCATCTCTATTTATATCTTTGTGTCTTTATCTATCTAGACATACTTATATCTATCTTTCCTATGTATCTCTAAGTATCTCTATCTTTCTTACTCACAAGTATCATTTAATGATGTCATTTCGACTGTACACGCTACATGATTTGAAGGAGTTAATTCTGGTTCATCTAATAAGAATGGGTCTTTTTCTAAAGGTTCAGTCTCCTCTGTGTTTTCCACTAGAGTATTGTATTGTGAGGCGTGTCGTCTCTCCTCTCCTGTTATCAAATCACATGGAGTACCCTATGGGCAAATTACTATATATTATGGTTATCAATTACTTTATTAGTTTTAAGGGATTAAAACTGGTTTTCTTCTTTACATATGAAATAACAACAGTCCCATATTTTATTGAAAATATTCATTACATACATTAAAATGCTGTTTTATATTACCTTACTATTAGACTTATGATAAATTTCTGTAGCTAATAACTTTAGGGGACCACAATAAACCCCTGACTTTGATTTAAGAAACTTTTCCATGGCATGGTAAGTCTTGCCAGAGTTTGTGGGGCCCGCATGGAAAATTATTTTTCTATTTGTATTGCGTGCTTCAGGATACCTGTAGAATTTAATGTTTTAAACACTTTTCATAATTCAATAATATTTAGTTACTTTATTAAATTAAGTCATGAAAAAGTGAGAGTATTCATTGTGTGAGTTATAAATATAAGTTTCTATAACAATAAAATGTATGCTTACCAATTGGCTGGTGTTCTTAAATCTGATATCTTTTTAAGATCATCTAAACAATCTAAATGAGGAAATGCAAGTCTAGCATGTCTAAGGAAATAGGGAAACAAATCATTTACATTCCCCGCACCTGGAAATATGTATAATATTTATTGACATGATGTATACATGGCTAACAGTAAAAACAAACCGCTGGATATATATACTGGTATCTCTATCAACATAAATAATAACCCACAAATAATAGCATCTCTATCAACATATTAAGATTATTTTCTTAAATTGTTATAATAACCAACTTACCTACTAATATATCACTTATTGTTATATGTACATCCGGCGGTAAATCATGTTCTAAGCAATGTCTTCTAAAAGATAAAAAAGCTTGATGCATTAACTGATCATCAAGACCATTTTCTGAAGATAAGAGTCTAACCTCTGGCTTCTGATAAAATTTGTTTAAAATTTTTAGTAAATCTTGTTTTTTTAAGCGCCCAGTAAATTCTTCTCCTATGTTAATATCATCTGGGTTAGGTTTTACCGCTATAGGAACGAATAAAGTTGAAGGATTTCCTTTGTCGTGTTTTTTAGTTCTCTTGAAAACATAACCTATTCGGCCGACTTTTTCTGTGTGCGGATATAAACCACTAGAGACGAGATGAGAAACACACGGCTGCAATCTATCTATGCTGTAAACTGTCCATATTCGTGAAAATCCTTTGTACATTTTGATAAAAACTAAAATATATTAACAAAAATTTATTAATTTCGTCCTGTCACATTGCTTAAAAAAATAACAATGTTACCAGTTCAATATATTTAACTGTCAATTAATAAAAGTGTAATTTAAAATTTAATCAGGAAATAATAGAATTATGAGTCTACAATTAGCGCTATCCTGGTGTTTATATAAATATATGAAGTATATTTTTAGAAAATGTTCTCTCACTCTCTTGTCCTATAGAAAATTGTATTTTTACACCTACACAGTATTTTTATTATTAATTACTAGCTTTTGCCCGCGGCTTCGCACGCCTTAAATTCTTATAAATAAAAAAATAAAAATAATCCATAGCAATTTGTTAGTAAAAAAAAAAAAAAAGAAAAAAAAAAAAAAAACTTAACAATAGTGTTAGTAAATAATTGAATAATAATAGTAATTTTCAATAATAAATTTTGAAGAGGGACTTGGTTTTCTCCAACATGAAACCAATCAGTGGACAATCCCCACTGTTGGCTATCTCATTCAGTACGCTGTGGACGCTGCCCCGTACTCTGCGCAGTAATGACGCAGTTTTATTGCGCACAATAGCTTCGAAGCTATTTACGTTCGCCAGCGCAAACATCCCGGATGCGCTACAGAATCGTGGCAGCCTCAACAACGCCCTGAATGCGTTGTTGTATTGAATACTCAGGGCCCTATAGGACTTTTTGGTATAATTGGTCCATAACCTACATGAATAGAGAGAGGTGCAGTATGAAAAGTATGTATTGAAAAGTGTTACTTTTACAGCATCCGAGCATCGACCAAATCTATGTACCAACATATTAGCCCTAACCGACAGTGCCCTACGTTCTCTCTCTATGTCTTCATCGTCTTTAACTATGTGTCCAAGGTATTTGAACTTATAAACTCTCGTAAGAGGCACATTGTATAGCTTTATTGGGGGCACAACACTTGGACATTTATTTCCAGCCCCAAATACCATTAATTGTGACTTTTTGGTATTGTACAGTAAACCATGAGAGACTGCGAATTTTTCACAGGCGCCAAGTAACGCTCTCAATGCGCTGACCGAGGGCGCCAGCAGGACCATGTCGTCCGCATAGCTAATATTGTTGACGCATACTCCTTCAATATGGCAACCGACACGCATACTGCTGAGCTCCCGGATAAGCGCATCTACATAGAATCTAAAAAGCCTTGGAGAACTTAAGCCCCCCTGCCTTACCCCGCACTCCATCCTATATGGCTCGGAATACTCGTTCGCCCATCTCACATAGTTCACCTGGTTACAACCCTACTCGTATGTCATCTAACTTACGCCACAAGATGTCATACGAGACAAGATCGAACGCTTTAAAGGGGAATTACTTTATCTTAGTAAAGTAATTTCCCTTTCCCCTTTTATGTGACTTGTTTTAAGTGATACAATCAAAATTACGACATCGGTAGACATTGCTCATTGTCAAAAATTTATTCAAAGTTTTTTATAATGATACAATAATAGATACCTACTGTATTTTTGTTATACCTCTCTTGTTTTACTTAAACTTAAACGTCCATTTAAATACTTTACTTTAAATAATTTTCATGGAACATAATCAAAATATGACCATATAAACTTGAGGAATTCTGAGCTACACAATCGACGTTATTGTGACCATCACCTTGCAGGTCTAGTTTTACTAAAATAAAAAAAATCTATTTTAAATGTTAAATAATATGTATTAGACATTCAGTTACCTATACACAGTAACAAAATTTTTTCAATACTGAACATTCACAAAAGCCATTTTTGAGACGGTTTGGCCGGTTCCGTACCAGAGTACGCCGGCAGACCATACCTCCGTCCGTCAATATATTTAAAATCTGTAATATCTTCGAAAATATTAATTTAAATTACATGCTGTAAAGGGCTATATTGTTCCATATTAAATGTATCTAAGACATTTAATTAGACAAGGATTAATGCCATATTGCTTAAAATGATTTCGTAAATAAGCCATTATTTCGCGTGAAAAGTAAACGATAAAAATTGGATATTGTGGGTAATCAGTAAGAGATAAACATATATACCATCGCGGACTTTCTTGTAGAACACATAATACATAGTACTTTATTTTGATCTATCTTGTAAAGTTCAACCAGCGTTTGCAATCAAAATCCGTTGTGTAGTTTTAAAGATCTAAGAATTCATACAGACAGGGACAGACGCGGAAAGCGACTTTGCTTTATAATATGAAATGATTAATGTTCTTATTATTTCCTACCTCTTTTGAAAATTCTTTTTTAAGTATAAACGTGGTTTTTGATTCTAAAGTGAAAATTTGTTTATATCTATTTAAATCAAGATAATGAAAAATTTAGGCTGTTACGTTTCTAATCCATTTTTTATGATCAAGACCCCCGGTGAACGGTTATGGTCAATTCTTAACCTTGTGGTTAAGAAATAAACTAATAAAGATATTCTTCGAAACGTAAGTATTATAATAAGATTAGTGGTAAAAACTAACACCAGCTTTAATATTTTCAGTAAAAAATAATGAAAACTGACCGTATATAAATTGTCATTAAAATGATAATATTTATTATATACTTGCATTTACAAAAACAGTTAATTTTCTTTCTTATTCGTATCACTATTAATTCAACCACAAAAATCGAAACAATTTACAAATCTTTTAGTATTTTTAAACCTATGCGTTGTAGTCTTTTGCCCCCAAGGGATGAAAACTCAAAATATTTTAGTCTGTTTGTTATATTCTTTTTTCATTGACGTGCCTGACGTGAGCGGAAGACACACGACAACGAGCGAATAAATTCGGCTTAGCCCAATTATTGCATTGATTACGTTTCACATGATAGAAATTGCGATATATTCTGATAGAAAACATTTCATCACAGGCATCGTGACTTAATATAGCACTATAAAACAATGGGAAAAGCTAAAAAAGGAAAGAAGGGTCAAACGGCTGAGGATGGGTAATTTTATTTTTTTTAACATATGTTGAGGTTAGTATTATTATAAATATACTATAATTTGTGTTTTGTCTAAATTTTTAGTGATAGTGACGTGGAAACAACCACCATCGATAGTGTGAAACCGGTTCAAAATAAGGGAAAAAAGTGAGTATTTTTAAGGTTATCAAAAAGCTATATATTTACTTCTCCTCGTTATTGAAAAGTTAAAATAGCTTTATACATTTGATATTTATTATTATCAGCCATTAGTGCCACAGTACATACCTAAAATCCACACAAAATTTATATTATCTTATAGTTATAGTACATATTTTTTTCAGAAAATCAAATGATTCAGACGACAGTGATGACGAAAAACCGAAAACTAAACCAAAACAGAAGAAATCAATTGATTCAGATGTTAAAGAAGTCACAAAGGGTTTAAAAAATGTGTCTGTTTCAAACAAGTCACAAAAGAAGAAAGTAGTCAGTAATGAAGGTAAGATATGTAAATAACACTATGTTATATATCTTATTTGAAACTTATCAATATAATCTAATTGTGGTCAAATTTAAACATTTATCCTTAAATATAAAAGTAATGACAGAAAAAATATGATCCTCATTCCTTATATATATATTTTATACATAAGCATATATAAAAGTTTTTATGTTATAATTTACATAGCTTTATCAATAATACCATCTAATCAAAAAACTTTAATAGGATTTTGTTTTATTAATTTATTAGTATTTATTAAAGTAAACTTTATAAATTTTTATGAAAATGATAGTAGCTATATATATGATATATTCATATAATAATTTTTATTAAGAAGTTTATTTGATTTTTAGTATGGGTGCCAGTTTGTGTGATTATTATAATATATAGGTATATATATATATTTTTAATTGATGTTTCCTTATACATAGTAATTGCAAAGGTTTCCATGATTTATTTATAATATGACATACAAATATACAATATAACAATACATATGCATTTGTTTCATGCTTTTATCAATTAGTGGGATGAGCCTCTGAGCTCACTACCAAGCATGTTACCTCTTTTCTTGAAATCTGATTAATCAAATAATACATTTGCTGACCAACTCTGTGTTGTAATTTTTATTAGTGATGCAGTCAATTTCAATTCCTATTAAATCTTTAATTATCTATATTATGTTATTGTGTTTCACTCTTAGATGAATCTGAGGATGAACCAGTGGAAAAGCCAAAGAAAAATAAGAAAAAGGAAGAAAAGAGTGCATTTTCTCTATTAGCTATTGAAGATTCTGGGGACTCTGCTCCTGAAGCACCACCCTCGTCTGACGATGAGAAAACAGCTCAAAAAGTTCAAAAGAAAGTTCCAGAAAAGAAAGAACCTGCAGGCAAAAAAGGTAAAAAAGCAAAGCGAAGGAAAGATGACAGTGATGAGGATATAGACAAAGTGCTAGCTGAGCTTGAAATGGAATATGCTGGGGTTAAGAAAGAGGAAATCACAGCGCCAGCACCTGAGGTCGAGAAAGCTCCAGAAGCTGTTGAAGAAAAACCCAAAACAAAGAAGAAAGGTAAAAAAGAAGAAGCCAAACCAGAGCAAAATGATGATGAAGCTGAAGAAAAAGGTAGTGAGGATGAAGGTGAAATTACAATAAAAACTGCTGCACAAAAAAAGAAAGAAAAGAAGGAGAGAGAAAAGCAAAAGAAGTTAGAATCTAAGAAAAAAGAAAAAGAACATGAGGGTAAAAAAGATGTGCCAGAACCAAAACCAGCTGCTCAACATGCAAAAGAAAAGACTGAAGTTAAACCTGCTGTAGAAGAAAAAGATGTGCCGAAAGCTCCTTCGGAAGAAAAGGAAAAAGAGGCTGAAGGCGACACCCCATCTACTGAAGGAAAGAAAAAGAAAAAAGGTGAAAAGGGTGAAAAGGATGACAAGGGAAAGAAAGGTCCCACAAAGAAGACTATTGCTGCTATGCAAGAAGCTTTGAAAAAAGTTAAAGAAGAAGAGGAACGCCTACAGAAGGAAGAGGAAGAAAGAATAAAGCAAGAGGAAGAACGTGAGCAACAAAGACTGGAAGCAATTAGATTAGAGAAGGAACGTAAGGATAGAAAGAAACAAAAAGAAAAGGAGAGAAAAGAAAGACTTAAGGCAGAAGGTAAATTGCTTACTCCAAAGCAAAAGGCAGAGAAAGCTAGGGCTCAAGCCTTGTTAGATTCATTGAAAGCACAAGGAATAGAAATTGGTTCGGCGGAAAAGAAGCCGCCACGACTAGGAACTAGAATTAAGCCTACAAAGTTAAAGACGCAAATGTCACAAGAAGAACCGGCTACACCGGTTGAGGAGAAGAAAGTAGATTTTAAGGTCGCCGACATAAAGGTATGCAGATTTTTGTTCTTTTATTTGCTTTAATTTTCTTTGAATTATTCTATTTTATTATTCTATTTACTAAGTTTTTTAATAATCCTAAAATTGTTACTGTATTACTAAAGTCATATACTTATTACGTATAGGAAGAGGTACCTAAACTTGAAACGAAAAAGGAATCAGAAGATGAGGCAGTGAAAGATGCGTGGGATGCTGAATCTTCAGAGGAAGAACCAGAACCAGAGAAACCTGAACCTCCACCACAAGACTCCAAATCGGAACCTATTGAGGAACCCAAAGAAGTAATATTATTTACATTCCATATAAATTAAATCTAAAATTAAATATAAAGACAATTCAATCTATTCAATAACTTATTCTTTATATAATCATAATAATTTTATGTCATATCTTTATCTAGAAGGATGAAGAAGAAAGCTCAGAGGAAGAAGAAGACAGTTCTGAAGAAGACTCTAGTTCAGAGGATGACTCTGAAGACGAACAGATGACAGATGCACAGAAGAAACGAGAACTGGTTCTAAAGAGATTAGAGGTAATCATTATTATATTGGTACTTTTGCTTTATTAAAAATTTTATTCAATTAGTAATGGCTAGCAGCGATTCCAAGATTTGACAAATTGTGTATCTTGAAAAACATTAAGAAAATATTTATTTCTAACTCAAAAAGAAGGGTGTTATAAGTTTGACCTGTCAATCTGTGTATCTGTGTGTCTGTCTGTGGCAATGTAGCAGCCAAACGCGTGGACGGATTTGATTTTGGTTTTTTTTAATCGAATGCCTAGTTCTTCGAGATGGTTCTTAACTATATTTGGTCTAAATAGAAACAGTCGTCTTCAAGATATTGAGGTTTTATTGGTGCGGGTGAAAGGTTCTTATGAAATATTGATAAAAATACTTATGCAAGTGAAAATATGTGTGTCCGTAAGTTCATTTAGTACAATAAAGTTCCGTTGCTCTACGAATTGAGCGATGGTATCGCCACCCCATACGGTGATTTTAATATTATTATGCATATTAACTTAAATAATATTTCCTAATTAATGATCATAAAAACTCATATTTAAATTAATATATTTTGCAGAAAAGAAAAGAAGATAACGAAAAGAATAAAACAGACAATCCTCTTCGAGCATCTGTGGTGTGTGTTCTTGGTCATGTCGACACTGGCAAGACTAAGATACTGGACAAGTTACGTAGAACCAATGTACAGGACGGTGAGGCTGGAGGTATTACTCAGCAGATTGGAGCCACCAATGTACCCATTGAAAACATCAAGGAACAGACTAAACATATTAAAGGGGTGAGTTGGTTTTGATAAATAGATATTATCTTGAAACTGAGTGAATAAAGTAAAGGGAATTTAATCTCAAATTAAAGCTATCACTAAAACTTTGGTGATAAATAAATAAATTGAACAGTATCAATATTATATTCATAATTACCTGTATTTGTACCATTCTTTATTTTTATAATATTATTAGTTTAAAATTATGATGTAAATGATTCTGTAAACTTTTTGAAAAACGTAAAAGAATCGTATGGGTTAGTAGAGATTGCGGATTAGAATCCCTACTTGTATTGATATATTTTTCGTTATACATATATATATTCTAATCTATTATGTTTTCAGTTCAAGCACTCATGCTTGAAATAATAATTATTTATATTTTACAGGTTAGCGAGATAGCGTTTAAGTTACCTGGTCTACTAATCATTGATACTCCAGGCCACGAGTCCTTCAGTAATTTAAGGAACAGAGGATCTTCTTTGTGTGACATTGCCATTCTAGTGAGTATAATTACTTTATTGGTCTAGGTGTTAAAATGGCAAAGATCTAACTAAAAGGTCCTGAACTCAAATATCATGATGGGATATGGTGCACTTCCATTTTCGTAAAAAGGCTACAATGGTCCACTGTGGATGAAACACCATTAAAAGAACTTTTAGATAAAATACCTCCTCTGCCTACTTTTGGAAACACAGATATGATATATATACTTATATCAGTATATATACTTATTATATGTATTCCATGGATCTATAAATCTCAATATCCCTTACAATATTATAATCACAATATTTTATTCCAGGTAGTAGACATTATGCATGGGCTGGAACCCCAGACGATAGAGTCAATAAACCTCCTTAAACAAAAGAAGACTCCATTTTTAGTGGCATTAAACAAGATCGATCGTCTCTACGACTGGCAGAGTGCTCAGAGGAAGGATGTAAGAGATATACTGAAGATGCAACAACCAAATACACAGTTGGAGTTCGAGAAACGCACCAAGGATGTCATATTGCAATTTGCTGAACAAGTTAGTATATTTTATTCTGTTATGCATACTATCTTGCATTCATATCATCACCATCATCACATCAGCTATGGGAGTCCACTGCTGAACATAAGCACCACCCATGAACCTCCAAATCTACCGGTTTATTGGACCGGACCAAAGGTTCATTGTCACCTATCACCAGGCAAGCCAGTTCAGGTCAACCATTCACCTCATGGTTGTCCGCCCTGTGCTATGCTTGCCCATAAGTGACCTCCACTCAAGAACTTCTGCCCCAACAGTCATTATTTCTCCAGATATATGTCCACTGCACATATGCCACATATGCTTGCATATGTTGGGTTTTATTTATTTTCTTTATTGGGAAATCCAACACATAGTTTTAAAGATAAAATAAATCATATTTACATAAAATAGGACCAGAATAAGACTACACTATTTGATAATACTTAACATATAATTGACCTTATTTCATATTTCAGAATTTCTAATTCCATCCCGCATAAAAACACCGAGTATAGGTTTTTCATTTGCATGTTATGTTACTTCGAACTTGTACATGAGAATTGATTTCTAGCTATGAAGCCAGAGATCAATGCTCAGTTCCATACAACACTGATAATCTAATAATCTTCTAGTCGAAGACCTTCGACAAGATGATGTCTTTTCATTCTCTGCCCACCCTACTTGGATACGTAGATTAACCTCTCTCTAAAAGTTAAACCTTCTTAGTGTAAGTCATTTTATTAGCCGAATATTTAAAATTTAAATTACGAATTTGTCGATCACAAAAACTTATTTTTCTTATATAATTTTATATTTATATTATATATTTTCATAATTTTTGAATAATGTTGAAGGTGAAACAAAATCAGTCATCATAAAAAACAAGTTTATTTGACTGATTTGAAATAAATATACTATGAAAAATTCCTCCTCCCCCAGGGTCTGAACGCGGCGCTGTTCTACTCGAACCCCGACCCTCGTTCGTACGTGTCCCTGGTGCCCACGTCGGCGGTGACGGGCGAGGGCGTCGGCAACCTGCTGGCCATGATCGTGCAGGCCTGCGAGGGACCCCTGCATCGACGACTGGTGTTCTCTCACCAGCTCCTGGCCACTGTGCTCGAGGTATGGAACTTACTATATGTTTTAATAACTCCCTAGCTTGCGAGAACAATCCGTGTACATGAGAACACGGAGTACGACTGAGATAATAATAATATATGCATCGTCCGAACTTCTCTTGTGGGAATCAAACACACAGATAAATAAAGAAAAATGTATTTTCCTCTCAGTGATCTTTATTTTACTTAATCGTTTTGAAAAAATATGTAATAATTGCAACTTAGAAGATACATTTATATTCATATATATATGTTTAATTATAAATGATATTTTGTTGCTTCGACAGTACGTCTTTTTTTAAACTCAATTTTATTGCATTAGTAATTAACTTTTAGTCGCTATGTGTTACAATTCTGCTTATAAAAAAGTATCAACATATTTATTGTCCTATATCAATTGGTATATACATACTGTATATAAATATATATTGATATATATACTTCTTATGTATATATAGCAATATACATAAAATACTTGACATTTTCTTTACCACCAGGTGAAAGCCATCCCCGGTCTGGGCACCACCATAGACACCATCCTCATCAACGGCACGCTCCGTGAGGGAGACACCATGGTGCTGGCCGGCACAGACGGACCCATCGTCACTCAGATACGGTCACTGCTCATGCCGCAACCCATGAAGGAGCTCAGGGTCAAAGTAAGTGGCGGGTTTTCAATACTTGTTGAAACCATGGAAGGGTTCTTAATAATGGAACTGCTGTGTTTGAGTGACTCGCTGAAGGAGTGGAGTTTTTGAAGTGAATAAAGTAGTTAAGGATTATGGAATAGAATTAGTTTTTGTCAATTATAATGTGTAGTGGGGTGATAAATTATTTTAATATAACATTTATTGAAATAGAAAAGTCTTGACTCAAGTGACCAGTTCTACTTTTAAATTTATCTAAAAATATATAAAAATATAATATTTAATCTGTGCATCATTCAACAGAACGCCTACATAGAGCACAAGGAAGTGGTGGGCGCTCAAGGAGTGAAGATAGCGGCCAAGGAGTTGGAGAAAGCTATTGCTGGACTCAACTTACTAGTGGCCCAGAAACCTGATGAAGTTGATGTATTAAAGTGAGTTGTTTTTGCGTTGATATTGTTATCTTTAATTAGGGTGCAAATTTAGCTTATTTAGCTAGCTACAAGTTTAAAATTTAGGAGTTTATTTAGTTACCAAAAAAAGATATATACCAAATTAATATATGTACATATATACATCTGAATACTGTTGCATCTTTGGATATTTTGTCTCTAATAACATTGTGGAATAATATTTTAAATGTAACTTTTTTGGTCATAATTTAACGGATTATATAAAGAAGTAACTGATATATCCCAGAGAGGAGGTGGCCCGTGAGCTGAAGTCAGCTCTATCTTCCATCAAGCTGACTGAGCGAGGTGTGTACGTACAAGCGTCTACTTTGGGTTCTCTTGAAGCCCTGCTGGAGTTCCTTAGGACAAGCAAGATTCCCGTAAGTCTAACTGTTCTATCTGGTTATAAAATTGTCTGAATAGAAATAGACTTCCTATTTAAGTATAAATAAAATTTAAAATTAATTCAGATATTTGTTCTAAAATGATTTTGGTTTTAGACAATATTATAATATTATAGAATAAAAACTTATATTTTTTATTTTTTTCTATTTATTATTATTTTTCCTCATTTTGTTCAGTGTTTATTTTATATTATATTACTCTGTTTATTCAGGCTCTGAAATAAATATTATGTATGTATATATAACAATAACAATTTTTTTCAGTACTCCGCTATAAGGATAGGGCCGGTGGTGAAGCGTGACGTCATGAAGGCGTCCGCTATGTTGGAACACGACTCCCAGTACGCGACTATACTGGCGTTCGATGTTAAGGTAACTTATTAAAATAAAAAAATAAAAAATAAATAAAAAAAAACGACATAAAACAACCTCTGAAAATGATAAAAATAATATTATTGTGTACTATTGAAGTCGTTGCGTCAGGGGATCGATGCTTAAAAAAAACCGCAATAAAATCTGTTCGAACGTTTGGCTGCTACGAGGCACAAACAGATACACAGATACACGTCAAAACTTATAATACCAAAAGAGGTTTTGGGTTGGGGTTTAAAAATATATAGATATATTTACAGGGTTATTTGTAATTAGTTGACCACTTCTTGCAGGCAGCCTGTCTACATTAATCCCAACAACATTTGTTCTACAATTTTTTACAAATATTGATAAACAACACAAAAAAAAAGCGAAATAAAAATATTTTTGCGCCCTCTTTTACTTATTAATCTGTATTTTGTAAGAAGTACTAAAAAGGTCATCGCCCGGGCGCCATATCTACGCTCAGAGTTAATACCAGTTCAGAGACAAAAAATAAATTTTGTATGGGAAAATTTAAATTTAAAAAACCATTAATTTTAAAAAGTCGTAGAACAAATGTTGTCGGGATTGATGTAGAGAAATAGCCCTTTATAAATATACATTTCATTTTATTATTATACAGAACAAAAATATATTAAATGGTGTTTTAGATCGAACGAGACGCTCAAGAGATGGCTGACAATCTCGGAGTGAAGATATTTGCTGCGGACATTATTTACCATTTGTTCGACAAGTTCACGGCCTACAGAGAGGAACTCAAGCAGAGGAAGAGGGAAGAGTTCAAACATATTGCCGTCTTCCCCTGCAAGCTTAAGGTATTCAATATTATATTTATATACATACTTGACCCTTACTAATAACTGATCTATCTACATAGATTTTAAATTTGTATTATGAAAATATATGTTAATTTCAACTCTAAAGGAGTTAAATATCCATTATATTGTAATGTACATTATGTTTTTCTCTATTCTCTTTTCAAAGTTGTTTTTCTTTGAAACTTAAGTGGCAAATAACAAATAGTCATTTTATAAATAAACATTGTTTTAATTTAAATCAAATAATCTAAGATAGTTCATTCATCTGGTAGTGTAATTTCTAGAGCCATATTTATAATCAAATTATTGTAAATAAATGAGTACATGATTCAAATTAATTTAATTATGGTATGGTTTTTTACTTATAGTATATATATATTTTTTTGTTATATTATCGGTTTAATACTATATATTCGAAACTTATCTAATAATGATAATAACATATTATATAGGTGAAACTTTTTTATGTAATTTTGGTAACCTTATGCACCATGTTCTTGCAAATATATATATATTATTATTATTGTGTTATATTCGAGTGGTTCTAATGTGATATATACTTCAGATCCTGCCTCAGTTCGTGTTCAACTCTCGTGACCCCATAGTGGCGGGTGTGATGGTGGAGGCCGGCATCGTCAAGGAAGGGACTCCTATATGTGTCCCCAGCAAAGAGGTCTGTATATTACATATATACTCTTTCTAAATGATAGAATATATATTTCTAAGAATATATATTTTAAATAAATACATTATAACATGAGTTAGGTTTTTCGAGAGAAGCCTAATAGATGTCACCACCGTACCCCCAAAGACGATCATATGTAGAATGTTTAATTCACTGAGACGGGTAGCGACACGATAGCTTAATTGATAGAGCGACGGAAAGGTTTGCCAGAGGTTGCGGGTTCGAATCACTGCCCATGTCGGTTTATTTTTTATTCTATATTTATTTATTATTTAAGAATCTTAATAAGCTTAACATGGCTATACATATTTATAGATTATTTCAAAAAAGTTTTTTTTTTATACTATTCAAATCTTCCACAGTTTGTCGAGCTGGGTATAGTGACCTCAATCGAAGTGAACCACAAACAAGTGGAGACGGCTCGTAAGGGTCAGGAGGTCTGCATCAAGATTGAACCCATACCCGGGGAGTCACCCAAGATGTTCGGGAGACACTTCGACGAGACCGACTTCATGGTCAGCAAGGTATGAAGAATTATTATTTTATATACATTAAGTTATAGAACAATATTATAATAAACTATATAAAACAAAATTTGAAACAAAACTTGGGACTTCGCCCGATTATGAATTTCCCAAGTTTCTTCTGCAGTGTTAAAAACTCTTATGTAGTAAATGTCTTAAGGATTATAATATTATAGAATCTTGCACTTCGTGACCCCACATATTAAATATATTAAAATCAAATTTAATAAATACCTCTAGACAAGTAGCATTGCCAAAGAATATCAAAATACTAATTTTGTACCTCACAAGATTATTTTTTATTTATAAGAAAAATATGAGGTGGTTAAAATAGTGTCATCATAATTAATCATCCAGCATTTGTTTAATTTATGCATATTTAAAAAAACCGGCTAAGTGCGAGTCGGACTGGTGTATAAATGGTGCAATACCTATTTACATATATTGAAAACGATAAAAAAACACGTTTATATTTTGGGAGACCTCCTTAAATATTTATTTTATTCTTATTTAATTATTTTATTTATATAGTGATTATACAACTAAATATTTTAAAATTATTTCAAGCGTCTACCTTTTGCCGTTATTAATATCGAGCAAAAAAATAACGTTTGTTGTTTGGAAGAAAGAGATACAAAAAAAAATGTTGTTTGGAAGCCCCTGTCAAATATTTATTCCATTATATTTTTAGTATTTATTGTTACAGCAGCAACAAAAATACATGATCTGTGGTTTTTTTACTGTATCTATCAAGGTTCTTGAGATACAGCCTGGAGACAGACCGACTGTTGAACCTTAGTAATTGGATTCCATTTTTACCCTTTGGGTACCGAACCTTAAAAATGAAATGTTATTAAGATGATATAAAACAACAAACTCAACATTCATTTCCTCGCTCGCACTAAACAAACTAACAAAATCGATAAATTTTGCAACATTTTTCTTGATATTGAAATTCTTTTCAATTTTCCATGTTTACATTTTGCGAGAATAAATAATTATGAGTTGTTTGAACATGATTCTTCTGGATGCAGGTTTTATTGATTTTTGAAATTTTTGATTTGATTTGGATTTGGTATAATATTTTAGATATTTTTTTGTCCATTCTATCTAGCGCAAGGTCAAGTAGGGTTTCCACCTTTTTTGCCCAAGGAATGTACGAGTACTATTTTTTTCATTTAGTAGTTTTTTCTTATAGTAATTTATATAGTAAATTCACGAAAATAACAAATACGCTTTTTGATTTAACCCCCGACCCAAAAAGAAGCGTGTTAGAATTTTGACGTGGATCTGTATATCTGTGTGTCCGTCTGTGGCATCGTAGCAGCCAAACGAGTGGACGAATTTTATTGTGGTTGTTTTTAATCGAAAGCTTGGTCCGTCGATATAGTTCTTAGGTATGTTTGGTCGAAATAGAAGCAGTTGTCTTTAAGATATAGAACTTTTATTGTTATTTGCAACAGAAAAAGTTTCTTATGGAATATTGATAGTACGTAAATACTACACAAATTAAAAACTATGGGTTCGTAATTTCATTTAGTACAATATATAAACCAGTAACAACTTTAAAAAACAGAAAAAAAGAACACTATACAAAAAGACCTATAAAAATGATAAAAATAATATTATTATTTACTTATTCAAATTACCAAGGCAAATAACGAAAAATCAATATCAAATCTTATAGTCTATTAGCTTCAAAAACTTCTAAAGTAGACATCATCGTCAACGTACGTAGAATGGTCCCTACAAAAATATGACTATAAATCTATCTATATATCTTATTATAGGTATGTAACTGTTATATTTAACTAGATATAAAAATCAATTAATGTAATAAAACGAATTATAAACATATTTGTTTTTATACAACTAGCAACTCCCCGCGGTTCCACCCGCGTGGGCGATACACGAACAGAATCACCAATTGAATCGGACAACAAATATTATTCACTATATATTTTTAAAAGTTATTTTTAATACGTAAGGGTCGTAATATGATAGTAGCTTTATAACCTTAATAAATAAATAAAAATATCTTTCCACCTCGACTGTCGGTAATTACAGAGATAAAAATAACTCGTTAACCTTATTTAATTATTTTTTTTAATAAATATAGAATGAAGAACAAACAAGATTCGAACCTGGGACTTGCTGTGTTCATTTGGTCTCTATCCCAAATACCTATTCATTGATATCCTGTGATAATATTTTTTACTAACTTATCTAAAAATATATTATATACAAAAAATATAGATGGTCAAATAAAATTAGAACTGTAGAAAATTCTGGAAGTTTTATTATTTTAGGAGATCACCTCAGCAATGAAACGGACATAAACTAGTCTTGATAGAAATTAATATAAATATCGTACTAATACTCTGCGACAGATAGTATATTATAATAAATTTGTTTGGTGAAGATCAGAGAACGAAAATATCATCAAAGACATAATAAATAACACATTTAAAACAATAATATGATACATCCAGACCCATAAGGTACATTTAGTTAAAAATCAAAGGTCCACTTGAAAGTTTTATTGGTATATTTATGTTTTGATGTTATGTTTAAAATACACTACATTTATTTATAACGAACGAAATTTTCGACATGATTATTTTTGTATGAAAAAGAAAATTATAAACTACTTATATACTATTTATATTATATAAATAGTATATAAATAGTATATAAGTATAGTATATATATAAAATCCCGTTCCTTGTTTTAATAATAACTTTGCAGCAATGTCATTATCCAATTTACTTAGCTAACTCAACTAGTGTACTAATATCGCATTGTGTAAAGACTTAGTGAGCTAGTGCTCTCATCTGATTGATGGACACTCTTTCTTACAATTTGGAGTCAAATAGTGCGCTGTAGATTGGATAATGTCATGGCAGTATTAGTAACGAAGATAGTTTCATAAATACATATATCGTTTTCAGTTTAGATTCTCTAACAGGGTTTTATAAATCAATAAAATGATGTTATTGCGACAAACTAAAAATCACATTGTAAAAAGTAAATCTGATATAGAAATCTGGCTTGACTATTTATATACGTGGTACATATATTTTTAAAATTGGGTTTATTATATTTTACGAATTTTTATGTGTTAATTTTGTTAATTTATTTTATAAGTATACGTATTTAAATTTAGATTTTTTTACAAATATTATTATTTTTTACATAAATACATAAATTTGATAACATTTTGTTATTTTGAAAATATATTTTCTATATAATATGGCACTTGAAAAAATATTGAGAATTTAATAGGATGATAATACACTTGGAAAATAAAAATTATTTAGAATTTCCATGTTATAAAGCGGTACTTGTCCAATTACAACAGTTTACGAGTCCACGATACGTATGTATGTTTGTGTACGAGAATAGAACGGAAACAGTGTCGTATAATGTGTACAAACCCTTGTATTGATATTTGCGTGTTGCAGCGAACGTCTCGCTGCTTCGTAAAACAAATAATATTTTGAATAAACAAACATATTCTTTAACTTAGACGACCTGCTGGTTCAGTGGCTATTGGTTCTGCTGAGCCAGGGGTCGTGAGTTCGATTTTCACTCTTGACAGTTGTTTGTGTAATCCACAGATTGTTGTTTTGAGTCTTCATGTTCTTTGTATCCGATATATTTATGTTTGTAAAAGTAGCGATTCAGTCATTATCTATCTAATACGAATAGCTTTTAATTATAAATGTTGATATGCTTAAACTTTTTACAAATAAAAATACTGCATGGTACAATCGTATAAATACCTACTATCAAACTATAAACAATAAAAACTTTAAAGGATTAGTAGCTCAATTGTTGTTGTCAGCTCAAAGGTTTCCCAGAGGTCGCGGGTTTGAATCCCTGTTATTATTTTTCATTTGACATAATTTTTTTTTTACTTTAAAAGTTAACAATATGTTTTGTTTAACAATATTAATTATTATACAAATATATTTTTGGAACCATACTTTTTCGAAAATAGAACCATTTGAGATTCTTTATTTATATTCTGTGAATCCAAATCTATTAAGATATTTAAATGATTATATCATCATTCTATAAATTATCCTAAATTATATAATTTTTAACATTTTTTTTTTAATACATCCATAGATTTTGATTCATAACGTATATAATAATAATATGTGTTGTTTTTACGATTTGGTAAACTGTCATAGTTTTCGTAACATCAAAAGTCGTACTAAGGGTACTGAAATGACAGTAAACTATCAGTAAACATCCTATTCAGATGCACCTCTTGCAAACATGAATGTGTTTCCCCCTCCCCCAGCTTCATTGATTTTAACAAGAGGTCAGTAGGTCGAGGGGAGATGAACGTCATACAACCGTGGTCTGAATGTGAATTGTTTAAATGTGTGCTATTACGAAACTGTTTTTAAGATTTCTTTGATATGTTTATCACTCCCTCTCTTTCTCTTTACTTCACATAACATTTTGGTTCCTAACTATTACATATGTGTGCTTTTACGAAATTGTTTTTAAGTGACATGTTTAACTCTCTCTATCTCTTTTTAACATTTCTTTGCATTGTTAACTGTATCAATTCTGAGTCCCTAGAGCTCTTTTATCTCTCTCTATTTCTTCTATAATATTTTAGTTTTTAATTGGTCCTCCTATTGGTCAGTTTAGTAAATTTCTAAATCAATTATATATAAACAATATTCATATTGTCAAATATCAGAGCTATGACTGTTGAAGTAGGATATAATATTACGTATATTTCTACGTAATTTCAAAATCAGCCTGCACCCTGTAAGTGATCCAGTGATCTTATTTATTACATATATATGTACGAAATGTTGATTCATTTCGTACGTAACTCATTTCGTAACCGACATTACTTTTGATATATACCTCTCGTATTTGGTTTTAAATTAAGTTCAATATTATATTATTTTTATATTCGGAAAGTTTATGATTAATAAGATATATATAAAGTTACTCAGTAAATCCAGGGATAGTTAGTTACTTGAGGAACGAATTAAAGTAAATATTATAAATAAATGTATTTGTTTTTTAAAATTGTCTTTGAAGAGAGATTGAGATGAGTTTAACAATTGTTTTAGTAATGATATATTTTCTTTATTGATATATTTAATACGCAATACGATATATTTTTATTTATTTAATCCCTGTTTTATAAAGCTATGAAGTCAGAAGTTTCCGTCACCGACTCCAAGGTTGTTATATTTTGGGATATAACGTCAGATCTTTCTATTAGGTAACCAACAAACATAATACACACACATACAAACGATTTAAAAATATATATAAAAATGAAAGTGTCTTGTAAATGGATTTTTTGAAAGTTGGTTTTGAAAGTTGAAGAAAAAAAAACAAAAATAACAAGATTAAGAACTACAACAAAAAATATTTTATGGGTATACTTATATATTTATGGTCTGTTCTTTAATGAGTCAAAATTACGTTCAGGCTTTTTAATTGGAATTAATGGTATAAATTCAATATATTGATTTTTTTTATTTGAAGGTAGGTATTCTCCTTTGGTAACATTTGCGAAAATAAAGAGCTGTAAAAGATATATATTTAATACTTCATTATCATACATTTTGAACACTGTTAGTTATTTTAACCGTAGTTCAAACTTTTAGTATAATTTAACTACCATCAGATTAAAACGACCTGTTCAAATTGTCAAGATATTTCTATGCAGATAAAAGACTATTATTATTACCATTTCGGCGGGCAGCGACATGGTAGTTCAATTTCCAGTGTGGCGTGACTGTGTCCTAGAGATCACAGGTTAATATGCTGTCTGTCGATGATTTGAGTTATATTTATATGTAAAATCAAATTTAGTTATAAAAATATAAATATATCGATATATGTAGATACACGAAATTCATATACTGAAATAAAATGCTGAATTATTATTCTTGAATTTTTTTTCATATTAAAATCAGAAAATTTATTTCGGTTACGAGATTCTCGTTGAAAATTATTTTATTTTTCTCTTTCATACATATTTAATGATATAATGATAATATTTTAAATTTAAACAGTCTTGAAGTTAAATGCATCTGATAACATCACCTTGCTGTCAGAAACAATTTAATTTATTATATAACTTAAATTGAGTACAAAATAACCTATATAATATATTTTGATATTTACATCTATCACAAGAAAGTTCTAGAAGCATTATAGGTGTGTGTATGTGTATGTGTGTGTTAGCTTATGTCCCATGAATATATTATAGAGGAACTCCTGTACTAAAAGATTTGTTTCACACTACGTCCAACCTATACTCGGTTATATTATATATATATAATAAATCAGTTTAATTATAATTTATATTCTGATTATAACCCTCGTGTTTCTTTAAATAACTTTTTTTTTATTATTTTATGTAGTTACAATTCATTCATACTTTCCCGAGGCGACCTAGTCCATGAAATTCGGTTTTTGGATATCTGCCCAGATTCTAACTCTAATTTAAAGTGCTTACATTTTTTATATTTTTAGGTTTTTAATGTATCTGCAATGAATATTAAAATATATGTTTAAATTAAGTGTTACTAAAAATATTTTTCGAATTGTTTTTAAAATCTGCCAAACTGAACTTCTTCAAAAAATAGATGGCTAAATTATTTTTATTATAATAATAAAAAATACTAAACTATTATTGGTTACTGCATCTCTACTCGCTACGAGCGTTACTTCGAGGACATGTTACTTTTATAGCATTATAAGCTGTCACTTCTATAAAATAGAGACTAAAATCGCATCGTTAACGAGGAAACTCACACAGACGCATCTTTACACACACATACAAGCTGACCGGGTCAAATCCCATTCTCGAAGCTCCATTGATATTTCGCATAGGTGTTCCATTGAAGTAAAATTTTACCGTACAGTCGTGTTACCTACCGTACAGTCGTGTTACCTACAGTGCAGACATGTTACCTACAGTACAGATATCTTACCTATCAACTGGAACCATATACCTACTTGTGCTTTTATTTTCTGTGTCTAATATACGTTTAATGATGATATTATTATTATTTTATTTTTTTATTATGTATTATCTTACGTATATTGATTTATTTATATAATATTTCATGAAATGTAATGATGAAGGTTAAAAAAATATATATTTATTGTCAATGAAAAAAAAAGAACAAATCATTTATATCTGATTAAAAAATAACAAATACAAAAAAAATATATACATGATATTAATTTTCGTACATAAATAAAAATCCAAGGATGTACTTATAAAATGAAATGGCAGTACTTGCTTAATCCCAGGCTTATTTCCGTTGACGTCACTTGCATGTCAGGGCGGGTCCAGGTCATGACCCAGTTCAGTGCTTGCACAACCTGGTCCACTTCCCCAGTGACGTCACCCATTCAACCCCGGAAAGATGAATCGATGCTGAAACTAGGTCGTCTTGAATGGAGCCCCTGTACATTCATCTTTTTCTATTTTTAGAATCTATATTATTTATTTTGTGATTCAAAAATAATTACTGAATCTCTTTGTAAAGTCAACGTAAATGTTATTAGGGTGGGATTTGTTGAATCAAATCGTTTTGTGAGTTTGATATAGGTATATTTTTGATCGGTTTATCATAAATATCATTAAGCTTTTTTCAGTTAGGATCCACGTAAATGCATCTCGAGGTCTTTAACTGTTTTCATTTGAATACCAAATGTAATAAAACTCCAATAACTTAAATTATAGTTTGTTTTTTTATATTTTTATCGAATACGAATTTTATATTTACGAGGTATATTGATCTCGGACAGGGTTTTTTTTATATTATTCTACAATGGTTTAGTTGGGCTATGGTTTGTTCACACATATGTTAAATAAAAAGTATTTAAAACACCGAGTAGGATAAAAAAATAAGAGGCATTTTTCAACTCACTTTCGTATTTGAAATAAGTTTAAATGTGATACTTCTTTGCAGATTTCCCGAGCAAGTATCGACGCCTGCAAAGACTACTTCAGAGATGATCTCATCAAGACCGACTGGCAACTGATGGTGGAACTCAAGAAGATGTTCCAGATCCTTTAGATATATCTTATTGTCAGGAATCAAACAGATTCCATTCGTATTTCGATTTTACATGTGATTTAGATTCTTTACCTGCTTTTATATAAAGGTAGATCTAGATATCTTCTTGGTGCGTTTCAATACCCCTGGGGGTAAGTCAGTTTGTCTGTTCCATCTGATTCCTCCGTTGTATTATAGAATCTCACATGTCATAGATTAAAAAGTATTTTTTTTATTTTATATTGAGTCAATACGTAACATGAACCCCCCATAACCCCCCCCCCCCCCAGTCGTCAGCATGTGTATATAGTCCATTAAATTTCTATTTATTGAAATGAGTTCTATAACAACCTTTGGTATCTTTAAATGATCTCGAAGTATTATGTAACCTTTGTAAATATATATATGAGTTATTTAATTTCTTATATTATTATTGTACATAAAATCTAAAATATGTAATATGTAACCTTATGTTTGATTGTGCAATAAAATATATTCGATTATCGCAAATGATGAGACTCCAATCTGATTTAAAAAAATAATTGTTCTCAATAAACTTTACGGGGTCTTTAACCGGTATTTTAATAATATTTGTTTTTAAAACTAATATTAAAATGATTTTATTTATCATAGAGTGTTTTAATCATGACTGAGTCATTACAGAGTCATCACTGAGTCATTAAAGAGTCATCACTGAGTCATTAAAGATACAAGGGGTTGTATTTTTTGTAGGTATTATTACTTTTTGAAATGCTTTGTATTATATAGGTGGAATCAGACATATTCTTATATTGAAGAAATTTTAATAAAGTGCGAAATATGTCATAGTGTGTATTATTTTTATACCTTTTTATTTCAAATTATTTATAAAGTTAAATAAAAATTTAACTTATTTACGTAACCAAGACAAATTTGCTATTTTTTAAACAACAACAACAACAACAAGATTAGAAATTGGCCACAACGTTGCAATAGATTTATATTTTTAATTGTATAACTATACTGAATTTATAACAACAACAAACCATAAAATACATGTTTTTTTTTTCAGTTTTTTTTTTATGTATTTATATTATAAAACAGTTTCCTTTTCCACGCTTCTTCCCCAAGTATCCACATCAAAATCGGTGTAACCAAAAGAAAACCAAAAGGTGTTGCAAAGGTCTGTACCATATACTAAACATGTACCAATAGTTTAAAAATAATAATACCGATACGGTAACTCAATTGGTATGGCGACGAGATGGTTTCCCAGAGGTAGCAACTTCGAAGCACTGCCCGTATTTTCCATTTTATATTTATTTAAAATTTAAATAAGCTAACATGGCTATAGATATTTATAGATATTTTTTAAATATTAAAAATATATATATGGCCTCGTTGTTATATTTGTATACCTATAAATTAAACACGGTAGATACTAGATACGTACTACATAAAACTTTAGAAATCCATGCTTGAGATGAAAATAAAATCTTGTATCATTCACGATAATAAGAACCCGATTGCAACTATTGTTCACGAGCTTTGAGCTCATATTGACCCACCTTTTTTTTACTAGATTTAGATTCTTGGCCACCAGCTACTTGGATGACAATAACTCCAGAAAAACATCTTATAAAAACATGAAAAACCTCGATACAAAAAGACCTAAAAAAGGTAAAATTTATATTATACTTGTACGTATACTTATAGAAGATGTTGCGTCAGGAGTTAATCTCTTTATTTTTATTCTATATTAGTTTAGTTTCTATATTATACTATATGAACCTACGAGTACACTAATCTCCACTTGTTTAAGTATTTACTATCAAAATTGCATAAGAACCTGTCACCAGCATAAATTAAAGCTCGATATCTTGGAGACTGATTTTATTTCTACCAGAGCTAAGAATCATCTCGTCGGACCAGGTTTTCGATTTAAAAAAAACCGCAATCAAATCCGTGCACTCGTTTGGTTGCTACGAGTCAACAGACAGATACACAGGTCAAACTTTTTGGGTCGGGGATGAAGAAATTAAAACAATTAAAGCCTAAAAGCAATACAAGTACTTAATAACATTCAAGATTCAAAGAATATTATATAGATTTACTGCTATCTATACTTTATATAAATTAAATTTTATTGTCTGTCCGTTATGTGTAGGTACATAAAGTTTTTTTTCTAATTTTAGGATTATTTGTAAATGACTAAAACCGTAACATAAGTTTCAAGTGTTTGATTAGTCCGCACTAATCTCCGAGACTGCTTAGAGAACATATTTCTAATTATTTTTCCAGCGAAATATATTGATATTCAATAAATAATTTGATATTCAAGACTATTTTTATTTGTAATTCCAAACCAGTGCTCTCTAATTGCTTGGCAATAATAATATTCTGTCACTTCTGAATCTTTCAATGTGTTTATGGTTTATGGTGGCAAGTTGTCATACCATAGGTTGTGTTGGCATGTACATGCTTCGCCGACCTTGAAGATTGTGGAAGGATGAAGACTCAGGAAGAGGAATTTAAAAGTTCAGGTCCTTTACTACAGACGGAACAGAGCCGAAATAGAGCCAGGACGTGTCAGCTTAAATGTAAGCTGCAATCAAATAACTACAACTAGACTCTACCAAAACTTGACTAGTACAAAATTGTACTTACTATTTTGTTGTCCACGAAAATATATAAGTACATGACTACTTTAAGTTAGACTTTTTGCTCTTTAGAATCAGATCAAATCTTATTTCATTAAGTAAATCTCAGATCCTAATAGTGTTGTTCAAAAGAGGTGTATTAATGTGTCTAGCTGACGTTTTCGTAATCTATTCTCTATAGGGATTGCATGTAAGGCATGTATGTATAGGATTGCATGTAAGGCAACAAAAGATACTCGACAGAACAGCTTGTTACAACAATCAAGTTGCTTGATGTTAGAGCACATCACACTCTTCTTGTAGGTATTTTTTAAACGATTTTGTTCTATTGACATTATAGTAAAAGAAAAAAAAGTCGATCTTAGTTCTGATCAAGTTAGCCACCCCTGGTATGAGATTGAGATATAAGTATCATCAAATCCCTCAATTATGAATGTAAAATACAACTGCGGCTTATATTCACTTAACCAGAGTGTGAATTGAAAAATCATCATAGAATCAACAGGTCTATGAGCTAAAATTCAAGCGTAAGCCGAACATCCCTAAGTAGATATTCAA
Source organism: Napeogenes inachia (assembly GCA_959347355.1). NCBI lineage: Eukaryota > Metazoa > Arthropoda > Insecta > Lepidoptera > Nymphalidae > Napeogenes > Napeogenes inachia. The sequence goes on from OY365797.1 coordinate 18,974,987, forward strand.
AGCGCTTGCTACGGTAAGGAATAATACGTTGGAGAATTAAAATGTACAACTGTCAATTAATATCTTTTGTTATAATCAACTTTTACTACGTTACATGATACTGTTCGGGAACTATGATTTTTTAATGGTTATTTGTTTATTTGTTCGTCCATCACGCAATAACTCCCAAATTGACTTTGACGAATTTGATATGATTGCTTCTCTTACAGTAAATATTCGAATACCGGAAATTTTTTAACATTACATTTTTAAGTAAAAGGCCTACAATAATAATAATACTATAGCTATTGTTTATATGAGATCTCAATATCACGCTGTAAAAATGATATTTGCTTTAAATCTTTTTTAAAACATTAATAGTTTATTAAATTGTAGGCTATAAGGCTAGTTATACAAAGGAATAACTATGTATAATTACATTCTCACTGCTCGTGCGTTTCACCTCATAATGATATACAAATATGGCGGAACTTATGAGATTCTAATAGGTTTGAAAGCTGTTTTATAACCATAATGGCCTCCGGAAGGACTGCTCGAATACCAACAAAACGAACCAATGCAAGCCACCCACAAACATCTACTGGGAGGAGCGAGACCACGGTACTTCCTGGTTTAAAAAAAAATACCCATCAAGAGCTTTCTTTAGGGATACCAAACCTCAAATACTACAACCAGGTTCATCATTATATTTATTTGGAGGAGAGGTAAAAACAACAATCGAATTCAGGATACTAATGTTGTTTCCGACTAAATTTTTCATTGCATTTTTGTTGGTAACCATGGCAACTCGGTGTGCGTAGGCGGGAGGGTGGTATTTTCAGGGTCTAGGTCACGCCCCAGTGACCAGGGCGCAGGCGCGGACCCACAGACCCGCTGGGAAGCAGTTCAGCTCAAGACACCCTGGAGCGCTCAAGTGGAACGTCAGGCAAATATCCAATTACCAAAAGTGAGTGATTTGAAATGATTGGCATAATATTAAACTAAAATAAGTGGATAAGTGAGTGTTATTCATTAAAAATTAGTGAAGTGTATAATTTAGTTGACTAACTGACTATATACTACACAACATTTAAGGTAACTAGTTATCTATAATATTTTTTCTTTAATTAGTTTTAATTAAAAATAATGAAAATTTAAACATTAGTAACAATAATATTCACTTTTATGGACTATTTCGAAACATTTTGATACATTCTTCACGATAGATATAAATAAAATCACTATTAGATTTTTAAATTATTTAAGAATGTACCTAATTATTTACGTCTAATTTTCAGACACTGAAAATAAAGAAACCCTTATAAATCCACGTCTTTATTATAATGGTATCTTATATATTTTTTTAAATCTTCATTTATTTAAGAATTCAAAAATATACAATATCAATACAAAGTCTTTATTACTTAAATATATATAAAAATACAATTGCTATTAATACTTATAACATGAACTAGAACACAAAAAAAGTAGTTTTCAAAATGTCTGTTTATTTCTTGTCTAAAAAGTATTTCTCAAAATTCGGTTTAACTAAAGTACCTATAACTTATATGATACTTTTTTCTCGGGATAAATCTCCCATTTTCACAATCCAAAATATTGATTTAGGCTATAATTACAATACAACAAATTTTTTGAACCCACTTTTATGGTACATATATATATAAAGGATACTTTCCACGCTAGAAATATCTGTGAGTGTAAGGGAAAATCGCAAAACCTTATTGAATTAGAATACACTAAAACTACTGAGCCCATTCTGATAAAATTTGGTGTGGTGTTAACTTATTAGGGGCTCAACATACATAAAGCTCTATCCAAAAATAAAACATTTTTACGACCAAACACAATAGGTAGGTACTAACGTGGAGATGGGATATATGGACTAAATTTCTAGATGAAATTCGGTGATTTTAATTTTTAAGAATATTTTAGATTATTATCCGAGTAGGGACGTAGGAATCTTTTCTATCAGAACACTTTTTTTTTCAGAAAGAAACAATAAAAGACATAACTAGTTTAAACCTAAAATTTTATGACTTCAACTAAATTTGAAGTGGTGATGACTTTTTGAGTCGGAAGAGTGAGAACCAGACAGACAGAAATGACAGCTGTTGCCTGTCTGTCTGTTGCCTGTAAAAAATAAAACACCTTAAATGTTTTGCACGGTATTTATTAATAATAATTACACAACAATTATTATTCGATGTTGAATATTGGTTTTATCGAGTTTCATTGTGAAGTAAATTTATATTTATTAGGTATATAACTTCAAAATTAAATTAAAATTAAAAACAATAAATACTTTAACAGCTATCTTAAATATATCTATTTATTGTATCTCTATCTTACTTTCTTTATCTCAAATCATTATTAATCGTATTCATATTTACTATATAAAAAGCTTTTTTAACTTTCAGGTTGTTTATATATTTTATATTGATATTGTAAATGGTTTTCAAAATCACCAAAATTATTATTCTCTGTGTAAAAACTAGTTTCAGAGTTCTTTATACATTTAAATACATATTTAGAATATAATTATATATTACCACGAACATATACCGATTAAAAACAATAAAACAATGTTGCAGGCATTTATTAATAATATATTTTATAAAATATATTATTAATAAATGCCTGCAATATATTTATTATACGTAATAAATATATTTTAATGTCAACGGTATTAAATAGTTAATTAGGTTAATTTAATAGACGAGTATTATAATACTCGTTAATTTAATAGACGAGTATTATAATACTCGTCTATTAAATTAACCTAATTAACTATTTAATACCGTTGATATTAAAATATATTTACTACGTATAATAAATATATTAATTAATTATAATTGTGACTCAAAAATCATATAAAAATAATTCTAATAAAATTAACAATATAAATAAATAAACTAACATTAAACTTGTTGAAACACTTACATTGGTAGAAATAGAAATATAGGTATAGTTAGGTATTAGGTTACTTTACGGATATAGGTATCTATATTCTAGATAAAAATCATGATAGGTAGTATTGACCGAAAACAACATCAATAAAAGTTTTCATAAGTTTAAAATTAACCATTTATCGTTTACATTAACATCTATTATATACATATTATTATTATTATTATTACATAACAGACATACAGAAGGAAAACAAGGTCGAATCCTTGTTTTCCTTCTTCCTTCAGGTTTTCGGCATAACGTCAATAGATACCTAGTTCAAAAGTTATAATAGATGTAAAATGAACTGATTATCTTGTTTATTATATATTTTATTACTCATTAGATAACAATCTAGTAAAACGACTAGTTTAGATTAGACAAGGTCGAATCCGTGGTTTCCTGCCAGAGCTTCAGTGTTTTCGACATAACATCCGAAGATACTTCAAAAGTAATAATAGATTTAAAATGAACTAATTATCTTGTATATCGTATATACATATAAGATAACAGACTAGTAACATGTCTAGTTTAGATTAGACAAGGTCGAACCCGTGGTTTCCTGGCGGGGTTTCAGTGTTTTCGGCCACGTGCTGGTTCGTTCATTCATGCGTACTAACTACTATGAATGAGGCGCGCTAAAGCAGTCGGCGACCGCGCACGCCGCGCCGCGCTTCGTCAGTAGGAAAGAAACCGTCGTTATATATATTAATTAAGCCAACCTTGATGTTCATTCACTAAATTCTCGTTGTTTTCGTTCCGCTAATTAGTGTTACGATCTAAAATTGTGGGTGATTAAGAACGTTATGGACAGCCGCTAGTTTCCAGCCTTTGAGAGGTTCTAGTCATAAGAATTAACAACATTGATTGTAAGTGTATTTTATATGTTACTTGTAAAAACAAACATTGATATAAAAAGTAATAACACAGCTGCAATGGCAGATCCTTTTATTTATACAGTTATATACCGAGAAAGACTAGAGACAGGATATTAAAGTAGTGAGGGCCGTCGGCGGTCCCGTTGTATACGCCGACACTCGACACTCAGTACCGACACCGCATTACACAGAACACGACACTAATACACTTGCAGGAAGTACACCTATCACAGTTATAATAATCACAAACAAGACCTCATTGTAAACCGCTCGAACAAAGCGCGTGCCAAATGCCAGCAACAAAAAACCACTCCAGTATACTGTTTCCTTGATAAGATAACCTTTACAAAGGGCTACCAGAAACTTATCCGTCTTTTAAAAGAATTACGACCATTATTTACTTAAAAGCCAATATGACAGGGCTTTTAGAATATTAAGATTATCAATGGCGCCAGACGAGTTTTTCGAAACCTTAAGAGGTTTATATTAGAGTAGGTAATTAAAAAATGCAGGTAAAATATTTGTTTAACTTCGTTATTCATCAAATGTATATTTGACTACAGAATGAAGCGCTTCAAGCCAAATACAGCGCGTTTCGTGGAATCAAAATTCGCCGAATGACAACACTGAGTAGGCAGTCATAACTAAATGTTAGGAAGCACATTTGATTTATAAACATTTCTGTCTCATGCTTATCTTTTTATTACTTCATTCATTCGTAATGTACGTATAGTTTTCATTCCCACATCTGTTCACGGTTTTTATATCATATAAAACACAAAGATTTGTTAATTATACTTAAGTTGTAGTTTAATTTGGAAGTGTGTTCATCCTTAGTAAATAATTTACGTAAAAACATACTGAACTACAATTACGTAATGCAATTCGTTCACAAACTTCCTCGAGCAAAATTACTGAATGAATGATTCGAGATGACCGTTCAAACACGATAGCGACGCCGGCACGGAATGCGACCTCAGTAGATAAATCTATCAATGAACGAGATAAGGGGGCATGTCGTGGTACAGGAAGTACCCTGACTTCGCCTGCACTCCTCATACAGACACTGCATGTAACTAGAACTGAGTTATACAAACTTTTTGATAGACTTATCTGCACTTAGATAGACCTCATTTCTCATTGTAGATATATATAGATTTAGATTATGTAGATTGAAATAAGGAATATTATATAACTTCAACTAATGCCTTTTATTAATATTAACATGTTTGAAAAATCTTTGAAAGCGGATTTTGGTGATTGAGAAATCAAAGTAATTATGAAAAAAATATTTAATAAGTTCAAACTTCAGATGAAAAAACAAAATATTTATATATTTTATTAATATTTATCTTTATACATTTATCAAGAGCTATTGTTCTTGTTTCTTACAATTGTTATCAACTTTTGTCTCAGTTTTTAAACGTAAAATATTTAAATGTCTTACTACGATTTTTAAAAATCATTTGTAATTAATTCATAAAAATAAAATAACTGGTAGATTATATAATTATTACGATTTGTAATGTTATTTAATGATATGCATACAGTTAGATAATGATTTGTTTGCGGCTATGTTTTCCAGCTATCAGACCGGAAACCCTAGTTTGGCATCAGACCAACGCTCGTCCACAGAATAAATGTATATGTGATTATATGCAAATTAGAACATATTGTAATTTTCAAGGTGTAACTGCGTTTAATCTGTGGTAGTTTCATTTATTTCTCTAATAAAATATTTAATTGATACTGTTAGGGTATTTATATATATATATAAATCTAATCATATACAGGTTACATATAATACAGGTCTCCCAGTAGCAACAGAGGCCTCAAATATATCTGTTCTGTTTGATCTGTATTAAATTTGTCATTTAGTATGCATTTGAAAAATGTTTATTGGCCAATAAAAAAAAATATTATTATTATAATTACAAATATATTTCAAAAATTGTCATTAGACCTTGCTTAGCCGTTACGTATTTGGTATCAGGTAAAATGTATTTCGTGACAATCATGCCAACACCAAAATGAATGCAGCGTAGGATGTTTGTAGGATGCATAACCTACTTAGGGCGATGGATGAATCGAAAAACTAAATAAATCTTATGAGAAACCTTCGAATATTTATTGACCGGTAGGTGGGAGATTTTGAGGACACTTCTTTTCTCTATTTCTCATTAACTTATCAGAATTTTTGTCCTGATAACGATTTTTAACATAAAACCTATCTTAACATATTTCAATTATTGTTACAAAAGAGGTTTTATTAGTACGTTGTAATGGTAATATGTTATGTTAGCCGTAGGTACTGTTTCTCAGCTGTCAAGTGGCAACCATATATTTATTGATGGTTTTAAGTCAGGCACGGATTGAATTATTAATTTGTTTCGAAATATTATTAAGACATCGGATTTCTGAGAAACGCCTGGGAAAACGACTGCAACATTGTTTGTTGTGTAACTGAGTATGTACCACCACAATAAATACACAGAAATGCGGTGAAACAATTATTTTTTTGTCTACTTTATCGATTTGTCAGTTTACATTTTTATTTTGTATGGTCGCAGAATCCATAGACAATATAATGTGTTTTACTTTCATAAAGATACACCACACTCATTTATATTATTAATAATAATAAACTATTAGTCATTGTAAGGCTCGTGCCAAAATGCCCACATAATCCCATTGCCGTTTCGAGATACAATCAACTTTCGCGTCCAATAAGGTGTAGTGCACACCATATCCAATTCTTGCATAATCTGATCCGCTTTCCACCTGCCCACGTGCTGGTGGGTGCAGAATTTAGTACCTGGAGCCTTTGCGAAATTATCGTAGGTGCAAAGTGAACCTTATCTGATTGGTTGGGATTTGAAAATGATATTTTTTTTAAGGAGTTTTAAGATTTTTTTTATTAGATGTAATCAGTGCTTTATAAAAACATTAACTTTTCTATGTTTACTTTAGTTGTATTCGGTTTTAATTAGGTTCTGATAAATAATAGCGAAAACAAACGACATAGTTTGTCATAATTACGACTATTGAATTCGATTTTTATTCCGCCTGATTCATCTGATTTTGGAAGACATTTTCAAAGCGTAATCTGTCAATCGCGGCAACTGTCATTTACTGAGAGTCTTCATATTTATTTTAATTTCCAGACAATAATAAACAAAAGAACCATAAGTGAAATTGGTCTAGCAGTTCACGTGTGATGCCTTGACCTAGGGAAATAGGTCCATGACCACACACAGTCATAATTCTTCGGCAACAACCTTCCCTTTGCTTTACTAAAATTATAAACCAGCTATTCCTATAACCAGTATGACATCTTATAATATTAACAATTAAGTATATAAGGTAAATTGGTTGGTTATTTAAGAAGTATCTACTAAACACTACTCGTAAGTTTTGAAACTTATTAAATTCGAATAATGCGTTATCCATACATTCATATTTTTTAAGAAAAAAAAGGGGAATTATAAGTTTATTGTGTATGTGTTTATTATATAAGTTTAGCTAAGTAAAAAATAATTTATTTTCTTGAATTATGTGCAACTTAAAAAACTTTTAACATGACGTAATACTACAATGTAAACGTCATATTCTTTGTTAAATTACTTTTGACGTTATGTCACTTTTTGACGTATGAACAACTATAAGATACAATTTAATATTATTGTTATAGATACTTAAGACTTATACAGTCTTTAGGTATTATTAGTAAATTAACAATATTTATTTACAGTTGATTATTTATTTTTTCATATACGAATGGTTTTTGACACTTGAACTTATTTAAACCTTATTGGGGAATTTGATTAATTATTATTTACTAATTAATATTTCTAAAACCTTGACAGATTCCAAGAATTTCATTTGTAAATTGAATAGCTTGTGCAAGTGTAGTGGGTGGGACCACAGTAGGTGGTGAGCCGCGCCTCGTGGGAGCGCCCCCACTTCATCCCATTACTACCACAAATTATCAATTACATTGAATTATAATATTAGTGACCATTTTATGTTCTATGCGCTGTGAATTTAGTTTAGTGTGAATAAAATATTTTTTATATTTTCAAAGGTGTCTCATATAATATACGTATATGAGACACCTTTATGTATATTAAATAAATAGTTTTATTACAGTAAAAATAGTTCTGATTGACAAAACTGGACATATTGGTCATCTGGCTTTCGTTTACAAATCTTTTTAATTATTATAATATTATTAATACATACTTATTTAAATTGAATTTAAATTAAATATATTTTACACTTCTGGCTATAAAATACGATAAATTTAGTATTTAATAGTAATTATACGGTTTAAATAAAAAAAATGCATTATTTTAAATTAATTATCCTAATCCATTGTCCATTTTAGTTCATTCATAAATGTTTCAATGAGAATTTAATATTTAACATAAGACCTCAAACACGAAATAAAATATCTAATAATATACAATAACAATATTATTGATCTACCAAATTATAATTCTAATAAGAACTTCAGATGACACCCTCGTATAATGATCGGAGAAAGGATTGAAGTTAGTTTCAATATTTCGGTGCGCCAGCGCAGGGTCGTCGACCGCACTCTTTGCTGTCGGTGCGTGCTATTTCGAGTACCGAGCTCACCCGAATACATCCGAACATCCCCGAACGTCGAGACGCACGCGTAAACAAACATGGCCGCACTGTCATTCATTAATTCATTCATAAGCTATCATTGCGTTTGACAAATTGATTCTAACTCATTATTTTCCAGAAATACAAGGTTTATAACAATACAACTCCCATTTAAGTTATATAATAACTTTCTTTTTAATAGAATTTATTCTGAAATAGAGTGATAAAATAGATTTTAAAACACTTCCAAATTCTATAGCTACATTGGTATAAGTTATATAATAAATAATATCAAAACGTAGTTTAACCTTGTTAGTTAAACATAACGAAAAACTATAAGAGAGAGCTTCATTATTGAAAACATTAAATATTTATATCTATTATACATATATGTACATATTATTGTGTTTTCATACGTGCTTCATCATTAGTTATTTCATTTAAAAGTTTTGTACAATTGCTTTTCGCGCCAAATCTACATCCCGATGAAGGTATGCATTGTTCTAACGACGGAAACGGTTAGGGCTGCCAATTTAAGAATCATTCTTTGATTGTCATTAAAATTAAAAATATCTATATTTTATATGGTCTCATACCAACGGGTTCACAAACTATGTGACTATAAATGGTGCAATTGGCAATATATGCAAAATATAGATAGTTACGTAGTATAGATATAGATAGTGACCCTTGAGGAGAATGAGCTAGATTAAGACAGGAAGGGTAAAAGAAAGGTGTTTTGGTCTCCGACTCTCAGTAAAAGTGGAAACGTATTTGCAATACCTACATTTTGCTGATCTTCCGTGATAGGTTAGTACGCTGATCGAGCCAGCCCGTATACGAGTTGTAGTCAATTGACTACATTGAAATATTTGCATGTATAAATCATTAGCTTTAAGTTTTCATACTTAATTCTTTAAAATATACTTATTTATATATTATTTATATCTTTTCACTTTGAATCAATATCAGAGATCACTTGTGTAAACTCTATTTAGATACCATACTTATCGTTTTAAATCCTTCTGTAATGACATTCCAAATTCCAAATTCAAACTAAAGCTATAGACATATTGCTTATAAAAGAAAACTTATATCTGCAATATCTAATAAAATAATAATTGATATATTGATAAAATTATGATTTTAATAAATATTGACAAGTGGCAGCCCTGAATGTAATACGCACATCTGTAGAACATATTCAAGCTTGTCTTTTGTTTCTGAGCATGTGGCCCGCGGTGCGTTTAGCCGTTTTTTGTGTAGTTTTTTCGACGAACAAATTTCAAAACCATTCATGTGTCTAGCATCCGGTCACTAAAATAAGCCTTTACATATACTGTTGCTAACGTACTTATTGATTGCAAACTATAAAAAATGTAATTGTTTTACTATTTCAAAGGGAACTGATGAACAGATTTAGTTGTTTTATATTTATGTACATTCTAGATTATACCTACTAGCTTTTAAACAAAGTATGGATTTCTATGTATCCGCTTAAGAGTAAAAAAAGATATAAACGGTGAGGCAGATCCTTCTGAGTATAAAAAAGAAATGTCTTGTTTATAATTTTAAAAAGATAATTAAAATTTTGTGTATGATGAGTTTCATATTAAACCTTCAACCAAATAAAACTTAAACTTCAGTCGCAGATAAAAAAATATAAGAGTTTTTATATCAACGATTTAATAGAACTTAACACTGTCTAATAATAAATGTTCTGTTATTGCTATAAGTATGGTATCTACTTAGGTACATAGTACAAGTGTTGGTGACGCCGTTCAAGCACGTGGTGGTTGATGTGCTGCCAAGTCGATAATTTCCTGTTTACCACCAAGCCGTCTCCCGGCTAAATGGAACTTGGACAAATATGATAACTTAAAGTTTAAACGTCTCTACTTATATTATTTGTAACATCCGTAACCTCATCTATTCGCAATATTATTTTAACAGATTATTGTTTTTGTACCATATTTTAATTAAACCATTTTTGTAAAATATAGTACATAGTTGCTAAAGTATTATATTTAGTTTAAATATTCAATGCTTTTATTTACATCCAAAATTACCGATGATACCAAAAATCGAACTTTAAAAGTATTTATCGGTAAAATATAAGTAACTTAATCGATCGTGTCAATACCTAGATTGTCAAATCGTAATAATCTAAGCATATGTCCTTACAATGTCCCCTTTAACTTATTTGACATTGCCAAATGTGTAAAAACTTTTTTCTTAAGAAGTTTCAGTGTTGGCAGTTCCGTAAGTCATGGCCTTGATAAATGTTACCAAATATTTTTTCTTGTCGCACAGATAAGGTATTGTGTCCTTATCAAACTTAATCGGGCTCTCGTTTGGACACTACCAAATATATAATATTATAAGAACTACCATCAGGTTTATATTTTAACTTTTACCTTCATAACTATTTGTTTTTTTTAAAATTAATTTAATGAAAAAAATAAAGACTTTTTACGTTATATTGTTTAAATATTCTATCGAAATAGCACCGGCTGACCACTACAGAATCCGTCCGGTATAATTACCGCCAATCAGTGATTCTTAACTAAATGACGTAATGATTTATGATTATGAATCATTTTACTAATTGTTTTGGCAGCAATCATCTTTAGAAATATTTGTGTGCATTGAATATTATCATTGAAATAAATGACATAACTTGTCTCACGTAAACAAAATATATTGATTACTTCATTAGATATGTATAACTATTTTATTAGATACAGATGGTATTTGAGGAGAATGAACTAGTTACTAGACTACTACAGGAAGGGTAAGAAAAGGGTATTAAGGGACCCGGTTTTCAGTCATCTTCGATTCTGGAAACGTATTTACCTCTATTACCTAATCTTCTGTGGGAGTTTGATAATACCCTGGTCGAACCAGCCCGCATACGAGCAATAGTCAACTGACTATATTGATATACTTGCATCTATAAATAATAAACTTTGAATTGTCATTCTTAATTCTTTGATATATATTTATTTACTAGCCGTACCTGTGACTTCGTACGCGCAGATTTCGATTTTGATAAAACATACCCTTTCTATGTAAAAACTATTAATCTTCAAACTGGTAAGCAGCAATGGTACGCCGTACGACAATAAGAGATTATTAACTTCTTTATTTGTTAACCGATTGTTAAAAAAAAATATAAAATATAAAGTGAATCCCATGACAATATATTCCCGAAAACTGCATTCAAATTGGTAATGCAGTTTCTGAGATTATCGTGAGCAAACATGCAGACATACAGACAAACAGACAAACTGAAAAACCATTGTTTTGGGTTCTCTTTCTCTTATAAAGGCCCCGTATGATGTTTCTTTTTTTTATATTTTGAATCAATTACTTGTGTATTATAATAATATTCAATATATTCTAAAGTTCAAAGGTACTTTTAAAACCACATCTAGTACCTAGGACGAGCTTTGAAGTTAGGAAAACTATATGAGTTTACCATACCATACCATACCATACCATGAGTTTACCAAATCGTAACATCAAAACATAACTGTTATATACTCTATGAATCAAAATTTATTGACATATAAAAAAAACCTTCTAAAAAATTATATTTATCTTTAGTTTTTTAGGATCATTCTATAAATCATGCATGACAACAGATTTTGATGTAATAATTCTATGTCTTGATGTCATAATTTGGTAAACTGTCATAGTTTTCGTAACCCCAAAACTAGTCCTAGGGGTACTATTCATTTGAGATTATGAATGTAAAAGTTTATTAATCTGTAAGGTACAAGTATTTTAATATTGGTATTAATGTAGACTATTAAAGGTTCGATCCAAATACAGGCGATGTCATGTTGGCTCCGGGATAGGCTTAACGGGGGCATAATTATTATGATTAAAACAAACTGGTCAGGCCGGCGCGGGATTGCGGACATTCTATAATCTATGGTTAGTTGGTATTAGCTTGCGGTTTTTATTTTATCTGTGTTTCACAGCTGATTTATATTCTGTTTTAGTTATGTTTTTATTTTATTTGTAGAAATGGGTGTTTTCGTTATTCAATTGTTGAACGTTTTTATTATAACATCCACCGTTACTATAATTTTTCGTTATGTTGCCCAATATTCCCTTTCCGGTAATGCGATTAAAAGAAAACCTTTGATGATTTTGTTGATACTCAGCAACGGTTAAGGCAACGATTTTCGGAGAACATTGCCGTCAACGAAAACTGAAAACCATAAACGTCATTATAAAAAAGACTATTTGTCATTATTTTTAATAATGTAAAGGTTTGGATTATTATTATTATTATTAATCGTTTTAATCATCTTGCATTTAAATACTAGGATCCGCCACAATGCGCTGCGGGAGTTGAGCTGAGCGCCCTCCCCCTTTTTTATGCTACTAAAAAAGGGGAAGTCGGTCCATACCGTAACCAAGATCTTCCAATGCGTGTGAGTGCCAATTTTGGTTCAAATTGGTCAAGTGCTTTTCCTGTGATGTTGCCTCAAAAATTTATTCCCAAACGGTTAAGAGCTTCGCTTACGCTCAGGTCAATAATAGTTGCCAACAAGATGGATACTACATTCGTCATTGGACGCAATCTTGTAAACTTATTAGTGAATGGTTGAATATATGTCATATGTGCCATGTTCAAACTATAAACATGTTAAGCTTTTTTAAATAGCTTAATGTTTTTTTAACAAGCTTTTTCCAAGCTGGAAGAATTAAGTAAGCTGTGTGTGAAAACATAAAGGGCGGTTCTTCAAAAGAATGTAAATATATCGTGGCGCCGGCTGCGGATGAGACAGCGAACAGACTCACTCATATTATACCTAATTTGAAAGTTTTTTTGGAGGGAAGCTGTTTGATTTATTTCTAACACTTTGACACTTATAAACATTTTAATGTGCATCTCAATATTAATTCTTAGTATAAATAGGAAGTTTATTAACGGTTCCGTTTAAATTTTATCTTTTTAAAAAAACGTCACTCTACTGTAGCTTATCTCTTTCAAAATATGCAAATATGTATAAAAATCATATATAAATCAATTATATGGATGTATATGAATCTACCTACAGATTAATAAATACCTTGTAATTATTGTAATGATGTGATTATATGTTACATCAGTCCATTTGGTTTCCATAAATCTTTTGGTACGTGGTCAGCTCAAAAGCCTGAGACCAATGACGTGAAGCCTGAGGCCAATGACGTAAAGCCTGAGGCCAATGACGTAAAGCCAATAAATAACGCAAACCTATTAATCGTAAACTAATAGGTGTTCAATGGTTATCGTAAAATCATTCGTTTTAGGAAATATTTATTTTTATCGCGTTCTAAAGTCAAGTTTAACAAATTTAATCTGAATTTGTAACAAGTGTTATTAATATTGTTTTGTTGGTTGTTGGTTTTATGAAATACCAAATATTTCGACTGTTCCAGGGTTATTTGGTCTAAGCGACATTTTTAGTGTTTATATTCGTTTTTTGTGGGATTTATATACACAAAAAATTGCTGGCAACTTTAAAAAAATGTCGTTTACACAAAATAGCCCCGGAACCGTCGAATTACAAATATATAGTAGACGTGTCCGTATTGATGTAATCAATAATTTATAGGTTTAAAATATATTTTTGGAAGTATGTGCAAAACCTAGAAATGTATGAAACCAAACATATTAGGTATACTCAAATATTTTTAAAGGTTTACGTAATGAGATAAAATATGTAGATTTGATATATTTTTAGATTAAACCATAAAATGATGAGAATAGTATAAAAAAAAATACGTCTATTGGCCATTCAAGTTTCTTCTTCTCCCAACCTTGAATTACAAATTACGATAATTAAGTAATTACTTGATATTTTTGATGTTCGATGAGATATCCTTAGCTTCTAGGAATAAAAGATCATAGACGGCCCTTTATAGTTAATAAAAGACCAAACAATTTAATAATCGTACCGTACAAAAAACAAATATATTTATTTTGTTTTTTTTTCTTGTTGAAGGTGTATAAAAAAGACCTCAAATTCGCTTAAAGGCAATTAAGGAATATGTATAACTATTGTCGTAGTATTATTTGCGGTATATGTACCTATGTTAGGGTTGTTTACCCACCAATGTTATATAGCATCTTTCTATATTGTATTATAGAAATACTATATATAATACTTATTACAAAAAATACTAGAGGTATTTTAGCCGCTAATTAAATTGTATTGCTTTTTGTATTCACTGTAACTGGAACGCTTTCGCAGTAAAGCGATATAGAGCATCAATTAATTTGATAGAAATTAATTAATAATTTATTTTAATAGCTTAGACTTTTGTATTTACTTTTCAAATAGAATAATGATGACCAAACACAAAAATAAACACAATTGGAATGTAATTAAAATATGTACTATTCTTTTCTGAAGTTCCTGAAAATACTTATTACATTTTTAATATTACTTAAAATAGATGCCAACCCTAGCACGGGTGGGTGACGAGAATGTGGATATTTCGGACCATTATCATGGACCCACACATCACTATAGGCAGAAAAATTATACAAAAATACATCGTAACAATTCTCTCCAGAGTCCATCAATGCAATTTTTATCTCATTAAATCTCATTAAAGGCTGTGATATCTACGTCCGGTGGTCCCTGCTCCCAGGTCTTATCTCCCTATCATTGTTGGAGACCAGAGACGTAATGGAAGATATATGTTCTACAACATCTCGCCCATTTCCGGTGGTTGTTTTCAAAAAATATATATATATGTATATTCATATATATATAAAGACTGTCCGAGGCGTAACCGGCTGAGATAGTTGGTGCGATTAAAAATCGTTACAACTTCCGTTCGGGTCCGAGTCGAGGCGGAGGCCAAGATAAAAAAAGATAAAGAAAAAATAACATAAAGATCGATACGGCGGGACGGCGCTACCTGTTTTTTTCAACGAGCTTAGAGCTCGAGGCAATTGGGACTTGTGTTGTCCAACTTGTTTATTACATATACTTGTTATAAATGAACCATATAAACCAGTAGATAATTGGATATAAAATAAAAAAATATATATTGTCTATGTTAATCATATTTTTTCTGTTTTATATTTGATGCAAGATCCTAATTAAGAGTTAAAAAGCAACGGTACAACTTATAACTCCAATAAATACAAGAGGAAGTAGAATCCTTAATTTTGGTTACACAATAAAATTCAATCTAATCAAGGTTTTTTAACAAAAAAAAGAAAAAGTCTTAAAATTGTTGATTTTTAATTGACAGTGACAAAAAAATGGCGGCTAAATACTTTTTAATTATGTGCCAGTAATTGCTTAAAGCCATACAGCCTTGACATATAGGATGTTGATTAGTATTTCTGAGCATTGTCTATTTACTTTAACAGTCGCATGAACCATCAAACGCTATCTGGTGTACAGTTACAAATAAAAGTAAACATGACCTGCGTCTTGTATCCGGCCATTAGGTTCTGCCGATTAATGTGTACCATGTACTGGAGATTACCATTGTACATAATATTGTTCGTACAATAATGAACTTCCTTTTAAATTTTGACGTCAAGAGACTTAGATTTATAGTTTTTGAAATCAGAATCCCAACAATAATTTTTTAATGTAATTATTATTAGATTATTTTATAGCATTAAATACCATGAACAACATTATATATTACAGTGTCTCAATGACATTGAAATTTCGTCTCCAATGACTAGTGCTACTATAAATAACATTTTATTTTATTTGTTCTTAAAGTACACAATGACACATGATAAAAAAATCTCCTTTGGTGAAAGCTTTAGCATTACGAAATAAACCTTAGTGTTATTTTTTATTAACAAGTAATAGAAAATAAATAGATGTTGATGAGAGTAGACGAGATCAGCGGCAATTTCACGAACGGTGCGCTATAATAATTAAGTGTTTGATATGCATGTGTGCGTGGGCCAAGCGGCGCGGGCGCAAAGGCGAGGAGAGCAGGCATATCAAGTCTGGTAACTATGCGGCGTAACTCCGGTAGCAGTGCAACAGGTCTGAAGGGGGCGCGGGACGGTAGGAAATCCTTAGCTCACGCAGACATGCACAGTCTCTGTGTGCGTCATCCGGTTCTGTTTGCGTGTACGCTGTAAGCACCACGCGTGTAGTGGTGTGTATCGAGTCGATCGATCAATGAGCTACATCGACTCGGACTGTTGCCTGCATGCGAGTCATTTATTAACGCTATGAACGTGGAATTGTTTATTCATTCATGATAAATATTTTTATTTCAAATGAATGTTTTTGTTGTCGCAACCTACAAGATGACCTTCTTGAAGCAGACATTTTATAATTGTTTCTTACGCTCGCGTACATTTTAAAACTTATATGTTTCTGTCTCTCATGCATCTATTTCTTTATATTTACATATATTTGTATATATGTAAATGTAATAAATAAAAAAAAACATGAGTAAAATAACTTTTCATTGTATATTTTTACATGCATTTATTTATAAATATTTTTATAAATATTTATATATTGTGTACCTACATTAAGCTTTATGAATTTTTTTTTTCAGATTCCCACCTGTTCCCGCGTAAAATATAGGTAAGTGTCAACAGTTAAATCTTGACACATGTCAAGTACCAATCACATTTCAATGAGTATTATTTTTTATAATTATTATATTAAAATGTATAAACCGACACTTTACCGTATATCTATACAATGATGGATGTATAGAAACTGTATACCTAATAACAATTTAAACTCTGTTCGATTATAAGTAAAGTATATAATCGTAATATAAGTAGGTACTAAGTGTCAGTAGTCCTTATTTAATCGAAGATTGCCTCAGCAGTGACAGCACGCTTTGTGAATAATTAATTGTAATCGAGACATTGATTATTAGGTATTAGGTATTATAGGGTATTAGGTAAAATATATTATTATGTATAAGGAAAAAGGTATAAGTTTTAGAAAACTAATATCAACAACTTTCTCTAACTTAAAACTGAATTAGTTTAAAATATTATTAACTTTAAAAAGTCGTAGAACAAATGTTGTTGGGATTGATGTAAAGAGGCTCCCTGCAAGAGGTGGTAAACTAATTACAAATAACATTGTATATTTTTAAGTTACTGCAATGCACTTACTAGTTATTACACTTCTACACTTAGACAACACAAATGATATTATTGTATATATAGTACCTACAGTGTATATATATATAAACAATAGTTTTATATTTGTCTGTTTGTTGTGAACAAACACCAACATCGACTACTTGATCGATTTTGATAACATTTGTATTGATCGAGTCATCATTATTGTTCAATTAGCAAACAAAATTATTTCAATGTGAATGTGAAAACAAAAACATAAAATAATGAATATTATAAAAGAAGAATTGAATGGATTTTGAAATTAATTGATGTTGGCTTATTGCCGTGAAAAAAGAAATCAGATAACTTTCAGTTTATTTTATTCTAATAGTAACAAAACTATATTCTCCAGTAAATTAATAATCATTATTAATAAATCATTTATTTCCTAGTTGAAATATTACAAAAAAGTTAATAGTGGAAAATAACAGTGTCCATATCTACCACATGTTAGGCTTGTGAGGCAATGGTGGGCTCGGAATTTGCGTGGTCGCACGCGTGGGCGGTTGTTCGCCCACAACGCCACACCTAGCCACCTTGCCGACTTCGCGAGGCCCGTACTCACTGTAGTATTCAATATATAATATTGATAATATCAAAGATACTATCAATTTATTATTGCTACATTATTTGTTTTATATCTCATATGTATTAAATATTATGTCGGATATATCGTATGTATTGTATGTCTTATATATTATTATTTTATTATTTTTGTGCATATTTATATATTTTTTTCTTTTACTTTTTATGTTTTTATAATGTTTTTATCAATTATTACTTAATAATAATATTTTTACATAAACGACGTGACTGTTTCATAGAAGTCGCGATTTATAAACCTTACATTTATTTTTCATTGTATATATTCGAGAATTTGAATAACTCCTAAATATTTAATTTACAATAATAATAATATTTTAGTATCACTATGCACAAACGCAAGTTCTCTTTTATCACATATATATTTCGTAACAGTAAATGTAAAATATTGTAACCAACTGCAACAGTGCGTTGCCACCTTCAGTGATAAGCTGCTAACCACTTCTCCATACAAAGCAACTTGCCACTCGTTCTTAGACTATTAATATAAAACTATTATATATCTATGATATCATAAATATATAAAAAAAAAACAAAATATTTAGTTCTTCACCTGGAATTTTCTATGAAATTGCAAGAAATCTCTATAAATATCTAATATCAAATAAATTATTCATTGATGGTACCAATAAGATCGGATTATGTCTTGAACATTTATTATTATAGGTTTAGATAATTTAAAATGCTGCTTAAAATCCGTTATCTTATCAAACTGTAAAAAACTATAGAATTCGAATGAGACCTAGAAATACAAATTGAAATAATTAATAAAAGCGAGAAGTATGAAGCAGTGTTACAAAAAAAAATCGACTCATTACGAGATCAATTGTTTTTTTCTTAAATAACTTATAATAGTATATACTTTGTACATACCTAGTAGGTATTGTATTTTAGGTATTGGGAATATATTTATAAGGAACCAATGTATTATCACGGGTATGAACATGCTGGGAAAGGGTGTCAATAGAAAGCAATTTTCTTTGTGTTACAAATCACTTAATACGTTACCTGTCAGTACAATCACACCTACATTATAAAATCATTTATATATTATAGGTTCTATATCTGTATATATTTAAATTATATTAATTCGTTTAAAATTATTATATTTCGAGGTGTCCACGTCTAATCAATAGAATCACTAAACATTTTTTGTTATCGCTGGAATTCAGAATACAAATCTTAACAACCAAGTTTTCGAGCTCTACCAGTGACTAATTAATAATAGGAGCGTTTATAAAAAGTTTGCTATCCCTGAAACGCAGAGTACCAATCTTAATAACCGAGGCTTAGATTTCTACCAGTGCCCAATCAATTAAAGAAGCACTTTTTTGTTTGATATCACTGAAACGCAGAGTACGAATTAAGATTCGTACTCTGCGTTTCAGTGATTGATTGACAACCGAGGTTTAGGCTTCTGTCAGTGTCCAATCAATTATAGAGGCACTAAAAAATGTTTTCTATGTCTGAAGCGCAGGATACAGATCTTAACAACCAAGGTTTCGACGTCGGTCAGTGTCTAATCAATAATAGAAGCAGTAAAAAATGATTCCTTTCTCTGAAACGCAAAGTAGGAATCTTAACAACCAAGTTTTAGACTTCTGCCAGTGTCTAATCAATAACAAAAGAACACTTGAAATCGTTTGCAATCTCTGTAATTAGCAATATAATAATTGCTAACGATCTAATATCAAGCATGTAATGGAGAATCATAATCTAATTGGTGTATCATTAGACCATTTTATGGCCAAAATGTTCGCAACTATAATTTCACGTATATCTGTGGGAACCCATAATACGAACCTACCGTTGGAGAGGTAGGTACCCTAATAGCATGTTGGTGGTATGTGGTATCACGCACGGTACCTGACGTAGACCTCCAGCTATTATCATTCTAACAATTTGATTTGAAACAATGAGGTATAGAAAAAAATATACATTGCAATCGATTTTGGTATCTATGTTACGGTTATAAGGTACATAATCATTTTTATGTTGTCTTTAAAGTAATGTCATTGGCCCGGACGCCTCTAGTGCTGTACTCTGTCAAAGCTACTTTTGCTTTTTGAGTGAACATCCTGGTCAGTTTTTTTATTTAATGAATAACTCACACAAAAAGGTTCTTAGCTTGTAAAATTAAATTTGAAATTGGAACATAATATTTAAAGCCAAAATAATCTATAAATAAGAAAACTACATTACAAACTAACCCACACTTAATTATAAAATTATATTTAAAATTCGAAAAACGCCAGCGGCGTTCTGACATCGTTGTCAGAATTGAGAATGTGATTGGGGCATTCAGGTCGGTGATTAAAGATGTTGCTGATGATGGACGGCCTCACGGAAGGTCGCCTCGTATGCGAGGACAATTATATAAATTCCACGTATTGACGTGGAGTTTATATAATTGTCTTCAATTAAAATGAATTTGATGTACTTTAGTTTTAAAGATAAATATCACGTGAGTTGGTATTGCTAAATAACATGGCCACGTAAGGTCACAGTCGATGAGTGTGTGCCGTGAATGAACGTGTGCTTAAACGTCCATTCAGTAGTATCCTTCATTCTATTTTGTTCTTACGTAACCACTTATTATGTATAGTAATGTGTTTGTTTACCGTCTATAACATATTTCTGTACTATGTGTTTAAAACAAACGAAATATTTCCCATTTTAATATCTGATAAAGAAATATATTTTTTAAATATATTTTTGTATATTTGACAGTAAAAAAACCGCGAACCCGAGGTCGCTCTATAAATATTGTTTTTATTAACAATAAATCGTTCAAGCATTATTAACACTAGAACAATATAAGACGCAATTACGAGTCTAATTCGTTTTGAACTTAATATTTCTCATGGGTCCCATAGTAGCTTATGTTGGACAAACACCTCTTATGAACCATTTATCTCTCACTCGTGAATATAAATCGAATCCCAAACAATCGTTTATCGCTGTTAAATAACCAGTATTTCATAATATCACAATTATTATTGATATAAATGTAAATTTGAGCTTAATATTTTAAAAGAATCAAAACGATAACGGTATATGACTCTAAGGAAGTTCAAAGATAAGGCCGTATTTTGAGAAAACATTCGAATGATAATAGCAAGCGCCACGAGAGATATGATTGTTAAAGTAATTTAAAATATTATATAAGAAATGCAATTTATGTTTTATTGTACAATTTATATAACAAAAATAGACTTTATACCATTTTATTTGTTTAAAAGAGTATTTATTATAAAGTGACAGTGTCTAAGTAAATGAATTATCTTCGGTTAATCGAGTTTTGCAAAGTCAATAGCACTTTGGTTGCACGGGTGCAAGCCAAGCGGATGGAAAGTGGAGGCAGACTTCCGTTTGCCGCCGCCTCCGGAATGACAAACAAAACCTGATTTCTAGCCTCTAGGCCCACTCAGAAGACTCAATGAAACGTCCAAGTAAAAGTACACAATTTATCACAACTTTTAGGCAGCACTATTCTCATACACGTTATAATATAATCAACCCACGGATGCTTTAATATGGAATCGTAACAAAAGAATACAATATGAGTCATGCCCGCCTACTTGTTACCTGAACCATATGTTAGGGAAACGCTAAATATAGAACATACCTTAAATAGGTTTTTTTAACAATAACTTTGCTATATTTGCTTTCATTTTGGTGTTTATGTTTGCTAATTTCTTCATGTTTTTGACAAATGAAATGTGGAAACCATTTTGCATTATTATCTACTTGTCAATGGTAGGTATTTGATTATTTTGTTTTTTTTAATTATGGCTTTATTCACAATTATGTATGGAATATTCTGCCAATTTCGAGTTACAAGGGGTGTGTATGTGTGAGTAAAGCATGTGTAACCTATTTGTGCGGGTTAATTGACACTTAGTTGACATCGCCACTAGCATATTATTTTATGAAATTAGTACAACGCAAGCCGTCCAATGAATGGGATTAAATGTTTGATATTCCTTCTAAGCATTGAATTAATTATAATACCTAGTTTTTCTTCTGCATGCTCTTTATGATATATGAGGAAGGGTATTATTCAAACGTTTGATTTGACATTTGAGTTTTTTACAAGTTTATCTTGTCTATGATGTAGTAGTATGATCTAGTATTTATAAGCGGATCCGATGTCACAAGAAAATTGTCGAGTTGAGTGAAAGTTTACACGTAGGTATTAAGAATGTATAAGTATATATTGTTTAATTGTTTGAGTTAGGAAAGGAATAGGAAATATAAATAAAAATTCTTGTTTTTTTAAACTTAAATTACACAAAAAGCGCTGTATTTGGGCTTGCTTCTAACCTACTTTTCTTGAGAAAAATAATTCCTAGCTAGTAATTACATAATAATAATATCATAGAATATCCTTCGAGAAAACGACATCTTTCTGTAGATTTCTTGATTCTTAGCAAAAACCTAAATGTGCGTAATACAACCTAAAGTACAATACACTGCAAATTTTTAAATCCAATCAATTTGTATTTCAAGCTAAGTACAAACATACAATCACTTATCAGATATCGTTAAATAACAAGAATGTAACAAGACTATACCTGGGAATACATGAAGCAGTTCTTGCACTTTCTTGTTTTCATTCTGTGAAGTCTTGTAAACTTTGATTGAGGTATCATTTTCAATGCCCATTGGACAAACGACCGCCATTGTTTCTGTTCGTATCCATGTTTTATCTTTGTTATTCTTATTATTTATTAAAAAGCTTATCGAACCTCAGTTCGAGGTAAAACTATTCATAGTTCACTTAACTTCGGCTAGACAGAAACTAATATTAGATTATCACGAAATATTTTTACCTTATTTTAATTAAACTGACACAAATTACAAGTGATCTGTCTTGACAATTATTTCTTTAAGAAAATTACCTTAAAATAGGTAGATTTGACGTTCTTTACCCGCGTAAAATATTTTCTAAACCAACATTGCATCCTGGCGGAAGTTAGACCGTTATTGTAACAAAAAATAATTCTATCCGGATACGAGATGGTTTATAAAAACTTTTGCTATGCACATGTCGAACCAATGTTCCGGTTGAAAAAAACATCTTTATAACTACTAGCTTTTGACAGATACTTTTAGAATTAACAACGGAAATGTGTTTGATCTCAGAAAACTTGCTGAACTTATTGGAACCTTCATGGAACTTTATAGTGAATTATGAACGGTCTAGATATATTTAATCATCTGTATGTATTTAAGATTGAGTTTTTTTATATATGCCCATTTAAAAGAAAGAAATTAAATTGTACTTAGTATTTGTGAAATAATTAGTATGAAAGCAAATTTTTAATTTAACTTAATTTAATTATTTGATTAAATTAAACCATATTAAAAAACAAGTGGGTGAATTTTGAGTTTTAAATTTATACTTACCTATGCGATAAAAATGACGTATGAATTTATTTTGAATAAATTTTATTTTGAATATTATTTTAATGCCTAGTTACAGCACAGCGTCCCTTTCTATCGTAGAATTGGTACTTACAAAAAAGGCTACTTACTAAATATACATTTGATTATGAGGTTGTTATCATTTATATTATTATAAAAGTCCAGAATAACATCACTAAAACCAAATGCTAAAACTGCAAATACCGTTACTCAAATATTTAAAAAAAAACAAAGTTATTTATAATGTGTCAATGATAAAATTTATATTAATTAGATATTGACTTTTTTACTATGAAGTATCTACAAATTATGACGTAATTACATTAGGGAAGAATATACATAATTTTAAAATAAGTATGCGGTTATTGAACGGGTGTTGCAGCCGGACAATAGAAAAACACGCTCAGGTAGAAATCTTTTCCATATTCAACTCATCCATTCAACTTTCATAATTTATGAATACTGTGTAAATTATTAGCACAGAAGAAACAACATTAATTGACAATATTATTCTTTATCTATGGATTACAATAAATGCTTATTAACTTTTAATACTTTAATTTTGTGAGACCAGTTGATAGATGTTTTATGAATGAAATATACCTTTGTCTATGTTTGTGTCCGTTTTGCTCTTTTTTTCGTGTCAAACACATTAAATTATCCATATACATATATATATATATAATAAGTTTATTTGATTTAGTTGTAGGCAGTAGTATGACATCAGGCAGTCCCGTATGGCACAGCGTTATCGCTCGTCCTTGACACAGAGACTCCGCGTGCACAACGCGCCTTATTGTCGCTGCAACCTTGCGGAAATCATTCTTATGTACTTAATTCATACACAGGTACCAGAATACCTAATAAAACTATTGTTGTAAAAGGAGCTGCTACTAGGTATTTCAACCAACTAGCACCAGTACGGGCAGTGGGTTTTATCAATGAAGCGTGTTTTTTTGGTATAGTTCTGGTAGGATCCACAGACTATTGCAGGACGAAAGTGGGCGGTGTGGTACGACTCTCGCCGACCGGAAACCTAATTCCCGGATGCGGCCGCGCGGGGATCTCGCCGGAAGCCCGATAAACGAGCACATCCGTTGCCGTCGCTCGCGCCGCAAAATTTGGCACCGCGAGCGCTCGCAGCCCGCTTCCGGCCCCCGCCCCCCTTGCCGACCCCGTTTGCCTGCGAAAATAGCGGCCGACCGCTTCGTGTACGCGGTTCATTCAGTATGGCCGCCTTCCATTCATAAAAAGGCGAGGCGCGCGCGGAGGGATGCGCGGCGGCGGGGCGCGGCTCTCCACCACCGCTCCCGCGCCCGACGCCAGTGCGGAATGTGCCAGCGAACGGAACGGTCGTTTCGTTGGAGCGTAGCGCTAACGCTCCCCGTTTTCCATTAAAATGTGTATAAGAATAAGTGCAGTGAATCCGCACGAGTTCGGAACGGTTACGAAAATCGCCGTCATCGAGATCAGGAGTAGAAATCAACGAAGAACTTCACCGAGGAAGTGAGTAGCGGCCATATTGCAGTGATAACCGCGCGGCGGGCGGACGAGAATCGAGGCCGGTGCGTGGGCCGCCCCCCGCCCGCGCCAGGTGCCGCTCCGGACCGCGCCGGTCTTATGAGCCTTCCCGTGGATTTGCGCGACCAAAATTCGGTGCTTCTGCCGTATTTTTGTGTGTCAGTGAGCCTCCTGGCGCGGTTTCGGTGCGGCACCTACGGCAGAGCAATACGGCTCAGTGTTGTGTGTGGGGTCGGTCGGCCCGAGTGTCCTTGTGTAATGATATGTGTAGGAGACGTGTGACCGTGGAACGTCTGCCTCGTAAGTACCTACGCGACGTCATTCCCCGTCCAGGATATGACAGACCGCGGCGGTTTCGTCCAGCTATATTTAACGACTCGCGTGTAGCACGTAGGAAGCAATAGGAAATGATTACTCTGATCGTAAAATAAAGATACTTGAATGATGAGTGCCATCACGACGCAGTAACAAGCCTAGAGAAGAGTAACATCCTCACACATGTTTGCCCGCGCCACCCGCGATATTAAACGAGAACCTTCCTATTTTGAATGCTTTCATTTAGAAAACGGATTCAAACATTAGAATCGAACAACCAAAATATCTACTCGGAGATCCTATTATTCCCTCGCAATTTGCTATCCTCGTATCATGAGTGATGATATGAAGGAAACTTGCCATTAGTTTGAAAAGTCATTTAAAAATAATTAATATAACTTCCATAAGCTTATTTTTAAACACGGATTATGTATTTAACTGTCTTGTTTTGAAATATTATAAGCAAAAGCGAGTATAAATTCGACTACGTATGATAACGGCTAACCAGATAACAAATAGGTGAATGGCAAACAATACAGTCCTTATATCATTAAAAAAACTTTCAAACGATACTCCGGACAAAGCCACAATAATTAGATATGCACATTGATTTTCTATCACATAAATTTTACGGAAACACGTCTAAACAACTACTGTTTGTTTAAATAATACTATAAAATGATTTCTACACTATTAGGATTTTATTTTTATTAATCGATTATTTCATATTAACGTAGGATATTTTTTTGATACAAGGATATTTATTATTAAAATTAAATTTAGAACTAATTTCTAACGATTTCAGAATCATGCATATAATATCTCACACATCTGCTGATAATGTAAACTCGAAGACTAAATATAACTTGGCTACTTTGTTGATGCGAGAAAGTCGAAGCAATATAACAAAATTCTTATGATGTGATAGAATTCTGATCTTTGGAACCATGAGATCAAAAAAAGATAAATTAATATACTGTAATTATAAAATCATTATATCATGAAGACTGGTATCAGCGAATACGACATATTATCGCAGACTGACTTATGGCTGCCAGATGGTGATCATATTCCAAATATGCAAACAGCTTAGTAATTAATTATCGTTTTGAAAGTGTATGTCATAAAATAGTACGCGAATTAATTTTAAAATACTTCATTAAAGTTATTTTTTTTTTACGAAATTTTTCCTTAACTTATGTTTTAAAATCAAACAGCCAAGTAGGTTTTCGATTCGCACCAATTATCAAAATATGTTAATAAATATGTAAAGGAAAGAAACACTATAGATGTTGAAAATATAAACTTCATTAATGTTGTATAAATTTCAATACACTGGGAGTTTTATATAGCTATTGATGTAGTAAATAGATTAAATGATACAGTAATAAATTTGTATTGAAGTAAATTCTGTATATAAAGCTATAAAATTTTAAAATAAGTGTTGCAAGTTCTTAGAAGACGAAACACATTAAAATACTATTAGTTTTTTCTTAAAAACTAATTTCTTTAAACGTGAAAGCCATTAATTATCACAGCATCTTCTGAAAAACCGCATTTAAAATGAACCATCTAATTGAATTCTTGAATCATTAATTTGAATATCGGTAAATCAGTTGTCTTTACGTTTTTATTATGCATATAGACATATAAAAGTGTTAGAAATTACAGCAAGGAAAAAAAAACAACTAGTTATATTAAGATGCAATAGAAATAACTATAAATTAGTATTAATATGTAATAAAATAAAATTCCATATTACTCAATAAGCAGTTAATAAATGAATATTAATATTATTTCTTTAAGTAGATCAAATCAGTGCTGATATGGTAAGACAAATAACTTATAGCTTCTATTTAATCGTTTTTTTTTACTTTTCAATAAATGGCTTGATTATATATATGGTATTGCGAATCTATTGAAGAAAATCTTTAAGAGATATATTATTTACAGTATTCTGACTTTTGAGGATAGTTTATAATTATTAGTATAGATGTACCACTGTCAGTGTACCACTAGAGACGTATGTATACGTGTCCGCGGCGGCAACTATGTTCATCAATACATTTTCAAGAAATTGTCATATCGATACTTTATGCGTCAATAGAGTCTATTGTACAATAGTTTAGTCAATATACTTTCGGGTTGAAGTCATCGGAATGTATTCAATGAGAACCATCAAGGAAACACACAACACTCAAGCCAAATTCTGATGAATATCGAACGGGTTCACGACTAACGCAACGGTCACAATACTAACGAGAACAATTTGGTCCGTCCTCAGGTGGGGACGATGAGGGAACAGGAAGGCGACGGCCCAGAGAGCCGTTAGCCGGACTCGATGGACGAGTATGGCGGGCCGGCGGCGCCGCCCCGGCCGCCCAAGCCGACGGCGCGCGTGCACCGCACGGGCGGCGGCGCGGGCGCACGCGCGGGGCCCGTGTCGCTGCTGCGCCCGCGCCCCGAGGCCGAGCGCGAGCGCAACGCCTACGTGGAGGCGCCGCGACGCGCGCCCGCGCCGCCACACCGCCGCGCCGCGACGCCGCTCAAGCCGGTGACCGCGCAGCCCGGCGCAGACAAGCGTCGCGCGCCGCCCTCCGCGGACTCGATCGTGTGCGAGGGCTGCGGGCGCTGCCGCTGTGAGCAGTGCGCGCGCCCGCGCCCGCTGCCGTCGCGCTGGCTGTGCGGCTCGTGCCTGTGCAGCGCGGAGGCGTGCGTGGACTACGCGTCGTGCATGTGCTGCGCCAAGGCGCTGTTCTACCACTGCGGGAGCGGCGAGGAGGAGGCGGGCGAGCCGTGCGCGTGCGGGCCGCGGCTGGCGTGCGTGGCAGCGCTGGCGGTGCCGCTGCCGTGCCTATGGCTGTACTGGCCGCTGCGGGGTTGCGCGGCGGCGGGCGCGTCGCTGTACGCGCGCTGCCGCCGGCCCGGCTGCCGCTGCCCCGAGCCGCCGCCGCTCTCCAGTATTATCTAGTCCCACCGCGCGCCCTCGTTGTACAAATATTTATTGGCGAGCGGAAGGACTCGCCCGTGAGGCCGCGAGTGCGCGGTGCGGAGTGTGCGTGCGCTCGCGAGTGATCGTCTCTTGTAAATATAGTCGTATAGTGTGAATGTACGTGAACGTGTCGCCGAACGCCGAAAGTCTCAAATTTTCTTGAGACCGAAACGTGTCATAAGAAAACGCTAACATTAGTATTTTGGATTCCACACAGATCCAGAAAAGATTAAGAAATGAGATATAAAACATACTTATTAAGATGTAGATAATTTACCATTTATTTATTAACTAAATTTGTATTTATTTGTAAATAAAACGACAACATTATATTATAAATACGAATGTTTACTACAATATTTGTTTTCTTTACGTGTAAGATGCTTCACGAGGCTGATCCCTGTCGTTATCTGTGGCCGGCTACCTAGACGTTAAGTGTTAAACAAAAGACAATAAAAATGTTCTTAAAATTGTTTAAATTACTGTCATTGTCTAACACAATGGGTGCTACAATAGAATAATTATATTTAAAAAGACGAAAAAGTGTCGTCATTTAAATTGAGAATGCAATCATTAACCACTTATACTTTATTGACAAAAAAAAAGAATAAAGAGCAGCATAACGTCCACTGCTAGGTATTTTATTAAATTGAAAATAGAACAGCAATAGTGCATAATATACAATATGGAAGCCGCCTACGGTGTATAAATAGTCGGTTTATGAGTCGTCAGAAGGAAGCCCGGCGCGTCGCTTCCTCCGCAGGATGTGCTCCTGTCTCCTTCCTTCCTGCGCCATGTTTATTTGATGGAATGCACTAAAATACACGTTTATATTTATAATTTATTATAAGATTTCAATGTAAATGTCTGGAATAAAACTTTGAAGTTTAGTTTTAGTTGTTAAAATGGAAATATCATCTTGTTAGAATAATATGCTGTATATACTTGGGAGTACTTAGTTTCGTTTAAATTGGGGCAACAGATGTCGACAGCCCGACGTTTGATGGCCGGTTGGCATGTGATAAAAGGAATTATAGCTTATTCGACTTTTAAGATCCCTAACTAAATGCCATCTAACGGTATTGTTCAAACTTATATAATTGATGTTTTATTAAATTTTAAATAAATATAGAATTAAAAATAATAGAGGTATTCGAACCCGCGTCATCCAGGAAATCGCCGCGGGACGGATTACGGTTTCATTTTTCATTCTATACTTATTTAAAGTTGTAATAAGCTTAACATGGCTATACATGTTTATATATATTAGATATTTTATTTCAATGATAAAACTTAACGATAAATTCTATAATTGTTGATTATGATATCACTATATCGTACTAAAATACGAGCTTAAATTATTTAGGACGAGTTTTGACTAATAACGGGAAGCTTAGATGTGTCATTAGCCCTACAATGTATCGTTACCTCGAATTTAGTCTCGATATATTTAGATCCTGGTGTATCGAGCGACTCGTGTAGAACACCTCATTATTTTCAGCGTATGTAAGCGCCATGAGAATTTTAATGTAATATTTGCGACAGAATCTGTTTTCTACGTCTCCGAATAGACGCACGAGATTCCAGTTAAGTAGACGCAAATGTGACCGGCTGATGTATTACAATAGATAAACCTGTTTGCTTCGATTGAATTCATGTTTAAATTGAGAAAAAAAAATTCCATATAAAATATGGCCCCACGGATCTTATGACCCATGTTTCGAAGATGGATTATACGTGTCATCGTATGGCTGATTCGAGATTTGTGAGTGCTCGTGGCAGTTATTCGTAAACACGCTATTTCGCTGTCAAATCCTGCTATTTATCGATCGCATTTTTTGACCTGTGCCCCGAGATGCATGAGCAGTGGCTGTATAATTGTTCGACGTGAAATAAATGCTTGTGTAATTATAATACGAAAGCAATTTGTTTTCTTTTGCGGGATGAGTTTAATCGGGTTTACCACTACAGTGCTATAAATAGATGGTTGTGGAGTACAATTATAATTAAGCTATACGTAGACATATGTACGAGAGAATTCCAGTTAGTTATTATATATTAACAAGTACCTACTACAATAATTCGTCTGTTCATTTAATATTTATAAATTAAAACTAAGAATATTTTCAACAATACAATATTATAGATAGTCTTCGTCTTTCCAATCGAACCAAATTCATCTATAAAATTATTAATACAATGTTATTTTGTAAAAAAAAAAACTAAATTAAAACTAATAACCCTCAGATATTTTTATACTATAAGTAGAAGCATATTAAGATAAACGGTGTTCTATTAATAAATTGTTCTTTATCATCTCACTCTGCAGTCACGTAGTCAGAGGGTCTTCTAAATAATATACCAATACTAGAATTAGGTTTAAATTTAATATAAAAGTTCTAAATGCTGACAGTGGTCCAAAAATACAAATATGTATATTACATATGTTATATAGGCTTAAATTAACTAATGGAATTCAAATGATTTATAAATAAAACATATACTGGTTGATATTTAGCGGTACTTTGCATCGTAGTAGTCGATAAGGCAGGTCACAGCACAGGAAGCGGCACTTCAAACGGATC
Source organism: Napeogenes inachia (assembly GCA_959347355.1). NCBI lineage: Eukaryota > Metazoa > Arthropoda > Insecta > Lepidoptera > Nymphalidae > Napeogenes > Napeogenes inachia. Next base: position 19,006,037 of record OY365797.1, read on the forward strand.
CCGATGCGATGATAACAAGCATAGTGAATTGAGCAACCACTCATTTCGTTGCTAACCTATCTCAAGACCGAAATTAAACAATTACATCTCGAAACATGAGTAATCTATTGCCCGTTTGATGATCTTAATAGCCACAATAGATTTTGACAGCGCATGCAATTTAGCGCCAATTTAAAACACCTGCCATTGTCAAATGAAGCTCAATTCCTATTTCGACGTATAGCAATTAATAGTAATAAAAACTTAATAGATAATTTGAAATAAATTTTAGATGTCTTGTAACCTTGACCAAATTGATGACTTTACTATTTAGGTAATGTGTACATTTAATGCCAATTTATCAATGTCTGAATAAGGAAATCGATAAACCATATTGACCCATCACTAACATGGCTTAATGAATCATTGTTCAGCCAACCATGCTCGCAATGGTATGACTTCTGTCGCGCATCAAGATGATTGAATAATTTAAAATGCGGGTGATAGGTAGCTAGGGTTCAAATCAAGCTCAAACTGTTATTCGTTTCCCATTTAAAATTCCTGACGTCAAGAGAACACATAAACAGTGTCCGCTCAACGAAACCATAAATCGATTCATTCATACGACGTTTCGCTTCATCAATCAATCGTCTATAAATAAAAGATGAAAACGCGGCACGGGTGAGGCGGCTTCCACTTCGAATACTGACGTCAGATATGGAATGGATAGAGTCAATGGATCAAGTCTTTTTCTTATTCAACTATATATATTCCAGAAAATTGCATTATACAAAATTCAGAATAAGCAACTTAAATATATGTTCGTACCTTTTGTTTCAATTTCGTGGATAATAAATTCAACTCAATATCCTGGCGAGTACAAGTTTGAATTTAATTTACACGATGTGGATTCTCATGAGGAAATGAATGGATTGAGCTTCCAAGTCATTCATTCATCAGCTCATTCTTTTTTTACTTTAAATTATGTTATGGAGAACTCAGGCTTTATTATTAATTTACGTCACTTGTCATAACATACTTCAATGTCCATTTAATATTTATTGTGACTGAAAAAACAAAGTGAAAAATTGTTTTATATATGGTAAATGTTAAGCTTAGTTATACCAAATATAAATAATAAATTGTAGCCTGAAAGTCATGAGCGTTCTAATCTATAAATATTTTGTTTTAACTTTCTTATGTTGGTTTGTAAACGTAATTTTTTAAGTCACTAAAATATTTGAGCGTTCTAATCTACATTATACTTGTTATACCTTGTGGTATGTAAACGTAACTATTTTATTTTAGACATTCTTTTTGCATAATGCTGTATCTTAAATATTCTAACAACACGGCATCCAATGAGGTTTGAGTTCTGTCATTTCTAGACGCTTATTACACGTTAAATAGTATTTAAAATTAATCACCAAAAATAAAGACATTCCAGACAGTTCAACACTCGTATGACATTATTAGCTAAAACATGAGATAATGAAGTATGTCAAGCTGGCTGGTGAATTATCTGAATAGCAATGCGAATTGCTTAAAACTACGGTCATCGGTCGTGGAGATAAAAATATGTCCTCATTGTCGGTTCTGCCTACGCGACGCCGACGCTGCTGCAGTCTCTCGGTTTTCATTCACGTCACTAGTTTAGCTTGTTGCCATACGTATTTATATTAACTACCTAATAATATGACTGATAGACGCTTACTTACATTACGTTAAAGATATAATATTTTATTATTTAGATATTTTTTTTTTATTTATAGCTGAAAAGGTTTGCATAAATTAAATATTTATCGCTATATCAAATTTCTATAAATTTCTTTGACTTTTTTAATATCTCGTTATTAAAAGTTCTAAAATCATTACAAACTCATTGGTTATGATAAATTCATATCTTTTAGAATTTAATATTTAATTCTAAAAGATAATAATTAACACAACATAAGTAAACAATAAAATTACTAGAACTAATTCAAAAGGTTGTTAGAATTCCTAAATATACCTAAATTAAATGCAAAAGCTAATAAGTAAGTCATTTACCGAATTAGGTAAGTACAAATAATTTATGGCTCGCCAACAATGACATTAAATCCCAGCATCGAAATATCTTTCATAAATACGGATATCATTTGAAAGTGACAGTAATTCCGTTTGCTTCACGTAGTGCGAGGTGTCATTTCAGCGGTAATATTTAGTATTGCAATAAATGATGATTAAGGAAATAATTTACCGTAACAATGTGTCACAGTTATGTTCAATAAATAAGTAACTTAAAAGAGTATTGATGGAGTTTATTTATTGTTTTCCATGATTCTTCCCTTTGAGCTTTTCATAAATTACCAGTATTTTAAATCTGTAAAAATATCAATTAGCTAAGTATGTACTGTTGAACTTTTATCATATTAGGTACACGATTATAATAACAATACAATATAAATAAAGTAACAAAAGGAATAACAAACCTTTTTAAAAAGGTAATATACCTATTCAGAAATACAAGTTCAAAGATTTTATCATTATTGTATTACAGTGCGTATCATTGATATCAACCGCATTTTGTGGGATTGTGCGTGTGTGTCGAAGTGTCGTATATCGGACGGACAGGAAGAGCTCGCGTTGCAACACCGATAATCGTAACACAACACAACTTTAACGTGTTTTGTGTATCGGTAAATTATATTTCACCTCCTTATCGTGTGACACTTATCGTCCTTAATCCCCATTCCCCGTGATGTCATAAAAGTTTCCTTTCTAGATTTACATCTTTTTTTTGTTAACCTAAAGGCAAAATTTAAGCAGCCATTTCATTATCCAATTTACTAATGGGCACATTTAATGATCCAATCTACAGCGCACTATTTCCCAAAATAGGGAATAAAAGTGTCCATCAATGAATTGTGTAATGGCTGCTGACGTGGTAGTTTAACTTGTGTACTTACTAAATCGCATTGTGAAAAGGATGTTAGGAAGTGCTCTCATCTGATTGGTGGAAAATTTTACTCGCTATATTTGGAATCAAAATGTGCTATATGTATAACGAAATGGGAGCACCACCACCTATGTTTTGTATATGTAGAAAATCTAACTTATTATCTGTTGATAGATACATAGGTGGATGTATAATGTTATTACAGCGTATGAAATAATGAAGCAACGACTGCTGCGTCCTAAATCCATAATTTGCACATACTCAGACATATACAAATTCCAGATCACAAGAGACGTACGTCCGGTCCAGATAGCTACTCGCATCCGGCAATCAGTGTAGTTTACAATAACAATTCAATTTGTTTAGTTTTTAAAAACGATAACATTAATTAACTAGCCTTGTGAGATCGTTTATAAATGAACACTACAGAGCCACTATTAATTATAATACACTCGATAAATTATAGTCACATTTTAATTGTAAAATCGAATTAATTATATAAGTAGGTCCACTAATAGGATAAATATGTTTATAGGATAGTTTATTTCTGGGATGAAATTTCTTCCTGATAAGAATGAATAATTAAAGCAATGTTGAAAATAAATGTTCAGAATATTATATTATTATTATTATCATTATTTTAATAAAAACAACTCCCGCATTAGAGATTACGTAATATGTTGTGAAAGATTTTACAAACACAAAATACATTCAGACTGGAAAGAACAATCTGTGTATCGAACAATCGAACTCACTGACTTTGGTTCAACATTCAGTGTCACTAACCACTTCACTAATGAGTCTTCATTGAAAAACTGGAATGTAAGTTTAATTGATTAACAAACTGTATGTATTTGTTACATACAAAAAAGACTTCCTAATGCGACTTCGTACTAAAAAACCAACGTGTGATTGCTCATTCTGTTTTTCAAAGATATAAGAAGTTAAGATTATAAGTACGTGGTTGAAGATACATATAACGGTAATTGTTATTGTACAGTAGTTTGTACAAATCTTTTAGATTTACGTTGTTATATAACCTTTTAGTTACAGAATTTTCTTTTCTATCTTGTTATTAAATTATAGATATATTTAAGGTTATCTTAAGAGCTTTAATTATAATTGTGGAAGTAAGAGAAAAACAGAAGAGAAAGATATGTATGGAGTGCGTGAAAAATGATAAAGCTGACTTTCCATTGAGATGACGTATGATAGAAGAGAGTAGAGGAAATTGACATATGACGCTGACCACAAATAATTAGAATAAAGGATTAGGTTGATGATTTGTCTATGAGGTAATACATTGTTGATTTACGTATTCAGGTAAGGTTGTTAAATCTAGAAACTCATACAAATACCATTTTATAACTGCCAATAACATTGTTGCCATTATATAAAAAATCAAATAACTGAATATTCAAATAACTGAATAATAATTGAATATTCTTTTATAGCTACATTATAACAGCCAGCTGATTAACCGATATCTATTATATTTTACAATCAGCCATTCACCCACGTTGCACTTTCTACGACTAATCGTGACGAAATTAACATTTCTAAGTTCAGACCGTTGAAAGGAGTTCATTCATGTTGCTGGCGGCCCACGCGATACCCCTCCTCTATCTCCACTTCCCTCCCACTGCCAACAGTATCCACCCCCCTTAAACTTGTGTAAAGCTAGTCAAGGAATAGGACGTAACGTATCAACGTAGAGTTAATGAGATAATGTAACGTGATTTATTATTAATTGTTACTTGTTAATATTTAAATTGGTTGTCTATGTACATAAATAAGTGTTTGTCTTTTTATATTTCTTTTTTATTTGAGCTCGTCTATTCAACTTAATACAACAAACATTTAAAATAACTTTAAACTATGACCTGAGGAGGTTTATTGGCTCCCAATAAATAATAAATAGTTGAAGTTACAGGGGCAGTTAGCGGGGTAGGGCGTCGCGACGGAGCGTCTAGCTTACAATTACGTCATGTTTGGAAAGCCATTGGCTTTACGTCACTCCTATGTTATTTAATATTTAAGATATTTAGTATAGGTCACTAAAGATTAACTTTTCATAGAGTTACACATCGCGTACGAAAGGCATAGACAGGCATGACTAACAAATTATAACACAGGGAAGATGGGAAACTCATATTTATGTTTGTCTAATCAAACACATAAGAGAGAGGCCGACCGTTATTCTTATTTGCTGTCTTTTTTATTTCGGTGATAACATCTTAGGGTGGTTCCACTATGTACTAGACACATGATTATGAAGATGACGTTTCTATATGGATGCTGAAATTTTACAGACCTATAAAAAAAAATAAAAAAAAAACTTGCACAAGTTCTGACATTTTTATTGGCGCTACATTTCGAACTACGTTATAGATCACAAAAAATTTACAGAGCTATGAAAAAAAAGTTCTGACATTTACTTTTGTACCTGTAAATGTTGTATTATGATTATTACGTTTTCTTTATAAAAGTTATATAAATCTGCTAATTAGATGATAATACCAAAAAGAACAAAATAAATATAATAAGCCGTAGATTATAAACACTTCTAAACACAGATCTCAATAAAGAAACATTTATACCTTTCAAATAGAGGGTTAGATATTGAGTATTTTTGTCATCCGAATTTGTAGGCTGAATATCATTATGCAAATACGTGAGTCGTAACGAAGTCTGTTATTTTATGAATGAAGCGAGGGAGGGATAACCCACCCTCTGGTTCTTTCATCAGCGGGAAATGGAAATGTCTCAATTTAGTTTCTATATGGATCAGTGTTTTTTGTTTTATAAAATTATTTTGCATTACAGTGCAGGATATTGGGGTCAGATCTCCTTTAAATTGTTAGAACTTACCTTTTAATAAAGAAAATAAACTAATGTCAAATTATCTTTGTAGTTATTAAATATTTGTTATACCTAGGTGAATATAAATCAGATGCATTGTACATATTAAAGATTATTAATATTGACTAATAATATTTTTTTAGGTATTTTATTGGAGTTACGGTATAGTGGAGTTATCAAGTTCACAAAAGATGGATAAGGTCTGTTAATTAGAGAAAATGTACGTAAAGAGAAACGACTAAAGAAAATGACTATATTATGTCGAAAAATCTTTAATGTTATATAGAATAAGTTTAAAATGTCAGTGAATTTGAAGCCACATATGATAAACATTTTCAAATAATTATATAAATAGAGTGTGCATTCTGCAATTATATTGTTATGTACACAGTATACTGTATATGTAAGCCTACGCTATTACTGAGGGTATGGGGTGTGGGGTGAGGGAGGGAGAGTGGGGGATGCGTGGGTGATCTTAGATTGCGTGGGTGAATCGGCAGCTATACTCATACATACTCATACATACTGGTATAATTAATGTGTTAATCGTTTGTCGAATAGTGAGGCTACTGTTTATCGTATATTTTTACGTTTAATTTCTTGTATTGTATTGTATTCCAGTATTGTACAGAGTATCCGCGTGAAGGAAAATGATTGTAAATCTCTTAATAAAAAATATACTTATAGATACTTACAAAAATAATAAAAAATGCAAGATTATTTAACTTATATAAATAATATATATGTATTAACTAAAATCAAAACAATATTTTTTTATAATGTTTATGATGTGAAACATAACTATAATAATTAATAATTCTTTTTTTGTATAAAATGTATTTGATAAAAATATAAATAAATACTTAACAAGATCATTTAATATAACGTGCAATGATTTTAATAAAAACTAAAACAATAAAAATTACAGCAATGCAGTCAGTAAAGTCGTGTTCAGCGGGCTCGGTGGCGCGGTCGGCTGCGCGTGCGACGCCCCGCAGGAAACAGGAAGTGGACTAACCGCGGGTTTCCGCTCCCATTCGCCGCTCAGTCGCCGGACGCACTGTTTCATTCACTACTAGGGCTGCTTAGAACTCAATGAATGTATTTACTAAGCTTATAATTAGATACTATAAATAAAACATTTCTCACTTTGGCAGGCATTCGATAATGAAAAAAAATGGCTCATATATATATATATACATAAAATAAATTCTTATGACTAGGCACAAAATAAAGATGCTTTTTTATACCGAAAGTTATGTTCCAATTGATTTTAAAATTAAATTAATTTTACAAAATTAATAATAGATATCTTTTCAAAATGGCAGCCCTGTTAGCTAGTAGCTACGTGTTCTGTGCCATTGAAGTATGTAATATCTAGTGTTGTATGCGAGCGTCAACCGGATACGCGTTATACGCTGCATATAGTTTTTTACATTTTTCTCTTTGGTTATCATGTTGAACATCATTTGTTTTTGCGTGTGTCATCTGTCAAAATGTTTGCCGCCATAATTAACACTAATAATAAAGCGGTTAAGGTTTAACGTTAGTAAAAGTATGTGAGATATAAAAATAAATAAAATACAGTTCAAAAATCAATCCAAGTCATAATTCTGATGGCTGATTTCTTTATCTTATAGTTTTAAAAACCACAACTCTTTATTATATAATAATAAGCTTCTATGTACCTACATCTTGGTTTTTAAACTGCCTAACCAAACTTGTAAAAATAGGTTATTTCATATATTAAAAACAAAAACAACTACACCAAAAACAAGGATATACGATATATTTCCGATCACAAGAAAGAAAGAAAACTAAAGATCGCTATATTTTTTGATGTTTTTAAGGAATGACGTAAAATAATTCTATTTTAAGCAAAAACTTTTGTTAGATAAAATTTACATTTCTAAAATAAACTTCGCTAATTCAAACTGAATCTCTGATATGACTTGAAGATCACAAATTGAATTGGAATAATCTAGGGATTTATTTGGCGAGAATTGCCTGTGACGTCACCCTTAGGAGGGATGGGGGGGAGCGGACGCAATGAAACTTGCGATTATGTCATAGGTACGTTGAATATACTTTTTACTTTTACGTTAAAACTACTTGTAAAGTTTTTAGTTTTTATGGTTTCTATGTATTGTTTTATATAATTATAATGAATATTATTTTTTTATTTAATTAACATTCCATGGACTATATTTTTTTATTTAAAACTGGTCATTACCAAGTCTAATAAAAAGTTTTAAATATAACAACATCCTTTCACCGGCTGTAAGATTAAAACTAAACTACTGACAATAAAGCACCTTGTCTTATAGTAATATCTCGAAGGAAACATCAATGAACAGGCTCGCGCCATTCTTATCTTACTTCCGCTATTCGTCCTTATCACACGCGCTGCAAATGTATACACGTAATGAGATGGGTATACGTCTGCCAGTCGGGTCGCGAATAAAACAAATTCATTGATTGTGAAAGTTTGAATTAGTCCGTTTTCGTAGTTTTTTAAGGTCAGCTCTATCAATGAATTTACTTCTTGAATTACGTTCAGTTAAAACCTTGTAGCTTTTAAATTATATAATAGGAGATGTTCAAAAGCTTACTGATTCTTTACAATTTACGTAAGTCATTTCCTAAAATTTTTGACAGATTTAAGTTACAAACACCATTATTATCGTGATTGATAGTTAAAATTGATGGTTTTAAAAAGATAAACTTGTGAGTATACTTGTTTATTTATCTATATATGTACTTAGATGTAGAAATAAACACGTTTGAGCATTAATTTTATTATTCATTGTGAGATATTAATTATTATTGATGAGATGAGATTGAATGTTGCGATATTATTAGCAAACTAGCCTTGCCCAGCGGCTTAGCACGCTCTGTATAGTTAAAAAAACAGCCTTGTTATGTTGAACGGAAAGTTTGTCTTCTCTCCCTAGGATACAAAACTTTTAGGTATTAATTATTCCCTATATATTTTTTTTTACCCCAGTGTGCGAAACAAAGTAAATTTTCAAATGACCATAACTTTTTTTTCTCTTAATCGATTTTGACGAAACCAAGTTTTGACAAAGCTCCAGATTATATGTAATCCACTTGTGAAAACCGCGTTCAAATCGGTTTAGTTGTTTCGATGTTATAACGTACAAGACAGACAGAGACAAAAATTCCAAAACTTGTTTTTTTGGTTTCTTTTACTCGTCCCCAAAAAAAACTGATAAGTTTTTTTTGAAAAATATTTAATGTGTCTGTAACACTCGATTTTTAATGTCTTATTATATGTCTTATTATAACTATTTATGAAGTTAAATTTATTTCACTGGCTATTAGTTGTTTTCGTATTATAACCTTCATTGAGTAGAAATAATATATATTTTTTTATTTTTAATGTTATGTTTTTAATTTTTATGTTAGTATTATAAAATTATTAAATCTTTATTGATTGAAATAAAGGTACAAAAGGCGGACTTAATGCCAAGAGCATTATTTACCAGTCAACCTGAGAATACAGTACAAGATAACACAAAGAGGCGATATACAAGTTTAAATCACTTAAATAATTAAAACAAAATAAAATTATTTTCAAACAAAATAATATTGTCATAATATAAATTAGTTGATGTGTGTATATCGATTATTTATATAAAAATAATGTATATTATATATCTATGGTATTTATCACAGTAAGGACTTTTAATAGTAAGGATATTATTTGGAAGGATATCAGCTGTTATATTAACCTACTTATTTTATACATACTAAATAAATACCTATAACTAATTAAAATTAATGTATACCAATTACCAACACACAAATAGAGTAGCTATAATATAGCATATATGCACTTTATCTAAATTATTTACTTAAAAATGTTAATACCAGTATACATATATTCTATTCAAGACCAGAAAAGATAACTTTGAGTGGGAAGAATTTATTTATTAAACTTACACTTAATTACTTTAAAGGAAATACTAAGTAGGAAACAATGAGGGATCCGGCGACCGGAAGTAGCACCATACGTCTCTGCAAGGGAAGTGGGGCCCTTTCTTTCCTGTGCTCTTAAACATGCGCCAGCGCACTCCATTCATACCGTGGGAGAATAACTAAACCACCCGTACATGAATGAAAATAACGAAAACCATTTTAAAATACATTGTCTCTTCACTGTTATATGATATTGTAAGTGTATCACAATCGGTCGGCTTACAAAGATGGCGGAATATCAATGAATTAGGGGAGGATATTTTAGTACAAGCACCACCACACAAGCTATTTATATTAATATCTTAATAACCTTAGAAGAGGTCGATCATAAAGAAAATATACACTCGCGGTGTTATTTATTGGCGTTTATGATTTTTTGGGACTAAAAATTATGTTATTTTCGTTACGCCATTCGTGTTGGCTTCCCGCCAAGATTATAAGCACTACTGACTACAGATCAAATTATTTTATATTTTTAACTAAATCTTTAGTTGGTCCTTACAACTTATAAAATTTATTCTACACTAAATAATAAAGATCTAATAATAATATTATCGAAAGATAAAAACTATATCACAAATTAATTCAAATAAAATGTACAAAAAAATGGCGGGTGAGAACTTAGTATTGTTCATTGGCTTGACAATTTAATTTTAAATAATCTGTGGTGTTACCGTCTAAGCAATTATGGCGTATGATAATAAAAAATGTGTTTATATTTATGTTTAAATTCTGTGTAAATTATTATATGAATTATTTATTCAGGTTTTTTTAGTGTTTATTTCACTTTAATTTTTAGAATGGGAATAGTATTTATAACTAAAATTTAAATGTATGAAACCACATTGGTTATCAGACCTAATTAATTCTAATTCGTATATATTTGGACAAACGGAAGTTAATAATAATTTTAATAATATTATTTTGCTATAAGATAAACGTGAACTGGTTCATTGATATCAAAAGCATAATCATGAGTAAAACAATTTGAATTCTATTCAAAGTTAACTAAGATACAATTTCAAATGATTTAGTTCTAAATAGAAGTTTACGTATAGATAACTATGTAATCTCTGTAACAGGCTTCCCACCTTCTTTCATTAAAGAAACTAGAAATATGAATTACCTGAGATAAATTACTATGCAATTGCAGTAATTTTGACTACAAGCTATTAATTTTCTACATCAATATCAATTTCACTGCACCTATTTTCCTTTTGTATAGTAAGTTCACCGCCCTAACGTATCGCGCAAAGGCTCGGGTTCGATTCTCGACAAGGACAGGCATATATATGATGAGCATAGATATCTGTATTTCTAGGTTTGGCCGTTTATTAAATATATTCATAGTATTTATATTGTGTATTTCTATGTATTTGTATCGTTGTCGAACACCCTTAACACAAGCAAATAATTTTGCTTACTTTGGCATTAGATCAATGTGTTTGATTTGTCCTGTGATATTATTATTGATATTAAACTTGAATTAAAACTTTTTGGAAATAATACTCATTCGGGCAATATACTCTACATCACTAATGTCATATGTCTTGTTATCTCAAGAATTATGAATGAAGTTGAACTGATAAGAACTATTGTATCATTTAATAAGAGGTATTGTAGCTAATTTTTCGTCAATTTGGCCAGCATGGGTTTCAACCAACATTAGAATATAAAAATGTATTTTTTTTTATTTTGTTTTTGTCAGTAAGTTGCCAAGTTTTAGATTTTAGTAACCAGACACCACTTTTAAATTAAATAAGTAAAAATAAATCATTTTACCATTAGGTACTGGAAAATATATATTATAGGTATTATCTCAACATTTATAATTATTAATTATTAATTATCTATATGTCAATTAAATTTTCTACAGATAATCAAATTAAACTAAATCTTGTTTACGAATTTATTCTTCTCAAAAACAGTTAATTTATATTTAATTTTACAATCACTTCACAGAGGTATTTTTTTCATATTCTGATAATTCTAATACAGTTTATATGACCCAACCTTCATTACTTATTATCTAATACTTTTTGTTAAAAGAAACTATAGCAATAGTTCTCATTTAGTTCTAATACAACTGTACTACTACTACTTTATTTACTTAAAAAAAGGAGAACAAGATGAATGACATTTGTTTATAAACTGCAGCGGATTCAAATTTATATGTATTGCCAATAAAGTAAGCAATGTATCTATTTAAAATTATTATTAGAAATAAAACTATCATATAACCTTATACACACATACCTTTATATGTATATATAAAATAATGAATGGAGTGTAAAACGCAATTGATAAAATTTAATAGTTATGTTTGAATGAAAACATCTGCTCCGCCAGGTGCGCTCCCCCCCTCCCCCCTACCCGAGCACAAAGGATGCTCCACACTGCGAATACCCATATAGATAAAATCTCAAAATTATCCCGAATTGAGCCTTCAAAGGCTGACGTCCCACCTGTTATATTAATTAAGTGTGGATATTTTATATAATCGAATTATTTCATGTATTTTACGTTCTAAAAGGTTATATTATTAATATTTAGGACTGGAAAGCTGTTGGATCATAATTTTTCCACAGATTACGTTGACAGATGTGAGCTGACAGATGACAGAACTACTAATGTGGAAGTCGGTATATGCGTTTATTTGCATTCTCTTTTAAGCTCACCACAAACTTAATGTTTTTATCAAGTTCTATCTTATCTTGTTAGCGAAGAAAGTGGGCAGTAAGTTCCTACATTACAAACAGGTCGGGTCACGTACGGGACTATTTTTACATGGTGTAAACTTAAATTAATTAGTTGCCATCATTTAATCTATGGAGTAGGTGCGTTCCCACGGTGCGCCGACGCGGCCGGAAGCCCCCGCCGCCCGGCCCCCTCGCCCCCCCTCACTGCTAAGCCGAGCCCCGTTCCATCGCTCACGAACGTTTCCTATGAAGCTCATCAACGGTAGAACTAAACCAGAGGCACGTATGGCGAAACTATCTATTCAAGACGTCTTTTGTTAATGTTGGGCACACTGTTTCCGCTCAAATGTGATACAATTGGTATGGAAGGAATTATTTTTTGCAATTCATTGAGCCACTTCCGATATCTGATTCTTAATTCCTGTTTCCGGTTTGTCAATCTTTAGTCACAGTACGTTATAGATACTGGCTATACTTGATAATTAAATTTGGTATTTTTATATGTATTTTCGTTAAAATAAACTAAAATGTAGACACGGTTTGTAAAGTTTAACATCAATGGATTGACATCCAAACTGGTACTGTCTCTTTTTTTTTAATTTTATTTGTTAAAATATAACATAAAAGGTGCTTTCGTAATAACGTAGGTTTATTATTTTTCTTTTTTATAAATCGTCACATATCCTGCTACCTCTACCTACTACTTTTAACCATCTATATCTGCTGGATGTTACACCCTCATATATGACGTTAACAAACTAAGTTATTATGATTTTAATTTACAATTTATGCATTTTTGTAATACCGTTGGATATTTTATATATTATACTTGTATGAGGAATGTGAAAGTAGTTTATCGTATTTCCTCTATATAATTGGTAGTTTTTTTTAATTATTAGAACATATAAATATTGATTTATTAACAATAATATAATCATACTATATGAATATATTTTTTAATAATATTCTTTTATGAAGCATAAGGATCCAAGTTTTTACTAAGAGCAAATAATAATAGAGCTCTGCGACCTTAAAGGTTGCGCTCGCGCAGGCCGACGAACCGAACATATATAATTATGTAACGAGAAATAAAACTGTAGACTGTGTTGAAAAAGCTTTATACTTCTATATAACTTATTATTTATAAAAGTTTAATGCTTTAAAATATTTATATTCTATTTTATTAATCTATGCATATAATAAAACTGTCACTAATCGAAAACTGTACATGGACAATATTAAAAAAAAACATAATGGGGGCCTTTATAGGAGAGCAAGAGAACCCAAAACAATGTTTTTTCATTTTGTCTTTTCGTCTGTATTTTTTATGTCTGTACGATTATGCACTCTAATCTCTATGCAAGAAATCAATATTCTTACGGTCGCTTCTCCAAACATTTTAAATAACATACTATATATACGTCAAAATTTAAATACTTAAATTAAAAACAGCGACAGACATACGATCAATACAAGAAATAAAAATAGGCTCGTAACGCCTAAATTTCGACTTCAAAAAGTTAACAAATCCTTCATGGGCTTGAGTATACCTACGCATTGTATAATAAGGTTCCACATGATATCTTGGATCTTCCTTTTCTTATTTTTAAATCTAAAATTAAAAGACTGACTGATACTGACCAATTTAATGTAATCATTGACGGTTCAAAAGTGCGTGTAAATACCTACATGAATAAAGATGTTTGGAATTTGAATTTATTTAAAAAAAATCAGTTAACAAATAGAGAAGTTAATAATCTTATTTTCGTACCATTGCGGTAAGATATTTTTTAAAAAATATACGAAATTGGACTACCTCCTCTGTAAAAAAAATATCTGTGATTAAAAATAAAATAATATATACAAATAAACTAGAAATACTTCTACACGCAAAAACTACTTGCCGTTATTTGAAGAAACTTTGAACGGGTACGTTTTAACAAAATCGAAATCTATGCGTACGAAGTCGCAGGCACTGCTAGAATTGAATATAATTATTTAATTTGTATAAAACCTCTTGATTGCAAGCTATTTTATGTTTGAAAATATCTATAAACATGTATAGCCATGTCAAGCTTATTCATTTTTCAATAAATATACCATACAAAAAAATATTAAAAATTTAAAAAACCCCGATACAAAAAGATTTCTAAAAATAATAAAAAAAATTCTTATTCAAAAAGTACTTATTGAAGTCGTTGCGTCGGGGGACCGTTGTACGATGATGTCTATTTTACTAAATTACGAGAGCTTAGGACTATACGATTCTATATCGTAATTTCTTTATTTGCCTTGGTAACTTACTTGCATTTAAATTTCTTCCTTTATTATGCGGTCCCCCAACGCAAGGACTTCGATAAGTACATAATAATATTTTATTCTTTTTTGGAGGTCTTTTTGTATCGGGGGTTTTTAAATTTTTAATTTATTTTTTTCCTGCTTTTTAAAGTTGTTTCTGGTTTCATTGTTGTACCAAATGGACCTAACGGAGTACGGAGTACGCATACATTTTCATTTGTTTAAGTATTTCTATCAATATTGCATAAAAACCCTGCATAAGAAACCAACTAAACATGCGTAAAAAAAAATTGAAACATTTTTTTTTTTCAGGGATTTATTGAAGGTATTTAAATTTTCTTTTAGATGATTTTATTTGAGTATGTCATTTTACTAACGTTATTTTCTAATTTGAAAATATATTGTAATAAATAAGTGAAAAATGTACTGAATCTCAAGATATCGTAGAATATTTATGAACGTGAATAAACGATTTATTCATTGAAATGATTAGTTATACATTATAATACATAAAGTTTTTCTTTCTAGAGATATGCAACTCATTTATATAATATAAGACTTTTATTGTTTCTAATAATTGATTGTTGTTTTACTGTGGATATAAGAACATCAGACTAATGACTAAACTAACTAGGCTAAACTAACTTTAGGCAGTGCACATAATGTAACTATAAAATTTGGTACCGAAGCCATGCGAAGGACGGAATGTGGCAGGTGTGTCACCGTTTTATGATAATACGAGTGTGGATATACCATTAGTATTATTTTAAATTATTAATAAGAAAAATGTTCAAAGTTATTCATTATTCAAACCAAAAATATTAAATGACAAAATTTCTCAACTCGGGTACTACTCAAACCAATGAGTTCTGGGATGCTATACCGCATAGGCTTTTCATATTTGAAAAAACTAAAACATCTGAACATAGCTAAACATATTTACTAAGACTATTTCAAAACAATATTTTATATAGCTATTCCTATTCATTGACATAATGATAAATAGTAAGAGATACCCAAATATATTTTTTTCTAACAATAAATATATTTAATTATATTATATTTAAAACCCACGGTCGTATCCACACTACCTCGTCGTGGGCAGATTTCTGGAACCACATGTTATTTCCTTTAAGCCATATGCGTAGGGGCTCGCAAGATTTCAATACACGAACACTTACGAAGGGGTAAATTGCAAAAAAAATATTAAATAACCCTAAAGCATTTTACTTAAAGTTCCCTTACAATAAATGTTTTTAATAACGTTGAACCCTCAATTATCTACCAAATTTAATTAATTTAAAATTAATTTAATTTATTTATATATGTTTTCCATAACACCGCGATGCAGAATATCACACATTTGGAACAACGCCATCTAGTGTTTTGTATATGAACTAATGACACTTAAATTTAAAAAAATAAGTTACTTTAATGTATTATAATTTTAGTTCTAGGTTTTACACTTATGTTCTTTTATGGGGGTAAATAGGTAGCAATCTATTAACAACTAGCTGTGCCTGCGACTTCGTACGCGTAATTTCGATTTTGACAAAACGTACCCTTTGTACTTACAAATGTATGTAAAACCTATAAACCTTCAAACTGGTAAGCAGCTATGTTACGACAATAAGAAATTATTAACTTCTTTATTTGTTGTAAATATAAAGTCAATCCCATGACAATATATTCCCGAAATCTGGATCCAAATCGTTTAATCCGTTTCAGAGATTAGCGTGCACAAACATATAGACATACAGACGAACAGACAAAATGAAAAAACATTGTTTTGAGTTCTCTTGCTTATATAAACGTCCCCTGTATAAATATTTGATTTTTTTTTCTTGTTGTGTGCACAACTAAAAGATAAACAGATGAACAGACAATAATTTAATATAGTCCATGTACAGAAATGGATCAGTGACAATTTTATTATACGTGTAGATTTCATAACTACACTATCGGTATTCAAGGAATGATTTGAATGACTGACGTAATCGAATTTGAAAACAATACTTGGTACATAAGGGACTGGTAACCAGATTTATATGAATAAAAAATGTATTGTATTATAGAAAATAGAAATTAACTAAATTCTTTAATACTATATAGTATTTACTAACATAAGTCTTGGTAAAAAAATATTGGCCTTTATCAATTACGATTAAAAAAAAATGTTTTGTATATACTACCAAAGGTTTCGTCGTCCCCTTAACAAGCCTGTTGATAATGTGCATGTTTGTGTTTAACAAAACAAAAGCATTGTCAGTGAACATTATCGTTTCGATTCTAAATTATGATTTCTGCAAGTCGAGAAGCCGAGCTGTCTCTTGAACCACGCTCGTGACAGGAATGAATATTTATACACATCTATAGTGTCATTTACTAAAGAGAAATACTCGTATAAATGTGACAAATGGAAACTTAAGGATTTATTATTCCACCATAACTAACAATAAGTTTTTATGGACGAAATAACAACTGCATATTTAACTTACATTTTAGAGTATTTGCAAAATTTCCATAATTGTATTTATGATTGATCATATGAATACCTTCATATTAGGTGTATAGAAAAATAGAAAACTGTACATTACAACTTATAGAGTTATGAAGTAGTTTAATGTAGTGAAAGTCTTATGAAGCTTTTTGTTTTTCCTTTATATATTTTCTCGTTAGACATATATGCAAAAAGTTTGTATATTAATGACGATCAGAAGCTAATATACAGCCATTAGAAAGCATGTATGCTGTCAAGAGTGACAGTTTCGCGAGTGACCAGCAACTGGTGAGAAACAAAAAAAAAACATACAAGTTAGTGTCATATTAACATGCAGGGTCGCGCGCTCGCCGGAAGCCGCGCGCGGGAACATCGCTGCCTATTTATCCAACATGGCGGCGCACTTACAATGAATTGATAAGTAACAATAACCGATTTCATATTTCAAATCCATCGCTTATTAACGAGATCTGATGTAACTCCAACCATATCAGTACAGTGCTGTCCTAAAACGTATCCGCTATCCTTGACTGACCATAAGGATGGATCCAAATTGATCTTGCATCATTATTATTATAGTCCTGTCCACTTTGATGGTCGTCGGAGGAGCCTTTGCACGTAGGTAGTTTTTTATGTTTGATTGTTTCGATTCTTCGAACGTTGATAATCATTATTGTTTTTAATCGTGATCGAATGAAACCTTTGTTCAAGCATTTGCGTTTTTATTACTAAATATCAGGATATCGATAAAATAAAGTTATTGTAAAAATAGTGTAAATTAAATAAATATAGTATGTATCTAAATAGCCGTGACACCAAATTTGATTTTAAATACTTAAAAATATCGTATATTTTATACGAAACTTGAGATCTCAAGGTAGATTTGTTGAATTTAAAAATAACAAATTTAATTACGGTTTTATATCGAAAGTTCTAATTTAATCAACTAGTTGACTTTGATTTTAGGCGTCACGTTATAATTTTGCATGACACCTAAGGATGGGATGAAATGTTTTGAGCATTAATAATTACATCTATTTTGCTTTGACCTAACCAAGTAGGTATAAGCTCGCGTTTAAAATTTAGAGACATAATAAGATTAGTAAAATATCTTTATACCTAATCTTGCCATAAATATTGTAACAAGGAAAAAATTTTTTTTTTAATTGCAAATAACATTTATTACTTTTACAGTGTGCTAGTTTAATACACAAATATAAAACATTTAAAAATATAAAAAGCATATTCGCAGTAGTGTCCATTGGCTGCAATACAGTCCAGTTGAGGCTAGTTATCAAAAGAACCATGCACTCTTTCCATGGGGAAATTCTTCACTGCCAATCGTATGGATTTTTTTAGGGACTCCAAATTATCATGGCATTTAGAGCAAGCTTTACTCTCTAAAACTGACCATAAATCATAATCCAGCGAATTAAGATCGGGACTAGTCTTCAGCTCTGATGAAGTCCGAAACGTTCGCTTCCAACCAAGACTGCGTGGACCGAACTGTATGACCCGACGCCGAGTTTTGCTGGAAAGACCATACTTGGTTAGGTATATACAAAAATATAGCTCAGTCACTCCTTCGTGTGCGTGTGTATAAATACGTTAATTTTGTTTGCTAAAATGTTGCTCAATTGTAATTTTTTTCTCATCCGTAAAGAAAATTTTTTTTTTTTTTGTCTGTCTATGCTGTTAGCCCTGTTGGCTATTACAGCGTCACAGGGGGAGTACAATTTTTTTATTTTTTTTATTTTTTATGTGACCTCCCTTTGCGTGCCGCTTCAGTAGTTGTTTCGTTTTAAGCACCCTATTCATCTTTAATTTATCAATTAAGAAATGACCAGTGGGTCTCTTATAGGCTGCAAGTCCTTTTTGTTTTTTTTTTTGCGTTGGAAAAATGCGTTACGCATCATCCCAGCGGCCAGAAAGGTGAGGGTCGTGGGGGTATGTGGGACTACTCGGCAGCATAGAGGACGCTGCCATTTTTAAGGCTACCTTCGCCTTAGTGGGACGCCACGGGATCGCTTTCGCCATCACCGTGACGCCCCGAGGCTGCAAGTCCTAAGTCATCTCTTAAAATTCGCGACATGGTTCTAGGTGCTATCTTCATTTCCCGAGATAAAATCTTTTGCTTTCAGACAGGATTTCTTCGAATTCTTTTCCTTTCTGCTTTGACCACCTTTTTCGTACGAACATTACGTGAACGATCTTTCTCTGTCACAAACAGAGGAAGTATCATTGTACCTATTAATAGCCCGGTACACATACATTTGACTAATATCAAGTGTATGGAGAATTTTAAAAATTGTGGCTCCATACCTACTTTGTGTAATGCAATCACAGCGATTCTGTTCTCTTTATCACCTCACTCTATTTTAATATCGCAAAATATTGTACAATGTATTGCGCCAAAATGAGAAGACACATTGAACAATCGTATAAAAATGACAGATTCCAAATTCAAATGCAATATTTATAATTTTTAATTGTAACAGAATTTATGGCCAGACTAAGTATAGATACTTACAACAAATTCATATAACATAGTTATATACATAGTTAGAATTTAAATTCTTATAAATATTTTATAAATATGTCAAACTTGTTTTGATTCATTAAGTGTATAATATTTCTATGTTTTGATTTTACACTGTCATAGTTTTCGTAATGTCACAACCGGAACAACAGTAGGGGTTGCTAAACACTGCACCGACAACGCATTATGTCAATTTACTTTTGACATATTGCAAGAGGATTTGCCAAAAAGTTTTCATAATCGGCTTCCGTACTTTGGAAATTCGTGTTGGTGATATTTCAGCCACCTTTTGGTTAAGTGTTGATGGTATTTACTTGTCATATTACCTCTAATCAGCTATCACGGCATTTTCGGGAAGACCTGCCTATTCTATGTATGTATAAAAAACATTCATTTCTTCAAAACAACATTTAAAATACCAGATCTATCTATAGCTACATATCTTATGATTCATAATATCTAAAACCAAAGTATTATTAGTGAATAGTTTTAATTTTTAAAAGGCCATTTTCTTCCCACTTTTGTAACGCTTTAGTTCGTGTTATGCGAGCTTAGTCCGGTAATCGAAGGTACCGAAGCGAGTCTAGTTTTTACGGCTACCCTGGTGACGCTTCATTGCTCTCTCCCGGGCCTTGTCACGACAAACACTGCCTTGGACGACGAATCGTAAACATCCACTTTTTATCTCACCGGTTTTTGCTGACAAAGTTCCGCGCCAATGCTCTGAAACTTATTTCGATTTTTCCACATTGTTTCAACTGACTTTGTGAATTAGTCGAGCTGGTAAGTAGCCTAAGTTCTTATTACTTGAATCAAGGTTATTTCTTCTACACAAAATCTATTACAATCAAAGAATTGATTTGATCTAGTATCTATCTTTCGTTTTTATGTTGAAATATACCTACAAAGATGCAAAAAAGACAAAAGAAAATGTATTCATCGTAAGAAACAGAACGTGACGATTGGAGATGTCAAACTATTATCAAAATTGAACAACGGCAAATATACCTACTAAAAACGAGTTCGAAGTTGACGTAACCTGCAATAGACAAAACTAACCTTACTTAACAAATAAATAAATAATATAGTTATTCACTATACACTTTTACGATTTTTTACGACTTGGACCTAATTGAATGAAAATTAACGAACTTCCCTGTGGCTCAGATTGTTAGCAATCTTCGAGTTGCATTGAAGGGTCTGGGGTTTTACATCATCACATATATGTCATGGAAATCAACAGGGAATACAGATAATATAGAATTATTACCGGTTTGTACCGAGAATCATATTGTACATTTTACAAAACGTAATATTATAACGAATTTGTCATTGTTATGGAATTTTAGAAGCACAAACAAGTCACAACTTCTATCTAATCAGTTTTTCCTCCATTCCAATTTTTAGACCATACTTATTAATTTATAAGAAACCAGCGTAGTTCAAGGCAGCCATTATTGTCACTATCATGATTGACATATATATATCCAAATTAAAACCGATCAAGAATTCTGCATCCCAACTATTATTTTCCAAAAAACCTAGTGGCACTGGCGAGGCAGTGACGTAGCTGTCGTGACGTGGGGGGGTGAGGGGAGGGCGGGGCGAGGCCGCTGACCCGCGCACGATGCCACCATACCGTGTTTGTACGCTTTTTTAAAGGAAATGTTCTCTTATGCTGTTGTCACTTTGCTATTACATCAATTCTGAGACGTCATTTGTGATCTTTCTTTTTTTTGTGGTAAATTTCTTTTATCTTTCTTTCTATCTAGTACATCGTAAGTTTATGTTGCATTTAGTTTCTTGATAATTTTTCTGTCATGAAGTTAGTAATTTAATTTGAACTTAATCATTGTGTATGTAATATTGTTAAATCTTTTAAAATTAACAAGATAACATGCATAAGAAAACATACTTTTACTGATTATTTACAAAATCATTAATTGCGTCTAATATTGTTGATCAAAACCACATAACATCTAATAAAAATCATCAAACAAACCCACACTTATCATAGAAAATAGCCGTTACCATGATACGTAAAATTAATTATTATCTGTTTCCTCTTCATTATGCTTAAAATAGTTGGCCATTACCTAAATCCGAGTTCGATCATACATGTCATCGAAACATCGGTATTAATTATTCAAAACTAATTAGTTGGTGCGGCGTACATCAAGCGAGCTGCTGCCGGAAACAGGAAGAGGGCAATCAACATGACTAAAAATATAACACATTTGGTGTTCATCCGGCGAACGATACGCTTTACCAGCACCCTAGAGCTACATTTTCATTTCCATCATTCATTCTATTCAAATTACTTAAATTACTTGGCCTAATAGTAGGGGAATTTCAGTACTATGCTAGCAATAATTCTCGCCACCTATGGCAAATTAAATATCTCCTGTGCCGTTTTATTGCTTTTATAAATGTTTCAATTGCATAAAGGTATCCTGTTTTCTATTTGAATTGCTAGTTTGGAGTCGACTTTTATAACTAGACCTGACAACTTCCTTAATTATAAAACTCGATTCAAACTATTAATTATTTTATAGTTGCAAAAATCTATCCCCGGTTATGCGAGTTTCATTTGCGGTCGATTAACCGTCGTTATATTTGAAATCGTAAGTCTTTGAACAGTTGGTAGAGTAGATCGTGCGTTTGTTGTGAAATATCGCATTGCATTACTTGGGACTATGTCTAATGATACGTAGTTTAGGAAAGTATTTCCAGCATGATTGTATCATGCATCTTAACATAGATTGCAATTAGATGTAGAATTATCTTAATATTAGACTTGCTCAACCGGACAAAACATAATATCAGATGGTAGGACAAAACGTAATATCAGAATCAAAACTAGTAAATATACCACACGAGTAACGACGATCTAACTTTAGAATTGAAAGACATAAGAAACGTAAGCGACAAAGTAAACACGTTTACATACAATTAGTTAGCTTATCTTTATATTACATTGTAGCTGGTAACCGATAACATCGACCTTCCTATCCAAAAAATAGTATATTTGTCGGAATGTCGTTCTAATAATTATTTGTCGGCCGCACTTCGCCGATATTATGATTCCCGACGCGTCCCCGCCTAGCACTCGCCGGCACATAATTATATAATTTCTATTATTTATATGCGAAGTTGTGTGTGTGCTGAGCATCGAAACGACTCTGCTTCCTTCACCGGCACTGTACGAAGAAATCCGTTCTGTTCCCACTAGAGAGGATGTACGACCCGACAATGATTTACAAAAAGTTCCTGTCAACTGTCAAGTGCCCGTTGCTTTCCTGCGGGTGACGTCTTCGAGCACGCTTCCTCTATGGTAATATTGATATACGTGTCAGCGTACTAATAGAATGCATGGAGTCACGATTTGTCGATAATGTTGCAGTTGGGTTGGATAACTAATTTATATTTTCGTATGTACTCAAAAAGAATTATATTTAGGTATTAATCATTGAAAAAAAACAATTGTAAATCGTAAGTACTAACTATTAATTTAGCACAAAAAATATGAATTTTATAACTTAATAGCACGTACCTACACAAAGTATGCAGAAAGGTGATAATTGGATTTTATTATGTGATTATTTTATAATCAATGATATCGTAAATGAAATATTTATACAAAAGACGAAAACGACCAAGTCTTAACCTTGAAATGGTCTATTTTGGCGAAGAATAACTAAAAACTATGCCCAAAGAAGTCGGGGAGACGGAGAGACACATTAGAACAGACAGACCAGCTTGAATCTATAACAAAATAGGTTTTTGCATCAACAGAAATAACTTTCGCTGATAGGGTAACTTAAATATGATTTTTTTATAAATATTTTTTATTCATAAAATATAAACTGATCTTTGTGAGGTCAAGGTTATTATTAAAACTATCTGAAAAAGCTTAAGAGATCACCACACTTTGACAGTAATGTATGTTTGAAAAAAAATATCAATGAGTTATATAGCGAGTTCTAGATCGCATGTCAGAATTCCAGTGAAGTAGAAACATTTTTGAAGTAGAGGATTTTGTATTTTAAAATACTGACAATTGCCAATTATTATAAATACAGAACTGTTTTCGTATTCTATATTTCGTAACGGATACATATTTATAAAAGATTAAGGGACGGGAAATGACAGCGAAAGCAAATCCGCGGGAAAAAGCTTGTCAAAAATAAAAGATGATTTGAGTGGTATGATATATATTTATCGTAAAGATACACTACTGCAAGTATATTTAAATCTTAAAACTCATATTTACAAATGAATTGGACTTAGTAAATAAAGAAATTAAAATTATTATTAATTGACCATTATGATACCTACTTAAAGAACTATTTCTATATTATTATATTTAGTTACGTATTTTTAAAGGATGGGGTAGATATTTTATTGGTTAAAAATGCGTTTTAGTTTAAACAATTCAATACCTTATATAATAATACTAATATTATCAATAGAATTATATTGTATTTCATGAAAATTACAAAATATTTACGGTACATTTATTAAGTACCTAATATTAATTACAAAAAACACTGAAAGTTTGGAATGAGTTTTATTTATACATTACCTAAACAAATTTAGATGTAACTTATTTAGTGCGTTTAAATGCTTGAAGCATGTAACAATTTAATATTCCAGTCCTTACATATTATGGACGATAAGTACCGAAAATTCAATTCTAGATTTAATTTAGATAATTATAAACTTAATACTATAATTAATCACTATTTTTGTTAATTATTCTTTCGTGAATGATGATTATTTAAAAATATATATTCACTGCTATGTTCACGTACAATTATTTAGAACTGTATACAGTTCACGCCGCTAGTTAGCCATGCTTTGAGCTCATGAATAGAAATCCTGAATAGGTTCAAAACTAGTCGGCCAAAATTTCGAATAATTAACTTGAACATAGCCGGGTAAATATATATTTAATAAATATAATTTATTAATTATAAATGACTGACTAGAGAAGCAATTTAATGTTAATAGGAGATGATAAAAATATATAGAAATGCGATTATTTTTCTAAATGTAGAACAGCCTCACTCGGGATGTTGTGATGAGGAGGTCGGTGTCAAAGAATTTGGTCTCGATGACGACATTCCCACTGAAAAATATTAAAATTAATTTTATAATTATATTATACATACAAACATACATTTTTATTTAGACTGATATTCATCATAGACACATATCAAGCATTAAAATATCACACAACACATAGAGAAGAACAGCCTTTATTCTAATATTGAATATTAAATACATATTACAATTACATACATACCATACAAAAGGTTTTAGCAAAACATTCAATACTTCAGTCACAAGATATTCCATTTAGTTTTTTAAATTAAACAATTGCTGTATATAATCTTTTGTTGTTCCTATGATATCTTAATATTATAGGATATATTTATAAATAATATTCTATGGAATAATACTAATCTTTATTTTGACTTATTGTCAATTTTATTTGATTAATTTTCAAAAATTGATTTTTTTTTTGTAAGTCTATACTGTTACCCCTGTTGGATATTACAGCGTCACCGGGGGAGCGGGTGGGTCAGGGGACCCACCCTTAATAAGGGGGGGGCCAGGTGGGTCCCCATGGGAAACGACGTCCCGAGGGCGTCTCAGATTGAGACACGGACCTCGGCTCGGGGCGTCGTTAGTCAGGAGGGAGCAAAAATTGATTGCTATTTATTAGATAATATAAAAATTCGCCAGTAATAATTGTAGAAGTTTTTTAATTTTATTACTTTGTATAAGAAAATCAATTAGAAGAATTTATATAAATATATTTTTAAATGGCATTCATACAATACACGATGTGTTTTTGGGAAAAATAAGGACAGGTACATACTGTTCTGTACAAAAAATCCAACTTGTATATGTAGCATACACATATATTAAAAGACACTTATGCATACAGACATACAACAAAACTTTTTTTTTTGAAAATTTTATTGACAAATACATACTAATAATATCAAGAGGTCAAAATTGGTAATTTATTTATCTAATAAGATAATAATTACATAAAAATGAATTTAAGAATAAAAATCGTAGTATAAACATGTCTAGATATCATGGCATCTAAATAAATTTAAAACTGAAATTCAGAATATATCTGCTAGTGTGTGTGTCTTATGCCTTCTTTAATGGTCTTAGTGTGAGTGCATAGAGATGCCGTGTCTAAACATTGCCCCAAAAATATGGGCAAATTTACTAAATTAATTAATTATTTTAATGCCCTGGATTACTTATTGTTATAATTAAATATATAACTGCACTTTATTCCAATTTCCAATAAGATCAACTATTATAACCAACAATATATTTAATAATTAAGATAACCATACACATAATATAGTTGGCAATGTTTTATTTCAGTAAATCCACATGCGACACACATAATATGGCATGACATGTTTAAAAATAATTAAAGTTAGATGAAATTAAAATTATAGTTATAAAAAATAAAAAAAAAATTACTTAGCCAGCGGTGTTAGATGATTATTTGTATTTTTTGGCATAATTTCAATCATGTATGTGTGTGTGCATGTGTGTTTGTGCCTGCGTGTGTGCATGTGTGTATGTGTGTGTGTGTGTGTGTGTTTGTGTGAGAGCTTAAGTGTGAATTTGTAAACAATGACATGGAAAACACAAAAGCATTGCTTAGACATTATTTAGCCCCAGTCTACAACTGCCCATCTAAATGTGTTTATAATAAATCAGCTGTAGTGTCATTTTTAACAATTTGACTAATTAATTCCAAAACCACATAATAATCAAAAATTGTTGTTAACACTAAACCAATGAGCAATTTTACATAACAAGAATGGATGAGATGCAATTTAGAAAATCATGTTATTTGTCAATAAAGTGGACACAGAACTTTAATATTCAAGTATCTCTTTTAATATAGCAACATTGTTTTTTATATAGTATTATATTAATCATCAAAATCTTGTCGATACATGTTCTGGCTTCTCAATTAACATAAATAAGCCAATAAGGGAGTGTATGAAAGAACTGCATGCATATTTAACATGCACACAACTTTACCGTCATATTTGATACATAAACATTCTCGTTACAGCATTATTTTATTTCACTCACCTCAGATAACTGAGGAAAAACCATGCAAAAAAGAAATAATATTACATTTTTGTTCAAGGTTTTTTACTGACTTAAAAAACATGACTTTCTTCAATTAATAAATGAGATGAAAAGCATGATTGAATATTATTCTAAGATTTCAATTTTTTTTTATCTATTTGTTAAAAGTTAAAACTGCCATTCGCAAATATATATATTTATATGTATACATACTTGAGGACATTGGCCGGCATCATTTGAGACTCCGGAGCAGACTCTATGGTAGACTGCCAGGTGTTAGTAGAATTTGCAATGACAAAGCCAAACTCGAAAAACCATTCTTCTAGGCACCTACCCTTAAACAACACTTTCTGAAAAAAAAAGAAATTCTATATTATATAGAATTAGCCGAGTATAACTTATGAACACATATGGGCAGTGATTATAATAATATACCTTGGGTAGTGACTGTTGTACTAAAGATTTGGATAAAAAAACAGATGATCACTATTTTTGATTCAAAGTGAATAATGAAATAAAATATTCTAATGTATTTATGCAATTTGGGAATTGAGTATGAGAAATTTGAGTGTGAGTAAATAATTACACTGAGTGTCTGTCGCCAGCTCTTCTCAAGGCCATGGCAATCATTTTTGGGAGCTGGTAGTAGCTTTGATAATAGAAAAATGTTATGTATTCTTTATAAACATTTCTTTATTTCTATAAAGATTTATTTATTCAAGAATGTGACAAAACTTTGTGTGATCCACAGATTTCTATGCAGTCTGGGCATATCTTTTTGTACATTTTAAATATTTTAGCCAAGTCCCCTGTAACAGAGATTAATCTCCAAAATAACAAAAATATTACCTGTTCCAAACGGAGCCTACCAATAGACTCAACAGAGCTAAAGTTCACCTCCCTGGACACGGACCGTGACTTAAGGATACGCTTGGGCACCCGGGCCTCATGTTCCATGTTTGGGTTGGACATGTCCAGGCTATGCTGCCAGATGATTTTACCTAGAAAGTTTATAAAGTATATTCCAGCAGTCTATTAATTATCATCATAATTTTTAAACACAGAAATGTGATAGATAAATTATAGTATTTAGTTACCTGTGTCCCCATCTCTCAATGTCATGAAGTTACTATATAAATGATTAAGGTGAATTTATGCAAATAAAAGTAACATATTTATATTCTCTAGATAATTATGAATATAAAGACAAAGTGTTGTTAACGATGAAATAAGTAATAGAGTAAGAAACTGTGAATTTAACTTATTATTTTGGCTATTGGAAGGATGGTTAAGAATTTAAGATAAACTTGAGCCACATATGTTACAGCATCAATCATAACTGAATTCATTCAAAATTTTAATGTATCAGTAGTTAAAAGGTAATTTGATATTATTGTCTATACATAATATGGAAGACATGTTAAAATGGCGTATAATATCCTAGAGGTACCCTAGACCTCTGACACTAGTCTAGTCTGTCAGTCTAGACTGCATAGGATTAATAAATCTGTAAAAGGATACATTTGAAACCCATCAAGAATCGCTTTGCACCGATCTTCATCGGATTCATCGTGCGGTGGTAAAAGTTCCAGCATTGTCTCAGGCATTTGTTGTTCCAGGTTGTCTAACTAGATCAATAAACGTGAAAAAAGCAATGAAGTATACCTGAAATGTTTTATTAATTGTAAATAAAATTGTACAAATGTTATTAAAATTAAAACCAACAAGAAACTGAATTGTTAATTACAATAGTTTATTATTGATATTACCTAAATTGTACAAACAAAGATTTTTTTTGTCTGGATAAACCCTAATTCATCAAATTGACACTTTGGCGTTTCTCCTTTCAAATTTAATTGATAGATTGGCTATGAATTATGATGAAGTCTTTGAAAGTAAAGGAATGAATACCAACTAACAAAATTACCGTTCAAAGCATTAATTCGGTGGCGCTAGTGTTCCATTAAATTAAACTTGTACATAATTTTAAAAAAGCTTTAAAATAAAAATAAATACATACATATTAATATAAGCAGAAAAAAATATATAAAATTTTACTTGGCAAATAAATTATTCAGTAACAATATAATTTTTCAGGTTGCAAAGCTAAGGTTTTATTAATTTACAAATTTTCGTATCAATATAGGCCCTCGACTTCATTCACATTTGTTATCTTTACTTGATAGGCCTTTTGGACATAAGCTTCATTACGACGACTTATGTATTTATTATTTAGTGCTTTATATTTGAGGCTGTTAGTTTGTCTTTCATATAATATCTATCGCTAAAGCTCGCCCAAGATTGTTGAATGTTAACAATTCTTGTTTATTTAGTCTTATATACGTCTCACAATATTTGTATTTTGTATGCTAATTCGTCATCATATTTTAAGAAAATCAATAATCTATATTTGTTATGCATATATATATGTTACATATACTATGAAGAATAATAAAAGAAGCTCGCAATAATATTTTGTATAACGCTTACTTCGGACTTTACACTTGTCTGTTAGCACCTTATAGATAATAATAAATTAGATAACATAATACATCATAAACATACAAAACTTAGGTATTATCTTTAAAAATATTGTTTACTTATATTGATTCTCGAATAAATTGAGTGAATTGTTTTTTTTCTTATATACTCTTTAAAAATGCGTAAAATGTAAAAATTATGTTCAAAATGGATGACAGATTGTAGAATGAGAACAATTGGTGGTATTTTTGTGTACCTGCCTAATTTGTTTTGTAACAACAGTATAATTTTACTTGAGAAAATAATAATTGAATAATCTGGTCACTGGTGCCTTTGTGTTATTTATATTAAATGATTAGAAGTTTTTAAGAATTGACCATCATTTATTTCTATGAACTCAAAAAGCGAAACTGACGAAGCTTCAAGGTAAATTTGTCATCACATAATTTTCAAATTTTTATTATTTTTATTTTTTTATATCATTTAATTTTTATGTTATAAAGATCAATACCAAATTATATTTTGAATCTTAATTTAGAACAAAGGTTTTTATAAGAGGTTATGCATTACTTGGCACTTTTCAGTCTTTGTTGACAAAGATCGGAATTACCAACTGGACCTTGGTATGTTTACTTTGCAGGGGGAGCGAAGCATCATCGTCAAACAATAACTCAGCCCCGACCAATTCTAAGGATCAATCAGAAACTGGTGATTTATGCGCCGATACAAGTGCAAATACTACGGACATTATGAAGCGAGCTGCTGCGAGGCAATTGATTGAGAGATACTTTTACCAGCTCTTAGACGGCTGTGGAAATCCTAATTGTGACAATCAGTACTGTGCTTCTAGTGGAGAGGTACGAAACACGAATTGTTCATTGAAATGCAATTGAATTGATGATTCTAATTTGATTATAAAATACAATGACAGTAGGTTTGAATGTATACCTATTAACATAAGTGTTAAGATATGTTTTTATAATTTTAAATAAGGCAAGGAACTTGACTCCAAATGAAGCAGCAGCTGAAGCAATAAAACTGTTTTATAAAGAAGCTCGACTCTGTGACACTCTACCAAATAAGGTCCCCAGAACTGAGGCCAGTACTTGTGACTCCAGTGCTAGGTTAGTACAGTCAAAACCAAACACAGAAAAGTTTTAAGATTTTTTTTCTACTGACCCAGTGGCAGTACCAAAACCTCTAATTTCTTGAGTTAAATTAAACACTATGTTATTTATAGTTATATATATGTATGTGTGTTAACTGAACATTACAACCTTTACAATCAGTTTTATATTGAAGTGGTTAAGAGAAAAATAGGCAAATAGGAGTTTTGAACCAATTTTCCATATGTATCATTACACCTTTACAGTGCTCTTACAGACTCCACTCGCACTGAATGATAGCAGTTAGTATATCATTAGGGTTTAAATAAATTTAATTTTTTTAATTTAAATAATTTTAACATAGTCATGGGCATACCCAGATTCTCTACAACGGGGAGAAAACCAGATTTCTTAAACATATTTTTGTAATTTTGGAGCACTTATTTTAATTTTCTGACCATGGTGACAATGAAAGACAAAATGCTGGTGATTTGCCTTTGCCGAATCTCTCTTCTAATGAAGATTTTAGACTGTTAAAGTGTTAGCTACAAGTTTTACTGGGGAATTGTATTTTTTTATAATACATAGATCTAATATAACAACCGAAAATCCACTTTTCTTGTCCCCGACTAACCTTCCTGAGGAAGCATTTCTAAACTTTCTGCAATTTTTATTTTTTTTTTTTCTGTAAAAATAACATTTTAATTTACAAAAGAAGGTTTAATTTACAGTAGTAAAGAGGTATACAATGTCCGGGGAAGGGAGGGGTTCAGATGCCCTTGCTTGCCCCTCCTCGGTATGCCTATGAACATAGTATAATACATAGTAAAATAATAATTATAAAATTCATACAGATGTTTTGTAATTAAGGCCAAGGAAAAATGCATTGTACAAAAAACAATTTCTTTTTCTTCCAATCTAAATAATTTTTAGGGTTCCATACCCAAAGAGTAAAAACGTAACAAATTTTACAAAGACTGCGCTGTCCATCTATATGTTTCCAAGCTGTATCTTATGGATCGTCATAGCTAGACAGTCGAAATTTTTACACATGATGTGTGTCTGTAAAGTAAAATTAACATTTTCGTGATTTTAAACGTAATTTTCTTTGCTCGACATTAATAACGGCAACAGATAGATGTTTTAAATATTCACAAAATATAAAGTTATATATTTGCTTCAAAAATAAAAAACCCATACAACGAACGTGATGTTTTAGTCGTTTTTTTATATATGTATATAACCTTTCGTGCGCGAGTATGAGTCTCACTTAGCTAATTTTTTATGTTACAGAAAAGGTATTCTATAATAATAAAAACGTTTGAAACTCTAAATATAATTATTTATTAGAAAACCAATTATAAATTTTAGTACAACATGTTCATCATCTAACCCAAGGGAAAAATCAAGTGATAGGGGTAAGAGAGGTGATGCTTCATGCAGTTCCTCTCCAGCCGACAACAAGACGGACAGGCCTGAAACTAGTCATAATGTATCCCAAGAGGAATATAAAAATCTAAGTCATAATAGTAAGTAATGTTAGAATATATTAAGTAATTATTATATATATTTATGCATAAGTAATTACAGCTACTGAATTTTTATAATGACAATATTATATGATTAAGTTAAATGTATTGTATAGTAATAGTATTGTATTTATATAGTAATAAGTAATTACTTTTAATAATTGTAAAGATGTTAATCCCTCTAAATTAACGACTGTGAATTGTTATTTTTATATGTTAATGTATTTCTTTAATTAAATGGTAATAATTATGATTGAATATTACTTAGCTAAATATTTTTCAAATTATGATATCATTTTCTATCTGATATTGTAATTGTTAACATGTCCTGTGAAGTCGATAATTATAAGTTAAGAACAAAATGGTTGTTAGAGACATTAGATGACTTATTATTAACATTGCTGACAGATGGTGCACCGTTAACAGAAGATCGTATATATGAGTTATGTGATGAATGTCTGCAGACTAAAAAACCTCAAGCACTTATAAGAGCACTCGGTGAGGCCTTCACACAACCAGCCATATTGGCTAGATGTTTTCAAAAACAAGTCACAAAGTGTGATGTTAGTGAAGGAAAGAAAAAGTTAGGTAAATATAATACATATGTCTAATTTTAAACTAAATTAACCTTCCTAATGATAAGTACACTTTTCTGAATGTCAACACCTTTTATCTAAAGGCTGTTGAAACTGTTAACATTTCTGATTCATTGATGATGTTATATTAAATCTCAAATCTTTAGTGGGATAATTTACCTTTATTTCATCCAGAAAGCAGTGATAAATAGTAAGTGTTAATATATATTGCAGATAAAGAATCAAAAGCTATGTGTTCCTCAAGTGACCCCGACAAGGATGTAGACAGTGTGACCGGGCCAGGTCTAGATGTGGCATCATGTCGGAGAGCCTTCCAGTACCTTGCCAAAGTGGGTGAACTCAATTTACGATACATTAATTTAAAATTTTGTTTAATTCTTATCTAATACATGGCAGTGTTTAAATATTTTTCTATATTAAATAATTAATATTTATAAATATTAATTGTAAACATATTAATAATATATATAATAATAGTAATATATTATAGGTGCCATCAGAACACTACAGTTCAGCATTAGTGACAGCCTTAACGACACTTGCCGAGAACATGGAAATAGATTTGCGAATAACAAAAAAAATGAGTATGGAAGATGCCGTCAACTGTTTTGTTATTGCCTTTGAAGTACCCGACCTCGGGTGTAGTGACTACTTGGAGATCGCCTTACCAGCTCTGTGCCATGCCGCTGAACATTTGCCAGTTAAAGGTGGGTACTAAATATTAATTCAACAAATAAATATATATTACATACATACATACATACATATTATAAAAAGTAAAAGAATTTTTCAAAATAAATTTAAACTAAACTAAAAATAAAATAAAGTCGGTTAAAACAGTTTAATCTTTTCGAACAAATCTTGTAACTCTTATGTTATGTAGCTAAATATATGGACTAAAAGAATTTTATTTATTCTGTTAAGTTTTAAGTTCTTCATAATTATATTATTTTTAGCTCAAGCAAAATTAGCACGTGTCTGGGCTCAGCACTGTAAGGACAGCCTGCGACACATCTTGGAAACGTTACAACAATTAATAACACTAAGAGTCATATCAACCAATTATTCTAGAAACTTTCAAGTGCAGGACGATGAAAGCGTTACTATGGCAACTAAACTTATGAAGGTAATAAAATATATTGTTTTGGACTGTTCCAAAATTATAATACATAAAACGTATTTAAAAATTGTAGAATGCAAAATAAACCGATACGGGCAGGGAATCGTGAATCGGGAATTAAGCATTTTATATAATATGATCGTCTTTATAGGGACGGTGGTGACATCTATTAGGCGTCTTTCGAAATTTCTAACCAATATTTCTAATTTTGTAGTATGACATTGAAAAGACAATCGAAATTAATATTTGAAAATATCTATATACATGACTATACAAGTTCATAGATATTTTCAAACATAATTTAATAAATAGTAATAAATGAATAATCCTAGATAGTATACTACGCGAACATGTTAGCGGGCATGATGGAACCTAACACGTTAAGAGAGGAGCCCGTGGTGATTGCGAGTCAGTTGGACCCCTTGGGAGACGCCTTGGACCACTTGTACCCACTGTCCTCTATCAAGAATTCTAAACAGGCACAGCAGGACGACCCTTTAGGTGAGTATATTGAGTCAATACCTTAATCAATAAATCAATTTATTAAGATCTTGACTTAATGATTTAATCTTTGTTTCAGCTATTGAATTAGATGTAAATGTATTAGACGCTAGGAAACCTTATCTGCCATTTGAAGAGTTTTATAACGAACCCCTTAGTGATAATATAGAAATGGATATAGATTTAGCTAATTGTAAAACAGAAATAGGTACTGGTAAGTTTTTATTACACTATTGTTTTTCATTTATTCAATATGCTCTACATGTTAAAGAAAGAAAACAATTATTTTTCACTGACTTATAAACTAAAAAAGCTCAGTGACACGGAGACAAAACAAAACCGTTCACCGACTGATAATCAAGTTCCCTACAGGTAGGAAGTTCTCGTTCCTGAAGTACCCGTTCATCCTGACGGCCGCCACCAAGTCCCTGGGCCTGTACTACGAGAACCGCATCCGCATGTACTCGGAGCGCCGCGTGTCTCTCCTGCACGCCGTGGTGGGGGCGGCGCCCACCATGCCCTTCCTGCGACTCAAAGTGCGGCGCTCGCACATCATTGATGACGCGCTCGTTGAGGTACCGACCGCTCTCTCGTTCACTCACTCACTCATACATTCATTAACTAGAGAACTCATCCATTCACTCACTCATTTATCCATTCATTCAGTCACTCACGAAAATATTCACTCACTCGCTTACGCATTATAAAAAGTATAAAAAAGAATCACAAATTTCTAATTACGAGAAAAAATATATAGTGCAAGCAAAAATGTGATTCCTCTCAACAGCTAGAGATGATAGCGATGGAGCGCGCCCTAGATCTCAAGAAGCAGCTGGTGGTGGAGTTCGAGGGAGAGCAGGGAGTGGACGAGGGAGGCGTCAGTAAGGAGTTCTTCCAGCTCGTCGTGGAACAGATCTTTAATCCCGACTACGGCATGTTCACGCACCGACAGGACTCGCATACTGTCTGGTATGTATACATACACCTTGTGGCAAAGTTCTAAATTATAGTGTAAGATCATTCATTCATTCATTCGAACTATAATCCCCTGGATTCCAACTATAATCTCCCCCGCTTAAGGGGTCAACGGTCCTAGGGATGGTCGAGAATGGAGACTTTTGATTGTCCATCGAGCGAGCCAGGAGAAGGCAGTAATGTAGGCATGACCTAATCACCACCGCAAAGGCCGGCGAGGATCTCAGGACGTGCTTTGACGCTGTATGAGGAAGGTTCCGGAAGACTTTCTATATGAGTTCCCGGGGCCTCCTGTTCACGTACCGTCGGTGGTCACTGTGCGGTTTTTAGTGGGTATATGGCTGATGCTGCGAGCCCTACATAACCCGTCGTCTCGTATACATACAGTAATGTATATGCCTCACAAAAAAACACACACACACCTAACGTATAGCGGCGCAACAGGGCTCGGGTTCGTTTCCCGACAGAGGCAGGCATGTATGTGATCAGCATAGATGTCTGTATTCCTGGGTTTAGTCGTTTATTTAATATATTCTCAGTATTTACTTAGTCTGGCCGTAAATGTTGTTACAGTGAAAAATAAAAAAATATTACATTTGAGTTTGGAATCTGTCACTTTTATACGATTGTTCATAGTGTTTTCTCATTTTGGCGCCAATAAAGTGTACAATATTTTGCGATATTAAAATAGAGTGGGGTGATAAAGAGAACTCTATCTATGCTGAATATACGTACAAAAAACTAATCAATGGCTGTAATGTAAAAAATGTTACTTACGAAACTCAAACGACAACTCTTTTTCTAACGTTCATATTCGCTTTAAATTACGCACGAGAGTTTGTCAAAAGTGACAATTTCTTCTTGGTTTCGTGTTTTGAAATTAGCAAATTACGAAAAACGTTGCCGCAGCATCGAACGACGTGTCGATTTTGGTCTTTTTTTTTTTTTATTTTTTTTTTTATATTATCTAGGGCAATGCTTGACTACATTCCACCTGATGGTAAGTAGAATGTAGTCTTAGGTGGTAAGGCGTATTACCCTAGCAACCTATTCACTCTTCTCTTGAATGTGACCACATTGTATTCGGTCGGAAATACCGACGCAGGCAAGCTGTTCCAATCCTTTGCTGTACGCAGTAAAAATGAGGAAGCAAAGCGCTTCGTTCGGACAGGTGGAATGTCCACAACAAAAGGATGAAAACCTGCCGTGCGTCGGGACGTCCGCTGATGGAAGGGGGACGGGGGAATTAAATTGTGTAATTCCTGCGCACACTCACCAAAATGTATCCTATAGAATACTGAGAGGCTAGCAATTCTACGCCTGTGCTCAAGGCTTTGGAGGTCGGCTCCGACCAATTCGGGATCGCCTATAAGCCTCTTTGCTCGCCTCTCAATTGAGTCCAGAACCGCAAGATGAGACTTTGCGGCACCAGCAAATATGTGGCCACAGTACTCTACACACGACCGTATCTGTGCTTTGTATAAAACAAGAAGATGTCCCGGTGTAAAGTACTGCCGAACCTTCGCAAGAACGGCAAGCTTTGCTGCTGCTGCTCTTGCTCTGGACTCAATGAACCGACCAAAGTTGAGGTTCGAGGAAATCTCTAAGCCTAACAACTGAAGCCGGTCACTGTATTCCAAGGATACATTCTGGAAAGTAGGAGCCAAGGTGAAAGGGCTCCTTTTGGCGGTGAATAGACACGTCTGCGTTTTGGTGGCGTTGAACTTGACAAGATTGGCATTGCTCCATGCGGAGACTGCCTGAAGTTTGTCATTCAAACGTTGCACCATGGCTTCTCTTTCAGACTGTACTTGATCTCGACTAGCCCGAGTACTCGGCAGATATCTTTCTACAACTGTGCTGTCGTCTGCATACCCATAGATACCGGTAAGTAAGTAAGTTCAGAATACGAATAGGCCGAAACGAAAGACGAAGTAACGTTCGGAATAGACATCCTGGCCGTCCACGTAGTGTTCGTACGAAAAAGGTGGACATAGCATTAAGGGAAAGAAAGTGAAGAAATCCTGGTCGAAAGAAAAAGATTTTGTCACATATTTTAAGAAATGATTTAGGACTTGCAGCCTATAAGAGACGCTGTCACTGGTCATTTCCTTTTGTATTTTTATGTATTTGTATCGTTGTTTAAAACCCTTAACACGGGGAAATAATTTGCTTACTAAGGAGTTAGAATAATGTGTGTAATTTATGCAGTGATATTACCATATTGTTATTAAATATATATTTTTATTAATCAGGTTCAACCCTACATCATTCGAGACGGAAGCCCAGTTTACGTTAATCGGGATAGTACTTGGCCTCGCAATATACAACAACATCATATTAGCCGTCAATTTTCCTATGGTGGTTTATAGAAAACTTATGGGAAAAAAAGGGTCCTTTGAAGACTTGGCAGATTGGAATTCGGTAAGGATTAATGGTTTTTGTTATTACAAACGTATGTTAAAAATTAAATAGAAAAACCCTCTACACAAAAAGAACCCGAAGAAGAATATAAATAATATTACTACTTATTGAATTAAAATCGTGAACCGTTGTTCGTATGTTGACGATGGTGTTTGTTTTATGAAATGTTTAC
The DNA here is from genome assembly GCA_959347355.1 of Napeogenes inachia. Lineage (NCBI taxonomy): Eukaryota > Metazoa > Arthropoda > Insecta > Lepidoptera > Nymphalidae > Napeogenes > Napeogenes inachia. The sequence goes on from OY365797.1 coordinate 19,043,904, forward strand.
TAATGACTTTACGATTTGATATTGTTATTTCTTTAATTGTCTTAGTAACTTACTTGCATTTTGATTTCTTCCTTTATGTAGATAGCGGGCACACAGATCTACACAGACATACACGTCAAACTTATAAGACCCCCCCTTTTTGGATCGGGGTTTAAAAAAGAGGATTTTCATTTAAATATATGAAAAAGACAAAAAGTAGCTCAAAATGACAAAATGTAAATCGCACATAAAAATTGTCCTGCACGAGAATCGAACTCGGCAGCTTCGACTAACTTTACGGGTCACTAATCTTAGATCCCAAAGACTTGCTAAAAACCAGTCTTCTTGCTAAAATATTATTAACAGACATCTTCTCTTTCAGACTTTATACAACGGTTTAAAAGACATGCTAGAGTACACTGGTAGCGACTTAGAAGAAGTATATTATCAAACATTTAGGATATGCTACACGGATGTGTTCGGTAATAATATATTTCATGATCTCAAAGATAACGGAGACAACATTTTTGTAACTCAAGATAATAAACAGGTGAATTATACATTTGCATAAAACTCGATAGGTTCATAGCACTTAAGATCGTGTGAACCAAAATGATCCATGATTAAAAACTTGTTTAACCATGTTACGCTTATTTAAAAATTAAATAAAGAATGAAAAAAATATGAACAAGATTCCTACCTGTGACCTTTGGAAAATCATTCCGTCTCTTTACCAATTGAACTATCCGCTTTGATAATTGTACATTCTATATTAATACCATTTTTATTTCGGAACGAATCTAGTTGATTACGGGTTAGATCAGAAACGAGTTTTACATAAAAATAAAAATTGCAGGAATTCATTGACCTATATTCGGACTTTCTGCTGAACAAATCTGTGGAGAGCCAGTTCCGAGCCTTCCGTCGCGGGTTCGTGATGGTGACGGACGAGAGCCAGCTGGGGACACTCTTCAGAGCTGAGGAGGTGGAGACACTCGTGTGCGGCAGCAAGGTGGGGGAGGGGGGTGTAGAACATCTTCAGCTTAATACTCATACTAAACATTACATTGCTACATTATAGATCACCCTGAAAAGATCAAACCGCATACCAATTGCAGTGTTCGGTGACATTTTGTATTTCATATATACATATATTTATAAAATCCGTTTGCAGAATTTTGATTTCAACGAGTTAGAGAAGTCAACGGAATACGATGGAGGTTACACGGCCGAGTCCAACACTATCAAGGACTTCTGGAGCATCGTTCACAGTCTTCCCCTGGAGGACAAGAGGAAGTTGTTACAGTTCACGACCGGTTCTGACCGGGTTCCGGTCGGAGGGTTGAGCCATTTGAAACTAGTTATAGCCAGAAACGGACCGGATTGCGACAGACTACCCACAGCACACACGTGCTTCAATGTCCTTCTGCTCCCCGAGTACGAGAGCAAGGACAAACTCGAAGACAGACTGATGAAAGCGATTAGTTACTCCAAAGGCTTCGGCATGCTTTAACTGAAGTTGTTTGTTATGAGTATTGTTGTAAAGCCACTATTTGGCGAATTTGTAACAAATAAATAAAGTTTGTTTTATTTATACCGATATTGTTATTTCATTAATAAAATAAAAATGCACATTTTAAAGTAATTTTTTAATAATTTGTACATGTACCAAAATATAGTAGTAGCTTTACGATATTTTCATTATTTAATATAATAACGTTCTTATTACGTATCTAAATTCATTTTTTTTTATAAATAATACAATAAAAGTTAGATAATGTACGTTATCAAAATAATTAGAATATTGTAACAAAATTTGGTAAATGCATCTAAAAATTCATATTTAGGCGTCACTGGATTTCAAAGTTTTATATACCACTAGGTAGTAATTTCAGATTCATCATCCAGGAAGCTGTTTAAACTGATATATACTACACAAGAAACTGGGGTGTCGCGAGTGTCTTGAGACGCAGGTCGTGCACGGCGAGGGGGAAGGGGCGCCGGCAGGGAGGGGTCGGGGGGCGCGCAGATGACAGCTCTGACACGTGACGCGGCTTGGACTGATGTCTGGAATTATATTGTAAATTTATGTAATCTGTGCGTGTATCGTCGTTGATAAAAGAATTTACCTTTGAAATTAAATTAATAATATTACAAGAAATTGATGGTTATTTATTATTATTATATATTTTTTAAAGTAATTTTGCTAGGGTGGAATCATTTGGGATGTTGAGCGCTGGCAAACTTAAGAGGTTATATTGTCAATTTAAGCATTGTTTTACGAAGAAAATTCAATGTACTTATGTCTAGCGTCGCAGGTGCAGGCGGCGGCGGTGTAGGCGGCGGCCACGGCGTGTCGCCGCATGTGTCGCGAACACACCCGCGTCGGCTCCTCCGCCGACAGACACGCCGGCGCCGAACTACGACGAGACGAGCGAGACATGGACGCGTACGTGGGAGCCGACACTCGCTCTATCTGGATATATTTCATTTAAATCGACGTTATAAAATGCTTTAAACTGCTTTAATTTTTTCATAGAGGTCGGTGATAGATGGTTAAGAACTGTTAATTAAATTTAGGAAAATGTACATACATTAACATACAATAATAATATCACTGGACAAATTACACAAATTGATCTGATCCCAAGTAAGAAAATTATTTGCTTGTGCTAAGGGTAGACAACGATACAAGTACATTGAAATACACATCATTAATACTTTGAATATATTTAAGAAACGACTAAACCTAGAAATACAGACATCTATGTTCATCACAAACATGCCTGTCCCCGTCAGGAATCGAACCCGAATCGCCGCTATACGTTACACGTCTGCGTTAACCACTCGACCAACGGGGCGGTTCAACATGAACACATTAACAATGCTAGAAATAAAATATTAGGATTAAAAATCGTAATCGGTAGTAGTGTACCTCAAAGGTGTTAGTTTTCCGTCGCCTGGCCTTGTTGGTGTGTGCAGGCAGGTCTGGTTTCTTGCGGCGCGGCGCGGGCGCGGCTCCGAACAGCCCGCGCTCCTCGGCCACGCGGATCATGTACTTGGCGTCGAGCCGAGTGATCTCCTGGAGGAACCCTGCTCGCGTTATATATCAAACTGCTGCCGATGTTATGGACATATTGGGACAGCTCTCGTTTCGTTATCTAAGGTATGTTTAAGCGATATTTTTTTGCGGATTGGAGTACATATTTGAAATCGGCGATAACATGTTTGTATACGATTATTAATTATCGGATTATTCGCAGTGATTTTTTCTGATTTCAAATATAATATGACTCTATTTCTCTAAAAAAAATGTCGCTTAGACCAAATAGTTCAGAACCGTCGGTATGTACCTATTTTGAGTTCGATGGCACTTCTAAAGTTACGTTCCCTTGATGACTAACCTTTCTTTGAATGAGTCCCAGGTAGCAGCCGTCTCTGTCTAGGATGTAGTTGATATCCAAACCGTTACCGAGATTCGGCAACGTTTGAATTTCAAATAAGTCACCGTCTGGAACCTGTACAATGGAATATCGAAGGATTAAAATATATATAATGTATATCTACGTAGTATTTAGTCTTTGCGTTTAAAAACTTACAACAATATTGGGACTATCCTTATCCGGATCTCTTGGAAGGAACGGTTCATTTTCTGCGACTTGCATTTCTGGTATCGGTCTGGATTTCACTGTTAACTGCCGCCATCCTACATCAGCACTTTCAGCTCTTTTTTTGAAAACAGTTTCGCCAATATCCGACCTCGTTCTAGCAGTTGTAGGCGGAGAAGACATTGGCCTTTTTTGTGAACGATTTGTGGAACTATCTTCTTCCTGTTCTTCTTTATCGAAGTCCGATCTTGAGACTGTTTGGTCTAGTGATGTGCAAGAATCTGTCACTGTTGTTTCTATTGGTTCCTTGGGTTTATGTGTCTGAAAAATATACAAAGTGCAAGATCAGAGATGTGTCACCTCACTCCTTAGAAAACCAGTTTGCCTAAATGAAATCCTACGTTTAGATTTCACATCCCAGGCGAAAGAGAGTCGTATGCTCACAAGAAAATGCGTACTATCTTCAAGCCCAAGCACAAATCACACTATTTACGCCTTATTTTTGTTTTATGGTAAATAAAATTATTAAACAATTATCAATAGTTTAATAATAATATCTGCTACATGTTCTCATAATACCACATGTTCCTTGTGTTTCTTCTTGAGCAGGGCGTGTCTCTCCCGCGCCAGTCTGTTGGCCTCCGCCACTGCGCGCGTCACCTGCGCCTGGTTCTCTGCCTCCAGGGCAGAGTGAGTCTCGTACAGGATCAGTTGGATCTACACGGACATCATCATTATGAGAAATACTATTGTGTTAGTTTATTATTATTAAGTAATATATATACCTGAGGTTTTGACATGAGAGTCTTTAGTGTTTTCTTCTGCTCTTCCAGGATAGATTGGACTCGAGCCTTTCCAGTTGAATCTATTTCAGACTCGGTAAGTATCTGTAAATATTTATTTATATATTTTTATCAATGTTAGTTTTAAATTCTGAAAGGTATTGTATAGTCTCGAACCTCAAGCATAGCCAGGTCGCCGCCTCTACCGCAGACCAAGTCAATGGGGTCGGTGACGGCCGAGTATGAGTTGGGCGGAGTGGCCAGGGCTGCCACCACGCCGTCCAACGCGCTCGCAACTTTAGGGGTGTCACCGTGCACGGGGTCGCTCACCACGAACACGGACGCACTCGACTGGAGCAACTCCGATGCTTCTATACCCAACTCCCGCAGGGCGCACACGTAACTCTCTGCTCTAGAAAGTATTTTAGAACACGTTGAACTCGCAAAACTCATTAAAACATCTGATTAACCCAACAAAATCTGCAAATGTAGAATTTGGTCGAATAATATAATTCACTCGATATACCTACCTACTTCACATAAAATGCTTTCTCTATTCTCGCCTCTGCTAAATACTTCTATGCGTCATTTAAGATAAAAATCTTAAAGTTTCCGCTTCAAAGTGTACCTATCAATACAAAAGTCAGTTTCGATAGACACTAACTTGTCTCCCGCCCCGAACACCACGAGCTTCCCCAGCTGTGGCGTGGCGGGCGCGGGCGGTGCCTGTGCTTCCAGCACTGCCGCCAGCTCGCGCAGCTGCGCCGCCAGGTAGGCGGAGCAGCGCGGCGATGACGCGTGCGTCTGCGCCACGTTGCCGCGGAGCGCGTTGGCGCGCAACGCACGACACAGCGTCGACGCACCCTCACAGAACTCTCTCTCCTGGAGAGAAAGGATTTTTTTACAGATCAAACTTATCATTTGAAATTTATGATGTAAAATATAAATCCGAGTTTACACGAGTTAGACAAAAATAGTTTTATTTAATTGTGCATTCACGAAAATAAAAAAAATATATGTATCGCTTATTTTATGCCGTGGGACATATATTTTTTAAGTAGACTTCATCCTAACGCTTTTATGTTCTAAATTATAACATTTTGCAACAAAACATCGATCAATTGATGATTTTATTTTTATGCCGATAGATGACTATGATCCTACCTGCAGAACGATAACTCCATCCTTAACTAGATCTAATTGACCGATGCTGACATTATTTGGCGGCCTGAGAGTTATAAATCTGAAAATATTTTCAAACATTAATATATTTATAGATATCTATATATCTTTTAATGTTGTGTGTCTTTGTTTGTCCATATTTTCTGAAGTATATAGTGGCAAAATATTAAAAAAAAACTTAATTATTATTATAAGAACCCAGCATATTAATATTACCGACTTTTAATTACCTAGGACACACTCGATCAAATCTATATTCCCCAGCACAAAGTTGTCGTGAAGAACTATACGAGTATCCTAACTCCTGTAACTTTTGCACAAGTAATGCCACTTTTCTGAAAAATAAAAAACAATTTTACATACTAGAATATTATACTAATAATACTAATACCTACAATTAACAATATTCCGATATTGAAAGAGAATAATTTTGGGGTTACAACCTTCATTTCTAGTAAATACTAGGTAAGTACATTACTTAGTTCTTACTTTGCTTTAAATATGTTAACCCAGCCAGTGACAGTTTCCTTGTTAACGCAGGCAGATATTCGCTCTTCTCGCAAATGAGGGGGCAAAAGGTCTGAGAGCCTAGAAAAAAAAATGATCCCTATACTTACAACTTTATCATATATATATTATTTAATTTATTCCTTGATTACAATCATAATTGATACAAAGAAATCGAGCTATCTTATATACAACAAAAGTTCTTACGAGAAAGCCTTATTTTTTATTCGTATTCTAGCGACTGCTGCAGCAAAGTGAACCCGCTGATCCCATATAGTATTCTCAACATCTTTAAACGGAAACCCAGCTTCATTGAGAAGACGCGTGGCCCGTTCCGCCTCTCCTCGTGGTCTAGCCACCCACCGTCGTCTTGCAAGCTCCATTAGAAACAACCATGTTGAATGTCGATGGTCGACCAGCTAATAAAATTTAATATTTCTGTTAATTGCTAATTGATTCTAAAAATATCTATCAGTAAGAAAAAATAGGTAAGACTTTTCAAACTGGGAATATTTTTTTGGCTCATGGTCTTTTTTAGAAGGTAGTCGCCGTTCTTTTGGCATCCTAAAGGAGTCTTACATAGAGGTGGTCTTTTATTTTTGGAAACAAAAAGAAATTGCACGTAGCTAGTAGATATGTATCTATTTGGTCGCATGGCAGTTGAACATATAGTTCTTGAAACGAGTTCGTCCTATGATGAATTTTTCGTCGAGCTACATTGATAGAAATAAAGCACTGTCCTTTTAGAGGAGCATTTTATCCTGGGAACTCTCTAACATATCATTTTGCAACGAACGCGTTTGAAAGCCTGCAGTATCTACATATTTCTTAATTTTAGCGACAGACACACACATACATTCATTACGAAAACTGACGTTTCGGCGTTTCAGTTTTCATTTACCCTCTTACAGTAACCACAAAAGTTTCTAATGTCAATACTATGTTTAGAATGGTAGGTCAACCTCCTAACACTGATATATTCAATAATTGAATTTGAAAGACATAAATATTTTTTGGACTTGACAGATGACTGTTGGAGACATTACTTCGCGCTCTGTTTGGATAATATTTTTAATAATATATCTTACCTATTTGGTTATTAAAACATATTTTCCTGTGTTGTGTATTTATCAGTTGTTAACTAATTTGTTTGTTTTGTATTGGTAAGTGTTAATAATAATATTTATTTTATTTTGTTTGTATTATATGTAGTCCCTATTACTTTTATTTAACAATATGGAGGCGGATACAGATCCTCCCGATATTAACCAGTATACCCTCAATCCTCCAGATCATGACTATGTTATGAGTACACCTAATACTACGAACATAATAGGTTCGAAACGCAAAGCTGTAGATAAAATAGATAAACTTCCAACTAAAATTCAAGGGGACTCCTCTCCTGCATCCTCATATCAACATGTTTATACACTACCTTCAATAGAGACTAAAAAAATTTATAATGATGTAGACAAAGGTCCATTTATTGTACATGTCAATAAGGTTTGTGATGATGGAGTTCCAAACCTTAAACTAACTGCAATTCAAGTTGGTAAGGTTCTACATAAGCACAATGTACAAAATCTAGTAAAAGGTGGTGTTAAGAATATAAATAAAAGTCGAGTGTCTGTACAATTTACAACAGGTTTAAATGCTAACAATTTTATAAATAGCTCCTTTTTAAATTTAGAAAAGTTAGTTGCAGTAATTCCTACATTCTGTGTTACCCGTATGGGAATTGTGAGAAATGTCCCAACGGAACACAGTATGCAGGAGTTCTTAGAATCAGCAGAAGTACCATCAGGATGTGGTGAGATTGTTAAGGCCCGTCGCTTAAACCGTAAAGTTGTTATTGACAAGGTAGCTAGTTGGGTTCCAACACAGACAGTGGTTGTTACTTTTACCGGACAAGTTTTAACTTCACATGTTTATTTTTTTTATACTTCTCTTCCTGTGGAACTCTACCTATATCCAACCATTCAATGCATGAAGTGTTGTCGATTTGGCCACACTATGCGCCAATGTAACTCCAAGGCACGTTGTTACAAGTGTGGTCAAGAACATATTGGAGACCTGTGTACTGCTCAAGACTCAACCTGTATTTTATGCCAAGGAAAGCATTCAGCTAATGACAAAAATTGTACCGAGCACTCTAGGCAAAGACAGATTAAAGTCATAATGTCTCAGGATAATATTTCCTACTCTGAGGCATCCCTTAGGTTCCCGACAATAAGACGGCCTTATGCCGAAGTTACTACAGATTGGCTTCCAAACAATCCTCCTACATCCAAATTACCACAGACTACCTTTTCCTACAATAAAACTAGTTATGTACCTAAAAAGCAATATAAGTCAGCTTCAGGTCATGGATTTGACCAACAAGCTCATAAAGAAATTATCAGAGAAAGTAGTTCATCTCTCCCAAATGGTTGTGCTCTTATTAATGAAAATCCTCTTAATAATATTGTCCAAATCCTTTTATCCTCCCTTTTAAGTCTTTTATCTAATCATAACTTCGAATTACCGGCAGACGTGACAAAAACTTTACATTCAATTTTTAATATTATTAACAATGCTCCCCCAACACAAAACCCGATCACTGCTTCAGTGGAACAGTCGTTCCCTCAAAAATAAAAAACCTGATCTATGTTATATGATGAATCGCCATAATATTTCAGTTGCTGCCATTTCGGAGACATGGCTTTATCCTAGTTCTCTATTTAGAGTCCCTGGGTTTGCATGTCTTCGGGATGACAGGGATGATGGCTATGGTGGTACCCTTCTATTAATTAACAGACTTCTTACGTTTTCCCGTATTTCACTCCCACCTTTTAACAATAATCTTTTAAATGCAGTTGCAGCTAAAGTTGCTAACGTTTTTATACTATCTATATACATCCCTCATCCAAGTCCTTCCTGCATCCCAGAACTTAATCTAATCTTCTCTTCTCTCACCCCTCCCTTCATTATTGTTGGTGATTTTAATTCACACCACACAGTTTGGGGTTCACATAAAATTGATTCCTTTGCCACAATTCTCCTTGATTTATTTGATACATTTAATATATGTATTCTAAATGATGGATCCCCAACAAGGAGAGTTCCACCGCAACAAAACACAAAAACCGTTGTTGATCTTTCATTATCCTCTCCTTCTTTAGCCTCTATAATAAAGTGGCAAGTACTTCCAAATTCTTTTGGAAGCGATCATTTTCCTATTGTAATTTCCTTACCTGATTCTTTTTGTCCTGTAAAAATTCTTCCTCCCCTTCAGAAATATCAAGTTAAAAAAGCTGATTGGAATCAATTTGCCAATATTACTAGTATCAAAATTCAAAATTTACCAAATATTTCTGCCACAAATATTTTAGAATGTTATTCTGCCCTTGTATCTTGTCTTAGATACGCCGCCGATAACTCTATTCCCTTAAAGAACATTGGCCGAAGTCGTATCTCTTCCCCTCCATGGTGGGATTCAGAATGTTCACAGTCAGTTATTAAACGGAAAGTCGCTGAAAATTTATATCTTGAAGACTCGGACTTTTTAAAATATCAAAACACAGCAGCACAGACTAAACGACTACTATCATTTAAAAAAAAGAATGGATGGATTAAATTTTGTGAAAGCTTATCCCCACGCTCTGATTCTTCTCTTGTCTGGACGAATATAAAAAAGTTTCGTGGTATTTTTTCTTCAAAAAATGATTTTTCAAATGACTATGCCCAATGGATCTTTAACTTTTTTACTAAACTTGCTCCCCCTTGGGCTCCTTCGAGAGAAGAAGCGGAGGATTTTTTAATAGATTCTACTTTAACGGAGTCCGAAAATAGTAACTTTGTAAATAATAAATTTTCTATGCCTGAATTCGAAATTGTAGTTAAAGGATTAAAAGACTCCTCGCCTGGTGAAGATGGAATTCCTTATTCTTTCATTTTTAACTCAGATTTTCAAACAAAAAGTTACTTTTTAAATTTAATTAATTATTTTATTATATCTAACTTGGTCCCCAAAGAATGGAAAAAACAGATTATTATTCCAATTTTAAAACCCGGTAAAGATCCTCTGAATCCATCAAGTTATCGACCTATTGCTCTTTCTTCAACTTTAGCAAAAGTCATGGAACATCTTCTTAAAAATCGTTTGGAATTTTATTTAGAAAATAACTTATTACTATCTAGTGCTCAGTTTGGATTTAGAAAAGGTATGAGCACTATTGATAATCTTAGTATTTTAGTTACCGATATCCGTCTAGCTTTTTCTAAAAATGAATCTGTTCTAGGTGTTTTTCTTGATATTTCTTCGGCTTATGACAGTGTGCTACTACCAGTTCTAAGAAAGAAAATGTTTAGTCTGGGCCTTCCTAATTGGTTCACTAAATTCATTATATATTATCTGCAAGGTAGATCAGTTAGCTTACGCTTTGGTAATTATAATTCTTCTTCCCGATTGATTTGGAAAGGTCTTCCTCAAGGCTCTGTACTGAGTCCTATTCTTTATAGTATGTATACGGTAGATTTGGATAAAGCTGTTAATGGTTTCTGTAACATCCTCCAGTATGCCGACGATCTTGTTTTGTACATAGCTAGCAACTCCATAGACCAAAATATTTCTAAATTAAACTCCGCTGTAAACGAATTAAATGTCTGGTTATTAAATCACGGCCTTTCATTAGCTGCATCAAAAAGCGTTTCCGTTCTTTTTACTAGAAAAAGGTTAATTCCAAACGTCAGTATTCTCATTGAAGATGAAGTGATTCCGAATGATAGCAATGTGAAGTTTCTTGGAGTTTATCTAGATTCAAAATTATCTGGTATTCCACATCTTTCTTACGTTGCAAGAAAGTGTGAGAAGAATATTAACATTATGCGTTCCCTTTCTGGAGTTTGGTGGGGTTCTCACCCATACTGCCAGAAACTTTTATACAATGCTATCATAAGGAGTCATTTTGATTATGGTTCTTTTTTGTTGGAACCATGTAATAAATCAGCTTTAAAAATTTGGGATAAGATTCAAGCTAAATGTCTCCGTATTATATGCGGTGCCATGAAATCTTCTCCAATAAATGCAATGCAATTGGAATGTTCAGAACCTCCTCTTTTTATAAGAAGACAATTTCTTGCTGATAGATTTCTTTTTAGGACTGCTCAGTTGTCTTCACATTCCCTTTTTCCAAAACTTAAAGTCTTGTCAGATCTATTAACCTCTAGTAATTATTGGAAAAATAAGTCTATTCCATGTCTATCTAACAGCTATAATAAACTTATTAATTTAAATATACCTATATACCAATCACAAATTAACCCATTATTTGAAATTTCTTTTGACGCTCTAATATTTCAACCTGATGTTTTACTGGATATTGGAATTTCCAAAGGTACTTCAGAAGCTAATTTAGAATTTTTACAGTTATCAAACAAACACTGGCCAGAGTGGTTGTATATTTTCACAGATGCATCTCAATTTGCAGAAAATAATGATGTTGGTGCTGCTGTTTGGATCCCCAAATTCAAAATTATTTTAAATTTTAGATGTCATACTCTATCCACAGTATTTACCGGAGAAGCAATAGCCTTGTATGAGGCAATTTTATATGTTGAATCTCATAAATTAAATAAAACAATAATTTTTAGTGATTCCAAAAGCTGTTTACAAGCAATTCTTTCCAATCCTTTCAATAGTAGAAGTAGATTTCCTATCATCCTCAAAATTAAAGAAGTTCTTTTTCGTTGCCACTCTCAACACATTAAGGTTACTCTGGCCTGGATTCCTGGCCATTCAGGAATTGAGGGCAATGAGATCGCTGATCAATTAGCTAAGGAGGCTTCCTCTATTGGTTGTAATAAATATAATACTGTTTTTTCCCACGATCTTTTAGTCACAGCTTATAAAACTTTACAATATACTTGGAAAGATTATTGGGAGAATTCAAAAATATTAAAAGGTAGATTTTATAGCCACATCCAAAGTTATATACCCACTAAGCCTTGGTTTTTTAAATATCGCGGAGCTGATAAGCAAGTAACATCTACCGTCTGTCGGTTAAGACTAGGCCATGCATGTACGCCTGTACACCTCGCTAAACTACATATCAGAGATAGTTCTCTTTGCGAATGTGGTCTTGACGAAGGTAGCCCGGATCATATATTTTTTAATTGTCCTAACCTTGATTTTTCACTGTATGATGTTCTCCCTCCTTATATCCAACGTCCCTCTGATTTCAAATCCCTTCTTGCTCTTTCTTTTACTCCTTTTATTATAGTTCTGTGTAGTTTTATTAAACATAACAAATTAAAATTGTAAATAGATATTGTTAATTTACTAACTATGGTGATGGTTTAACTCTTTATGTTGTTTTAGGAACTTGAATAGTGTAGTTACAAAAATTACCGATCAACTATTTAAAGTGATGCTCTCATGACTGACTGGACATTGGCAGAATTCGAATCCTCGAGATTGCCATAATTTAAAGACAGAAGAAGAAATATTTTTTGACAAATGGCTGATGACGTTTACATTATTACTGAAAATGAGAGTATTATAAAATGTGTCATATAGTTATAACACTCCTAGCTAAAACCAAAACCTGTGATAAAAAACATTTAATATTACGTATTTCTATGAACATTCTAGAGTCTAGACCAATGCCCCTACTCCTAAGAGTTCTTCTATTCTGACATTATAAATTGAATCTATCTGAATATATACAAAATAATTAAAAGATAAAATTATTAATCAGTTCCTTGGATAATGAACTTAAGTTAAAGTGTATCGTGACATCCGCAATTATTAACTCAAAAATGGTGTTTTATCGAAGCGATCTTGATATCTTTTAACACAAAGTTTATTATTATTAATCGAACCCACTTAGATTCAACTGTAACCAATGCCAAATTTTTGGCGAAAATAAACTGTCATAAATATAAAGCTCGTTTTCGTGAGCGTCCTTAACGAAAAAGAAATGGATTCAGTCACGAGATCGCTTAATGTGAGTTAGATGGGCCTTATTTTTGCTGTTCCATCTTGTCGAATCTGTTTTTATACAAGTTATAGCTTTTTGTAATGACATTTCTTCCCAACCTTGAGGGATAGGGTTGCCATCTTCTAAAATAAAAAACCTGAATCTGCGCTGTAAGGTCGGACATTCTGTTATAAAAGTCGGACGCACGTGCGTTATTTTTAAATAGACAATTTTTTATATTTGCATTTTTCACCTACTTTATCCAAAAGGTCATTATCTTTGGATATCATTTTATAAAATTATTTACATGTCATTACTTTATATCAACAATTATTTTCGTACAAGCCGGACATACTAAATAAATATTTATAAATATTTAGAAAAGCCAAACAAGCAACTAAAGCCGGACAGACGGCAACCCTAGACACAGGCGGCTCGAATGACCTTTAGAATAACAAGTGAACAAGTTAAGAGCTTTGGAAATACTTAAAAATGCAATTTATTACTCGATACCAAATTGTTTTAGGTTTATTTCATGAGTAAAGTATACAAAACTAATATAAGTTATTGTACAAATCATGAGAAGTATTTCAATAAATTATAAATTAAAATTATTGATGTTTTATGTTATTATGATAATTCTTAGTTGAAATATGGTTTGTTTATAAATGATAATTAGAAGATAAACTTAAAATTATCGTTAAACTAAAACTTTTGAAGAGTTCCATATAGTTCTACCATCTGATTCTGTGAATAGTACCTACAACTTTATTGTAACAGAACTAACTAACTAACTAGCCAAGTAACTAACGGGAGACAAATATAAATAACTCATACTTTTACCCTAGATTTATAGATCTACATAATGACCTACATTATTAAGATTACCTGTAAAGGTTTAAAATTCGTAAAATATTTGTTTTTACAAGCAACATTCTATCTGCAAATTGCAATTTCGAACGATCCATAAAATAGCAATAAGGTGTCGTTGTAGACAGTTATAATATAATAATTGTATTTATCAATATTCTTATTATTATAGTTCTAATCCTTACTAATTCGTAATATTATGCGCGCCCTTATATTTATTAGATATGTAACAGCAAATTCTCATACTTAAAAACCACTTGACGAAAATCAATTTTTAACGATATTTACGCTCACATTTTTATTCTTACTTTGATCTGTTTTGCAGCTATTCATCCTTTTTATTTTCTACTATTACCAATAAAACTTAAAATTATATGTTTAACATTTTCACGTACGTAATAAATTAAAAAAATACTCAATAATACATAATTAAACAGGTACAAATAAATATGTTCCGAATGTACAAATTTAATAGTTACCTGCGGATAATCTCCAAAAAAATCTATATCTTCAATCGCCTGATCCAATATTGATTTGTCTGTAAGAAATGAACGAATTTTATTGAATCCATAAATATGGAAATAGTCTTTCATACATCGACACGATAAATTGCACATTTTTATATCATAACATGCGAAGGTAAACACCATTTGCATGTGACTTTTACACGAAATGGAAATGATTTTCAAGATAAAAAGGTCAGTTTTATATTATGGTTTGTAATTATATTATGGTTGTAAAAAATAATACTTGAAATGTATAGTTTAGTATAGTAAATAAAGTACTTATATAGAATTTGAGAAACTATATTTTAATTTCAATTTATTCGCTTATAAATATCAGTTGCGTTTAAATGCTAGCCGTTAAGCACACGCGAGTAGTTTATCGCAACATAATCGCATGGATATTGTGTGATCAAAGTTAAATAACGCTTATAAGACCTCGTAAGCTAGTTTCCATGATCGCGTGACGTAATTTACAGCAGTTAGATATTGTTCACGCGCCAACTTCGCCATCGTGACACCAACTTACTCGTAAGTGATAGTCCCTTTATATCCCTCATATTTTAGTGTATTTATTTCGAAGATATACGACTTTACGATCATCGGTTTTGTGATTTACGAGAAAAAAAGTCACGAACATTTTCGCAACGGGATAATAAAAAATCTAATTTATAGAAAAACATTGTTGAAATTATAACTTACAACGAAATACGTCGTAAATCAGAGAATATACGCATCTCATTTCTTGTTCATCTGCAAAATGTACAGGTAGAGGCGGCTTGCAGAGAAGCTTCGCTGCTTTTAACACCTTAAAATACAATTAATTATTTATTTATCAGGTTCGATTCCTGACAGGGACAGGCATGTATGGTATGAACATAGATGTTTGTATTTCTAGGTTTTGTCGTTTATTAAATATATTCGCAGTATTTATAATGTGTATGTATTTGTATCGTTGTCTAACACCCTTAACACAAGCAAATTATTGGCTTATTTAGGGGCAAGATCTATGTGTGTAATTTGTCCTGTGATACTATTATTATAATTATTTTTAATCCTAAGCTTGATATTTTACCTGGCCAATGTCCCAGGCAGGTCCTGTAGCAGCTTTAACATCAACAGGGGGTGGAGCGTTTGGGTTTCTAGTCACCAGCACCAAGTTCCAAGGTGCCCACTCTTCAGGAACTTCCTCCAACGTTTCCGAAACTTTGACGGCATCCTCGTCCCTGAAGAAATATTTTTAGGTGCTCAAAACAATTGTGAATTAGACTTACTTATATTTTGAAAGGCATATGTACAAAAATAAATAAATCTTTATTTAATTATTATTATTATTACGTAATTGTCTTTGTTTGTCCATCAATCATTGCCTTTCATCCATTAATAATAACACGATTATAACATTTACCAAAATACTATTTATACTCAATTAGAGACCTCATTATTTACTGAATATTCTAAACACAATGAAAAACTGTTTACAAATATGGCTTTTAGAAATACTAATAATTAAAATGCAAATATTTTTTCGTTTTATTTAAATAAAAATGACAGTTAACTTATTCAATAAATGACAGGATTAATTATCGCCTAGCCAGAATTAATTGGAACTTCAAGTTATTAAAACTTTTTAGAGACGCACTATGTAGTTATCATTGATTTCAAATTAATTATAGATTCATTAAAGTACGAATCATTAAGGAATCATTAATAAATAATGCAACAAAGACAACACATTACATTCGTAAGTCATTTAAATAAAATGACTTTAAAGAATTTATACAGAAAGAAGTCGAGGACATTATAAGGTATGGTTTCTAATCCCATATGAGTTATGACATACGGATCTATACATTATGGATAATGCATTTAGAATCACAAACTCTATCAATTTTAATGATGTTTATTTATGGAACTATCTTTATAGAACTATGAACAATCTAATCTTGGAAATTACGATGAAGAGTCGTTTTAAGTTTAAATTGCGAGATTACGTTCTACCAGTTACCTCAACCCTATACCAGGTAAGGTTTTTATTTTGTAATGGGCCAACCATGGCCAAGCATGACCAGGACTAATGTTATTACATAATATGTCAATATATTCCTTCACTGTAAATATTAATCACTTTTTTATAGTGTAGTTGTTCGATAACTTAAACACTTCACTTAAATAAAATAGTTTAAATAAAATTATTGCTATTTAAGATACAACAATAATTCTATAAGAAGAATTTTTGAAGTTCGTAATGAAAACATCGTTATATTTATTGTTATATGGATTTCACTGTTTTTCCACTAAATATAACTACAATATGAAAAACAGGTAAAAACACATATCTACAAGCTTTTAATATGGGCATGTAATCTGCAAAGTTCAAGGTCACCACATAATTACGTACTGAGGCTTACATGGTCATATGACGGAAAGACCATAAAGATATATATCCAGAGAAATACTTAGTATATCTATTGATGTCTACATATAGACGAAGTCTTGTGTATTTAGGGTATGATTAAGAGTTTTAAAAATTTCAAGCACTTCATTTCCATATTTTTTTTGTTTTGGATCTTTACGATGAAGACCGAATGAATGAATAAAATTCTTTCAAATTCAGTGTACTCTTTTCATTAAAATGTTTTATGTATACAAAAATACTTGCTCAGAATCCAAAGTCTTCTGCATGGCGACCAGATTAAAATACTGAGTGAGTCTCCACTCCTTATCACTTGGTAGTACCAGCCGTTCAGCTTCACTGGAGTCCCCATCCTGCCGGGCAGCATCTTCGAGCAAGAGAAGTTCTGCCAGTAACTTGGGATATATATTGAACAAATTCTTATCATTACTCTCACTCAATGCTAGCCATAGAGCGTTTGGATCGTAATTTATTGTCATTTTAAATTATCATATTTTTGGTTTAAATTATTCAACGGTTCTTATTTCGTTAGAAGGTTTTCGTTAGATACGTTATTGCTTCGAACGCTGTACGCGAACTGAATGTAAAGTATACAGTAGGTATATCGGAGGCCTTTTATGCTACCTGTTGCGTTTAGCGAAGCGACTCTTCATATACCAATAACTATGGGTTACTTTGATATACAAATATATATTTATTCTTATTAGATATCTATATAAAAGCTTACTAAACATAGTAGGTACATAAGTTATTTTGCAGTCCTGATGTGTAATCATAAAATTGTGCATAAGTACATAAGTAAGTAAGCATCTACCTAAATCTGAGCTTTATTTTCTTACGTAAAGTTTTATTACCAAAATATTATTGAATATAACACTTCATTTATTATGAAAATGAAATTACCTACATTAAAATATCATGAAAATATATTTAGAAAAACTAATTTCAATTTGTATGGCATGCCAAATAAAGTAATTGTTAAACCTAAATTAATAATAGGTTAATGTAATAAAAACTTTTTTTAATAATAAAAAAACATTTTGTCACTTAAACGTCAGATCTAAACCAAAGCACAAATTAATATTTAACATTCAAATATTAACAAAAATAAAATGTATTTAAAAAAATAGCAATATTAACTTTGAACAATGTTTAAACGGAAATAACTGAACGGAAAATTTTACATCTAAAATCTGAAACAGATTTTATTCGGGTCTGAAATGTTGGATCATTAAATTTACTTAATAAAATGAATCATATTATGACAAAAGAAGAAAGCTATGCGGAGAGGAGAAAATTGTTTAAAGATATCTGGGAGACTTCCATGGTTGTTAATGAAAAAGACGATATTATGAGGAAACCTAAAATCATTAAGTATGTATTAATTAGGTTGTTGGATATATTAAAAAAAATCTTTTTAACTAATCAACTTAAAAATAATCCGAGTCCTCCATCATTAAATCTTGTCCATTTGAAGAAAAATATTGACTAAAATATCACAATAGAATAACAACATAATTTTTTTTTTTAGAACTTTACGCCTAGACGAAATTGATCGAACTGTAGCAGGAAAGAAGAAAAAACAAAAAATAAAAAACCTACGGACTGTCTGTAATAAATTACTAGATTTTTGTGACCGACAAGATGCAGACGATCTGTTTTATGAACAGGTACCTTTTTAGCACGCTTTTATTAGCTTCGGATGTATCTATCTATCTATGTAAAGGAATCTTTGAACGTGATTTTGACCTACTTTGAAATGTCGGATTAATTGGAATTTTGGCATACTTATTAAGGACCGATAACAATGCAATAATTTAATCAATTCGTCCCGTTATCCTTGTCAGGGTTCTCAGGATAAGCGAATTTCAAGTAAAAAGAGACAAACATAATATATCCGTAGCGTGCGCCTTGCACATGCGAGATAAAATATATGATGCAGCATATCGTATTCTCTTAATTATAATTATTTACACGCGCATTGTACTTATACAATATATACAAACAGCAACCTAACCGTCAAATTTATAACACGATTTATATTTTTTTTAATTATTGAATAAAATGATATATATTATATTTTTCATATAAAATTTAATTTCATTATACTACATAATCAAAAAATATATGAGAAGTATGTCGAATTTGATACAGAAATATAAAAACCATAATATAAATATACTTTAAAAAAACTAAATAAAACGCGCTTAGAAAAGGAATCAAACTAAAAATTAAAAAATAATCCGTAATATGAGAATAATGGAAAAAATATAATAAAATTATTGCGGAAAAAAGCGTGGGGCGCTTCGTGCCAGTACTTTTGTGGCTTTCTTAAAGTCATTGTAGTGATTGAATATTTTAAAAAATGATTTTCAAAATATAATTATTAATTTCAAATTAATAGATTCTTCATGATTTGCGGACTTTATTTTGTTCTCACTCAAAGTATGTGTAAAAAATATTAACTCTGGTGATCTTAACAAGGATAACGAATTAATCTCATCTATTATTGTACTGTCAATTGTCTTTTACATTTTTGAATGTTCCAATAGGATCTGACTGGCCACCTAAAGTAAGTCAAAATCGAATTCAAAAATGAAACAAGATATATGGCAAACAGCGCCCCACTCTTTCTCTTTCCGCAATTATTTTATTATATTTTTATAATTATTCCCATTATTCTCATATTACGATTTTTTTTTTACTTTTTAGGTACATTCATTTTTAAAGCGTGTTTTTTAGTTTTTTTAACTATATTTTTATATGTACATATGTGTTTTGTTTTTAAATAAATAATAGTATTTTTGAATACTGCTCAAATCCGGCTACGCTTCTACAGATGGCGTCGCAGGAGAAAGCACATTCAAAGCCTGTAATCGAAACAGATATTAAAAAAAAGAAACAAGTCAAATTAAAACGAAAAATAAAAAAAGCAAATAGCATGTTCTCGCCTAAGAATGAAGTAACAGTGGCTAAAGCTATAACATCGGAGAGAAAAGAAGATTTTTTGAAAGAAAAGAATACTTCTAGATATACTTCACCAATGAAATTTAAACGAACAGCTGCTGATATTATGACAAAGAAAGTATCGAAGTCTCAAATGATCCCTAGAATAATGAAGACAAATAATTTATCCGGGGATGGAACCACTTTACAAAAGAAAATAGTGAAAGAGAAACGGAGTAAAAGGAAAAAAACACCAATACAACTACTTCCACCAGGTATAATTATGGACGAACTTAAAATATAACTTACATGAATATTTATTGTTTATTTTACCGATATCACGTGTCTGTTATTTATCTGGTTTCAGGTCCTACATTACATTTTAAATCCTCTTCTTACAGGAAAAAAAGACTTTTATGTCTAAATACAGTTTATATTAGCTGAAGTTATAAATACTTGATACCTTACCTATAAAAGAATAAGTATTCAAATTAAAATAATTAATTACAGTATTATTGACTAACTAACTGTTCCAATCGGCTTCGTTCGCATAGATTACAATAAGCCATTTTGGTTCCAAACATTAGTTCATTAGCCTAACCATAAAACCTTATAGCATGTCAATTATTGGCGACAAATTTACTGCATTGCTACGTGATACTCGGACATGCAATTGATCTTCTTGTTTTCTTTTGAAATCGACTCGCCGGCCGACAAGGTGACCGGGGGATTACCTACGTCGGATTACCCGGCAGCACTGAGGACGCTGCCATTTTTAAGTCTGCATACTAAAAAATTAACGGTTGCCCTCATCCCCTTAGTGGGACGCCACGTGAAAACATGCAATTGTCGTCTTCTAAGTCTATTATGAATCTTTTAAATTATAACTTATATAGAGGAGCGCGCAGACTCGTCCGATTTCTTGGCGTAAGAAGCTTCTACATCTAGAGTCCGCTTTACACCGACGAAACCTTTACTGAACTAAAATAAAATAAATATGATTTGAAATCATTTATTAAGTAAACATACAATATATTTATACAATATCAACAAGTGCGGTCTGTCCAACGAGGTAACTATATAATAAATTTGTTTAAATGCATGATCCAGCAGTGTTTGAATTCTGATTGAATTGATATTAAATCTCGGTATATTAATCAGATTTAAAATCGGAAACCGTCAGCTGTCGTTATTGAAGGTCAATTCACGGAAGATTAATTTAGGATAAGAGGGGAAGGGACAGCGATGAAAAATAATACAGCAGCCGCATTCACAAGTGAACAACTCGAGGTAAGAAACCTCCTCGTCACCCGGCAACCTACCCGTCTCAAGGTTTTTTAATTTATCGCTGATTTCATTGAAAAAATTTTTTTCAATGTCGCTTCCAATAGTCAAGTATGTCAAAGCGCCGGAAGGGTGTTTTTCAACTAGTTGTTTAATTTTAAAGGTCGTCTTGCAGGGATCACAGATCAGATTTGCAACACTGTTTCGTAGCGAGTGCGGGTTAGGTAGCGACCCCGCTGTAGTCGCCGTCTCGGAACACGATGAATTAGTAGAGTGTGTATGAAAAAATGAAAAACTACAGGTGTTACAGATGTTAGTTTTCTCAGGCTCGAATAAAGATGTATATACATCGAAGTAATAAATAGATGTGCAAAGATGTTGGATCGAGAACACACAGGCCTGACACTTGTGTGTTTTAATAATGCGATAATTGTGAGTTTCCCAGTGTACAGCATGACTTATGAAACATTTTTTGTATTACATCGGCCTGTCCCTCGCTAAAGTCACCGCTCATCAAATATTTCTTGTATTCACTCGTCTTAAACTTAGTATTTATCACCTCCGTCCAAAATTCGCCACCGTAGTGACAGTTGCTGCCAGTCGATGTAGAAGTGCTAGTAGATGGGTTCTCAAATTTACTTGGGGTGGATTTTTTTTTGCTAGAAATTAATTTCGATGCTTTTGATAAACATTCTGGCGATTTCGATGCTTTCGACTTTGATGCCTTTGAAGATCTCGATGCGTTTGATGTACATTCTAGGGATTTCGATGCTTTCGATTGTGATGCCTTTGATTTCGATACTTTCGATTTTGATGCCTTTGAAGATCTCGATGCTTTCGATTTTGATGCCTTTGAAGATCTCGATGCTTTTGATTTTGATGCCTTTGAAGATCTCGATGCCTTTGATGTATATTCTGGCGATGTCGATGCTTCAGATGACCATTCTTGCGATGTCAATGCTTCAGATGACCATTCTGGAGATGTCGATGCTTTAGATGTCCATTCTTGCGATGTCGATGCTTTAGAAGTCCATTCTTGCGATGTCGATGCTTTTGATGGCCATTCTGGCGGTTTCGATGCTTTCGATTTTGATGCATGTGATTGTAAGGCCTCTGCAGATGGCGATGCTTTTGGTGTCCATTCCTGCGATGTTGATGTTTTTGATGTATATTCTGGCAATTTCGCTGCTTTCGATTTTGATATCTGTGAAGTTGTCAATGCTTTTGATGTCCATTCTGGTGATGTAGGTTTATTTAGTTTTGATGCTTTTGATTTTGACGCCTTTGATTTCGATGTTTTTGCTGTCGACGGTTGCGACCTAAGTTCTTCCTGAGACTTTTCTTGAGTAGTCTCTTGTGCTAGATTTATGTTCAGCTTATTAAGAGGCGGGAGCTCGTTTGCCTCCTTTTCAGTGTCTTCAATATTGCGACATTCAGGTGGTAAGTCAGGAATGACTGCCCATGCTGTCTCCGTTTGTTTAGCTTTTTTTTTTTTTGCTTTGGAATACACTCTTCATTTTTAATTGATAAAACTTTAGAACGTTTCTTCAGTACTAGCTTTATTTTCGCACCATCACCGTAAACGTTTTGTGGCTTGTCGCCACTTCCCTCCCATCCTGATTTATCTTCAGTATTCATGTTAATAGTACAAAATAAATACAATCGCGTCCAAAAAGTAATAAAAAAAAATCTATTTCGTTATGGTTTTAACCATCGCGGTGCAAGAATATTCAACACATTCTTCTCGATTTTTCGCCACAAAGGAAAATGTTTAACACTCAGTTTTTTGGGCAGACCATTATGGTAATTATTACGAAAGGTTTCAGTCCCTACGTCACTAACTGAATGCTTTCATACAATAAGATGCAATTTCACACAATAATGCAATTAAACGCTACCTACCATGAACTCTTAAAGTATTTGCTAAATACATGGCAATTCAGGAAATTATCAAAACCAGTTTTAATTCGTACCACAATCTATTTAAATCTGTCATGCCATTGACCTAGACCTACAATTGATAGACGATGTGTATAGAGTTTTGGCAATCGACCAACTGTTCTGAAATAAAAAAATAATATCGTTTTTTTTTTATTTTATCTATCCATTCTGATTATTTTTTAAACTTTTGCTATAACAAAAAACAAATATTTTTATCGTTATTGTAACTTCAAAAACGTTTAATATTTTAACTTTTTACTCCATAAGTGGTATAAAAAATATTTACTGGTGATTTTTTACTACCGAACGGCTAGAAAACTGATTCAAACGTGACTAAAAAATTAATATTATAATAAAAAGGTAATGTGATGGTTTATATATTCATTTATAACGTACAGCTTCGTATTATCACATAAAATAAAAGTCTAAAAGAACAAAATTAAGTTCTTATATATAGAACACAAAATACTAATTACATGCTATAAAATTTTTCTTTTATTTAAAAAAAAATCTTTAGATAAGAAATAGTTCAATAAAATTTTGATTGTCATCACTGTAATATAATGACACTATTGCTGTTCAAATTATAACCTAAAAAAATGTTGCCTGACATCCCGTGTCTAGTAATTCACAAATATTTTTTTTTTCACGATTACTACGGCTGCCCAAGTCAAACCAAACATGCTTAACGCTAGCATTAAACAGTGCATTTAATCTTCAGAGGCACTTTATAAAAATGAAATTTTATTTATGTACGTCAGGTTAAAAAAAAAATTATAAAACAAAATTCTAGGTAGTTGAATCTCGGGTCAGACATTAAAACTCTAAACTCCAAAATTCCATTCGTGGCAACAGAAATATCCAGGAAATGATAAACCATGATCTCTTATTTTTACCAGAGTTGTTATTTGTTTGATTACTGATGTCTATTAAATACTTAATTAATAATGTTAAAACTAAGTTATTGATTTTGTTTCTCTTCAGGCCTGATGGGAGTTTTTTGTTTTCTAAATATTTTCTGTATTCTTTACTGAAACAAAAAATAGATGGATATATTTGAATTTATTTAGACATTTATTGATGACACTAACAACGACAACAACCTTTTTATTGGTGGCGACAATAAAAAAATATAAAATTGTATCATATAAACTATTTATTGTTCAAGTAAGTAATGTAACAAGTTCAACGATTATATTCATCAAGCATTGAAGCAAATTAAAGTTTTGTTCATTCGACAAGAAAATCATTTGCTGATGCATAACCAAGTTCACTTGTGAACCAACTGATCGCCCGACTTTGACGGTTGAGTCGATGGAGTGAAATAAAAAAAAGTATTTTTTATAATTATAGTACAGCCAACAATTTTCACCGGGTTTTATTATTTATGACTTATACAAGCACCTACAGCGTAATATTAAATCTACAACTCATGCAGCAATTCAACAACTGATGCTGGTGCCACTCTTCTTAAGCACATTTACGACTCATGGGCAAAGTCATACAATGCAATTGGTGTGTTTTGTGATTTATCTAAAGCCTTTGATTGCGTAAACCATCAATCACTAGTATGCAAACTTAATCACTATAGTGTACGTGGTGCTGCGGTTCATCTTATTGCCTCTTACCTAAACCAAAGACTTCTGACGGTTGATGAAAATAATTGTAAAACGGCTGGTTCTCACCTAAAAATGGGTGTTCCACAAGGATCTTTTTTCTGGTGGTTTTTGTTTTTACTTTATATTAATGATTTGCCAATAATAATTTGAAAATAACAATTTGGTCTTAAATACTAAGAAAGGTAAATGCATGAAGTTTACACTTCCTAATGTAAAAAGTCAAAATTGTAGTTTAGTCCTTAATATTGAAGTGTTAGAACTGACTGACTCAACCACTTTTTTAGGTATAACTTTAAATAGAAAGCTTCAGTGAAACCTCCATCTCTCGACACTCGCAGGCAAAGCTAAGCTCAGCCGTCTTTGCAATTAAAAAAGTAACGTCTGTTTATTGTCAACAGACGTTAATACGGTTCGCCTCGTTTATTTTAGTTATTTTCACAGTTTTTAACGGTCTTATGGTATTTTAGTATGGGCCAGCGCTGCTAAAAAGATAAAAAATACAGATATTATGACGTATTATCATTTCTAGTTCCACACGTCAGAAATGTAAAAACTACTGGAAACTACAGCATTGCAACAAATGCATCAGAGCTAAATGTTTATGCCCTCTCAATATTGATAATTGTAAATTCACTAGCTGACACATTGACTGCTGTTCATATCAATTTTAGTGACCTATTAGAAAAAAAAATGTATGAAACGGATGACGATAAAACTTTCTGTGTGTCATTAGTTCTAAGTTCTAAAAATATTACTTTTCTCTACATGGTTGTTGAATATAATTTGATAAATATATGGGCAAGTTTTAATTAAATAAACTTTGTTTTTGTAATGCCGTTAATATTTTTTTTGCTTACTCTAGAGTCCAGTGTGACAGCCAGTCTTTGCGCAGGTGGTAAATGGATTGGATTCGATTGATTTAAAAACGTTCATATGAATATTTACATCAAGAAGAATATAAAAACGGTCCCGTAGAGTTTTATTTCACCGTTTTTGTAACTCCTGCGCGCATGAAGCCTAATCTTAACATTAAACTTTTTTTGGCAAGATAATAATATCTCTGCCAATAAATGATATATAAATAATGAAAAAAAAATATGCTTAAAAATTTGTATTAAAAAAACGAATGGTTGTAAAAAGCTGTTTTGGGAAAAAAACATTCATGCGTTTGAGTCGAGAGACAGTAGAGAGTAGATAGTAGAGAGAGAGTAGACAAACGAGAATTGATATCTGTCTATATCACTAAATACTCCAAATATCGACTACGATTGTACCGTAGATACCGGCCGTGTCGAATGTCAGTAAATACTTATTGCAAATGTATATTTACTTTGAGCAAATGCTGAAACTGCTTAACTTAATTTCATGAGAATATAAAACTGATTTTAAGTGATTTTGTAAAAACGCATAAATACTGGAATGAAGGAAAGCTTCCATCCCTAAATTTACTTAGTAAAATTTAACATTTTTGTTATTCTTAATAATGATTATTAGTTACTAGTTTGGTTAAACCACTACTTTCCGTCTACTTTTCATTAGGTAGAAACATATGTAACGTAGTCATGCATTAACTTAGACAGTATAAAAAAAATTGTTGATGCATGTATGCAAAAGGTTTTTGCATTTTTTTCTCCAACCGCCTGGCATTATACACAGTGTTCATCTAGGTAATGTCTTATTAATTTTTATCTGTGGCACCATGGTTGTCGAATGACTGATGAGCTACATTATGAAAACTATGTGATGTGAAATTTGAAGGGTTTACATTTGAACAAAATTTTAATCGTAATATAATGTCTTCAAAATAAAAGTAAACAAAGGTGTTTAGTAAGGTATCTCGGGTAAGATTATGACTAAGCTTTTGATATATAATACAAATAATTGTTTGAGAGACGCCAGTGCTTGTACCGTTGTCAAAACAGTGAATTATAAATGTTACTCTTCTGGAACTACACTATAAATGATATTGTGGGCTGACCGATTATGTCTGAATACGATATACAATTTGAAGCCGACCTAGAAAAGGCCCAAGCTTTGAGTTTAGAAAGTTTAGCATTGGATCAATTTCGAAGGCAAAAGCAGCTATCTGGTTCAGGTACGTAACTGACGTAATATTGTTTACTCTTCCCGATAAGATCTGCTCTTTGAGAGATAATTAATTAATTAATTTATAAAAAATATCTGAAATTACTTAAAGAAATATTGTGGTATTTTGGTATGTTTGGGATAAGCAAAAACATTTGTAAAATATACTGCTGTTCAGCATTGTAAAGTTATCCACAGTCTCTATTGTCTTTTTAATAATAGCTTATATTAATTCTACAAATTGAAAATTTAAGATGTCTCACTTACTAATTTAAAACTAGAAATGTTTTATTACTATTTTATTATTTCTAATGATCATATCTTATACCAAATATACACAGAATGCTGTGGGAAATTATTTGGAAATAAGATAAATATATTGTAATAAATTTACGCAATTGAAAACAAGGCTATCAATAAAAAAAGGAAGTGAGTTCATTAACCCTTACATCAATTGAGCTTAAATTGAAAAGTGTTTACTAATGAATTCATATATTATATTGAAATGAAATTATATTTAAACAAAGAAACAAAAATAATATTTAGGTTTACAAATTTTGCTTATTTATTAGAGTAATAAAATTATTCTTTTAAAGAATTCCTCTTTCAATTATTTACAGAAAGATGTTTTTAAAATTGTAAGAAATGTTTTTTTATAATTGGCTTTTATAGTTAAAAAAAATATCCTGTTTAATTAAATCTAATGTTAATCAAAATATGCATCAGACAATAGTGTTATTTGTTTTGAGATTGCCAAGAGTAATGTGCAATCAATAACTACATAAAAACAACAGTGTTAAGAACTGTTAGATGTAAGTTGATAATATATTTATCAAAACACAGCAATAAAAACAATGTAACCACTCCGATATAAATACATTCAGAAATATACATAACTACTGACATAATTTTTTTAAAGTAAACTTATTGCACCAAATTGAATTATTATAGTTATTTCTAGAAATTTAAAGATAATATGCTAAGTGGTTTATCAGACATAGTTCTTACAGTATTATCTATAAAATATGATTCCATGACTGCTATATGGCAACTATAAGAACTATATAAAGTGCATTTATTTTCCTAACATTAAAAGAACATTTTTTTTTTTTTTTTTTTTTTTTGTCTGTCTATGCTGTTAGCCCTGTTGGCTATTACAGCGTCACCGGGGGAGGTCACTGGTGGGTCAGGTGACCCACCCTTAAAAAGGGGGGGGGCCAGATGGGCCCCCATGGGGAACGACGTCCCGAGGGCGTCTCAGATTGAGACACGGACCTCGGCTCGGGGCGTCGTTAGTCAAGAGGGAAGCTAAGGAAGAAAAAAGAAGAACAAATTTCTTAAAAAGCTATGAAACAGTACCAGAGTAAGAGTTTGGATTTTACAAAAACTCTGACATTTTACCAAATTGTAAAATTAAAACATTGAATTATTATACACTCTATAAACCAATATCTATTGACATTTTTAAAAAATGTGTTAGAAATTTTATTTACCTTTAGTAAGAACTCATGTATTCCCCCGGCTGTACTCACATTAATTATATCAGATATTTGGTCAAATTTTGAAAAATAAATAAGATAATATCTATTGCATGTAAATTTTTGAAACATTTGTATATGATAATAATTTATAATTTACAACATTGCTTATCATTTGCGGGCGGTTAATTTATTTGTATTATAAAACATTAACACTACAATCCTTTATATACTAAAATATAGATTAAATATATGTAATAATTTTGTAAATTATAAATGAGAAAGTTCTTTGAATTTTTGATATTATGATTGATATTATTTATGTAAAGATTTTTTGTTCTAAAATAAAATATGTATTTAGATTAATTATTATATTTTTTTAAAACAAAAATAAATCTAATAAACGATGTTGTTAGATGTTGATGTTATTTCAGTATTGTTTTTTATAATCAATAATACTAGTATATGCCATATTTTGTAGTATTATTTACAAGATAAAGATATTTTATATTATAAAGAGATAAAAAATGTTATTGTTTTGGATATATTTTTAAAGAATAACTTAACCAATGTTTATCATTAAAATTGTAAATAAATATAGATACAGTCCCAGAGGTCGCCGGTTTGAGTCTTAATTGTGTTGATGAATTGTTCATTTTATATATTTTTTAAATCTACACTTAAAATGGTTAATCATGTTTATAGACAATTTCAAACATGAATAGTGACAATATCAAACAATATTGTTTACATTAAAATGTGCTCTTACAAAATATATTTGGGATATCACAATAAATATTTTAAATAATTATTCGCTAAAAAGAAAAAATATTTGTTATACCTAATGAACTATTAAATTAAAATCATAAAAATAATAAGACGATTTTTTCAATGTGTATTTACTAAGTAGGAAATAGCATAAATTATAATAAAAAAAATAATAGGACACAATATTTATAAATCCAATAAGGATATCTCTTAATAGAAAAAAATATATAATAAAATAAAAAAATCGAATTTAGGTTATCAAAATAATAGGTTGAAATTTTTTGAGTAGTTGATTAAAATAATTGAATTGATAACATCTGTCACATTATCAGAATAAAGCAATGATTGGTTGTGTGTTATCGTATCTTATAGATAATGCCCGAGACACAGGTAACGTCAGTTTTCGTCGTCGAGAGGAGAGCGACGTACCTCCCCCCGCGTTACCTCCACCTCCGAGGAAACCCCCCCGAAAGATATCCATCTCGGAGAACGATAGGTAAAACATTATTTGGTTCAGTGAGTTTTTTATAAAAAAGAAATATAAGGACCATGTCTTCTTATAAATCAGGGCTGTGATAATTCAAAACTTTAATCTTATTTCAAATTGATAAGCATTTGGTACAAATAAAAAATAGTGCATTGAAATATGATTAAGGTGCTTTTAAATGTAATAATTTTGATCAAATAAGTAACATTGTCGAGTTGTGGGGTCGTTAAGAATAAATTATGCCTCATATCCTCCTGAGGGTTTGACGTAAGATCCAATCCCACACACAGTAAGAAACAAGAAAGTTCCTGCCATCTTTCATCGTCTGAAAGGAGAAGGCAATCCCACCAACGCATTTTCCAGGACGGCTACCGTCAAGCAAGCCCCTTCTCAAAGCTTTTTAACCAAATATTTTATCATATCAAAAATAATAAAATGTGATGGGATAGAAATATTCGTCCCACCCCAAATAAGGATAGCTGAATGAGGATGGCGAGTTAATAATATTGTTTTGTATTGCAGGTCGACAGGAACAAGTCCAACAAGGAACTCTAGTAGTGATCTGATATCGTTTACGAGTCCCACGACTAAATCACCACCCTCGGACTCTCATGCGACCCTCAAGGAATACATCGATCAACTTAGCAAGTATGCACTCTTTACAAAGAACTATACATTTTGTTTGAATGTGTTTTTATTATGAAATGCATTTTATTACAGGTTGGGTCAACAAACCGAAGACCTCACACTAAATGCTCCGGACCAAACAACCACAATGAACAACCAGTATAATCAAAGACCGGGCTACCCCTACAATGCTCAATACAATTACAATTACCCCCCAACGTACACGCCCATGCCTCCGTACCCTCCTTCCACTCCCTATGGGATGCCAATCCCAATGGGGCCGATGCCCAATTACCCTTCTTACCCAATACCCAATTACCCAATACCCGGCCAACATGACCAACCACCAACATATGTGGTCACAAACCCACCAATGTATGCACCAGCGATACCCTACAATCAAACCAGAATGGCGACGCCTTCACCATACATGTCTTATCCGCCTCAAGTTCCACAATACAATTACAATAATACCAATCTAATATCTCGACCTCCCAGACCAGTTACATTATATCCTCAATTAAATCAAATGCCAACTTATCCACCGGTTCAATCAAACGCACAAAATAAGAAAGTGATTAATAATAACAATAGTATTAAAGTTCCACCTGTTGTGAAACCTGAACCCTCAAGAGACAGCGTTGAAAGCAATACATCTGGCAAATCATCAGAGGTAAGCATTTTAACTCATGTATTTAAAACTGATAAAAAACTCCTCTGACACCATAACTGTAAGAGCTAACGAACAGTATAGAGGTTTTTATTTATATTTTTTATTACTGTTATTTTTAGGAATGTTTTTTGGACAATGTATTTTTGCTTTAATAATATTAAACAGCTTATTGTCATACAGATAGTTACAGTTTTACACAAACATATAAAAAAAGTTAGAACATATTATATATAACCCTCAAAGACAATGGCAGGTGACTCAGTTACTTCACCAGGCCCGGATCTTGGAAACAGCTGGTTTTCAGCCAGTCCCTTTACTGCTTCTATATACTGAAAATATGTTATGTATTTCAGTCCAACGGGTCTACGGAAGCAGGAACTGACCCAAGTAACCTCATCGACTTCAACAAGTCGCAAGGTAGCGTAAGAGTGAGTGTGTTAGAGGCGTTCGACCCGCTACTAACAGAACATCATCCCGGTGAGTGGTTTGTGCTCATTGCTGATATGGCAAATGTTATGTTATTTATATTATATATTTGAATTTAATTTGTCTATGAAGAGTCGGAAGTTAATAAAAAAATAAGTTTAATTGATTGATGAAGTCAATAAGTTTTACATTCTGATTGATAATATGGTATGAAGTTTGATGTGAAGTTATATGAGATATTTTCCGAAGTTAGAATAATAGATCAAATTAAGTATAACATTTGCCATAACTTATTCATGGGTTTCCTATCGTTTTATGTTATCCCTTCATTGCATTGCATGTCTCATTGTTTTTATCATTTAATTTTTTTTTTCTGTGTACATTTATATTTTTTTTCGCAGTGGACTAAAAACAAAAGTATTGATATTCATAATAATTTAAAGAATCTTTGACACGCAGATCGCCGGGTCGATGGACGCGGGTTCGATTCCCAAGCGGGACAATCCTCTAAGTGACCGTTATTTCAGGTCTGGCTGTACTACGTGTTGATTTTGTACTTTTTAATCCTAGCAGGGTTTATATTAAAATATATATATATGTCGCAGATCACGATAATTTAACGATAATTAGTAACTCAATTGATATCATTGTAATAATGGGGTGTGACGTAACGAGTCACGTGATCGGAATCGTTTTGAGGGGCACCGGAGACATTTTAAATATTCGAGAGCATATAGTCGAAAGAGAATTTGATTAGTGAGAGCCTTACAGTCCGGACCCCCCAAACGGGACCGGTGGTTCACGCACCTCTGATAATTATTTATTTACTAAGTAATTTGTGATATCTAATTACCTACATTTAATACAAGAATTATCATACTTATTAATGCCTGAGACCTACGCCTCGGATCCCGTACCAAAAGACTCAATCAATAACGACCAAGCCACTAATTTATCTCTATCTCCGACATATATATACATATATACAACCAGGTATGTGATAATAATGTAACATATAATGTGTTATGTTTCAGTCCGCAGTCCGTCTGGTAGTGTGTACGAGGAGTACGACCCGCTGGACTTCCTGTACGGCGAGACGGAGCTGCGGGAGCCCGTGTACGAGAGCGCGCTCGTGCCCTCCCCGCCGCCCCGCACCGCGCCCGAACACGCGCCCGCCAGGAGGAGTGCCACGGTCCGCACACACATACACACACAAATACACACACATACACACACCACCACACACACCCCCACACACACCTACGCACACAAACGCGCGCCCGCAATAAGGAGCGCCACGGACCGCACACACAGTCACATGCGCCCGCCACGGTTCGCACACACACACGCACACTGACTTATATTAGTGATTACACTGGTTTTGTGAATTACATGAGGACTTTCGAGAATGCTCTAAAATATTTACATAATTTTTTTTTTGTTATTTCTTTAGTGTGAATTTTTGTGAAAAAGAAAAAATGTATACTATTATACTGGTATGCAGGATGCTGCTACTGCAAGATGTAGAACATTTCTGTAATAACAACAAAAAGTTAAGAAATGTGTTAATATTGAACTATAAATATTAATAACGATCCCAAAATGGTACTCATACATAACACAATTACCTATCTTGTCACTATTGGAAGATATTATCCTTAGTTTTCTATGAACCCAAATTCAAGCAAGCTCTCGTAACATCCAATTCAAATAAAAATCTATAAATAAAGTATACGTAATTCGTTACAATAGTCTAGTTTAAATGAAACACTGTTTCAATGTTTTCAAAGACTTCATCATAGTAACATGTTTGTTTATTTACAGAATAAACTTTACGACTGCATAGTAAAATGTCGACACAAGAATTACGATAGCGAACACAAGGCGTTTCTAAAAATGGTCCTTGACGTGAGAAGTTAGTGTTCACAATAATATATCTATAACCAATAATATATATAACATTAATAAATATATTGTTTTACAGAAAGATACATATATTCAGACGAAAAGACAAACCCAGGTCATGTAATAGCGGCGAGATCGGGAGGAAAGTATCCCAATAACACTAGTATTAAGATTCTAGTCCACAATTCACATACAGACGAACCAATCACATTTACTTCAGATGGTAAGTTTGTGATAAAGCAAAACAAACCTTATCCACTGGATTTAAGAATCAAATTGAATTGCATTATCTTTTTTAGTTGAATCTACGGTGGAGCATGTAATATTGACGGTTGTTTGCTCGCTTGATGAGGACATGAGAGAGGATATGTCTTATTACATGTTAAGGGTAAGTACTTATGTATTATTTTTATTAATTGAAATTGAACTTATACTTTATGTAATTAAAATTTAACACAAGACTGTTTTTTTAATTATTAGTAAAAAGATAATATATATTTTGTAACATTTGGCAAATCATATATCATTGCTAAAAACAATTCTAAGCTAAAAACAATTCTAAGAACTTCTTATTTTGTGTTGTTAATATAATTTTCTTTTTAAGATGTTTTTATATTTAGCTATATAATTGCTAATAAAATGATGACATATATGTTGTCAGTGATTCATGTTATTATTATTTTTTCCAGGTTTGGGGAGCTAAAGAGTATTTGACCCCAGGCAGCGTCCTCAGCGAATACGACTATGTACGAGAGTGTGTGCGCTTGGAGAAGGACGTGACTCTATGTCTATGTGAGGGTAGAGACGACTCCCTCGCGAGGACTGAAAGAGACGACGTTAGAAACGCACATCTTACCCTGGATGAATTAATACCCACCCAGGGATCAGCGCCTATGTTGTCCTTTGATAACCTGTCGATATTACTTGGTAGGTTAATGATAATGTGTTTATAGTTTTTTTTATATTTTCCACGTTAAATATTTACCAAATATTGCTTGTATTTGTTAAATAGAAGTGTCAGGGGGGTCTATTTTGGTACCATACTATCGTAATACGCCCTTGAAAAAACACTGACTAAATTTTAAATTAAAGCTTCGACGGTTTCTATTTGTTTATTGACCTTAACAAAATTTTATACCTGTTATATAAAATATATTTTTTTTAAACCCGGGAGTTTTGGATCACGTGATCTAAAGACCAAATACACCTCTATTATTTTGGTATGACATGAAAATTAAATTTATATATATATGTATGTATAGGTCAATATACATTCTGTTGAAAAATATTTAATGGTCACATTTTTTTTTCTTATAATATAATTATGTCTCTAGAAATCGTGTTTTTACTGCACGTAAATGTTCCCCAGAGACCCTAGAAGGCGAGTTGTCCCGTGCAGTGGGTGTGGTGGGCGCGGAGGGCAGCTGCTCGCCCAAGGCCGTGTTCCAGGCCGTCAAGGCCATCTGCGCGCTGGCCGGCGGCGTAGAGACGCTGCACGTCACATACACGCTCAACGCCTTCGCGCAGGCCTGCACCGCACAGGTATGTACTATCATTGCTCTTATATTATAAAACATAACTGCAAAAAGTACGTCAGCTTAATACAATACATGTATTTTTTAATAATAATATAATAGAAATTATTTTTAACCTCTAAAAGTAAAAGTAAAAAGTAATTAAAGAGTATTTAATTTATTGTTATTTTTCAGTCCGGTCATATCCAGTTAATAATAACAATGTGCACGTATCCCCCCTCCCTCCGCAGCCGTCGAGTGCTGTTCGTCCCGAGATCCAGTCGGAGGCGGGTCCGTACTGCGCGGTGTCGCTCCGCGCCGCGTCCCCCCGCGAGGCGCTGTCCCTGCAGTGTTCGCGCGTGCGTGACGCCGTGCGGTCGCTGTTGGCGCTCTACACGCGCGCGCGGCTGCTTGACTTCCAGCTCGCCGACGGACAATACGCGCCAGACACAGACAGTGAGTAGACATATATATTTGCCCAATACATATAAAGTTTTATTCGACCATATTGAATCCTCATATTGGTAATTGATTTTCTTTTAAAAGTTTTTCGAGGCTACAAAATATTTTTCGGGTGTGTAGTGCCTAGTAAGTTATTTAAACTCATTAAACCATAAAATGGAATAAATCGTCTAAAAAATTATAATTTGTTTTTATTTATATTTGATTTATTTTTATATACCTTAAACAGAAGCGGTATCTTCGCAAACTATATCGGAAACGATGTTATTTTGCATCGAGGCGGTGCACTTTCTGCCGCTGTGTTGGAACCACGACGAGTACCTGTTCCACGCGCAGATCTACTACGGCACGCGACCCTTGAAGAACATGCACGTAACCCACGTGTCTAAGATCGAGTGTGGCGGGTTCTATCCCAGGATTATTTTTGACACATGGTTGGTCGGATTTTGTTTATGAGATTAAAAAAATATATATTATATCAAGAAAATAGAACTAGTAA
Source organism: Napeogenes inachia (assembly GCA_959347355.1). Taxonomy (NCBI): domain Eukaryota; kingdom Metazoa; phylum Arthropoda; class Insecta; order Lepidoptera; family Nymphalidae; genus Napeogenes; species Napeogenes inachia. The sequence continues at coordinate 19,079,424 of OY365797.1, forward strand.
ATGAAAATGTGTTTTTGTTACATATAGGTTAAATCTGCAAGACATTCCGATGAAGGACCTTCCCCGCGAGAGTCGCCTCGTGCTGACACTGTACGGCCGCACGCAGCGCGCCGACGAGCGCGCGCCCGACGCACCCGACGACGCCGACCACGTGCACTACGAACAGGTGGAGCTGGGCTGGGCCTCGCTGCAGATGTTCGCTTACGACGGGTGGGCGCTATATTAACATTACATATACTAGTAGAAAGTAGAAAATATACATAGTATTATACTTTGAAAAAAGATAAAACTTAAAATTGATTTTATTTTAGTTATTTAGACAGGATAAAGGAGAATAGCGCTCCATAGTCTCTGCCTACCCCTCTCGTGGGACAATGGCGTGTGCTGTATATCTATGTATTATTTAGATTTATATAGTAATGATATTTGTACCCAGTATGTTGTCGAGCGGCCAGTACGTGGTTCCCCTGTGGCCGGCGTGTTGCGAGCGCCGAATGGGGCCCGCGCCGCCAGCGCTGCACTTCCCGCCGCCGCCCTACCCCCTCGTTAATATAGGTACGGACACACACACAAATACACACTCCCTACTACATCCGTCGCGGCCGCCCTAACCCGTCTTCAATAACGGTTCACAAACACACAGATACACATATGCTCATAAACCCGCACAAAAGTATTTATTTATACTGTTGTTTTTAATTATATGAATTAGATCATTTTTATTGTGTTAGAAACCGTTGGAGGTAGATGACTAATTAACTGACTTACTGACAGACACCTCCATCTCGTCTTTCCGTGAACACGATTGCTGCAAAGCATTCGAAACGTCGGGTTAGATTTAAAATGTAAATTTAAAATTTAATTCAATATACGCGAGGTAAATCCGTAAAAATAGTTTTATTTCAATTGTGTTATATGAAGAATCCTTATTCAGTTGATTTAAAAAATTAGTTAAAAGTTTTAAAATTTGATTTCATATAAATTCATCAGTAAAATAAATCCTCGGTTTCACAGAAATTCCTAGCTACCATCGGAATGGTGTAAAGTGGGCCGAGTATGCCGACGATGACGATGAAAACAGGGTGATATCGGCCGATGAAGAATTGCCCGCCTTCGAAACTCTGGACGGACACACACAACAACAACTGTTACATCTGATAGAACAGGGCGCATACCAAAGAATGCCGACGGAAGGGAGGGAGGTGAGTGAAACTAGAACGGATTTTTGATAAAAAACATTTATTATATGATTATTATCGTCGATATACTTTTTAATGTATCTTGTGTCTGTTAACTTGCTCTCAACGAGTCTATGTCATCAGATCCTATGGGAGAAGCGTCAGTACCTGGTGGAGGTGCCGGGCGCGCTGCCGCTGGTGCTGCTGGCGGCCACCGGCTGGGCGGGCGAGCAGCGCGCACAGCTGCGCCGCCTGCTGGCGCGCTGGGAGCCGCCCGCCGCACGGGCCGCGCTGCATCTGCTGCTGCCCTGGTACATACTTATATTCGTTACCGAGACCGAGACCAAAATAATAAGTTAATGTTTTAAGACGTAGCTTTTTATTTACTGAACGAAATCAGCACAGGTCCTATGAAATACCTGAGTGGAGTTTCTTACGGTATTATTATGATTATTTCTTTATTAGCTGTGGGCTAACCTTTAAATATATATAACAGGTATTCTCTTCATAAGACTACTTAACATATTTAGAGAATAATTACAATGTAAAAAAAAACTTTCCTATAAATTCCTTATATCAATAAAAATTTACTGATTTCATGGCGCCCTTCCTTGATCCAGGAACTATGCCCAAGGATATAAATCTTAATTTAATCCTATCTCCCTCAGTCTCGTGTTGAGAGAAAAAGATAATAAATTTGTCCCTAATATATCAATCATGAATGATTTCAGCTTCCCCGACGCGGCTGTCCGTACGTTAGCGGCCAAGATGGCGAACGAAATGTCAGACGATGATCTAATACGTGTGTTGCCGCAACTTGTACAGGCCGTACGGTATGAGACCTACGAAGCTAGTCCTTTAGCAGGTAGATACAATTTATATTTAATGTCATATATAAACCAGCTCATATATTTAACATTGATTTTCTTAATACCTATAGCTGATTGATTTTTACATGTAATTAAATTGTAATGAAAAGTCTAGAATTTTATTTTCCTGTTTTTAATTTTGAAAAAAGAATCTGCCGTACAAACCTTCACCCCTAAGTGGGTATTACTTAGAGAGTGAAATTAATGTTAATAAGTCGTTACTTATCTAAAATCTATAGATTACTTAGATAGAATTTTACTGTTAGAGTGTATTCAAAGTTTCGTATATTTTTTTCAGAACTATTACTCTCGAGAGCATTGCGCGCTCCGGCCGTGGCTCATAAATTGTTTTGGCTACTAGTCCATTCCCTGCCAAATGTACCACAAGTAAGTCATTTGTGTCTATATTCTATAGTCATGTCTATATTTCCTATCAAAAATTGTTTTTTTTACTAGAACAGTATATAACAATCTGAACTCACTAGTAGTAAAAGTAAGTTTTTTTTTATTATCTTAAGGTTTTGTGGTAAAATTTTTACTCAGAAAAAAGTAGTTTCACATGAGGATATTTTATTGTATTCTTGTCCTTATTTCCTTCTATATTAACAAGATATATTTAAGTATACACTGATTTCCAGGCGCCTAACCAGGAGTTCCTGGGCATATCCCTAGAGGAGGCTGCGGCAGAGGTGCAGGAGACAGACGCCTGCGTGACGTCATCGTGGCGCTGCCGGCTGCTGCTGCGCGCGCTGCTCGCCCTCACAGGACAAAGGCTCACTGACACACTGCTCAGACAACAGCTGCTCGTCAAGGTACACACTGCTGCATACTATACATATATTAAAAATCATGACTTCCGTTGGATGTTGAGTTTGAAATTGCGTTAATAATAAAACAATTTAATATCCTTAACGAAATGCTTAATATTGAGGTTACTAAACGATGCTGTTCCTCTGTTGTCGCTATTGTTTGCCTTTTAAGTACAACAAAAATCATTATCAAGACCCGGGGTCAACAAATTTTATTTTATTCAAGATTTATACTCTTACACACAAAAACAAAACCTCCGTTCTAATAATACATTCTTAAATTATTTTATTTGCAGACGGTAGCAGATGTAGCGATGTCAGTGAAATGTGCAAAAGAGAACTTGAGGCAGAGGGCACTGATTGGAGGAGGAGAAAAATTGGCGACATTGTTGAGACAAGAGCCCGCGGCTTTACCTTTCGCGTTGCATCGATATGTACACGATATTGATATCAAGTAAGAATATATATAGATATGTACTTATTTGAGTCTGAAATAATGGTTCTATAACTCTGTCACCTGCTCTTATAATATACTGTTTATTCTATGAATATAATAATTGCTATTTTCACATCAATAATTTTCTTTTCAGATCCTGTTCATATTTCTCATCAAACACGCTGCCACTTAAAATTAACTTTATCGGAGTTGACAATGCAATTGTTCCTGCTATGTTTAAGGTATGTTTTTATAAATAATTTTTTTAAAAATTAATTGTGACTTTAAAAAAATCTACTTATATTGTTTTTCGTAGGTTGGCGACGATTTAAGACAAGATTCCTTGGTACTGCAAGTAATAAAAGTTATGGATAACTTATGGCTCCAGGCTGGACTAGATCTGCGAATGGTCACATTCCAAGCACTGCCAACCAGCAATAAACGAGGTACTGTTATTGAAATGTATAGTAAATTCCAAAATATTATTATAAGTCCAAACCCGATGATTTTCTTTACCGTTATTGTCCAATTTAAATATATATTTAATTTCCACAGGGATGATAGAAATAGTATCGGAGGCGGAGACTCTCCGCGCCATACAGACGGAGTGGGGTCTCACAGGCTCCTTTAAGGACAAGCCCATAGCGGAGTGGCTCGCCAAGCACAACCCGTCAGAGCTGGAGTACCAACGTGCCAGGGATAACTTTACAGGTACTTATCATACTTTTTATATAACGAGTACAATAGAGTAGAATACACCCATATTGGTTTTAAATCTCACAATATATTTCTTACCGTAGTACAAATTATTTGGTTAAACTTAGTACAAAAACCAGAGTTCTCAGTAGTAGCCATCATTTTCAAATATTTAGACAACAATTTTTTGAGATTATTACAAATTACCCCAATTCGTACAGCGTCGTGTGCGGGCTACAGCGTGGCCACCTACCTCTTGGGCATATGCGACCGACACAACGACAACATCATGCTGAAGACGTCCGGACATCTCTTTCATATAGACTTCGGCAAGTTTCTTGGCGATGCTCAGATGTTCGGCAATTTTAAAAGGTAAGGATAATTTTACATGCATTTTTATACTACGTTATGTTGATATGGGAGCTGTATATTAACGAAGTCCGTAATGAATATATCAGTACTGGATTCTGGTATTAATAATAATAAAATCGTGTCAGGGACCGCGCCCCGTTCGTGTTGACGCACGACATGGTGTACGTCATCAACGGTGGCGAGCGACCCACGCAGCGCTTCCAGCACTTCGTAGAGCTGTGCTGCATGGCCTTCAACATCGTGCGCGCGCACCACGACCACATACTGGACCTGTTCGCACTGGTACCACACACCTGCTGTGTTCTATGTGGATAATATTTATATATTATTTCGATACAGAAAAACAAGAACGTCTAACCGATTTATACTTGAATGGATGCATTGACCCAGTGTTACTTGTATCTTTACTAATAGAGTAGAACTGAAAAATGGTCATTTAGTTTAGTTCGGTTTTTTTTGGATCATATAATCTTTAAAACTGGGACCGTTTATTTTTTAGTACGGCAAATATTTTTAAAATATTTAATATAAAAGTTATTATTGCGCCTCTACATAAATGTTGCAAGTACAAGTATACCAGTAGTAGTGCAGTATATGTCCTATAGATGGCGATGTCAGGAGTGTCGGGAGTGTCTAGCGCGGCGGTGGGCTACGTGCGCGCGGCGCTGCTGCCGGCCGCCTCCAACGCCGAGGCCGCCGCCGCCTTCGCCAGGCTCATACACTCCTCGCTCAAGAGCAAGTACGTACGCACGCACATACAGATTACAGACGCACACACGCATACACACGCACACTCAAGCAGTAAAACACACGTTTCATTCCGTTAGTGTTTTCGCATACCTCTTATATAGGGTTACTATTCGTCATTATTATATATTTTTGCTGCGAATGGGTCTGTCTACAGTTTGTAGTTTTAACAATTGATGATCAAGTAGCATATACCCCAGACATTTACAGAAAATAAATACATGTAAAGTATTATCAGATAAGTTTAATTTTAATAAAATAATATTATAACACACATAATATGCACATTATCATTTAAGCATTTATTCGAAGGTTCACACCGATCAACTTCTTCCTTCACAACCTGGCGCAGTTCAGAGCGAGTGGTGACCAGAGCACCAACACTTCGGAACTGCTATCCTTCATGCCGAGGACCTACACGTATGTACTTTAAAAATATGCTTTATATAATCAGATAAAATTAAGATTAAATTATACCCGTGATTATACCCGGGTAAATGTATATTTAATAATTATCATGGTTCACGAAAGTCTAATTACAAAAATGTATATTATTTTGCATAAAGTGCAAAGTAAATAAAAAAAAGAGAAACATATATTAACTTAAATATATTTTTAAAAATGTAATATTAATATAGGAATGATTTGTTTTTTCAAATAATTGAATACGGTCAAAAATTTCTAGTATGACCCAAGAGGGTCGTCTGATCCGCGTAGAGTGTCTCAGCTACGAGAAGCGCTACGACCCGGAGAAGCACTACGTGTACGCGCTACGAGTGTTCAGACACGGACAGGCCACGCCCTCGCTACTGTACCGCTCATACAAACACTTCACTGAACTCTACCAGAAGATATGTCTGCACTTCCCCCTCTCCAAGGTCCACAGGTAATATTAAAATAATATACTACTATGATTATTTTTATTATTATTTTAGACTAATTAATTCAAACTATGAAGTTTCACAGTTCCAACTTAATCAGTACGAGTTTTGATGTTACGAAAACTATGACAGTTTACCAAATAGTAAACATAGATTTATTATACTCTAGGAATCAAAATCTATTGACATATTTAAAAAACTATAAAAAACATATTGTTTAGAATGATTTACAAAATTATCCTAAATAATTGAAAATAAATAAAATTTTTAACATATTTTATATATATATACTTTTACATATAAATGAAATAATATAATTAATAGATATTATTGACTACGCATCACTATTATCTGTATTAACTTTGTATTGTAAATCTAATCGAGTCTGTTTTGGTAAGCTCTTGACAACCACTGGTCTGTTGATTTGTTGTCTGTGCTGTGATATCATTTCCCAACTGGAGTTGTCTGAGAAGGTGATGTTGTCTGAGGGGTCGCTTTTACTTGCTGTGGTAACTCCATCTTTAGGACTGTATGGTGGGGGACCGCTACTTCTACTGATAGAACTTTCTAGAGTGTTTGTGGATTCTGGTATTTTTGATCTGGCTGCGATTTCAGGCATCACTTGCACGTTCTCAGGCTGTGGTTGCGGCTGCGGAGCCTTTCTTTTAGATTTGGTTTTCTCTTCTGCTTTCGTTTTCTGTGTTTGCTTCTCTCTTTCCTTTCTCAGTTGTTCTCCCTTCTCTCTCTCCTTTCTCAGTTGTTCTCCCTTCTCTCTCTCCTTTCTCAGTTGTTCTCCCTTCTCTCTCTCCTTTCTCAGTTGTTCTCCCTTCTCTCTCTCCTTTCTCAGTTGTTCTCCCTTCTCTCTCTCCTTTCTCAGTTGTTCTGCCTTCTCTTGTTCTTTAGCTAATTTTGCTTGTTTTTTCTGTTCATCTAAGTGTTTTTTTTCTATTTTCTTTTGTTCATCTAAGTGTTTTTTTTCAATTTTTTTTTGTTCATCTAAGTTTTTTTTTTCTATTTTCTTTTGTTCTTTAATTTCGGTTTTAGTTAATGGCTCCGGTACAGCTTCGGGAATATTTGGAGTACTTTGTGTTTTGATTACATTTTCGTTCAGTGGTTGTGCTAAGTTGCTTGTGCTTTTGGAAATATCTTTTCTGTGTCCCGATTGGGCTGCCGGTAGACTGACCATAGAAGGCGTTATCTTTTTTGGAGGGTCTGGGTAGTTGGTGCTGCCTGAAATAAATTAAAAGAAAAAATATGGACATAGATAGTATTTTATTACTGATAAAAAACAATTTTATCGTTTAATACGGTAATTCCAAATGTGTGAATTATCACCTGAGTTAGGAAATATATTATTTTATAATTTATACTCAAAAAACAAATGTAACAAAATCAACGAACAAATGTAACAAAATCAACGAACAAATGTAACAAGATCAACGTTTCATGTGTTAGTATAGTTGTTTTCTATATTGTTTATTTATTATTATTTTAAACAAACAAACAACAACATGAAAAATATATACCACAGTAAATCACCTTGTTATTTTACCACAAAATCCTGATCGGTATGAGTAAGCCCGCGGGTAAAGCTAGTAAATAAACTTTATAAGACTTACCAAATAGTTCATCCTTATTGCTTCTATAGGCCCCAATGATGGACACTCCAGGGGTCTCATCGTAGTGTATGAGATTGTTTTGTTTCTTCTTAGATATATGGAACGTCGCTTTAAATCCGCGAAATCTGAGCATTATTATAGTACAGGATATCGCACACAAGAATGATAAAGTTCCCACATAGTTTAAATTTAAATTGTTTTCATCTGGAAAAAATATTGTTAGATTATAAAGATTTTAGATTAATGATATCAAACCGTTCTGTTAAGTTCTAACTTAATCAGTATCCCAGTAAAAGTCTGACGTTACTAAAACTATGATAGTTTACCAAATCGTAAAATCAAAATGTATAATAATAATACTCTGTATGAATAAAAATTTAATGACATATTTAAAATAATGTGTTAAAAATATATCATTTAGAATAATTTATAAAATGATCCTAAATAACTAAAGATGAACATAATTTTGAACATACACATATATTTCTACAGATTTTCGTAACCTTAAAACTCTTTATAGAACTTCTGAGCATGTTGAATAATCAGACTAAGTCTAGACTTCACATAAGCACTGGCACATACCTAAAATACTTAAAATATAATCATTTACACTAAAAATAGACATTCCACTATATTTATTAAACTAAGCTCAACTACTAATATCCAATTATAAAAAGTTAGTGAGCTAATGCTACCATCTGATTAGTGAATTCACAATTTTTTGAGGCAAAATATGTAGATTAGATAATCAAATGTGCTTATTATAAACATCTTAAACTGTAAATAAAGTTTAGTACTCACTGTTGTCAAAAGTCCTAATAATAGCCATTTACCTTATATTTGTTTGTATATGAACTACTACCTGGACACTGACTCGATACCAGATATGATAAGATACAAGTATCGGATTCCACAATCTTATCATAATTATAAAACACTCGTTAGATATCAATGAAATTAAAAATACATGTTGATTCTAAACGAAATAATTGCGATGGATATAATATTTTTTTTTATCTCATAATAGTGGATCTCAACTTGTCGATTTTTTTAGTATTTGAAATTAAATAATCATTTTCTGTTCTTTAAACACATTCTATGGTTTCAAGAGGAGGCTACATTTTTCTTTTTAACTTAATTATTTACATAAATAAATCCTTGTGTAGCAATTTAATAAAAAAAAAAAAATATCAATATTTTACATAATATTATAATATTTTTTTAAAACCTCAGTTGGTATAAAGATATCCTGGTGAGGGGTTACAGTAAGCAGTAGTTGACAAGCAGTGCCTCGAGTGGACAGAGGTCGTTGTATGTATAATAAAGATTGAAACAACCCATCTTGATACTTTAAGTATTCTCTGTACTTATTGGTATTCTTATATTTATTTATCTAGAGTACTTAGTATAAATTATTTCAAATAAAACAAAATACGTAAATTTTGTCCAAAATTATCTTATTTCAAATTAATACGTAATATCTTCGAAGTTTTAACATTAATTGGCATTTCACGAGGGTTTAAAAATAAAGTAAATATAAAGTATATAAAAAACAATATAAAAAAATATATAGTGTAAAAAAATATATACAAAAAAAATAAATCTAAAGTTTAAAAATGGTATTATTTACATTATTTCATTTTAAGAAATATATTATTATAGTGAAGTGAAAACATCTACAGAGTTAGGAGGACGTGTTAAGAGAATTTAAGATATATAAAAACTTATGACTTAGCATCACCAACATCTATCACATATAAATTATACATACATACAAGACAGCATATATACCGATTTAACATTAATCATTTAAAAAAGAATCTTTATTGTTAGCTTAGTTTTTGATTAAATATTAATATAATATTTTGGTTTCTCCTCAAAAATTGAAACGGAATTAACACTAAAACTAGTTTTAATGTGAAACTGAAAAAAAAATATCTATAAAAGAAATACGCCATGGTATTAATTCCTAGGTGTCTTACAGATGCAAACACCCGCAAAAGCAAGGTAATAAATATTAAGTAATATATGTTCTCCTGACAGCCTCCCGTCCGGACTGCACGTAGGTCGCTCCAACATCCGCCAGGTGGCGGAGCGCCGCTTCACGGACGTGCAGGCCTTCCTCACCTCGCTGTTCAGTCTGGCCGACGAGATCGCTCACTCCGACCTCGTCTACACCTTCTTCCACCCGCTGCTGAGGGACCAACAGGACGTCGAGCCGCAACGACTCAGGAAGGGTCTGTCGGCGGTCCTACCGTACTCTATACACATAATGGAAATATATACTAATATTTAATACATATCCGGGCCACCGGTATCATATACCACTTCAACTGGACCTTTGTCACTGTTCTCTCTTTTACCCCATACTGTGTATTACCGCAGGCGAGTCCGCGGAGGCCGAGGCGAGTGGGTCGGGGTCGCTGAAGATGTCTGTGCAGTTCGCCGGCGGCGTGCTGTCCGTCCTCATCCTGCACGCGCAGTCGCTGGCCGCCTCGCCGCAGGGTCTGCCGCCCAACCCCTATGTCAAGGTAGTAGAGTCACACATTGCCTCGCCGCAGGACCTATGATCATTGGTTTTCAGTATTTTTTTATATCAAAATATTACATTTTAGCATTAAGTATCCAAAATCACACTATTTTAATAAGAAAGTAAATATATTAAAAGGATTTTAAATAACTTTAAGATTTGTTTCCCAGGTATATTTAGTACCAGACCCAACCAAAGAAACCAAGCGGAAGACGAGGGTCCTGAAACGAAACTCCCACCCGTCATTCATGGAGATGCTCGAATACCGCTTACCGATAGATGTAGTGAAGAATAGGAGTCTCCAAGCCACAGTGTGGCATTACGACTCGCTGCAGGAGAACCAGTTCCTGGGGGGAGTTGTGGTCCCCCTCTGTTCCCTAAACTTAAGACAGGAGACCGTCGCCTGGTACCCCTTGGAGTACATCCCGCGGTAGCTGTTGCTGACCGGCTCCGCCATGTGGAGCAGTGAATTTATAATTATTTACGATCGATTTGAAGTCTGATATATCGGACCGAAAAATATACAAAAAACATAATTCTTATGATAATAGAATATAAATCGCTTATGAAATCATATCAAATTAATTATTTAATATTATGCTATATTTTTTATTTGTAGAAAATTACTAAAGCATTCAAAAAGATTTAATTTGAAAAGGTATTAAATTTTAGTACTAAAAATCGCAAGACCTTACTTAGTGCTCATATAATAGTATTTAAATATGATCATAAAAAATATTAAGAAACAATAAATATATTCTACAGAGAATACTACAATAATTAAAATGAAGTTCACTAATATAGAAATACAGTTTATTTTGATATGTTACTACTTACATGATGTTTCCTTTGAATTGAATACTTATAACTTACTACCAATATATAAAGTTTTATATCAGATAAATGAAAAAATACTAAAATATATCTCAGTTCCTGCATTTGTAAAATATAAAAATACAATTACATAGTAATCTATTATGTCCTAACACTTTAAAAATAGATTTAGAAATTTTATATAACAAACACATTATATTTCCGGGGAATTAATTATACTTTTCAAATAAAATAATCTATTTAATAATGGTTTTGTACCTTAAAGTATTAACTTTAAACTAATTTTTCAGTGTTTTTATTTATTTTCAAGTCACCTACATATTTAATTTCAAATGTTTAAAAAAACTATATATAAATTTATTTGTATATTATTATTTCCGGGTGAATGATAAAGTTGACATAAATACTAAAGAGTGTTACCATGAAGTATATTCATGGGTCATACATGTTTAAAATAATTTTGTTTCCATTAACCAACAATTTATTATTTACTGTGTGTACTCAGAATAAGTATATATTTTTTTTCATATATTTCAGGGTTATTTTAAAATGTCATATTTTAAAATAACCCTGAAATATATTCAGAATATATTCAGAACATTTTTTGTTAATTTGCCAGTGTATCTTTTGTATTGGTTTCTGTTTTATCTAATATTCTTGTGTATTTTCAAAATTATGACTCATTTATATGCTAAATGTTAAACATTAAAAAGACATTTATATTAAATTAAAATATTTTTCTTATGAAATGAAACTTGATATATTTTTTTTTGTCAATATTTAACCAATAACATAAATTATTTATAATATTTTTTTTTTTGGGAGCACAAATATGTTAAACAGTAACAAAATAATTTGTTTGTGGAATTTTCTCATTTCAAAATTATACATATAATAAAAAAATATTTAAATTACTGACATTCCAAATGATTTCTATTTTTATATAAACATTTTATAATAAAAAATAATTGTCTGTGGTGCTTTTTAGTTCGTTCTGTTTTTTTGTATATGTTAAACACGTTTCTGAGATCTGAGTGAAAGTTTTGATAGTTTTCTATATCATAATTGTATTTATAAATTTAATAAATTGAGTTATTTAATTTGACATTATTATGTAAATTAATATTTTTTGAGCTAATATTTATTGGAATTAAGCTATAATAAATGTATACCTCTAAACAAGTATTTCTACCGCTTATACTGAAAACGGTTTTCGCGTTTTCATAACCTCAAGGCTTCCAGTATTGCTCAAAATCAATGAGCAAATTTAGAAATGTAGACTGAAATTTGTAACTTCATTTGTATATACATATAGTTAGTTTTTGTATTGAACGGTATTTAATCTGATGCAGTCATAATAATAATTGTTGTATCCTGTTTGTATGATGTTTAATAAATTTCTGTATTGCATACTAAGTTTCATTTTTATATATTTCTCTTGCTGAGGTTTTTTCAAACGACAATAAAATAAAAAAAAAATATTTATATTTTATTTCAATAAATAGAATTTTCTGTTTTAGTGACACAATTCTGAAGCCAATTGTTTTTTGTTCTCAAATTTTATAAGTTTTTTTTTATATAAAATTATACTATATAACTCCATTTGGACAACAAAGGCGCTTAGTTAGACCACAATGTCCTGGAACTTTTGAATTATATTTAATTCTTAAAATGCAAAAAATACCAGGTTTTTTAAAACAATCCCATTGTATTTAATCAAAGACGAAATATAATCTGTTTTAATTTTATTTAAATAACCATATCTGTGTCTGGAGCTATGTGCAATAAATAATGATTGACATCGTATTTCCGTTTTTTCAACCCCTTATTGCCCATGTAAAAAGGCCTATCTTCAGTTGTGGACAGATAATAAATCCCCGGACGACTGAAATTTGTCTTTGGTCCTAGAACATTGGTCTTCAAATGTCCTTGGTAACATTTGCCGTGTCTCGCTTCGGGAACCGAATTGCATCGTACTCCTACGAATTGGTTAGGATTGTAGCTGGCGATGAGCCAATAAATGGCTGATCTTACGTGACTGCATAATTGAAAGCATGGCAGAAGATAATCCGACATCATTGACGGCTGAAACTCTCCTAAAAATATTTAAAAATTATCTGTTAAAATTATGCTTGGGTTAGATTTAGTGACATTTAAATTACAACTTGCCGCCATTAAGGTAGAAGTCCACGTGAGCATCCGCGTCAGCGATCCCAAATCCGTCAATATTGGTATGAATTGCGTCCACTTTGCGAGCAGCGTCAGAGTTGAAGCGCTCAGAGCGCGGCAAGGACCGGAAACAGGGTCCGGCAGGATCAAGACCTGGAAAAATGTAGCTTTGAGACTTAATTATCTTGATTAACTTTTTATATTTAAGCCTACAGGTTATACTTAACGGAAAGGTAATACCTACGTACATCTAATATATCATGGCTAATCATATTATCAGTTATAAACTAGTTAAAGTAATTGGTCCCTCTTATTTCCATTACTTGTTAGAGTATGAAGCACACCACTAATAGTTTCTAATTTATAATAACGATTTAACTAGAGCTACAAAAGGGAAATCTCTATTAGATTCATGAAATTAATCAGATACTAAATGTTTGATTGAGATTGATTTCAATTCGCAACATATGTGCTGAGAAACGGAAGCTGCACCTAATTTAATTTAAGAGTGCGTTTATTTGCATGTCATTGACCTACTTTTAGACACGAGGTCAAAGCTTAAAATAGAAGTAATGTTTTCTTTTTAGGTTTAGATAAAAGTTTAGAAACGGCTACCAGGCTAGAGTAGACACGCCTTGAGAATGTATGATGGTGGGATTTCTACCATCTCTTGGAAAAATGAATTTGGTATTCACTTATATTTTATGAAAATCTAATAAGAATGAATGTCTAATAAAACAAATGTTAATGCGAATGAGATGAATGTGTGGGGTGACGAGAATGAATAAAGTAGAAAAAATGACCAGACCTGGATAAATATAATATTTTTTTTGGCCAGGTTCGTATCCAGACCGGGTCAGATCATAATAAATCATACTATATTTACCAAGATATATTTACATACATGCTTAATTGTTAAATGCATAACTTAAGAGAAGAAGTGGAATAGTAGATCAGCACTTACCTGTAAGTCTAGACGGCTTTAAGTTTGTTAACTCATGGTATCTGGTAGCCGCATAGTAAGCTATATGTGCTCCCAAACTTCCACCCAGCAGTTCCAAGTTATTATGAGATAAACCCTTGTATGTTAGTTCAGCGAGCAACTCTCCCAGCAAACGGCCTAATGGCTTTGTGAGGCGAGCTGCGCTGTCAAATAAATATATATTTAAGGTTTAACTTCTTTTGAAACCATAATTCTGTATTTGTTCTACGAAATTATAATAGTACTGAAACTGGCCACTGGTTTTTATGGACTTTGAACTGATTATAATTTGTGATTCCAGTCTAGACAGAATAGAAAACATATTATTTAAGCCCTTCTGGACGGGGAAGCACGAAGTTACTGGCGTCAACTTGGTTTTTATTTTTAAATAGAAAATAAATTTCGTACATAGGATAAGATCGGTGAAGAATAGGGTAGATCTCCATTATAATAACGTTAAAACCACGCTCTATGTATGGAGTGGTTAGAGCACGTACAATTGGAGAAAACGATGCATCTAAGTAGCCGCTGATAAAGCCCTGCAATATCAAAAAGTACATAATATAATAAGGCTGTTTACGTAAGGTTAAGTATTAAGGTATATCAGACAGTACGATAGGTAAGTAGTTTTTTAATAGAATTGGCTAACTTCTTCATGTTTATTCGATAAAATGATTAATCTACAAATATCGCCTGAAACTGCCTCATACCAGGAAACAGGTAACTTTATGAAACTACTGAAAATATTCGAACCTAAGAAATATATAATTAAGGTATATAATGAAAATTAGGTTATCTAGCTTAATTATATACTTAACATAGGTTTATCCAAATAACATTTAATAAATTTGACAAGTCAGTGATTCATAGGATTAGTTATAGATTCAAGAAAGTAAAAACTAGGTTTGACATAGGTAGGTAGGGATATATATTTTTTTGTGGGGTGACATTTGCAAATAAAGTTGCAAATCCGTTGAGAAATGGAAAGAGATGGAGGATGCTAAAAGAGGACAGGGAAAAGGTGGATATTTGGACTTCCGGTTATCTCAGTCATAACTAAATTTGGCTATAATACGTTACACTGATCTATTCCGGCCGAGGCAGCTCATTCGATCTGCAGTTAAACAACTACTTCTAGACTTAACCTTTCTTTATTTAATTCTAAGGCATACAAAATAAGCTTCACCAGAGTTTTGTTAGTCTTGAGGTCAATGCGTTTCGCGACGCATTCAGCCCCGCGGTAGTTTAAGGGACAGGTCTTCTCTTTATACCCTATCCAGCTCTCGTCTGGCCAGAGCACTACGACTCGTAAGGAGTCTTTAGTTTTGTCTGACAGCGTCGTATTTTTTGTCATCCCAGGACCTGCAAGTAGGTTAAATGAGAATTATTAGAAAACAATTTTAATTTGAAGTATTTATGTAAATAACTGTTCCGAGCGATTTTATCAGAGTAACTTTCGCAGAAAATATTGAGAAAATTATTTTTCACAAAATCATCTAAAAGCTAATCAAAACAGAAAAAAACTAAGATATAGATATTTCGTTTTAGATGTGAGTTAGTAAATACTTCTAAATAAAACAGATGCTGTTTTTTTTACATAATTTACTATTTTAAACCATCAATTTTCATTTTAAAATATTCCATTTTATGAGTTACGTATTTCATTCTAATTAATATATCTTTTTATTTTTAGTCGTAGCAAAGAGTTTAGCATCGTTAAATGCCGAAGCTTAGCAAGTCAAATGATAGTGATAAGATTGGTGTTAAGGACATTGTAGAAGTTGATACTTGGTTCTATAACTATATAACTACCACTTACTTGCTATTACTAGCATTAACACCATTTAATTGAAAATAATACTTTGTTTAAGAGCTGAATATACTTATACTTATTTACCCCAATATTAGGCTGAATATTTATATAGTATATTAGCTTTTCACAGAATTAAAAGAAATGAAAGAAAAAGACGATTTATTATCTTAATCGGTAGGAATAAACGTAGGATGTCCTGTGAATAGATATATACTTAATATCATATCAAGTCTTGTTAAATTATATAAAGTCGCCCCAATCTTATATGGCCTTTTACCTTTTAGAAACGGTTGATCTTGGTATCAGTATTTCTTGATGGGTTTTAAAAATAACCGGCTAAGAAGCCGTCTTATGGGTATAGAACCACTTTAAGAAAAACAAGATGCTGGGGTTTCACTGACCAAACTATTTATATCTTTGTTGTAGCTAGCTTGATCATAATTTTTTATAGTATTAGTAAATATTAAAAAAAAATCATAATTGGGGACCTTTATATTGATAAGTGCAAAGGGTTCGTTTTATCCAAATCGAAATCTAATCGTTGGAACTTTGAAGTCGCAGACACACTTAGTATACGAGTATAATATTATTAGCCTTATTAGTTTTACTCCCCTTATTTGTGCATTTTAACGGTCTTTGTGTATTCACACATACAAACGAAATGATTATTAAAAACTAGATTATTTAAACATTGATTATTGAAATCATATATTTTTATTGTGCCTGTATCGTCTTATTTTTCATTCTATAAATTTTAAATTGTAGATATTTAGGTATTGAAATCTGTTTTCGAGATAATATTAATACATAGTAGTAGATATTGTAAACTTTAGATAAAACTTTTTCCTAACACTTCAATATAATGTTGCACTTAAGTATCGAATACATAATACTTTTGTCAAATAAAGTTCTACGCAGCTCAGTTTTTATGTGGCTCAAACATTTTTAGTGAACACGAGCTGTTCTAAAGTATCCATTATTTTATATTCTTTAATAATAATATTGCAAATTTTAAATGTTTATACATAATGTAACTAATGCATTTGTGTAGAGGAAAAAAAAATAAAAAATTAAAATGTCTCATTATATCTATGTTTTAGTTATCTACTGTGTTTTATATTAAGATTAGTGTAGTTAGGTAATAATAGAAAACACACATTCAGACATCAACCCCGCCGGGTATCCCGTGTCCTGTCCCGCGAGAGTACAATCACACACACAAACTAAAAAAATAATAACAAACTTCATTTTAAAACAAAAATAAAAAACACGTGCACTTATGTATTAAGCATAATACCGACTTGATGAAGTTTCTTAAAGAGTAGAAGGTCGTGAATGATTTGAGTTACTTTGGCGGTAATAGTGAGATTCCACACGCAATGCTATGACCATACGTATTTAGCAGACTAGTTTAATACAAGTTGTTTAGTTTACCGGTTGTTTGAGTTTCACATCACTAGATGGTTTGTATTTAACCTGTTTTACTCCGATAATTTATTAAGTGCATTTACTGCTACCATTTTGTTTTTATTAGAAATCCTTTTGAAAAGCTGTTGGGTATATAAGGACATAAGAGTTTAACAAGTATACTATGGTACTTTTTGTTTTGTACTCATATGAGAAATTATGTAGAGTTGCTCTAGGATAAGCTACATTAAACAGATGCCATAATGGGATGCAAATATGTATATGTTAGAATATTGAATATTAAGTACACAATATTTGAAGTCATAATATATTATGTGCCTACAGGTTTTACCTTTAAAGTCATTGCAAAAATATGTTTATAAATATATATTTTTTATAACAAAAATATCTACATACATTTATATTTAAAACAAAGTAAAAAAATAATATGTGACATTGAATATTGAGGACATAATATTTGAAGTCATAAAATGTAAAATATTATGCGCCTACAGATATTTCCTACAAAGTTATTGCAAAAATATGTTTATAGATTACAGAGAAATACATACTTTTATATTAAAAAAAGTTTTCTTAGCCATAACCAGCAGTGGTAGGTAGAGCACGTTTTTATAGATAATATATACTAATGACTTGTGGAACTAGATTGATTTTCATTGCAGGAAAACTTGTTCGATGCGTGAACCTCAATATGTAGAGATTTTTTTCCTGTCTGTGGTAGAAAGCCAATTATTTAGTAAACGCTGCGAACGGCGAGACGCGGCCACCGGTTACACCGGCAGTGTGACTCAGTATCTACCATCGCCAGCACGCAAACAACATGCTAAGAAACACTATTTAACGATGTTTTATATTTTTCGTGTGTGATTTAATAAATAAATAAATAACAATGAATGAATCAGTGGGTGAGGATACTGTGGTATGGCTGCGCGGTGTTTTGCGATCGTGGCTGGAAGACCCTGGAGTGGAGGAATACCAGGGTCTGAATATGAGCTCGCTGCAGATGGACCAGGCCTTCATGAGGGGTGTAGCGGATAGGGATGTTGGAGTTTACTCAGTATCAGACGACTGTTTTAGAGTAAGTACCGGCGGTTATATATATATTTTTTTTAATACGCAGAAACTTTTTGTAAATATTTATGTCGTTAGATATTTTACTAACTTGTTGGTATTTAAAAATTAATTATAACTAAGGTATGGCTTACTCTGTCAGCAGTTTTATATATTATAAATTAGTTTTGATATTTATTCGTTTATATTATATATGTATAGTTAAAGTTCTCAACATAAGTGACGGCAAGGAACCGCTATCAGTGTTTTTGACTTCACAAGTCACAACCTTCAATAATAATCAAAAACACTTCACTAATGTTTGTAACGCACACACGTACATACACTCGAGTGCCTTTGTTTTAAATATAATATATATTATTGTAAGCTAAAAATTTATTAATGTAAATACATATTTATATAAATATGTATTTACATTAGTGCTACTTCGGAAACATAATATTTATGAAAGTAAAACTAAACAATAATAATTATAACTCTTGGGGATAATAAATATTATAAATAAGAAATGAAGTATACTTCAATATAAATATAGTATTCAGGGGCCTTACCATCAACTTTTAGTAAGCGATTCTGTTCCGATGCAGTTCAGTTTAGGTTCAAAAAGTGAATCGCTTTTTTTCGTACCATCACCTATTACTAGCTGGGTCGAAAATGAATCGCTAAGAATGAACGAAATTGTCGCTGGTCCGCTTTTATTTCAAGTTGTCGTTGACAGCTCGCAGCAAATTAACGTTTACATCGCACTTTAAGAGCGGTTGTTATGATTATGAATAAGTTTTAATAGTGTTAGTTGAAGGTCAATAGGGAATATACAAACATTTATAATGGCGTGTGTGATGTTTCAAAGGATTGATTTCTGTTTTAAATGTTATAAATATTATTAGCATATTATGTTAAGCATATTATAGGTATAGTAATTTGATATTGTTGTTAATATTTATTTTTTCTCATATAAATTAGAAAAAGATTGAAAATAATGATGAAAAGGAAGTATCAATTAATCGTCTCTAATATGAACCTTAAACTAAAGAGATTTAGAAATAGTGTCAGCTTTATATACATTAAATATAACAATAGATAACCATTGCACTATTTTTATTATTGAAATAACCACAAATCGAATTTAAAAAGTTAGTTGCAGCGAGTATAAAATCCCATTAGGATACTAAGGAAGGTACCTCATTAATTGAAAAAAATACAGGTATGTATTAAAAACAAAACTACAATTGTAAGATGGTCACAAAATGTTGTGAAACATTTTCTTCATAGTCATAGTCACAACTCCAAAAAAAGATCTTCGTTGGTTTATAATTTTATAGTTTATACTTATTTAAAACAATTTATAGTTTATACTCATACTTATCTTTAAAACTAATAGTATAATTATCTTTAACACTAATAAATAAGGATTAACACCAAGTATCTACAGTATATAATTCGTAACAATTCTGTTTAGGCTACAATAATAGCAACTTTTATTGAATCGCTAGTTTTGATAGTTAAGCGGTTCAGTTTAGGTCGAAAAGATAGCTCATGGTACGAATTGAATGAACGAATTAACGTTAGCGGTTTATTTTGGGACTTGTTAAAGTCGCGACCTAAACTGGTCGTCTTATCAGCCTCATGGTACGAAATATCAAAACGATTCAATGTAGGTCGTAAATTGGATCGCAATAAGAGTTCATGGTAGGCCCGCTGGTATTGTTTTCATTATATTGAAGCGGAAATGATATTATTTCCTTTAAAAGAAAATACTACTGCACTTTGTCGACCAATATTAAGTAGGTATAAAATGGTTTCAGCCGTTTCTTTTAAATTTCAGGTGAAAGTATTATATTTAAATGCTAGATATGTATGTATATATGTACTAATTTAGATATCAATCTTAATTAGTTAGATGTACTAAGATCTTTGGAAAGTAGTTGAGTAATAGTTTATCTCCTTGTAGTCAGATAAAAAATACGATGAAATAATTATAGGAAGTATGTTTTATTTATAGATTAAAAAAAATACCTATACTTAGAAATAATTCAATTATTTTTATATGATTTTTTTGGCGTTGTAATCATTATTGATTATATAATTAAATATACGAATCTAACAAAAAGAAAGAAAAAAGAAGAAAGAAAAGAAAGCCTAAAAAAAATATATTATATTTGTACTATTTACGAATAATAATGATTTTATATATTAATACATATATATCATGCAATATAAATATAGTAATATGAAACATATGTAAAAAGTATTGTAAACCTATTTATAGATAGGTACATAAAACTAATTTAAGTAATCCGTCTGAAATATAAGTAATATCCTGTAAACTAAATGTTTGAAATTATTTTTTTAACTAAAGACGATTACAAATATCCTTCATATCGCGTGTACAATTGAGAAAGTATCATTTTAAAGAATCATTTTATTTATCAAGAAATATAATAAAATACTGAGTATAATATGAACTGTTCCGAACCAAGTTAGGTACTTTATTATTTCTAGCAAAAAGGTTGATGACCTAAAATAATTATTTCCGATTGACGTGTCCCGGGATTCCCGGAATGCATGTTAGAGAAAATTCCTAGAAAATGCAACCCCATATACATAATATAAACATCAATACTTCATATGATGGGGGTTAAATTATCAACGTATTTTTATTTACAAAATATATTTTGGTTATAACTGTACCACATAGTTTATAACCAAATCATCTCATAAGTATATAAAATAGGTGTCTGTATGTGTGTCAAACATTCCGCACGCGATTGTTCTGGTGAAATTACGAGTTATCGAGATATACCTACTGGTGATGAAATTACTGTTACTTATAGACTCACGCACATTATGGTGCAGATAAAATATAGACCGAAGAAATACGTATTATTAATACTATTAGAAGGTAAAATTAAATTAGTAATTGTGTCATAAAAAACGAGTAATAAAGTTGTATTTTAATTACGCCATTCATTTGCTTATTATATGAAAATTACGGTAATAACAAACGTTTAGTTAGGCAAAAGTTACATAACAAGTTCATAGTGAATTGTTTTGTTTTAACATTTGATACCCTGTTATATAACATTACCTTTCTCACAGTTTATTTAAAATTATATAACGTATCACTTAATAACGATGAACTATAAACTTTAGTGTAATGGTGATAATGCTGATTGTAATCTGGTTAAATGTTAGATTCCACTGCGATGAGGGTTACTGGTTTTTTTTGCTAGGTACCATAAAACCTGTTAGGTTCTCTATCCCTCCAGTTAGTACCTACCACACAAGTGTCCAAGCCTTTACCTTGATCGGGAGGTAAGTATCTGTTAAGATTTTTTAATAACAAAAAAATGTGTAACATCGATATATATCGAATGCATAAGTATAAAAA